>JAPVLO010000546.1:0-1271319 GCA_027257055.1 Cephalopachus bancanus | reverse complement strand
TTTTTTTTTTTTTTTGAGTTGGAGTCTCACTCTGTCACCCAGACTGGAGTGCAGTGGCTGCTCCCGGCTACCGCAGCCTTGGCCTGCTTGGCTCTGGAGATCCTTCCGCCTTAGCCTTCCAAGTAGCTGGAACTACAGGAGTGCGCTACCATACCCGGCTAATTTTTTATTTATTGTAGAGATGAGGTCTCGCCAAGTTGCCAGGCGGGTCTTGAACCTGCAGGCTCGGGCAATCCACTCACCTCAGCCTCCCAAATGCGTGGGACTACTGGCTGAGCCACCAAGCTCGGCTCTTGCAATTCTTTTGTTAAGTCTATTCCTAAATATTTTACTTCCTTCAATGCCATTGTAAATGGATTTGTTTTATTTGCTAGTATCCAGGAATACAACTGATTGTGTGTGTGTGTGTGTGTGTGTGTATAAAATGTATTCTGCAACTTACTAAACTTATTTATTAGTTCTGATAGTTGTTCTTTTGTGTGTGTGTGCATTTCGTAGCACTTCCTATATACAAGATTATATTATCTGTGGCCAAAAATAGTTTTGTGCCTTCCTTTGTAGTTTGGAAGTATTTTCTTTTCTTGCCTAATTATACTGGCTAGAATCTCCAGTATGATGAGGAATAGCCGTCGTGAGAGTGAACATTCTAGTCTTGCTTCTGATCTGAGGGGGGAACACTTTCAGTGTTTCTCCATTACATGTGATGTTACGTGGGGGTTTTTTGTAGATGTCCTTTATCAAGTTGAAGAAATTCCCTTCTAATTTTAGTTTGTTGGGTGTTTTTATCATGAAAGCATGATGGATTTTATTACACGCTTTTTCTTCATCTATTGAGATGATCCTATGGTTTTTGTCCTTCATTCTATTAATATGGCGTATTATAACATTCACTAATTTTCTTTTTCTTTTTTTTTTTTTGAGTTGGAGTCTCACTCTGTCACCCAGACTGGAGTGCAGTGGCCGCTCCCGGCCACCGCAGCCTCTACCCACTGGGCTCCAGCGATCCTTCCGCCTCAGCCTTCCAAGTAGCCGGAATTACAGGCATGCGCTACCAAGCCCGGCTGATTTTTTTTTATTTATTGTAGAGATGAGGTCTCGCTGCCCAGACGGGTCTTGAACCTGCGGGCTCAGGCAATCCACTCACCTCAGCCTCCCAAAGGCGCAGGATTACAGGCTGAGCCACCGAGCCCAGCTATTTACTAATTTTCATATGCTAAACTAACCCTAGCACTCCTAGAATACATACCACATGATCATGGTGCAAAATCCTTTTTTATATGTTGCTAAACTTAGTTTGCTAGTAGTAGTTGGTTAACAATATTTGTGTATATTCATGAGGGCTATTGGTCTTTGTTTTTTCTTGTAATGTCTTTTATGGCTTTGGTAGCAAGTTAATAATGACCTCATAGAGTAAGTTGGAAAGTGTTTCTCCTTATTTTTTTGAAGGGTTTATGAAAAATTGGTATTAATTATTCTTAAAGTTTTGTACAAATCCTCAGTGAATTAATCTGGTCCTGGGCTTTTATTGGTGGGAAGTTTTCTTATTGCTAATTTCATTACTTGTTTAGGTCAATTTAGATTTTACGTTTCTTTTTTAATCGGTTTGAAGTTTGTATCCTTCTAAGGATGTACCCATTTTGTCTAGTTATCTAATTTGTTTGCATGCCATTACTTATAGTATTACTTTGTGATTCTTTTCTTTTCTGTAAAGTTATTAATTTTTGTTTTTCGTTTTTCTTAATTTGAGACAGGGTCTTACTATGTTGCTCAGGCTGATCTTGAACTCCTGGGCTCAAACAATCTCCTCTTACCTCAGCCTCCCAAGTTACTTGGCTCAGGCAATCCTTCCACCTCAGCCTCCTGATACTGGGACTACAGGTATGTGCCACCATGCACAGCCATATGGTCTTTTTTTTTTTTTTGAGTCGAAGTCTCACTCTGTTGCCCAGGTTTGGAGTGCAGTGGAATGCTCACAACCACTGCAGCCTCTACCTGCTGGGCTCAGGTGATCCTTCTGTCTCAGTCTTCCAAGTAGCTGGATCCACAGGCCAGCTCCACCATGCCCGGCTAGTTTTTTTTTTTTTTTAATTTTGGAGTCTCACACTATCACCCAGGTTGGAGTGCAGTGGCACGCTCATGGCCACCGCAGCCTCAACCTGCTGGCTTCAAGCAATACTTTCACCTCAGCCTTTCAAGTAGCTGGAACTATAGGCGTGTGCTACCATACCTGGCTTATTTTTTGTTTTATTGTACAGACGAGGTCTCACCAAGTTTCCCAGGCTGTTCTCGAACCCCTGGGCTCAGTCAATCCTCTCACCTCAGCCTCCCAAAGTGCTGGGATTACAGGCCTGACCATTTTTTTTTGAGTTGCAGTCTCACTGTGTCGCCCAGGCTGGAGTACAGTGGTATTCTCATGGCCACCGCAGCCTCGACTTGCTGGGTTCAGGGGATCCTTCCTTATCAGCCTTCCAATTAGCTGGAACTACAGTCTCAAGCCACCATGCTTGGGTAATTTTTTATTTTATTGTAGAGATGAGGTCTCACCAAGTTGCCCAGGCTGGTCTCGAACCCCTGGGCTCAGGCAATCCTCTTGCCTCTGCCTCTCAAAGTGCTGGAATTATAGGCCTGAGCCACCACGCCCGGCTGATGGTTTTTTTAATGTGTCAACTTGGCTGGGCTGTGTCTCCAGTTATTAATCTAGTTATTGCTATGTGGGTGTTTGCAAGTATGATTGAATTCTAATGAATTGACTTTAAATAGTTTTGTTTTTTTTTTTGAGTTGGAATCTCACTCTGTCGCCCAGACTGGAGTGCAGTGGCCACTCCCAGCCACTGCAGCCTCGACCTGCTGGGCTCTGGCGATCCTTCCGCCTCAGCCTTCTAAGTAGCCAGAATTAAAAGCATCCCTACCACCCTGGCTGATTTTTTGATTTATTGTAGAGATGAGTTCGCTGCCCAGGGGGGTCTCGAACCCACGGGCTCAGGCAATCCACTCACCTCAGCCTCCCAAAGGCGCGGGATTACAGGCTGAGTCACCGAGCCCGGCTTAGTTTTTTTTTTTTTTTAGTTGGAATTTCACTTTGTTGCCCAGGCTGGAGTGCATTAGCACACTCATGGCCACCGCAGCCTTGACCTGCTGGGCTCAGGTGATCTCTCTGTCTCAGCCTTCCAAGTAGCTGGAGCCGGGCTCAGTGGTTTAGTTTGTAATCCCTTTGGGAGGCTGAGGTGAGTGGATTGCCTGAGCCTGAGGGTTCGAGACCCGCCTGGGCAACTTGGTGAGACCTCATCTCTACAATAAATCAAAATGAGCCGGGCGTGGTAGCGTGCACCTGTAGTTCCAGGTACTTGGAAGGCTAAGGCGGAAGGATCGCCGGAACCCAGCAGGTGGAGGCTACGGTGGCCGGGAGCGGCCACTGCACTCCAGTCTGGGCAAAAGAGTGAGACTCCAACTCAAAAACAAAACAAAACAAAACCAAGTAGCTGGAACTACAGGCACATGCCACAATGCCCAGCTAATTTTTTGATTTATTGTAGAGATGAAGTCTCCAGTCAATTTTTGGTTTTCCTTATAAAAGTCAGCTTTCAACCTGAGAGGTAGTAACAGATAATAGTTCGAATTGACCTACACAATTATGCAGGCTGCCTGGGCAAGTCTGATATCCTTAGAGCAGGCCTTGAGGCAGGGCAGACCAGAATTTCTTCAGGAAAACCTCAGCTCTGCTCTTGAAGTCTTTCAAATAATTGAGTTAGGACCACCCAAATTATCAAGGGTAATCTTCCTTATCTAAAGTCAGTTGGCAGGGCTCGGTGACTCATGCCTATAATCCCAGCACTTTGGGAAACTGAGGTAAGAGGATTGCCTGACTCCATGGGTTCGAGACCAGCCTGGGCAACTGATACCTCATCTCTATGATTAAATCAAGAAAAATTAGTCAGGCATGATGGCACATGCCTGTAGTTCCAGCTACTTGGAAGGCTGAGGCGGAAGGATCGCCGGAGCCCAGCAGGTCAAGGCTGCGGTGGCCGGGAGTGGCCACTGCACTCCAGTCTGAGCAACAGAGTGAGACTCCAACTCAAAAAAAAAAAAAAAAAAAATAGGCCGGGCTCGGTGGCTCACCCTGTAATTCCAGCACTTTGGTTGGTGGAGGTGAGTGGATTGCCTGAGCTTGCGGTTTCGAGACCAGCCTGGGCAACTTGGCGAGACCTCGTCTCTACAATAAATTTTAAAAATTAGCCTGGCGTGGAAGTGTGCGCCTGTAGTTCCAGCTACTGGAAGGCTGCGTGGAAGGATCTCCTGAGCCCAGCAGATCGAGGCTGCAGTGGCCAGGAACGTGCCACTGCACTCCAGTCTGTGTGACAGAGTGAGACTCCACCTCAAAAAAAAAAAAAAAGGTGAATGCCAATCTACCATCTCTCTAGAGCTTCAGTCTGTGAATATTTGTTTTTGTTTTTTAAATTTTTATTTATTTTTTAGAGATGGGGGTCTCATCCTGCTTCCCAGGCTGATCTTGAACTCCTGGTCTCAAGTGATACTCCCACCTCGGCCTCCCAAAGTGTTGGGATTACAGGCATGAGCCACTGCACCTGGCTAGTCTGAATATTTGAATTGGTATGGAGACGGCTTTATTATGAAAAACTTAATTTCTGAAAAGGAGATCAAATCAAATATTTCAGGAATCCAAAAGAGCTATTTGCTCCCCTTTGAAGAGATAGTGGAAATCCTTAGATATTTGAGTCTTATTTAAATGTATGTATCTTTAAAAAAATGAGGGCAGGCCCAGTGGCTGACGCCTGTAATCCCAACACTTTGGGAGCCAGAGGTGAGTGGATTGCCTGAGCTCAGGGGTTTGAGAACAGCCAGGCCAACTTGGTGAGACCTCATCTCCACAATAAATCATAAAATTAGCTGGGTGTGGTGACACGCAACTGTCGTCCCAGCTACTTGGAAGGTTGAGGAGGAAGATTGCCTGAGCCCAGTGGGTTGAGGTTGTGGTGGCTGTGAGCATACCACTGCATTCCAGCCTGGGTCCAGCCTGGGTGACAGAGTGAGACGCTGACTCAAAATACATACACACATACATACATACATATATAAAAGTAGGCTGGACATGGTGCTCATGCTTGTAATCCCAGCACATTGGGAGGATCACTTGAGTCCAGAAGTTCGAGACCAGCCTGGGAAACAAAGTGAGATCTTGTCTCTACAAAAAAAAAAATCAAAAATTAGTCAGATGTGATGGCACGTGTGGCACGTGTGGCACGTGTGGCACGTGCCTGTAGTCCCAGCTATCCCAGAGGATGAGGAGGAAGGATCACCTGAGCTCAGGAAGTTGAAGCTGTGGTGAGCCATGAACATGCCACTGTGGTGAGCAATGAACACAGCCTGGGTGACAGAGTGGGACCCCTCCCCAAGAAATGAGTCGGACTTAAAAAAAAAACTCTAAAATCATACAATTATAGGGCTTGGTACAATGGCTCATGCCTGTAATCCCAGCACTTTGGGAGGCAGATGCCAGAGGATTACCTTAGCCAGGGGTTTGAGAACAGCCTGGGCAACTTGGCAAGACTTCATCTCTACAATAAATCAAAAGATGGTGTTGCACGCATGTAGTTCCAGCTACTTGGAAGGCCGAGGCAGAAAGATTGCCTGAGCCCAGCAGGTGGAGTCTGAGGTAGCCAAGAACATGCCACTGCACCCCAGACTGGGCAACAGAGTGAGACTTTGATTCAAAAAAGAAAAATAATACATTTATGTAAAAATACCCTAAAGACATCACATTATCTTAACTTATTATTATTTTTTTAATTGGAGTCTCATTCTGTCACCCAGGCTGGAGTGCAGTGGCATGCTGACGGCCATGCAGCCTCAACATGCTGGGCTCAGAAGATCTTTCTGCCTCAGCCTTCCAAGTAACTGGAACCACAGGCATGCGCCACCATGCCTGG
This sequence comes from Cephalopachus bancanus, assembly GCA_027257055.1. Classification (NCBI taxonomy): domain Eukaryota; kingdom Metazoa; phylum Chordata; class Mammalia; order Primates; family Tarsiidae; genus Cephalopachus; species Cephalopachus bancanus. The sequence continues at coordinate 1,265,374 of JAPVLO010000546.1, read as the reverse complement.
CTAATTTTTTGATTTTTTTTGTAGAGACAAGGTCTCTCCAAGTTGCCCAAGCTGTTCTTGAACCTGTGGGCTCAGACAATCCTCTCACTGTGGCCTCCCAAAGCACTGGCATTATAGGCATGAGCCACCATATCTGGCTATCTTAACTTATTAAAAAAAAAGTTCCAAGACCAGGCTCGGTGGCTCAGCCTGTAATCCAGCACTTTGGGAGGCCGAGGTGAGTGGATTGCCTGAGCCCAAGGATTCGAGACCCGCCTGGGCAACTTGGCAAGACCTCATCTCTACAATACATCAAAAATTAGCCTGGTGTGGTAGTGCACACCTGTAGTTCCAGTTACTTGGAAGGCTGAGGAGGAAAGGGTCGCCGGAGCCCAGCAGGTCGAGGCTGCAGTGGCCGGGAGCGGCCACTGCACTCCAGTCTGAGTGACAGAGTGAGACTCCAACTCAAAAAAAAAAAAAGATCCATAAAGTCTCAAGAGGTTTCACACTGGTTGTCTTGCTGGTAGCATGAACTATTCAAGTGTAACATCAAAGAGAAACATGGAAATAGTAAGATGCTTGTGGTATGCTTTGCCTTAAAGCCTGTTCTCTTTCATTTTGTGACTGCAACTGTTGTGGGATTTACAGAACCTCTAGCTGTTTAGTCTGGGTTTTCTAGGCTGAATTAGATTACAGGTAATCTCATGGTAGAGGTGTACTTTGTAGCGACTCACTTTTGAAATATTTATGAAATAAGTCCTTTGGCATGGAGACTTCCACACCAGAGCTGGCAATCAGTGTTGCCTTAATTTACCAATTCTAGTGAGACATCTTTGCTTTGCGATAAATAAATAAATAAGTAAATAAATAAATAAATAGATAAATAAAAAGAGCTTACAGGTTTTTTTTTGTTTTTTTTTTTTGAGTTAGAATCTTACTCTGTCACTCAGACGGGAGTGCAGTGGCTGCTCCAGGCCACCGCAGCCTCGACCTGCTGGGCTCCGGCAATCCTTCCACCTCAGCCTTCCAAGTAGCTGGAACTACAGGCGCGCACTACCACGCCCAGCTAATTTTTGATTTATTGTAGAGATGAGGTCTCGCCAAGTTGCCCAGGCGGGTCTCGAACCCGCAGGCTCAGACAATCCACTCATCTCAGTTTCCCAAAGTGCTGGGATTACAGGGTGAGCCACCGAGCTCGGCCTAGCTTACAGGTTTAAAAAAAATTTTTTTTTTTGAGCTGGAGTCTCACTCTGTCGCCCAGACTGGAGTGCAGTGGCCACTCCTGGCCACCACAGCCTCGACTTGCTGGGCTCTGGCGATCCTTCCGCCTCAGCCTTCCAAGTAGCTGGAACTACAGGCGTGTGCTACCACGCCCAGCTAATTTTTGATTTATTGTAGAGATGAGGTCTCGCCAAGTTGCCCAGGTGGGTCTCGAACCCGTGGGCTCAGGCAATCCACTCACCTCGGCCTCCCAAAGGCATGGGATTACAGGCTGAGCCACCAAGCCTGGCGGTTTAAAAAAATTAATTAATTTGTTAATTATCTGTGGATACAGGGTCTCACTCTGTCACCCAGGCTGGAGTGCAGTGATACGATCACAGCTCACTATAACCTCAAACTCTTGGGCTCAAGAGATTTTCCTGTCTCAGCCACCCGAGTAGTTGGGATTATGGGCATGTGCCACCATGCCCAGATACATTTTTTTTTTGGTAGAAATGGGGTCTTTCTGTGTTGCCTGGTCTTGAACTCCTGACCTCAAGTGATCCTTTCCCTTTGGCATCCCCAAATTCTGGGATTATAGTCATTAACCAGTAAGCTGAGATCTTTTTTTTTTTAAATTATCATAGGGCAGTAACTGTCTTCAGCAAACAGAAGATAACAAACAGCCTCCTGGAGATCTTGAGATATTGACCTGTGGTTTACAGTGCAATGAAAATCTACCTACCTACACAGGACAATCAGGCAACAGTCTGACCTATGCTCCTTTCAGTGAACAATTCTTTCAGGTGCCAAAGCCCAAAGGAAACTCCGTTGACCACCTGTAGCTGGGCTTGTTCTGAGATGGCTCTAGAAGCCAGAACTGCCAGCTCTGAAAATAGGTCACAAGTGACTGGCAGTCCCTGAGAGGCTCACAGGAAGTAGCTGCAAAGGTCAGAGGAAATTTTTAACGACTCTAGAGGAGGCCAGTGAATGACAAGCTTTGAGAAGCTTCTCTGCTTGGCATCTGAAACTGGCACTTTGGAGGAGCTACCTTGGAGACAGAATGACAGGTGTGGAGATGTGAGTCTGATACCTCAGCCCCAGAAAACAGCTGCCTTTGCTCCCATGTGCAAAAATCCCATCTCTATATAGGGGAAGCATCTTCTAGGACTCAAGGGATGATCATGAAGGACTTACAGCATTAATTTTATTTATTTATTTTTATTTTTTTGAGTTGGAGTCTCACTCTGTCACCCAGGTTGGAGTGCAGTAGCATGCTCATGGCCACCTCAGCCTCGACCTGCTAGACTCAGGCGATTCTTCTGCCTCAGCCTTCCAAGTGGGTGGAACCACAGGCAAGTGCCACCACGCCTGGCTAATTTTTTGATTTATTGTAGAGACAAGGTCTCACCAGGTTGCCCAGGCTGGTTTCGAACCCCTGGACTCAGGCAATCCTCTTGCCTCTGTCTCCCAAAGTGCTGGGATTACAGGTGTGAGCCACCATGCCTGGCATTTTAAAAAAATTTATTGTAGAGATGAGGTCTCACCATGTTGCTCAGGCTGGTCTCAAACCTCTGAGCTCAGGCTCTCAACCTCTGGCCTCCACCTCCCAAATGTGCTTAGATTACAGGCGTGAGCCACTGCGCCTGACGCATTAACTTTAGAAACTCCATAAAATGTTAAGAGGAGAGTGCTTCCTCTACCTGAGTGACACCTGATTACCTCATTCAGGTAGGTAGATTTTCATTGCACTATAATGGTCAGTATCTCCCCGGGATGGGATAAGTAACCTCTGAATTAATTCCAACCTTGAGATGCTGAGATCTTGCCAGTTCAGAAACATATTTCTATTAATACACACTTTTATGGATCACTTGTTACTGAAGTGTACACCTTATGCTTGAGAATGCTGTTCACCGACACAATTGTTATAGTACAGACGTTAGAGCATAGGTGCAATCTTGACTCTGTTTTTCACTTGTCTTATTGGCCCAGCAACACAATCTGGGAACCAACTTGACCCTGGGGACTATCTGGCTCCAAATAATAACCAGTGTCTCATTCCATGCAAACAGACATGATACCATGGAGCAGGGGTCAGCAAACTTTTTCTGTAAAGAGTTAGATAGTAAATATTTTTAGCTTTGTGGGCCATATGGCTTCTGTCACAGCTACTCAACACCACTGTTGTCACACAAAAGCAGCCAGACAATATGTAAATGAATGAGCATGGAACATGGCTGTGTTCCAGGAAAACTGTAAAAATGGGCAGCTAACTTTGGCTTGGGGCCCTACAGAGTAATAGCATGAACTCTGAAGCTGAGTTCAAATCCTGGCTCTATTACTTGATAGCTGTGTGACCTTAGATAACTTAATTATCCTCCCTGTGCTTTGGTCTCTTCATCTCTAAATTGGTAATAGTGCTTACCCAACAGTATTGTTTTAAAGATTGAATATTGGCCAGACTTGGTGGCTCAACCTGTAATCTCAGCACTTTGGGAGGCCGAGGCGAGTGGATTGCCTGGGTCCTTGGGTTCGAGACCTGCCCAGGCAACTTGGCGAGACCCCGTCTCTACAATAAATCAAAAAGTAGCTGGGTGTGGTAGTGCAAACCTGTAGTTCCGGCTACTTGGAAGGTTGAGGTGGAAGGATCGCCTGAGCCCAGCAGGTCGAGGCTGCGGTGGCTGTGAGCATGCCACTGCACTCCAGCCTGGGCCGCAGAGTGAGACTCCAACTCAAAAAAAAAAAAAAGGATTAAACGACTTAAATGTAGAAACTTAGACAGTAAATGCTTCCCCCCTCTTTTTTTTTTTTGAGTCGAGGGGTCTCACTTTTGCCCAGCCTGGAATGCAGTGGCACAATCACTGCTCACTGTGGCCTCATCCGCCTGGGCTCAGGCGATATCCTTCTGCCTCAGCCTCCCAAGTAGCTGGGACTACAGATGCATGCCACCTCACCAGCTAATTTTTGAATTTTTTGTAGAGACAAAGTCTTGCTGTGTTGCCCAGGTTGGTCTTGAACTCCTGGGCTCAAGCAATCCTTCCATTTCAGTCTCTCAAAGGACTGGGATTACATGAGTCATGAGTCACCAAGCCTGACCGTAAATGTTATATGACATGAGTCACCAAGCCTGACCGTAAATGTTATATCAATGTTTGTTAGCTAATTAAACATCCTGTGAGGCGGGTAATATTCCTATTAAAATTGAGATTCAAAGAAATAAGTACATAATTTATAAAGAAGGCTGGTCAGGCTTGGGGCTCAGCCTGCAATCCCAGCACTTTGGGAGGCTGAGGTGAGTGGATTGCCTGAGTCTACAGGTTCGAGACCAGTTCAGGCAACTTGGCAAGACCTCGTCTCTACAATAAATAAAAAATTAGTCAGACATGGTAATGCACACCTGTATTTCCAGCTACTTGGAAGGCTGAGGCAGAAGGATCGCCTGAGCCCAGTAGGTCAACGCTGGGGTTGCCATGAGTATGCCACTGCATTCCAGCTTGGGCGACAGAGTGAGACTCTGACTCAAAAAAAAAAAAAGAAGGCTAAGACTTGCACTCAGTTTCTCCATCTCCAATACAATTGTTGTTAGAAGTCAAATCATTACTACTAAACACAGGGATATTCCCTGTAACAGCCTATGAGTCAGGCCTTGGCCCCTGAAGCCATACTTTTAAAGGAATGCTTGTTTTGCTTCTCCCCATCCACACAAGAAATTACTATAAGCAGCAGTGTGCTGGAGCTGGTTTGTATTGGCTCACTAGAGCTGATTGCTAAATTTTCAGAAATTTTGTGAACCAAGTTAAGCTCTTGATGCTTGAAACTGGCTATGGTGGGAGTGTTTACAGCATGAAATTGGCAGGTACTACAAATCAGGGCTTTTTATCTCTTGGAGGGCCAGGTTATCAGCACATGCCTGGCTACACACCTGCAGTAAGCACTCCTCCAATAGAGGCCCCATTCCCTAAATAGCCAGCTGGTGGACAATAGTCAGTGGCATGGGAACCACCATGTTCTAGGGCACCATGACCTCAGAAAAAAAAAATGCCAGGCCCGACTGGGTGTGGTGACAGCCTGTAATCCCCGCACGAGGCAAGAGGATTGCCTGAGCCTGGGGATTGAAGACCAGCCTGAACAACTTGATGAGACCTTGTCTCTACAATAAATCACAAAAACTAGCCGGGTGTGGTAGTGTGCATGTGCCCGTGGTTTACAGCTATGTGGAAGGCTGAGGCGAAAGGATTGCCTAAGCCCAGCAGGTCGAGACTTCGGTGGATGTGAGTATGCCACTGCACTCCAGCCTGGGCGACAAGGGTGAGACTCCAACTCGAAAAAAAAAAAAGCCAGGCCCCTGACTTTTGCTTCATGGCAGAGGGAAACAAAAATTTACATGCTTTGCTTAGCAACAGAAACAAGTTAGTGATGGTCCTGGACTCTGATTTCTAGACATCTGAGTCACAGCCTTGTTCCCTGTTCCTGTTCCAACACACACACACACACACACACACACACACACACACACACACACACACACACGCCTGCTAAAAGAAAGAGCTAGAGCTTGTTGGGCAGACATCATAATCAAAGTACTTTTAGTGCCCACTATTTCTGGGAAAGGCAGTGAGTACTGTGCGGTTTTTTGTTTTTTCTTTGAGTTGGAGTCTCACTCTGTCGCCCAGACTGGAGTGCAGTGGCTGCTCCTGGCCACTGCAGTCTCAACCTGCTGGGCTCCGGTGATCCTTCCGCCTCCGCCTTCCAAGTAGCCGGAATTACAGGCATGCGCTACCACGCCTGGCTGATTTTTTGACTTATTGTAGAGATGAGGTCTCGCTGCCCAGGCGGGTCTCGAACCCGCGGGCTCAGGCAAGTCCACTCACCTCAGCCTCCCAAAGGCGCGGGATTACAGGCTGAGCCACTGAGCCTGGCTGCATTTTTTTTTTAAAAAAGTCATTTCTTAAGGTGAAGTTTTCCCAACCTAAACATGTGACTTCTAACTTTTTATGGAAGCAGTAGAGGGAATACAAAAGAGAGCTGGACTCAATAAAAAAGATTCTTACCTTTCCCCTTTTGAAGTTGTAAATCTCATCTTTCTATAAAATGGGAACCATAACCATTCATTGTTAGTCTGACAGTGGCTGTGAAAATCAGTGATAACTTGTTATTCATGCACGTGTATTTATTATTGGATGCTGTTATGTACTGTGAGGTGCTGAGGATGACAGAGTTTGGGTGCTAAAACAGATAATCCAGAGTTTGGATGACAGAGGATAGATCATGCTGGCTTCCTTTCATAGAGGTTGAGAATTTGGCTATGAAGCCAAGTTGCCTGAGTTTGAATACTGGCTATACTTTTTTTTTTTCTTTTGAGTTGGAGTCTCATTCTGTGGCCCAGGCTGGAGTGCAGTGGCAAGCTCATGGCCATTCCAGCGTCCACCTGCTGGGCTCAGGCGATTCCTCCACCTCAGCCTTCAAAGTAGCTGGAACTACAGGCACGCATTACCATGCCCGGCTAATTTTTATTTGTTTATTGTAGAGATGAGGTCTTGAAAAATTGCCCAGGCTGTTCTCGAATCCTTGGCTCAGGCAATCCCCTCACCTCAGCCTTCCAAAGTGCTGAGTTTACAGGGTTGAGCCACCATGCCCAGCCAGCTATATGGTTTACTAGCTCTGTGTCTTTGGGTGAGTTGTTGAACATAGCTTTTTCTGTTCAGTAAAATGAGATTTTTAAGCTTTTCTTAATTTCATCTGTAAAGATTGATAATAATTGTATCTATTTCTTAGATTTGTTATAAAGAGTAAATGAGATAATATATAAGTTTGCTCATCTATAAAAAATGAGGCCAGGCGCGGTGGCTCACGCCTATAATCCCAGTAGTTTGGGAGGCGGAGGTGAGGAAGGTTGCCTGAGCCCATGGGTTCGAGACCAGCCTGGGCAACTTGGTGAGACCTCATTTCTACAATAAATCGAAAAATTAGCCGGTGTGGTAGTGCATGCCTATAGTTTCAGCTACTTGGAAGGCTGAGGTGGAAGGCCAGGGAAGGCTTTTCTCTTACCTCTGTCGGTCCAAGTCCACACGGAGCAGAGAGGACAGAAAGGAGGCTCCCGGAACCTGGGCTTTCCCACCCCCTCCTGGAGCTTTCACCTGCGCCCAGGTATATGCGGGGAAGGGGAATCTGATCAACACCTCCTCCCCGCAATTTTATTTCCACATGCCCCCACTCTGGCTTCCCCTAAGAACACTGATGTGCCCATCCCACCACTTTGGAAGGTAGAGGGGAGAGGATTGCCTGATTCCATGGGTTCGAGATCAGTCTGGGCAACATGGCAAGACCATGTCTCTACAATAAATTACAAATGTAGCTGGGTGTAGTAGTGCGTGCCTGTAGTTCCAGCTACTTGGAAGGCTGAGGTGGAAGGGATCGCCTGAGTCCAGCAGGTCGAGGGTGCAGTGGCCGTGAGTGTGCCACTGCACTCCCTCTTGGGTGACAGAGTGAGATTCAACTCAAAAAAAAGAAAAATTCTGAAGCTGCAACTAGTCTCCATCTTCACAGAGCTTATACTCCAGGAGAAACACGGGTTTTAAATAAATGCATATATAAGCTCACAAACAATTAAAATTGTAATAATAATTCCAAAAAAAAAAAAAAAATAGAGGTCATTAGGAAATAAGGGGCAATTATGAGTTGCCAGGGAAGGCTTTTCTCAAGAACTGATGTACAATCAGCTCTCTGTATCCACTAATTTTGCATTGTCAGATTCAACCAACCTCTGATCAAAAATATTTGAAAATAAAATATAACAATACAACAATACAAATACAAATAACAAATATAGTAAAACAACTATTTACATGGTATTTACATTGTATCAGTTATGGTAAGTAACCTAGAGATGATTTAAAGTATATGGGAGGATATGCATAGATTAGACACAAAGATTATCCATTTTTCTTTCTGAGTTGGGGTTCTCCTAAGTCTCCTTACAGGCACGTGCCACGATACTCAGCTAATTTTTTAATTGTTTTATAAAGATGAGGTTTCACTATGTTGCCCAGGCTAGTCTTGAATGCCTCAAGCATCCTTCCAACTTGGCTTCCCAAAGTGTTAGGATTACAGGCATGAGCCACATTTTTCTTTTTCCTTCTTTCACTTTTTTTTTTTTGAGTTGGAGTTTCACTCTGTCCCTCAGGCTGGAGTACAGTGTCATGCTCACAGCCACTGCAGCCTCGACCTGCTGGGCTCAGGTGATCCTTCTGCCTCAGCCTTCCAAGTAGCTGGAACTACAGGCATGAGCCACCATGCCCAGCTAATTTTTTTTTTTTTGAGTTGGAGTCTCACTCTGTCGCCCAGACTGGAGTGCAGTGGCCGCTCCTGGCCACCGCAGCCTTGACCTATCGGGCTCCAGCGATCCTTCCGCCTCAGCCTTCCAAGTAGCCGGAATTATAGGCATGCGCTACCATGCCCGGCTGATTTTTTGATTTATTGTAGAGATGAGGTCTTGCTGCCCAGGCGGGTCTCGAACCCGCAGGCTCAGGCAATCCACTCAACTCAGCCTCCCAAAGGCGCGGGATTACAGGCTGAGCCACCGAGCCCGGCTTTTTTTTTTTTAATTGTAGAGATGAGGTCTCACCAAGTTGCCCAGGCTGGTCTCTACTGCTCACCACAGTCTTTTCTTCCTGGGCTCAGGCAATCCTTCCACTTCAGCCTCTGGAGTAGCTGGGACTACAGGCATGTGCCACCACGCCTGGCTAATTTTTAAATTTTTTGTAGAGGTGAGGTTTCGCTATGTTGCTCATTGCTAGTCTGGAACTTCTGGGCCCAAGTGATCCTCACAATTCAGCCTCCCAAAAGTGCTGGGATTATAGGTATGAGCCACTGCACTGGCTTACCCCATTTTTTTAAAAAATAAGGAACTTGGGCATTTTGGGATTTTGATATTCACAGATGTCCCAGAACCAATTCCTTGCAGATACCAAAGGACAACCATATATGTTTTTAAGCCAAGGATTGAACTTGTAAACGTGAGGCAAGAAAAAAAGGGAAGGGAGAGAAAGAACAGGTTGTGCAAAGCCCCTGAGGCAGGAAAGAGGTTGAGGAACTGAAAGAAGGCCTACCATGGTTGGAATGAGGTGGTGCAGGGATCTGGGGAGAGAGGACCATGAGGGTGTAGAAGCGCCAGCCTAGCAGGGAGTAGTGGACAGGCCACATCCTACACTGGACCTTCTAAGCCAAAGAAGTTCATATCTTATTCTAAGAGAAGCTGGACTTGGTGGCTCAGCCTGTAATCCCGCGTCTTGGGAGGCTGAGGTGAGTGGATTGCCTGAACCCGCGGGTTCGACACCCGCCTGGGCAACTTGGTGAGACCTCATCTCTACAATAAATCAAAAATTAGCCGGGTGTGGTAGCGTGCGCCTGTAGTTCCAGCTACTTGGAAGGCTGAGGTGGAAGGATCACCCGAGCCCAGTAGGTCGAGGTTGCGGTGGCCGGGAGCAGTCACTGCACTCCAGTCTGGGCAACAGAGTGAGATTCCAACTCAAAACAAAACAAAACAAAAAAACATATCTTATTCTAAGAGAAATGGGAAGCAAATGGAAACTTTTCTCAGGAGCCAAGCCCCAAGTCACCCACAATAATACTCTGGTTGCTGTGTGAGAATGGATTGGAGGGGGTCAGGGTAAAAGTGGAGAAATCAGCTAGGGCCTAATTCAGTAGTCACAGGTGAGAGAAGGAGGGGACTTGTGTTACGCTAATAGCAGTGGAGGGGGAGAGATGTGGAAGGACTTGAAAAGGACTTGGTGGCAGATGAATATGAGTGGTGAAGGAGAGGGGTGTGTAAAGAGTGACTCCTGGCTGGGCTCAGTGGCTTAGCCTGTAATCCTGCACCTTTGGGAGGCTGAGGTGAGTGGATTGCCTGAGCCTGCGGTTTTGAGACCCGCCTGGCCAACTTGGAGAGACCTCATCTCTACAATAAATCAAAAAATCAGCCGGGCGTGGTAGCGCATGCCTGTAATTCTGGTTACTTGGAAGGCTGAGGCGGAAGGATCGCTGGAGCCCAGCAGGTCGAGGCTGTGGTGGCCAGGAGAGGCCACTATACTCCAGTCTGGGTGACAGAGTGAGACTCCAACTCAAAAAAAAAAAAAGAGTGACTCCTGATTTCGGGCTTGAGCAGTTGGGTGGGTGTGAGAGTGCCTTGGCTAAGATTAGGAGGCCCGGGAGAGGTGCTGGCTTGGAGAGGAAGAACAAGAGTTGAGTTTTGGATAAGTGAATGTATATGGTACTCCTGACACACCACATGAAATGAAGGGAGGGGCCAGGCTGGATGGCTCAACCTGTAATCCTAGCACTTTAGGAGGCCGAGGCAAGAGGATTGCCTGAGCCCCGGATTCGAGACCCGCCCGGGCAACTTGGCAGGACCTTACCTCTATAATAAATCAAAAAGTAGCCAGGCGTGATAGCTTGTGCCTGTAGTTCCGGCTACTTGGAAGGCTGAGGCAGAAGGATCGCCGGGGCCCAGTAGGTCGATGCTGGAGTAGTTGTGAGTGTACCACTGCACTCCAGCCTGGGTGACGGAGTGAGGTTCCAACTCAAAAAAACAAAAACAAAAACAAGTATTAGCATTCAGCCTGAGCACAGTAGCTCATGCCTCTTATCCCAGTACTTTGTGAGGCCGAGGTGGAAGGATTGCTTGAGCCCAGGAGTTTGAGACCAACCTAGTCTACATAGTGAGGCTTTGTCTCTACACAAATTTAAAAAATTAACAGAGTGCAGTGGCACATGCCTATACTTCCAGTTACTCAGGAGGCTAAGGCAGGAGGATCATCTGAGCCTAGGAGGTCGAGGCTGTGGTAAACCGTGATTGTGCCACAGTATTTCAGCCTGGGTGCTAGAGTGAGATCTCAACTCAAAAAGAAAAAAAAAAGTAAAAGTAATTGCATTCAAGTTTAAGAAATTTATAGATCCCCATTGAAGCCCATTCACAACTCTTGTAAGGTTTATAGATGTCAAGTTAAAAAATAAAAAACAAGCCGGACTCGGTAGCTCAGTCTGTAGTCCCGCGCCTTTGGGAGGCTGAGGTGAATGGATTGCCTGAGCCCGCGGGTTTGAGACCCGCCTGGGCAGTGAGACCTCATCTCTACAATAAATCAAAAAATCAGCTGGGCATGGTAGCGCATGCCTGTAATTCCGGCTACTCGGAAGGCTGAGGCGGAAGGATCGCCGGAGCCCAGCAGGTCGAGGCTGCGGTGGCCGGGAGCGGCCACTGCACTCCAGTCTGGGCAACAGAGTGAGACTCCAACTCAGTAAAAAACAAACAAACAAACAAAAAACAAAAACTTGTGTAGAGAGAGAAATGGACCCTGGGTTGAGCCATTGGCAGCAGCAACATTGAAAGGCAGGATAAAGAAAGCACCAACAGGAGGGTGAGGAGGAGTAGACAAAGAGAAAGAGGGAGGAGGAATTCCGAATGAGAGTGAGTTATCAAAATTAAGAGAAAAGTGCTTCAAGAATGGGAGATACATGCTGCTGAGATGGCTGGAATGATAAGTGTGCCCTGGAGCTAGCAACAGTGGTAACTTTTTGGAGGCCTAGGACTGCAGATGTTAGGGCTAGCTCTGGGTGCAGATGCAGGCTGATGTGTAGATTTATGGGTGGGGAAAAGGAGGATGTTCTCTCTTGATGATCTACATTTTCTTTACTTTTTTTTTTGGAGTAGTAGTCTCACTCTGTCACTCAGGCTGGAGCGCAATCGCACGCTCATGACCACCACAGCCTAGACCTGCTGGGCTCAGGCGATCCTTCTACCTCAGCTTTCCAAGTAGCATGTGCCAGCACATCTGGCTAATTTTTTGATTTATTGTAGAGATGAGATCTTTCCAGTTTGCCCGGGCTGGTCTTGAACCCCTGGACTCAGGCAATCCTCTTGTCTCTGCCTCCCAAAGTGCTGGGATTACAGATGGTGAGCCACCATGCCCAGCTGATGATCTACAGTTTCGTAGTGAAATAGGAGGTAAAGGGACAGTGAGAAGGGACAGCAAGCAAGAATGGGAGTTTGGAAGATGGAGGTGATGCAAAATAGTCTAAAAAATAGTCATAGCTTTTGAAAAGTGTCTATTCATGTCCTTTGCCCACTTTTTTTTTTTGAGTTGGAGACTTTGTCACCCAGACTGAAGTACAGTGGCACTCTCATGGCCACTGCAGCCTCGACCTTCTTGGCTCAGGTGACCCTTCAGTCTCAACCTTCCAAGTAGCTGGAACTACAGGCCCATGCCACCACACTGGGCTAATTTTTTGATTTATTGTAGAGACGAAGTCTCGCCAAGTTGCCCAGGCTGGTTTCGAAACCATGAACTCAGGCAATCTTCTCACCTTGGCCTCCCAAAATACTGAGATTATAGGTGTGAGCCACCTCGCTCAGCCGTGCCTACTTTTTAATAGGTTTGTTTTTTTTCCTTTCAGCTCATTTGAGTTCCTTGTAGATCCTGGATGTTAGGCTTTTGTCAGATACATAATTAGCAAATATTTTTTCCCATTCTTTGGGTTGTCTCGCCACTCTCTTGATGGTTTCTTTTGCTGTGCAAAAGCTTTTCAGTTTGATGAGGTACCACTTATCTATCTTAGCTTTTATGGCATTCACTTTAAAAAAACAAAAGTCAGCTGGGCTAGGTGGCTTAGCCTGTAATCCCGCGTCTTTGGGAGGCTGAGGTGAGTGGATTGCCTGAGCCTGCGGGTTCGAGACTCGCCTGGGCAGCGAGACCTCATCTCTACAATAAATCAAAAAAATCAGCCGGGCATGGTAGCGCATGCCTATAATTCTGGCTCCTTGGAAGGCTGAGGCGGAAGGATCACTGGAGCCCAGCAGGTTGAGGCTGCGGTGGCCGGGAGCGGCCACTGCAATCCAGTCTGGGCGACAGAGTCAGACTCCAACTCAAAAAAAAAAAAAGTCAGGCTTACTAATAGGACTGTTATCTATGTGCAGTTGCGATCACAGGTTGGCTCTTAAAGAGTGAGTAGGATCAGAGGAGGGAAGGGCTGGACTTAGGCCCAGAATCATGGGCTGAGAATGAGGAAGTCTTCCAGAACTTCTCAAGACTGCTCCAGTCCCTTTCTGTCTTCTATCTTGGGTTTCTCCTCTTTTTTTTGGCTCTTTATTTTCCCTCAGTCTATAAACAAGCTCAAGACTTTCCTGGTGACTCAGCATTTCCTCTCAAGTCAGTGTCCAAATTCTCTTCTCTCCATACCCAAAAAATTGCAGCAGGAAACTTTTTGAAATATTCAACTGTTCTTCTCTTTTTCTTATAGTTTTCCCTTGCCTGGTTGTGTGTTGTCTTACTGTGGGGACTTTGGCTGCATCTTGAATTCTGGAGCTTTCTGGCGTTTTAAAAGCCTGAGTGCATTGAGAGGTTCGTGCTGGGTAGCTTGTAGATACACACTGCAGCCAGAAGCCTAGGGAGCCCCTACGATTTTAAATAGGTGTTCATTTTAGGTAGTTCACTCTGGAGGTTGAATGAAGATGAATTTGTCTGAAGGAGACTGTTAGGAGGCTGCTGCAACAGTTTGGACTACAAAGGATGGATGCTGGGCTAGGCGCGGTGGTTCACGCCTATAATCCCGGCACTTTGGAAGGCCGTGGTGAGAGGATTGTCTGAGCCCAGGGGTTCGAGACCAGCCTGGGCAACTTGGTGAGACCTCATCTCTACAATAAATAAAAAATTAGCTGGGAGTGGTGGTGGGTGCCTGTGGTTCCAGCTACTTAGAAAGGCTGATGCGGAAGGATTGCCTGAGCCCAGCAAGTTGAGGCTGCAGTGGCTGGGAGACAAAGTGACACTCTGACTCAAAAAATAAAATAAGATAAAAATAAAGCATAGATGCTAGTGGGAAGGGCCATAGGCATTTGAGGCTTATTAAGGAGGTGAAGGAGCTAGAACTTGGTGATTGGGTAAGACAAAGAACTGAATTAAGAATGACTCACTCATTCCCAGCTTTCTAATTCTGATGACTGTAGATGGTCACATGCCAACAGCTGAGGGTGGGGCAGTTATGAAGACAGAGAATGAGTTCGGTTTTGGAAATGCCCAGTTTGGGGTGTCCCTGTGATATTTAGATACAGCTGCCTGGCAGGCAGTTGGATATTTGGCTCCAAATTGTGTGGAAGAGGTCTAGGCTAGAGACTGCTAATCTGGGAATTGCAACTGTGAGGGTGGAAGCAATATCAAGAGTGAATGGAGTTGGGCGCCAGTGGTTCATGCCTGCAATTCCAGCACTTTGGGAGATCAAGGCGAGAGGATTGCTTGAGCCCTGGAGTTCAAGACCAGTCTGGGCAACATAGTGAGATCCTACCTCTACAAAAAATAAAAAAAATAGCTGGGCATGGTGGTCTGTGTAGTCCCAGCTACTCGGGAGGCTGAGACGGAAGGATAGCTTGAGGCCAGGAGGTCAAGGCTGTGGTGAGCTGTGATCAGTCTGGGTGACAGAGACTCTGACTCAAAAAAAAAAAGAGTGAATAGAGTGAGAAGAGCTGTTGGCTTAGAGTGGAGCCATGGAGGCAGAAGCCTTATTTACTGACATGTGATAACTGGGAGCTTGCACTCTTCTGGAAGCAGGTAGAGAGATTCCAGTAGGTGAGAGCCTTCCAAAGTGTCAAATGTAACAGAGAGATCCAGAGAGATAAGCCCTGAGGAATGGTTGCCGGGTTGGGCAAAATGAAGGTCATGGTTAATCTTGTCTAAGCAGGTTGAAGAAGGGCTTGAGTGAAGAAGGAGAGGCCAGATTTCCCAAGAAAGAGAGTGAGAAGCACTTGGGAGCTGATTAGAGAGGACACTTCAAGTGAAGGGTTGGCTCCTTGGCTCTGCAGTTTTGTTTTTAGGACTTGGAGCAACTTCAGGCTGAGAGAAAAGGCAAGAAAGGCCAGAGAGGTGAGTGAGGAGGTTTTTAGGTCCCAACCATCCAGAACACTTTCTTGCAGTTTGCCCAAAGCTTCCAAACTCCTTATCTCATTTAATCATTTCAACACCATGAGGTTTGAAACGAATAGAACAGTGCGTTTGGGAACAAAACAGTGAGGCCAGGGGTTGGGAAGAGACAGGTGTGAATCCATCTGGGTCCAGCAGCTGCAGAAATGACATGAAACTGTCCAATCCCATACAAATCTAGGCGGACCATGAGTGGCGTGCTCCTTACCCTCGATGAGGGGTATTCTTGTGTGCTGTGGACCAGGGTTGGCATCCCCAAGTAAACAAACGTCCAGGGGCTAAATGCTCTCTGCCCCCTCCAGGTGTCCCCAAGTGTGGTGGCCAGTCACCGCGCGCATGCTGATCCCTCCTCTAAGACGCTGAAGCAGCTAAAAGTTCTGTTAGCAGCCAGGTGGAGTAACATCAGTGATGGCCCTGAATCAAGGGCCCGGGCCAGGTGGACCAGGGCTGACAGGAGGCCAGAGCCCGAGGCAGCAAGCGACCAAGAGCGCTTCCTGCGCGTCGCCGAGGGGACGCCGCGAAAACCAAACCCACGATTTGGATATCCGGCTGGGGCCCTACCCCGAGATAAATCTTCTGCGGAGGGAAGTATTTAATTTGCATGCTGCACTGTCAGAAGAAACTCCTTCCCGCTGGCGATCTGTGGGCACGCGGGCGCTTTCTCTAGTGTGCTCCTTCTTGGCCTCCGCCCGAGGCCAGAGCGCAGAGCTGGCTGTCAAATGCGAATTATAGTTTTGTGTTTGTCTTGGGGAGGGCTTAAGGAAAGAAGGATACCTGGATTGGGAGCTAGGATCGGGTTTCCACGCCACCATTCTAGCACAAGCCTCCATAATCATGACCCTTGGTAAGTCTTGTGTAGTCACTGAACCTCAGTTTCCCGGTTCATAAAATGAGATTTGGACTATGACCTTGTCTTGCACGGCCAGGACGGCAAATTCCACCTCACCCTGCAAAAAAAAAAAGCCGCCCTCCATTGTCAACCCCCCGCCCGACACTCAGCTCTTTGGAGTGCCTTCTCCTACCGGTACTTCTCGGGGGGCGCCGAAAGCTAAGAGGTGGGAGGGGCCTGACCCTCGCCCCGCCCCTCCAGGCACCGCCCCCTGACGTCCCCTCCGCGCTGGGATGAGGCAATCACGTGACCTCACATCCGGCGCGGGAGTCCCGAGCTCGCGGCGCGCGCTCCCTCGCCTGCCCGCCGGCTCTCCCCGCAGCGTGATCCGGCGCCGCCGCGTAGGGGAGGGGGAATCGCGACGTCGCTGGCGGCGAGAGGCCGTTTCGGAGTGCGGACTGCCCCCCTCCCCTGCCCGCCTCCTCCCGCCGCCCTCCCTTGTTCTCGCCTTGCCCGGCCGCACGCCGCCGCCGCGGGCGCGCAGGAGGAGGAGAGCGCGGACGCCCCTGTGCCCGGCCGGGCCCGGGCCCGCCGCGGCGCCTCCTTCCCCTCTCTCCCGGCCGCGGCGCGCGCGGCGGCGGCGGCGGCGGCGGTGCCTCGA
Organism: Cephalopachus bancanus; assembly: GCA_027257055.1. Taxonomy (NCBI): domain Eukaryota; kingdom Metazoa; phylum Chordata; class Mammalia; order Primates; family Tarsiidae; genus Cephalopachus; species Cephalopachus bancanus. The sequence continues at coordinate 1,248,741 of JAPVLO010000546.1, read as the reverse complement.
GCCCGAGCGACGCGCGGCCGCCGGCGCCGGCCGAGGGCGATGGGGCTGGGCTGAGGCGAGGCGGCGGCGGCGACAGCGGCGGCTCGGCCCCCCCCGGCCCCTTGGCTGCTCGGGCGGGGAGGCCGCCGAGGAGACGGCGCTGCGGCGCCCGGTGAGCGGCCCCGGTGAGCGGGGCGGGTGGGCGGGGGTGATGGGGAGCTCGGAGGAGCGAGTGGTGTAGTCGGGGTGGCGGGTAGCAGGTGAGTTGACGGCGTGCCTCCTCGGGCCGAAATCCGGCATCACTTCAGGGAAGGGGTGTGTGTGTGAGTGTGTGAGCGTGAGCGTGAGCCTGAGCGAGCTGCGGGGCCGCTGAGGCCGGCATGGCCCGGACAGGTGAGGCCAGGGGGAGGGACCGCGCCGGGGGGCGTGAAGGCCTGAGTGGGCGCGCTGCGTGCGGGAGGGCGCGTGTGCGGAGCCGGGCGGCGGGATGGCGGGCAGCCCTTTCAGAAAGCCTGGGAGGTGGTGTGGTCTTGGGGCGGAAGGCAGGGGTGTTGGCAGAGCCCTGGAGGGGTGCGTGCGGGATCCTGGCTTCTTCCCAGCCACGGAGTAGTAGCACTCCTTGCCAGCCTCCGCAGTTTACAGATACAATAAGTGAGTCCCAGAGGGGAAAAGTGAGTTCGGACTTGCCTGAGGCCTCTCACTGGCAGTGAGGACTAGGAAAGCCCGGGGCCCTTTTCTTTAGCACGCTCCTGGCCACTCTCTTTATGGCCTTGCCTTCTCTCCATTTTCCACCAGAGTCAGCTTCTGGTGGAAGTATGACCTTTTTTTTGGGGGGGGGGGATAGAATGGTGGGGGGATTGACAGTAACTCACGTCGGGGCTTCCTAATTAGGAAAGCTTTTGTGACAGGTGTTTGTTTCCTCTTCCCATAGATCTGACAGAAACATCCTCGGATCTTGGTGTTTGGACATAGGAGGTATGAATCACTCGTATAATTAACTGCTTTTAATCGTCAGTGTCTTAGAGCTATATTTAGTAGTTATATTAGTGCAAGATGAATGGATATGGAGTCGTAAACCTAGAAACAGACCTGTGTTCCTCTGCACGATTCTGAACTAAATGAATAGAACGTACTTGAGTATATAATGGGTATTTTAGATCTGTGAGGCAGGAAGTTAGAATTTTAAAAATCGAAGAAATGCAGGGACTTTAAAGGTTATTGCAAAATAAAGTCTTCTAAAGGTTTTGTTGCTAAAAATGAAGGTGTTTTTGATTCATTTGAAGGGTGAGTACACAGTTACAAGTGTTCTACCTATGGTTAGAATTCGCTCTCTTTATTAAGGCACATGTATTCATTTTGTTCCACTGTAACATATATCACATTTTATTCTCTAGAGGATTGTTACTTTGCTGAATATGCTACAGTTGCCAAGATGGATGGGTATGAGTATCCCATCCTGGTTTACAACCCCTTTTTCAAGTCAAGTCAGTGCCTGGAAATTGTTTGAAATAGTAAACCAATTATTGATTGTTGTAGAAGATAAGTTTTGCTACTGTCTCCGTTTTTACATTATCTATCATTAAATCAGACTGAGAGTGAAATAGTGGGGGGGAAGGGGTCTCATTCTGTTGCCCGGACTGGAGTTCAGTGGCACAATTACTAACCTCAACCTCTGCGGCTGAGGTGATCTTTCTGCCTCAGCCTGCTGAATAGCTGGAACTACAGGTGTGCACTATCATAGCCCGCTAATTTTTAAATTTTTTTGTAGAGAAGAGGGCTCAATATGTTGCCCAAGTTGATCTCGAACTTCTGGGCTCAAGCAGTCCTGCCTCAGCCTTCCAGGATGCTGGGATTACAGGTGCGAGCCACTGCACCTAATGAGATTTTTGAACGTTAGAACAATGCCTGTTTTTGGCTAGGGTTTTGGGTAGGAAAAGTGATACTATTTGGTTGCTTCAATTTATAAGTAGTACAGTTATAATTACATAAAATATAATTAAGTAGCAGCTTATTTTTATTTATTTATTTTTGAGTCAGAGTCTCACTCTGTTCAGGCTGGAGTGCAGTGACACACTCATGGCCACCTCAACCTCGACCTCCTGGGGTCAGGCGATCCTTCTGCCTCAGCCTTCCAAGTAGCTGGAGTAGTTCCACCACACCCAGCTAATTTTTGGATTTATTGTAGAGACGAAGTCTTGCCATGTTGTTCAGGCTGGTCTCTAATCCCTGAGCTCAGGCAGTCCTCTCGCCTCAGCCTCCCAAAGTGCTGGAATTAAAGGTGTGAACCACTGCCCCTGGCTAGTAGCAGTTTATTTTGAAATAGAATTGACAAGCTTCAAGTTTACGCAGTGTTCAAATTATGTGGTAGGAGGCCTGATTTGTTTGTCCAGGTCATAGTAAACTTTATTTGAGGTACTCCTGTTAACTAAAATTTGAATTATAACTGGTTTGAGATAAATAAGATAAATTCCCACATAAATAGGAAACTGGTTTTATACTATTAAAACAAGGTATAAGCACTATCTTCTGATGAGTTTTTCACCTGGTACTACTTATCAGATATTAGAGCTAAAATACTTTTACTAGTTTAGCTAGATTTTTTTTCCCCTTGAGTTGGAGTTTCACTGTCACCCAGGCTGTAGTGCAGTGGTGTGATCATTGGCTACTGAAGCCTCTACCTGCTGGATCAAGTGATCCTTCAGCCTTCCAAGTATCTAGGACGACAGGCACGCACTACCATGCTTGGCTAATTTTCTTTTTTTTTTAGTTGGAGTCTCACTCTGTTGCCCAGGCTGGAGTACAGTGGAGGGATCATTGATTACTGAAGCCTCTACCTGCTGGGTCAGTTGACCTTTTGGCCAGTAGCTGGGACTATAGGCTTGCACTACTACGTTTGACTAATTTTTTTCTTTTTTTTGAGTCAGAGTCTCACTCTATCTCCCAGGCTGGAGTGCGGTAGCATGTTAACAGCCACCACAGCCTTGACTTGCTGGGCTCAGGTGATTTTTCCGCATCAACCTTCCAAGTGGCTAGAACCACAGATACATGCCATCACGCCTGGCTAATTTTTGATTGTAGAAACAAGGTCTTGCCAAGTTGCCTAGGCTGGTCTCAAACACCTGGGCCCGGGCAGTCCTCTTGTCTCTGCCTCCCAAAGTGCTAGGATTACAGGCTTGAGTCAGTGTGCCTGGTTAATTGCTTTTTATTTATTGTAGAGACAAGGTCTTGCCATGTTGCCCAGGCTGGTCTTGAACTCTTGGGCTCAGGCAGTCCTCTTGCCTCAGCCTCCCCAAGTGCTGGGATTACAGGCTTGAGCCACCGTGCCTGGTTGATTGAGCCACTGTACTCAATTTCATTTAGGCAATATTAGTTTCCTATCTGTGTCATATTTCAAGTATTTTTATGTGGATAAGAAGTGTTTATTGGCAACTATAGCATGTTGTCGTGGAAAGAGCATGGACTTGGGAATCAAACCCGAGGGAGGTTGAGTTCTGATTTTTTTTTCTTAAGTTGGAGTCTGTCGTCCAGGCTGGAGTGCAGTGGCATACTTCAGGCCACCGCAGCCTCGACCTGCTGGGCTCAGGCGATCCTACCGCTTCAACCTTCCAAATAGCTGGAGCTACAGGCATGTGCCACCATGCCTGACTAATTTTTTGATTTACTGTAGAGATGAGGTCTTGCCAAGTGCCCAGGCTGGTCTCGAACCTGTGGGCTCAGGCAGTTCTTACCTCAGCCTCCTAAAGTGCTGGGATTATAGGCATGAGTCACTGTGCCAGTCCTGATTTTTTTTTTTTTTTTTTTTTGAGTTGGAGTCTCACTCTGTCACCCAAACTGGAGTGCAGTGACCACTCCCGGCCACCGCAGCCTCGACCTGCTGGGCCCCGGTGATCCTTCCGCCTCAGCCTTCCAAGTAGCTGAAACTACAGACGCGCGCTACCACGCCCGGCTAATTTTTTGATTTATTGTAGAGATGAGGTCTCGCCAAGTTGCCCAGGCGGGTCTTGAACCCGCGGGCTCAGGCAATCCACTCAACCTCAGCCTCCCAAGGCGCAAGATTACAGACTGAGCCACCGAGCCCGGCTCTGATTTTTTCTTTTAAACTAGCAATTTGACTTTGACCAATGCTAATAGTTAGTGAGTAAACTTATTGTATACTAGGCTCTTAATTAAACATATTACATGAATTATTTCACTTAAAACCCATTTTATAGATGAGGAATTGAAGTTCAGAGATGTTAAGTTGCCTAGTCACATAGAGCAAACATCATAAACCCAGAAACCAATTCTGGCTTTCTTCAAAGTCCCTTATGCTGTAAGTTGCTTAACTTTTCTGATCTTTCTTTCTTATTTAACAAAGAAGAATACCAGTACCTAAAGAGTATTGAGGATTAGCTGAGAACATATTTAAGGAATAGGGCAGGCCAGGCGTGGTGGCTCATACCTGCAGTCCCAGCACTTTGGGATTCCCAGGTGGGAGGATTGCTTGAGCCCAGGAGTTTGAGGCCAGCCCAGGTAGAATAGAGAGACCTTGTCTCTACAAAAAATTAACTAGGTGTGCTGGTGTGCACCTGTAGTCTCAGCAACAGGAGAGCTGAGGTGGATGGATCGCTTCAACCCAAGAGGTCAAGCAAGGTGGCTGTTAGCGGCGATCATGCCACTGCGTTCCAGCCTGTGCGACAGAGACCCTGACTCAGAACAAAAGGAAAAAAAAAAGAGCACACTTATTGGCATATAGTAAATATTTCCTTTCCTTCTTCCATTTCATGTGCTGAATCATGCTATACTTGCATAACATGGTGGTTTGGTAGTCACTGTGAATATGAGCATTGAAATATGAATATGCAGCCAGGCTCGGTGGCTCAGTCTGTAATCCCGCGCCTTTGGGAGGCTGAGGTGAGTGAATTGCCTGAGCCCGTGGGTTTGAGACCCGCCTGGGTACCTTGGCGAGACCTCCTCTCTACAATTAATCAAAAATCAGCCGGACGTGGTAGCACATGCCTATAAGTTCCAGCTACTTGGAAGGCTGAGGCGGAAGGATTGCTGGCGCCCAGCAGGTCGAGGCTGCGGTGGGCGGGAGCAGCCACTGCACTCCAGTCTGGGCGACAGAGTGAGACTCCAACTCAAAAAAAAAAAGAAAAAGAAATATGAATATGCTTAATTTCTAAGGTAAATAGTAATCTAAAGAGATGTACTGGATCATATTACCGTAGACATATAACCTACTCTGTGGTCAAACTCAGAATGAGCAAGGACATGGGGGGCACCATGAGGAACTTTCTTTTTTTCTTTTTGAGTTGGAATCTGTTGTGGCACACTCCAGGGTCACCTCAGCCTTGACCTGCTGAGCTCAGGCAATCCTTCTGCCTCAGCCTTCCAAGTAGCTAGAACTACAGGTGTGCACCACCATGCCCAACTGATTTTTTTTTTTTTAATTTATTGTAGAGACAAGGTCTTGCCAAATTGCCCAGGCTGGTCTCGAACCCCTGAGCTCAGGAAATCCTCTTCCGCCTCCCAAAGTGCTGAAATTACAAGTATGAGCCACTATGCCCGGTTAGAGAGCCAATCCAACTTATAAGGCTTGCCCTTGATTGCTTGACAGACTTCTTTTTTTTTTTTTGAAGTTGGAGTCTCACTCTGTCGCCCAGGCTGGAGTGCAGTGGCACACTCACAGCCACCCCAGCATCGACCTTCTGGCTCCAGCAATCCTACCTCAGCATTCCAAGTAGCTGGAACTACAGATGTGCGCTACCACACCCGGCTAATTTTTGATTTATTGTAGAGACGAGGTCTTGCCAAGTTGCCAGGCAGGTCTCAAACCTGCTGGCTTAGGCAATGCACTTGACTTGGCCTCCCAAAGTGCTGGGATTACAGGCTGAGCCACCGAGTACAGCCCAGACTTTTTTTTAGTTTTTTTTTTTTTTTTTGAGTTGGAGTCTCACTCTGTCGCCCAGACTGGAGTGCAATGGCTGCTCCCGGCCACCGCAGCCTCGACCTGCTGGGCTCCGGCGATCCTTCTGCCTCAGCCTTCCAAGTAGCTGGAATTACAGGCATGCGCTACCACGCCCGGCTGATTTTTTTTTTTTTTTTTGAGTTGGAGTCTCCATCGCCCAGACTGGAGTGCAGTGGCAGGCTCTCGGCCACCGCAGCCTTGACCCGCTGGGCTCCAGCAATCCATCCCCCTCAGCCTTCCAAGTAACCGGAATTACAGGCATGCACTACCACACCCGGCTGATTTTTTTTGATTTATTGTAGAGATGAGGTCTCGCCAAGTTGCCCGGGTGTGTCTCGAATCTATGGGCTCAGCCAATCTACTCACCTTGGCCTCCCAAAGCCACCAAGCCTGGCCTTAGTTTGTTTTAAAATGCGTCATGGTCCAGGCCTGGTGACCCACTCCTGAAATTACAGCACTTTGGAAGGCTGGGCACAGAAGAATTGCTTAAGGCCAGGAGTTCAAGACCAGCCTGGGCGACAAAGAGACCCTGCTATGTGAAAAATAGAAAAATTAGCCAAGCATAGTGGTGTGCCTCTAGACCCAGATACTTGGTAGGTCAAGGCAGGAGGATCCCTTGAGCCCAGGAGATTGAGGCTGCGATGAGATATATTGTGCCACTGCATTTCAGCCTGGGTGACAGAGTGAAACCCTGTCTCAAAAATAAAACAAAATGAAATAAAATGAGTTATAGAATTACTCCCACATATGTATCTAGGATGGCTTCTTTACAGCATCGCTGTTGCTCTGTGTTTTTCTCTTTTGTGGAGTAGGTTGAAAAATATCTTAGTTATTATTTTGATGTAAAAGACAAGTGTTTTGGTTCTTAATATTTTCTAATTGATCTAGAGAGCAAAGTAAAGTGAAATCCTCTTTTATGGGGATTTGGGTCTAAATTCTCATTTAAGGTAAAAATCTCTGCCGTCAAAATTACACTTGGAAAAGTGCTCTAAAAGGCACCAGTTTGAAAGCTGGTTGGAAACTTATATACTCTTTTAATTCCAACAGCCATTTTCCCCATTAGATTTAGAAAGGTTACTTTTTTGTGAGCTGGGATCCTTTTTTTTGTTTTTTGTTTTTTTTTTTTGAGTTGGAGTTTCACTCTGTCACCCAGCCTGGAGTGCAGTGGCAAGCTCACGGCCACCGCAGCCTCAGCCTGCTGGGCTCCAGTGATCCTTCTGCCTCAGCCTTCCAAGTAGCCGAACTACAGGCATGTGCTACCACACTGGCTAATTTTTGATTTATTGTAGAGATGAGGTCTCGCTAAGTTGCCCGGGTGGGTCTCGAACCTTCGGGCTCAGGCAGTCCACTTGCCTCAGCCTTCCAAAGTGCTGGGATTACAGACTGAGCCACCAAGCCTGGGATTCTAATTAGCTATGTGAGATGTCTTTTTGCAGATGAATGGAATTTTATTTATTTATTTATTTTTTATTAATCAGTATTTTTTATTATGGTTTTGTGGGGTGCAGTTAGGTGTACAACTGCGTTTCATTCAGGCACCCTGTTGATAAGAGGTGTTTTCCCATCCCCCATGAATGGGATTTTAGATTGAGGATTGTAGATTTATGTTCTCCATTTCATGCTTACTGCCATCTCCCTAAGGTTATACAAGTAAAGATCTAGCATAATAAAAAGACTGGCAGCCGGGCTCGGTGGCTCAGCCTGTAATCCCGTGCCTTTGGGAGGCTGAGGTGAGTGGATTGCCTGAGACTGTGGGTTCGAGACCCGCCTGGGCAGGCGAGACCTCATCTCTACAATAAATCAAAAAATCAGCTGGGCGTGGTAGCACATGCCTATAATTCTGGCTACTTGGAAGGCTGAGGCGGAAGGATCGCCGGAGCCCAGCAGGTCGAGGCTGTGGTGGCGGGAGCGGCCACTGCACTCCAGTCTGGGCAACAGAGTGAGACTCCAACTCAAAAAAAAAAAAAAAAAAAAGACTGGCTAATAAAGTTGAGAATATTGGGAGACTCTTGGTACTTTGTATAGTTCTGGGTTGATATATAACCACTTTCAGTGTTTTTTAAAAAAATTTTTTAGATTCAGCAGGTAAAATTTAGATTTTAGAGAATTGTAAGAATAAGACTTGATAAATGGTAACCTACTTATTTGTTAGTTTCATAACATTCAAGATAACTCAACAAGTCAGATGTGTATGTGCCTTAATGATGGTTGCCAGGTGTTTTGTTTTGTTTTGTTTTGTTTTGTTTGAGTTGGAGTCTTACTCTATCAACCAGGCTGGAGTGCAGTGACATGCTCACGGCCACCGCTGGGCTCAGGTGATCCTTCTGCCTCAGCCTTTCAAGTAATTGGAACTACAGCCACATGCCACCACGCCTTACTTATTTTTTGATTTATTGTAGAGATGAGGTCTCACCAAGTTGCCCAGGCTGGTCTCAAACTTGTGGGCTCAGACTGTCTTCTCAACTGGGCCTCCCAAAGTTCTGGGATTATAAGGGGCGTGAACCACTGAGCCCAGCAGGTTGCTGGGGTTTTTGTTGTTACTTTTAACTGAAACAGTAGGCAATAATGTTATATTCAGAAATTTTATAGCAAAACACCATGATTTTCTGTCTTTAGTAGATTCCAAGAAGTTCAAGATGTTAACCTCATGTAGCTTTGATGTACATTTAATGTATATCTTAGTTTTTCTCTTTGTGTCTCTAGTGTGTTAGCAGTCTGTTCTCTCTCTCTTTATATTCCTGTTACCCAATGTCTCTGTCCCTGGCCACATTATAAAATTTAAAACTAAGTTTAATTACGTTTATTTATTTAAAAGAACTCTATGTACCTTATTTTCATTTTAAAGTGCTGGTTAGTGAAATGCTTCTATATCTTTTTTTTAAAAAGAAGACTTTAGCTGGGCTCAGTGGCTCAGCCTGTAATCCCGCGCTTTGGGAGGCTGAGGTGAGTGGATTGCCTGAGCCCGCAGGTTCGAAACCCTCCTGGGCACCTTGGCGAGACCTCATCTCTACAATAAATCAAAAAATTAGCCAGGTATGGTGGTGCGCACCTATAGTTCCAGCTACCTGGAAGGCTGAGGCGGAAGGATCACCGGAGCCCAGCAGGTCGAGGCTAAGGTGGCCGGGAGCGGCCACTGCACTCCAGTTTGGGCGACAGAGTGAGACTCCAACTCAAAAAAATAAAAATAATAAAAATAAATAAATAAAAAGAAGACTTTAACTGGGTGTGGTGGCTCGCACTTGTAATCCTAGCACTTTGGAAGGCAGAGGCTAGAGGATTGCCTGAGCTCAGGGATTTAAGACCAGCCTGAGCAGCACAGGGAGACCATCTCTACAATAAATCAAAAAATTAGTCTGGTGTAGTGGTGCATGCCTGTGGTTCCAGCTCCTTGGAAGGCTGAGGCAGAAGGATCACCTGAGCCCAGTAGGTCGAGGCTGTGCTGGCTGTAGCCTGCCACTGCATTACAGCCTGGGTGAAAGAATGAGACTTAATCTCAGAAAATGAATGAATAAATAAATAAAATTTAAAAAATGAAAAAACTTACACTTTTTTTTTTCCTGAGTTGGATTCTCACTCTTTGTCGCCCAGGCTGGAGTGCAGTGGCAGGCTCATGGCCGCTGCAGACTCGACCAGCTTTCTAAGTAGCTTGAACCACAGACATATGCCACCACGCCTGACTAGTTTTTTTGTGTGTGATTTATTGTAGTAATGAAGTCTCACCAAGATTCCCAGACTGGTCTCGAACTCCCAGGCTCAGACAGTCCTCTTGCTTTGGCCTCCCAAAATGCTGGGATTATTGACTGAGCTACTGGGCCTGGCCAAGACTTTAAATTTTATTTTACTTTTGTAGCCTTTGGATTGATTTTGTTAAGCAAGGATCATTGGATCCTCTTAGACTTCATCCATCTCTAGATCATACCATAGCTTCTTAAGCCATCAATTTTGTAAGGATATTTATGATTTTTGTTTGTGGTCCCCTAACATTTCTCTTAAAAATTTTTGTTTTCTAGCCCGTCTTGGTGGCTTATGCCTGTAATTCCAGCACTTTGGGAGGCTGGGGTGAGAGGATTGCCTGAGCCCAAGGATTCGAGGCCAGCCTGGGCAACTTGGCAAGACCTCATCTCTATAATAAATCAAAAAACTAGTCAGGCATGGTAGTGTTTGCCTGTAGTTTCAGCTAATTGGAAGACAGGCGTAAGGATCACCTGAGCCTAGCAGGTTGAGACTGCGATAGCCCTGAGCATGCCACCGCACTCCAGTCTGGGTAATAGAGTGAGACTCTGACTCAAAAAAATTTTTTTTTAATTTTTAAATTTTCCATAGCACAAGAGATAGAAACCTTGTTTAATACTAATTATAATATAGTTCAGTTTACCAGGTAAAATATAAAGTTCTATAGGCAAATCACATACTTTTGTCTGGAGCACTTATTTGAAAGACTAGGCTAATCTAGCAAATTCTTAGTTAAAATATATTACTTAGTGCTCTTTTTGATATGAAAATGTACTTTTTATAATTATCAACATTGCCTTAGAATTGGTTGAAGAATACTTTTGAATGACCTGTGGTGGTTTTCTGTTGTTTTTGGTGAGAATGACTAAACTGCTAAATTTATTCAGATTCAGAAGCACCTTAATGAGTTTTTTCCCTGAATCCTTTCTCGTCTCTAGTGCAGCCCATAGTGAATGATCCTTTCTCATGATCCCTCAAAAGTTGTGACAGTTACCAACTATTGTAGTGTGTGACAGTTATGATCTTATAGGTTGCAAGGAAGGAGGCTTAGTTAGGATCTCTTGGTTTGCCCTTCCCATTTGAATATATGTGCTGCCGAAGCGATCACATCTTGGTTATGTATGTTCTTAGGATTGTGTTGGTATATTTAACTATTCAATATTATTTTCATTCCTGTATGTGCCCAACACAGAGCTAAATGCTAGGGATACATTGCTGAATGACTTCTGCTGTTTTACAGATCAGTAGACCAGCAGGTGAACACTGCTATTGAATTGCTCAAGTCTAGAGGGTACCATTCACATTGTGGCCCCATGGCCTGGTGTTGGGTCTCTTTCAGTTGATAAAAGTCCAGAATCTCCATCACCTATGAAATGATCTGTCTTTTTTTATCATGTTAAACAAAGCCCTTCATTATAATCTGATCCTGTTTCATCTTTAGCTCCATTTTCAATCATTCCTCAGGGCAACCACCCAGTGCCCCAGCCAATTTAAGTAACTTGTGATTCTGGCATTTTCTAGGATCTTTCACCATAGTACTTCTGCATATGATAATTTCCCTGCTTGGATTCTATCCCTCCTTTTTTTTTTTTTTTCACCCCCCCAGTATTTCTTCTTACTGCTTGTTTGCTTGATGAACTTCATATTCTTCAGATCTTAGATCAAGATATAGTTCTTCTTTGAAATTTTTTCTGTTCTTAATTCTCTCTTCCTCCCCAATTGCTCACCATTTGATTGGTGTACTTACCTGTTTAGCCTATTACACTTGGCTCCTTGAAGTTATAAATTTAGTCTTTGCAGTCTCTAGCATTTAGCCTAGTAGTTGGCACATGATAGATAATAACATTTTGACAAATGACTTTATGAGATATTTACAGATTTGTTTTGAAATATTAAGACACATAGACAACATCTTGGTTTTCTCAATTAATTGACCTTTTTCTTTTTTCTTTTTATTTATTTATTTATTTTTGAGTTGGGGTCTCACTCTGTCACCCAGGTTAGAGTGCAGTGGAGTTCATGGCCACTACAGCCTTGACCTACTGAACTCAGGTGATCCTTCCGCCTTAGCCTTCCAAGTAGCTGGAATTACAGGCATGTCATCATGCCCGGCTAATATTTTGATTTATTTTAGAGGTCTCGCCAAGTTGCCCAGGCTGGTCTTGAACTCGTGGGCTCAGGCAGTCCTCTTACATCGGCCTCCCAGTGTGCTGGAATTATAGGTGTGAGCCACTGCGCCTGGCCCAATTTGCCTTTTTCTAAATCAAGCAACAGTTTGGGGTTAGATTTCAAGGGACTCCTTGGCTAGAATAAAGACCCTGTTTTAAGTTCATTGGTGAAAACTTTTTGTCTGGTAAAATACTAACCATAAGTGATTTTAAACTAAAAATGCACAGAGATGTTCAACCCAAGGAGAATGGGTAATCTGTAGGATTTCTGTAGCACCAGCTCTGTCTCTGCTAGTAATACCCACTGCAGCTACTGTGAGGGAGTGGATGAAGTGAAGAAATGTGAACACTTCGGGGAAGCCAAGGCAGGAAGAGATTCCCAGACTCTGATATGGATCAGCCTTTCTGAGTGATAGAATTGCAGTGCCCACTTCCCATGCCCTCTCCATGCCTCTTTTTAAAAATTTTATTACTTAGAGATTCGTCTTAGGTTTGTCAGCTGTGAGAAGCTGTTACTAATTTGTATATTAACTTCTGAACAGAAGGACACTTGGTTAAGAGGAAGAGGAAGTAGTTGATCTGAAGAACACAGTGCTGTGGTAAAGGTTTACAGTTGTATGAGGTCACTAAGGGACCTTGGAAGAGGGTATCTGGAGAATTGGGAAAGGGGCATGGAACTGTGATGTGGGCATATGCCAAAGACAAAATTTACTTTGTTATAAAAAATTTGCCCAGAGACAGGGATTCTACTCCTTACTTAGTCTGGTCTTTTCCTGTCCCATTCATTCAGCTACACTGCTGGATGCTTGGCTGGTTCCCAGCTTTTAAGGTTTTTAGTCTATAAGTTCAGTATTGTTGGTCAAGAGGTCTGGCACAGGCAGAGGTGGGACAAAGGTGGGAGGAGTCTTCAGCTAGAAGGTGGAACGCACAATCAAAGAAAACTTGGCTTGAGCTGGATCTGGAAGGAGTAGGAGCTCCTTAGCCAGACTAAGTTAGAGAAGGGCTGTTTTGACAGAAGGAGTAATGTATATAGAGTAATAGAGTCAGGAAACAGTAAAACTCATTGAGGAACTACAAATTGTGTTTTGTTTTGTTTTTTTTTTTGAGTTGGAGTCTCACTCTGTCACCTAGACTGGAGTGCACTGGCTGCTCCTGGCCACCGCAGCCTCAACCTGCTGGGCTCCGGCGATCCTTCCGCCTCAGCCTTCCAAGTAGCTGGAACTACAGGTGCGTGCTACCACGCCCGGCTAATTTTTTTTTTATTTATTGTAGAGATGAGGTCTCGCCAAGTTGCCCAGTCGGGTCTCGAACCCATGAGCTTAGGCAGTCCTCTCACCTTGGCCTCCCAAGGTGCTGGGATTATAGGTATGAGCCACTGTACCCAACCTTTTTTTTTTTTTTTTGAATCCCGGGTTGTGGATTACAGGATGACCATGGGAGGTTAGAATTTTTTCTAGTTTGCATATAGACTTGAAAGAGGGGGATTGGGGATCTGAACCCTAACTGAGACAGTTCCAATGGAGATATGGCTTGGTAAGGTGAATTTGAGGAGGGTAGCAACGATAAGATTTAATGCCAAGTTAGATATAGAAGGTGTGGGATGGGAAGGGGTGTAGGATGACTTCTGGATTCCTGGCATGGCTTTTTAGGCAAATCATACTCATTAAAGGAGTAGATGGAATTGGTAGTGGGAGGTAGGGTAGGGGTCAGATTTTTTGGAGGAAAGATAAAGTGAACCTATTGAGTTTTAACTGCCTGCCAACATGTATAGCAGACAGTTGAATCTGGATCTAGAGCTAATAGGAGATCTGTGCTGAAAATATGGATTGATAGTTGCCATCATAGATGGGTCCAATCCTGTCACTCTTGACCCCTGATGGGATTGTTACAAAAAGAAGAACCTGGGACATACTCATAATTAAGAAGTGGGCAGAGGAAGTGAAGGCTTGGCAACTTGACTGCCTGCCCCATAACCAGTCTAATGCAGTATGACTACAGGGAGGTAAAATGGGCATTTGTGGGCTGTCTTAGGAACCTAAACCCTATTTTCCTTATAAAAAAATGTATTTCAAATACACTTGGACAATGACTGGTTTTCAAATGAATATTTGGAAAGTAGCCTCTTAAAAGATGTTACTGCCTACACATCATTCCTTAATAATGTTGGTAAGACTTTTGATGAAGTCACCTTATGCTTGACTTTAGGGAAGATGAAAATTACTAATCTTGGTTAAGTGACCATTATTTTTTCCTATTTTTAAAAGTTAATATTGAGTGAAAGGTGGTTGACAGAGTAGATACACCTGTAAAAGTGTTTTTGTTTGCTTGTTTTTTTATTTTTTATTTTAAAGATGTTGGGCACAATTCAGGGTTAGGTATACAGATGTTCGCTAGCAGGTACCCTTGTTAATGAGGTGTGCCTCCCCCTTCCCTGGCAGATTCCCACTACTGCCAATCCCACCTTCTCTCCCCCCACCCCAGTTTCCTACTACTGCCAATCCTTTTCGTATATAGTATTACAATAATTGTTCAAGGTTCGCTTATGAGTGAGAACATGTGATACTCAGTTCTTTGTTTCTGTGATAGATCACTCAGTATTATAGACTCTGAAGTCTATCCACTTTGCTGTGAAGTTCATAGTTTTGTCCTTTATGGCTGCGTAATATTCTATCGTGTATATGTACCACATTTTAAAAAATCTAATCCTCTTTCTGTGTGTTTTGTAAAGTAAATATATTCCTGTACAGATGTCAGTTGCTATTGTGGTTGATACAGTACCCAGATACATTGTATCTTTTTTTTTTTTTTTTTGGTGAGTGCTGGGATTATAGGCGTGGGCCACTGCGCCTGACCTGAAAGTTAGAATATTAATGGTTCATTCATTGCTTTGTTAAACTCTGGTGTTTCTATGTGGCTCTTGAGCTATGGCTGCCACGTTTCCTACCTTTGGTCCCTGTCTCCTACATTGGGGAAGTAAATCTCTTCTCTCTTTCTGTCTCTCTCTCTCGCTCTTTTTTTTTAACTTGGAGTCTCATTCTGTTGCCCAGGCTGGAGTGCAGTGGCATGCTCATGGACACCACAGCCTTGACTTGCAGGGTTCAGGTAATCATTCCACCTCAGCCTTCCAAGTAGCTGAGACTACAGGTGTGCACACCATGCCTGGCTAACTTTTTGATTTATTGTAGAGATGAGGTCTCGCCAAGTTGCCCAGGCTGGTCTTGAACCCATGGGCTCAGGCAATTCTCTCACCTCGGCCTCCCAAAGTGCTGGGATTATAGGCATGAGCCACCATGCCCGGCCATCTCTTTCTCTCTCTCTTATTCACTTTCTAAATAAACTATATTTTCCAATCCAAAAAACAAAAAAAAATTGTTTCTAAGATGGTTGTACCACGAGTAAGGCCATTATTCCCTTCAGTGGCAGTTTCTATTACTGTAGTTTCGAAATATTTGAATGTAAATGTTAAGGGACTTTATATTGTCTATGATGAGCCAGTGTGGATAGGTTTTGGATTGGAAAAGGGAATAAAGTGGAAATACAAATTCATGTAACTTAGAAAAGTTGACCCAAGTGCCTGTTGTTACAATTATAATTTTGCAGGGTTGTACTTTTTGTACAGAATAACTTCCTAGTGCTTTTGTGCTTATTTGTGGTCGGATCTTCAGATCATAATGTCTGGAAGAGTGAAATATGAACCATACCAAAGTGTAGATCATGAGGAGAACTAATTTTACTTTCTTGCAAACAATACAATAATTCTGAGTGCTGAGTTAATGAAAAATTAATTTTACATTTGCTGTTAATAAGAAAAATGAGGCCGGGTGCAGTGGCTCACGCCTATAATCCCATTGCTTTGGGAGGCTGACGTGAGAGGATTGCCTAAGCCCATGGGTCCAAGACCCACCTGGGCAACTTGGTGAGACTTCATCTCTACAATAAATAAAAAAAAAAAATTAGCCAGACGTGGTAGCGCGCGCCTGTTGTTCCAGCTACTTGAAGACTGAGGCGGAAGGATCACCGGAGCAAAGCAGGTCGAGGCTGCAGTGGCTGGGAGTGGCCAGTCACTCCAGTCTGTGCGACAGAGTGAGACTGCAACTCAAAAAATAAAAAATAAAAAATTAGCTGGGCGTAGTGGCGTGTGCCTGTAGTTGCAGCTACTTGGAAGGCTAAGACGGAAGGATTACCTGAGCCCAGCAAATTGAAGCTGTGGTGGCTGTGAGTGTGCCACTGTACTCCAGTCTTGGGAACAGAATAAGGCTCCAACTCAAAAAAAGAAAAGAAAAATGAACATTCTGGAATATATGTGTATCTCCTTAACAAACTGAAGACTTAAATTATAAGTGTCTGGAAAGTTTTCATCTTTTGTTTTTTTTCCCCTATTCTTCTTTTAAAATTCAATTTAATTTTTTTTCTTTTTGAGTCACAGTCTTACTCTGACACACAGGCTGGGCTGGAGTGCAGTGGCATGCTTACGGCCACCACAGCCTCGACCATTGTGTCCAGCAGTGTTTAACTTTCAAACATATAAATATATATTTTTAGACAGAGTTTCATTTTGTTGTTCTGTCTGAAGTGCAGTGGCATAATTATGTCTCACCATAGCCTGGACCTCCTGGGCTCAGGCAATCCTTCCACCTAAGTCTCCCGAGTAGCTAGGACTCCAGGCGTGTGCCCCATGCCTGGCTAATTTTTTGATTTTTTTTTGTAGAGATGAGGTCTCTCTTTGTCCAGGTTAATCTCAAATTCCTGGGCTCAAGCTGTCCTCTTCTCACCTTGGCTTCTCAAAGTGCTGATATTATAGGTATAATCCACCATGCCGGCCTTAAGCATCATCTTTAAATTATTGATTGAAATATAAAAAGTTATTGGGGATTTTGATTAATAGCATTATAGATTAAAATAAATAGCCACTATTTTACAGTACAATGGAAGATACATCTTTTACATATTATTAAAAACCCTTCCTCTGAACTTAAAAGTACAATTTTTAGCTTGAGGGAATTAGGCTCACCCATCAATTTGGCTTGTTTACACAACTCTTGATTTGTCAGTTCCTATTATATTAACTACCCATGCCATTCAATTTTTTTTTTTTTTTTTTGAGTCAGAGTCTCACTCTGTCACCAGGTTGGAATGCAGTGGTGTGCGCACAGCCACTACAACCTCGACCTGCTGAGCTCAGGGAGCCTTCTGCCTCAGCCTTTCAAGTAGCTGGAACTACAGGCATGTGCCATCACACCCGACTAATTTTTCTTGATTTATTGTAGAGTCTCTCCAAGTTGCCCAAGCTGTTCTTGAACCCCTGGGCTCAGGCAGTCCTCTCGTCTCGACCTCCCAAAGTGCTGGGATTACAGGCATGAGCCACCGCACCTGATGTGTCATGGATTTTTAAAATTGGGATTGGTGGATAAACTTGTGTATAGGTTTTAAATTTGAATATACTGTCAATTGGTTTTCTAAAAAGATAGTGCAGATTCATTCTTGTGCTTCTTGTCTGTGGTTTTTTTTTTTTTGGCCAGTTTAGTGGACAAATAGTTTTACTACATAATTGTATACTTTATTATTTTTTTTTCCTTGAGTTAGAGTCTCACTCAGTCACCTAGGCTGGAGTACATTGATATGCCCACGGCCACTGCAGCCTCTACCTGATGGGCTCAGGTGATCCTTCCACCTCAGCCTTCCCAGTAGCTGGAACTACAGGTGTATGATACCACGCCCGGCTAACTTTTTGATTTTTTGTAGACACAAGATCTTGTCATCTTGTCCAGTCTGGTCTCGAACCCCTGGGTTTAGGACAATCTTCTCGCCTCAGTCTCCCAAAGTGCTGGGATTTCAGGCTTGAGCCACCACGCCCGGCCTAATTTTATTCTTTAAATATACCATTTTGTTCTCTTATACTGGAGATTCCCAAAATATGTATTCACGTTTTAAATAATGTCAAGAGATGTTTGCCATAGTCAGAAGTGTCTGGATGCTCGTGGTAACCATTTTGAGCATCTCTTGTAATTACAGAAGTCAAACGTAACTTGTGTTCATCTTATTGAGTATTATAATTTCAGTTATTTCCTGTCATAAAATGTGTATATATATTTTTTGCATCCTCTGTAGATTCATGTGCTCTTTGTTACTGTTCTCCCCTCTCCTGCTTCACAATTTTGTAGGATCCCTAAGTTCTAGTTTCAGACAGTTATGATTTTGGGAGTAATTCATGTAAAGGGAATATTAATATATTTGCCTTCCCCTTCCCCATTAGCATTTGTTTTATGTTTATTGCATATCTTATTTTTCTGTTGAGACACATGAATGCAGGAACTCCTTTAAAAAGGTAATTTCTCCTTTCAATATTAGAATCTCCAGTGACACTAAAATGTTTTATATATAATTTTTCATCTTTAATCACTTGATCACTGGATAACTACAGCTGCTCTGTGAAGCCTTGTTATGGCAGCCTTTTTCCTTACCAATGTTGGAACGTCACCTAGTGGTAAAAGAGTGTGGCAGCAGGCCACCTACAAAGGCCTTGCTTGTGCACAAGGTTCAAACTTTCCTGGTTGATATCTTTCATAGGAATTATGCCACCGGCCTCATTTCAGTGAAGTTGAAACTAAGGTGAAGGAACTTGCACATAGTGCATGTTGAATTTCATTTAAGGACAAGTTAAAGTTGACTCCTGTGCTCTTTTCATTTTCTTTTTTTTTTTTTGGTGGGGGTAGATTGTAAATCCTACAGTTCCTAATGTAGAAATGAACCTGGCATATAGGTATACTTAATACTTAGATGAATTAGTTTGATAAAAATTTAGAATGTGCTGCTATTTATGCTATATTGTGGGCTCATACTTTGCCTCAGCTGCTCCAAAATGTAGAGCTAGAAATAAATCTAACTACCTAACTTAATAGAAAAGTACTTTTTACAGCCACTGCCATGCTTCTCTGTAAGCTCTGGCCCCCTCCCCAATCTGGGGGAGGTGGGTTCCCCTTTTGTCTCTCTCTAATCTGCTTTCTAAATTAGCTATTTTTCAATCTAAAAAAAAAAAGGAAAGAAAAGTACTTTTTTTTTCTTTTGAGCTGGAGTCTCTCTGTCACCCAGGCTAGAGTGCAGTGGGACACTCATGGTCACCGCAACCTTGACCTACTGGGCTCAGGCGATCCTTCCCCTCAGCCTTCCAAGTAGTTGGAACTACAGGCGTGTGCCACCACACCCACTAATTTTTTGATTTACTGTAGAGATGAGGTCTCACCATGTTGCCCAGCCTGGTCTCCCAACTTGTGGGCTCAGGCAGTCCTCTTACCTTGGCCTCCCGCAGTGCTGGGATTACAGGCATGAGCCACTGCACCCAGCGAAAAGTAGTTTCTATTAAGTTAGCATCTCACTCTATAGCCCAGGCTGGAACACAATGGCACAATCACAGCTTGCTGCAACCTCCAACTTCTGGGCTCAAGTGACTCTCCTGGGCTCAGATGATCCTTCTGCTTCTGTGTTGGGATTATAGGCACCAGCCACTATGCCCTGTCAAAATGTACTTGTTCAAGGAGACTTCAAAATGACTATTTTTTGCCTGGGGTAAACTCACTTAGGAGTGAGATCCAGGCAAAGAAAGTAGTCTGACAGAGAACTTCAAGAAGTGTTGAAGAATCCTACAAACTTAGACCCAAGGCTAGTCATACATTGTAGAATTAGAAGTTTAAGGACTGGGTGCAATGGTTTACGCCTGTAATCCCTGCACTATGGGAGGCTAAGCTGGAAGGCTTGCCTGAGCCCAGGGGTTTGAGATCAGCCTGGGCAATACTGTGAGACCTCATCTCTACAAAAAATAAAAAAAATTAGCTGGTGTGGTGGCACATATTTGTAGTCCTAGCTACTTGGGAGACTGAGGGGTAAGGTTTGCCTGAACAGGAAGGTTGAGGTTGTGGTGAGCCATGATCATGCCCTGCTCTTCAGTCAGTACCACAGAGTGAGACTCCACATTAGAAAAAAGACAAGTTTAAGCGTATGCCTTACCAACTACTGCAATCTTTCTTCTGGTAAAAGCCTTCAAAAAACACTAATGACTCTTCCTCTCACCCCAGCCCAGAGATAACCTTGTAACCAATTTATTAATATATGTAGCTTTTGATTATTTTAAGGTTGGGTGCCAGTTCTCTCCATGCCATTTTGGTTCTGCCAGTTTTGAATGTTCAGTCTGTAGAATGGGTTTGTGACTACTACCTATTGCTTGCTGCAGCATTTTACATAATAGATAGTAAGATTTTGACATTTATTTAGCAATTATAGCACTTTTTTTTTGAGTCAGAGTCTCACTTTGTCACCCAGATTGGAGTGTAGTGGCATGCTCAGGGCTACCACAGTCTCAGCCTGCTGGGCTCAGGTGATCCTTCTGCCAAGTTGCCTGGGTGGGTCTTGAACCTGCGGGCTCAGGCAATCCACTCAAATTGGCCTCCCAAAGTGCTGGGATTACAGGCTGAGCCACTGAGCCTGGCCCTTCCTTTTCTTTAAAAAAAAACAAACATTTTTTTGGCCACATCTTTGGAGACATACTTCCTTTTTTTTTCTTTCTAAAGAGAAAGTAAAATACAGGTATCATTTGTCAGTTCAAAGGTAACTTTCTCCCTTTGTTTTTTGAATTTGAATCTCACTTTATCGCCCAGACTGGAGTGCAGTGGCACGCCTACAGCCATCCTAGTGTGAACCTGCTGGTCTCTGGCAGTCCTTCTGTCTCAGCTTTCCAAATAGCCTGAACTACAGGCACACACTACCATGCCTGGCTAAATTTTGATTTATTGTAGAGACGAGGTGCCAAGTTGCCCAGGCTGGACTTGACCCCGTAGGCTCAGGCAGTCCACTTGCCTCAGCCTCCCACAATGCTGGGGATTACGAGCTGAGCCACCAAGCCCGGCCCTCCCTTTTTTACTAAGTACTGTACAGATAGACAGAAGGTCACTATTTTGTCCAGTGATTACAATCTTACCAAGATTTTGTGTATTATGTAGTGTATACAATAAAAGTGATAAAGATGTATGTATGCAAGAATGATATAGTGCAGGCTAAACTCGTTCTTCATATGATCCTTAGTACAGGTAATTATATTATCTTTCCTAATTAGAACTTATTTTGTAATAGCTATCGCATTGTTTTGTAACATACAAAAAAGTATAGTTATACAAAGACTCCACTTCGCAAATGTAAATACAGTCTTGGTTTGGTGTATATTGGATACAATGGTCTTCCTTAAGCCTAAACACAGAAACAAAAGCATGTATTATAAGAGAAAGTTCAAGATGGGAAGTGATAAAATGGGTATTGAGTAGAGCTTTGTTAAAATTTAGTTGGTATCCTTGTAAAATTTCCATGTATTCATTAAATTATATTATGTCATTCTTATTGTTAGGAGCTGAGTTGAAGTTTTAGGTTTTGCCCTCAAGAGAGTTGTCATAATTTTGTTATTAAGATGGAAGATTCAGTTTTTTAAAAATTCTTTTCATACCTGTTTGTACAGATATTAAAATTGAGGTTGTTTAGCAAGTAGAGTTAGAATTTTGTATGCATTGGGGCATATATATTTTATTTTAGTTGCAAAAGGCAGAACTACTTATCAATTGCAGGTCATTTTAGTTGCTGTGGATTTTACAAACTTGAAAATAAAATGGTATTTAGAATGTTTGCTGTGCTGTTTATACTTTAGATTCATCAAAGCACTCTTGACTTGTATGGTGTTTAAGATGGATTTATTTAATTTTTATTTAACATCGATAGATATATTGGATTCTCAGAAAAAAAAGTAGGACTATAAAGCAAGGTGGGATGATAGTTCTCTCATTCAACAATACAAGGTGTTGTAGAAGTATCAGTGAAGTTTTAATTTTAAAAACTCCATAAGTATATATGCTAAAAGCGTAAACACCTTGAAAAACTATTATTTGTATCTTTTATACTTATTTTTGTGAATTTTGAATAATACATTTTTAATTTAGTTTTTTACTTCAGTAGTGCTAAAGATGATAACTGCTGACTAAAGAAAAAATAAATTAAGAATATATTATTAAAAATTGCTTTGCTAGAAGTTTTACTTGAGCTACAGATCATCCTCTAAATCACCTTGTGAATTATTTAAGTTGGAGTTCTAGGCACATATATAGAATAGCCTTAAAAAAACCCAAACTGTACATACCTACTAAGTTACAGCTCATGAAAAACTCAGATTTAAAGCAAAGATGTCTGAGATATTTTTATGTCTTCAAGCCAACTCATCTTGTTTTACAAAATTGAGATCTAATTTTGTACTTTAATTGATCTCAGTAATTACATATTGTGGGAAAAGGTAAACTTCAAAATTAGCATTATATTAAATTTAGTGAGATTTATTCCTGAGTGCTTCATTTTGCCCCATACTTTTTTTTTTTTTTTTAAACTCACACAGCAAATCAAGCTTATTATAAATTCAAGGAAGGGTTTGGTTAAGCACAATAGCCTGTAAGCTCTTTGCTATTTAGATAACATCAAGACTCAGGCATGCACTGTGGAACTGGGACTTTGGTGAGCTAGCTAGCTAGAATTTATTTAAGTAATAGGAGCTCTACCAGTGTCAGTCCGATGACAGAACAGTGTATCTTCTAAAAACCCATTTAAAATAGGCAAATTACAACATTTAAAATTTTAATGTCTTAATCATTTAGAAAGCAGTTAAGACAGAACTATTTGGCATGAAATTCTCATTTGAATGGATTTTTATGCTTAGTTTTATTATTAAGAGCCACCTTTTGACAGCCCTGCAAATATCAGCAATTGGAGGAATAATGATACAGTGCTACTGGTAAGAAAAGTTTTTTCGGTTTTCTGTGATATAAGTGTTGATTTGATTGAAAAAAACATGTGTTCTGGCAAACCTGCCAAGTTGTACTTGTGTGAGTTAAATGGATTTTAGAAATTGGCTACTAATGCTTCATATGTTTAATTAGATATATGGTAGAATAGTATTTAAGTATTTTCATTTTGATAAGCAGTGTATTTTAAAATATGCTTAGATGGTTTTAGTTTTTTATCCTTAACATGTCATTGAAATAATTAGGGATTTTTATTTTTGTACATTTAAAATTTAAATATGTGTTTATAGTATGCATGTATTTTAAACGTATGCGCTGTTGCAGTTGTCTCATTGGAACTTACTAAAAGTTATATGAAAAGTGAATTTTTGGTAATTTTCTTTGAGGCATATATTGTGTTCAAAGTAAATAATAATTGGAGGTTTTTAGAATAACTTTTTGTTTACATTATTTAAATTTAGCATTTTGGGTAAAAAGTGGTAAGGCTGAAGAATTTTGCTTTAAAAATTAACTACATTTTAGAGAAATTATACTCACAAAAAAGTACGTGTTATGATAATGGTCAAGAATTGTATTTAGAAAAGTAAGAAAATAGATTGCTTGTAGGCAGTGAACTACCTGTAATGGCTCATTTAAAAATAATGGGAATGCTTTTTGTTATGGTCAATTTTTAACTGTAGAAGATGAGGTGAAAATATAATTATGCTACACTAAGGTGACTCATTTAAGAGATATGTGGGGAAAAGGCTATAAGTAGTTGTAAGTACAGGGACTCATGAAAAATGTAAATTTTTTTTTTTTTTTGAGTTGGAGTCTCATTCCATCACCCAGACTTGAGTGTAGTGGCACGCTCACGGCCACCCCAGCATCAGCCTGCTGGGCTCTGGCCATCCTTCTCCCTCAGCCTTCCAAATAGCCGAGCTATAGGCATGTGCTGCCATGCCTGGCTAATTTTTTTAATGTATTGTAGAGATGAGGTCTGGCCAAGTTGCCTGGGCTGGTCTCGAACCTGCGGGCTCAGGCAATCCACTCATCTCGTCCTCCCAAAGTGCTAGGATTACAGGTTGAGCTACCTACCAAGCCTGGCCAAAAATTTTAATTTTAATGGCAGTTTCTTTTCTAAAATTATATAAATGTGCTTCTTTAACTATTAACACATTGTACATTGAAAAATTAGGATTTGCAGAATTGAGGAAGTAAATCTGTGTTTCTAGGAAATGAATAAAAGACAAAGGTGAAGAAGTGTAAGATGAAAAACCCAACAATAAAAGATAGGTGTATCAAGAGGTTAGGGTTGGCTGGGCGAGGTGGCTCATGCCTGTAATGCCAGCACTTTGGGAGGGCAGGGCAGGAGGATCTCTTGAGACCAGCTTGGGCAACATAGCAAGACCCTGTCCCTAATTTTAAAAAAGGAAAGAAAGTTAAAAAGGAAGGAAAAAAGAAGAGTTTATGGTTAATGCTTGATATGCATAGTAATTGAGTCCATGAATTTAGGATTCTTAGAAGCAGAGTCTTCGAGATTTATGGCCCTTTGTGCCAGGAATAAATGTCTTGTGAAAATTTTCTTCTATCTAAAAGCTTCAGATGAGTGAAAATTAATTAATTATGCAATTTTTTTTTTTTTTTTTTTTTTTAGAGACAGGGTTTTGCTACGCTGCTCAGGCTGGATTCAGACTCTTGGACTCAGGCGATTCTGTCACCTCAGTCTTTTGGGTAGCTGAGACTGTAGGCGTGCATCACTGCACCTGGCTATTTAATTGTTTTTTGTTTTTGAGTAAGAGTTTCACTCAGGCTGGAGGGCAGTGGCATGCTCCTGGCCACCACAACCTCGACCTGCTGGGCTCAGGCTATCCTTCTGCCTCGGACTTCCAAGTAGCTATAACTTAGGCATATACCACCATGCCTGGCTAATTTTTGATTTATTGTAGAGATGTGGGCTCAGGCAATCCTCTCACCTCAGCCCCTAAAGTGCTGGAATTATAGGCATGAGCCACTGTGCCTGGCCTTAATTAGTTTTTTAAAAGTAAAACCTTTATGTTATGGACAATTTGCATATTAAAAAGTTAGAAAGATGAATATAATGGACTCTCTTGTACCTCTTTACTCAGCTTTTAACTCAGCTGTAGCAGTTACCAAACTCATGGCCATCGCCTAACCAGTAAAGATGGGTTTTTTGATTAAAAATTGTATTTGGAAGTAAACCTACAAAAAAGTTGGTATATTGATGTAAAGTTGCTTATTAAGTTCCTTGATTATCCTGATACTTGCAGAATCTGTAGTGAAGATTCTGTTTTTCCTGATATTGTAATTTGTATCTCTCCCCTCCTCATTTTCTTTATCTTTTTGATGAGCCTAGCTAGAAACAATCCATTTTATTGATTTCAAAGAACCAGCTTTTGGTTTCAGTTTTTTTTTTCCCTCACAGTTTCTTTTCTTTTCTTTTTTTCATTTTATTGATTTTTTTTTTTTTCTCTGAATGTTATTTCCCTTTAGTGGTTACTCTGGGAGTCCTTTGCTTTTCTTCTTTTCGTAAGGTGGAAGCTGAGGTTGTGACTTTTCTTCTGGATACTGGAATTTAGCAGTGCTTACCCTGTGTTTTTTGTTCCCACCTTTCTGCTCATGTGCCCAATGTCTAGGGCCTACTTACGTGTAAGAACATGTGGTATTCAGTTGTTTGTTTCTGTGATCGTTCATTTCGAAGGACGGTCTCCAACTGCATCCATATTGCTGCAGAGGACATGATTTTGTTCTTGTTTGTGGCTGCATAGTATTTTATCATGTACATATGCCACATTTTCTTTATCCAGTCCACCTTTGATGGACATCTGGATTGGCTTAATATTTTTGCTGTTGTGAATAGTGCTGCAATGGACATACGCAGATGTCTTTTTGATAGAGCTATTTATATTCCTTGGAGTATATTCTCAGAAGTGGAATTACTGGATCATATGGAAGCTATGGTTCCATTTTATCAGCTTCGCCGACTTTTTTTAAATTTTAAGCAGTCTTTGATTTCAGTGGTTGCTTTAGAGTTTATAGTATATACTTCTATTTATTAGTGTACCTTCAAATGTTAGTAAATATGAGAACCTCACTACAGTATATTTCTGTTTCTCTCTTCTTTGTTCTATTGTTGTCATGTATATTTACCCACATAATTAAGATTTCTGGTGCTCTTCATTACTTTGTTGGAGGTTGTTTCTGTCTGCTATCATTTTTGCACCTGAAGGACTTCCTTTAACATTTGTGTGTGTGTATGTTGTAGGTTTGCTGCTGATGAATTTTTTCAGCTTTTATTTTATTTATTTATTTTATTTATTTATTTATTTATTTATTTTTTGAGTTGGAGTCTCACTCTGTCACCCAGACTGGAGTCCAGTGGCCGCTCCCGGCCACCGCAGCCTCGACTTGCTAGGCTCCGGTGATCCTTCCACCTCAGCCTTCCAAGTAGCTGGAACTACAGTCGCGCGCTACCACGCCCAGCCAATTTTTTGCTTTAGTGTAGAGATGAGGTCTTGCCAAATTGCCCAGGCAGGTCTCGAACCCGCGGGCTCAGGCAGTCCACTCACCTCAGCCTCCCAAAGGCGTGGGATTACAGGCTGAGCCACCGAGCCCGGCTAGTTTTTATGTTTGACATAGTCCTTATTTCACATTCCTTTTTTTTGAGATAGGGTCTCGCTGTATATCCTTGGCTGAAGTACAGTGGCATGTTTCTGACTCACTGCAGCCTCAACTTCCTGGCCTCAAGCCATCCTCCTATGTTAGCCCCCCCCCCCTAGGAATTGGGACTACAGGCTCGCACCCCCACGCCTGACTGATCTTTATTTTTTGTAGAGACGAGGTTTTGCTATGTTGCCTGCCTGGGCTCCAGTAGTTCTCCTGCTTTGGCCTCTCAAAATCCTAGGATTCCAGGTGTGAACCACTTTGCCTGGCCTAGTTTCTTTGCTTAGTGTTAGTTAAACTTCTTGGATCTGTGGGCTCTTAGTTTTCATTTAATGTGGAAAATTTTGGCCATTATCATATTTTCTGCTTCCCCATTCACTTCTCATTCTATATGTGCATTAGGGTACTTGATGTCACATTGTTTACTGATGCTACTAGGATTTAAAAATTTTTTCTCTTTCTTTTTGGAAAGTGTCTAGTTCTGTGTCTTTGAGTTCATTGATTTTTCTTCTACAATATCTGATCTGCTATTAATCCCATCTGTTGTAGTTTTCATCCCAGACACTGTACTTTTTAATCTTAAGTTTCATTTGGTTCTTTTTTCTTTATTTTTTGAGTCAGAGTCTCATTCTGTCACCTCGCCTGGAGTGCAGTGACATGCTCATGGCTGCTGCAGCTTCAACTTGCTTGTTTCAGGTGATCCTTCTGCTTCAACCTTCCAAGTAGCTGGAACTACAAGTCATCATGCTGGCTAATTTTTTGTTTTATTGTAGAGACAAGATCTTACCAGGTTGTCCAGGCTGGTCCTGAACCTCTGGGCTCAGGCAGTCCTCTCTTGCCTCTGCCTCCCAAAATGTTGGGATTATGGGTGTGAGCCACTGCGTCCAGCCAGATTTGATTTTTTTTTTTTTTTTATGCCTTCAGTTAACAAGTTCAGTCTTCTTGCTTTTTGATCAAATGGGATACAGTTAAAACAGCTGTTTTAATATCCTTGTCTATCAATGTCAGTTCTGGGTCCTTTTCTGTTGCTTGGATTTCTCATTGTGGGTTATTTTTTTCTTCTTTGCGTGCCTGTTAAGATTTAATTGCTTGTCAGACTTTGTGACTTACTGGGTACTGAATTTTTTGTACTAAGAAAATTTCTAAACATTTTTCTGTTAGGCAGTTAAGTAACTTGGAAACAACTTTATTCTTTCAGTTCTTATGTTTAAGCTTTGCTAGGCAGGGCCAGAGCAGTTTTTGTTCATAGCTAATTATATCCTATTACTGAAGCAAAAACTTTATTGAATACTGTCCCTGATTCCTTGTTTTCCAATGAGATTGGTGGAAATGGGTACAGTTCCCAGCCCTGTGTGAAACCTGGTGGTTTTCCCCTCTTAATCATTTTGTGTGATTCTTTCCCCTTGCCTTGGTTGGTTTCTTTACATAAAAGTGCTGATCAGTTCTCAGCTGAAGGCTTGGGCAGGAGAGAAGCATCTTGCTGATCAGTAGTGTTCTTTTTCCATAGCAGTCTTTTCTCTGGTGGATCTGACCTTCAAACCTCATGGCTTTGGTGCTTCCCCAGACTCCAGTCTGTGTCTCCTCAACTCATGGAAACTGCTAGGCTCTCTGTGGGCTCCCTCTCTTGCCATTTTGTGATCTGTAAAGTCCTTTCAGTACACTGAGACTATTGTAGTTTGCTTCCCATCTCTCAATTATCAGTGTCCGTCTTTGCCTGATGTCCAACTCCTTGAAAACCACCATATATTTTGTTTGTTTTGTTTTTGTTGTTTTGGGCAGGAGGTCAAATATGGTCCCTGTTACTTCAACTAGGTTGGAAACAGAAGTCCGTATAAGAATTTGAAGTAGTTTTTTCCTCCCTCCCAGGATGCATTTTAGGTGGTGGTGATGGGAAATGGGGATCAGAATTGGTTACCAAAAATCACAGTGATTGCTGAGTGATAATCCCAAAGTTCATTCTAGAGCCTAGGGAAGAATCACATTAAAGATTAAGAACCCCAGGCTAGTATTCTTTAGTGGGGACAGTCTCAGAGCAAAGGGTCTTTGCCTCACATTTGAAGACAGGCATGTACAGGGTTGGGCTATATTGTATACATTCAGGCTATGATAGCTGATCTTTTCTATGGAGAAAGAGGTTGGGCTTGCTTATTCTCACCATAGTTTATAATAGCAGGCATAGCCCTTGAGAATAGCTATCACCTCAAGGTGTATTGATTTGATGGGTCATTATTGTCATGGTGGGTTAATTCTGGTAAGATGATTTGGGACTGTAACACTGCCCTAGATGGAGAATAACTTGTTAATAGTCACCCAAAGGGTTTTGTAGGATATTGTGGCTTGTTTTAGAAAATTTGGACCTGGTACCTTAAAGGTTTCATTTTTTTCAATGACACCAAACTTAATAATTTTTTCTTTTCTTTCTTTCTTTTTTTTTTTTGAGTTGGAGTCCCACTCCGTTGCCCAGGTCGCCCAGAGGCTGGAGTGGCAGTGGCACACTCCCAGTCACCACAGCCTCAACCTGCTGGGCTCAGGTGATCCTTCTGTCTCAGCCTTCCAAGTAGCTGGAACTACAGGCATGTGCCACTATGCCTGGCTAATTTTTTAAAAAATTTGTTGTAGAGATGAGGTCGCACCCAATTCCCCAGGCTGGTCTCTAACCCATGGACTCAGGTAGTCCTCTCACTTCAGCCTCCCAAAGTGCCGGGATTATAGGTGTGAGCCAACGCAGCCAGCCTAAATATTTTTATTGGTTATTTTGTTGATGATATAACATCAAAAAGTATCAACAGTCTTATGTATGGGGTTACTTTAAAATTCTGCATTTGTTTTTTACTTGGCTATTAGTTTGTATCATGTAAAAATAAATAGCTATTACTATCTTAGCACAATATTTTTCTCAGGTCATTTATCTAATTCGTGTTTTTGAGAGCCTACTATTGTCAACTCTGCTGTGCGCTAGGTAGATGGTTAGAGGTAGTATTCCCAGGGTGGGGGAGGTAATATTCCCACTGTGTTCTGCAGAGATCAACCTCATCTGAAGCAGTGGTTCTCAAAATTTTGGGTTTCAAACTTCTTTACACTCTTAAATTTTTGTGAGTGCTCAAGAGCTTTTGTTTATTTGGGTTTTGTTGATAACATAAGTTAATTTTTCTGAAAATATTAATTTTTCTGAAAATATCTGTTTCTTAAAAAACCAAAAAAGTGAGAAAACTGGCATTGTTTTACGTTTTACAAATTGCTTTAATGTGCAGCTGAATGTCTAACATTTGAAATACAAAATAAAAGGAAAAAATGTGTCAGTGGGCTCAGTGAATTTTCTCCATAGGCAAAGCTTCATGGGTAGTCAGAAACAAAGATTCCCTGGTAGAATTGGACTCAGAGTGGTGGAGTCAGTTTATTGCTTTCCATTAGAGGTACACCTGTCATAGTGATTGACCCTTGGTCAAGGATTGCCATTCACTTATTAGGTGCTCAGTAAATATTTGTTGGGTGCTTAATAATTTCTGAGGAATTTTTGGTTTGATTTCACTGTTGGTGCTGTACCTCTTTACTATAATTCAGGGAATAAATTTGAGTTATGTGAATACTTTTAGCTCAAGATGGTCCATCTAAGCCACTTCCCTGACTCTGTGGAATGAAAAAGGAAGATTCTGTTAGTAGTTCTAGAATTTAAATTGTTCTGTATCAACATTGCTGCTAATACAAAGTAATTAATGAAACATGCCATGTTTTGTGGTAGTGAATAACGTAAGTTCAAGAACTAGAATCCCATTGAAAGTGTCATTAAAACCAGCTAGCGCTTTAGTGATTACTTAAATGTCAATTAAAGTTTGACATGTATATCATAGGAAATCTCCCACCGGCAAGTGTTCATTGCTTTGGAAGAATTCAAAGTCAATCAAAACATTTTAAAAGAGCACTTTGATGGAATAATAGACAATTAATAGAATGAAGTCATATGTAAAATAATTCTTTAACATTTGTTCCTTTTTTTCCTCAGTTATCTTCAATTGTTCTGAAATACAAGACCTTTAAACCACTGTAGATATGGACAAAGAAGAAAGGAAGACTGTCAATCAGGGTCAAGAAGATGAAATGGTAACCAGCTTTAATAATTTACTTGTGAACTATGAAGACTTTATTTCTGCAATATATTATTCTAGAGAGTAGCAAAGTGCAGTTAAACAACAACTAAGTCAATGAGCTTCTTTTC
This sequence comes from Cephalopachus bancanus, assembly GCA_027257055.1. Classification (NCBI taxonomy): domain Eukaryota; kingdom Metazoa; phylum Chordata; class Mammalia; order Primates; family Tarsiidae; genus Cephalopachus; species Cephalopachus bancanus. The sequence continues at coordinate 1,218,216 of JAPVLO010000546.1, read as the reverse complement.
TCATCCTGTTTTTGAATTGGAATTATGTAATATCTCATAGTTGCTTTTAGTATAATTTTTTTTTAAATGTGAACTTTTAAAAACTTAAGTGTAGTATGTTTTTGCATTTGGTGGTTTAAAGACATTATGTTTACTAACACTTAAATATAATCCCAAATAAATATTTCTAATTTTGATTTATAAAAATTTTAAACATCAGGTTAGTAGTAAAACAACTTTACTTTTTTGGCAGGGAGCCAGACATATGTCAGGTAAAATATAAGATGCCCTGTTAAATGTACAGGTCAGGTAATCAAGGAATACATTTTTAGAATAAGTGTATCCCAAATTTTGCTTGGGACAAACAAAAGAATTATTGGTTATTTATTTGAAATTTGAAATTTTGATTTAACTAGCCTCCCTACATATTCATTTGTTAAATTTGGATCACTGGGTCAAATTGATGAATCACAGTGGTGTTGGGACAATTAACAAAGCACTTGGAAATCAATAAAGTTAAAATCTGTTTCATTTAAATGCAGTGTGGTATTCTGAATTGTATCTTGGAACAGAAATAAGATGTTGGTGGAAAACCAGTGAAACCTTAAGACTGAATTTAGTGCAACAATATTAAATCTGTTGATTTTGAAGAATATGCCAAGATGTTGATATTAAGGGTAACTAGACAGAGATTATACAGGATCTTTGTAAAATTTTTGGAACTGTTCCATGTATCTAAATTTTTAATTTTTAATTTTTTTTTTTTTGAGTCAGAGTCTCACTCTGTCGCCCATGCTGGAGTGCAGTGGCACAGTCATGGCTGCTGCAATCTCGACCTGCTGGACTCAGGTGATCCTTCCACATCAGCCTTCCAAGTAGCTGGAACTACAGGCATATGCCACCATGCCTGGCTAGTACTTGGATTTATTGTAGAGAAGAGGTCTTGCTAAGTTGCCCAGACTGATCTTGATCCCTGGGCTCAGGCAATCCTCTCGCTTCCACCTTCCAAAGTGCTGGGATTGCAGGCCTGTGCCACCATGGTTTATAAATCTGAAATGTATTCCAACATAAAAAGTATATTTAAAAAATAACCCTCACCTCATAACAAGATAAATTCTGGAAGAATTAAAAAGGTATGTAAAAATGAAATTACAAACATGTTAGAAAAGTGCACTAAATAATCTACCATGTCAGTTGGAAAGAGCATACTAGGCATAATATTAAATATAAAACCTTAAAGTATAGTGTCAACAAATTTACGTAAAATAAAACCTTTTTTTTTTTTCTGGAGTCTCATTCTGTCACCCAGACTGGAGTGCAGTAGCCGCTCCCAGCCACTGCAGCCTCGACCTGCTGGGCTCCGGCAGTCCTTCCACCTCAGCCTTCCAGTAGCTGGAACTGCAGGCGCACGCTACCACGCCCGGCTAATTTTTTGATTTATTGTAGAGATGAGGTCTTACCAAGTTGCCCAGGCGGGTTTTGAACCTGCGGGCTCAGGCAATCCACTCACCTCAGCCTCCCAAAGCATGGGATTACAGGCTGAGCCACCGAGCCCGGCTTAAAATATAACTTTGACAGTGAACTTGTCAGAAACAAAATTTAAAGGTAAATTATGGATTAGGAAAATATTTACAGTTTATATTTCAAGTCCTTTCTGGAAAGCAAAGAACTTTGGAATGTAAATATCTGCCATGTCCTTTGATAATTAATGATGTGATCACTATGTTTATGCAGGAGATTTATGGTTATAATTTGAGTCGCTGGAAGCTTGCCATAGTTTCGTTAGGAGTGATTTGCACTGGTGGGTTTCTCCTCCTCCTTCTGTATTGGATGCCCGAGTGGCGGGTGAAAGCAACTTGTATCAGAGCTGCAATTAAGGACTGTGAAGTGGTGCTGCTGAGGACTACTGTAAGTCCATGTATTTGCTTGGAATTTATTTGAGGAGTAAAACAATGTGTCTGTGTATACTTTGTTCAAAATAATATATGAAGGGAACATTGCTACCAGTATATAATTAATATACAATATTAATGGTAGTATTTCTAAAGTACATGTTATTACAGTGATTTTGAAGGAATCTTAAAGATGATCGAATCCTCTCCCTTCCCTACAGCTCTTGATACCCTGAGAGATTACGTACGTGTTTATTAAGGTTCATTAGGGCTATAGGTCAGATCTCATATACTAGGCCAGTAATACTGTTGCATCTCAGGCTTTTTTGTTTAATCTAAAATCTAATTGGAAGCATTTTATAAGAGGTTTTAATATCTAGTGTCAGTATATTGATAGGTAAATTAAGAAATTACTCATGATCATTTATGGAATATTGATGTTTGTGTCAGTGATATATGAAGTGCAACTGAAGTACATCAACTTACTTGCCACTCACTGATAGGGTTTTGATATGAGTGTGTAAGCATTGATTTATTATGATCTCTGCAGTCACACCTCACTGCTAATGTTAATCTGTATTTGCAGTCACTCCCCAGCGCTAGCATCACTGCCTCAGCTCCAACTCAGATCATCAAGCATGCAGTTCACATAAGGAGCACCTGTTTTAGATTCCTCATATGTGCAGTTCATAATAGGGTTTGTGCTCCTATGAGAATCTAACACCACCGCTGATCTGACAGGCAGATCTCAAGTGGTAATGCGAGCCATGGGGAGCTGCCTATAAATACAGATGAAACTTTGCTCTTTCTCTCCCGCCGTTCACCTCCGTTCACCTGCTGTGCAGCTCAGTTCCTAACAGGCCAGGGACCCAACCTGGGGGTTGGGGACTCCTGATGTGAAGAATGAAAGTTAAATAAAAATACAGGCAGTTATATAATATAGTTGACTCTTTTCTCCTTTGTCTCTTCTAAGGATGAATTCAAAATGTGGTTTTGTGCAAAAATTCGCTTTCTTTCTCTGGAAAGTCATCCATTTTCAAATAAAAAATCTATAGCTCATAAGGTTGCAAATGGCCATGCAGTTCATTTAATTGAGAATCCGACTGACGAGAATAAGCATGAGATGAACAAATATTCACAGACTCAGTTACACCAGGTATTGTGATCTTAATGTCAAAGTTCTTTGAAAAATCAAAATTACTACATTTTATGCTATTATATATAGCCTGTAGTTTTGTATTTGCAGTTATAAGTGCAGTTATAAATGTGCATACCTATAAAATACTTACTACTGTATTTAACACTCGTTAGGTGCAATAAAGTAATAGATTACATGTCACAAGTGGTGATATGCTTTTTAATATAACATTTATATATGTTCCACAGATTCGCTATTTCACCCACCATAGTGTAAAATATTTCTGGAATGATACCATTCACAATTTTGATTTCTTAAAGTAAGTATCTTTTGTTTGATTATACTATGAGTGTCCTGAAAATGTTCTAGGTAGAAAAGAATCCATTCTGTTCTTATATAAACTTGATGAGGTTTTTATATTGTAACTTTTATTCATTTACTCGTTGACAACTTCCTAAAGTGTTTTGAAGGCTCATTAATCACTTAAAAATAAGTCCCACCCTTTTATTTTATTTTATTTTTGTAGAGATGAGGTCTCATGATGATGCCCAGGATGGTTATGAACTCGGCTCAATTAATCCTCCTGCCTCAGCCTCCCACAGTGTTGGGATTACAGGCATGCCACCACACCAGGCCTATAGTATTTATCTAAGAAAAAAAAATTTCCACTCACAACTTGTGTTCAAAATCTACATAAAAGAATCAGTATGATGCGAAAAATCTACTCTGGTTTGGAGTTCTTTTCAGTTTTACCTTACAGCGAATTTTGAGTACACCTCATAGCCTATGTTCTAACTTAGAGTATCTGAATACCTGTTATTTTGCTGACAGTTACCTTCGATTGTACTTGAAGAATGAAGTAATAGATGAACAAAAATTTAATTTTACTGTATGGGTAAAGAATAGGACATTGTCAAATGTGACTAAACTTTAGGTAGAACAAAATTTTGGTAATTCCTTAAAATTTTATTTTTTGTTCAGAGTACTAAATTAATTAGGATTCTGTTTTTATCGCTATTGTTAAAATGATTAGTATATAAACATTCATTAATATTGCTTTTGAGTGCCATGGAAACTCTTTTTTTTTTTTTTGAGTTGGCATGCTCACGGCCACTGCAGCCTTAGCCTGCTGGGTTCAGGCGATCAACCTCAGCCTTCCAAGTAGTTGGAACTACAGGCATATGCCACCACACCCGGCTAATTTTTTGATATATTGTAGAGACGAGGTCTCACCAAGTTGCCCAGACTGGTCTTGAACCCGTGGGCTCAGGCAGTCCTCTCTCCTCGGCCTCCCAAAGTGCTGGGAATAGGTGTGAGCTACTGCGCCTGGAGATTTTCTTTTTTTTTGAGTTGGATTCTCTCTCTGTCACCCAGACTGGAGTGCAGTGGCACGCTCACGGCCACCGCAGCTTTGACCTGCTGGACTCAGGCTTGAACCACCACGCCCAGCCAGAAATTCTTAATTCTAGCAGTAAAAACAAGAATCATATTATGAACATTTAAAATATTCATGCCTGAATTTTTTTCTCAGATACACTAAAGAACTACAACATTCTGGAATGGGCTTGGGTATTTCCACATACCCGGTCCTAAACAGTATTCCTGATTAAGAATGATTACCTTAAAGAAATTGCCAGTGAGCTCCCATTTTGTTAAAAAGTTTATTTGCCTTGTCACTGGTCGCTGATGCATTTTGTAGAAGTCATCAAATTCATTGGGAAGAAATGTCAAGCATATTTATGGTTTGTCTTTTACTAGCCATAGAACTTAATAAAATTTAAACTTATTCCAATTGTAGCAGTGAATTATGAAACTTAGCTTTCCTATGTGAAAAAAGTGGAAAAGGATTGAAATTAAGTACATGTAGCATTGTCTTTCCTTTAGATTTCTATAACAGGTATCTCAGTTTAAATGAGCATAATTAACTCATTTGCGACTGCTGATATGAATTTGCATCATTCCACATTCTGTTCTTGGTTGCCGCTCACATGAATTTACCTTATAGTGGAAGACTGTCTTTTTGGGTTTATAATCCAAATAAAAATACAAAATATGGAGTACTAGTCAGAGTGGTATCGGAGGCAAATGCTGGATATGTCTGCAACTTTCAGCTGTATTATAAAAAAGGTGACAATTTAGAAAAACTATTTCACTTGTGCTTAACAACAGAAGTTTGTGGCATCCAGCTTCAGATTTTTTTTTATTTTCACCCACTCTTAGCATTCGGAATGTTAAAAATTTGCAGGTCGCGAATGTGTTAAGACATTTTGAGGAAAAGTAGATACGTTAATTAATCCCAGTTAGAATTATTACAGATTTTAGGCATTGTCTGTGACTCATAAGTTTTACACTGCTAACCTAGGTTTGCATTAGCTTAGGGAAGGATTTGGATTGGTGCTTTTAGGAGATGGAAGAAAATGAATAGGACTTCCTAGTTTGAATCTAAAATTGAAAAGGAGAAACTGTAGAAGAAAAGTAAATATTTTTCTTCTTAGGTTTGGAATTTTCAAGTTAGTTATGCTTTTCCTTAAAGTTTAATTGTGAACTCTGAACAGCTTTGGCACAACTGTAAAGTATAATGATATTATGATATAAACTTGTACTTAGAACGCTCATATCTACCATGGATAACTTAGAAATTGTGGTGTTTGAGTCTTAGGCTTTTCATTATTATCTTAAGAATTTGAGATTTTAAAATTCTCATTCATTATCTCTAAATTTTTGTTAAGGGTTTCTAAGAAATTTGTAAGGAAGTCCCACTTTTAAAATCAGGCATATAGAAAAATGAGGCATTAAGAAATTTGGATATTTTAAACTTTGTTTAAAGTAAAAACTTTGGATTTATTTAGGGGACTGGATGAAGGTGTTTCTTGTACGTCAATTTATGAAAAGCATAGTGCAGGACTGACAAAGGGGATGCATGCCTACAGGTAATTTTTATCCAACTAAAGTTAGATCTATTCTCAAAATTTCTAAAATCAGTAGTATACATAGTCAACCCTTTACCATGTAGTTGTACATATTAACAAGTATTTAAATATTATAGACGTAGTAGTTGATATTTTATTTGGGTAAAACTGTCTCTTAGTTAAGAATTATAAAAATGTTAAAATTGATATTTTGAAGTTGATATCCCTTAAATACCATATTTCATCAGTACTAAGGCACACATTTTTCCATATTTTAGCATCTCTGAAATTGGGATGTGTCATATTACTGGTAGAGTGTCATTCTTTGACCACATTTTTTTTTCTTGATCGTATATTAAGTAATGGTATGCCTTACAATTGATAGCATCTTAGATTTTCTGAAATATATTATTGGGAATTGTAAACATAAGGTCAAATTCACCAAAATTAAAATTTGTAAATTGGGAGACATAAGCTTTTTCATAATGTTATTCTTTGTAAAAGCACAAAAATATACCTGTGTATCACCTGTTTTAAGGACAAATGCCACTTTCAAATTAAATTAGAAATTTTTTTGTATTTTTGTAGTATGTTCTTTCAAATGGTTAAGACATAAAAAATATACACTCATTTAGACTTATACTTCATAAGAGGCATGAATGATTATATCATAGAAAATACTATTCTAAGGAATTAAGTGGAAGAATTTAAACAACTATTAAAGCATTTTTTTTTTGTAAAAGCCAAATGTTCAGTGTTTTGAACTAAACTCTCGGTACAATATTCTTACTAGACAAATATATAAGATCCCTCAAATTTATTTGGTCTTTTGCAAAAATTAATTGTAATTCAAAATTGAGAAGATCTAATGTGTTCAAGGATAGAGAAGAGCGCCATTGCTTACATGTTATAGACGAATGGGAAAGATACTTGTCGTACATAAAGATATGAAAAAATAAAATGTTAACAGTGTGGTTATCTAGTATTAACTTCTTTTACTTAACTTTGGTTGGTAGAGAGTTTAAACTGTGGAGGACAAGTATTTAGAAACATGAGTTTAAGAGCAGAAATGCAATGCCTTCCTTAACTTACACTATTAAAATATATGCTATATTATACTATAATATAACATAATAATAATATTATGTTTTCCTGTTATAGAAAATTGCTTTATGGAGTAAATGAAATTACTGTGAAAGTGCCTTCTGTTTTTAAGCTTTTAATTAAAGAGGTAAGACTATTGTATGTAATTAAACAATTGTGATCAATAGATTTGTCAATTTGGAAAGAGTCATGACTAAGTAATAAGATATTCTTGGTTTTCTTTTTCCCGGCCTCTTGTTGCATATTATTTTACTTGGAAGGTAAAGGTAGAGCAAAGACATTTTTTCTACTTTGGTAGGGATTATTTTTTAAATTTTGTCTAATTCTGCTGTTATTATCTGTTTATTTTTGCTTTTACTCTCAAGTTGCAGATTCAAATCTTTCCCTATCTTACAGATATGTACACCTGTCTCTTTTCTCTCTCTCTTTTTTTTTAAAAAAAAAAAAAACAAATTTATCACATTTACTTCTTCACATGGTATTTAATGGTGCATTTTTGGAGACTAGGCTTTGTTCTTGAAGTTTGAAAGACAAAACATGACAATGATTGTATGTAGGAGCTAGCACTGTAGTGTGGGAGGAAATGTTGATAGCTATGTAGTGACTGGATTGTTCAGTTGAGGATTGGGGGCATTTAAGGAAGGGAGTAAGTGACTTTGCCTAGTAGAGGTAGGCTTACCAATCTTAGTCTGTTTTTCCCCTCCAAGGGTCAAGAGTTCGTTGTATTAGGTGAATACTTTTAGTAGAAATAAGATTGTTTTTCATCAGTTCGTAAGTGTGGCCGTATGTTGCTTAAAAACATAGCATAGTGAAATGATTAGGAATTGGAAAGCCTGATTTGTAATACAGTTCCATCAGTAATTAGCTTTGATCTTTAGTTAATTCTCGCTGCTGCTTCTTTATCTGTAAAATTGGAACATATTTTTTCTAATTATCTTTTTTGATTTTGAGGTAAAATTGGTCTATATATATGCAAGTTCTTTAAAAAGTACGGCAGCATCAATTTTAAGACATTGGAGGTTATTAATAAAACTTTTCTTTTTTTTTTTTGTTTTTTTGAGTTGGAGTCTCACCCAGACTGGAGTGCAATGGCTGCTCCCGGCCACCGCAGGCTCGACCTGCTGGGCTCCAGCAATCCTTCCGCCTCAGCCTTCCAAGTAGCTGGAACTACAGGCACGCGCTACCACGCCCGGCTAATTTTTGATCTGTTGTAGAGATGAGGTCTCGCCAAGTTGCCCAGGCGGGTCTCGAGCCCACGGGCTCAGGCAATCCACTCACCTCGGCCTCCCAAAGTGCTGGGATTACAGGCTGAGCCGCTGAGCCTGGCCTCTTTTTTTTTTGAGTCAGAGTCTCACTCTGTCACCTAGACTGGAGTGCAGTGGCACACTAATGGCTACTGTAGCCTCGACCTGCTGGGCTCAGATTATCCTTCCATCTAAGCCTTCCAAGTAGCTGGAACTACAGGGGCATGTCACCACACCCGCCTAATTTTTTGATTATTGCATAGATGAGGTCTTGCCAAGTTGCCCAGGCCAGTCTTGAACCCATGGGCTCAGGCAGTGCTCTTGCCTCTGCCTCCCAAAGTGTTAGGATTACAGGCATGAGCTACTATGGTCAGCTAGTACCATGACATTTTGCTAATCTGTTTTTCATGATTTGATAATTATTTTCTTAGAGAAATCGAAACAGTGTAACTCATTAACTCATATTTGTCATCCATTTGAAATCCAGTGAACTCTTGACATAAGTAAATTTGGATTTTTGAGTTCATAACAAGTAACCATTTGTTTCATTTGGTTAAAAGTCTTACATTTTAGTATTCTAGAGGACAGCAGTTATTGGAAATAAATGTGCTTTATTGCTAAAATAGAATGCAGAACAGCTAAATTCATATACTTTAGTCTTTTCTAGCTGAATCTATATTGGGGTGGTATGAATCTAAATGGATGCCAATAATGTAAAATAAGCTTATTTAGTCAAATTTTAGTAGTTTAATGGTAAATAAGAATATGACATATTGCCCTACTCTACTATGCAGCTTGTGCTCTAAGTATCTTCTTGGTTACTTGTCAAATTCAAAGATGGAATATCTGCACCGTTATACATATTTCACTCAAGTTGGCTTTAAAATCTTGTTTTTTAGGTTCTCAACCCATTTTACATTTTCCAACTGTTCAGTGTTATACTGTGGAGCACTGATGAATACTATTACTATGCTCTAGCTATTGTGATTATGTCTATAGTATCAATTGTAAGCTCATTATATTCCATTAGAAAGGTAAGTGCAGATTTATTATGGGTTTCACAACTGTTTGTATTTTGTAATAACTTGGAAAGTGTGTAGAATGGTACTTGGTACAAAGTAAATACTCAGTGGAGTTATTATTTTAGTTGCATGACTATATACTCTTTCCTTCCCCTTCCTTGTTTGTTTATTTGTTTGTTTTAGGGGGTTGGAGGTTGGGGGAAGACACATGCTTTTTAGAGTAGAAGACCACAACTTAACTGCTTAAAGGCCATGAGGATTTATAGTTGCTTATCACAGACCAAATACTCATAGGCTGTTTCTACTGTGTTCAGGGCTAAGAAGCATTAAAGTGCTTCTTATTTTGTCTGAGATAAAATAATCAGTATTCTCTGAATTTCTGACTCTTGACTTTCTTATTTTTTGGATTGAAGTCTCACTCTGTCACCCAGGCTGGAGTGCAGTGGCATGTTCACAGCCATCACAGCCTCGACCTGCTGAGCTCAGGCGATTCTTTTGCCTCACCCTTCCAAGAAGCTGGAAACACAGGCAGAGCCACCAAGCTTGGCTAATATTTTGATTTATTGTGAAGATGAGCTTTGGCCAAGTTGCCCAGGCTAGTCTCAAACCCATGGTCTCACTTCTGCCTCCCATAGTGCTAGGATTACAGATGTGAGTCATTGCGCCTGGCAACTTGACACTTTATAAAGGCGAAGTAATAAGCATGTGTTGTATTAACTTATTTTTTTGTGTCCTTGCTTTTTAATATCTTAAGTAGTGGGTTCATACTGGAGAGTTTTAAATTACCTTTTTCTTTTTCAGCAATATGTTATGTTGCATGATATGGTGGCAACTCACAGTACTGTGAGAGTTTCAGTTTGTAGAGTGAATGAAGGTAAGTACTTGAATTTTGGAAGAATAAAGCAAAAAATATGCTCATTAAGCACTAATGTGTAGAGTAAGCCCAATTTATTATATGTATACATTCTTTTTGTTGTTGTTGTTGTTGTTTTGAGTTGGAATCTCACTTTTGTCACCCAGGCTGGAGTGCAGTGGCACGCTCACGGCCACCACAGCCTTGACCTACAGGGCTCAGGCGATCCTTCCACTTCAGCCTTCCAAGTAGCTGCAACTACAGGCACGTGCCATGCCTTGCTAATTTTTTTGATTTATTGTAGAGATGAGGTCTTGGCAAGTTGTCCAGACTGGTCTCGAACCCATGGACTCAGGCAGTCCTCTCACCTCGGCCTCCCAAAGTGCTGGGATTACAGGCGTGAGCTACCATGCCCGTCCCCAGTTTTTATGATTTATTGTAGAGAAGAGGTCTCACCAAGTTGCCCAGGCTGGTCTCAAACCCCGGGTGTCAGGCAATCCTCCCACCTCGGCCTCCCAAAATGCTGGGATTACAGGCTGAGCCACTGCGCCTGGCCATTCATTTTTTAAGAACCATAAAGTATAAAGTATAGTTTTATAGATGTAGTTTTTAAGAACTATAAAATATAATTTGGTTTCCTGAATTTGTATCATTCAATTATTTATGTAAAATTGCACTTTTCTCCTATGTGACAAGTACTATGTAAGGCTCTAGGGATTCAGTCTAGAGACAAATAATGAACAATAACAATAAACTGTGACAAATGCTGTTAATTAGGAGTGGTCATTTACTGAGTGTAAGGGATGGCTTCTTTGAAGTAGTCTTATGTGGTGATTGTTTGAATTAGCCAGATAAGAGGTTGTTGAGAAAATGGTAGGGGGGTTGTGAGAAGAGAAGGGGAGAAGATGGTTCTAAATGTTCAAAGGCCTGGGAATTAGAGATTGTATAGTCATTGTGAGAATTGAAAGAAATACACTATCCAGATGCAGCTTAGATAATGGCCTTTTCTTTTTTTTTAAAAGAAGTCAAGAAAAATTTATTAGTGCAATCCCGGGCGAGGTTCTCCGGTCCTTATAGCTGTGGCCCGGAGAAGTCGCACCCAGCAAGATGGGCGACAGGTTTATAAAGAGCATGCTGAGAAAGCTGTGAGGGGGACTGGGGAGAGCGATCATTGGTTGGGACAGCTGTCGTGTCTGCTGGCGATTGACTGAACGGGGTTGCTAGAATCGCTATAACAGGTACTGGCTGGCTTTGTGGCTGGGGTCTTAGTTCTGGCCTGGTCCGGGTAGGAGCCATCTTGTTGAGGCGAGGCCCGCCCCGCCCTCTGGTACCTCCAACTTTGAGGCCCCACGTTGGGCACCACTTGCAGGAGTCCAGCTCGTGCCAGGTTCAGGGTATCCCAAAAGTGGAGATGGCGTCGGCGACTGGGAGGAAGAACAGAAAGAGGGAAAGAGAGAGAGAGAGAGAGAGGAAGGAGAGAGAGAGAAAGAGAGAGAGAGAGAGAGAGAGAGAGCGAGAGAAAGGCTTGGACAACTGCTTAGATTTGAGCAGAAGACCTCTTTTTTGTTTTTGTTTTTTTTTTCGAGTTGGAGTCCCACTCTGTTGCCCAGGCTGGAGTGCAGTGGTACACTAACAGCTACTGTAGCCTCAACTTGCTGGGCTCAGTTGATCCTTTTGCCTTAGCCTTCCAAGTAGCTGGAACTACAAGCATGTGCCACCACACCTGACTAATTGTTGGATTCATTGTAGAGATAAGTTTTTACCAAGTTGCCTGGGCTGGTCTCGAACTCACGGGTCAGGCAATCCACTCGTCCCAGCCTCCCAAAGTACTGGGATTACAGGCTTAGCCACCAAGCCTGGCTGGGAGGATCTTTTTAAAAGGTGTTTAATGAACTTAAGTTTCTAAGGAAATAATGATAAAACTAGATACTGGATAAAAATACTACAATGTTTAATAAATTTAGTCATATTTAAAATAATACGTAAAAAGACTAATTTAGGAATGTTGAGAAGGCAATAAGACTTCAAGGTTATAAATAGTGGCAATAAGAAGAATTCTATAAAAATCCTGTTGAAAAGAATATGCTAAATTTTTCAGTGCTTCTGTTTCCATGGAATTATACAAATCTGAGTATATTTTACCTGTGTTGGGGGAATCTCCAGTGTAGACTCATTGTTTTTATTTTCCAAGATGGCTAATGACTAGAATTGTTCATACACAGTTGTCATGAGTGATTCGTTTGTTTGTTTTTGTAGACAGGCTCATGCTCTCTTGCTCTGGCTGAAGTACAGTGGCACAGTCATAGCTCATTGCTGCCTTGAACTACTGATCCATCCACTTCAGCATCTTGAGTAGTGGAGATTGTGGGCACACACCACCACACCTAGCTCATTTTTAGTTTTTTGTAGAGATGTAGTCTCGCTATGTTTCCCAGGCTAGATTCAAACTCCTGGGCTCAAGTGATTCCCCCCGCCTTGGCCTCCCAAAGTGCTGGGTTTATAGGCATCAGCCACTGTTCCCAGCCTTGTCATGAGTTTTGAAGCACACTTACTTGCTTGATCAGAGGCTACATTAGGGGACTGACTAGCTGATACACCATGCTTTGTGAGCCTAATAGTCTGTCAAAACTTTCTACTTATTGGTATTTTCATATTTAATCCCATCATATTATTAACTTATTGAGATCAGTTAACCTTTGGGTAGATTATTTGCTGTGTTTTTATTCCAAGTTAAAGAATATTCTGTTTACATTGTTCTTTTTTCTTTATATTCAGAAGTAGAAGAGATCTTTTCTACTGACCTTGTCCCTGGAGATATCATGGTCATCCCATTAAATGGAACAATAATGCCTTGTGATGCAGTACTTATTAATGGCACCTGCATTGTAAATGAAAGCATGTTAACAGGTAAACTAAATGAGTAAACATCACATGCGTTGTTTATAATGATATTATGATTAAGTAGTCACTGGTTGAGTTTTTTCAAAATTAGCTATATCATTTATATTGTTATTCATGAATGTATGAGTGTGATGGATATTGAAGATTTTAAAATTCTGAGTAGACCACATATTGCATTATACTCAACTGTGCAATTAAATCACTCTGCTGGTGTTGATACATCTCTTGGCCTGCCTCTGTTCACTCTTTTGACATTAGAACGTGGCTTTTGTATGTGAATACGAGATGAGGTCTTTGGCTACAGAGAATGCAGCATATACAGTATTTGATTCTCTATTTGAATTGTAATAACTGGGACTAAATAAAGATTTTATATTTTTTCTTGAACTGGGGAAGTAGACTTTGAAATGACTTTCCTTTGGAAATTCACAATCTAGAGGTAGTTTTTATTTGTTTGTTTGTTTGTTTTGTTTTGTTTGAGTTGGAGTCTCACTCTGTTGCCCAGACTGGAGTGCAGTGGCTGCTCCCGGCCACTGCAGCCTCGACCTGCTGGGCTCCAGCGATCCTTCCACCGCAGCCTTCTAAGTAGCTGGAACTATAGGCGCGCGCTACCACGCCTGGCTAGTTTTTTGATTTATTGTAGAGATGAGGTCTCACCAAGTTGCCCAGGCGGGTCTCGAACCCGCGGGCTCAGGCAATCCACTCACCTCGGCCTCCCAAGGCACAGGATTACAGGCTGAGCCACCGAGCCCGACCTTGTTTGTTTTTTTGAGTCAGAGTCTCACTCTTTTGCCCAGGTTAGAGTGCACTGGCACGATCATGACTCAACCCAGGCAATCCTCCCACCTCAGCCTCCTGAGTATTTGGGACCACAGTCGTGCACCACCACACCTGTGTAATTTTTTGTAGAGACGAGGTTTTGCTATGTTGCCTCGTCTGGTCTTGAATTCCATGACTCAAGCAATCTTCCACCTGGTCCTCCCCAAATGCTGGGATTACGGGCTTGAACCAATGAGCCTAGCCTTCCTTTAATTAATGAACTTTTTTGTTTTTTCAGGAGAAAGTGTTCCAGTAACAAAGACTAATTTACCAAATCCCTCAGTGGACGTAAAAGGAATGGAAGATGAATTATATAATCCAGAAACACATAAACGGCACACTTTGTTTTGTGGGACAACTGTTATTCAGACTCGTTTCTACACCGGAGAACTTGTCAAAGCCATAGTAGTTAGAACAGGTAGAAAGCATTTTGATTAATCTCTTCTTGCATGTTTTAGCATACCTACTAAATGTTTTTAAAGAAATTCTGTTTTGCGAAATAATTCTCATGTTCTTATAAAAATAAAAGTAACTTTCTTTCATTTTTTTTTGAAAGGATTTAGTACTTCCAAAGGACAGCTTGTTCGTTCCATATTGTATCCCAAACCTACTGATTTTAAACTCTACAGAGATGCCTACTTGTTTCTTCTGTGTCTTGTGGCAGTGGCAGGCATTGGGTTTATCTATGCTATTATCAATAGCATTTTAAATAAGGTATGTACATGGGGCTTTTAATAGGGTTTCAGCCTTAATTATTAATCATTTGTGGCTATTGAGGATTTGAAATGTGACTGGTGAGACTGAGGAACTAAACTTATATGCTTATTTAATTTTTTTTATTTGAGATGAGGTCTCGCCAAGTTGCCCAGGTTAGCCTCTAACCTCTGGCCTCAGGCAATCCTCTCATCTAGCCTCTAACCTCTGGCCTCAGGCAATCCTCTCATCTCTGCCTCCCAAAGTGCTGGGATTACAGGTGTGAGCCACCAAACCCAACTTATGCTAATTTAATTTTTTTGTTTTTGTTTGTTTGTTTGTTTTTTTAGTTGGAGTCTTACTCTGTCACCCGGACTGGAGTGCAGTGGCTGCTCTCAGCCACCGCAGCCTCGACCTGCTGGGCTCCGGTGATCCTTCGCCTCAGCCTTCCAAGTAGCTGAAACTACAGGCGTGCGCTACCACGCCCGGCTCATTTTTTGACTTATTGTAGAGATGAGGTCTCACTAAGTTGCCCAGGCGGGTCTTGAACCCATGGGCTCAGGCAGTCCACTCACCTCAGCCTCCCAAAGGTGTGGGATTACAGGCTGAGCCACCGAGCCCAGCTGCTAATTTAATTAAAAAAAAATTTTTTTGAGTTGGAGTCTCACTCTGTCACCCAGACTGGAGTGCAGTGGCCCTCCCGGCCACTGCAGCCTCGACCTGCTGGGATCCGGTGACCCTTCCACCTCAGCCTTCCAAGTAGCTGGAACTACAGGCGCGCACTACCATGCCCGGCTAATTTTTTGATTTATTGTAGAGATGAGGTCTCACCAAGTT
The DNA here is from genome assembly GCA_027257055.1 of Cephalopachus bancanus. Lineage (NCBI taxonomy): Eukaryota > Metazoa > Chordata > Mammalia > Primates > Tarsiidae > Cephalopachus > Cephalopachus bancanus. Next base: position 1,202,825 of record JAPVLO010000546.1, on the reverse strand, counting down.
GCCCAGGCAGGTCTTGAATCCACAGGCTGAGGCAATCCACTCACCTCGGCCTCCCAAAGTGCTGGGATTACAGGCTGAGCCACTGAGCCCGGCCAATTTTAACTAATCGAATGTTAAAGAAGTCATGGGACTAGTAGTATTATATTAGAAAGCACAGACATAGAACATTTCCATTATTGAGGACAATTCTTTTTGATGGATTTGGTTTAGATGGTCTTTTATTTGCTCTTTTGTGACTTTAAAAAAATGAGTGGGGGAAAACCCGTATGCTCCCGAAAGGCTTTATTTTCTTTTGCTTATGAGATAGAATGTACAGCATTAAAACGACTTTTTCTCTTTTAATTTTTTTATTTTAAAGATTGAAATGATTTTTGATTACTCTATTGAAGGTATCTCTAAGAGACCTCAGCCTTTTTTTTCCCCTTTTTTCTACCCTGTAGAGACAGCACAGCACAGTATGAGGCTAATAGAATGAGTCAGTGTTTGATAAAGTTTGCGGAACTTGCTTTGAAGTGTGTTGTGTATGAAGTATGTAGGGCTATTAAAATGAAAGACATTTCCTTTAAAAATAGCTGTTATTCCATTAAGCTTTCCATTTTGCAGAATTGCTGAAGGGAAAAAATTATAAATGGTTAATAGATGTATCTAAATATATACATATATATAAAGTTGAAAATGGCATATAGATATTCAGTAATGTTCATATTAAGTTAGTAAATATTTAATGCTAGGGACTTAACATTTATTTTTATGTTAACTGTAGGTAGAAGTTGGGGTAATAATTATTGAGTCTCTTGATATCATTACAATTACTGTACCACCTGCACTTCCTGCTGCAATGACTGCTGGTATTGTGTATGCTCAGAGAAGACTGAAAAAAATTGGTATTTTCTGTATTAGTCCCCAAAGGATAAATATCTGTGGACAGCTGAATCTTGTTTGCTTTGATAAGGTTGGTTTAGTTTTATAATCCTTCTCAAAGGTCACTTTGTAGCTTTTAAATATTTAATGTTTTCCATTTTCTTTGTCAACCAGTTTGCACACAAGTTTTTTTTTTTAAATTCGTCAGGTACTACTCAGGTTGCAGTGTAGTGACACAATCACAGTTTATCACAGTCTCATCCTCCTGGGCTCAGGCATTCCTTCTGCCTCAACTGCCTGAGTATTTGGAACTACAGACACTCACCATCATGCCTGGCTAAAAAATTTTAATAGAGGCAATGTCTTGCTATGTTGCCTAGGCTGATCTCAAACTCCTGGGCTCAAGCAGTCTTCTCACCTCAGCCTCTTAAAGTGTTGTTGTTATAGGCATCAACCACTGTGCCCAGCCTAATTTTTAATATTCCTCGAAGTTTTCTCTTTCTCAGCTTATCTGGTGTATACATCATTTTTGTATACCCTAAAGTCTTTTTGTATACCCTAAAGTTAAGTCCCTTAACATCATTGATAGTTTCTTGGAAAAACTGTGGCTTTAAGCAAAATGAAGTATAATGAATCAAATTTTGCTATAGGTTAATTGGCACAAATGAGAATTAAGTTCTTATGGCATATTTCTGGTCACAAAACTTCACCAAACTTTTAAATAAAGAGCCAAAACACTTCTAATATTAATCATTGAAATAAATGTGAACTATGCATACATTTGAGAAAGATTAATAAAAACAAGTAAGATATTTATTTATCCAGTTATTCCAGTTCAGAGTCGTGGGTAACTGGAGGCTATTCAGGCAGCTTGGGGTACAAGGTAGGAGCAAACCCTAGGCAGTATGCCATTCCATTATAGGGTGCTCTCATACATCCACGCTCACTTGGACTGAATTCATTTAGTGCCAGTTCATCTAACATGCACACCATTGGGATGTGGGAGGAAACCGAAGTACCTAGAGTAAAACCCATGCAGACATTGGGGGGTATACAAACTCCACACACACAGTGGCCCCAGCTGGGAGTTGATATTTGTTTTCTCATCAAAATTATAATGAAATGATGTTGAACAAATTGGTATTGTTGGAGGACCTGCTGTATTTTGTGTTTTCTCAATTTTTAAAACTTTGGATATTGCTTATTTGCTCAAATCGGCAATTAACCAATTGCTCATATCCAGAATCATGTCTTATAGCAGTAGTGGAAGTAAAGACTATGTGATCTCTAATGTTTTTAGATAATAATTCTTATTTACCAGAATAGGCTTAATACATATATAGTTACTGTGAGTTTATTGCTGTTAATATTAATGTGTTTAGTGTTTACTGTATGTTTTTATAAAATACGGAGTGCCACAAATGTATACATATTTGTGAATACATACTTAAAATGTATGTACATTTTTTTGACACCCCATATAGTTCAACATTGTGAAAGTCACAGATTTTATGTTTTTATGTGAAAATGACAAGTTGTGTACCTGTGTGAAATACAATTGTCCCTTACAAACTTTTCTCCTTTCCTGAGTTAGAATTAATGTTTTTAAAAATTAATCCTTGACCAGAACACCTTTCATCATGCTTTTCTGGGTAATGGATAGAATAAGAATTTGATTTTTATGCATTTCATTATTACAGAAAAAGAATAAGTGACATACATCTATGACTATTTTATATTTATCTCTTCAATTTTTCTTATGCTTGTCTTTTTTTTTTTGAGTTGGAGTCTCACTCTGTTGCCCACACTGGAGTGCAGTGGCATGCTCCTGGCCACCGCAGCCTTGACCTATGCTTGTCTTTTTTGGAAACTTTATTAATACAATTTATGAGCAGACACAGAAGTGGAGAAAAGTGCATATATAATAAGTCCTTATTTACTCATTACTCAACTTTAACGGATATTAGTGTTTGTCAGTTTTACTTCATTTATCTCCTCATTTTGAAGGAGGCAGCATCAGATATTATTTCACCCCTACTACCTCATGTGTGTCTTTGGGAGATAAGGTGTTCAAAAAAATATATAGAACCACAATATCACACTTAGTACAATGAACAATTCTTTGGTTTTATCTCATACCCAGTTCAAATTTCCCTGCTTATCTCAAATTTTTACCTTTTGATTTTTAAATTAAAGTCCAAATAGGGATTGCATTGGTTACAGTTATCTGTAACAGTTGGTCTTTACTTCCTCATCCCCAATAATTTTGTTGAGGAAACCAAGTCATTTGCATTCTGGTTTTTACTGATTCCTTCCCAGTTATCTGTAACTTATTCCTGTTAGCTCCCTATGTCCTGATTCCTCCCTCCTTTATTGATTGATAGATATGCTGATTTGTGCATCCTTTCGTTTTTAAATAATAAAAGTGCATAAACGTACAGTTATACACATATGTCCCCTCTACTCCTGCATTGATGACCCATACTATAAGTACTGCCCTGCATCCCCTTTTCTACGTTTACCATGTGTCCTAGCAGTCATTCTCTATCAACATATGGAGATCTTGCCTATTTATTTTAACTTTGTATAGAACTTCATTGTGTTATACGTAGTATAGTTTAAATGCTTTGTAGGTTTCTTTTTTTGTAGCGTTATTCATACTTTGTGCTTGTGTGCCCCCTTTTTTTTTAGACTGGAACTCTTACTGAAGATGGTTTAGATCTTTGGGGGATTCAACGAGTGGAAAATACACGGTAAATATTAGTTAGATTATTAGTTGCTTTTTAATAAATATGTTAACATGCAGCATTCAAACATAGAAAGTAATATGACAGACAAACTGTATCTACTGCCAAGATTAAACAGTTATTTTGCCATATTTGCTTCAGATCTCTTTTAAAAGATTAAAATGTTATAGAAATTGCTGGAATCCCATACTATTCCTTTCTTTATTCTTACCACCATTTTGAAGTTTTTTTTGAGTTGGGAGTCTCACTGCTTCACGCAGGCTGGAGTGCAGTGGAACGCACACTCAGGGCCACTCCGGCGTTGACCTTCTGGGCTCCAGCAATCTTTCCGCCTCAACCTTCCCAGTAGCCAGAACTACAGATGTGCACTACCACGCCCAACTATTTTTAAATTTTATTTTATCGTAGAGATGAGGTCTCACCAGGTTGCATGGGCTGGTCTCGAACCCACGGGCTCAGGTAATCCACTTGCCTCGGCCTCCCAAAGTGCTCCCAAAGTACAGGTTGAGCCACCGAGCCTGGCCAAGTTTTTTCTTTCAAGTTTTGCATATGTTACATTTTAAATATACATGAGTAATATACTGTACATAGGTCTTAATTGCCTTTTTCCTCTCCTCACATTGCTTTCAATATTTATCTATATTGATATGTACAAATGTAATTTGTTCATTTTAACTTCTGTGTCTTATTCCGTTATGTGATTAAACAAATCATATATTTTTCTACTAAGGGACAGTTCTGTTTTTTCCTCCTTTTCCTCTGCAGTTTAACAAATAGTGCAATTAAAATTTTACACACAACTCTTTATGAGCACATGACTGGGGTTCAGTAAGCTGGATCCTATATGTGTAAGTGGCAGGGACACAACTTCAGCTTTACTAGGTATTGCTTTTTTTTTTTTTTTTTTTTTGAGTTGGAGTGTCTGTCACCCAGTGCAGTACACACTCATGGCCACTGAAGCCTTGACCTCCTGGGCTCAAGCAATCCTTCCATCGTAGCCTTCAAAGTATCTGGAACTACAGGCATGCACCACCATGCCCAGCTAATTTTTTGATTTATTGTAGAGATGACGTCCGCCAAGTTGCCCAGGCTGGTCTTGAACTGTGGGTTCAGGCAGTCCTCTCACCTCTGCCTCCCAAAGTGCTGGGATTACAGGCATGAGCCACCACTTCTAGCTGCTTTTTCTTCTTTTTTGGACTATTTATTTGGTGATGCTTATTTATACTTTTCCCTCAGTGGATAAGGATATTTTTGCTCCACATTCTTTCCAGACTTAATGTTGTCAGATTTATGATTTTTGCCAAAAAGATGGATATGAGATGAAAATGGCTTCCTTTTCATTCTTTTCATTACTTATAAAGTTGTGCATCTTTTCACATTTTGGAGATTTATTTAGTGTTCTCTGTACTGTCTGCTTATATCCTAATTTTTCCATTGTGTTGGTAAGTCTTTATCTTATTCCTTTGCATTTTCTGAGTAGTAATCTTTTTCTTTTTTTTTTCCACTCACCTCAGCCTCCCTGTAATCTTTTTCAATATTATGTATTGCATATATTTTCTACCAGTCTCTGACTCATATCTTTATTTTTGTTGCTTTTGAAGCTCAGAAATTTTGCTGCTATACAGTAGTTGTGGTTATATCATTTTTCCCCCTTCAAAAATCTGCCAGATTTTTGTTTTTATAGTTTTAGAGACAGTATTGTTTGGTTAATGTAAATTTCTAATTTTCGAATGTAAATTAAATATGTATTGTGGCCTTTTTTATCCCTAAAAACGCATGTGGCCATTACCCTACGTTCTATTTCATCTGATGTTTATATAGCTTTGCACTAGCTTTCTTTTTTTTTTTTTTTGAGGTGGAGTCTTACTGTGTCACCTTAGCTGAAGTGGAGTGGCATGCTCACGGCCACCACAGTCTCGGTATGCTGGGCTCAGTCAATTTGCCTCAGCCTTCCAAGTAGCTGAAACTTCAGGCATGCGCCACCACACCTTGCTGATTTTTTTCTGGATTTAGTATAGAGACGAGGTCTCACCAAGTTCCCAGGCTGGTCTTGAACTCCTGGGCTTAGGTAGTCCTCTCGCTTCAGCCTGCCAACGTGCTGGGATTACAGGCATGAACCACTGCGCCTAGTGCATACCAGCTTTCTTTGGCCTAGTGTTTTTTCTACTATATGTTTTGCACCTGTTTACTTTTAAGACTTTCTGTACCATATGTTCACAGTTATTCAGATATATTTGAAATTCTTTCTGCCATTCCTTCCCCCAATTTACACACACCTTTTTTTACTCCGCTTATATTTCTCTCTCTCATTTTCTCAATTTATACATTCTACACTTTTACTACTTGTTCTTAAGTGATAAGTATTGCTGTAGTGTAAAGTTCATGGGTGTTAATTCTGCCTTCTAAACCCCAAAAAAGTATGGACTGTAGAATGTGTTTGATTATTCCCCTTCCTTATATGCATTTGATGCATAATAACTTTATAATTATGATTTTGTCACAGTCTGCATGCTTACTTAGATTTGCCTACGTATGCAAATATCTTAAAAAAATTTTTTTTTTTTTCGAGTTGGAGTCTCACTCTGTCGCCCAGACTGGAGTGCAGTGGCCGCTCCCGGCCACCGCAACCTCGACCTGCTGGGCTCCGGCGATCCTTCCGCCTCAGCCTTCCGAGTAGCGGGGATTACAGGCATACGCTACCACGCTCGGCTGGTTTTTTGATTTATTGTAGAGATGAGGTCTCGCTGCCCAGGTGGGTCTCGAACCCGCGGGCTCAGGCAATCCACTCACCTCAGCCTCCCAAAGTCGCGGGATTACAGGCTGAGCCACCGAGCCCGGCTTAAAAAAATTTTTTTTGAGTCAGAGTCTCGTTCTGTCACTCAGGCTGGAGTGCAGTGGCACGCTCATGGCCACCACAGCCTCTACTTGCCGGGCTCAGGCAATTCTTCCATCTCAGCTTTCCGAGTAGCTGGAACTATAGACACACGCCACCATGCCCAACTAATTTTTTTAATTTATTGTAGAGATGAAGTCTCACCAAGTTGCCCAGGCTGGTCTCGAACCCCTGGGCCCAGGCAGTCTTCTCACCTCTGCCTCTTAAAGTGCTTGGATTATAGGCGTGAGCCACCACATCCGGCCTTACTACTATTCTTGAGTGATGGTATAACTGTGAAGATATCTTCATTTTTAGTTATGTTCTCTCAGTATTTTAAAGGTGTTTTATTCCATTTCTTCTACCACCTTTTGTTATTGCTGTTAATAAATATTAGTCTTTTTAGTAACCTTTTTTAATCTGGTTGTTTTAAAACTATTTCTTATACTTGGTTTTTTGCAGTTTTACTATGATCTTTTTGTTTATACTGGACTCATTTTGCTTCTTGAACCCAAAGATTCATGTTTTTCATACGTTCTGGAAAATTTTCAACCTCTTTTTCTTCCATTATAATCTTTTCCCATGCTTTTTTCCCCCTCTTCTTTTGGGAATCCTAATCATGTGTTAAACAAGAAAATTTACTTTTTTCTTTACAAATCTGCCCTGCCCTTACTCCCTTGTCTACAGTGTCTTGTTCTTTTTCTGGGTCTAATTTTAAAATACCCTTTTTGTATTATTTCAGATTGCCATTCTGTGATCTCAAATTTATGGGATCTGTCTTTGCTGTGTCTGTTGACTCGCCTGGTGAATTGTCCCCTAGTGCATCTTTAAATTATGGACTCACATTGGGATTTTTCTTTGAGACTTCTTTGTGGCTGTGTTGTGGGAGCTCCCTTCTAGAGAAATTTTGACTTTGCTTGGTCAAGATCCCCAGTGGTATCAATAGTGCCAGATAAGCTTGATTATACTCTCATAATTTGGGCGTTTCTGGGCCAGGCAGTAAAATATATTTAGACCCAAAACCCATTCTGTGTTGTAGTGCCTGGTTTAGAGGTTAGGCCTTAAAACCAGATTTCTGTGTTTCAATCCTTGCTGTGCTATTTATGGGCTGTGTAACCTTGGACAAATTACTTTAGCTACATGCTTCAGTTTTCTCATGGGGGTAATAAAACACCTTCCTATGGTGTGAGGATAATGGGTCAGGATGTGTAAAGCTCTGAAAATAATCCTCAGTGCGTAGTAAATATATGCAGATATTAGATATTTTTTAACTATGGGTGAGGGAAAAGAGACAAGCTTATTCTTAGTTATGCTTTTGGGTCTGTGGATACATTTTTCTAGTTTGCATTTTTCCCAAGGGCTTTTCAAGAGCCCTGGCTTTCTTGGGTCAGAGGGAAGGGATTGGTCATGTGGCTGGGGCTTTGTCTTCTGTTCTTTGTGACTGTTAAACCCCAAGTTCTTAGAGTACTGAAATCGTCTCCTTCCCCTGCAGTCATAGCATCCGTTCAAGATTGCAACCCTCTGCTTTTCTGTTCCCTGTATTTCTGGCACTTTTTATTTTTATTTTTATTTTTTACAAAACCTGAAAAGGCCTTTTAGAATATTGCCTTGACTCTCAGAATTAATGAAACTAACTCAGTATATTTTTTGCTTAGATTTCTTTTACCAGAAGAAAATGTTTGCAATGAGATGTTGGTCAAGTCCCAGTTTGTTGCATGTATGGCTACTTGCCATTCACTTACAAAAATTGAAGGAGTGCTTTCTGGTGACCCACTTGATTTGAAAATGTTTGAAGCCATTGGATGGGTAAGTTTAATATTTTAAAGTACAAATAAATTTAGGGAAATAACAGCAGAATTAAATTACCCCATGAAAGGATTGTTTTCATTTTCTGTTTATCTTGTACCACAAAAGGAACTGTAATTTCTACAGATAGATAACTGGATAAATATCTAAAATTGTGTAAAGAGTATCTGTTTTAGTTAAATTAACTCTTTTAAACACCTTTAATAGAGACTGAGCAACTCAGGCCCCTGCTTTATGTTTTTTAGATAAATCAGGGATTATCAACTTGGGGCCATAGACCAGAAGTCAGATCTTTTTTTTTTTTTTTTTTTTTTTTTGAGGTTCACTCTGTCACCTAGGCTGGAGTGCAGTGGCATGCTCACAGCCACTTGCATCCTCGACCTACTGGGCTAGGCCATCCTTCCGCATCAGCCTTTCAAGTAGCTGGAACTATAGACATGTGCTACCATGCCCGGCTCTGATTATTATTTTTTTTTATTTCTCTTTTTGCCATTGGTAATCTCAGTTTCTTAAGTGCTTGCTTTTGTTTTCTGGTTGTTACCATTTTACAGCATTCAGTTCTTTTATAGATGCAGTGACAATTTTTAAGAGTTCTCTTCTGGCTTCTGAATCTGCAATCAGATTTTCCTTTTTTTTTTTTCCTGTGCTTGGTGTCTCTCCTTCATGCTTTTGAGTTTCATTATACATCTGGATGGTACTTTACAAGAATGAAGGTCTGAATTGGTAGTTCTTGGTAGCTGCAATGATGAGCTACCTACCCGGAATTTTATTCTTGCCCATATATATGTTAATATGCTTTCCTGGCAGGTGTCTCTCCTGGGGTGGACTTGCTAATATATCAAGGGTGGGGTTTCATTAACGGTGTTCTTTAGTTTTAAAGGAAAAGTGGAATAGTTGCAGAGTTAGTCTTGTTTTGTTTAGCTCCTCTATTCTGGCTGATAAGACTTGTTTCTGCCTCTTCTGATACCCTTTTATTATTTATTCTAGGCTACGTCTTCTTTCCCAGTTATATCACAGTATTTTTCAATTTGCCCCTTTATCTCTCCATATTTGAAGTTCCCTCTCCTTTGCTTTCTGTTTACTTTCCCCCTCTTCTTTCTTTCGTTAACATTTCGAAAGGGGACTGAGGTGGGTGACTGGATAAGTGCTCCATCTACCATCTACTGAAAACCTGCAATGAATACTCTTGAAATTTAATTTCTAAAAGGACACCTTACTTCATTTATAGAGAGAACAAAATTGGCTGTTTTATCCTTGTTCTGTAAACTTTTCTCCACTAAATAAGTTTGTCAGCAGATTTAGTGTTCATTGTTTGTGGATCTTGAAAAAACTGGTTAAATAAGAAAATTTGAATAATGGCATATTTTGTTGGCCCTGAGATACTTTGATGCTTGGTCTTACCAGATCTTACATAGCAATAAAATAGTTTCATATAACTAGTCACAATTGCGCTTGATGTTATTGGTGTCATATGGTATAAAATATGAAAAAGGTGTCTTAGAGTTGTATAAAATTGGCTAATTGTTTACACTTCCCATTCCATCATTTTCTCATTGATCTCTCTAGTTGTAGTGTCAGATTAGTTTATTGTTTCTCATATGTGTGTTTAATACAGTTTTTTTTTTTTAATTCTTTTGCCAAAAAATGTCTTTTAAGGTAAATTTCAGGGGATCAGGATTGTAGTAGCAAAACTGAAAATTTCAGGCCAAAACTCTAAACTCATATTTTGTACCTCAGCCTATTGTCGAACCAGTGGTTCTACAAACCATATCTGAGCTCTGTATACTTTTGAATCCTTTCCTGTTAGCACACAGCAGTCCCTGGATGAGACTGAAAATTTTTGGAACTCTAAGAACCTGTTTTTTTTTTGCAGAGCAAGTTTCTAAACTCCTCATCCGTTTTAGGAGGTAAAATTAGAGAAGTTAGTCTATATTTCTTTATTCTGCTTCTAATATCTGTCTTCCCTCTTTTCATGGGTTGCTAGATATCTAGCTAGCCAGCTTTGTTTATACTTTTAGTGATCTAGTAGTGTTCATTTATTCCTTGAATAGAAATTTTTAAAAAAATTACTGAAAATGGCCATAATGTTTCTTTTTGTTTTTTGAGTTGGAATCTCACTCTCTCACCCAGGCTGGAGTGCAGTGACATGCTCACAGCCATCACAACCTTGACCTGCTGGGCTCAGGTGAGGTGATCTTTGGCCTCAGCCTTTCAAGTAACTGGAACTACAGACGTGCACCACCACACCCGGCTAATTTTTCTTGATTTATTGTAGAGATGAGGTCTCACTAAGTTGCCCAGGTTGGTCTCTAACCCCTGGGCTCAGGCAATCTTCTCACCTCCCAATGTGCTGGGATTACAGGTGTGAGCCACCCATTTCCAGCTCATAATGTTTCATTTTAAAATGGAATCAGTGGTCGAGCATGGTGGGCCACACCTGTAATCCCAGCACCTGAGGCCAGCCTAGGCAACCTAGCAAGACATCATTACTGCAAAAAAAAAAAAAAAAAAAAATTGAAAATTGACTAAGTGGCACGTGCCTACTAGTCCCAGCTGTTAATGCTTGGGAGACTGAGGCAGAAGGATAGCTTGAGCCTAGGAGTTGGAGACTGCAGTGAACTTTGATCATGCCGCTATACTCCAATCTGGGCAACAGATCAAATTCTGTCTTTTAAAAAATAAATAAGCAAAAAAATAGAACCGGAGAATTCAAGTTTATGAAGCAATACATTGAATATTTTCTTTCAGATTCTGGAAGAAGCAACTGAGGAAGAAACAGCACTTCATAATCGAATCATGCCCACAGTGGTTCGTCCTCCCAAACAGCTGCTTCCTGAGTCTACCCCTGCAGGAAACCAAGAAATGGTGCGAAATCACTTAAAACTGGATAATACTGTTGTGCTTACTTTCATTTTATTCATATTTTGAAGTGTTCAAAGAGAAAATCACATGTTCTATTTTTTTTTTTAAACTCTTATGCAGTTAGGAATATTTGAATTGCATTTATCAGAAAATGCACCTTTGGTGTTGCAGGCATTCTGTGTAAAATTTTTGAGATTTAATTTAGTACCATTATTTTTCTTTCATATTTACTGAACAGCTTAATGCCTTGTGATTTATATACATGGTTGTTGATCCTCTTAAATTACATCTATATTCCTAGAGTTTAATAAAAAGAATATATGAGGGGCTTTTATTTTTAGGTGAGTTTTTAATTTGTTCCCCTGAGTTTATTTTAGTACTTGATGTGTCGATATTTTAAGGGTACTAGAATATTTGAAAATATTTAAGAACATGCTTTTTTAAAATGAGAAGAAATATAGAAGGAATCTTGAATCCTGACTTAGAAATACAGTTCCTTGCCTTTATCAAAATAATGTGTTGTGGATGCTTAGTAACTTTTTTCTAACTTGACTATGTTGATTCATTTAATCTGTACTATTTCTTTTTGTTGTGTTTTGTTTTTAGGAGCTGTTTGAACTTCCAGTAAGTGGAAAATGTTTACTTGTTACCTAAGTATATTTGTCTTTATTCTTAAAGAATAATAAATGCGCTGTGCATCTTTTGAAATTATATAGGCTATTTATGAGATAGGAATTGTTCGCCAGTTTCCATTTTCCTCTGCTTTGCAACGTATGAGTGTGGTTGCAAGAGTGTTAGGAGATAAGAAGATGGATGCCTACATGAAAGGAGCACCGGAGGTGATTGCCAGTCTTTGTAAACCTGAAACTGGTAAGGAAACAGCTATGCTTTGGGTAAAATTCTGATATCTGTGTAAACTTGTGTTAGCAGTTCTAACAGCAAAATTTACTTTCTCTTTTATAAAGTTCCTGTTGATTTCGAAAAGGTTTTGGAAGATTTCACTAAACAAGGCTTTCGTGTGATTGCTCTTGCACACAGAAAATTGGAGTCAAAATTGACATGGCATAAAGTACAGAATATTAGCAGGTAGGATTGATGAATGACTTTCCTACAGTTTCTCCAGTGATGCATAATTTATGCTTATATACTTCTTGTGCAGAAATTTACATGTAGTTGGGTATTAAATACATACTGAGTATGTAAATATACATATTGCAATATTGTTTTGGGTGACTAATGTAAAATTACATTTTTATTATTGTCTAATTTCCTTTCATTCTATATTGACTGTGTAATTTTGCTTACTTTGTTGTAACATTATATGTTTTTCCTTAGAATTCTTTGGAACAACTTTTAGTTCATTTGTTAAATATTTATCTTGTGTCTACTTTGTGTCAAGTGCATTCTAGGAATAGTAAACAGTTGTATAAAAGTTTATTTTCTCCAAATGGTTTTCTTGCTTTCTTCCAGAAATTGTATCCAAATACTAATTTGGTTAGAGCCACAGTAACCATTCTACTTCCACCCTACCTCTGTCCCATCCTCCCTGCTAGCTAACTGGCATTACCAGTGTCATATTTCCTTTTATGTATAAATACTGGTTTTACATTCAAGGATTATCACTTTTACTACAACTCTTAAGGACCTACCTCCCCCCGTGCCCCTCCCCCCTTGTTTTTGTTGAGTCAGGATCTCTGTTGCCCTGGTCGGAGTGCAGTGGCACAATCACAACTTACAGCAGCTTTGACCTTCTCTGCTCAGGCCATCTTCTGCCTCAGCCTCCTGAGTAGCTGGGACTAAAGGTGTGCGCCACCACACCTGACCAGTCTGCCCTTTGAACATAGTATTTTTGTTTAGGAATATTTCATGGTGTACCTAGCATTTTATAAGCAGAAAGGAAGATCTGTTGGCTGTCCTGCTAATTCTGTCTGTTTAGGGTCTATTTGTGAGAGGAGGTCTAAACATGAGTTTTTGGTTTTGTTTTTTTTTTTAACAAAAACAACAAAATCTCTACCCAAGTGATCTGATACATATGCATGACTAGGAGGCACTGTTGTATAACATTATATCATAATTCTTACAACAGGCACATTAGTCTCTTCTCACTTTGTAGTTTTACTTTTGCTGTTTTTTCTTCTTATAGACTAATTATCGAATTGTCTATAGTTCCCGAGTCTGTCATACTCAGACATCCTTCCATGCCATTGGATGGACTGTTCTTTTTGCTAAGAATATGCTATTCCTCCTTACCCTTCTCTTTCTCTCTTCTCTCTTCATCCGTCAACCTAGACCTTCTCTGTTTCCATTCTACAGGCTTTAGCATTTTTTAAATAGCTTAAACTTTTATATCTTGAATATTGGAGTATTTGTTAACAAGATTTCCATGACCTGTATCATTTATAGGACAGTCAGGAGACCAGCATAAGCCAGAAACTAGCACCTTACAGAAAAATGACTTTGTGGGGGTTTTTTTTGAATCGGAGTTGCACTGTCACCCTGGCTGAAATGTAGTAATAGGCTTACAGCCACCATAACCTCAGTCTCCTGGGCTCAGGTGATCCTTCCGTCTCAGCCTTCCAATTAGCTGGAACCACAGGCAGTACCACGCCTGACTAATTTTTTAAATTTATTATAGAGACGAGGTCTTTCCAAGTTCCCCAGGCTGGTCTCAAACCTCTGGGCTCAGGCAATCCTCCTGCCTGTGCCTATCAAAGTGCTAGGATTTCAGGCGTGAGCCAATGCACCTGGTGTTGCTTTGTGCTTTTAACACAGTAGTTTCACATTGGTACAACTTTGTGCTTTGAGATGCAATTTCAGGTTTCAAGGCTTTTTTCTCCTTTTACCATCAGCAGTATCATCTATATTGATTTTCTCAAATATTCTTTAATATTCTACCTATTGTTATAAGTTATATATTTCAAAGATATTTAGGTTTCATAGGTATATACTTCAAGCAGCTGTTGTTGATTTTTTTGTTTGAAACTTTACTTGTTTATTGCTTAGTCTGAAATTCTAGTTCCTGACCTAAAGCCCCCCTCCTCATTGAAAAAAGACATTTCTATGATATCGTTTTTTTAGCTTGGGATATTTAAAAAATGTGACTGTCATCAAACAGACTTCATGTCTGTTGTAGTGTTTCATGTCTGTTTTGGTGTTTTGGTTATTTTTGTCTGTATCTCTTTGGTTGCATGTTTGTTTCCCCACCAAAGTGTTTTAAGAATAGAGATTATACCTTTTTGTTTTTGACCTCCCCGTGACTAGCAGTTATTTGAAGAATAGCTACTTGTTAAACATATTGATTATTATTATTATTTTCAAATATTCATTCTCATTTCTGGGTCCCAGTTAGAACTCATTTTTGGACTGCTAATGGTTCTTATATCACATTTCTAGGATTGAGAGTTGTTTACCCCCCTCCCCACCCCTCCCCTTTCCCCTCCAATCCTGGTCCCCTCCCCACAAGTTAGGTGGCTGCAGCATGCAGACAAGCACTTGGGTTATTTTCTGTCAACACAGCAAACACCAAAAAGGAAGTGAGAGCACCGCTTTTCACTGCCCAGCACACTGGAGCTTTCCTGATATGTAACTGTCTTCCTGTACCAAGTGGAAAATAAACTCCAGGAAAACAAAAACAAAAAAACCAAAAGAGTGTTTAACAGAATCGATTAAATACTTGATAATGAATGAATCCACTATAACTAATAAATGTGCTTTTGGTATAGTTTTTTCCTCTTAACATTTAAATAAGGGTATGTTGTAGGGGAACAATAAAGAATAGATTTAGCTGGGCTCGGTGACTCAGCCTGTAATCCCTCACCTTGGGAGGCTGAGGTGAGTGGATTGCCTGAGTCTGCGTGTTTGAGACCCGCCTTGGCAAATTGGTGAGACCTCATCTATACAATAAATCAAAAAATTAGCCGGGCGTGGTAGCGCACGCCTGTAATTCCAGCTACTTGGAAGGCTGAGACTGAAGGATCGCCGGAGCCCAGCAGGTCAAGGCTGCTGTGGCCAGGAGCGGCCACTGCACTCCAGTCTGAGACTCCATCTCAAAAAAAAAAAAAAAAAAAAGATTTATGAATTTTTGGATGGGATACAAGATGAATTTTCCTTAGTACTGGAATTGTTTAGTGGTTTACGAAGATACATTTCCAAATAATCATATCTTATATTTCAAAAGAGAAAATTTAATTTAAAAAATATATTTCTTGAGAATTGCTTTTCCTGATTTAAACTGTGTTTTTTTGAGTCAGAGTCTCACCTGTTGTCCAGGCTGGAGTGCAGTGGCACACTCATGGCCACCACATCTGCGACTTGCTAGGCTCTGGTGATCATTCTGCCTCAGCCTTCCAAAGTGTCACAGACATGTGACACTTTACTTAGCTAATTTTTTTTTTTTTTTTTTTTTTTTGAGTTGGCGTCTTACTCTGTCACTCAGGCTGGAGTGCAGTGGCTGAGCTCAGGGCGTCCTTCTGCCTCAGTCTTCCAAGTAGCTGGAGGGCACACACCACCATGCCTGGCTAATATTTTGATTTATTGTAGAGATGAAGTCTCTCCAAGTTGCCTAGGTTGGTCTCTATCCCGTGGGCTCAGGCAATTCTTTCAACCTTGACGTCCCAAAGTCCTCGATTACAGGCATGAGCCACCGATTTAAACTTTTTTGAGATATTGAACTCTTGATCACACACATGATTTATTCAGAATATAAGATGTTTTAATTTATAGATATTTTAAATTGCTTTATAATCATAAAGGAAACGATATCTATTGACTCTCTTGACTAAGCCCTCATATTAAAACTTCTTTTTCTGCAGAGATGCCATTGAAAACAACATGGATTTTATGGGATTAATTATAATGCAAAACAAATTAAAGCAAGAAACCCCTGCAGTACTTGAAGATTTGCATAAAGCCAATATTCGCACTGTCATGGTCACAGGTCAGACTTTTTTAGAGAAAAAGAAATTGAATGTGAATCTAGAGTTCAAGTTATATAATATTGAGGAATGATAATTAGTTATAACAGCATATGATGTAGTAGCTCCAACCTTTGCTCTATTTTAGTTCTGAATTTTTTATTAAGATATATAACTTTGCAATATTGTTTTGGAAGTCTAGCAAATTCTATTTATAGAAAGTATGGGAAATAATAAAGGGTATACACTACAAAAAATTTACATACTTTTTGTCATCTCTCTTTTTTTGTTTTTTTTTGAGTTGGAGACTTACTCTGTTGCCTAGGCTGGAATGTAGTGGCGTGCTTGTGGCCACTACAGCCTCAACCTGCTGGGCTCAGGTGATCCTTTCACCTCAGACTTCCAAGTAGCTGGAACTGCAGGCACGTGCCACTATGCCTAGCTAATTTTTTGATTTATTATAGAGATGAGGTCTCACCAAGTTGCCCAGGCTGGTGTTGAACCCATGGACTCAGGCAATCCTCTCACCTCAGCCTCCAAAGTGCTGGGATTATAGGTGTGAGCCATTGTACTCAGCGTTTTTTGTTTTTGATTTAGAGTCTTACTCTGTCACCCAGGCTGGAGTGCAGTGACATGCTCACAGCTACTACAGCCTTGATCTGCTGGACTCAGATGATCCTTCTTCCTCAGCCTTACAAGTAGCTGGAACTGAAGGCATGCACCACCATGCTTGGCAATTTTTTTATTTATTGTAAAGACGAGATCTTACCACATAGCTCAGGCTGGTCTTGAACCCCTGAATTCAGGCAATCCTCTCATCTCCACCTCCCAAAATGCTGGGATTACAGGCATGATCCATTGCATCTGGCTGCTATCATCTTTTTATTCATATATTTCTTATATCACTTATTGTATCTTTGTTATTTATAGATTTGCTTGCCCTACTAGACTATAGGATTCTTGAGAGTTGTATGTTTTGCTTATTTGGGGATTCTCTACAACTTTTAGAACTTCCATTTGCATAGAAAATGATTAGTAGAGGCTTGTTAGAATTAATTTTTTATATGTATGATATTTATTCTTGCTTGAATAATGAAAAGGCCTATTTTTTAGTGTGTTTTTGGTTTTTTGACTAGTGTATTCAAATAATTCTCCTGGTGTTACTAACTGTTGATTACTACTGTTCCTTAGCTGTGTGAAATTGTGACAGTTGTTTTTTTTTTTTCCTTAGCAATTAATCAGATTCAAGATTCACTTTATGGCATTTATGTGTTCAATAAGACTTATACAGAAAAAAGCCTGTATACATTTTAGGTTTTAGACTCTGAGATCCTCCTAACAGCATCCTTTTACCATGTCGCTCCATATAACTAAATCAATTAGCAGTTGATCAGTTCTTAGTTCTAATGTCTTCTCTTTCAAGGCACTTTTCACCTGTATGTCTTCCTCCTCTTTCTTTGTCAGAATATGACTTTGTGTTCTGAGCGTTGCAGGAAGACACTCTTGGAAATAGTGTCTGGGAATTGGGAAAGGAAATATCTTGCCCTTCATTTCTGAAAGCAGGGCAATCCACAAACCTTTGCTTGCTTCTCCTCTAACATCCTGTCCTTACTCCCTTGAGCTGTTTTTCTCTCATGACTGAGAACTTGTCTCCCTTGCTTCTCATTACATCTATTCTTACTGCCTTTCTAAACTTTTGGTTTTGTGTAGTCTTGCTTTTATGATTCATCCTTTTCTATGATAAGGTGCTAATGTTCTTGCACAAATCGTCAGTCACTCAGTCCTATGTTACTTCAGCAAATATCCAATACCTACTTTGTTATGTAGTGCTGTGCCAGGTATTGTGTGGGTACAAATAGTGCATGATTAGAAAAGATTGGGAATTGTATTTGACTTTAAAAATTGCGGGTGAGAACGTTTTATTTAGTATACACCTGTGTGCATTATTTGAGACTTCCTTTGATAAGTATGCACTGGTTTTGTTATTTTAAAATTCTAAGGTAAGTACTGTACGTTACCTTGGATTCTGCTTGCCCTGGTCATCCTGTGTGGGGACTGTGGTAAATTCTCAGTAAGGACTTCTTTGGTACATTCATGTTTCTTTTTTAATTTTAATGCATTTAAAATATTATAAAAATTAGGTGACAACATGTTGACTGCTGTCTCTGTGGCCAGAGACTGTGGAATGATTCTACCTCAGGATAAAGTTATTATTGCTGAAGCATTGCCTCCAAAGGATGGGAAGGTTGCCAAGATAAATTGGCATTATGCAGACTCCCTAACACAGTGCAGTAACTCATCAGCGATTGACTCGGAGGTAATATCAAGATTAATTTTCCCTTTTGAAGTTTACTTATTTGAATTTAGTCTTAAAAAATTAAAAAGTCATGCATTAGAACACAATAAGGCTGGGTATAGTGACTCACTCCTGTATTCCCAGCACTGTGAGACTGAGGTGGGAGGATCACTTGAGCCCAGGAGTTTGAGACCTGCCTGGGCAACATAGCAAGACCTTGTCCCTAAAAAAGTCAAAAAATTAGCTAGGCGTGGTGTGTGGTCCCAGCTACTTAGGAGGCTGAGAAGGGAGGATTGCTGGAGCCCAGGAGATGGAAGCTGCTGTGAGCCATGATCATGCCACTACACTCTTCATCTGGGTTACAGAGTGAGACCTCAACTCAAGCACACACACACATGCACACACAAGCACAAACACAAGTTAAATCAAATCCAAATTTTGGGCTATTTTTCAATGATTATGAGTTTCAATAACTTCCTTCTGTGTGTTTAAATTTATGGACCGCGGAATCTTTTTTTTTTTTCTTTTTTGAGTTGGAATCTCACTCTGTTGCCCAGACTGGAGTGCCGTGGCTGCTCCCGGCCACTGCAGCCTCGACCTGCTGGGCTCCAGTGATCCTTCCACCTCAGACTTCTGAGTAGCCAGAATTACAGGCACGCGCTACCACGCCCGGCTGATTTTTTGATTTATTGTAGAGATGAGGTCTCGCCAAGTTGCCCAGGCGGGTCTCGAACCCATGGGCTCAGGCAGTCCACTCACCTCAGCCTCCCAAAGTGCGTGATTATAGGCTGAGCCACTAAGCTGGGCAGACCGCGGAATCTTAATGTTTAAATTTTGATATTGTGCCAAAAGTGAGAACCTTATATTTAAAGTATAAAAATCTAAAACATTTGTCCTGTTTTAAAAGTGATTAGTGATAAATGGTGCAGGTCTGTAGTAGTTCATGGATCATTTCAAATTGGAGCTGATATTTAATCTCTAAGTTTTCTTTCTTTTTTTAAAAAAAATAATAAATTTTTAAAAAACGAAATAGGGTCTTGTTCTTTCTCTCAGGCTGGTGGTACAAATGGCACATTCATAGCTCACTGCAGCCTTGAACTCCTGAACTTAGGCGATCCTACTCTCTCAGTTACCTGAATTGCTCTGGATATGTACCACCACGCTCAGCTAATTTTTTTTATTTTTATTTTTGTAGATATGGGAACTCACTGTGTTGTCTAGGCTGGTCTTGAACTCCTAGCCTCAAAGCCTTGGGATTGCAGGCATGAGCCACCATGCCCAGCTCTAAATTTTATTTTACTTTACTTTATTTTGAGTCAGAGTCTCAATCTGTAGCACAGGCTGGAGTGCAGAGCAGTACACTGCTCATGTCCACTGCAGCCTCAGGTGATCCTTCCACCTCAGCCTTCCAAGTAGTTGGAACTTCAGGCACGTACCACCATGCCCAGCTAATTTTTTGATTTATTATAGAGATGATGTCTCGCCAAGTTGCCCAGGCTGGGCTCAAACTCGTGAGCTCAGGCAATCTTCTCACCTTGTCCTCTCAAAGTACTAAGATTATAGGTGTGAGCCACCACATTTGGCCTTTCATTTATTTTAATAAACATTATGCATAACCTTAAAATTAAATTTTATTTTATTTTAAATAAACATTCAATGTTCAGTGTATTGTGTAAAATATCAAATGAAAGAATTCAGTTTTAAAACAAATATATTTAAAATAGACTCTTGTTACATGGTTTGACTGCTTAAATATTGTTCTGATTATCTCATACATAGGCTATTCCCATAAAATTGGTCCATGATAGCTTAGAGGATCTTCACGTGACTCGTTATCATTTTGCAATGAATGGAAAATCGTTTTCAGTGATACTAGAGCATTTTCAAGACCTTGTTCCTAAGGTAAGTATTTAAGGTTTACGTGTATGTTCACACGAATATATTATGAATTGCATTTTTAACAAATTCATGTTTTTTCCAGTTGATGTTGCATGGCACTGTGTTTGCTCGTATGGCACCTGATCAGAAGACCCAGTTGGTAGAAGCATTACAAAATGTTGAGTATGTATTGGTGGGATTTTTTTTTTGATGAATTATATTTTCATTTTCAATTCCCAAAAAGTAAGTGATATTTCGTATCTATAGGACAGGTGAGAACATTAAATTGCTCTTTAAAAGAGGCTCATTTTTGTTTATTTAGCTAAAATACAAAATCCATATTTTATACAGTGGCTCACACCCATAATCCTAGCACTTTGGGAGGCTGATGCAGGAGAATCATTTGAGTCTGGCTGTTTGAGACCAGGTTGGGCAGCATAGCAAGACCCTATCTCTACAAAAACTGAAAAAAAAAAATTAAAAAATAGCTTGGCATGGTGGTTTACACCAGGGTTCATTCATTCTGGTGCTCTGTCTTGATACAGGTGACTAGTTTTAGTAAACAGCTAGTTTTCAGTCCTTTAACGGAAAAATCTTTACCTATAATTTTGTAACTATAACTTTGTAAGTAGCTATTCTGAAGTCTGTATAGGCACAAGCCCTTTGCTCTAAAGATGAGGAAATTGAGATACCAAAATTATTGGCCCGTATTTTGATAGAACAATAACACAGGTCATTTTACTTGCAGTCTGGTATGCTATTTGCAAAGCAGCATGTCTGTAGTCTTTGTAATAAAAAGGTTCATTAGTTCCCCTGAAGTAATTTTGGTCTATTAGTTCTTCATAGTATTTACTGGAAAAATCTTTTAATAAGTTAAATGTTGTGTAGTTTCTTTAAAAAATTAATTAAGTTCTTAAAATTATTTTGTTTCTTAGTTACTTTGTTGGAATGTGTGGTGACGGTGCAAATGATTGTGGTGTAAGTATAGTTTTTGTTATTTACTTTTATACCTTTTACTCTAGTCTAAATTATAATCACAAAACTTAACCTGTTTTCTTTAAATTACTAGGCTTTGAAGAGGGCACATGGAGGCATTTCTTTATCAGAACTAGAGGCTTCAGTGGCATCTCCCTTTACCTCTAAAACTCCTAGTATTTCTTGTGTGCCAAACCTTATCAGGTAGTACAAGTTAAAATTTTTCTCACGTCTTTGTATCTTGCTCTAATATTACAGAATAGAAATGATTATAAAAAGTAATGTGACTTTGTTTTAATGGTATGTTGACACATTTGAGCTGCAGTGTAGTAACAGATTGATCGCTGCTCCTCATTTGTTCCAGTTCTATTTTGACTTAGTTCTTTTGGTGGACAGGTACTTTGTTATAGCTGTTGAATGTTGGGGTTCATCTGTCAAGATTATAATCATGGCTCGGAAGAGTTTAAAATGCTTTTATTGACAGGCCAACATTTCATTTTTTTCCACAGGGAAGGCCGTGCTGCTTTAATAACTTCCTTCTGTGTGTTTAAATTTATGGCATTGTACAGCATTATCCAGTACTTCAGTGTTACTCTCCTGTATTCTGTGAGTATAGCATTGCGCTTGGAGATGATAAGACATTTAAATTAAGATGTTGAACATATATGTTTGATTTTCAATGCATGCATTAATAATGGAATTTGTGCAAGAAATATCTATAAATTTACCTTCAGTTTACTGTAATTGGAGTAGCAGATTGAAAATTTCATTAATCTGTATAGGATTTTCCCTAAGGTCAGCAACTATAGATAATGCCTTGTGAATAAAAGATGATTGTATTCATTTTTGTCTTTAGTGCCAATTGGACATCTCAGAACTTTCAAATGTCAAGCTGTGGCATAGTTCAGAATTGTAGTTAACTTTGTCATACATTTTCAGGATTGGGTAGAATGAGAAAGGATGTTTCAGCAATAGTTTGTAGGACATAATCCATTTGGAGAACACTTATAAACTGTGGTGTTCATAGTTACTCTGATGGATTTAATGATTGAAGTGTTGTAACTGTAGATTTTTCTCTAAATGAACGCTGGTGACATCACAACAAATCTTAACAAAACTATTCCTACTTACCATTTGTAGAAAGTATCAGAATATATGGTGTTAGATATTTAAGAAACTTCAGGATACCAATTTACAAGTTAGGATATTTTGAATACAAGTTTGTGTTTTCTTTAGGCCAGAAATGTTTTGTGTTTTTTTTTTTTAAGTCAGAGTCTCACTCTGTCACACAGGCTGGAGTACCATGGCACGCTCATGACCACTACAGCCTCAGCCTTCTAAGTAGCTGGAACCACAGGCACCCGCCACCACGCCTGACTAATTTTTTGTTTTATTATAGAGACCAGGTCTCGCCAAGTTGCCCAGGCTGTTCTTGAACCCTTGGGCTCATGTAATCCTTTCCTCTTGCCTCCGCCTCCCAAAGTGCTGGGATTGTAGGCGTGAGCCACTGCACCTGGCTCGGAAAACTCTTGAAATGTTTTTATTGAATGAATTTTAAGGGACTGCCTTTATACTGATTTTTAAATCAAATGCTTGTAAATATATATTGGGTTAATTTCAAAGGCAACTGTATTTCAATTTTTAAGCAGATCCAGGTGTCATTTTTAAGTCATAGTTATTGGTAAAACCAAACTATAACCTGGGACAATGTTATAAAAATAGTTTTGAAAGCTAATTATGTTTTAAAAATTACTTCTGTAGATCTTAAGTAACCTAGGAGACTTCCAGTTTCTCTTCATTGATCTGGCAATCATTTTGGTAGTGGTATTTACAAGTAAGTATTCTGTTTTGTTAATGATTTTAAAGTGTATAAAATTCTGATGTGACTTAACCTAAACTTTGGTAAATTTATATCAACAGTTGTAACATAGCTCGTATGTCTCCAGATTTCTTGTAAATGTACTTTTATTACCCGTTGTTTATATTTTGTCCCTGTTTTATTGTTTTGTCTCTATTTAATTTTTCCTGAAATAGTTGAAAATTAAGTTTTGAGTTATCATGACTTTGCCTCTGATTTTAGTGTGTATTTCCTAAAAACAGTCATTTTCTTATGTCACTAAAGTTAGAAAACCAGGAAGTTTAGCATTGATTTAATATTATCTAGTCCAAAGCTCATATTCATATTTTGTCATTTGTCCCAATAATGTCCTTTATACCTGTTTTCCCCAAAGCCCCTCTAGCTCAGGGGTCCCCAATCCTGGGCCTCGAACTGGTACCGGTTCGTGGTCTGTTAGGAACTGGGCCGCATAAGCAGGAAGGTGAATGACGGATGAGCAGATCTCCACCTTCCTGTAAGATGAGCGGCAGCGTTAGATTCTCATAGGAGCAGGAACCCTATTGTGAACTGCGCATGCAAGGGATCTAGGTTGTATGCTTCTTTTTTTCCAAGTCTCGCTCTGTCGCCCAGAATGGAGTGCGGTGGCATGCTCCTGGCCACCACAGCCTTGACCTGCTGGGCTTCGGCAGTCTTTCCGCCTCAGCTTTCCAAGTAGCCGGAACTACGGGCACGCGCTACCTCGTCTGGCTAATTTTTGATTTATTGTAGAGACAGGGTCTCGCCAAGTTGGCTGGGTGGGTCACAAACCCATGGGCTCAGGCAATTCACTCGCCTTGGCCTCCCAAAGTGCTTGGATTACAGGCTGAGCCACCGAGCCTGGCTGGTTGTACGCTTCTTATGAGAAGCTAATGCCTAATGATATATTCTCTCTCTCTCTCTCTCTCTCTCTCTCTCTCTCTCTTTCTCTGTACATTATGTATGTATATATTAAAAACCCAGGCCCACAAATTTCATTTAATTATCATGTCTATATAGTTCTTCTTTAATCTGAAGCAGTCCCTCAGCCTTTTTTGGGGGGCATCTTAGTATTAATGTTTTATTTTTTGGGTTTTGTTTAGTCAGAGTCTCACTCTGTTGCCCAGGCTGGAGTGCAGTGGCATGTTCACAGCCACCACAGCCTCGATCTGCTGGCTCAAGCAATCCTTCCACTTCAGCCTTCCAAGTAGCTGGAACTGCAGGCAAGCACTACCATGCCCAGCTTATTTTTTTGATTTATGGTAGAGACGAGCTTTCACCATGTTGCCCAGGCTGGTTTTGAACCCCTGAGCTTAGGCAATTCTCTCGCTTCGGCTTCCCAAAGTGCTGGGATTACAGGCTTGAGCCACCACACATGGCTTGGTATTAACTTTTATGAAGCAGTATGAGCTAGTGAATATATGTTTGTCTGATTTATTTTCATTACACTCAGGCTATGAATTTTTGGTGGGAATATCGTCTCAGAAGCAATGTTGTGTTCTTCCAGACACAGCGTATAAGGAGGCACACGTTGCTGGTCTGCCCTAATATTGGTGATAGCAATATAGAAATAAATAAGTAATGATAATGGGATATGATCCACTGAACCAAATAAAAATGTACAAATCCTTAAATGAATGAGAAGGGAAAGCTCTTCCTTAAAGTAAATGCTAACTAATAAATACAGAAGGAATAATAGAGTATGGAGAGACCCTCGTCTTTTTTTGTTGTTTTTAAATATGGA
This sequence comes from Cephalopachus bancanus, assembly GCA_027257055.1. Classification (NCBI taxonomy): domain Eukaryota; kingdom Metazoa; phylum Chordata; class Mammalia; order Primates; family Tarsiidae; genus Cephalopachus; species Cephalopachus bancanus. The sequence goes on along the minus strand of JAPVLO010000546.1, from coordinate 1,178,019 downwards.
ACGCTTCGCGAATTTGCGTGTCATCCTTGTGTAAGGGCCATGCTAATGTTTTCTGTATCGTTCCAATTTTAGTATATGTGCTACTGAAGTGAGCACTCTTATTGTCATTTTAAGCAGATAGTTCTTTGTTATGGAGTGCTCAGCAACATCTCTGGCCCCTTCTCTACTAGATGCCAGTAACTCTCCAACTCTCCAAGTTGTTACAACCAAAACATTTCCCAGACATTAACAAGTGTTCCCTGGGGGTGCAAAATCACCTCTGGTTGAGTACCACTGAGTTAGACAACCTTTAGTAGATGATAAAACTTGTGGATGAAAGTTTGATGAGGAGCAGGATTTTTATCAGTCTCAAGGAATCTTCTTCCCAAGTTAATAGTTACAAAGAGAAAAGTAGGAAACTTCTTGGTAAAAAATATGGTGAGCCTTATTAAAGAATCAAAGCCTTTAAAAAATGTTTCTACTATGTTTATAATGCTTCAAACCATTGTTAATGTTTTCTAACAAGGAAGAAATACATAGTTTTACTGCAGCTTTGCAATTTAAGATTCAGCAGATAATAGTCTCTTTGTCAAATATATGGTAGTGTTAATTTTATAATTTTTGTGCTTATATCTAGTATTATTATTATTATTATTTTTAGTCGGAGTCTCACTCTGTCACCCAGGCTGGAGTGCAGTGGCACAGTCATGGCCACTGCAGCCTTGACCTCTGGGCTCAGGTGATCCTCCTCAACCTTCCAAGTATCTGGGACCACAGGTGTGCGTCTCCATGCCCAGCTGATTTTTTGATTTATTGTAGAGATGAAGTCTCACCAAGTTGCCCAGGCTGATCTTGAACCTTGTGGGCTCAGGCAGTCCTCTCACCTTGGCCTCTCAGAGTGCTGGGATTATAGGCATGAGCCACTGTGCCCGGCCATATTTAGTATTATTTTTATTTGTACTAATGTTTCTGCTGAATTTCAATAGAGATGTAAAAATTATTTCTGACGCATTTTTGAAAAAGCCAGAACTACTTACTTTTATAGATTATTTAAATATGTATGGTGTCTGGCTTGGTTTTTGGAGATTTTTCATATTAAAGAATTAGTAGATAAAAACAAATGTTTAAAGTTCCTAAATGAATCTGATTATGTCTTTTATTGTGACAAATTAACTTAGGTACAAACCTTTCCTCTTTTCTTTTCGATATAGTGAGTTTAAATCCTGCCTGGAAGGAACTTGTGGCACAGAGACCACCTTCAGGTCTTATATCTGGGGCCCTTCTCTTCTCCGTTTTGTCTCAGATTATCATCTGCATTGGATTTCAATCTTTGGGGTTTTTTTGGGTCAAGCAGCAACCTTGGTATGAAGTGTGGCATCCACATTCAGAGTAAGTCAGTCAATCCATGTAAAAATCTGTGCAAAATGTGTGCAACAGACATAAAAATGAGTCTAGAAGTTTATATAAAAGTTTGCATCACCAAGACAGACTGGGTGGCGCAGGCCTCTTCCATGCTCTTCCACAATTTACTGTTTGATCTCCCTGACTTGCAGCTGGCTTGTGTAGATCCCCACAGATCAAGAGTTACAAACAAAAATCAGTGACCCAGTACTCACCATCAAGACTGTTAGAGAGTATATGACTTTATTAACATGGAGGCCTGCCTGGCTACTTTTTAAAACATATTGTTAAGTAATATTAAAATTATGTCTTTCTTTTTGAAACATGGAATACATTAGTACAGCAGAAAAAAAGTGGAGGGGGATAAAAAGGTTGTGCCAACTGAACGCTGTGGGTCACACTTGCAATCCCAGCACTATGGAAGCCCAAGGTGAGAGGATCACTTGAAGCTAGGAGTTTCAAACTGTACTAAGCAACCAAATAAGACCTGCATCTCATTAAAATTAAAATATTAGCCAGGCACAATGAGTTGGACCAGTAGTCCCAGCTACTCGTGGGGCTGAGGCAGATGGATTGCCTGAACCTAGGAGCTTGTGGCTATGATCACACCACTGCATTCCAGCCTGGCAAAGACTCTATGTCAATCAATCAGTCAATAATGTATGTTTGTAAGTTGCATGCAGATTGATTTAATCACTTAAATATTATGGACTGTTCCTTTTTTGAGTAAAGTTATATCACAGCAACTGCTATCTTTAGGAGGGTGTTCAGGCAAGGTCTTTATAATTACTACAAAGATCAGGACTTTAGACTAGTTTCTTAATTTGCGCCTGAGCCATCTTTATCTTATCTATAAAATGAGAAAATAGGAATTAATCTCTGTGGCCTTTCCTAAATCCAGAGTGTTCATGCTGCTAACATTTCTTCCCCCAGTTTAGGAAATTATGTTTGAAACTTAGGAAAAAAAAGGCATTAAGTGTATCCTCTATTTTTAGAGTGCTTTACAGATCACAAATTAATTAAGCATGTAAGTTTAATTACATAAACATATTTACTAAGGTAACTATTGTAATTAAATTTTTCAGATATAACCTTACTATTAGTTTGATCGATAATATTGTTTTAAAAGTTTTAGAAAATTTAAGAAGTTTAACATACTCTTATGTGAATACAAACACTGCATATGAAAAGGAAGAGGTGGAATTGTGTGGAGAATCTTTCTAGAGTTTGTTTATAACAGATGAACATTTTGTTTCCACTTACTTGTGTTTACAGTTGTTAATATCTTAGTAATGGATGCTGGGGACTTCTCATGCTTTGTACTGTGCATGCCTGATGGTGCTGCTCACCAGGAAGTAGAAATGAGGAAGAGGCCTAGCTAGAGAATATTAAGGGCCACCTCAATACAAATGCTTTGCTAATAAGCATTTCCACATGTCAGCCTCCTCAATCTCCACAGCGACTTTGTGATAGAGCAGGTGGTATCTGTACTTCAGGTGATGAAATATGCTTAGAAAAGAAATATTTCCTCAGTTAACCCTAAAAAATAATGGTGTGAGGACCAGACCCATGATCTTTTTACCTTCACTTGCCGCAATTACTCCCCAAATTAAAAAAAAGAAACAAAAACAAGCAAACATAAAAAAAAGGATTGCTTGCTGAATATTTATTACTTCATTCTGATTTTTTAACTGGTTGGAAGGTCTGACTAAAGAGAAAATTCTTAATATTCTTCTACCTGTTATTTATATCTTATATTAGTATTATTGGATCTTTTACTGTAAATAATATCTTACTGCTATTTGTTATAAGACTGAGTCAATGCTATTAGAGTAGAATTTTAGGAAAATTTCCTCTTTTAGGAAATGAGTGTTATATTTACTAATACGAAATTCTTGCATGTGTTGTAGTGCTTGTAATACAACAAGAAACCCCTATTGGAATTCTTCACACTTACACAACGAAACTGAACTTGATGAACATAATATACAGAATTATGAAAATACCACAGTGTTTTTTATTTCCAGTTTTCAGTACCTCATAGTGGCAATTGCCTTTTCAAAAGGAAGACCCTTCAGGCAACCTTGCTACAAGAATTGTAAGTTTGGCATTTATTACAATTTCCACCCCACTTTACCCTTTTAAGACTAATGTAGAAGATGTCTTTGCCACAGTATAATAGATCTCCACAGATAGAATGAACCTAATGATTTAGATGTTTAGTGTCTTCTTTTGTTTTTATGGTATTTGCCATCCTAAATTTAAAATTAAAGTCACCAGTGCTAAAACATTCCTGGTTTTCACATCCCAGTGCCTCTGGCTCCAACTTTTATTTCTGCAACACATTGCAGAGGAAGTTCGAATTGAAAGCCAGGAACAAAGATTCCTCAGTGGAAACTGGATTTTATATTTTCCTTCTGGGTGGTCTGTACTACACCAACTGTCATTTATTTTTTGTAGAGACACATGGTCTCCCTGTGTTGCCTATGATGGCCTTGAACTCCTGGAATTAAGTGATCCTCCTCCCTCAGCCTCCCAAAGTTCTGGGATTACAGGCATGAGCCACTGCACCTGGTCCACCAGCTGTCTTTTCTTCATTTCTGACACTGGTATGGCCAGTGCTCACCTCTGGAATTCCTCATTTCTGTTATCTTTGCATGTCACTGCAGAAGAAGCCAGTAGGATAGATGCCTCTGTCTTTGTGGTCTTGTCTGTCTATGGCAAAAGGAAGATTGATCAAAATTAGAGTTGATGGACAAATTCAGTTACTACATATAAGTTGCCAACTTAAAAAAATTGAGCCTGGGCATAGTGGCTCACATCTGAAATCAGTCTCATCACCTTGGGAGGCCGAGGTGAGAGGGTTTGTTTGAGCCAGGAGTTGGAGACCAACCTAGGCAACTTAAAGAGACATTGTCGCTCCAAAAAAATTAAAAAATTTGTTGATTGTGGTGGCATGCACCTCACAGCTACTTGGGAGGCTGAGGGGGCGAATTGCCTGAGCCTAGGAGGTCAAGGCTATGGTGAGCTCTGATTGTGCCACTGCACTTCAGCCTGGGTGGACAGAGTGAAACCCCAACTCAAAAAACAAACAAACAAGCAAAAAACCAAATTGAGAATACTCTAATTAATATATCAAATAACTTTTAGACTAACTTTTAGACTTTCATAATCTCTTGGAGTAATAGCAGTTATTATTTTGCTGTAGTTGTAGAGAGAAGTCGGGCAAAATGACAGGTCACAGATATTGGTGACATGGGAATAATAGCTATTCACATTTGTATTCATAATAGAGTTTACAAAGCATTTTCATGTACATTATCTTTTTCATGTACATTTCTTTTTCACTTCTGCCTCATGTAGCTTGTAGGATAAGTTTTATTAGTGTATTTTGGACAGGTAAAATTAAAATCTGTTTTTACTGGTAATTTTTTTACCTTTTGGAACTGGTATTTCTTAAGAAATTTCTATATTATGTATTTATTAGTTATGTATTGCTATATAACTATACATTTTTGAGTTGGAGTCTCACTGTCGCCCAGACTGGAGTGAAGTGGCCGCTCCCGGTCACCGCAGCCTCGACCTGCTAGTCTCCGGCAGTCCTTCCGCCTCAGCCTTCCAAGTAGCTGGATCTACAGGCACGCGCTACCACACCTGGCTAAGTTTTGATTTATTGTAGAGATGAGGTCTCTCCAAGTTGCTCAGATGGGTCTCGAACCCGCGGGCTCAGGCAATCCACTCACTTCAGCCTCCCAAAGGCACGGGATTACAGGCTGAGCCGCTGAGCCTGGCTTATATAACTATACTAATAACTATCTTAGTGAGAACCATATTAGGGCCATGCTGTGAGACAAAAAGCCTTCCATGGAAGGCTTATCACTATACTTGTAAGAGGATTTTATCACTAAAATTGACTTTATGTCAATTTTATGTCAGTGATTGCTGTTAATATACATGTTGTTTTACTTCAATATTTTTAAATTTCAAGGAAATAGTAAGCATGTCCAAGTGTAGCTAAAACATCTATGAAGGAACATTGATTGCTTTCTTATATGAGGAAAACTGGTATTTAATTTAAGCAAGACAACTCTATCAGGAAAGCTGATTTTATAGATCTGAGTAAATTTTACTGGATCCATACTTTTACATTTAAAAAAGAGAGAAAGGGAGAATATTAATTGCCTGTTTTTAAAATGCATCTTATACATGATTTGGAAAATTATAAAAATTAAGGGCTTATGAAACTTTGTATTCTCATTTCATTTCTAACTGACTTGAATAAATAAACACTTTGTTGTTGGCCACCGGATATGTATTTATTTTTGAGTTGCTATCTTACTCTGTCACCCAGGCTGGAATGCAGTGGTGTGATCATGGCTCACTGTGGGCTTGACTTCCTGGGCTCAAGCGATCCTCCTGCCTCAGCCTCCCAAAGTGCTGGGATTACAGGCATGAGCTGAGCCGCATCAACTATAGGTATGTGCCACCACGCCCAGCTAATTTTTTATTTGTTGTGGAGATGAGGTCTCACTATGTTGCCCAGGCTGATCTTGAACTCCTGGACTCAAGTAGTCCTCCCACCTTGGCCTCCCAGTGTGTGGGGATTACCAGCATGAGCCACCACACCCAGCTGTATTATTTTATTTTTTATTTATTTAATTTTTGAGTTACGGTCTCTTTGTCCCCCTAGCTTGGAGTGCCTGGCATAATTGTGGCTCACCACAGCCATGACCTCGTGGCTCAGGCAATCCTTCTGTCTCAGCCTTCATTAGTTTTTTTATTTTCAAGCAATCCTCCCACCTCAGCCTTCCAAAATGCTGGGATTGAGCGCACAGCCTATACTTTAAATATATATTAAAAATTAGATTTTAGCAGAAATGTAACCACGGGACTATATTGCCTTTACTATAAACAACGTATGCACTTCTGTCAAAAGCACATTCTGTTAGGAAACATGCCTTCTGAAAAGTATACAAAAGGAAAAGTACAGCTGTCATATTCATGTTGCTGGGTTTTCACCTCTAGTCTGTCATTGGAGTTTATTGGGTTGTTAGTTGTTTTCTTAGTATCTGCCACTTGTTGCTCTTTGTTTATAAATAGTGTGAAATGTATAAATTTATTTTGAGATTGTTGTATTTTAAAATTAATTTTGGTCTGAGGTGTTTAAGGCATTCTTTCCAGAGTTTTTGGCTTTCTTCTACTGGTTCAATTTCATTCTAAATAAAACCTAATTTCAGTCTGTGATTACCCATTTTCAACTGATCCCCCCCCTTCCTGGTTTTGTCTTTTTTTGTTTCTGTGTTTGTATACTTCCAAACAGTACTTTCTAAGCATTTTTTATCTGACCATAATAATTACTTAAATGACCATATAACTTACATAAGTTATATAATATAATACTGCATTTATGAAATAGAATGTAACATTTTCTATTTACAATTTAGTAGAATTCTTTCAAATAAAAATATAGAAAAAAATTCCTTTTTACCCAATGTGGGTCCCAAGCATTTTATCCTTTTGGTCAATGACTCATAGTAAAAAATGTTGGCACTTAACTTTCAGTCGAAGTTGCTAGAACTATATATATGTATTCACTAGTGTATACATATAGTAATTAGTATATGTATATATGTATATAACATGCGTAAACATAAATACATTAAGGATATAGTCCAGTTTCTGGAGAAAGATAAATATTGACCTGTAGTTTTGAACTGATATTAACAGAGCTTATATTTACAAATAACTTCCTCATTTAAAAAAAGTGTTGGGAACTTTTATTTTATTTTATTTTATTTTTGAGTTGGAGTCTCACTCTGTCACCCGTACTGGAGTGCAGTGGCACGTGCTACAACGCCCGGCTAATTTTTTTTATCTATTGTAGAGATGAGGTCTCGCCAAGTTGCCTAGGCGGGTCTCAAACCCGCGGGCTCAGGCAGTTCACTCACCTCAGCTTCCCAAAGCGCGGGATTAGAGGCTGAACCACCGAGCCCGGTGAGACCCTTTATTTACAGTCAGTAAAAGGACATTAACTTCTTTATACAATCTGAAAACTTTTATGATAAGGATTTTGTTGTATGTGATCTTAGTAAAGTTTGAGTTTGAAGTTGACTTCAAATAGAAACTTGTAAGTAAATGTCCAGATCAATGTAACATTACCAATCCATAAGGCACTCTCTTGATTTTTCTCTAGATACCTTGAGGAAGCATCTGTTTTGCTTTTTTTTTTCTTCCTCTCATTCTGTTTGTGTTTTGTTATACACTTAATGTATGTGTTTGAAGTCATAAAATACATTTTTGTGTGCTTTTGGACTTTATGAAAATGACGTCTTGCTCTCTGTATTTTTCTGACGTGCTTTTTCCCATCAAAATTGTTGATATATGTATTTCATTTTCATTGCTATATAGAAAAAGAGTTTGGGCTATCAAAATAATTGGAAAATTTCTGAACCTCTCTTATGGCTTGTTATTATACAAGGGTATGCTTGTATATGCCTGTGTATGCACAGGCTTAACAAAATAACCATGAGCAAGGAGGCTCATTTTTGAGTTAGAAAAGTGATAAAAGTACTACTGGATAGATTTGCCATTCCCAGCTACCATACCAAGCCATAAGGTTAGCCCACATTTAAAATAGTAGACTAACTCAGTAGCTTTTGGCTAACGTTTTCTGTGGAAATATTTTTATGGGGGTAAATCAATGAAAAATGGAATTCACTTACTAGAAATATGCTTAAACAAGTTATAGCACCTATAGCATAGGATTATCACATACCTAATACTGAAAATAAATGTTATCAGTATTTTTACAACCAGCAATAATTGTCATTGAATACATATTTTATTTTATTTATTTATTTATTTATTTTTTTAGTTGGAGTCTCACTCTGTTGCCCAGACTGGAGTGCAGTGGCCGCTGCCGGCCACTACAGCCTCGACCTGTTGGGCTTCGGCGATCCCTCCGCCTCAGCCTTCCAAGTAGCTGGAACTACAGGCGCGTGCTACCACGCCCAGCTAATTTTTGATTTATTGTAGAGGTGAGATCTTGCCAAATTACCCAGGCAGGTCTTGAACCCGTGGGCTCAGGCAATCCACTCACCTCAGCCTCCCAAAGGCACAGGATTACAGGCTGAGCCACTGAGCCCGACTTGAATACATATTTTAAATGATAAATCTCATTTTGTCATACATAGTGTAGTCTCTTATTTGTGATTATGTTCTAAAGTAGTTATCCATCTGGGGGACATATAAATGTCCTTGAAAGTCTGTATCTTATTTTTTAAAATGCTGATTATTTTCTGAAGTATTTTTTAGGTTAAAGCTAATGGACTTGGAATGTCTATAACATCACATCTTGTACACGAGACTTTTGGGGGCCCAATGCTTTATTTATTTCATCAGCTGCAATGAAAGTATTCAGAACCTAATTTAGGAATGACAGTATATTAGTTGTTACTGGGTGCCTCTTCATTGAAAGGAATTTTCTAATTTAATTGTTTTACTTCTACTTTCTTTTCCAGATTTTTTTGTTTTATCTGTGATTATCTTATATATTTTCATATTACTCATCATGTTGTATCCAGTTGCCTCTGTTGACCAGGTTCTTCAGGTAAGACTTAAGCACATTTATTTGAGGGAAAGAATACATGATGTACATTTCTTTTTTCCAGGATCTCTTCTAAGATGTAATGATATTAGCCTAAGATACTCTAAAAAGAATAAAGAACATACGTAAAAACAGCACGTTTTATTGGCTATACCTGTTCATACTCTGCTTCTAGTTCCATTTCTCTTTGTCTGCAAACAAATTAAATATTCCTTGGTCTTTAAAAAAAAAGCCTTGATCCTGATAAATTGTTATTCTTCTGTCCTTTACCAACCTACTTCTTTAATCCACATGCTGCTGCTTCTTCACTGGTTGTTTAGTTCTTCATTCTTTTCATTTAGAACTTTATGAATGATGAAATACTTTGTTTTCATACAAAAGAATATACACATATTTAAAGTGTTAAACATAATAATAATAAAATAGCTAACAAAACCCCAAAACACCTTAAGTTCATTGTTCAACCTGAAAAAAATGTGACATTAACAGAGCTCAAGTCAGTGACAAAAACAAAAAAACAAAAAAATGTAACATTACCAATCCATAAGATACTCTCATGCATTTTTTTCTAAATACCTTGAGAGGAAGTGCCTGTTTTGATTTTTTTTTTCTTACCCTCATTCTATTTTTGTTTTGTTATATACTTACTGTATATGTTTGAAGTCATAGAATACAGTTTTGTATGCTTTTGAACTTTATGAAAATGATGTCTTGCTCTCTGTATTTTTCTGTGACTTGCTTTTTCCCACCAAGATTGTTGATATCTGTATTTCATTTTCATTGCTATATAGTATGCCATTATAGGAATATGCTAAATTCATTTCTCCATTCTCTGTTGGTAAGTAATTGCATTGTTAGAGTCTTTTCCTGTAGTAACAGTGCTACTATGAACATTATTAGTGTTTGGGGGTAAGTAATAGTGTACCAAAGAATGGGGTTGGAGTAGTTCACCCCAGGTACAAGCAATGAGAGGGTGGTGCAGTGCTAAAGAAAATTAAAAAACGGTAATGAAGTCCATCAAAAGTCCATCTGTCTTTAAATATTGCCGTGTGCTGACAGTTCTAAACACTTCCAGTGATAATATACCTCTTCCACTACTACCCTTGGTATACCACTAGGGACAAAGGGTTCCTCTAGTGTATTCTAGTATAATTTTGAGCATGTACTCTTTAGCTTTCTAAAGTATGCCAAGTTGTTTTTCCAATTGATTGTATTGATTTATGCTCTGATCACTGTTTGAGATCCTGTTGTTCTACATTGTTGCCAACACTTGATCTTGTTTAGTGGGTGTCAGATGTTGTATCATGATGGGGTTTTTTTTTTTATCTTGTTCTGTTTTGTTGTTTTGTTTGAATTAGACTCTCTGTTGTCAGCCTGGAGTGCAGTGGCACACTCAGAGTCACCACAACCTCAACCTGCTGGGCTCAGGTGATCCTTTCGCCTCAGCCTTCCAAGCAGCTAGAGTCACAGGCACATGCCACCATGCCCCGCTAATTTGTTGATTTATTGTAGAGACGAGGTCTTGCCAAATTGCCCACCCAGGTCTTGAACCCCTGGGCTCAGGCAATCCTCTTGTCTCTGCCTCCCAAAGTGCTAGAATTATAAACATGAGCCACCATGCCTGGCTATTATGATGGTCTAAATTTGCTGCTTATATTAATTCTACCAGTGGGTTTGAGTACTTTTTCATCTGTTTATTGGTCATTTTTATTTCATCTGTGAGCTGCCTATTCATACCCTTTGTTCATTATTCTACTAGAGTGTTGTATTTTTCTTACTTATTTTTAGAAGTTCCTAATGTATTTGGCTAAATGATGATAAATATTGTCTCCTAGTTTGTGGCTTATCATTTGTGTGTGTGTGTGTGTGTGTTTCAGTTGGAGTCTTACTCTGTTGCCCAGGCTGCAGCACAGCAGCCTCAATCTACTATTCTCAGGCGATCCTTCCCCCTCTGACTTAACAAGTAGCTGGAAATATAGGCAGTCACCACCATACTTGGCTAATTTTTTGATTTATTATAGAGACAAGCTCTCACCAAGTTTCCCAGGCTGTTCTCAAACCCCTGGGCTCAGGCAGTCCTCTTACTTCTGCCTCCCAAACTACTGGGATTACAGGCATGAGCCACCACACTCAGCTCATAATCTTTTTTTGAAAAAATAAATTTTAAATATGACAGAAGTTAAATTTAATAATTTTTTTCATTATTTGTTCCTTGTGTCTTAGTTTAACAGACTTCTCTGTCTCAAAGCTATAAAGATACTCTTCTTGCCGGGCTCAGTGGCTCAGCCTGTAATCCTGCGCTTTGGGAGGCCGAGATGAGTGAATTGCCTGAGCCCGCGGGTTCGAGACCCACCTGGGCAACCTGGTGAGACCTCATCTCTACAATTAAAAAAAAAAAAAAAATTAGCCAGGCGTGGTAGCGCGCGCCTGTAGTTCCAGCTACTTAGAAGGCTGAGGCGGAAGGATCACTGGAACCCAGCAGGTTGAGGCTGCAGTGGCCGCTCCTGGTCTGGGTGATAGAGTGCGACTCCAACTCAAAAAAAAAAAAAAAAAAAGATACTATTCTTATGCACCTAGTCTTTCATCCATGTGGAAATAATTTTATATATAGCTTTTGAATAGGGATCAAATTTCTTTCTAAATACCCATTTGTTTCAGCATTACTTATTTGATAGTTCATCTTTTTCCATTGATCGTCAGTGATACCTAGTCCTATATCATATATATATAAAATAGCCTTTAAGGGACTCCATATTTTGTTTGTTTTCTTTATCTTTCCTTGTACCAGTACTGTATTGTCCAGATTTATTATGACATGATAAGAAATCTTGATACATGATTGGACAGGACTTATCCCATCTCACATCATTCATCATGACCTTTTTGACTGTTCTTGAGCTTTTCCTTTAAAATTTTGAGTTTAGCTTGTTAAGTACCGGGAAAAACTCTCTTGGAATTATTAGAATTACACTGCATTCATCAATAAATTATTTTATTTATCAATAAATATCAATAAGTTGATTAGTTTCTCTTTCCATGAACAATGTCTATTTATATTTCTTTAAGTCTTCTTGACCTAGGGTTTTTGAGTAAGTCTGATAATTTTCTCTCTAAAGGTTTTTGTCCATTTTTGTTAGGTTTATTCCTGGATTATTATAGTTTTTGTTCCCTTGACAAATAACTAATATAACATCTAATATTTTATGTTGGTGTATTCACTGCAGTTAACTTGGATATTTATCTTGTATACAGAAGCCTTGTCAAACTTTATTCAGATACATTTCATTTTTATCTATCTGTCTATCTATATATCTATCTAGTGAGTTGGAGTCTCACTCTGTCACCCAGGCTGGAGGGCAGTGGCACACTCAGGGCCACCACAGCCTCAACCTGCTGGGCTCAGGTGATCCTTCCGCCTCCACCTTCCAAACAGCTGGAGCTACAGGCACACGTCACAATGCTCAGCTAATTTTTTAATTTATTGTAGAAATGAGGTCTTGCTAAGTTGCCCAGGCTGGTCTCAAACTCATGGGCTCAGGCAATCCTCTCACCTTGGCCTCCCAAAGTGCTGGTATTATAGGTGTGAGCTACCACGCCTGGCCTTCAGATACATTTTAGATTGCCCAGGATTTTCTATTTGGATAATCATCATATAAATAAGTAAAAGCTGTTTGTTTCTGATATTTCATGGTCCTTTTATACTCTGCGTTTATTCATGTCTTAATATATTGGTTGCAGTGATAGTGATATACTTGGCCGTAAAGGAAATGCATCTAATATTTTACCATTGAATATATTTCTTGCTGTAGCTTTCTAGAATGCAGTCCCTATCACATTAAGGAAGCTTCTTCTGTGGTGTTGTTAACATAAATAGTTTTAAAATTGTATCTAGTGCTTTTGAAATGACTATACAATTTTTTCCCTGGAGAATGGTGAATTATAGTTGACCAGTATTCAAATATTGAGCTAACTTTGCATTCCTGGAATATGTCAATTTAGTCATGTTGCACATTCTTTGGGTTTCTGATATTTTGTTTTGAGTTTTTGTCTCTATTGCACAAATGAGTTCAGATTTTTATTTTTATTTTTTGAGTCAGAGTCTCATTTTGTTGCCCAGGTTGGAGTGCAGTGGCACGTTCACAACCATCATAGCCTTGAACTGCTGGGCTCAGGGGATCCTTCTGCCTCAGCCTCCGAAGTGGCTGGAACTACAGGTGCACGCCATTAGCACCCAGCTAATTTTTTGATTAATTGTAGAGACAAGGGCTCGCCAAGATGCCCAGGCTGGTCTTGAACCCCTGGACTTAGGCAATCTTCTCCCAAAGGGCTGGAATTACAGGCATGAGTCACCGCACCTGCCTGAGATCAGATTTAATTTTCCTTTCTTGTATGTTATTAACGAGTTTGAGTATTACAGTTATATGAGCTTCATGGAATCAGTATTCCTTTGCCTGAACTTTTTCATAATTTTTTTACCTCAGTCCTGATTTGCTGGATATTTATTTCCAGTGTTTTGCTGTTGTAACCAGTGATGTATTATAAATCCTGTACACTTCAGTTGCATACAAATGTACCTTAATAGGCTAAATATGCAAAAGTAGAATTACTTGATTAAAGGGTAGTTAGAATTTTAATTTTCATAAATTCTGCATTATTTAACTTTGAAGACATTTCCAGGCTATAGTCTTATCAGCAATGTGTGTGTCTGTTTCCTCACATACTTCTTTGAGGGATTTAGGTAAGCATTTAAAGCAAAAGAGAAAACACATTTTCATTTCCCTCCCAACACACGTGGCTTCTTCTTCATAGCTAAACCTTTTCTTGAAATGGTACTACATTACCTCCCACATCATCAACCAGTATGGCATCTTCCCCTGCCAGTCTACTGAAACTGCCCTTACCAAGGCCATCTACAACCCTCTTGTTTGCTAGGTCCAATGGACTTGTCTCTTTAAAATTTTTTTTCCAATTTTATGTGACTCCCCAGCAGTGTTTGACTACCCAGGCCACTATTCTTGAGACATTCCCTCTGGAATCTTGTGATGCTTTGATCTCATCTGGCCTTTTCTTACCTTTATCACTCTTCAGTCTCAATCTCCATTATGGCTTCACTTCCTCTGCCTGTTCCTTAAACGTGAGTGTTCCTCATATTTCTGCTCATATCCCTCTTGTCATTCTGCATTCAGGTGATCTCATCTATAGTCATGGTTTCACCCATAATTGCCATCTGTATGTTAAAGACGCTCAACTGTTAGACCTTAGCTCTTGCTTCTGAGCTTTAAGACTTGTATATCCACTGACATATTGACTATTACCCAACAGTTTCCTCAGTTTCAACATTTTAAAAATTAAGCTCATCATGTTCTCCCTTACAACCTACTCCTCTATTTCTGCTATATTTACCCCAGTCAGAAGTATGCATGTGTGTCTGTTCATCATTGTTTTTTACTCCTCTTTTCATAGCCAGTCAGTGGTTAGATTCTTTCAGGAGTTTTTTGTTGTTGTTATTACTGTTTTTTTGTTTTTGAGATAGTGTCTCACTCTGTTGCCCAGGCTAGAGTGAGTGATGTAATTATGCCTCACTGCCATCTGACCTGGGCTCAAGCCATCCTCTACCATCTGCCTCATTGTCTAAAGACAAGTTTTTTATTTTAAAAATAGGAACTTGTTAGAGTATATTTTTTGTATTTTATGGGTGCTAGAAAATACATCTAAGATATTGGATTCTAGATCTAGAATTAATATTCTAGAGCTTCTGAGTTTGAGTGAGTATACTGGCTCTAAGCTCAACCCCTTAACATTTTGTTTAATCTTCAGTTACTTAAACTTTGAGTTTTATCATCCGCATATAACATGATTATAATATATATCTTGTGGCATTGTTGAGGATTAGGTAGATTATGTGAAAGTGTTTGGTACATAATAGGAATTAAGTAAATTTGGAAATTATGATATAGTGCTATGATATCAACTACGTACATTTTAACTTGAAATTTTTTTTTGTCTTACAGATAGTATGTGTACCATATCAGTGGCGTATAACTATGCTCATCATTGTTCTTGTCAATGCCCTTGTATCTATCGTGGTAGAGGTAAGCGCACTCAGATAGTTATATGACTGCCATACTGCTTTGGGATTCTTGGGGTGATTTAATGGTAAATGGGGGAAGAGCAGCAGTAACACTGTGGAAATCCAGAGTCTCAGTTTCATTTTAGACAAGTTCATTTAGTGATTTCTTCTGACCTTTTCCATGAGCTGATATAGTCATATTAAGGGATATGACTTGGTTGTATTCATACAGATAGGAGAAAACAGGCAGTGTGATAGCAATAATTAGTGATGAGTAGAAACGAGAGAAGTTTGGTGCCCTGGTGGCCCATGAATTGATGATCTATTAAGCATGAAATCAGAGTGGGATGTACCATCTGTGTTCTGTGGTATATAGTAAAATCTTAATCTTTTAAGGAGGGAAGTTGGGGGAGCCACAGGTTCTCCAGGAAATGTAGTGAATATCAATAGCAAGAGAACTTATTGAAAGAATAAAATTATGACCATTGTGGACTTACCTAATTTCAGCATTGATTACTAGAACTTTCTCTTTGCTATTTACTTTTGAGTGATCAGCGGAAGTCTTGAGTACTCTTTGATTCATTGTACGTATGTATATTGTTATTATTAGGATTACCTTTAAGTTATCTTCTCATATGTTGCCTAATAAGTTTTTGTCTGCTCTCAGAACTGCTATCATAATTCACTTCTACAGTAGCTATGTAAGAAACAGAAAAGGAAGATACAGTTGTGATTTTTATGTTAAGGGTTTCTTAGCATAGGCTTTTGAATTAAAATTAAGGTAATTTGTTGGGAGATAGATACTTTAGTGATAATAGTTCTAAATTTAGAAATTATACTTAATTTCAGTTATGCCACCTAGAGGATCACTTGGTAGCATGGATATTATGGTACTGACCGGTACTGATCTGGTCTCCCACTAGAGTATATTTTTTGTATTTTATGGGTGCTAGAAAATACATCTAAGATATTGGATTCTAAAAGTTTTGCTTTTTCTATAGCATTAGTTCATCTTTTCACTCATGTTATTTAGTTGCTTACTAACTAAAGAGTTGTGTTGAATGCTGATGAAATTATACATATCTGTAGATCTAGAATTAATATTAGATGTTAATTCAGTGAAAATAACCACTGTTAAGAAATTATAAGCATCATTTTAATATGGGAAAGACATGAGGATACATGTAAAAGCTGTATTTTATGGAAATTTTTAAGTCCCACTTCATCAATAATTTTATAATTTATATTTGTTACAATAGTCCTGTCAGTCTTTTTCCTTTTGCAGTATTAACTGAAATTCTGTATGAAAACCAAATCATGTTTTTCACTAATGATACAGCGTTTTGTGAGCCTTGTTAAATGTGCACATTAATAAAGAATGACCTAGTCATTATTAATTCTTAACTCACCGGAATATCTCTCAGAACTTCTTCCTTGACATGATCCTCTGGAAAATTGTGTCCAATCGAGACAAACAAGGAGAATGTCGGTTCACCAGCACACAGCCACCACAGGTTGGAAATCAGCACTTATATCAATTCTTCACCTATGTCTAGGTTCCTTTAGTTGTGTACTCTACATCTGTGGAGTGTTCTGTTGTATGTTGCTTCAAACTTTTTTCTTATGCCTGGCATTTCATTTGCTGTAAGGAGTCCTAGAAAATTTATGGCAAACATCTGTACTGGGCTTTTCAGGATCAGAACCCTCATAAGTCTTTTTCCATTCCAGTCCTAACCTTTATTTGTGTAGAGGTGTCTTGTCTTCAAAGGTGAGAGTTAATGTTTTCATTTCTCTTCTTTTTATATTTTGTTTTTTAATGGGTACCATTAGAAGCTAAATGAGATTTATGTAATCCAAGGTTTGAAATGCAAATTGTTTCTTTTTGGATCATAGTCCAAAGGCCACATTTTTGAGGAATTATTTCTGATTTATTATCTGTTACTGTAACTTTTTGGCTTTGCCCAACATATGTCTCTCATCATTCAGAAAATTATGTGTTTATCTTTATACAAATTTTGGTTCAGGACATTTGGTTTTTTGGGTTTATTGGATAGCCCATTATTTTAAAGGTATCACAAGCTCTATGATAAAAAGAAGAGAAAAAAATGAATAAAACCCATTTCCCTGCCAGGCTCAGTGGCTCAGCCTGTAATCTCGCGCTTTGGGAGGCTGAGATGAGTGAACTGCCTGAGCCCGTGGGTTTGAGACCTGCCCGGGCAACTTGGTGAGACCTTATCTCTACAATAAATTAAAAAATTAGCTGGACGTGGCAGCGCGCACCTGTAGTTCCAGCTACTTGGAAGGCTGAAGCGGAAGGATTGCCAGAACCCAGCAGGTTGAGGCTGCAGTGGCCGGGAGCGTGCACTGCACTCCAGTCTGGGCAACAGAGTGAGACTCCAACTCAAAAAAAAAACCAAAACAAAACAAACCCATTTCCTATTGTTACGATGTTAATCTTGTTACAGGTACAGGTTGGACTTTTTTTTTTTTTTAAACCCATGCTGTTGAATCATTTATCTGTGAACCAGCTTTTTGGGTATGGAGGATTTGATAAAATTTCAGTAAAATCTCATCCCTTCAGTGCCTTGCCCATTGCTGTTCGTAGACTGGTAATGTGCTTTATACATGTGAGTTCTGGAGTCTTTCATTCATCCTTGAGCCATAGGAAGCTGGCAGAGTCCCAGAGGACTGATTCCCTGTCATTTCTGAGTTAGATCACTCACTTATTTTTAGCTACTTTTGACCTAAGTTACTTCCAAGCAGTTTTTTTGGTAATTTGGCAGGCTTGATATCCTGGTGTAATGCCACAGGATTGCTTTATTAGATGACCTGTAGAATACCACTTCTTTTTTCTAATGCTTTATGATAAGTAATGAATTTTTTGTTTGTTTTTTTCTTTTGAGTCTGAGTCTCACTCTTGTCATCCTGGCTGGAATACAGTGGCACAATCTTGGCTCCCTGCAACCTTGGCTTCCTGCGCTCAGGCTATCCTTCCACCTCAGCCTCCCGAGTAGCTGGAACTACATATGTACACCACCATGCCTGTCTAATTTAACTTTTTTTTTTTTTTTGTAGAGATGAGGTCTCACTATGTTGCCTAGGCTGGTCTCAACCTCCTAGGCTCAAGCAGTCTTCCTGCCTTGGCCTCCCAAAATGGTGAGATTACAGGCATGAGCTACCAGGCCCAGCAAGCCAGAATGATGATGGTTTTGTAATGATGGAATAAGAATGGAATTAGACTCTTTTTTTATTTCCCCCTCAAAGCAGTGCAATACCCAGTTGTTTCTAGTAGTGAATACGACCTGACTTGTAGAAGGGGCTCGGGTCCTTTAGCACAGTCTCTTCTGTCTACAAATATATTAGCACAGTCTCTTCTGTCTACAAATATATGTGTACACACACACACACACACACACACACATACATACATATATACATACATATATATATGTATATATATATATTTTTTTTATTACCTTACTACATTACTTCAAATGGTTAACTATGGCTAATATCATCAGTCCTCATGAAAACATTCCTAGACCTAGGGGAACATTTATTTTTCAGCTTCTCCAGAGAGGTCTCTGTTGATCTAAACAGGATATGCATGATCTGAAGAGGAGTTATACCCTAAGTTGAAAGTCAATATCATAAGGCCCCTTTAAAATATTTGAATTGGAAATTTCTCCTCACTTTTAACCAAAATTAAATGATAGAAACTTTTTTTGTTTGCTAAATGTCTATTTCCTAAGCATGTATTAATAAATATCTGCCCTCTCCCCTTCTTTTCCCATTGAGTTGGTCGGGTTGGGTCTTTCTCTGTGGTCCAGGCTGGGGTACAGTGGTACAGTCACAGGTCACTACATCCTCTTGTCTAATCACTGAGTAGAAAAGAATTTTAGTTTTCTATTTCTTTGTTCATGATAAAGAAAGCATTTTTCAAAATCATTGGCATCAGGAAAGAGAACGCTTAGAACCTTAGCACAAAAGGAAATACTTTCGTCCTCTGACACTTCTCTGTATAGTGTTACTTCACTGTTTGTATATGTGACCCTTCAAGAGCCAATCAGTCTTATTACACCATAAGGCTATAGTTCTAAGTCTGGGAAGATTTCCCCACAAAGGACATTTGGCACTGCCTTCAGACATTTTTGGTTGTCATACAATTGAGGGGAGAGGTGTTGCTACTGGCATATGGTGAGTAGAGGTAAGGGTTGCTGTTAAATATCCTATCGTACACAATATAACCTCTCACAACAAAGAATTGTCTGGCCATATATGTCAGTAATGCTGAGGTTGAAAAACCCTGCCATAAAGCGAAAAGAAAGTAAAGGTGAGAGTGACTTACTACTCTTAGGAAGTCTGTGTCTGCTGCAGTTCCCCTCCACCCTGAGCCCGTGTTTCACTTTTGCCTATCCTGTGCTCCTCTTTTCTGCCAAGAAGCCCATGAAGTCTTCTCAGACTGCAGCTCTCAAACTCTTCTATATTATTGTCAGGGAAGAGAAGCCCTGTTTCTTCTTTTCCTTCCTTACTATGTAAACAAGGACAATTGAGTTGGGTCGAAAACTTCAAAGCTAGAGACCCTGGACTAGGCTTCAGGCCTTGTACAGTGAATTGGGAAGTCAAATCACCTCATCTGGAAATCTCTAGTAACCATGTCCAAAATATCTGGTGATTTACAAGGCACTATAGAACTCCTCCAAGATCTTCCTAATCTTAAGATAGCCTAACTCCATTTTATTCCTTAAAGAAACAGCATTCAGTTGGCTTGCCAAGGTTATATATACATCTAAATGGATGCAGAGTTGAGAGTTGAAACTGGGGTTTCTGATTTTTCAGAGGAGTGATTTATGGAACCATGGAGATGTAAACTAACATAATGATCAAATGACAAAATGGAGACAAACAATAGCTACTGTTATCATTACCTACCTTTTGATGGATACTGTGTGAGACATTTTGTATGTATTCTCTCTAATCGTTATAGCAACCTTAGACATGGGAATGTCTTTAGTTTCTCTCAGTTCTCACAGATGAGGAAAACTGAACTAAACTTCAAATTCAGGTTTATCTGAACCCAAGACCATATACTGTATACCACAAAGCCTCAAACTAGTCTTTAAAGACCAAGTAGACTTTTAGGGTGTCATTCTGTTAGAAACTTTAGACATCATGTCCTACCTTACCCACTTAACATGCATCTAACTTAATTAGTAACAGGGAGTAGGATTTCACATTGTAATATGTTCCCCTTGATGATTCTTACTAATCCTCACTGGTCTCAGCAACTATCACAGCTAAAACTTTTATGTAACTATGTTTTCCTCTAATGTTTTTTAGCAGCTCCAGATAGTAGTACTTATTCTCTGACCAAAAAAAGATTCTTTATATCAGTGATTTTCTTCAGCAAAAATGCTTTTTGTCTTTCACCCTTGACTTACTGAATGAAATCTTCAGTGGAAGTCTCTAACATCTGTGGTTTTCTGGAAGGCTTTATCTCTGTATGAGGAGATTTATGCTGTGTATTCTCTTTAGAAGCATTTATACCTACACCTACCTTGTATCTGCTAAACTGAGGCCACTAAATAGTAGATGTGGAACTAGAATCATGCTAGTGTTTAATTTGATCCGACTTGAGGATTTATGCCTGACTTGTTTTCTTTTATGGTGAAAAATCCAAATGTTAACTGGTAGTCTTTATGCCACTTAGAATATTATTTGAACTTATTTTGATAGAATGCTGATACTGATTTATTTGTTTTCTGTGAAGGATTGGTATGGAAGAAGACTTATGAAAAAACCATGATGCCATTTATAACTTTTTTTTTCCTTCAAGCATGGCTTTATAGTTCATATGCTATCCATTTCCTAAAAGACTCTGCTAAGTATAAACTAACATTTGAGTTCTAGAATGAAAGTTTGGGACAGTCTAACAAGCAGGAGAATTTTAGCGATAGATCTTTAAGTTCTTTATGGTTTCTCTGCTGAACTTTCTGTGGTAGTCTCTTTCCTTCATTTGGTCACTTAACCATTTCTTTCAAAAACAAACAAAAAGATCCAGTTGCTATAACTACTATGTTCTCCTGCTTTTAGGGACTTGTACCCTAGATGTTTTGGGGATACCTAGGTGCTCATTCAAACCCCTCTGGTGCTCTGCGTTTTTATCCTCATGCTGCTACACAGTGCTTGCCTTTCTTTCTTGCACCATCTCTCTCTGGCCAGTTTCCTATTTCAGCATGCTTATAGCCCTTCTATTTTCTCTCCCAGTGAGTTAACATTGTATTGAGAATGTGTGTCTATGTTTGTGCTTGTAAACTAACCTATGCTTGCATATAGCTTACTTTCTGTGTATGATATTTGGGGGAGGTAAGGGTACAGGAACAGAATATATTTCCAATTATGGTGGAGCAGAGGATTCCTCGTATTCCTCATGACTTAATTTAAAATATATATACATGACAAGTATACACTTTTTAATAGGGATGTGAGGATTTTTAAAATGTACCCATAAATGTAAAACGAATCCTATTCAGCTGTAATTTTAGTTTTAATTTTACTACTTGTCTTACTTTCCACAAGTAGAGAACAATGGATTGAGCTATCTGTGTGTGTCTTAAATTTGAATACACTTGGCTTTGACTTTCCTTAAC
This sequence comes from Cephalopachus bancanus, assembly GCA_027257055.1. Lineage (NCBI taxonomy): Eukaryota > Metazoa > Chordata > Mammalia > Primates > Tarsiidae > Cephalopachus > Cephalopachus bancanus. The sequence continues at coordinate 1,156,313 of JAPVLO010000546.1, read as the reverse complement.
TCAACGTGCTATGCCTTGCCTTGTCCCTCAACCCAGCAGACTCTCCTGTACAGACAAGTCCTACTATGTTTCTGCTTCTTTAAAAATGTTAACAAGCAACATTAGCCTTTTTCTATTTTTCTATGATCCTTTGGTCGTAAAATAAAAAGTGACAGCTTTCAGATCGATTTAGGAACGGTGATGTTTTTCCACAATCAAACTGAAGAATTTAAACACTTCGTGGGGGAAAAGTAAGATCCAAGTAGTGAGTCGGTTCTCAGATTAAATACTAAGTTTGTGGTGTGCCTACACTGGAAAGGATTTGTTATCTCAGATTGTGGACCACCCAAAGAATCCCATGCATAGTGACTTCTGTGCCCTAATTGCTAAATATTTTCCCGTGAACTTCTTTTAAGGTAATGATAACAACTCTCTTCAGTTATAACAAGAGAGAAGCTACCAGATAAATAAGCCTTTCTCCCCCCCTCCAGGAATGTAATGTAGCTTACTTGTGACCACATTTTTGCCTTTATTAAATTCTTGATAGCAGTGCAACTTATTGTGTTTTGTTGACAACTTTAAGCTACAAGACGACTTTTTAAGTTGAGAGCACTGTTTATCGTATTCTCAGTGGTGCCCTGGAGTACAGGGAAAGAATAGTAGGTTCCTGATGGTTGTTTCAATAAGATAAGACTTACCAAATGAACTATGTAAAAGTTTTAAGAGCTTTAATTTAAAAAAAAAAAATTTTTTTTTGAGTGGAGTGTCACCCAGGCTGGAGGGCAGTGGCACACCTCTTAGCCACCGCAGCCTCAACCTCCTGGGCTCTGGTGATCCTTCCTCCTCAGCCTTCCAAGTAGCTGGAACTACAGGCGCGTGCTACCACGCCCAACTAAGTTTTTGATTTATTGTAGAGACGAGGTCTCGCCAAGTTGCCTGGACTGGTCTCGAGTCCACAGGTTCGGGCAATCCACTCGCCTCAGCCACCCAAAGTGCTGGGATTACAGGCTGAGACACCAAGCCTGGCTTTAATTTTAAAGTACTTAATTGTTAGTCACGGTCCATTTTAGAAACACATATTTCAGAGTACATGTTATACCAAATTTGCCTTTGTTTATCATGAGGCATTTTAGATTTAACATTAGCATGTATCTCTCAGTTATGCTATGTTTCTATTTTGTGGGATTACTTCAATTGTTGAGATTAGAGCTAGTTGTTAGTGTGAGATATTCTTTTTTATTCTTCTTTTTTTTAAGCATCAAACCCACTGGGCGCAGTGGTTCACGCCTATAATCCCAGCACTTTGGGGGGCCTAGGCAAGAGGATTGCCTGAGCCCAGGGGTTTGAGACCAGCATGGGCAACTTGGCGAGACCTTGTCTCTATAATAAATTTTTAAAAAATTGTCAGGTGTGGTGGCACATGCATGTAGTTCCAGCTACTTGGAAGGCTGAGACGGAAGGATTGCGTGAGCCTAGCAGTTTGAGGTTGCGGTGGACTGCAGCCAGGGCAACAGAGTGAGACTACAATTTAAAAAAAATTCAAACCCAAATAGTCAAGCCTGGGTTATATGTTGATTGGCAAAACAACTTGGAATTTAATTTCACTTTGGAGAAGGAACAGCCAAATAATTAAGAATTGACTGTTCTTCAGAGGTGAATATAACTACCACAGGTCTTTGTATAGTCATTTAACTTTATTTCATTTATTTCAAATTTCAATTGAAATGAATTCTGAAGGCATTTGTTGGCCAGCTTTTGAATTTACATTTCTATACATTAACCAGGGATGCTTCTTTCTTGCTCTCCAAGGATTATTTATCTAAGATCACATTCATGAAAAACATAAGGATTGATCAGAAGGATTTCAGTGACAGCAGAGTTTGTTATAATGGACAATACTAAGAAGTACTACTTGCTTTATACCTTTCTATGTACCTCTTTCCTGTTGGGGAGCACCGAGGGATACCATCATGATAAAATAAAAATACTGTTTTATATGTTAGCTGTGGTTTTAAAAGATGTTAAATATGATTTAAGTTCTGATTTTGACCTAACAATATTCACTTCTGTTTTGAAATATGCTAATAGTAATGATATTTTGACATTGCTTTCTTCCAAAAATGATCAGGTGGCCAAATTTGCTAGGAGCAGTAGTACCAAAAGATAGTTTGGGATAGATATGAAGTTTTTAAAATTAAATATTAAAAATGTTTTCTCTTTCTGAATTTTTTAAAGTTATTCTTAATATATTATGTACTTTGTGTTATAGAATCCATATCTGTAAGTTATTTAAGATTTATCAGTACACAAGAGGATAGGTACATAAAACTAAATAAAATGAAGTAAATTACATTGATAATAAAAAATCTAAAGAATAAAAAGTTCCTAAATCATTGAAAGCTGCCCTTTTTTTAACATGGATTTTTTCCCATTTGCTTGTGCTTAGAATCATTTTCTCTTAATTTGTTTTGTGCTGGTGTATGCTTTAACAAACCTGCTTAAAATAACAAACCTTTGAACAAACCTTCAACTAGTGTGTTGTTTTTTCCTTATTTTCTCAGGAGTCAGTGGATCGGTGGGGAAAGTGCTGCTTGTCCTGGGCCTTGGGCTGTAGGAAGAAGATACCAAAGGCGAAGTATATGTACCTGGCACAGGAGCTCTTGGTTGATCCAGAATGGCCACCAAAACCTCAGACAACAACAGAAGCTAAAACGTTAGTTAGGGAGAATGGATCTTGTCAGATCATTACCATAACGTAGCAGTCAGTCAGTCTTAGTGGTATGCTGATAGCAGTATTCAGGAGGATGTGATTTTGGGGTGTTCTGATCCTGTGTGTCAAGATGGCACTATTTCAATTTATGTCCCTTATGATATAGTAGCTGATTTGAGAGTTTTGGTTTTTTTTTAAACAAAACAGAAAAAGGATTGGCCTAACAGTTAACAATCAATCTGTAAATTCCTGTATCTTCATTCAGTAACCTAAATATTATATATATTTCCAGAATTTTCTTGATTGTTACCCTCAGTGATATTCTTTATATTGGGGTACATGAGAAATTTGGTGTTAGGTAGGTTTTTAGACATTAGCTTTTAAAACTTATCCCTTTAAATTTATTTTTACAGCCTCCTTATTAGAAAAAGTCTATGTTTATATATGGGCACTAAATTTGTGTTTGACAAAAATAAATGAGTGTTAATGAGCCTCTAGTGGAAGCAGGTTGAAAGCCTGTTTTCGTTTGATTCCATTTCTTCCAAAGAATTCTATATTAACATACTTTGATGGCCTAGAGTTAGGAGTGAGTTTGTACAGTGTTGCTTATAGAACAACTCAGGTAATTTCCATTTATGGTTTTATATTTTCTGTACAAACTGCCTGGGTTTTATTTTTCTAATCAGCAAGGTGCTTCACTGCCTTCTTGAGATGTCTCAAAGCTATTAAATGGATCTTATGCTACGACGTGTGGTGTCTAATTAGTCTAGTTTGCTTCAGTTAAATGTTGTGGAACCTTTTCCACTAGGAAATAAAGGTTTCTTTTGGCATAGATGTAGAGTCATCTTTCTAATATTTCTTCAAACCTGTTTTCCCTTCAGGCTTCTCTTATTTTAAATATTAAAAAAAAATTTTCTACATTTTTAATTACCTAAGACATAGAATAATAGTGAGGTAGTTGAGTTTTTTTTGTTTGTTTGTTTTGTAAGAATTTTACCTCATTAGAATTTTGGCGGTTTGGTATACGTCTGTCCTATCAATAATAAGGCTTAACAAATACTGGATTTGAATGACTGCTGTTTTTTTTCAAAACAGTATGAACTTGGTGAGAGTTTGTTTTACGCCACTAGGTGGCACCAGAGGTCAGAGAATATCTGTTTTGGATCAGACAGTTACAAATGAGCATATTTGTGGAAATCTGTGGAAGAGAAAAAATTGAGGAAATAGAGTTTTAAAAAGTCTACATTCATTGAGCCAAAAAAAAGGGGAAACTATTTCTCAGCCTTCTGTTTTGCTGATTGATGTTTAAATTCTTACCAAAATTAAAGTAGCTTTGAAAATGCCTTTATAGGTAGAATCCAAGTTTGGCCATGTCCACCATTACAATAAACAGAAAAGTGGTACTGCTGTACGATGGACTGTAGACTCACAAAACAGTGTCACATTATCCTATGTTCTTCCTTAATCAGTAGGATGCTTGTGCTTTCTGAACTTATTAGCTGGTCATTACTTTTATGATATATATTTGCCAGTTTACCAAATTTTATCTGGAATTGTAGGACCAAATGGTTCTTAACGCGTGCTGCAAAAGACCTGAATGATATATAGTAACTGTAGACAAATGTAAGTTACACTCAGGATCACTGTTGTTGCTATTGGCACTGTTGATTCTTGCAAAAATATAATCAGAGTTTTCCATCAAAATGTATAATATGATATTAATCCACATTAGATGATAAGAACAATTGTTCCATGAATGGTTCTATGAAGCTATGCATCTTAGACCTCTTGAGCTGTGAATTAGCACTATTTTCTATAGCTACTTGTTATCTCGATCATTTTATAAGTTCCGTATTCATTTCAAATATGCTCAAATATGTTATTCTTTAGTGATTTCCAGAATTGTACATTTTATCCTTTGGTTTAAATACTGAAGCATATAATTAAAATAATGGCTAAGTAGCAGGTTAAAAATTCAGTTATCATATTGTAGTTAACATCTTTAAGAGCATGATCATAGTTATTTTTTATATTCCCCCCATTTTAACATTTAAAATTAATGAGTTTTTTATATCTCATCTGCCCATATTGTTTTCAAAGGAATTAGGTTTTTAGGTAGATGGAAGAGGATTGTAGAAAGTTTAGATTTGAACATAACAACAAGGGGGTTATTCAAGTTGAGAATGTTCTTTGAAGAATGTCTGTGAATCCAGGTGTGGGTCCTCCTCAGTGCCATAGACAGGTAGACTGAGATTTTTCTCTGTAGGTCACCATTACATAGTAAGTTTGATTCTGAATTTCACATTAAATTATTTGAGCTTATACAGACCTAAATTTTAAAATCTGTACATATATTATTTTGATGTATTAAGATGAATAAATATTGCTGATTTAAATTTTATTTATGCACATACTTAAAGGACAGAAATGTCTGAGGAAAGTAATTGTTAAATAATGATATGTAACTTTTTAACTTTTTAAATAAATAAGATTTTTAATGTGTGTCTCCCTCAGGGTTGTTTAAAGTTTTTTTCCTCCCTCAAGTATAAATATAGTGGTAACTATGTATGTTTTGTATCTTCTAGCAACAACTGCTGTAAAGCAATGCTGCAAATAATGCTTGAATAAAAGTGGCTAAGCCAACAACAAAATACTTTTTATAGTAGTTTTATAATCCTTAAATTCGAAAGCTTTCCAAATTGCACTTGCATTTAAACAAAGCTGTTGCAGTTTTTACTGTATTTATTTTGTTTCCCATGTTTATGAAAGAACTGCACAGTTTCGAAGGCATGGTAAATAATATCAATGTTTATGTAGTCTGTTCCCAAAACAGCTATAGATAATATTCAGTGAAAAGCAAAAATTCAAGCTTTAGAAAACATCTTAATATTTCATGCATGCAATTTTGACATATCTCAGAATAGGTTTTTGTATATTTATGGTGGGAAGTGGTTGGGAGCTTTTAACAAAATGGGGCGTTAATTTTTGTACAGTCTCGGCATTTACACATATTTTTAATGTATTAAAATTTGGTAATTATGTGTACATTAAATTAATAAATAGTTACTTCCTATTATGATTTGTGAATTCCCTAAGACCTTGAATTTTTTTTAAGTAACTTTATATTAGAAATGAAACTGCATCTTTATATTTTTAAAATCGTATTGCTGCTCAAGAATGGTACCCTGTTGTCAAAAAGGCATACATTCATAATTGTACATTCAGCATTGTAAATAATGAAATCTTTTTTGATCGAAGCTATTCAAAATAAAAATCTAAATGAATGAAATAACACTTTTTTTCTGTCTATAAATCTGTTTGCTTGTTAGTTATGTGAATACTACCCTTTCTAGATTTATTTTTCTGCTTAATACTTCCCCCTTTTCCTTTTTTCTTTTTCCTTTTTTTTTTTTTTTTAACTTTAGACTTTCGAAGAAAATAAGCACAATGTTTCATATATCACATTATGCACATGACCATCCTGGGGAAGCCCATCAGTCAACAACAGTGTAGAACCAAATGTTAAGTGTCGGGAGGTCTGAGGGAAGTGATGAAATATAATACTAGGAACCTATCTATTAATAGTTGGAAAGATCAAGCCAAAAGCTAATATCTGTAAGACTTGTAAGTTTGAAGTAAGGTGGCTTCCATGGTGCAGAAGACCACTCCGAGTTAAGACAAATGAGGGAGAAAACGGTTGTAGACATCCCAGAGAAGGCAGGACTTTTGTTGGCCCTTTGTGCTTGAATGAGAGGCATTTCTGTGTATCCTCAAGTTCTCGAGGTGACAAGTGGTCTCTGCTAGGGAATGTGGTTGGCTGGGGTATGATGGATTGGGTGGGTGAAGGCCTAGTTTGAACCCAAGTTCTTTGTAATCACTATGGTTCTGCAGCATGTGAACATGTATCCAGAACCTACTAGTGTGGGTTCAGTTCTGCATGCCTCTCCTTCCCCCGCTTCACTTCCAAGTGCTTTATTCTGAGTGTGTATTGCAGGAAAAGATAGGGAAGTCCCATGAACTGGAGTCAGACTGTCCCTGGTCCTGCCGAAGGTTGCGGTCACTCAGGAGTACAGAGCTCTCTGCTGTGCCTTGACATCTGAGCATATCTCATCCAGGCAGATGCCTGCTCTTGAATAACCAAAACCCTAAAGGCAGAGATCACTGACTTATACACTAGCTGGCACTTAAGACAGCAGATTTCTGACTTGTTCAATGGATCCTAGATCCAAAAGACAAAACAGGAGCTGTTGACTTCATCCTCCAAACACTTCTCAATACCCCCTCAAATTGGTAAATGGATGACCTAAGAGTGTTCCCTTAGGACTCTGACTTTCATACCCACTTTTCCTTTCCTGGGAATCAGAATGCCTTGTCTGAACAAAACCAGCCATTCTGACTGGAGGTCTTCCTGGGGAATAGGCATTACAATATATTTTTTTTGAGTTGGAGTCTCACTTTGTCACCCAGGCTGGAGTGCACGCTTATGGCCACCGAAGCCTCAGCCTGCTGGGCTCAGGCGATCCTTCCACCTCAGCCTTTCAAATAGCTGGAACTACTGGCATGCGCCACCAAGCCCAGCTAATTTTTTTATTTACTGCGGAGATGAGATCTCGCCAAGTTGTCCAGGCTGGTCTTGAGCCCCTAGACTCAGGCAATCCTCTCGCCTCCATCTCCCAAAGTGCTGGGATTATGTTAGCCACGGCACCCGACCGCGTTACGAGAATTTCACTCAGTGTCTTACTCTGTTTCACAGCTCGTCTTCTCAGTCTGTCATGTTAGCTAGTTCCCTGGCATTTTCTTGGGCAAGGCGCCTTTCATTTGATGGGCATGATAACTCACCAGGTCACCAGGTTAGCTGTTCTGAGCTCTGGAGTTGCATCCCTTGACCAGAGCTGAAAGACTTCCCACAAGACAGCAGAGGCAGTAGCTCTTCCCTGTGGCCTAGACTACATGACTTAGAAGACTGCATTTTGCTACATCAAAGGCTGATTAAAGCCCATGATGTGGGCATTCTTTATATATTTTGAATACTAAGCCTTTGTCAGTTAATAGGTGTTACAGGCATCTTCAACTGGTTTGTAGTTTGTCTTTTCACCTTTTTAAATGGTGCCTTTTAATGGGCAGAAGTCAACATAGACAGCAGTACTAAAAGATGCCTACAATATAGGCATTTTTAAAAGACATATAGACACACGTGTTTTGCATATGGAAAAATGGGCAAAAGGAAACCCAAGTCTTTCAAGAAATGAAACACAAGTGGCCCTTATGTGAGAAGATGCTCGGTTTCATCATTAAATAATGAAAAGTTAAAACCATACTGAGATCATTATTTCATATGAATGGCATATGGGTAGAAACATGAAGCACACCACCTACTTGGTGGGTGGCACTGTATATCAGTACAACCACTGGGAAACTGTTTGATATTCCCAAATAAATTGAACATGTGAACACCCTTTAACTCAGCAATGCCACTACTGAATGTGTTTGAGAATGTTTTTAGCCTTATGCCTAAAGAGAAAAAAAAAAAGTGGAGCATTTGTTCCTTATTCTTAAATGGAGGATGGGTGGGGGGGCACCAAAAACTGGATGGAGAATTGGGGCCGTGTGGCATGAAAAGAAAGACCCAAAGGAAATGTTGCCTATCTAAGTGTGTGACAACTGCAATGATCCAACTGTGTCACTAAACTCTTCTTGCATCACAGAGCCATATTGTGCCATTTGTGGGAAAACTCTCCCACCTGCTCTTATCAGTCAGCTTCGACAGTAGGACTCAGGTCTCTTGACTTTCAGTTTAAAAAATATTTGTCATTAAAAACCAGAACATGCCCTCTGAGATACGATCCTTTCCCTGACTTATTCTGGTTAAGTCTTTATCTTCAGGATGCAAGGATACCTCCCTCTTCCTTTGGAAAGTGCCGAATCATATGCAAAGCTTAAAGCCTTTCAGTTGCTTTGGAGTGCAGAAGCATTTCAGGTAAGGCCAAATATTTTTAAAATTAGAGAGCTCAGTCTGTGTGTGCATAAGAAAATTTGGTACAAGAAACAATTTGTATAAAATTTCATGGGAAATATTGTTTTAGCAGATTAGTAGTGTATGCATTGCACAAATAATGCATGAACATTAACATTTATTAAGCATGTTAGAAATGGTACCTCTATTTATGGTTAAGTAAGAAATACTACTCTCATTCTAACTATGTGACTAGTTATATTACTTAACTTTCTGTGCTTTTGCATCTTCATCCTTGAATTGAGGATAATAATAATGTTATAATTACAGTACGGTTATTGTAAGGATTACATAAATATAGTATAAATAAAGTGCTAAGAACAATGTATGACATAAAGTGATAGGTGGTATTCTGCTTTTCCTAGCTTGGCTGTTAACATAAAGTGATAGGTATTATTCTGCTTTTCCTAGCTTGGCTGTTTCGGGGTGCTCATCATTTTTATAAAGTTGGTACTGCTGAAATAGCATGATTGTGAGAAAAAGAATGGTGGTGTTGGTCACAGACTTTGCTGTTCCCTTGGTTATAGCCAATCCATAGTAAATTATAAAACCAAGAGCAGACCCAGCATGGTGGCACATGCCTGTAATCCCAACACTTTGGGAGGCTGAAACAGGATGACTACTTGAGCCTAGGACTTGAGACCAGCCTAGGGTACATAGCGAGACCTTGTCTCTAAAAAAAAATAAATTTATTTATTTATTTATCTATCTATCTCCGGCGATCCTTCTGCCTCAGCCTTCCGAGTAGCCAGATTTACAGGCATGTGCTACCACGCCCGGCTGATTTTTTTTTTTTTTTTTTTGAGTTGGAGTCTCACTCTGTCGCCCAGACTGGAGTGCAGTGGCCGCTCCCGGCCACCGCAGCCTCGACCTGCTGGGCTCCGGCGATCCTTCCGCCTCAGCCTTCCGAGTGGCCGGAATTACAGGCATACGCTACCACGCCCGGCTGATTTTTTGATTTATTGTAGAGATGAGGTCTCGCTGCCCAGGCGGGTCTCGAACCCACGGGCTCAGGCAATCCACTCACCTCAGCCTCCCAAAGGCGCGGGATTATAGGCTGAGCCACCGAGCCCGGCTGATTTTTTGATTTATTGTAGAGATGAGGTCTCGCTGCCCAGGCGGGTCTCGATCAGGCCATCCACTCACCTCAGCCTCCCAAAGGCGGGGGATTACAGGCTGAGCCACCGAGCCCGGCTTCTACAAAAAAAATTTTAAAAATTAACCAGGCCTGTAGTCCCAGCAACCGAGCAGGCTGAGGTGGAAGGATCGCATGAGTCCAGGTCGAGGCCGCAGTGATTTGTGATGGTGCCACTGCACTTCAGCCTAGGGATGGAATAAGACTAAAAAAAAAAAAATAAAGCCAAGAGCAGAGCTGTTTTCACAATGGACATTGCTTTGTGATGTCTGTGGGCTTAAATTGAGAATGTTTATTTTAGTTCTATGTAAAGATTTCAAGTATTGGCTTTTCAGTACCTTGAAAACGCTTTAATTTCAGTGCTTGAAGCTGAGGATTGAAAAACTAATAAAATAAAATAATGTGACTCACAGTGTAAAATGAACGTCTCTTCACCACCTGGGGAAATCTGCACTCCTAAAAAAAAAGGGAGGGAAAATTCTGGCGAAAGGGTTGTGCCCCTGCAAAGTGTGCAGGGTTACAAAATTCAGCATAGGCGTAGATGCCCTCCGGTGTTGACCACAGACCTCCCACTGTTGCCTTTGCAGACATGCTGAGGAGGACCCTACTGTGCGTGGTGCTCGGGCTCCTGCGCGCCCAGCCCTTCCCCTGCCCCACCGCCTGCAAGTGTGTCTTCCGGGACGCTGCGCAATGCTCTGGGGGCCACGTGGCGCGCATCTCCGCACTGGGCCTGCCCACCAACCTCACGCACATCCTGCTCTTCCGCATGGGCCGCGGCGCCTTGCAGAACCACAGCTTCGTTGGCATGACCGTCCTGCAGCGCCTGATACTCTCGGACAGCCACATTTCCGCCATTGCCCCCGGCACCTTCAACGACCTGATCAAACTGAAAACCCTTAGGCTGTCGCGCAACAAAATCCCTCATCTTCCGGGGGCGCTGCTGGATAAGATGGTGCTCCTGGAACAGCTGTTTTTGGACCACAATGCACTACGGGGCATTGACCAAAACATGTTTCAGAAACTGGTCAACTTGCAGGAGCTCTTTCTGAACCAGAATGAACTCGATTTCCTTCCCGCTAATCTCTTCTCAAACCTGGGGAACCTGAAATTGTTGGATTTGTCGGGAAACAACTTGACCCACCTGCCCAGAGGATTGCTTGGGGCACAGGCGAAGCTTGAGAAGCTCCTGCTCCACTCGAACCGGCTGGTGTCCCTGGACGCGGGGCTGTTGCGCAGCCTGGGCGCCCTGGCGGAGCTGCAGCTGCACCGAAACCACATCCGCTCCATCGCGCCCGGGGCCTTCGACCGCCTCCGGAGCCTGAGCTCTCTGACTCTTTCGAGAAACCGCCTCGAGTTCCTGCCCTCTGCGCTCTTTCTCCATTCGCACAATGTGACGCTGCTGACGCTGTTCGAGAACCCGCTGGAGGAGCTCCCGGAGGTGCTCTTCGGGGAGATGGCGGGCCTGCAGGAGCTGTGGCTGAATGGCACCCAGCTGAGCACCCTGCCCTCCGCCGCCTTCCGCAACCTGAGCGGCCTGCGGACCTTGGGGGTGACTCAGAGCCCGCGTCTGAGCGCGCTCCCGCCGGGCGCCTTCCTGGGCCTGGGCGAGCTCCGGGAGCTGTCCCTGCAGGCCAACGGCCTGGCCTTCCTCCCCGACGGCCTGCTGCGCGGCCTCGGCAGCCTGCGCCAGCTGTCGCTGCGCCACAACCGGCTGCGGGCCCTGCCCCGCGCGCTCTTCCGCGGCCTTGGCAGCCTGGAGAGGGTCCAGCTCGACCACAACCAGCTGGAGACCCTGCCAGGCGACCTGTTCGCGGCTCTGCCGCGGCTCACGGAGGTCCTGCTGGGGCACAATCCCTGGCGTTGCGACTGTGGCCTCTGGGCGCTCCTGGGGTGGCTGCGGCGGCACCCGGGCCTCGTGGGCCAAGCCGAGCCCCCGCGGTGCGCTGGCCCCGGGGAGCGCGCCGGCCTGCCGCTCCGAGCCCTGCCGGAGAGTGACCTGCAGTGCCCGGATCCCCGGGGCCCCCCTCCCCACCCTGCCACGGACAGCTCCTGGGAAGCCCCCGACAACCCTGCCTTGGTGCCCAGCAGCCCAGAGCCCTGGGCGTGGGCCCAGCGGGTGGCCACGGGCAACCGGCAAGACCACAGCCTGTTCTGGGGGCTTTATGTTCTGCTTTTAGCCACTCAGGCCATCATAACCGGGATCATTGTGTTTACTATGATTAAAATCGGCTGGGTCTTTCGAAAAGTAATAAGAGAGAGGGCTCTTGGTTGAGTCAGTGGGAAAACCTGTAATTAATTAAAACGTGACGGGGTATTGTTAGACGTGGCTCTAAGGAGAATCCAGAAAGGTTGCTGCTTTCTCTCCCTCAGCCCCTCCTCTCTGTCTTCCCCCTCTTCCTGCCCACTGCCCCCTCGCCCTCGCCCTTCCTCCTCCTCTCCCCTTTGTGCTGTTTCTTCATACTCAGTCCCTTGGTCCCTCCCCTCTCTCTCTGCTCCTCCACCCTCTCTTCTTCTGTACCAACCTTTACCTTTGCAATTTGCGATTCCTGCTTGCCTCTAGATCCCATTTCTTGTGCACACCAGGGGAGGCGCTGGATGTTTTTGGCCCTTCCTTGGCCCCCTCTGCCTGGCTTGGGGTGTGGTGGAGAGAGGGGTTCTTCAGTGTTTACTGAGTAGGAGTACAACTCCAGGCCAGGGCCTGCCTCCTGCACAGCACAAGTGTCTGGTTAATGTTTGTGAGACGAATGAATGGATGCATGAATACTTGTGATCCAAGGAATGATGGCTTTTCCTGGAGCGATTGATTGTTTCCTATGTCTACTTTTATTTGAAAAGTGGAAGTCTTCCCGTTCCTTCCCTTGCCCTGTTTTTCTCCTACCCTGTGTACCTTTGACCACTGGGCTATTTGGGAGTGCTGTGGACTGCGTTCAATCAGGGAATTTGTTTGTTTGTTTGTTTGTTTGTTTTTGAGTTGGAGTCTCACTCTGTCACCCAGACTGGAGTGCAGTGGCCGCTCCCGGCCACCGCAGCCTCCACCTGCTGGGCTCCGGCGATCCTTCCGCCTCAGCCTTCCAAGTAGCTGGAATTACAGGCGCGCTACGACGCCCAGCTAATTTTTGATTTATTGTAGAGATGAGGTCTCGCCAAGTTGCCCAGGCGGGTCTCGAACCCGTGGGCTCAGGTAATCCACTCACCTCAGCCTCCCAAAGGTGCGGGATTACAGGCTGAGCCACCGAGCCCGGCTAGGGAATGTTTTCAGGGTAGCCGTTCTCTGATGAGCTGAGGGAGGCAAACACAGAGCCTTGTCTCCAGGAGCTCCATGTGCCCAGCATGTCCCCTGGCCTCCTGGGAGTTTCCACTTGTTTTACATCAGTGAAGTATGTCATTTTGAAACTGGGTTGGTGTTCATTTCCTGGAACTGAATGCCACCTCATTTCACAAGCATGTATGGAGCACCTAACGTGTGACAGGTATTCATGAATATAATGATAAGCTTGATTCTAGTTGAGCTGGCATCACATTCTCATTTCTTCTTCCAATTGAAAGCAGTAAAAACCTTTGTTGCTTTAATTGGATGTCTGTGCATGTGTGAGGCAGTGGTTAAGGCACGGACTAGAGAGCTGACAACTGTGGGTTCAAGTCCCAGTCCTACCACTTACTAACTGCCTAGGACTTTGGGCAAGACACCTGTTTACATTCTCTCAGCCTTGGTTTTCTCAACGCAAGGAGTGATAAAATAGTACCTGCCTCACGGAGTTGTGGGAAGTAAAGGTAATAAAGCATATAATGCCTTAGCCTAGTGTTCTGCATATCGTAAATGTTTAATAAATGTTAGCTATTATTATTATTATTAAACATGAGCAATTGTTATTGGCATCATGATTTCTAAAGAACTTTGAGTTGGGTTTTCTCCTCTGTGTATAAAGGTCAGAGCAAACTTTTTCAGACTGGAGATTACATTCAAATCAGTATGTCTTCACTGAGGGTGGCCTCAGCCCTACGTAGCCGGCTTTGTGCTCTGTGCTTGAAGTCCAGAGCAATGGATCCCCCAGCACCACCAATTAGATGTGAAGCAGAAAGACCTGGAACCTGGCATTTGTAAGTGCACTTCTCCTTCAAGGCCAGGGACAAATGGTAAAATGTCTCCTCCTTGGTAGGAACTTCTCAGCTTGCCTAGTGGACTAAAGTGTTCCCTGCTGTGTGCTCTCCCATAGGGACACTGAGCACACCCTCTCATTGGACCTGGTCACCCTTCACTCAAGGGAGTCACTCTAGATTATCTGTTTAATGTGTCTCCTGAACTGTAACCTCCGTGACCAGACATCGTTTCCACTGCCAAATTTTGAAGCTACTTATAGCATAAAATACAGACTTTTTTTATGGAATACAGACTCTGACTCTTAACCACTACGTTTTCAGGCAAGCTGCCTAGCTCGCTCAGCCTCCGTTTCCTCACCTGTAGAGTAAGGATAATAATAGTCTGTATCATTGTTGCAAGAGGAAATGAGATAACCCATGTCAAACAGTCAAGTCAGCGTCTGGTGCAGGCAAGGCTCAGTGGAAGTTAGCTGATATGATTAGCACTTTCAGAACACGCTATGTCCTCACATTTCTCAATGCCTTTGCATATGTTCATTCAATCAGCAAATATTTGTTGACTTCCTGCTTTTTCCTAGGCATTCGTCTACGTGGAGGGATACAGCAGTGTTATCGATACAACAAAGTACACACTTCCATGGGTCTTACATTCTGGTGTCTCTCCCAACCATAACATCTCCCAAACTCCTGGCCATTATCTTCAGACATCCCAAACGCATGGCAGACGATGCTGGGCACCTCAGTCAGCTTTATGCAATCTTTATACTTTGCTATATTTGCTTCAGATTTTCTTTAGCCAAATAAAATATGACAGATGAAAAGTTGAAGTCTCCTGCTTATGTCGCTTTCTTGATCTACTTGTCGCCTTTCCTTACAGGCAACCTACTCGATAAATTTGGTGTGTAACTCTCTGTATGTGTTTATACACTTATGTTTTTGTACTCTTACTGCATGTGTCTACAACCTTGAACAAGCTGAAGTCATGTTTTGTAGGCTTTCAAGTTTTATATAAATTATACTATTCTGTAGATAGCATTCTTGGACTTTTTTTCTGAGCTAAAACACTACTTTTGAGATTTAGCCATAGGATGCATTTGGCTCTAGTTCATTCATGTTAACAGCTGTGTAGTAGTCTATTGAATGACTACACCACTATTGATCTATTCTTTCACAGATGGATATTTATTCCCAGCGTTTTTTCTTTTCTTTTTATTCCTCTGTACTCCACATTCTTCCCAACTCTTGATAATGTCAGAATTTTTTTTTTGTCAATCTGATAGGTATGAAATGGTATTGCATTGTTGTTTTACATTTGCCTGATAAGTAGTGAAGTTGAACTTATTATTACTGTTCTTTAAGTTGGGGTCTCACTCTGTCGCCCAAGTAGGGTATTACACTGAGAAACTCTACAAGTCTGAATGTTTGTGGAGGGCTCTTTCTCTAGCACCTTGTAATTTCTTTAAATAACTTGTGTGTGTTTGTTTTCCTAGGGATGGGAGCAGAGGCAACTGCTCCATATACCAGCTTTCAAGTAACTTTTATTTCCACAGCTCATGCTGGTCCTGCATGGTGCCTCAAGACTCTCCGGGTTCTGTTAAGAAGCCGGGGTCTATGTGCTCACACTGGCTGTGACCTATTCCTCCTTACCTACCACTCCTTCGACTGCTTGTTCCATAAACTTGGTGAAATCTCCAGCCCATTGCTGATCCTCTCCCATTGACTGTGACATTGTAGGCTGATGCCATTTTAATTCCTTTTATAACTGTCTAAGTGGGGTTCGTGGAGGGAGAGGGGATTCCCGAGTTCCATCAATTTGCATATCTAACTGAATGTTTATCCATTTCTGTTTTCCAAATTGCCAGCTCTGGAAGTTTCCTGTACTCCTCCAAAGTGGAATTGGGTCTTTTTTCTCCTACAATTGTCTTCCCCGCCAGCCCCCCAAGCCCCCACCCCCAGGTGTTGTAATTGACTTCTCTTTCTGGAACACTGCAGGTTGTACTCTGAATCTCTGATGACTCTGGGAGTGCCCATGTCTGTTTAGGGAGAAGTCAGTCTGGGCTTCCCAGCCTTTAAAAATCACCATTACTGCCAGGGCGTACCAAAGGTAGGGAAATTCCAGGACTCACTGCCCAGTAGCTGTGCACACCCTTATTAGACACCTGGAATGTTACAAGATGATTCCATCAACATCATAAAGAGACAAGCATTAATTGAGTTTAGTGGCTGGGTCCAGAATGCTGAAGGCTGGGATGCCTAGGGGGAAAAACAATGAGCAGCCTCTGCCCAGTGACACCCCCTCCACCCTTCCACTGCTCATGCTGGTCCTGAGCTTTAATTACTCCAGCACAGATACTGATATTTCCAAGTCCAATTCTTGGGAGGGTTCTGTGTTCTATGAACCTATACTGACTTCTCATGTTTGGTATCATAAGGTCAAATTTCCTAACCCTCAGAGCTCTCCTGGGAGGAAGATACTATTATCCTACTTTACAGATGAGATGAGAAAGCTAAGGTCCAGAGTGGGTGCTAACTTACCTAAGGTTATGATTGGCAGAGCTGTCACATAAGCTCAAGTTTCTGGCTTCTGTCCTATAATTACTCTAAATGACCCTCTCCCCTGCTCCCCTGCCCACTGCTTCTCCTGGTATGAACTGAGTCAGCTGCCCAACCCGGGGCCTGCTGGTCAGGGGGATGCGAGTGCCAGGAGGACACACATTCATGGTCATAGACCAGCCTGACCTAACTCTGACAGGGCTTCTCTGAGATCTGAGCACTATTTGTGAGGTCTTGGCTGATGATGAGGAGAACAGGACAAGGAATAAGAGGAATATGGAAGAAAACGAGCAGGGAGAGAGGTAGATGGGACGGGAAGGGAGTGAGAAAGGAGGGAGACTGCAAGTGCAAGCCATCGCTGACAGTCACTGCAGGCTCAGCCTGGACCCAGCAGGAGCCCATTGGGGGCACCCTTGTGTGGTGGGAATGGCAGAGATTTGGTTTCAGCTCTGCCACTGACTCAATTTCTGCATTCGCACCAGAATGTTAGGAGGGTCAAAGAAGGTGATGGATGGATGTAAAAGCACATTGTGAATGGAACGGTTGTTCAGCAGAGAGACTTCTTTTGTCCCAGCACAGCAGGAAGGCAGGGTGAGTCTGCTCCATTGCCTCCACTCACCAGAGGGGAGCTGGAACAATCCCACCTGGCACAAAGGAGGCCCAGGAACGAGGATGTTAATAGAGATGCAGAGAGGTAAAAAGGATGCAGGTCTCCCAGGCAAGCTTCTCCCATGTCATCATCCTTTCAGAGGCCCCACAGCCCAGAGCTCCCACCCTTGCCTCCTGACCTCCACTATAGGACCACCCGAGTCCGCCCAGAACCCCCACTTGCTCTTGGGAAGAAGGCAGAGGGTTGGGCCTCCTCCTTGGCTCCAAGCCCCAAGCAATTTATGTTCCCAGTGACATCAAAAAGATAAAAGGAAAGTATGTCAGTGTGTCTTAGTTTTTGTCTCTTCAAGCTCAAGTTCAAATCCCTCCTCATTTCAAATTTTTTTCCCGTTGAATTGTAGGAGAGGAAAAGAGGAAGTGTCATCAGCTTTGAAAATGATATTCTCTACTAAGTTACTGGCCTGGCCACCTACCCAGGTGCATTTAAGGAGAAGGCAGTCTATCCGAGGATGGGCTTCAGAGAACCTTTTGGATATACCAGACCCCTGTGCGCCATGACTCTCTCACTGCACAGGACATTGTTGTGGTCTAACTAAAGTAACTCCTGGGTGCTGTGAGATCTATTAATACCTCCAGTGATGTTGAAAACATCAGGGCTCAATTTACTGAAGATCTTTTGTTCAGAGCTGTTGATAAAACTGAACAAAGAGGATGGCGTTTCTTGAAAGGTAGTGAGCCTCTCAACACTAGAGTCAGTAGATGCTGGCTCTTTCTGGAAAAGAAAAGCAAGTGATGATATCAAAAACAACAAAAAGAGACAAAAACTAGCCATACTTTCTTGTCTCCATGCTTTGTTCAAGTGCATTCTTCTTTGTAAATCTTTTTTCCCTTTATGAGGGGAGGGGGGATTTCTACATAAAACTCCAGCAAAAACTCCAGCAAAAACTTGGAAGGATCCATTCAAATATAACTGTTCCCACAGACAGAGTTAGTTGTTCCCTGGGAGAGGCAGAATAATGGCCTCCAAAGATGTCCACTTCCTAATCCCAGAACCTGTGGATATGTTACCTTAGATGGCAAGAGACACTTTGTCAAGGAGATTAGGTTAAGGACCTTGAGGTGGAAGATAATCCTGGGCTATCCAGGTGTGCTCACAGTGGTCCCAAGGGTCCTTCTGAGAGACAGAAGCAGGTAGGAGGGTAGAGTCAGATTTGAAGATGTGACACTGCAGGCTTACAGGTGGGGAAGGGGAACACCAGCCAAGGAATGCAGGCAGCCTCTGGAAGCAGGAAAAGCAAGGAAAGAATTCTGGATAAGAAAATCCCCCCAGAGCCTACTGCAGGAGGGCAACCTTGCTGAAACCTTAATCTTAGCCTAGTGAAATCCATCTCAGGTGTGTCACAGCAACAATAGGAACCAAACCTTTCCCATTTTCACGTTGCCATTACAACATCTAGCACATTTCATTGTAATTCTTTTTGTGCTGATTTCCTTAACTGGGTTCCTTGGGGCAAAAGCTATATATTAATTAGTTTTTCTCCCGTGGTGCTGGCACAGGGCTTGGCACATAATAGGTGCTGGGGTGAACTCTCTCCTGACTGCATAAAATATACACACAATCCTGATATTCAGAACCTGACCTGATGGAAGTTACCTTTATTCAATACATGCTGTGCTATTGGGGAATGTCCCCTTTTGACGCCACTGCCCTTAAGAAAGTTAAATCTCCTCACCTCTTCTAAAAGATGGAGGCTTGGTCTTGCCTAGGCTGGAGTGCAGTGGCACAATCAAAGCTCACTGCAGCTTCTAATTCCTGGGCTCAAGAGATCCTCCTGCCTCAGCCTCCCAAAGTGCTAGGATTATAGGCATGGGCCACCATACCTGGTCAAAGATTATTCTTTCTTCTTAAGGTTTTGGAAAATCAGGATTTACCATGCCACACATATCTAATTACTATGAGCCAAAGTGCCCATAAATTTTTCTCTCTTTGAGTAAATGTGGCTTTTCTGTCTGGGTCTCTGAAGCTTGGATCAGAAGTCAAGATAAAAAATAACAGGTGCTGGGCATGGTGGCTCGTGCCTATAATCCTAGCACTTTGGGAGGTGGAGGCGAGAGGATAACCTGAGCCCAGGGGTTCGAGACCAACCTGGGCAACTTGGCAAATTTATCGTCTCTATGATAAATCAAAAAATTAGCCGGGCATGGTGGCGCATGCCTATAATTCCAGCTACTTGGAAGGCAGAGGTGGAAGGATCGCCTGAGCCCAGCAGGTCAAGGCTGCGGTGGCCATGAGTGTGCCACTGCACTCCAACCTGGGTGACACAGTGAGACTCTGACTCAAAAAAAAAAAGATAACAAGAAGGAGAAGGGACACTTGCCACCTTCTTAGTTCTCAAGGATTTGAAGTACTAGCCTTTAACTTGATTGTTCTGTTAAAACCTGGAAACCACAGCTCATCAAGTAGAGAGAGTTCAGTAGGAAAATAACTAGGATGAAGGTGGGGAGGGATGAGCCAGGGAAGGATCCAGGCACATGGAAACGAGTTGAAAGAGCCAGGGGTGTCAGACCTGAAGAAGACAGGATTCAGGGGGTGCTGGTGGCTATACTGAGCCAGCTACAAGGGCAATACAAGGATGAGGACTTACTCATATGGTTTAAAAGGACAGAATGAGGACCAATGGGTAGGAAATTCAGGGGGTGAGATTTTGTCTGCGTCTGAAGAAGACCATGGTTAACGCCTTCCAGGGTTGGAATGGCCACCACGTGCCCCACGAGTTCCCACCTGGGGAGAAGCTCAGGCTGAGACCACATAAACACAACCAGAGGAAATTCCAGCGTTTGAAGGAGACAGGAGTGAGGCTGAAAAATGCTCTTTCTACCTCACATGGTCTGTGATGAGTCAGTCATCCCTGCCCTGGGTTGAACTGGATGGATATGGGTGTAACCTGCTGCCCAGGCATTGGTCACTTGAGACATTAGCCATGGCCTTGCTGAGCTGACCTGCACTGGGTGGAAGAACAACATGTTGGCTGGGATGCTTAACACCCTGGGGTCGGTCCACATCCTCACAAAAGCATGTAAAGCCAGTCTTGCAGTAAGTTGCTGTTCCCAGGGAGGGGATCTCTCACTGGCCTGTGGATGTCTCCTCGGGTTTTATCTTCCAAGCTGTCTTCCAAAAAGTTCAATTACAGCTTCACACATAGTCCTTACAGGGGAGTTGCTCCCTGACAAACTGAGGGGGCCAAATTTTGTGCCTGGTTCCCTTCCTCTGGACACCCATACCGCTCCTCCTCCAGGTGCCCCTTCAATCCTTCCCTTCCCAGACTCTGGCCTTTCCCTCTTTCCTGCCCTTTTTTACAACTTGGTTCTCCCATGTCCTGTTCCTTTCCTGCTAAGTGACCCACTGGAGGGCTCTGTGCTGTGACTGTCCACCAAGACTTTGATAATACTGCACTGGGTCACCAGGACCTCCATCAGTGGAGAAGGAGAGGATCTGACAGATCACACTGGTTGAATTCAAACTTCTGACATGGGATTAGAGAGGATGGAAAAGTGGTGAGGCATTTCTAGATGCAAATCCTGTCATATTTGCAAGCCGGGCTCAGGTGTCATTCTGCTACTGACCAGCTGTGTGACTTTGAGTGAATCTCTTCCCTTCTTGGGGCTTTTGTGTTCCCCTCAGTAAAATGGAGCCCTAGTTTAGAGGGCTGTTTTGAACTCTGATGATCTGGAGCTGAAAGTTCAGCTCCTGAATTGAAGTGCTCTTCTCGCTTTCCCTCACTTCATCTCCTCTGTCTTTTCTTGCTTTCTTTTTTGAGTTGGAATCTCACTCTGTCGCCCAGGCTGAAGGGTATTAGCACACTCCCGGCCACCGCAGTCTCGACCTGCTGGGCTCAGGTGATTCTTCTGCCTCAGCCTTCCAAGTAGCTGAAACTACAGGCATGTGCCACCATGCCTGGCTAATTTTTGATTTATTGTAGAGATGAGGTCTTGCCAAGTTGCCCAGGCTGGTCTTGAACATGTGGGCTCAGGCAATCCTCTCACCCCCGCCTTCCAAAGTGCTGGGATTATAGGCGTGAACCATGGTGCCCAGCTCTTCTGTCCTTTCAAAGACACATCCCCGTCTGTCACCTGTCCCTTCCTTCACCTGGGCTGCCCACTCAAGCAACTGCGGAAAAGGCCCTTTCCCAGAACAGGTGGAAAGTCAGAGCGAGCGCTCCCTGCCCCTGTGCCCCTGTCCCATGTGCCTCCAGGTGCCCTCACCACACCTTGCAGAAATGCACCTTGGCTAGCTGTTCTCGTGGCAGGAAAGAGGGAAAGGCCAGAGGGGACTCTGATGAGGTCCTCTCAGAATCCCTGGCTCAGCCCATGCTGGGACTGGGCCTGAGGCTCTCTGGGAACTGAGAGCACTGCCTGTATGCTCTGTGCAGATGCTCACAAAGAGAAAGCACATCCTCTGTCACCTGAGTTCAGGATCTCACTTTTCCTAGTGAAATGGTAAGAGGCCCCTGGTTATTGTGGTCCCACCATTGCCCCTGCTGATGGCTGGGAATAGGCATTCTCAGGACAAGCATGGTGAAAATATGAGCTAGAAACAGCTTTGGGACTTGCAAAGCTCTGTGTGAGGAGAGGCTACATGCAGGAGGTCCACTGAGGCTGGGCGCAGTGGCTCACTCCTATAATCCAGTGCATTGGGTGGCAAAGGTGGGTGGATGGTTTGAGTCCAGAAGTTTGAGAACAGCCTGAGCAACATAGTAAGACCCTGTTTCTACCAAAAAAAAAAAAGTCCACTGAGTACCCATGGGACACGGCATGGCAGGCTCTCCCAGGGACTTGTCTCTCCCTGGTAGTAATTAGGGATGCACAGCAGTTTAGCAGGTGCTACTGTACCTGAGGTAGGAGCTGTTGAGTTCAGGTGCTCCTGGGAAGGGGGAAACCCCCAAAGATCCCAAAAGGAAAGGCACAGTGACTGTGTCTAAGAGGTTGAAGAAATTTCCCAGAGACAACAGGCAAGACATGGGTTTCACTCAGGAATTTACATACAGGTAAGGTGGTCCAGGAGCGACCGGGGGGGGGCAAGAAAAAACTGCTCTTGATTGTAAAAGACATACAGGATATACAGTATTCTACATAAGGTGCAGGACCGGGTAAAACCAGCACTAGTTAAGGGGTGCGGTCTCTAGTACGCAAGCGCAGTGTGAGATAGCACGAATACGTACATACATGTACACAAAGTGGCTGCGAGTTCTCTCTAGGGGTGGGATTTTTTAGTGGTATAATAGTAGTATAATAAACTAAATAGTAGTATAATAAACTAAAGGTGAACTAAAGGTATCTGAAGGTTATGGGCATTAATTCGATCTGGTCTAAACAAGTCTGGGGAGCCGACTGCCTCAAGGAAGGTGCCCCAGAGCGTTCACTGTGCAGAACTGCGAGGTGTGGTCAGCAGGCTCTGAACGCACTTCATCCACTGTCGGAACAAGGTGCTGCCACCTCAGTACGACCCCCATGGCCCCTGTGGAGCCTGAGGGGAAGGGGACATCCCTTGTTGGCCACCCCCAGAACCCCTTCCCAGGCTCCAACCCCCTACTTGGGGCTGTATCCAGAGTATACTTGTGTTGTCACTAAGTGTGTGTCACCCTACAAGAAGAGGGAGATTGTGGACTCCCCACTTGCCTGTGCCCTCATGCGCGATCTAGCACTTTCTTCTGTCTGGACTCAGTTCCCTCAACTATAAAGCGAAAAGGTCCATTTCCACTCCGTAGACTTCAACGTGTCCTTCCTTGGTGTGGTTGTGTGAACGCAAGGGCCTCCTCCATTTCCCTGTGACGCTGGGACCACTCAAGCCCTGGGGTGCCCCTGAGGCCGAGGCAGCGGGGAGACCAGAGTCGTCTGGGCAGCTCAGTGACTGGATGTGGGGTAACCAGTGGGGTAACAGATGCCCCTGCTCCGGCTGCTCCCTGGGGGACCTCCCTTAAGAGGAGGGGCTTGTGGGAGAAGTGGGGCTGATTCACAGGGACCCGTCCCCTCCGTGGGCCACATGACTTCCTGAGCTCCCCATCCTCTTAAATAGAGCCCAGCCCTTTGGATTCGGTTTATAGACTGAGTTACAGGCTATCACTGAAGTACCCAGTTGAAAACCAGTTTCTGAATCTTCTTTCTTCCTGCTTGTGCTCAGATTAACCAGTTGGTTCCTTGTTGGGTAAACTAACTCTCTTACTCTCTTTCTCTTTTTTCTCCATTCTGTTGCCCAGGCTGGAATGCAGTGGCACAATCATAGCTCACCACAGCCTCTCTCTTCTAGGCTCAGGCAATCATTCCACCTCACCCTCCTGAGTAGCTGGGACTACAGATATGCACCACCATGCCTGGCTCATTTTTTGTTTTTTTTTTTTTTTTTTTGGTAGAGATGAGGTCTCGCTATGTTGCCCAGATTGTTCTCAAACTCCTGACCTCAAGCTATTTCCTCCTGCCTCAGCCTCCCAAAATGCTGGGATTACAGGAGGAAGCCTCTGCCCCAGGCCTAAAGACTCTCTCTTTAGGCAACTTGATTTCTTAAGAAAAGGTCTATTCCAGCATGGTGGGTCTGTATTTTCTAAAGAGGGGAATCCCTGCACTTCAACATTTGGCTGAAAGGGCAGCGCCAGCCTCATGGCCACCTGATGCTTAAAAGCTCAGATAAGAGCAATGATATTTAGGGAGAGATGCTGGAAAGAGACATGTGGATTATCCCTTCTTCCCAATAGCCTACACTACGTCCTCAAGCAAGATGGAGGTGCAGAGAGCTGGGGTCAGGCCACACGTACTAGGCCTCAGTGGAGTTCACTTTCTATTCTGTGGCTACCCCGTGGCCCACGTGGAGGGATGTAGCACGAAAAAACCCCACAGAGCTTACAATTGTGTCGTTAGGATGCCTGTTGTCGGGGTTCTTTGGACTATGTGACAAAGCACCCACTGTACAAAGACCCTGAGGAGAAATGCTCATCTGGCCTGTGTCCCAGTGTCACCCACATCCCTCTTTAGCTGCTTATCCCCCTAGCTGGCTGTATAAATGGACTTGGTTTCTTTTCCTCATTGCTCACCAGAAAGCTTGAAGGCCAGGGTCTGGCCTGCTTTGGCAAGGTTCTCCTCCCCATTCCCTCCTCCCTAGCTGTCTCACCTCGGTTCTTCCTGCAGGCTCAACCTCTTCTTCCAGGCACGACATGCTGAGAGCCCCCAAATCTCTGCCCTTGCCCTCCTTCTTCTCAATCTCTGTTCACCCCCAGGCAGTTTCATGGTCCTCAGCTTCAGTTGCTTTCTGTAAGAATCGCCAGTGGCCGCATGGAACCTAGTTGCTGGGATGCTGGCCTTGCCAAGTTTGGGATGGCTCTGCCCACGTGCCTGCCTTCCAGGGTGGGGCAGCGGCTCCAAAGTGTTGGGGATGTCTCCACCATCTGTGGTCTGTGGCATTTATCCCCATGGCTGTGGTGCCGCCACTTCTGCATTCCAGGTGGGAAGAAGAGAGAAGAGTAGGGCAAAACTGCATGTCAGCAAATATATCCCTTTAAAAAGGGGGGGGGGTGTTATTGTCTAACATCTCGGCAAACCAGGTACATAAATCACACATGTGCCGATGGATAAATGAATTTTGAGATGTGCACTTTTAGCCTAAGTTCTGACTCCTTTCTTAGTCCTTCACTTTTTCCCCCTTCTTTTCCTTCCACTTTTAGTTTGCATTATCCTCTTATGTTTTATTTGAGTCGCCTCAAATCCTTTCCCGAGCAGGAGGGATAAGACTAAATACACAAATAGAGGGAGGGGGTATGGGCGGATCGATTGTTCCTTGACATGACCAGGAAGCTGATCCAGCTGGAGCCACCTGTCCTGCGGACCACAACTCCGTCCCAGATGTGAGGAGAGGCCATCCAGGGGGGATGGCATGGGCCGTCAGAGCAGGGTGAGCAGGGGATGGGGGTGTCATCCTCATTCAGGCCCAACATCGGCTCACTCCTCTTCATCACTTGTCATCTGGGTCTCCATCTACACTGCTAACCACTTGTTCATCTGACATTCCCGTTGTGGGAAGCACCGTCAGGACAGTCCCATCTTCCGAGTCCTCTGCTATGAGGAGCAAGGCTAAGTTGTTTCCCTTAATTTGCCAGGAAGAAAATAGCCCATGGGGGGGAGAACCAAGTCTGTCACGCCAGGATTCAGATGATGGCTGACAGTGGAAGCCCGGCTCTTCATGACCACTTAGCATTTGTTAAACAACTGTCTGGGCTGGGCAAATCCTGTACTATATTGACATGCATGTGGTGGGCGGGACAAAGAGTCCAGAGGGTCTGAATCCATCAGGGAAGATGTAAATATGAACTGTGAGCAAATTTTGCCTAGTTGTCTCTCCCCCTCCTCCCCTCCCCTTCTTCCTTCTCTCCCTCCCTCTGTCTCTCCCTCCTTTACAATATGAGGTGGGGTAAAAAGATATGATTTTTGGCATAAACAATAGGCTGTCACAAGTGGTTATCTCATGTAATGTCCCTACTCTATGGGAGTACTCCCCTACTCTATGGGAAAACTGATATCCAAAGGGGCAAGTCACTTGCTAAGGTCCGTGCTGTGGATTTCTAGCTGTCCGTGTCTTTCTGGAACCTGTTTATCTGACTGTTGGCATTTCTGTGTTCCCTTTTGGATTCACTGAGGGGGATTTGAGGTGGAGAAGGTGATGAGGAAGGAATGGGGCTCCCTGGACTGAGCCCACGTGCCCTGTGTTGCTGTGTAGCCCCAGTTATGCAGGGCATTCAAAACAGGCCTGTCCATTCATGTGATAATTAAAGAAACCCTTAATTAGGTGTGGTGACGCTGGCAGCTGCTCCAGCCATGAGGACTACTAAGTCGTTAGTTTAATCATTTCAAAGGCTGTTCTGTTTTATTGTGGCATAAAATTTGGAAGTCTCATATTAAAGTGTACAATTAAATGTGACTTGAATAAATTGCTTTAGGCCAAAGAGAACTTTTCCCTTCTACTTTCTGCACCCAGCCCTCTCCCCTGCCCACCTCCATCTGTTAACTTTCTACTTTCAAGCTCTCTGAATCCCTCTGGTAGAAAGAAATGGGAAGGCTCTTGGAAAATCCTGTTTTAAAAGACATTTGACAAGCTTACCTGTTGGGCTCAGGTTGCTCTCCTGGCTGAAACAGGAGAGAGAGCTTTTCAGGCCCGTGGGTTCAGGTGAACTGATCTGTCTCTTTCTTTTTATTTTGTAGAGATGGGGGGGTTTCCCTATGTTGCTGGTCTTGAACTCCTGTCCTCAAGCGATCTTCCCACCTCAGCCTCCCAAAGTGCTGGGTTACAGGCGTGAGCCACTGCAATCAGCCTGTACTAGTCTCTGATAAAATAGATAAAATAGCCTCCCTCTCCCCGCTGATTCCCAGTCACCTATGGAAAGAAGTTCAAGTTGTTTGCTCACATGCAAGTTACCTGTGAAAGCTCACTCCTCACCAAGGTCCCTTTCCTGTTTCTGGGCCTTTGCTCATTCCTGTTCTGCATCTAGAATGCCCCCTACCCCCATCCCTTTAATGCTTTCAGAATCCCATTTATTTTCTGAAGCTCTGTATCTACACCCTACATTCCCATCACATGCGTGTACACACACACACACACACACACACACACACACACACACACACACGTGTACTCACAGCCATCTTCCTTGATCAATCCTGGCTGGGCAAATCTTTCTGTCCTCTGTCCCTTCAGGACATGCTGCTTGCATGAGGTCAGGACAGGTTTCACTTTGGGGTGCTTAATGTTCACTGCTTATGTGTCTCAGCCTCCAATGACTGTGCTCTGGGGAAAGGGACTGAAATTTGGTCCAGTTTGTCTCTGCAGACCCGCCTGGTGCACAGCTGATGACCATCAAGACTGTGACTTTTGTTCACCTAGACTATGAGTCTAGTCCATCCCTATGGTCCTACCAACGTAGCTCACCTGGGAAAAAAGCACATCATTGAGGGCTAACTCCAGGCAAGGTTTCTCTTGAGGGACACTGCAGTGGTTGGCCTGAGGTCTTTAAAATAGAGAGAGGTCAAATTGATTTTTCTATTATAAAACTCCAGTCGGCTACAGAAAAAAATGTGGAAAAAATATAAAAGGCAAAATTATAGAGGAAGGAAGGATGGCTCCTATTCCTGTCACCTAGAGGTGGCCTCCTTCACACCTGCTGGGTGAGGAGACCTGAGCTCAGCCTAGGGCAGAGGGGTGAGTGACCTTAATTTTTTTTTTTTTGAGTTAGAGTCTCACTCTGTCACCCAGACTGGAGTGCAGTGGCACGCTCCTGGCCACCACAGCCTCGACCTGCTGGGCTCCGGCTATTCTTCGCCTCAGCCTTCCAAGTAGCTGGAACTACAGGTGTGCGCCACCACACCCGTCTAATTTTTTTGATTTATTGTAGAGATGAGGTCTCGCCAAGTTGCCCAGGCGGGTCTCGAACCTGTGGGCTCAGGCAATCTACTCACATTGGCCTCCCAAAGTGCAGGATTACAGGCTGAGCCACTGAGTCCGACTCTTTATTTTCTTAAATAATATTTCAGAAAGGATTAATTTTCACTTCACAGAACATTTCACCAGTAAAATGGCATAATTTTCATTTAAATTGGATTTTTTCTGGCATAATTTCGTTTAAGGATTACTGTGTATGTGTGTGTGTGTGTGTGTGTGTGTGTGTGTGTGTGTGTGTGTGTGTGAAAATATACATAAAACTTAGCAATTTTCCCTAATTTGTATTGTGGGAAAATACGCATTAAATTTGCTATCTTAACCATTTTTAAATGTATAATTCAGTGACATTAGTACATTCATACCTCTGTGCAACCATCACCACCACCCATCTTCATAACTTTTTCATTTTCCCAAACTGAAACTCTACCCATTAGACACTAACTCCCTATCTCCTTTCTCCCCTGACCTCTGGCAACTACATTTTAATTTTTGTCTGTGTGATTTTTTTTTGAGTTGGAGTCTCTCTCTGTCACTCAGGCTGGAGTGCAGTGGCACAATCACAGATCACCCCAGCCTTGACCTCTTGTAGTCAGGCAATCCTTCTGCTTTAGGCTCCCAAGTAGCTGAGACTACAGGCGTACACCACCATGCCTGGCTTATTTTTTTATTTTTTGTAGAGATGAAGCCTTGCTATGTTGCCCAGGCTAGTCTCAAACTCCTGGGCTCAAGCCATTCTCTTGCCTCGGCCTCCCAAGATACTGGAATTGCAGGTGTGAGCCACTGTGCCGGCCATCTCAATGATTTTGATTATTATATGGACTGTACTTCATATAAATGGAATCATTCAGTATTTGTCCTTTTGTCACTGGCTTATTTCACTTAGTATAACATCTTCAAGAATTTTTCTCCTTTTTAAAGCCAAATAATATTCCACTATATGTATCTACCACATTTTGTTTATCCACTCATCTGCGGATGGACACTTGGGTTGCTTCTAACTTTTGGTTATTGTGAATAATGCTGCTATGAACATGGGTGTATCTCTTCTAGTCCCTGCTTTCAGTTCTTTTGTGTATATCCCCAGAAGTGGAATTATTGGATAACATGGAAATTCTCTGTTTAATTTTTTGAGGAGCCGCCATACTGTTTTCCACAGTGGCTGTATCACTTTACATTCCCGCCAACAGTAGACAAGGGTTTTGATTTCTTCACATCCTCGCCAACACTTTATTTTTTGTTTATTTTTTAAAATTTTTTATTATTGGTAGCCACAATGGTTATGAGGTTATATGTCAACACAGTTTTGATTTGCATTTCCCTAATGACAGTGATGTAGAGCCTCTTGTCATGTGTTCATTGGTCGTTTGTATATGTTCTTTGGAGAAATGTCTGTTCAAACCTTTGCCCATTGTTTAACCTGGTTGTTTGTTTGGGGATTCCTTCTCAGGTGTGAAATGCCTGTCCCCCACCCACTGCTCCCAGGCTTGACACTCTGACCAAACAGCTTCCTCAGACATGCATGACTCTAAACACATCACCATCGTCAGGAACGGATGCTGGGACCAGGAGCAATCTTATGAAAACTGCCTTGGAGAAACACCACTAATAACCAGGTATGGATGGAGATGAGTCTGGGAGTTGTCACGGCAGATTTCAAGAAGGTGACTGTCCGCTTATTTGTCCCATTATTATTATTCTATATATTTTTAGTGTTTCTGGTTTCATTCTTTCCACATGAGGAGGAGTCATAATACTTTATATAGATCAGATTTTACCCCTTTGGGATAAGAAGGAATAAAGTCATTTCCTCAAAGACTGCTTTTTTCCTACGTACTAAGAAGCAGCAGCCTTATTAATGGGGAAGGGGGAGCCGGGGGGGGCAATCCCACTTACTGAGTACCCACTTACTAAGTGCGATTAGGCCCTGAGCTGGGCATTCCACACATGACTTTTCTTCCAATCCTTTCATCAGGCAAGTGAGATATGTCGTTATCTGAGGTCACACCTGGGGACAAGGTGGCTCAGAGAGGCCAGGATGTCAGGGCTGGGATTTGAAGGCTTTCCTGGGTGCCCAAACTCTTCTTGTGACTGTGACAGGAAGCACTTCATTCCTGGTTCAGGGACCACAGAGTGCTAGGTGGGGGTTAGGGACCTGTTTCAAGAAGAAAATAGCATTTACTCTGTCTCTTCTCAAACCTCTCTCTCCACTAGACATTTCTACTCAGTTTATAGATATGTTAATTCTCTGCCATGTAACAACAACAACAACAAAACCCTGTGCGCTGTGAAAATCCTCTGTATGATGTTACAATAGTGGAAGCTTGTCATTACATATTAGCTGGCACTTATAGAATGTGCAACCCCAAGAGTAAACCGTGGGCTCTGGGTGATAATGGTGTGTCAGTGTGGGGTCTTCGGTTGTAACCAGTGTGCCTCTCTGGTGGGATGTTGACAGTAGAGAGGCTGTACGTGCGTGGGAGCGTAAGTACATGGGAACTCTCTGTGCCTTGAATTCAATTGTGCTGGAAATCCAAGACTGCTCTATTAAAAAAGAAAAAAAAGCCCTGTGTCCCCTCCAGGAGCGGCCTTTTTTCCAGTTCCTACCTCTAGGACCCTGACTGAGACACTTGCTTCTTCCACATCAATGACATGCCCTTGCCAAGGGCCTCCGGATACCCCTGGGGCCTATTCCAGTGGGCTTTCTGGGAGCACAGATGCCACATTCTCCCTAAACTCTGCCCCACTTTCTCCCCTCTACAGAACTCTGTCTTGGTGCTCCTGCAGCCTCACTCACTGCTGCCTCATCGTTCCTTAGGATGGCTCCTCTTCCTCTTTCTGCCTCAGTAATACTGGGGGACCCTGAGGCCCCCTTCCCTCCCTTTCTCTCTCTCTCTCTCTCTCTCTCTCTCTTTCTAGTCAGGGTCTTACTTTGTCGCCCAGACTGGAGTGCAATGGTACGATCATAGCTCACCACAACCTCGATCTCCTAAGCTCGAGGGATCCTCCTGCCTCAGCCTCATAAATAGCTGGTGGTGCACACCACCATGCCTGGATAATTTTTTAAGTTTTTGAAGAGATGAGGTCTTACTATGTTGCCCAGGTTGGTCTTGAACTCCTAGGCGCAAGTGATCACTTCAGCCTCCCCAAGTGCTGAGATTGTAAGCGTGAGCCACCACACCTGGCCTGAGGCTGC
Source organism: Cephalopachus bancanus (assembly GCA_027257055.1). Taxonomy (NCBI): domain Eukaryota; kingdom Metazoa; phylum Chordata; class Mammalia; order Primates; family Tarsiidae; genus Cephalopachus; species Cephalopachus bancanus. The sequence goes on along the minus strand of JAPVLO010000546.1, from coordinate 1,125,549 downwards.
CTTTCTTAATCCTCTTTTTATCTCACTGTTCCCAGATTTCCTGAGAATCTGATGAAAGTAATGAGCTGTTTCCTCAGAAAAGCACACACTCATAGCACATATACACAGACTTTGACATACAGTTTCAGGGACTTCATGGACTGCATTTCCCTCTCAGGGCTTGGAGAGTCTGTTTTAAGGAGTCAGGATGGGGGCTAAAATTTCTGGACCATATCTCCCTTATCTATGGCTTTTTAGAGTTCTGTTCCCAGCCCAGACCCATCCCCTGACCTCAGACATGGATTCCAGACTCCACTGGACAGTCTGTATTGCAGTCACACAGGCCTCAAACTCAGCCTGTCTAAAATAAGTCTGCCGGCTCAGTGGCTCAGCCTGTAATCCCAGCACTTTGGGACGCCGAGGCGAGTGGGTTGCCTGACTCCGCAGGTTTGAGACCAACCCGGGCAACTTGGCGAGACTTCATCTCTACAATAAATCAAAAATTAGCCAGACGTGGTAGCATGTGCCTGTAGTTCCGGCTACTTGGAAGGCTGAGGCGGAAGGATTTCTGGAGCCCAGTAGGTTGAGGATGTGGTGCTGGGAGCGTGCCACTGCACTCCAGTCTGGGCAACAGAGTGAGACTCCAACTCAAAAAAATGAAAATAAAAATAAAATAAAATAAGTCTGCCATCTGCCCCACACCTGCCCCTCCCCCTGTCTCTCTAGCCCTCTGTACATTACCAACCACACACTTAGTTATTAAGGCTGAAAACCTGGCCATATCCCTACATGCTTTTTTTTCTTTTATCATCTGTGTCATGTGTATTAATGACCTCTCTGACCCAAAACCTCCATTATAAAAGTTTTAATTTTGGACCTGGTGCTCAGCTCAAGACTCCATTTCCCTTGCAGGTAGGACAACCACATTCTAAGTTCTGGTCAGTGGAGTGTGAGTGGAAGTGATGTGTGCAGCTTCTAGGTCGTGCCCTTAAGGACTGAGCCCTTTGCTTTTTCTTTCCTGCCTTTCCTTTGGCTGGAATATGAATGAGAAGGCAGGATCTAGAGCAGTCATTTTGGGCTGCACGTGGCAACCATGGATTGAGGATGGAAGAGCAATGAGATAGGTGGGGGCTTGGTCTAATACAACCAGCCAACATTCTAGCTCTAGATGGGAAAGAACCATCCATCTTGTTTAAGCTTCTGCTGGTTTTGGCTCACTTTGTTATGGAGGACTGACCCATATACAGACATCTCACCGACTCACCCCACTTACCATAGTAACAATCCATCACCATGGTTACCAATTTGCTCCTTATGTAACCTGCTGATTCAGTCTCCTCCCATCCTCACTGTCCTGTCTTAGCTCAAGCCTCCATCATATCCCACTTGAGCTACCACTACAATATTTAAATCAGAGCTGGGTGCAGTGGCTTACACCTGTAATCCAAGCACTTTGGGAGGCCAAGGTGAGAGAAATACTTGAGTCCAGGAGTTCGAGACCAGTCTGGGCAACATAGTGAGACCTCGTCTCTACAAAAAAATATATATAAGTGGAGCGTGGTGACACGCACCTGTAGTCCCAGCTACTCGAGAGGCTGAGGCAGAGGATCTCCTGAACCCAGCGGGTTGATGCTGTGGTAGCCATGATCATGCCACTGCACTCCAGCCTGGGCAACAGAGTGAGACTCTGACTCAGAAAACAATCACTCTCTCACTCAATTAATCAGGCCTTTCCCTGATGCCCCCCCACCCAGCAATTCATCCCTATACTGATGCCAAAACCATCCATTCCTATACAAGTGTTCCTCCACTTGTCATCACTGGCACCTTAGACCAGGTCATTCTTTGCTGTGGGGAACTGTCCTGTGAGCTGTACAATGTTTAGCAGCATTTCTAGTCCCTCCCCACTAGATGGTCATTGCATTCTCCAAGTTATGATAATCAAAAATGTCTCCAGACATTGCCAAATGTGTCCTGGGTGGGGGGAGAAGGACAAAGTCACCCTGGTTGAAAACCACTGCCCTGCACTGGTCTGACTCTCTCGTGAAACCCTTCTGTGGCCCTCTGTGGCCTGTGGAAGGAGTCCCGTTGGTAGGACTCTTCATGTCTTGCACTTATTTGCGTCTGTACCCTGCTCTGTGGTATTTGTGCACTATTTGCCACATGATGAATCATCTCACAGCCATTTCATACCTTTGCGCATTTGCAAATGTTATTTCTTCTTCCTGGAATGCCCAAGTGCCTCCTCATCCTACCAGGTTTAGTCTAAGCGTCACCTCTTCGGGGAAGCCTTTCTCCCGTGGTCCAGGCAGGTTTGCAAGCTCACTTGTGTGGCCCCATATCACATGTGTCACACATGCCTTACACTTGAACATGACTGGTTTTGTTTTTGAGTTGGGGTCTCACTCTGTTGCCCAGGCTGTATTCAGCACCATGATCACAATGATTACGGCACATGGCAGCCTCGACCTCCTGGGTTCAAGTGATTCTTTCATCACAGCCTCCTTAGTAGGTGGGGCTGCAGGTGTGCATTACCATGTCCAGCTAAGTTTTTGATTTTTTGTAGAGATGGAGTTTTGCTATGTTGCCCAGGCTGGTTTCAAACTTCTGGGCTCAAGCAGTCCTCTCGTCTTGGCCTCCCAAAGTGCTGGGATTATAAGCGTGAGACACCTCACCAGGACTTTTTATATGTCTGAGTCCTGTCAGAACATGTGTTCACTTCTGTATGCCAGCACCTGGCTCAGGGCCTGCCACTTGCTGGATGCTCAGTTTGTTGAGTGAATGCTGGGGCTCCTGGGGACCCATCAGGACAGTTGCACGGAGGGTCTTCGTGTGGGAGTCCAAGGGTACAGAAGTGGAGAAGGCTTTGCAATGGGTGAGCCTCGCATGGCCAAGGGCAGGAGCCACGGGCCCAGAGCATGGAGAAAAGCCCACTGGTTGAAGACCTAGGGAGGCAGGCTTCAGTTTAACAGAAAGAAAGGTGTGGAAAATAGAACTTTATATTTTAAAATAGTTGTTCTAGGTAACTTTCAGGTGTAATCCAGGAATACATGTTTACTTAAATGAAACACAAAACATATCATTATTAAAAAAATCCTTATCGTGCCACCTTCCCCCACTACTGTAGCAGTTTTGTGTGTGTCCTTCTAGATTTTTTTTTTTTTGAGACAAGGTCTTGCTCTGTCAGTCAGCCTGGAGTGCAATGGAGCAATCATAGCTCACTCCCAGACCCAGGCGATCCTCCCTCCTCAGTCTCCTGAGTACCTGAGAGAGACCACAGGTGTGTGTCACTACACCCGGCTAATTTTTTTTTTTTTTTTGAGTTGGAGTCTCACTCTATCGCCCAGACTGGAGTGCAGTGGCACACTCCTGGCCACCGCAGCCTCGACCTGCTGTGCTCCGGCGATCTTTCCGCCGCAGCCTTCCAAGTAGCCGGAACTACAGGTGCGTGCTACGATGCCCGGCTAGTTTTTGATTTATTGTAGAGACGAGGTCTCGCCAAGTTGCCCGGGTGGGTCTCGAGCCCCTGGGCTCAGGCAATCCACTTGCCTCGGCCTCCCAAAGTGCTGGGATTACAGGCTGAGCCACTGAGCGCGACGACATTCGGCTAATTAAAAAAAAATTTTTTTTTTTGGTAGAGACAGAGTCTCTCTATGTTTCCCAGGCTTCTCTTAAACTCCTGGCCTCAAGTCGTCCTCCTGCCTCAGCCTCCCAAAGTGCTGGAATTACAGGCATGAGCCACCGCACCTGGCCCTGAGCATTCGTGAAAGTACAGCTTTGTGCGCACACACCATCATGTGGGTGCGTGTAGGGATTTACACATTTTGAGTCTTGATGGCCATTGCTCTACCAATTTATATTCCCATCAACAGTGTGTGCAACCACCCATATCTTTGCCAAGCCTGGGGATTCTCTATCTTTTTTACTTTGCCATTCTAACAGGGGACTTCATGATGAGGTCGTGATATCCCCTACCCCTGAGGAGGACTAAGTAGGGATCAGAACTCCAACGAGCGAGGACACTGTGAAGGGGCTTCCTCCACAGAGAGGAGGCTGGCTGGCATGCCCTCCAGTTCCCTGGATTCTATACTTATTAACTAGAATAGAGACACACGCGTGGGTGGGAGGGAGCAGAGTTCTCTGAAGCCCTGAGGCAGCTCTGGCTCTTCTGGTTCTCCTAGAGGGGCTGAAAAGTGAGCCCTGAGGTCACAGGGCCTGTGGATGGTAAGTCAAGCTTTTACTTTCACCGATAATAGATGTCACTTCTGGCAGCTGACTGGGTGCTATTTAGCTTTCTCTGTAGGAGAGAGCGTGCTTCCTATGGAAGAGAGGGCCACAGAGTACAGAAACTCAGAGGTTTTGCAGCTGGGTCTCCGTAGCACCCTCCATCTGGGGAACTGGTCCTTCCTGCGTGGTCTGCTTACTGCATTGAAACCCATGTCTTGTCTTGAGGGCCAGAGAGGATCCTCGGTGAAACCCTTACACCCTGTCACACTCTACTTCCTACAGCATGGCCCCGATTGTGTCTCTCTTCTGCTCCGATACCTGTGGTGGCTCCCTACTGCCTGCAGAGGAACACCATGCACCTCTTCTCAGGGAGGCATCCCAGCCCTCCTCAGTGAGGTCTCGACATACACCCTGGGCTCCAGCCAAACTCTCCTTGTTCTGACTGGATGGTTTTCCTTAACCCACTGCCTTCATATTTCCAGAGCTTATATTTATTATTTGAGTCAGAGTCTCACTCTGTTGCCTGGGCTGGAGGACAGTCACATGCTCACGGCCACTGTAGCCTCGGCCCGCTGGACTCAGGTGATCCTTCCGCCTCAGCATTCCAAGAAGCTGGAACCACAGGCACGCATCACCGCCCGGCTAATTTTTTTGATTTATTGTAGAGACAAGGTATGTCCAGACTGGTCTCGAACCCTTGGACTCAGGCAATCCTCTCACCTCCATCTCCAAAAGTTCTGGGATTACAGATGTGAGCCACTGCGCCCAGCAGAGCCTGCACATCTTTTAAATCACCTTCTGCATGAACCCCATCCCCAACCCTTTAAATGCTCCCACATTCTCAGCTTTGCCCTGAGGAAGCATTTGCCAGTGACCTCACTTCCCTCCTCCCCTCACAACCCCTGCACTATACCCATCTAAACGTAGCCATGCCTCTATCTATGGCAGTTAAAGGTGTCTGAGCACATGATCAAAAGGTGGTACAGAGAGCATGGAATCCACGGGCGGGAGTTTGAATCCTGGCTCTGTCACCTAGCACATGGAAATTAGTTAACTGGTCCCGGTCTCAGTTTCCTTATCTGTAAAATGGGGGTGACTACTGTCACTCACAGGATTATTTGGCAGATCAGTAGTTCTAAACTGTGAGTATGTATGAGTATGTGTGACTGCGTGTTGACCTCCATCCCCAGGGGACATTTGACAGTGTCTAGAGACATTTTTGTTTGTTATAACTTGGGGTGAGGAATGTTACTGGCATCCAGAGGGTAGAGGTCAGAGATGCTGCCAAACACCCTGCAATGTACAGGATCACACTGCATAGGAATTATCTGGCCCAAATGTCATCGTGGTGAGGTGGAGAGACCTCAACACAAAGCAGCTGAGTTGATGTACAGATGTGATAAGGTACCCACAGCAGCCCTGGCTCCCAGCAGGTACATCCTGCATGGTCCATCCTTCCCTGTACTTGACTCATCCCTGTGCTGTCCACAACTCTCAGCACAGAGTCTAATTTGGAATAACTAGCTGTTAGGGTTAGGGAGGATGGAAGGAGAAAAGGAGGGTATATTCTTATCCTCGCAGGTTCTATGGGAAGAAATCCTGATTTGGGATGCAGAGGGACCAGGGCAGCAAAAGGGAAGGTGTTCTCCATGCAGAATGTTCTTTGGAAGAGAGGCTGGTAGGTGAGGAGATGGCAGACAGCTGTGCGGAGATGATCCGAGCTGTGCCAGGCCCTCTTGGGCGCCTGTCATTTAATGGATAGGACGTTTTTTTGTGTCTGGCTCTGAATCATGGTGCCATGGCAAGGAAGAATGTGGCATGATTCAGGCTGTGGGGTTTGACCACGGCAAGCCACCCAGTTGACTATGTCAGTAATAACACTACGTGCTTTTATGTCCTCTTTCATCGCAGGTCTCAAAGCACAGTGCAAACAATAATTAAGGCTCTTGGCGCTCTATGAGGCACCGTGTGTAAATATCACTCTCCCCACTTGGCTGAGAGGGTAAACTGAGCCAGGAAAGGGCAGGGTGGCTTCAGCCCAGAGCAGCCCAGGACTTGCTAAGGCTCAATCTCAGAGGAGAAGCCAGGGTTGGCAGTCTCGCTGCCCCTCCAGCTATGAGTCCACTGTCCTCTTCCCTGGGCCCTTTTGGTGATACCACAAATAAAAATGGTCCTACCCTTCCCCCAATCCCCGCTTCCCCAAGATAAGGGACAGATAGGGTAGGAGGGTCTGTACTGTAATGCAGAGATGAAGGGCACGGGGGAGCCCCTCTTTCTTTTCTTTTTAGAAAGTAGGATTTCTTGAGAGGACAGAAGAGCTCCCAGAGCAGGAGGGGACCCTAGGGGGTTGTCCCCTTCTTTCTTAAATATGTCCCTTGACCTACTGTCCCCAGATTAGAGACGTGTGCGCACGCACCTCTGGGGCTGGTGGGATGGGCACAGACAATTGGGTCAGAAGGAAGTCGAAAAATGCTATTTTCATAGGAGAGACAGTACGAGTAATTTTATTCTTCCTTGGAATTCAAAATAAATGGTGTTTCCAAAATGTTAACAACGGGTGAATTGGGTTAAGCATATAAGAGTGTTCCTTATATTATTCTTGCGAATTTTCTCTAAATGTACAACTATTTCAAATAAAAAAGTTTAAGATAAAAAAGAAAGAAGAATGAATGTGATTTCTGGAGCCACAGGGAGAAGCACTTGCTGTCACTGACAGGAGTAGGGGAGTGGCAGCCTCTGAATCTCCCACAAATTCTCTGGCCCTGGGGGGAGGGGAAGAGATCCGTAGGCACTTAGGGGGTTGGGGCGTGGTGTAACCGCCCCCTCTCCAGAGCCACAGTGGCCAGTGCACGAGGGAATCCAAAAGAAACATTGGGGAAGGAAGACAAGAGGAAAATGTATTCTTAATTTTTAAAATGGGGTCAGTGAAAAACCCTTACACTTGAGAACGCAGCCTGTGTCCCCTGGTGGTGCCCTCCTTGGACGTCGGGGCGCTACACTGTGGTCCGCGGTCCCTCCTCCCCGCGCGACACTGCCCCCTGCGGTGACTCACTGCCCGGGATCGTTTAAATACCGGGAGGGCCCGGCTCACTGCACTCATGCTGCAGCCGTGAGCGTCCCGTCCTCTTCTTGGGCTCCCTCTGGACGGCAGGCAGCGGCGCCGAGCTGCCGGTAAGTGGGCAAGCCGGCCCTCCCTCCCCGCTGCCTGCGAGGTCCCGGCTGTCCCCCTCCCTTTTCTGCTGACCCTGCTCCCCCGGGAGAGACTCCAGAAGAGGCAGGGCTGGCTGTGCCCGGGATGTTCCTGGGACAGGACTGTGTGGAGTCAGCCCTGGAGGGGTGCAGGCCTGTCCCCCACCGCCCTGGTGCTTGGGACCAACAGCTCCTCTGCAGATGCCTGACCAGCCTTTCTTCCCCTTTTCCTTGCCATCCTCATGACAACCTGGGTTGCTGGGTATGTTTGAGAAGATGGGCAGTGACCCACTGAATTTACCTCTTTCTGGATACAAGATCCACTGGGGGAAGAGGTTATCCTTTTAAGGTTCCGATTATTTGAGCCTGTGTCCTTCTCAGCACTTACTGTGGTGGCTGTCCAGGACCAGTCAGACCTTCCTTCATTGGACTCCAGAGGCTGCATCATTGCCACAGATGTGACTTCAGCAGATATGCCGGTCCCTGGTTTGGAGTCCCAATGTGGAATTCAGTCGTGGGCTCGGAATTGTCCGGGTTGCGTGTGTGTGGCTTAGACAACTCCATTCTGCCAGCTTTCTTCCCCTTTTACCGCTCGAAGTGTCGGCCTCGGTGGAGATGGGTTTGTGATGAGGGGTGGTGTGGATTTTAAATCATGACTGCTGGGCCCTCATGTCTCTGCTCAAACGCAGAGGCAGGGCCTGGGGCCAAAAAAACAACTGTGAAAACCCAGAAGTTTCTGGACCCTCTCACCTGTGCCAAAGCGTGAGTGTCAGGGCCAAATGTGTCACCTTGGGGAAGCTGTGCTCTCTCTGGGATGACACGTGTGCTCAGACTGCAGGCACCGGCTGTTGTGTGCCACGCACCAGCTTCTCCTTTGTGGCTATTGGGGACCTTAGCTCCTTATCTCAGCAGCTCTCAGATGCGTTGATATACTGGCTCCACAGTTTAGACATTCTCTGACGATGCCTGGCCTTCTTCCACTCTGCATCAGTTGAACATCTGGGGTAAATTCAGGGCCAGACAGTCCAATTTTCCTGTGGTCTTGAGTCAGCTGGGCGGGCTCAGCAGTGAGGAGGCAGGCATGTGAGAAGGGTCAGGGCCAGGGGAAAGTTCTGGATAGACCCTGCAGGAAGTCGGAATGCAGAAGGTTCTCCCAGGGCTGGGGATGTTACCTTGGCTTGCAAGTAAATGGAGGGGTGGTGAGGGTGAGGGTGGAAGTAGATCCAGCTGTGGAGAAATCAGAAGAGATGAGAGAGAAGCTGCCTCACTGGGCCCTGCCAGTAAGCAGACTGTGACTGCACATGGCAATTTGCTGCCCTGAATCCTGACCACAGAAGATCGGCTGCAGCTTTGGGTTTCATTGCCTCTCTTGACTTTGGGACACAGAATTTAGCAACTGCCTCCAAGATGCTTTGACCAGGGACTGATCCATTTCTCCCTAATCTGGGCCACTAGGTGCTGTCCCACGAAGGGGGCTGTTTGTAGACCATGACTTCTTTTGCACAAGCTCCTTTGGGGAGGTCCTCCCTGTTCTGCTGGACAGTTTGTCAGTATCTCCTGCCACTCTTGCCAGGCTAATGACAGCCCTGCTCTGGTCTCTGCAGGAAGCCAGGCCTGGGAGGATCCCCAACAGAGGGATGGGAAAGGAGTTGTGTTTTCTTACTCATTTTCTTTTTTAAAACAATGAGCCGCATTTTGTCTTTGAAGGGCCGCAAGAGATGGGGGTCCACACTTGAGTGCGGTGGAGGGTGTGGCTAGTGTTGCCTTGGGGTTCAGGGGTGCTTTACCTTTGGGGTAGAACGTCCCCAGATCTGGGGCCCGTGCGTGGGGCTATGTGTTTGAGGTTGCTGTGGTCAACCCCTTCTGGTGGCCCCTTCTGTGCCTTCCTTTCACTCCTTCAGGTCACTCAGATGAACTTGAACAAACACAGCTTCGGAGTGACCACAAAGAGAAAAGCCCCAAGTCCCTGCAGCCTAGAGTTGGGAGAAGTACCTGACCTTGGCTAATCATGGAGGGTGGGCTGTGTATGAGCCTCAGATTGTTCTCGGTTGGAGGGAGCAAAGTCACCTCCCAGGCACCACTGGGCACGTGGTTGACAAGGTCCTGAAGTCCAGTGACAGGATCCAGAGGTTCACCAACATCTGTGGGTAGGCACCCTGATTGGGTGTCAGGAGTTTCCAACTGACTGTGCAATCTTGGGCAAGTCCTCTTTTCCTTGGGGACTCCCTCAGTTTTCCCATCTACAAAATGATCAGATGGTTTGACCAGATGGGCTCCGACAGCCCGTGCCCCTCTGATGCTCTGGGCGCTAAGCACGAAGCAGCTTCTACTGCTGAGCTCAACTCAGCACAAACCCTTAGGATGCAGAAAGAGCCGCTGAAGACAATGTTGTTAGATGGAGCTGACCCAGGCCTGTGGCAGGACCGGCAGCCTCCCCCTTCCTGGTTCTCTTTCTCTGTTCTTGGTGGTCAATGATATGGGTCATGAATGTGGGTGCCCAGCTGACCCTTGAGTGGTGTTTCTGAGTGTGATCTGTGGACATGTGTATCGGAGTCACTTGGGGAATTTGTTAAACATGCAATTATGGCCGGGTGTTGTGGTTCACACCTGTAATCCCAGAACTTTGGGAGGCCGAGGCAGGAGAATTGCTTGAGCCCAGGAGTTCAAGACCAGCCTGGGCAACATAGTGAGACCCTGTTTCTACAAAAAATAGAAAAATTAGCTGAGCGTTGTGGCAGTGAAGTCCCAGCTACTCGGAAGGCTGAGGCAGGAGGATCACTTGAGCCCAGGAGGCTGAGGATATAGTAAGCTTTGATGGTGCCACTGCACTCCAGTCTGGTGACAGAGTGATGCTCTGTCTCAAAAACAAATATGCAGGTCGGGAGTGGTGGCTCAAGCCTGTAATCCCAGCACTTTGGGAGGCTGAGGTGAGAGGATTGCCTGAGTCCAGGCATTTGAGACCAGCCTGGGCAACTTGGTGATATCTCATCTCTACAATAAATCAAAAATTTGCCGGGTATGGTAGCGCACACCTGTAATTCCAGCTGCTTGGAAGGCTGAGGCAGAAGGATTGCCTGAGCCTAGTAGGTTGAGGCTGTGTGGCCGTGAGTCACCACTGCACTCCAGCCTGGGTGACAGAGTGAGACTTCAACTAAAAACAAAACTAAAACTGAAAAAACAACAAACATGCAGAGTCCTGGGTCCCACTTAGACCTAAGGATCAGGATCTCTGGGAGTGGAGTCTCCAGAGATCCTGCTTTTACTCAACGACAAAAATAACAATTGTCATGAACATTTATTGGATACTCACTTTGTGTCAAGAACTAGTCTAAGTGCTTTGCATGCATTAACTCACTTAATCCTCACAGCAGCAACGCTATGAGGTCAATTCTATTAAACGAGCTTCCTAGGTGATTTTATGTGCTGCTCTGGGGGAGAGGGTGTCAGAGGGATGGGGAGGTCTGACTGCACTGAGAGCTGAGCTCCAGGCTGAGCCTCCTGGTCAGTCGGTGACTTCAGACCCATTGGTCTGGGCTCCGATGAACAGTGTGATTGAGGACAACACCATCTGTGGGACCCCAGGGACAATCCCTCGGCAACTCCAAGTCTGGCTTTGCCCTTGGAAGCCCTCAAGCTGGTTGGGTGACATCTCACTGCTGATGAGGCCATGATTAGTTAACCCTCTGTGGGGAGAAGGCACAGGCCAGGGAGAGCGATCCTTTCTCTGGGCCTCAGTTTCCCCAAGTGCATTGAGAGTGGGCAGGACCAGAGGCTTCCAAAGGCCCCTCTTAGCTCCTGGACCCTGTGAAATGACCGTTGACTATATGCAGACATGCTGATCATCGAGTGGGATTGTCCTGCCTGGGAAACCTTTGGAGCAAAGGTGGGCCTGAAAAGATGTGGATCCAGGCTAGGTGGTCCTGCCAAAGGGCCAGTAGGGCCTAGAGGGAAGAGAGAATGAGGAGAATGGGGGCTTCAGACCAAAGTTCCTTCCTGCTCCTGGTCAGAAGATAGCAGAGCTGCAAGAACTCTTGGAAGTCTTTACAGAAGGGGAAACTGAGGCCTGCAGAATTTACCTAAGCTTACACACCAATTTCTTGTCAAGACCAAAGTAGAACATTGGTCTTCCCGGCTTTTTGCAAAAGTTTTCTCTGTGGCATTAAAATAAGGAGTCTTGGCCAGGCATGGTGGCTCACAGCCGTAATCCTTGCACTTTGGGAGGCTGAGGTGGGAGGATCATTTGAGCCCAGGAGTTTGAGACCAGCCTGGACAACACGGTGAGACCTAGTCTCTATAGAAAATCAAAATTTAGCCAGGCATGTGGCTAGCTTGTAGTCCTAGCTACTCAGAGGGCTGAGGCAGGAGGATCGCTTGAGCCCAGAAAATTGAGGCTGCAGTGAGCCATGATCATGTCACTGCATTTCAGTCTGGGTGACAGAGTGAGACCCTGACTCAAAAATGAAAAAGAGTCTTTTCCCAGGGAACCTCGTGTTTAGTTAGTGTGAATGATGGTATTAAGTCAAAGTCTCAGGCCACCAACTAACAAAGCCCAGAGCTCAAGGCTAATTATGAATCACAGGGTGTTTCTGCTAAGAGACTCAAAGCCTGAGCGCCCTGGTTCAAGTGCTTCTGCTCCTTGGGAGGGACTGCATTGGAGCACCCAGACAAGCTGTTTGTCCTTCTGCCTGTCTGCTCTGTTCGCTGACTTCACAGGCCAGTGACAAGCACCAGGCTGTACCCCCTCCCCACCAGCTGGCCTGAGTCACTGACGTGATTGAGGACGCGCTGCCTGGGGGAGGAAGTTGTAATTAGGGCAGCTTTGTGGCACTTTAACTGCCATCCGTCACAGCTGCCAAGCGGCACCAGGGCAGCGTGGGCTATTAGGCCGTCGTGTGCAGGGCTCCAGAAAGCCTTCTCCTGCTGGAAACCCAGGGCCCAGTCCCTAGCCCACTTCTGTGGCTGCCCCCTCCCTGAGCGCCCTGCAGATGGGTTTGAGGTAAGCTCTCTGGAGGTCCTGTGAATGGTTAGTGCCATCTGTGGCAGTGGAAACTGCTAGAAAACAGGAAGCTGCTGCATGTGGAGCTGGGGTGGGCTCTGCAGACGTGAAGATTTATAAAAAGGAAAATCTGCAAATTCTTGCAATATTTGTCACACTGAGTGTGGTCCATTTTAGACAGCAGTGGCCCTGTTCCTGTCGGGGATTCTCTTTCTACTCTTATTAGGCCACGGGGCACCCTCCCCTGGCATGGGCCCGCCCAGACTGCCTTGATGTCCCTTTCCCAGCTGGGTAGTGAAGACTCAGAGAAGGCCACATAAAGATGGGTCCCCAGAGGGACCTCACCCTACACTGTCATTTATAGAGAGGGAAACTCAAGACTGCCTGGGCTTGCCAGATGATGGGCACTTAATTTAGTCTCTAAGACTTGGGCTGTGACACCATTTTGAAGCATGTGTGGTATGGGGTTTGCATTAAAAATAAATGGGTGCTGGCTAGCATGTCGCTGGGAGCAATGGGAGCTTCACCTTTTGCAAGTCTGTCCAGGTGGTAAGTCTCTCCCACACAACTATGCCGAAGGAATGGGCCAATGCTCACAGCTGTCCACATGATTGTCCTGGTGGGTAGATCTTGCATCCATGTTCTGGACCTCAGTCTTAGAATCCTAAAATCTGGCTGGGAGTGGTGGCTCATGCCTGTAATCCCAGCACTTTGGGAGGCTGAGGTGAGAGGATTGCTTGAGCCTACAAGTTCAAGACCAGCCTGGGCAACCTGGCAAGACCGCATCTCTATGCTAAATCAAGATATTAGCCAGGTATGGTGGTGCATGCCTGTAGTAGTAGCTATGAGCGTGCCATTGCACTCCATCTTGGGTGACAGAGTGAGAATCTGGTTTAAAAAAAAAAGAAGAATTTTAAAATTTTAGGAATGGATGGGACATTAGCTGTCTTCTAGTCCCATACCCTTCCAAGTATGGGAATCTTCTCTTCAGCTTTCTTACTAAGTGGTTGCTCCTCTGCTTGAATGCTTCCAGTGATAGAGAGCTTACTACCTCTGTGAGCTTGTCCATTGTGATGCTGGACAAGCTGTCTCTGGTGGTGAACTGAAATCTGCTACTCCATAACTTCTGCACACTATTTTTGACCTTTGGAGCTACACTGAGTCAGTTGCTTGCTTGCTTTCCTTTTTTCTTTTCTTCTTTTTTTTTTTGAGTCAGGATCTTACTCTGTCACTCAGACTGGAGTGTGGTGGCATCATCATGGCTCACCCCTCCTGGACTCAAGCGATCCTCCTGCCTCAGCCTCCCAAGTAGCTGGGACTACAGGTGTGTGCCACCAAGTCTGGCTAATTTTTGTATCTTTAGAAGAGATGAAGTCTTGCTATGTTGCCAGGCTGGTCTTGAACTCTTGGGCTCAAGAAATCCTCCTGTCTCGGCTTCCTTAAGTGCTGGGATTACAGGACAAACCACAGAACCTGACCCGGTTGCTTTCTTTATCCCATGACAGCCGTTCACAGGTACCAGGAACATGCTCATGGATGCCTCACATCTTCTCTTCTTCTGGCTGTTTATCCACAGCTCCTTCAATGGATGCTCAGATGTTCTGGTTTCTGGGTCCTCACATCATCCTCTAGACGTTTTTCAGGAGTCCAGTTTGTGATTGGTCTTACTGATGTTCACAGTGGAACTGAGCACAGCACTACAGGTGTGGCCTCATGAGGGCATTGTAGAGTGAAACCACTACCTCTTTTTTTCCATACTTGATATTTCTATTAATCTGGTCTCAGATCACATTCATTTTTGTGGGCAGCCTCCTTTCTTCGTTACCATCAGTAAAAAGCCCTAAATCTTCTCCTTGGGTGGACGTTGAGCCATTTTTTCTGCGCCAGTTGGTTTTCTGTCCTCAAGTTCTCGTCCTGACATCTGTCTACACAAGTTCATGTTTTTAGATGTGTCCGCTGCTTAATTTGCATCTAGAGCTTGTCGGACAAGGTACGTTCTTTCCTTTCTTTTCCCCACTGTTCTACATACTGAGTCAAGCCCCTAATGTGAAAGTGCAACAGGTCAGGGCTTGAATGGGCTGTCAATAAGTAAAAAATCAAGGTCTGTGGGGTTAACAGATGGTCTGGGTTTTTTTCCCTCAGAGTAAGCTTGTTGAGGGACAGGGAAGGGGTGCATGGGTCTGGGCCCAGATTGGGGAGCCTGAATTATTCAGTTATGGGCCAGGCTCTAGACCCCATGAGTTCAGGGGCACAGAGAGGTTAGCGAAATACCTTTTCCACCCAGTCAGTTATGTCTTTGTGCCATCATTTGAAATTCCTTCCTCTGCTCAGGATTTTTGCTCGTTAAAAGGAGACACTGCATTAACAAAGTGCTCACCTAGAAGTATGGAGGCCTGGGCTTCTAGCTCTGAACTTCAGTTTCCCTGCTTCTTGCATTTCCATAGAATGATAGGTATATATGACCTACAGTAACTGCTTAATCTCTTAGGAGTTCAGACCTCTCTGAACTCTGCATGTAAGCTATAGACTCTAACATATGCACAGAACTTCTCAATCCCTTGCCTAAGAATGCCCGGAAGAGAACTCTTGAGGCCTTCCTGCTTCTGGTGTCTCTAAGTTCCACACCTTGGGTAAGCCTGGCACAACTGAGCACAGCTGCACAGCACTGCACAGGACGCCCTCACATCCCTCCTTATGTTGCTTCTTACACCAGCTCCAAGAGGGACGTGGAGGTTATCACCCCCACTTAATAGATGGGGAAGCAAAGCTTGGAGGCCTCAAGCTTCAAGTTCAAACTCAAGACTCATTTAAGGTCAAACTGTTAGTTAATGGTCCTTAAATATTCACTTAGGGACCAGCACCTGTGTGCCATGTCTCTATAGCATACATACGCGTTTGTTTATATATCTATTATTGCCATCCGTGTCTTCAAACACCACGACTTTCATGAATTTGCCTCCATTCTCAGATCGGCACCGTGCTTGAGGAAGCATCGGCCTACAACCTTTTAGATCAGAGTGCGTAAGTTTTCTGCGACTTTTTCAAGGCCACCCAATATTTCTTTGTGGAAACTGGGGCTTGTACCCAGAAGGCTGGCCCAGGCATCGACTGAGTCACAGCAGCCTCTCCCAGCAAGGCAGCACATGGTGTAGACGCAGCAGTTCCTTTTATTGGGAAGGTGGTTTGAATTAAACCTAGATGAAGCACACGTGAAAGGGTTAACAAAGGGTCCAAGTTGTCAGTGGTGGTGATGGGCTGGGCTGGGCTGGGCTGGGCTGGGAAGTGGAAGAGCTTCTTCCCCTGTGGTCCTTCTGTAGTCCTTCTGGCAGGGTGGTCCTACCTCTGCTGGCTGCTTCTCCTCCCAGCAGACTGCCATGTTTGTGGCCACAGCATCTTCCCATAGGTTCAGGTTCTAGTTATTTGTTCTCAAGTCCCTCTCTGTTCCTCCTACAAGGTTGCATTCAACTAGCATGTTCAAGTGCTGTAAGAGGTACAGAGATGGATAATTCAGTTCTTGCCTCAAGAAGCCTGTAAGGTCTGGGCGTGTTGGCTCAGCCTGTAATCCCAGAACTTTGGGAGGCTGAGGAGAGAGGATTGCCTGAGACTAGGGATTCAAGACCAGCCTGGGCAACTTGATGAGATCTCATCTCTAGAATAAATCACAAAAACTAGCCGGGCGTGGTGACATGCGTCTATAGTTCCAGCTACTTGGAAGGCTGAGGCAGAAGGATCACCTAAGCCCAGCAGGTCGAGGCTGCAATGGCCATGAGTGTGCTGCTGTACTCCAGCCTTGGTGACAAGAGTGAGACTCCAACTAAAAAAAAAAAGCCTATAAGAATGAAAGCTTCCTAGGGAAGCTTATTGGCTGGGGCAAGAGACAGGAGCACAGAGACTGTCATGCAAGGCCATCATGGCATGGTCAGTGATGGAGGGTGGGACATCTCCCACATGGGAGGGTAGCTAATACTGACTCGTGGAATCTGGGAAGGTGTCCTAGAGGTGATTGCACTTGAGCTAGTTATGGGGAAGATTTGGATGAGAATAAAGAGTGCTGCAGGTGAGGGGAACTGCCTGAGAGAGGCATGGAAGGAAGAAGGCGTGTGGGGGGGCGGTGGAGAGGCTTGCTGGCCAGGGCAAAGGGAACATGGGTTGAGTGTCTGATGATGGGGTCAAGGCCAAGCCAGTGTTGGTGCTGCAGGTTAACATTGGCTTGAGAATAGCGAGTGTCCACAAAGGGCCCCTGGCTAATGCGTGCTCTCTTCTGTTGCAGAGGACATGCCACTGAAACACTATCTCCTCCTGCTGCTGGGCTGCCAAGCCTGGGGTGTAGGGTTGGCCTACTATGGCTGCCCTAACGAGTGCACCTGCTCCAGGGCCGCCCAGGTGGAGTGCACGGGGGCACGCATCATGGCAGTGCCTACCCCCCTGCCCTGGAATGCCATGAGCCTGCAGATTCTCAACACACACATCACCGAACTCAGTGAGTCCCCGTTCCTCAACAACTCGGCCCTCATCGCCCTGAGGATTGAGAAGAACGATCTGTCGCACATCGTGCCCGGCACCTTCCGCCACCTGGGCTCGCTGCGCTACCTTAGTCTCGCCAACAACAAGCTCCGGGTTCTGCCCATGGGCCTTTTCCAGGGCCTGGACAATCTTGAGTCGCTACTTCTGTCCAGCAACCAGCTGGTGCAGATCCAGCCAGCTCACTTCTCCCCATGTGGCAACCTCAGGGAACTGCAGTTGCATGGAAACCACCTGGAGTACATCCCGGACGGCGTCTTCGACCACCTGGTGGGCCTCACCAAGCTCAACCTGGGCAAGAACAGCCTCACCCACATCTCCCCCCGAGTCTTCCAGCACCTGGGCAACCTCCAGGTCCTCCGGCTGTATGAGAACAAGCTCACGGATATCCCCATGGGCGCTTTCGATGGGCTGGGCAACCTCCAGGAACTGGCCCTGCAGCAGAATCAGATCGGCATGCTGTCCTCTGGCCTCTTCCACAACAACCGGAACCTCCAGAGACTCTACTTGTCGAACAACCGCATCTCCCAGCTGCCACCCGGCATCTTCCTGCAGCTGCCCCAGCTCAACCGCCTCACCCTCTTTGGAAACTCCCTGAAGGAGCTCTCTCCGGGGGTCTTCGGGCCCATGCCCGACCTGCGAGAGCTGTGGCTCTACGACAACCACATCACATCTCTCCCTGACAATGTTTTCATCAACCTCCGGCTGTTGCAGGTCCTCATCCTGAGCCGCAACCAGATCAGCCTCATCTCGCCGGGCGCCTTCAACGGGCTCACGGAGCTTCGAGAGCTGTCGCTCCACACCAATGCGCTGCAGGACCTGGACGGGCATGTCTTCCACGCGTTGACCAACCTGCAGAACATCTCCCTGCAGAACAACCACCTCCGACAGCTCCCCGGGAATATCTTCGCACATGTCAATGGCCTCACGACCATCCAGCTGCAGAACAACCAGCTGGAGAACCTGCCCATGGGCATCTTTGATCACCTGGGGAACCTGTGTGAGCTGCGACTCCATGATAACCCTTGGCGGTGTGACACGGACATTCTTCCACTCCACAACTGGCTCCTGCTCAATCAGCCCAGGGTGAGGACAGACACCCTGCCAGTGTGTTTCAGCCCGGCCAATGTCCGAGGCCAGTCCCTCATTATCATCAATATCAACACTGTTGTTCCCAGCATCCAAATTCCCGAGGTGCCTAGCTACCCAGAAACGCCGTGGTACCCAGAAACACCCAGTTATCCTGACACCACATCCATCTCTTCTACCACTGAGTTGACCAGCTCCGTGAAAGACTACACTGATCTGACCACCATCGGGGTCACTGATGACCGCAGTGTCTGGGGTATGACGCAGGCCCAGAGCGGGTTGGCCATTGCCGCCATTGTAATCGGCATCATTGCCCTGGCCTGCTCCCTAGCTGCCTGCATCTGCTGTTGCTGCTGCAAGAAGAGGAACCAAGCAGTCCTGATGCAGATGAAGGCACCCAATGAGTGCTAAAGAGGCAGGTGGAGCAGGGCTGGGCATGATGGGACTGGAAGATCTGGGAATGTCGTCTTTTTGCCTTCACCTCTGGGTCTACAGGGCTAACCCCTATTGTGCTTTCCGGGCCCTGGAGCAAGATGCCCACATTTTCCTGACCTGCCTGGCTCTCCTGTAGAGAAGCAGGTCTTGTAGGACTTTCCACCAGGAAGATTCAACTGGGCACGGCAAAGACCCTGGGGATGTGAATTTCCGGTTCACATCCCAGAGCTTCCTTCAAGAGGCTCCTCCTCCACATCCCACCACCTCTCTTCCTAGGAACAACCTCCTGGCACCCAGGCCCTCTTCTGGCCTCTGGAGACTCAGTCATTACAAAGCCTGCTCACTGTGTGGGAATAGTTCTCCACTGAGATAGCCCCTCTCCCCAGGTATTATGGAAGCTGACTTTTCTTCTTTTGCTCGTTTCTGCCAGGCCTGACCCTGTTCCCTCCCAGTGAACCCCTTGTTTCTGCTCCTGAAGGCAGGGTGAGTTCTCTCTTCAAAGAGGATTTCAAGCCATCGTTTCTTTCTTTTTTTTTTTTGAGTTGGAGTCTCACTCTGTCGCCCAGACTGGAGTGCAGTGGCCGCTCCCGGCCACCGCAGCCTCAACCTGCTGGGCTCCGGTGATCCTTCCGCCTCAGCCTTCCAAGTAGCTGGAATTACAGGCATGCGCTACCACGCCTGGCTGATTTTTTTGATTTATTGTAGAGATGAGGTCTCGCTGCCCAGGCGGGTCTCGAACCCGTGGGCTCAGGCAATCCACTCACCTCAGCCTCCCAAAGGCGCGGGATTACAGGCTGAGCCACCGAGCCCGGCGAAACCATCGTTTCTTAAGCACTACTGAGCACTGTGGCTTTGAAGATGGTGTGTAACAGAGAAGGAACAAGCACACAGCACCTGGAGATAGAGACGCCATCAGCATCCCCTCTGGAGATTTCTACCAGGAAAAGAAAGAAAGGCACCAGCACGACACCATTTAGAAGATACTTTCAAACTGCAGACTTTGCTTTGAAAAATTTAGACATTTAAAGAATAAAATCATGTAGAATTCCAGGCTTCTAAAAACACTAAAATCAGCTTCTTGTTATTGGATGGAAAAAGAAATCTGGTGCCTGGGTGTCCTGTGTTCACCCTGAGGGTTTTCTTTTTTATATCTTTCATTGAAGTATGCATGCAGAAGAGTGGGAACACGTGAGAGTGTGAGGCTTGATGAATTGTCACAAGATGAATACACCTGAGTAATCAGCATCCACATTGAGAAACAGAATCTCACCAGTAGTCCTGCACTGGGCTTCGCCTGGAGAAGACTGGGCCTTCTGGAATGGCATGGACTTCCCTGGGACCTGGCTCCTGTGAGCCAGGTGAACCCCTCACTGTTCCCCACAGCCAGTGCAAATGCCCAGCTGCCAGTGGTGGAGGAGAAAATTGGGGTATGGACAGGATGGGAGACCTCGGCCTGGACAGGAATGATTGCTTTAAACCCTGAGACCTGGAGACCCAGGGCCTCCAGACTGCCAGGTCAGAAGCATCCTGATGACAGAGCCCCATGCAACCACACCCTCTTCCCTGCCAACAAGCTGTCTGGTGCTCATTGGACGCCCCTCTGCTTGGGCCCTTTTATGGGCATGATATGCCTGGATCTGGCTTTAATTTTCATTCTTCATTTGGGGAAAGTGAAATAGCTCAGAGATGAGATCCTTTCGTTGAAAGCCAAGGGTAACAGAATCCAGCAGACGCTCTACTGTTGTGGTAAAATCTTCCATCAACATTACAGTTCACTAGCCCCTAAACTTCGGAATTTTCACCTAAAGCAGGCAACATTAGGGTCGGGTCACATAGGGCCTGAGGACTCTCTGGGGTTCCTCCTGCCTGTGGTCTGATTGTAAGGGTTGAGTAGTTTGTCCCAGGGTTCTCTTCCTTGACTCACAGTCACTTGGGTACCTGCTTTTACTGTCCTTCCTGATTCACACATTATAAAAGAAACTATGCCCATGACAATGCGTCTTTCTCTGGACAACTGGTCTACCAGTCTAGAAGTAAAAACTGAAATAGAGTATTTTAGGTCTCCACCAGGAAAGAGCTTCAGCTGACTCTATGGGAATTTAGAAACCTACCACCAATCCTGATTGACTCTTATTAGTTCCCTCTGCTCACAAGACAAATATGAAACCTCCCAGGGCCTAGGCAGCATGCTGCTGACAAATTTCCCCTTAAGTACCCGTAAAAAAGGGGCCCAGGAAGGGATGTTTGTAGACCCTAGTGTACTTTGTAGTTTTTCACTCTCTGTCCCAGAAAACCTGGGAGAGATGGGGCCTGTCGAAGTCAAGAGACATGATCCTCCAGGAAATCTGTATCTCCAAGGTGTTTCCAAAACATCTGTAGCAACTAGAGGACCTGTACTAAGACTTGCCAGGGCCCAAAGGGAAGTGATTCCCGAACTTGGTGTCTAAACATCATTCCACTGATGGTGGCTGCCATATATTGGTCCTGGGGCCAAAAGGGGCAGCTGGGCCTGCCCTCTTCCAGACAGGAGGCATGGTTGGTCCCACACTCATCATTTCCCCAGATGTCCTGTACTCCTTGTGAGTTGGTGCCAGCATCTCTTTGTAGGCACAGATGGACTAGGGCTGGAAGGGTAGAAATCCTCCTCGCCCAGTGGATCCTGCCCATCTTAACCCAGAATTCCTGGATATTTCTGACATAGGCATGACATTGGCTGGCTAATGTCAAAGTCTGGTCTGAGGGCCGCTGTCCTCAGATGACACCAACCGGGAGCAATCTAGCAAGGGTAGGGGCCCCTTTATGTGAACCTTTGAACTTGCCTCTTCCTTTCCTTCCCTCAGCAGGCTCTGCAAGCTCCCTGTCTCATACTGTCTGGCCAGCGAGCTACCAGAAAAGTTGGGTGCAGTCTCTTTTTCCACAGGACGGTGCATTTACTCTATTTTGGGGTCTGGCATTAACCACTTGGTCCCCCAAAAGGTAATGGGGTACAGAGTTCAGTTTGCTTCCCCCCCACCATTGGCTGGCTCCTTGCCAGTTCCACACCCCTCTGGAATGGGAGCGTGAAGTTCATATTGGAGGAAAGATAACACAAGCCAGTTAGAACCACTGTTCTTTACAAGTGCTTCTTGTGCATGACACCCTTCAGAGCACTGGACACGGCTCTTTTGAGTTCTCACAGCACCCCTGTGAGTCCTAGTGCCCTTGTGGTCGGGTATAGAATCACTTGTTCTTCCACACATCGTGCAACAGGCTGTAGGTTCTACTTCTCTCTTCAAATTTTGTCCAGGACCTCATGGCCTGTCTTGGGCTCTCATCATTAAGCCAAAGAAAATAGGAGTCACCCTCCTGCTGCTCCCCATAGTCTTGGCCATTGGAACCTCACTTGTACTCTGTGGGTCAGAAGCTTTGTAACTACAATAAATGGTTAAATGTGTCCATTAAAGAAAACTCAGCCCCTCTCATGGGAATTGTGGGACTGTGTGTATATTGTTCCTCCTCTTTAGAATTTAGAGATTCTGGCCGGGCTCGGTGGCTCATCCTGTAATCCCTTTGGGAGGCCTTGGTGAGTGGGTTGCCTGAGTCCATGGGTTCGAGACCAGCCCGGGCAACTTGGTGAGCCCTCATCTTTACAATAAATAAAAAATTAGCCAGGTGTGATAGCACACGCCCATAGTTCCAGCTACTTGGAAAGTTGAGGCAGATGAATTGCTGGAGCCCAGCGGGTCGACACTGGGGTGACTGTGAGCGTGCCACTGTACTCCAGCCTAGGTGACAGAGTGAGACCCCAACTCGAAAAAAGAAAAAGAATTTAGAGATACCACAAAGTTCTTATAACTTTTCATGGGCAACAACACAAATTCCACAGCCTTTCAGATGTCAGCATGGAGCTGTTTCAGGAATGGCCTTCCAAACTCAGAAACAGCAGACAGCCAGAGATCACTTGGGATCTGGAGTCACCAGACTTTGGCTGTCTCCTGGCCTTTAGCTAGAAACCCCTCAGGACTTCACCCCCAGATCCCACAGTCAGAACTGAAACCCGGTTGCTAGGGAGGCAGCGGTGGTCCTGGGAAGAAAGTCATGGCTATGGTTCCAAGATGGTAGACTGGCAGGCCACTTCTGAGTGAGGCTCCTTCTGGTGCCAGGTTTCTTCTTCTCCTGAGAGCTTGTTCTCACTACCCCGTTGCCTTCACACTGCCTTCACAAGCATATTTGCCTTGCTTAGGAAATCACTGCGAATAGTCCCTGGTGCTTGGGCATGTATTTAGAGATCTCTAGGCCCCCAGGGTTTTATAGAGCGTGAGCCCTGGAGGGCGGGGCTGGGGGTGTTTTCTGCTGGATGCTGCTTGTATTAAATTTGGTGTACAGATTCAACAATAAATGGTATATACAGGCCATGTGTGCTCTCTGTGGATGTGTTGGGTAGGGGATCGCACACCTGTGGATTAGGCTTTTGCCATGTTTATGCAAGGCTGATCCAGACAACTCCTCACGGAAAGTAGGTTCTGGGCTGGGAATAGGCCTTTGGAAAGTGAATGGGGACAAAAGAGAAAAGAACAAATGATATTGCATGGTCGCAATTGTTCATGCCTGTAATCTCAACACTTCGGGAGACTGAAGCAGGAGGATCGCTTGAGGCCAGGGGTTCGAGACAAGTCTGCACCACATAGTGAGGCCTTGAGACCTCCATCTCTACAAAAAGAATTTATTTACTTATTTGTTTGTTTGTTTGTTTTGAGTTGGAGTCTCAACATGTGCCACCACGCCTGGCTAATTTTTTGACTTATTGTAGAGATGAGGTCTCTCCAAGTTGCCCAGGCAAGTCTTGAACCCGAGGGCTCAGGCAATCCTCTCACCTCAGCCTCCCAAAGTGCTGCGATTATAGGTGTGAGCCACCGCTCCCAGCTTACAAAAAGAATTTTAAAAAATAAGTTGGATGTGGTGGTGTTTACTTATAATCCCAGCCACTCAGGAGGCTGAGGCGGGAGGATCACTTGAGACCAGGAGTTCAAAGCTGCAGTGAGCTATGATTGAGCAACTACTCTAGCCTGGTTGACAGAGTGATGCCCTGTCTAAAAAAATAAATAAATAAAAATTTAAAATGATATCTATAGGCCACTGTGATGAGAAGAACCTTAAAAATAGATTCAACTTATTTGATAGATGAAGAAAGTGAGTTCAAGATAGGAAAGTGATTTCTTTTCTTTTCGAGTTGGAGTCTCACTCTGTTGCCCAGACTGGAGTGCAGTGGCCGCTCCCGGCCACCGCAGCCTCTCCTGCTGGGCACTGGCGATCCTTCCGCCTCAGCCTTCCAAGGAGCTGGAACTACAGGCGCGCACTATCACGCCCGGCTAATTTTTTGTTTTTATTTATTGTAGAGATGAGGTCTTGACAAGTTGCCCAGGCGGGTCTCGAACCCGCGGGCTCAGGCAATCCACTCACCTCAGCCTCCCAAAGGCGCAGGATTACAGGCTGAGCCACCGAGCCTGGTGGAAAGTTATTTCTTAGTCACCCAGTAAACTAGTGCCTGAGCAACCCAGATCTTTAGGCTCCCAGGCTGGAGTTTTCTTCTATGGCACCAGGAAGGCATTGACATTCACTCAGCATTCACTCAACACACACACGCACACGTACGGGCAGGTGGTAGGACTACCCTGCACACCTCTGGACTGTCAGTACTCGGCACTAAACTCAGGGAGCCATAGACTCCCCAAAGACACTGTCTGAATGAGGGTGACTCACTTCAAGTATCTAGGGTTCCCCTGGACTCTTCCAGGTCCAGTCCCTGTGTTCCAGGGGCTGCCACAGCTGCTGGTGCAGGTCCTACTGTTCCTCTTTTCTGCTCTTATGCCCAGGAAACGGGCTTCAAACCCTATTTGCTTGGACTCTCTCAGTTCTGTTGAGCCCTTCTGCTCTGGGGAAGCATGTCTCAGTAGGCTGACCAGGACAGGGGTCCATAAGGTTCATGCATTCCAGAGCTGGGCCCCTTCCATCATGGGGGCGGGGCTTTGCTGTCCTTAGTCCACTCAGACACTTTTCTGGAATTTTGGATAATGGGAAAGGAGTTAGAATCTTCATCTCTTCTCTTGGAAGATCGCTGGACTTCTTAATGCAACTCTCCTTTCACAAATGTCTAGTGTCTTTCCAACTGCACACATCCATGGTTCTGCTTGAGTTGGGCTCACCTTTCCAGCTGGAGTGCAGTGGCTGCTTCCTAGCCTCGACCTGCTGCTGGATTTTGTTCCGATAGCGGAATACAGGCATGCCTACATCCACTGTTTCTTGAGAGAGATCTCGCTGGCAAACGTCTGAACTCAAATCCTCACTCTCCCAAAGCGGTTACAGCTGAGCCACGACCCTGGATTTCTCTTTCACACACACACACACACACACACACACACACACACACACACACACTCACAACCTCCCCAGGACTTCTGCCACACTCATTTCACAGATGATAATATAGAGACTTGGGGTGATTAGATAACTTGTCTCAGGACTGGCTAGTTGGTGGAACAGACCGAATTCAAAGCTGGGTCCTTCTAATGTCAACTTCCTTCTGTTCACCATGCCACATTGAGCAATGGACAAGCTGTGCTGCTGGAGGTGAATGTCAATGCCTTGAGAACCTGTCCCAAGCCCCGGGAAGTGTCGGGCAGTTTTCACATGTTGGGCTTCTGAGTTCTACCTAAGCCAATCCTCCAAGCCACCATCTTGCCCTTGCTAGCCTGGGTGCCACCGAAGGTGGGCTGGGCACACTTTGTTCACGGTCTCTCTCCTCCTCAGAGGTTCTTGCTCTCCTCTGCAAAGTGTGGGTTTCTAACACATTTCCATGGGAAAATGCTTCCTTGCCATACTCTGGCAGACCTTTGCGATTTGACTGATGCAATCATGTGCAAAAGAAACGCTCATTTGTACTCACATAATAGTGAGAAAAATAATACCACGCAACAAGTTAAAAAGCCACCAGACTACCTTGAGTGGTAAACTTCCGGCATCGAAATGATCTCAGATCGCTTGTCTAGGTCATTGCCTCACCCTGCACTGCTTAAAACATACACCCACTCATTCACACTCATCACACACCCTTATACACACTCACACCCACTCTTATACGCATCTATGTACCACACCCACTCACATCCCCCATTGACACCCACACTCCCTCATATACTCACAACATACCACACACACCCTCATTTCACTCACCACAAACACACATACTTGCCATACACACCACTCACACACTCTCACTACACACACACCATTCACATACATGCCCACTCACACATCACTCACAATATACCATAACTCATACACTCACCATACACACCATGCATTCACACACTAAGTTATCACACAAATCCCACACACCCACACCAACTTATACACACATACACACACCACATACTCACACACTCATCACATATACGCCACACACACACACACACACAAACACACACACACACACACACACTCACACTCACCACCCACATTCTTCACCCTGCCCTGTAATCCTGATTACCTCCAGAGACAGGAAAATCACTACCTCCCAAAGCAATTTCTTTCATCCTTGGATGGCCCTGAGTGTGAAAGTTCTCCTCTTCATACTGAGCCAAACTTATTCACCTCTCTGTAACTAAACTTCCTTCCTTCCTTCCTTCCTTCCTTCCTTCCTTCCTTCCTTCCTCCTTCCTTCCTTCCTTCCTCTTTTTTTTGAGTCGGGGTCTCACTCTGTCATCCAGGCTGGAATGCAGTGGCACACTCACGGCTACTGCAGCCTTGACCTGCTGGGTTCAGGCGACCCTTCCACCTCAGCCTTTCAACTAGCTGGCACTACAGGCATGTGCCACCACACCTGGCTAATTTTTTGATTCATTGTAGAGATGACATCTTGCTAAGCTGTGCAGGTTGATCTCAAACCCCTAGGCGCAGGCCTTCATCTCTTGCCTTCATCTACCAACGTGCTGAATTACAGGCGGAATGCCAGTACCTGGTTCAGGGCTGGGCACGGAGAAGGTGCCCAGGCCTCAGGTGCTGAAATTAAAAGGAATGTATTTGACCCCGCCTCCCTGGCCTTACCCTTGGTCCTGCTTAGTGGAAGGAGAAGCACTTTGGCTCTATCAGTGCCATAGCTTGGGATCAAATTCTGACACCACTACCTGGCACCTGGCACCTCCCCATAACATTTTTTTTTTTACTCCTTATTTTAGAACTTTAATGGAATCATGTTAAGAAATGAGAAATACATGTTTCATAGTCATTGGACTATTGATTATCACTTAGTCATAGTATATTAATCCACTACTCATTTCTTTCTCTATACTAGTACAAGATAGCAAATTAGGAAATACCAAATTAATATTTATTTAAGTGGAGAATCAATTTGACAACAAAGCTTTCTTTATCTTAATATTAGGAACAGGTAATCAGCATGTCATTATCGTTCCTTTTCAGTCAGAAAGCGTTTAGAAAGTGAGTTCATTAAACAAACAAGCAAAACGACGAATCCACAACCCTCCTACAATTTCTTCCAGTGCTGAGAGCCCTGTTCACAAGGGGGTGGGGCTATGAGTCACATGGACCCAGGTCCCAGTCCTCACCAGCCAAGCAGCCTGCTGGGGACTTTCTAGGCTTGGTGGGTGCGCTTGGGGTGCTAAAGGTGCCATGCCCGTGACCTCAGTGGGATTTTAGCTCCAACAGGGATCTGTACGTGGGAGTAGTTCAGGGTCATTTTGTAATCTTCAGAGGCCTTGCCCAGCCTCTCTTGTGTGACCGTGGTGACATTCCGGGACGCTCAGGCCACGTGAGGGGAGGACCCATGGCCTGGAACTTTGATCAGCGTTGGGGCTAGATTCAGCCGACCACAGGCCACACCAGCCTCCACTCGTCTCCTGAGGAAGACGGGGCAGCCCAGCCCCACCTGCTCAGCCCCAAGGTAGGCCTCCTGGGGTCACTACAGGGCTCCTGGGTGTGTGGGGACATGGGTGGAGGTGGGGCAGAAGAAGAGCTTGCCACTCTTTCCAGGTTTCAGAGAATTCCCTGGTTCCAGGCTGGCTGCAGCTCCTGGGTCCTCCTCCCCTGGGAGGAGAAGCCCCTGAGGTACTAGAGTGGTACTGGAAGAAGTAGGCAGAGGTCAGGGAGGGAAGCTGTGAGATGAAGATGGCCTGGTCCCTTCCCTCAGGGAGCTCAGAGTGACTGGGGGAGTAAATGGGTGACCAGATGCCCAGATTTGCCTGGTTCTTTCCAGTTTATGCTTGCCATTCTCTAAATAACAATGATTATTATTTAGAGATAGGGTCTTACTATGTTGCTCAGGTTGGTCTTCAATCTCTGGCCTCAAACAATCCTCTCACCGCAGCTTCCTGAGCCAGGTGCTGGCATGCAAATCCAGGTGCAGAGACACTGCAGCAGGACCCCGACCCCAGGTCTCAGTCAAGTGGGTACGACCACCTAGAATACAGAACAAAAGGACCCAAGCATTCAACACAGGACAGGAGGAACCTGAGGATCCAAAAAAGGGGCAGTCAAGGAAGGCTTCACAGGGGAGGTGTGCCTTGCACTGGTCTGGGAGAGTGGGTAGAATCAAGAGTGGCAGTCATAGGGTAAGGCGGGCACAGGTATCCTAAAGTGAAGGACTGTGGAGGCCAAGGCCCAGAGGTGAGGCTACAGGGGTGAGTTGGACTGTGCCCTGTCTTAGCCTCCCCTTAGTTCAAGATGTCAGCTGTCTCCTCTCCGAGAGCGCTCACGCAGCTGACAGACATGCTCCTCTGAGTCTTTGTAACATCACTGCCAAGAAGGGAAGAAATCAAGTCAGCCCTTATTATGTGCTTGGAACAGTGCTTCCTGTTTTACTCAACTACCTCGATATTTATCATAAAAGAGCTTTCAACCTTATTATGGAAGTAATACAAGTTTCTCATGTTAAAATGCAGAACAGGCCGGGCTCAGCGGCTCAGCCTGTAATCCCAGCACTTTGGGAGGTCGAGGTGAGTGGATTGCCTGAGCCCATGGATTCGAGACCAGCCCAGGCAACTTGGCAAGAGCTCATCTCTACAATAAATCAAAAATTAGCCGGGCATGGTAGCACGTGCCTGTGGTTCCGGCTACTTGGAAGGCTGAGGAGGAAGGATCACCTGAGCCCAGCAGGTCAAGGCTGCTGGCAGTAAGCATGCCACTGCACTACAGCCTGGGTGATAGAGTGAGACTCCTGCGGGGGCCCGTCCCGCAAGGGTCTGGGATGTGTTGAAGGAGAGACGGATAGGCGAAAGATGAAGATCATATACCGGACACCTGCTTCTTGAACAGATGACGATTTAATGTTAGTTAACACAGAGATTTTATACCATTTGTGAAGGGGCAAGACAAAGAAAATTCTTTCACATACATATCTTTTAAAAGTTACCAGCTAGTGGTCTTAGTAGCGAACAAACCAAGATTCCCATAGGTCTTAGTAGCAAACAAACCAAGATTCCCATAGGCCTCCAGACAACGTCTTATTCATAAAGCCAACAATGTCAGGTCTTTGCCAACAATGACACTCTCAGTCCAATGTCCCAAATTACAAATGTTTCAAGAAAGTTTCTTTAAGTGTATATTTCTTTATGTGTCAGGAATATTCTCATCTTAGGCTCTTATGTTCTTCAGAGTCCTGTGATCGCCTCCCTTGTCCAAATGTCCTCGTTACTTTTCTCTTATCTTGCAGTGCTTGTTTCTAAAGAGAACTCAAAAGAAGCTTTTAGTAATGTTTCCCAGGCCCCTCAAGGTTACTTTCTGTTTTAGCTGATCTGTCATAAAAGTGTCTGATTATTATATCCTGAGTTCAGTGAAAACCTACTCTATAAATGTTAACTTAGAGTTTTAACTATAGAATTAAGTAAAAACCTTAACATTAATCTTTATCCGAAGTCAGTGAAAACAGTGTTATAAATCACCTACATAAGTGTTAGAACTTATAATGAATTCATAATGAACTTACTATAAACTTGTGCTTTTAAAAATTCTTATGTCTAAACACTAAACTGCATAATTCTAAATCAAATAAGGAGTGAATATATTTATATCACATGTTACTTAAGCAATATCTAGTAACTTATAACCAAGTGAAAGAAAGCATTCTTGATGTGCTTCAGAGTTTAACCCTTGCATATGTTAGAAAAGGCCAAGTGGCATAGTGGGAAAATGGAAAAATAAACCATAACGTTTCCAGGTTAGCTGTGATTCTTCACATAAATATGCCATCTTCTTCTTCCACGACTGCACAGAATTTCTTCAGTTGTATCAACAGCAAAGATGGAAGACAGAAGGGCCTCAGCTGCCCGGACTCGCTTTGCGGCCAGGGGTCCTCAGCGCACCTGGACTTTGTCAATCAGGCGGGCCTCCAAGGCTGGCTCCCAACAGACTCCGACTCAAATAAATAAATAAATAAATAAATAAAATGTAGAACATACTTTTTTTTTTTTTGAAGTTGGAGACTCACTCTGTCACCCAGGCTGGAGTGCAGTAGCATACTCTCGGCCACTGTAGCCTCGACTTGCTGGGTGCTAGCAATCCTTCCACCTCAGCCTTCCAAGTAGCCGGAACTACAGGTGCGTGCTACCATACCCAGCTAACTTCTGATTTATTGTAGAGATGAGGTCTCATCAAGTTGCCCGGGTGGGTCTTGAACATGCGGACTCAGGCAATCCGCTCGCCTCGGCCTCTCAAAGTCCTGGGATTACAGGCTGAGCCACTGAGCCCGGCCAGAATATACATTTTTAAGCAGAAGGAAAAAATTAAAATCATCCACAATTCTACTTTTCAGAGATAACCACTGTAAATATTTTGTATATAATTTTTAACTATGTTTTCTATGTACAAATACATCTTAAAAATGGAAATGTAGAATTTTGAGATGACTGAACATATTTCATTTATGATATTAAGATCATCTTATCAATAAATACACATTCGCAATATGATTTTAAGGACAGCAGATTTCCATGACATTCATGTAACATGATTCATTTATCTGGCCCCTCCTGCTGGACATTTCAGTTGTATCTATTTTTGGCCCTGGTCCAATGCCTGTTAGCTGATTTAAGCTCCTAACAATGCTACAATTTAGGTACTGCGATGATTATTGTTATCACGATTGTTCTCAATGTGGAGATGCAGAAGCTGGAACTCTGAGTGGTGGCCTCACACTCTGGGTCACAAGTAGACAGCAGACAGGTAGGCTGGCCTGGGCAGGAACAGAGGCTGGAATCAGCCCAGACTTGACTTATCTTGCTGGGTTGAGAGGAGAGGAGAACAGGTCTGAGGAGCAGTGAGTCTTCCCAGGGGGACCAGATGAGGTAGCCAGGGGCTCCAGACAAGCCTCGGAGGCCCCTCTCTATGCTTCCAGTTGAGCTGGGACCCAAGTGGCAGAGCCCAGAGCCCAGAGCCCAAGTGAGGAGAATTCCAATGTAATCAGTGTCAAGCAGCAGCTCCCTGGGCGTCTGGGTCCAGGATTCTGGGCTCCCATCCCCCTCTGGAAAGAATCAGGTTTAGCTCTGTGGTGGATGATACACTGGCTTAAGGCCTGCACAGAAATGTACCAACCCAAGGAAGGAGCTCATTTACACCACCCCTCCCCTTGAAAAAACCAAACTTCCTTGGCACGCTGAAAGTGTGGGATAATTTTGTGGGCATTTGCTGGTCTTATTCCCAGATGAAAAGCAGGAAGCTTTTGGCTGCTGTCCCACTGTGGTCCTTTGGTGCCAGCCTCTACAGCTTCCAGGCAGGGGCACTTCTGTCTCCAGGGCTCCTCAGTGACCTGTTCTCTTGAGGGTGGGCTGGGGAAGGGGTCCAAGTCCAGGGTGTCCTGGTCAGAGCCCTTGGAATCTGCACTCCCTAAACCAAGGACCAAACAATCACACTTTCCCTTGGCTGGGGAGGAAAGAACTAGAAACAAATACTGTAGAGAGGCATCCTATTGGCCACGGTGGGGCAGATTTTCTGTAGCTAACCTCTGTGAGATTCCAGAACAGAGCTGGAGCCGGGCTGAACGCAGAACCATCAAGGTCACTCATTCGCCGTGTGCTCAGGGTGTGCTAGGCCCTGGGCTTGTAGCTCCCTCTCATTTTCTCACGCTGTCCTCACAATAGCCCCGTAGGCGAGGTGGTATTGTGCTCAGTTTTGAGCATAAGGACAGTAAAGTGCAGTGAGGTTAAGTCGTTTTGTGAAAGTTACAGAGCTAATTGGGGGTGGAGGTAGGATTTGAACTCAGACTGCCACTCAGGAGACATGTGCAATGCTTCTCGGCTGGGAGTGGATCACTGGGAAGTTATCAGTGTTCTGCAGCCTCATCATGAGTATTGTCCCCTGCCTCCCCAACACTGCCCTGATAGACAGGGAAAGGGAAGTCTTGCCCTGAACGTTAGAGGCCCAGCTCGGGCTTCTCTTCCCCCATGACACCCCTCACAAGGGCACAGGGGTCCAGCTTTCTAGGGGACCAAGCCACAGCAGTACATACCCTTAAGCCTGTGGGATGCCCAGGGGGAGCTGTGGGGGGGGGGTCTCTACTCAGTACAGGAGTGTTTTTTTTTTTTCGAGGTGGAGTCTCACTCCAGCCCAGGCTGGAGTGCAGTGGCACACTCATGGCCAACACAGCGTCGACCTGCTGGGCCCTGGCAATCCTTCCACCTGAGCCTTCCAAGTAGCTGGAACTACAGGCGCGTGCTACCACGTCCGGCTAATTTATTTATTTATTGTAGAGATGAGATCTCGCCAAGTTGCCCAGGCTGGTCTCAAACCCGCGGGCTCAGGCAATCCACTGGCCTCAGCCTTCCAAAGTGCTGGGATTACAGGCTGAGCCACCAAGCCCAGCCCCAAGCCAGCAGTTCTTATGGGCAGAGTCCTCCTCACCACGTCCCAGAGCTGGCTTTAGTTAGCATCTCTGCCGGCATCACAGGAGCCTGAAGGGAGGCGTGCATTTTCTCAGGTGATTTCTCCAGTGATTCTGCAGATAATTCCTGGGAAAACCGAGAGTCACTGAGTGTCTGAATGGAAGGAGAGTCAAGGGGGCTTTTGCAAGCACTGGCTTTACAGGAGACCTTGAACTCTCGGGGACCTTCAGCGGGAAGCGGAATCTTGAGATGGAGGAGGCACCAGCAGAGGGCAGCAGAGAGGCGGCCAGCAATGCGTGCTAGGGGCCCAAATTCCACATCCCTGATCTAGCTGTAAACTCTTAACAGGAGAGGAGAGCTGAGAAAATTAGGACTATGTTGTGAGAGAGCTTTCTTTCTTTTTTAAAATTTTAGCAAATTCAAATGTATCCTATCTAAAGAGTATTTTGTTCTTTCTTTTTTTTTCTTTTTGCACTGGCATTTCACTCTGTCAGCCAGGCTGGAGTGCCCTGGCATGATCAATGGCTCACCACAGCTTTGACCTCCTGGGCTCAGGTAATCGTCCTGGCCCAGCCTCCTGAGTAGCTGGGACTACAGGTGTGCACCACCATGCTTGAGTAATTTTTTTGATTTTTTGTAGAAATGAGATCTCACTAAGTTGCCCAGGCTCGTCTCAAGCTCCTGGGCTCAAGCAATCCTCTCTCCTCAACCTCCCAAAGTTCTGGGGTTACAGGTGTGAACGATCGCACCCAGCCATTTTGATCTTTTCTGAATAACCTTTTCTGTAATGATGATGGTTTGCATCCTTTAACAACGGTTAATGTAAGTTCCAGCTACTTGGAAGGCTGAGGCAGAAGGATAGCCTGAGCCCAGCAGGCCGAGGCTGCGGTGGCCATGAGTGTGACACTGCACTCCAGCCTGGGTGACAAACAATGAGACTCCAATTTAAAAAAAAAATGGTTAATGTAGTTTGTTAATTACTCACTCTGTGTCAGACTCTGATTTGTTAACTGTATTTACTCATTTAACCCTCACAATTCCTCTTACATGGTAAGAACTATTATTATCCCCATTTTACAGATAAGGAAATTGAAGCACAGATAGATTAAGGAACATGTCCAAGATCACATAGCTATAAAGTGATGGACCTGGGATTCAAATTCGTGAAAGTCACGTAAAAAAGTGATGTGAGTGGTTAACAGTAGTGGCTTGGCGATCGAACACCCTCTAAGGGGCAAGGGCTACTAAGTCCCAGCTAGTCTTGCCATGTGCCCCCAGATCATCCTGAAATCTGGACTTTTAATGTAGCATTTCCCAATTCTCATATGTTGGCTACTGATCTGTATATTAAAAAGATCACTTAGGAAAAGCCAAACACACTTATAAGTGTGCAATCTGTGGGTAGACGCTGGCAGTTTTAAAGACTCATATTTAGCAAATTAAAAACTTGGTCTCCCTCCTTTATTAAAAAAATATCTACTGTCCTGTACAGTCCCCAAGTCTGGGACCCCTTAGTCCACGCAACATTGGACCGTTCCCTGGGTTCCCCGGTGGTGGGAGCAGAGGTGGGCACAGGGAGGCATTTGGGATCTGGGCAGCAGTGCTGAGGAGCCTGTCTCGTCCCTGTGACCACCCTTGCCCTCAGCAGGCTGCAGAGACAGACGCCGGGACCTCCTCATCACCAGGATCAGACAAGGGCTGGGATCGGAAACTCAGGAGGAGCTAGAGTTTAGACATTCCAGCTCAGGAGCTCTCTGTCCATTTCCTACAGATTTTCCTGCAGTTCCACCATGCCCGCAGTCTCCTTATCCACCTCTCTTCCACGCCTGCTGGTCTCCTTTCCATTGCCCTCTCCCATCTGGAAATAAAGTCCAAAAGACCGGGTCTTGGTCCTGCCACTGCCACTCACTTGCAGGATGCCTGGAGACAGAACTCACAACGCCTTAGCTGCCGGGATGAAAACCCTGGCCCTACCTATCTCTCAAGGCTGCTGTGAGGTGGCATGCAAACAAGCTACTAAAACATACAAGCTGTTGCTCACACGGTGGCCTCGCTGATGAGGCTAACCCTCATTCGCAGCGTCCCATCTTTGGGCTTGCTCTCTAGTGCTCTGGTTACTGGCCATGCTGCCCTTGATAAAGGTGCCCTTCCTGTTTCTCTCCCTCCTCAAATCTAGAAGATGCTCCCTAGCGCCTGGCTGTGCTGGGCCTCTCTCCTACTCCTGGCTAGGCCTGGCCAGCCCTGCCCTGTGGGCTGTGATTGCTTCATCCGGAAGGTGTTCTGCTCGGATGAGGACATGATCGCCATCCCACCGGACATCCCACCACACACCACAGACATCGTCTTTGTGGAGACCTCGTTCACCACGGTGGAAACCAGGGCCTTCCGTGGTCGCCCCAGCCTGACCAAGGTGGTCTTCCTCAACACCCAGCTCCGCCACTTTGAGCCTGATGCCTTTGGGGGGCTGCCCGGGCTGGAGGACCTGGAGATCACAGGCAGCAGCTTCTCCAACCTCACTGCCGACGTCTTCTCCAACCTCACGTCGCTGGGCAAGCTCACCCTCAACTTCGACATGCTGGAGGCGCTGCCCGAGGGCCTCTTCCACCACATGGATGCCCTGGAGTCCCTGCAGCTGCAGGGAAACCGGCTCCAGATCCTGCCCGAGAGGCTCTTCCAGCCTCTGATGCATCTGAAGACCCTCAACCTGGCCCAGAACCTCCTGGCCTGGCTCCCCGAGGACCTGTTCCACCCGCTCACAGGCCTGCAGACCCTGAGGCTCAGCAACAACGCGCTTTCCAGCCTGCCCCGGGGTGTGTTCAGCAGCCTGGGCAGCCTGAAGGAGCTCTTCCTGGATGGCAACGCCCTCTCGGAGCTGCCCCCCACCGTGTTCTCGCAGCTTCTCTGCCTGGAGAGGCTGTGGCTGCAGCACAATGCCCTCATGCACCTGCCACTGCCCATCTTCTCCTCTCTGGGCCGCCTGGCCTTCCTGAGCCTGCAGGGGAACCGGCTGCAGGAACTGCCCGCTGGCCTCTTTGCCCACACCCTGGGCCTGGCCGGCCTGTCCCTGTCCCATAACCGGCTAGAGACGGTCGCCGAGGGCACCTTTGGCCACCTGTCCAACCTGAGCTCCCTCACACTCTCACACAACGCCATCGCCCACCTCCCCGCTGACGTCTTCAGGGGCCTTGGGGAGCTGGTGACGCTCTACCTGGGCAGCAACAACCTGACGACCTTGCACCCTGCCCTCTTCCAGAACCTGTCCAAGCTGGAGCTGCTTAGCCTCTCCAGGAACCAGCTGACTGCCCTCCCGCAGGGTATCTTCGACACCAACGACAATCTGTTCAACCTGGCCCTGCATGGCAACCCCTGGCAGTGTGACTGCCACCTGGCCTACCTCTTAAGCTGGCTCCGCCAGTTCACCGACCGGCTCCTGAACATCCAGGCCTACTGCGCGGGTCCTGCCTACCTCAAGGGCCAGGTGCTGCCTGCCTTGAAGGAGGAGCAGTTAGTGTGTCCTGTCACCCAGGACTCTCTGGGCTTCCAGGCCCTGGGGCTGGATGATAAGGAGTTGGGGGGCAGCTGGGATCTGGCTGTGGAGTCACGGGCTGCCCAGAGCTCATGTACCTACAGCAACCCCGAGGGCACCGTGGTGCTCGCCTGTGACGAGGCCCAGTGTCGCTGGCTGAGTGTCCGGCTGTCTCCCAGGCAGGGCTCGGGCTTCCCCGGACTGACGTTCAACGCCAGCCAGGAGTGGGACCTGAGGTCAAGCTGCGGCTCTGTTCGGGTCACTGTGTCTCTTGAGGCTCCGGCAGGGGGGCCCTAGGTGCAGGGCACGCAGGAGGCGGCTGATGGCCCCTGGGGCCTGACCAGGTGACAGATGAGGGCAGAGAGGAGCCGAGTCTCTGAAACTCTGGTTTTTCTGATGCAAGGGACGGGGTTACATCTCCAAGGTGGGGGAGTCGAGTCAGGCCTGCTCCGCCACTAGCGTCTCCTCCTCCTTTTCCTTTGTCACCCCTCCCGGAAGCGAGGCCTAACAAGGCCATCCTTGTGCTTTGCAAAGCACCCTTGAAAGCTGCATCATGGTCTGGAGAATAAAACACCCGCAGCCCCCTTGTGTCCCCATGATTTAACACCCACCTGCTCTCATCCCCGAGGGGAATCTGCTCGCCGTTATCCCCGTGCTGCGGAGTGGAGACCTCCTCCTTCTGACATCTGATTCAAAAGCAAACATCTGTTTCATTCTCTTTCCCTGACATTGTGTTTTGTTTTGTTTTGCGTAGGAGTCACACTCTGTCACCCAGAGTGAAATGTGTGACACGCTCACAGCCACTGCAGCCTCGACCTGCTGGGTTCAGGCAGTCTTCTTACCTCCACCTCCCCAAATGCTGGGATTACAGGCATGAGCCACCGTGCCTGGCTGGTATGGTGTTTTTAATTGGTATAGAGGATTTAAAAAGGGGGGTGACAGAAGGAGAGGTGACCGGAATGTGTGGAGGCAGGGGTCTGACTGGTGCACGGGGAGGTCCAGTGGTCAGCACCCACCTTGATGCACCCAAGAGAAATGGGGTACATGGCATTCCAGGAGGGGAAATCCTGGACACTGGGCTGGTTTTCTTTTTGAGTTGGAGTCTCACTCCGTTGCCCAGGCTGGAGTGCGGTGGCCGCTCCCGGGCCACCACGGCCTCGACCTGCTGGGCTCCGGCGATCCTTCCGCCTCAGCTTTCCAAGCAGCTGGAACTACAGACATGCACCACCAGGCCCTGCGAATTTTTTGTTTTATTGTAGAGACGAGGTCTCACCATGTTGCCCAAGCTGGTCTCAAACCCCTGAGTTCAGACAATCCTCTCGCCTCCTCCTCCCAAAGTACAGGGATTACAGGCTTGAGTCACCTTGCCAGGCAGATGCTGGTCTTTCATGACACAAAGCCCCCAGAGAGGAGGATGGCTTGCCAGTTCAACACACACGGTGGTCGCTTCTAAGGAGAGAAAGGGTCCGAGGTGTGGGGGACAGGCTGCATGGGTGGCATGCTTCAGTCCTCTGTCTTCTCACGGTGTGCGACCCTGTGGATGGCCCATTCTTACCCAGCTTGGCCACTCCTTCCACCTTCTTCTGCCACCTCCTCGGGGTCACTGTCATCCTGCCCCACTGGGCAGCCTCAGGCACCCAGGGTTGGCTGCCTCCTTCATGCTGGTGACCAGGCCTCTCCCCTCGGGCTTGACTCTTTTCGGCTCCAGGCTGATATTGCCTGCTCAGAGTCCCGTGTCCTCTCTTAGCCACAGATACGTCTAACCAGGCTCTGTCCCCAATGCCTCCAGATTCCTATCAGCACATGGGCCTGCCCAGGAGCTGGAGTGTTCTCCAGCCTCTCCTGTCCATCTTCATGGCCAACTAGTCAATGAGCGCTCTGGGCTTCAGCCTCAAGCATCCCTCCGTCCACTTCTTCCCCATGAACCGAACCCCTGCACGGCTTCCTCCCTGGTTTCCTGGCTTCAGTGTGGACCAGCCTGGAAGAAAGACTGGGCTGGGGAGGGAGCCATCAACTGGATGCACCACAGACCCTGGGAGCTTGGGTCTGGGAGGAAGCTGACTAGGGCGTGGGGATGAAAACACAAAGCATGAAGAAGTTGGTGTGCATGTGCTGGGGGTGCAGGGGGGTGCGTGTGGGAAGAGCAGCCTCGGCCAGCATGGGCCTGGAGAGGGCTGCCCTTGATCTGGGGCCTCAAGGAGGGTCATGGGCAGAGCGGGGGTAAAAGGAGGAGTGTGGCAGGCAGGAAAGGTCAGGGCCAAGGGTGATGGGGGGTGGTGGAGGAGATGAGGAGGAGAT
This sequence comes from Cephalopachus bancanus, assembly GCA_027257055.1. Classification (NCBI taxonomy): domain Eukaryota; kingdom Metazoa; phylum Chordata; class Mammalia; order Primates; family Tarsiidae; genus Cephalopachus; species Cephalopachus bancanus. Next base: position 1,087,421 of record JAPVLO010000546.1, on the reverse strand, counting down.
GGGAAGCTGGATGGAGCCCATTCCACCGGGCCTGGGGGTGGGGGCAGGGTGAGGGCAGCGAGGGGTGTGCATGTTCATCAAGGATGCCTGGGCAGTTTCTGAAGGAGAAGCAGAGCAGGGACACAGACTTAGGCAGCTGGCCTGGTGAAGACTGAGGGGCTCAGGAGGCAGGGAACCAGTGAGGGCTGAGGCTGGACCTGAGAGGGGAGCCAGGAAGGCCAGAGGTGCCAAGGAAATAGAACCAAAGGCTTCCAGCATATGCACAGAGGGATTAAAAGACCTGATGCGAACTGCAGAAATGCAAATGAAAGGAACACAGGCCTCACTGAGGCCTATCAGGCCTGCAGGACCGAGAAAGCTGGATCATGCCGTGTGAGGGCCAGGAGGTGGACGCTGGGGGCCTCCAGGTGCTGCTGGCCAACAGTCCAGCAGGTCTGAGTCTAAGAGAGGGTTTGGGGAGAAAGTCAAGGGAATGGGGTTGGGAGATGCACCAAGGAGGGAACTGAGGTGAGTCTCAGGTTTCTCTCCTGGGTGGCCAAGGACTGGGAGCCCCCAACCAAGGGGACAGCAGGGGACAGCCTGCATTAGACCAGGAAGTGCAGTCTTTCCCTCATCTCCTGTGGGGCCATTTTATTTTATTTTTCAGGGATCTTGCTATATTGCCCAGGCTGGCCTCGGGCTCCTGAGTTCAAGGGATTCTCCTGCCCCAGGCTCCAAAGTAGTTGGCACGACAGGCACACGCCACTGAGCTGGCTTGTGGGGCGATTTTAAAAAACAGAGACCCCCTAATGTCTGTCCATATTGTCACAGCCCCTAGAGAAGGACATGGTAAGGGCTCAAAAGCTCCTGTACATGCCTGAACAATATTCCTGAGAGCTAATAAAAGGTGTGCTTCCCCTTATCTCCTGTGCACTCCCAGTAAGTAGCTTCAAGAGATCCTTGACTTCCCTGGAGTCTACGCCCAGTCAACTGAAAGATGCAAATCCCCACTTACTGCCTTTTTCTGAGTGGGTATACGTTTGAATAATATGGTATCAATGTAATTGTAAACCTTGTGATCTGTATAACTTTTGTATCAATGTAATCATACATTTTGTGATTTGTATAATGTAACAGATGATGTCTTAGGCCTTGTAAACTCCCTTTACTCTACAGCAAGCTTGATTAACGCTTCTGCCAGGTCCTGCTGATAAAAGCTATGAGATACCTCTGATACCCGGCACCAGGAAGTCTGGACAGAAAAGTGTCACTATCGATAAATGAGGCTGAAACTCAAGTTCTAGACAACACTCTGCTGGTCACATGGCTAATGTCTAGGTACGAACAACTCTGGACTTATAAAAGTGAACTGTAAAAGCCTGGAGGGTAAGCAGAACCATTTTAGGAATACCTGAGTCTGACTCTGCTCTCTGGATTTGAACTCAAAAATAAACTTCTTTCTATCAGTTCCCTTCCCCTTTGATTTATTGGTATCAAGGGGAGCAGCCGAGCATTATTTGGACCATAACACGTCCTGATGCCCAAATCAGTTGAATTCTGAGGTGATGAAAGGCAGTTCAGCAAATTCACCGAAGCAACAGACTCCCAAATTGATTTGGTTTAAGAATAATTTCAGGCCGGGCACGGTGGCTCAAGCCTGTAATCCCAGCACTTTGGGAGGCTGAGGCGAGAGGATTGTTTGAACCCAGGGGTTCGAGACCAACCTAGGCAACTTGGTGAGATCTTGTCTCTACAATAAATCAAAAAATTAGCTGGGCGTGGTAGTGCGCGCCTGTAGTTCCAGCTACTTGGAAGGCTGAGGCGGAAGGATCGCCTGAACCCAGCAGGTCGAGGCTGAGGTGGCTGTGAGCATGCCACTGCACTGGACGACAGAGTGAGAGTCTGACTCAAAAAAAAAAAAAAAAAAGAATAATTTCAAGCAGATCCTTCCAAGGTTGGGATTTGGCCTCAGAAAGGCCAAGAAGCTTGTGTCACACTGGGCTGCTGGTTTTCACCAGGGTGTGATGCATACTCTCTGGGGAAATGACCCTACACCTAGCATACAGGAAGAGCTTCAGAAATGCCCATCACATGAGTTTTCCTGTCTGAGCTATGGACGTGGTCCAGGCATGTCCACTGGCAAGGATAGAGGTGTAAGATAGTCAAGCAGACATTTCTTTTAATTACATCACCCTTCTTTAAACATAACTTCAAGGGGAACCTCCAAAAACCTGGAATTATCTTTTGGAGAGTGGACCCTTGTAGTACAGTCTTCTCCTGCTAAGTAAGTGTTCAAGGAACCTCTCGGCATCAGTGTACCACTAGTGTTGTTGTGAGAAGCTGTGTTTAGCTTTCAGTGAATTTTGTTTTGGAGATCCTTTCAATGCATTTGCCCATTTCTTTGTGGGTGATTTATGAGGGCATGTGCCCACACCATGCTGTGTGTTCAGAAGTTTTTGACCCAAAACAGCATGACCCCTGTGCCCCACCCTCTCTATTCACGGGATCTCACTCTGAGTGGCTTTTTTTGTTTCCCCGAATGAAAAAAGTGCTCAGAGGGAAATGTTTTGCCCATGTGAAAGAAGGGAAATAAAAAACAGCAGAAGCACTAAAAGGCATCAAAATGGGCAAGTTCAAAAACTGTTTTGAGAGTGAAAAGAGCATCTCAATATGTGTAGTGCATCAAACAGTGAGTACTTTGAAGGTGACTGAAGTTTAAATATGTAAGAATAAATACAAAGACGGGACTGTTGGCTCAAGCCTGTAATCCCAGGCTGAGACGAAAGGATTGCTTGAGTTCAGGTGTTTGGGACCAGCATGAGCAGCTTGGTGAGACCTCATCTCTACAATAAATCAAAAAATTAGCCGAGCGTGGTGGCATGCACCTGTAGTTCCAACTACTTGGAAGGCTGAAGCGGAAGGGCTCACCGCCTGAGCCCAGCGGGTGAAGGGTGTGGTGGCCAAGAGCGTGCCACTGCACTCCAGTCTGGGCGACAGAGTGAGACTCCAACGCAAAATAAACAAACAAGCAAATAAATGAATAAAATCAAAATAAATAAATAAGAATAAACACATAGCTTTTATAAATAAAATTTTTGGTGGGATCCCCCTCATATGTATTAAATTAAGAAATCATAATCAGCCAGGCTCGGTTGCTCACACCTGTAATCCCAGCATTTTGGGAGGCCAAAGTGGGACGATCATTTGAACCCAGGAGTTTGAGACCAGCCTAGGCCGTATAGTGAGGCCTCATGTCTAAAACATTTTTAAAAATGAGCCGGGTGTGGTGGTGCATGCCTGTAGTCCCAGCAACACAGGAGGCTGAGGACGGAGGCCTGAGCCCAGGGGGTCGAGGTTGTGGTGAGCTGTGATTGTGCCACTGCACTGCACTCCAGCCTGGGTGACAGAGTAAGACCCTGACTCAAAAAAAAAAAAAAAAAAAAGACATTATAATTTCTCTCTGTGCCAAATGGTGATGAGGAAGAATGTTGGCCAACTGTCAGTTCATGCCAAGACAAGCTCATGAGTGTGCTGGGCTCCCCAGGGTTCTCGTGTCCTGTCTCCTGTGGTGTGGTCTGGTCTGATCCAGCAGTTTTCCATGGGTTCTGGACTAGAAATCAGCAGATCTGGCTTCCCCACCCCTTCCTTAACTTTCAGTCTTTGGCAAATCACAAATCCCTTCTGGGCCTCAATTTCCTTATCTACATAACAAGGAGGTTGATTGAACTCTAGAATGAATTACCTGGGGAGGTTTTGTTTTTGTTTTTGCTTTATTTTATTTTATTTTTTACAAGAAAAATGACAAAAACCAAAACATGGTACCTGGGTCCCATTTCCTGAGATTTTGATTTGATTAGTCTGGTGGTGAAGGGGGAACCCAGATATCAGTTTTGTTTTGTTTTGTTTTTTTTAACGCCTCCAATGATTCTAATGCATGACCAGAGATGAAATGTCAGGGCTCAGCCAAGTCTAGGTCTTCCCACGATGATTTGCAGCTGGACCCAGGGCAGTTTTGCAATGCTAACCGTGTCAGACCCACCTGGTGTCTGCTCTGGCTGAATTCATGAATGAAACAAGCCACAGACACCACATACAAAAATATTTCATGGTTTTTGTTCTTTTTTTTTTTTTTCTTTCTTGTTGATGTAGATGTTATCCTTAATGCTCTGGTAGCTCTTGCACTTTTGAAGAAACAACAGCTGGGGGCGCAGGCTGTCTTGTTTTCTTACAGTACAAAGATGGCTAAATCCTTCCGAAGCTTCTTCCAGCAGGCAGGACTCCAGGAAGCTTTGGATGTCGTATGGTTCTTCGATGACATCCTGCTACTTTCAGCCATGTGGCCTGGCAGGTTATTAAGCTCTCTGTGCCTTAGTTTCCTCTGTTTACTGGTTATCACATAAAACATTATGAGGACCCATCTCATAATGTTACTGGTGAAGATAACATCAGTGCATTCATATGAAGTGCCCCAAACAATGACACATGGTAAGTTCTCAGAAAAGTTATCATCTTGTATTATAATTATTTTGGCTACTATTTCTAGGAGAGGACTGTGAATGCGGGTGGGGAAGGGTAGGCACGTACTGGCCACGTGCTCTCTCCCCTTTCGTGTTAGTCTGCTTCCGGGAGAACATTACAGCTGCAGTTGACACATCAACATTGCATTATTTGGGCGGATTGGAAATACAATGCACGCAGTCGTTCGGTGCTAAGCGTGGATCCTGGAAAACCGGGCGGTGCTGTCAAAAACGAGACAACCTAGCACGGTGCAAGTCCCGCGACGAATTCCTTCTCGCAGCCTTTTCGGCTTGCTGCCACCGCGCGCGCATCTGCAAGCGGTCCGGGTCACCGTCCTGCGAGTGCTCCCATCCTGGTCTCAGAGCGCCCCCGTGTGGCCCCGGGAAGAACGGTTTCCGCAGCCGGAGACCCCAGCGGCGCGGAAGGTCCCCGCGGGCGGCCGGGGACGGCGAGGGCTCGCCCGGCTCTGCCCGCCCGTGCGGAGGCGCAGGGAAGTCAGACCCGGGCCGCCTAGAAGGACGCGGGCACACTGACTCGGTGGCCCCGGGACACTTCGGGCGGCGGGCGGGCAGAGCTGGGCGAGTTCTCGCCGTCCCCCAGATGCTTCCGCCTCCTGCACTTTAAACAAGCGCCAGGTCCGCCCGGGCTCGCGCCAGGAGCGGCCCGGGCCGAGGCCGCGTCCACACGGACGGCACCGCCACCCGGCGGGCTGGGCGGTGCCGCGGCGCTCCAGGGTGTCCCCGTGGCGCTGCGCGTCCCGCACGTCGACTTATCCCGCGGCCGCACGTGCCGCCAGACGCCGATGTGGCGCAGACCTGTCGCGACGACCTCGGCCTAGAATCTGCTCCTGCCATCCGCGCCCGCGTGGACGCATGTTTACTGCTCCAGGACCGCGCCTGCCATGTGCACGCGGGAAGACAGTGCTTGGTTTTCTTTGGGAGTTTACCAGGAGTTGTTCAGCATTTGGGAAAACCCTTTCCTCTGGGCAATGCTTAGCCCTTGTTCCAAAATGTCAAATATAACCAAAAAGCAACTTCTCAGAAATTCATCCTCTTCTCATTATAAGCAGGTGAAAGTGACTTTATCGCGTCTCTAGTGAGGTCTTGACCAAGCGCTTCACCAAATGGATGTTATTTTATTATACATTGCCTCTTATTTCTAATTTCTGTTACAGTTGGAACACTTTATTTTTTATTTTTTTATTTTTTGAGTTGGAGTCTCACTCTGTCGCCCAGACTGGAGTGCAGTGGCTGCTCCCGGCCACCGCAGCCTCCACCTGCTGGGCTCCGGCGATCCTTCCGCCTCAGCCTTCCGAGTAGCCGGAATTACAGGCATGCACTACCATGCCCGGCTGATTTTTTGATTTATTGTAGAGATGAGGTCTCGCTGCCCAGGCGGGTCTTGAACCCGCGGGCTCAGGCAATCCACTCACCTCAGCCTCCCAAAGGTGCGGGATTACAGGCTGAGCCACCAAGCCCGGCTGAACACTATTTTTAAATTCTGTATGAGGTCTGATGATATCTGTGAATTTTTACTTCAGGAGACAAAAGGGGCGTTATAAATGATTTTCTGTAAAAAGGGGTGTCAGGCCTGTGGGGAGACAACCCACTGCTCAGAGGAACAGAAGACACAAGCCCAGGTGCTCTTCATGGATGCAGGCCTAGAGGGGTTTCCGGCCCTCTTTTCTCTGGAGGTGGTGGGTCTCTGCCTGGGGCTCCCCTTCCTGCTTTACCAGGGAGGCCTTGGGAAGCGGAATAGGGACTCAGGTTGCTTTTGTAGGGAAAGAAGAGGTTAGAGTATTAGTGTTCTCCGGAGGATCAGAACCAATAGGAAATAGAGATAGAGATGGACAGAGAGAGAGAGAGAGAGGGAGAGATGAGTGGGGGAGGAGGGACTGGAACTGGATCATGCAGTCATGGAGGCTGAGACGTCCCATGGTCTGCAGGCTGGGACCCCAGAACCCTGCTGGTGTAATTCAGTCCAAGTCCGAAGGCCTGGGAGCCAGGGGAGCTGGTGGTGTAACTCCCAGGCCAAGGTCAGGAGAAGACGAGGTGTGATGTCCCAGCTCGAGCAGTGAGGCAGGCGAGGGGTGCCTGCTCCCTTTCTCTGCCTCTTGCTCTCCTCAGGCCCTCCAGGGACTGGCCGATGCCACCTGCGGTGGGGAGGTGACCTGCTGTACTGAGCCCGCCGTTTCAAATCCAGTTTCATCTGAGAGGCCCCTCACAGACCTTACAGAAACACCCAGAAACAATGTCTAATCTGGGCACCTTGCAGCCTACTCAGGTTGACACATACAATTTGCCGTTGTAATTAGGAAACCTGACTCAGGGCATCAGTTCGACCTCACTTTGCCCTGTGTCTGTGAGCAAGTCACTTCCTCTCTCCAGGTCTCCGAATCTTCATCTGGGAATGAGGGGCTGAATGCTCTGGTGGAGGTGCGGCATATCTCACCTCCTGCACAACCTTCTGTGTATGCTGTACCTCTGGAAGCACCCACCACCTCACTTGGCCTGGAGGATGGGGGGCACCTCCCCAGGGGAGGGCCCTGCCAGAGCCCAAACTCTCAGACCTCTGGGGGCAGCTGCACTCCTTGACCACAGCTCAGGTGCCGACGGCCATCACAGCCTTCCAGTCTGGCCCCTCGAGAACTTTCTCTGCAACCTCTCTGCCCATGGGTGCTCCATGATGGTGCCCTCACTCCCTCCTTATGCAGCCCAGCCTTCCCTAGGCAGCGTGATTATCCTCCCTGTAACATCCCATCTGTCCCTGAGCAAGTACACACCCCTGTCCCCCCAACAGCCCCTCAGAAGTGGAAGCAGCCTTCCTATGCCTTCAGTCAATCATCTCAGTCCTTTCTAAACATCCCCAGTAGCGACTCGTCACAAGGCATGGTCTGCAGTTCCCCTCTCCCTGTCATGGGAGCCATGGTTGTGGGCCATCTTGAAGAATGTTCCATCTTGCAGGGCTGGGACGCCAAGCCAGTGACCCCATGGTAGATGGAAAGCCATTTTCCTTGAAGCTGTTGCCTGGTCAGTTTCATCCTTTGCTGACCTCAGGGTTTTTTTTTGTTTCTTTCTCAGCACTATGTGGCTGGTCTGCCTGTGTTCTTTGGTTCTAATCCTGTTGGATGTAAGATCCTAATACCTTCAAAAGATTTCTTTGTCAAGCTGGATGTCACAGAGATTCTGGCAACTATGGGGTTAGCCTTCACAGAGAGTTACTCCCTGGTCATGGACTTTCCTGGTATTGGATGGGGAGTGGAAGTGGAATTAGAAGTGGATTTTGTGCAGCATCTACCTAAGAACTTTGAAGTAGGTGCACTGCTGATCTGGAAGGCCCAGTGTGCTCAGGGGTTTCTGGAGGGCTCACTTTATGAGGTGGGCCACGAAACTGCTCAGACACCACCCTACCAGCTGCAGAAACAGAAATTCAGTCTTCAGAATGATAGGTGAATCAGAAGAGGAGACTGTTTGATGACCTTGAAAGCTGGAGAAACTTCCTGAACAATGCTGACATTTCTTTCCTGCCCAAGGGACCAGGATGCCAGCTGACCTGTATGCACTTGACTGACAGAGATATCTCTGTTCTCCCCAAGAAAACCTTTCAGGGACTGTCCTGACTGGAAAGGCTTCCACCAGCAGAAGACAGAACTGGATACCACGCCTCGGGATCACACTGTAGTCTACCTGACTGAGCCAAGCATTCAGGACAATGGGACCAAGTTTTTTTCCCCAGAAAGTCCTCAAATTGGAAACGATGAATTTAGAAAGCTGCCCCCTGGGAAGTTCCCACCTCATGTCTTCTTTGGACCAGTCAGGGGCACACAGAGAAAACAGCTCAAATGAGCCAGGCCACCTCTAGGCCAGTTATGCAAGGCCATTCTTGGGAGCAGGCTCCAGTTGGAGCAGCTTTGTACTCCTGCCAGATGCTCTCCAACCAGGATGACCCCAACCAAGATGGCCCCCCGACTGAGATGCCCCTCAACCAAGATGTCCCCCGACCAAGATACCCCCAACCAAGACGCTTCCCCAACGAAGACTCTCCCCAACCAAGATGCCCCCAGCCAAGATGCCCCCCAGCCAAGACACCCCCCAACCAAGATGCTTTCCAACCAAGACAGTATTTCTCATATGCAGATTTCAACTCTGCCTTGAAGAATCATGCATTTGGGAAATGCAGGTTTCAGCATGAAGGCCAATTAAATCACTGCTTAAAAGATGATGTGTTAGCCGGGCTCGGTGGCTTAGCCTGTAATCCCGTGCCTTTGGGAGGCTGAGGTGAGTGGATTGCCTGAGCCCGTGGGTTCGAGACCCGCCTCGGCAGTGAGACCTCATCTCTACAATAAATAAAAAAATCAGCTGGAGCCGGGCTCGGTGGCTCAGCCTGTAATCCTGCGCCTTTGGGAGGCTGAGGTGAGTGGATTGCCTGAGCCCGCGGGCTCGAGACCCGCCTGGGCAGCGAGACCTCATCTCTACAATAAATCAAAAAATCAGCCGGGCGTGGTAGCACGCGCCTGTAGTTCCAGCTACTCGGAAGACTGAGGCGGAAGGATTGCCGGAGCCCAGCAGGTCGAGGCTGCGGTGGCCAGGAGCGGCCACTGCACTCCAGTCTGGGCGACAGAGTGAGACTCCAACTCGGAAAAAAAAAAAAAAAAAAAAAAAAGATGATGTGTTTCCTTCTTTTGCAAAATTGTAGGAGTCTCTCTCCAGAGCCACCAAGGTGGTTAGCTTGACTTGGGGTCTTTTGCATACCTTTCCCAGCTGTCATCTGGAGTCTTCTTCTCAGGGGCGCTGAGGATTCTCATGTGGGTGAAGTTGTCCTCTACCCTTTGTGCAATAACTCAAAGTGACTGAAGGGCCCTTTGGCTTAGAGATGGCCTCACTAAGGCTACGCTGTCCACAAGAACACTAGTAGTGTGGCTCTAAGCACTGAGCCCTACAACCACGCTAACAACCCCCCAGACCCCTCTGCAGCTAACGACACAGCCTGCAACCACACCCCTTTCAGCCTCCTCTGTGCCGACGCCAGTCTTGAGGACAGCATTTCACCATCTTGATGTCCTTTCAGGCAACCATGACCCTCACGCTCCAGCCGCCCTGCCATCTGCACCCACACCCGGAATGCCAGTCTTTGGGATCTCCTTGCCATGGCTTTGGAATGGAGCCCTGAGGCCCCAGTGAAATACAGATGGTCCCTGACTTATGATGGTTCAACTCCTGATTTTTCTATTTAACAATAGGCTTATTAGGTATTCAATGCATTTTCAGCTTAAGACATTTTGGATTTACAGTGGGCTTACAGTGTCAGGACATAACCTCATTGTAGTAAACTTCCCTTTACCTGGACTTCCAGTCCCTCTCCAACTGGGAGGCTGCAACCCCCCATCCCGGAAGGACACACTCATTCACCACATGTCTTGGGGAGATGCCCAGCTATGCCCTTCCTCTCTACCACTTAACCTTTCCAACAACCAAGCCTGTGCCCACTCCTGTTGTTGGCAGTGCAGAAAACACTTGAGAGAAGGCGTCACTGATCTGTCATTCTCACTCTCAGCCCTCAATACAGCTGCTGGAGTTTTCTTTTGCACCTGTGCCCAGTGCTTGGCTAGTCTGTGGTCCTCATCAGCTGTGCCCATCAGCCACAGCCCCAGAGGCCGGCCCCTGTGCCCCTGAGGTAGAGAAAGCTGCAGAGGAGGGAGGCCAGCCCCAGAACAGAATATCATCCACATGAGGAATCACATTGTGCCCCCTCACCCAAGCCAATGTGGCACAGACCTCCTCCTGCCCACGAGAGGGGACATATGACTTCCTGGGAGAGAAGAGGGGACATCTGAGTTAGACTTGGAGGCTGAATGGGGAGATCTGTATTTAGTCCCCGCACTGATTTTATTTTTGCTCAGAAATCTGTAAACCACCATTTTTTTTTTTTGGTGTCTGATACTGTTTGACATCAGTGGAGCTGGCAAACTTGCAAAGTCTCCTGGAGTCTTAAAAACTGGATCTAAAAATTGGAAATTGGCATATCCAAATAAATGGAAGCCAAAAGCCCTAGGGCATTTGTGATAAGTATTATTAGACCCCTGCATTCGCCCACACACACATCCCATGTTTAAGTTGAAATAGAACTCACTTATACAAAATTTCGCTATCCAATATCCGCCCTCTCCAAAACAGAGCTCTAAGCCAGAGAAAATTAAAAATCCTCCCTGAGTAGCCAAAATGGGTTTCCAGGACCTTAAATGAATGCTCCTGCATTTGTTTAAAGGAACGTTCCTCCTCTCAGGATCTGTTCACCTTGACTGTAGATGTGGCCATCAAGTTTGGTCATGTGATCTCCAGACTGTCATAGAGTCAAGGCAAATATGATAATTTGGGAGGAGGGCGGCCATCCTGTTAGAAGAAGACTCGCTAACAGCAAAGGAAGTGATAGAAAAATGGCAGAGTCAGACGTGAACTCCCAAAGAACAGCCTGGGTCATCGCATGTTGTGGGGAGGGTACCTCACAGCTCCTGGGGCCAGTGTGTTACTCCAGCACAAGTGAAAGCTGAGGGAGGTCTCGAGGACCTTGGCTACCTGGGGACAGGTGACATTATGCATAATGCTGTCTTAGTCTGTGACGCCCTGAAAGCAGAACTTGGCAGAAGGACTTGGCTGTGGTTTACATGGGAGGTGATCCTGGGAAGCAGGGCGTGAGCTGAGGAAGGAAGACCAGTGAAAGGATGCACTGGGGAGGCCCCCTAAGGAGCATCTGAAATGTCCCCAGAGTTGCCTTCCTGGAGCACAGGAGCTGCGCCATTCACCCAACACCCCCACCTCCAGCCTCTCCCCACTTCCGGGCTCAGTGGCCAGTGGGCACCAGGGCATGCCGTGAGGCACAGAGCAAAACCTAAAGCTGAGGGTAAGTGGGTGACTGGACTTACCCAGAATAGCCCCCGAGGCGGCTGCTGGAGAGAGGGGGCTGAAGGCATCGGCCACAGCAGCAGCAGCCAAGAGTGGCAGCTGCCCATACGCCATAAAGGCTTTATCCCTTGCCGGGCAAATTCTTGGTGATCAGAAGATCAGCCAGTCCAGACTGAGGTTCACAAAGCGGCCCTGGCCACGCTGAAACAGCCATGCGCTTTGAACATGCGTGTGTGGGCCTGTCTGAAGGGGGCCCCTGAGGACTTCCACGTCTCCTGGCTGCGGCCCTCGGAGGCTCACATGCAGCTTCCCACCGTCCTGCTTCGGGCAGGGCTACTTGTCCAGTGTGATCTTTCACTCCTTTCCATGGGCTCCTTTCCATGGGCACCTGTCTTTGGAGGGTGTCAGGGTGAGACCCATTCATTTATTCCACAAACGTCTCCTGGTGCCTTTGGTCAGGATCCGTGGAAGTGGACCTTGAGATGAGGGTCCAGCCGCAGGTGAGTTATTGAAAGGAACCGATCCTGGGAAAAACTGGTGAGGGGCGCAGGGCATGCAGGAGGAAAGGGGAGGGGAAAGCCAAGCTGGGTGTGGATGCAGAGGAAGAACCAGCCCTGGCCTGGCCCCGCAGGAAAGCTCTGGAATATACATTCATTCTCAGCTTTGCCCCAACGCAGGCAAGGGAGCAGAGCTTTTAGGCCCTTTCTCGGTCAGCCACTGGCTTCCCCGCAGCAGCCGGAGGACGGTTCCCCAAAGCGAGTCACAGACATCTGGGTGAGTCGCGAAAGCACCCGGAGCCTGGGGGAAGGGCCACGGAAGCATTGAGGAGTCCCAGGGCTGTCACCAATGTCTACCACAATGGCCCCCTCTGAGCCGGGCACTGGACTAGGGTGTGGCTTCACCACATGTGCCTCTCTCCACTTGGGGAAGGACTGGTTTTCGTGACTCCTGCCCCAAATGCACTGCACCCTAGGCAACCTGGGTCCTCCATCTGAACCTGTGACCTTAAGGAAGTCACTGGCTCTTAGTTTCCCATTCCTGCGTGAGGGGGCTTGGCTCTGAAGACCCCTCCCTCCTGCTACCCTCAGCGCTGTGGCCACAGAAACTTAACATGATGGGGGAAGAAGGTACTGATAAAAAATGCAATTTGTCGCAGCCATTGTGTCAGCCTTTAGATGTTTTTTATCTGAGATATATGGATGAAGTTCTATTATAAGCTCAACGATGATACTATCGAACATCTCTTGAGATAATAGAGTGGATTGATATAAGCATTTCATGGAAATCCAATCCCAAGAGCTGGAGAGAGAGCTAGGGTGCGTGTGTGGGGCGGGGTGGTTTGTGATTTCAGGAGGAGGTTTTTGGAATGGTGAGAGAGTTGAAGCCCATAAGGCCTAAGAACAAAGGGAGTGAATGAAAGGTAACTGCCCCTTGAGGGCAGGACAAAAGAAGTCTACACAGTTGAGTTACTTTCTAGTTGGCTTTTGCCCACCCACATTGCAAAGGACACAAAGACCAGCTTCCGCTCAGAGTGAGTAACTGCTTGCTATATGGGGTCGAGGGAAGCAGTTGCAGTGTGGGGTCACTTGTGGTGTAGAATCTGCCATGACCAGATAAACAACAAGGATGCAACTCTGTGCTCTGGAGCCGGTCTCGGAAGGGCTGGTGTTTTGAGTGAAGGGAGTTCTCTGCCGGTCTCCAGCATCCATAAAGTGCACTGGCAGGACGCAGGGACCTGGCAGAGCAGTGTGCTCCTGGCTGACCCATTCCGTGCCTGGGAAGGGACCCAGCGCCCCAAAGAATGCTTGGGGCCAGGGTCAGGTCATAGCGGAAGCCTGAATGCCAAGCAGTCATTAGGGGAGATTGATGGAAGGGGTGTGGTTTGGGGGAGGCCCGGGTGGCCTGCTGCAGCCTGTTATTTATGGCCTAGCAGGGGCGTCATCACTAGGCTGACAGCTCGCCGTGAGGTGACCTGGCTGGCACGCAGACTGCAGCCTTCCGCCCGCCCATCCCTCAGCGCGAGGAATGTCAGCTTCAGAGACAGTGAGCAGATGCGGGAGGTGTGGAAGGAGAGATTCCAGAACCCTAACCCCGAGACCTCTTTATCCAGAGAGAGGCATGTGTGCGTGTGTGGACACATGCTTGTGCCCCCTAAATGTTTATATAAGCAGACGTTTGTGAAATAGACATAGCACAGCTGAGTTGACTGTTACTTTTGGTACAGGTGAAATAAGCACAGATGATCCCAAATATTAAGTAACCCCAAAACAGCTCTCGGGGAATATAATTGGCTTGGGGAATGAACACTAAAGGCCTTTTGTTTTGCCTTTTTGGTTTGTTTGTTTGCCTTTGCTGTGTGTGTGTGTGTGTGTGTGTGTGTGTGTGTGTGTGTGTGTGCACACGCGTGCGTGTGTGTGTGTGTGTGTGTGTGTGTGTGTGTGTGTGTGTGTATGTGTTTCTTTGGCAACAGAAGTACCAGAAGATTCTATTTAATTTTTTATTATTTTAATTTTATTTTGTAGAGATGGGACTCACTGTGCTGCCCAGGCAGGTCTCAAACTCCTGGCTTCAAGTGATCCTCCCAATTCAGACTCCCAAAGTGCTGGGATTACAGGCATGAGACACTGCATCTGGCCTCTCCTATTTAATTTACCTGAGTTTTTGTTTGCTGTGCTTATCTGACACTGTGGGTTCAGGGCCCCAGAAACGTTCTGGGTGCTCCTGGCAAAGCTGAGCTGGTCAAATGTCTGTGGATGCTCCAGTCCACCAGCATACAAACAGCAGGACTCGGCTCCATGGTGTCCACGGATAGTGGCCAGGGCAGTGAGGGACAGTGGTGAGGAGTCAGAAGTGCAAGCCAGAGTCCTGGTGTGGCCGCTTCCCCTTATAACCTCCCTGCCTGGTTTGCCTCAGTGGACAGCGTGAGATCAAGTGAAATGAGGTAGGAGGGAATGGTTTGGAAACGTGAAGTGCTCCTGGAGACATCTGGGTGGGTGTAGAATCCCTCCACCAGGGGGCAGCAGGGAAGTTTTGGTGTCTGGGACCCCTGGGCCGGCGGCTTCCTGTGGGGTATAGCCTTGGGAACTTGCAGAGGCCCTGGAGGCCTGGGGAAGGAGGAAGGAATGTTCCATGGTGTGAAGGCTGCCTGCTACTTGAGGAAGCTCTGGAATCACAGTTTGAGAAGTAAAAATGAAAATGACTTGGTGGTGGTGTGAAGTCCTCTAGGTTGAAGGGGCATCATTGCTACGAGACCCCTTCATTTTCTTTCACCTGTTTAGAGGCTGTGGCCTAATATGACCAATTTATAAACCTTAACAGGTTTTTTGGGGGGTTCAGTTTTCGTTTTGAGTTGGGATCTCACTCTGTCATCAAGGCTGGAGTGCAGTGGCAAGATCGTGGCTCACTGTAGCCTTGACCTCCTGGTCTCAGGTGATCCTTCTGTCTCAGCCTTTAAAGTAGCTGGGACTACAGGTGCATGCTACCACACCCAGTTAATTTTTTGATTGTTTGTAGAGAGGAGGTCTTGCGATGTTATCTAGGCTGGTCTCAAGAACTCCTGGGCTCATGCAATCCTCCTGCCTCAGCCTCCCAAAGTGCTGGCATTATAGACATGAGCCACTGCACCTTACTGCCTTAATTGTTTAGATGAATACATTCTCATCAATATATCATTCATTTAAAAAACATATGTCTTGTGTGTTTGAAACTGTAGCTCAAATATTTCTATCACCTGGGAGTTCATTTTTGATATACCAAATCATCTTTCTTATTTTCTGGGTTTCACTGGCTAAACCTTTGTTGAGCTCACCTTGAGAATCTTGAGATCCAGCATGACTATCCCTGGAATGTGCGGATGACACTATGGTCCCTGCCCCCAGATGGTTGCTCACGGTCCAGGCGGAGAGGTAGAGTTGTCAGCCAGCAGTCACACCTTGGGGAGAAAATGCTCTGACAAGGCCAGGTGCCAGTAGTCCCAGCTGCTCAGGAGGCCCAAGCAGGAGGCTCACTTGAGGCCAGGAGCTCCAGACCAGCCTGGGCAACATAGTGAGATACTGGCCTCAACAAAAAAGAAATTTGAAAACGCTCTGACAGAGAGAAGCCCTGGATCACAGGACTCTAGAGGGATATTTTGTCAATGGCTGTATGACAAATTATCCTAAAACAGAGGTGCTTCACACACCAGGGATCATTTGTTCTCTCTCGGGGCTTCTGTGGGTCCAGATGCAGACAGGGCCGTGTCTCTGCACCATCACGTGCAGCCTCGGCTGGAAGGCTCAAGGCAGGCTGCCAGAATGACCTGAAGGTCACCGTCTCATGCGACTGCTGGTTGATGCTGGTGGTCGGCCACGTGACCTCTCTCTGTGGCCTGGGCTTCCTCGCAGCACAGAGGCTCGGACCCATGGCAGGAAAGAAGAAGGGATGCACTCCCCTGACCATGGCCTAGCCTCAGAAGTCATACAACCTCCCTTCGGTGCTATATTGGGCAGAGCAGGGACCACCCAGAGGGGGGAGTGCAGCCCCCACTTCTCAGTGGGAAGAGTGTCACGCTGCGAGATCATTCAGGGTAGAATAGGCATATGGGTGGGGCCATCTTTGGAAAATACAACCTGCCGTGCCCAGCTAGGAGAAGGGGTTGAAGCATTTTGGGGGGAGGCTTTCTGGAGGAGTGGGAAAGAGGTGAAGGAGAGAGATTCCAGGTAGAGGGCAGCATCTACTATGGGCCCGGGGCATTGAGAAGGCTTGGAGAATTCAGGCAACCACAAGCAGTTCTCTGATGCTAAAGCAGCTTGTGCTGGAGGTAGAGGGTGGGTACAGGGCTGCAGAGAGGAGGCGCTCAACCCAGAGAGTTCATGACCCCTTGGAGTTGCCAACCTCTCTGAGAATTAGAGGAAAGATAGAGCCCCTCTCCCAGGGAAAAAGTACCCACAGGATTTCTTTTTGAGATGGGGGTCTTGGTCTGTGGCCCAGGCTGGAGTGCAGTGGCACAGTCATAGCTCACTACAGCCTCAAACTCCTGATCCTTCTGCCTCCTGAGTAGCTGGGACTATAGGCATGTGCCATCAAGCCTGGCTAATTCTGTGATTTTTTTTGTAGAGGCAGGATCTTACTCTGTTGCTCAGGCTGGTCTCAAGCTCCTGGCCTCAAGTGATCCTTCCGCATAGGCCTCCCAAAATGCTGTGAGCCACTGTGCCCGGGCTTCCCACAGATTTTGCACACCATTTCAGGGTCCCGGGCTGAGCTCCCCTACCTGAGGTGACCTCAAAGATCCCGTCCTGCCCTGCACACCTGTGGAAACAGGTGGAGCTCCACATTAGCCAGTGACTATGAATGAGGCTGAAGAATTCACCTCCCCACTGGCCCAGGAAAGGGAGTCCTTGAATCTACATGAGAGAGGTATCAAGAGTCCGACCTAGGCTGGGCACAGTGGCTTAATCCCAACACTTTGGGAGGCTGAGGGGAGAGGATTGCCTGAGCCCGGGGGTTCGAGACCAGCCTGGGCAACTTGGCGAGACCTCGTCTCTACACTAAATACAAATATTAGCTGGGCATGATGGTGCATGCCTGTAGTTCCAGCTACTTGGAAGGGTAGGCAGAAGGATTGCCTGAGCCCAGCAGGTCGAGGCTGCAATGGCTGTGAGTGTGCCACTGCCCTCCAGCCTGGGTGACAGAGTGAGACTCCAACTCAAAAATAAAAAATAACCTATGTGAGCAGGATAAAGCCTGCTGAGGGAAGGCCCTATTCCGGGCCCCAGTTACCCCAGGTGTGTGGGGTACCTTGAGGCACGAGGCATGGTACTGTGTTGGAGAATGTGTGCTCGGAATTGGAGCTCCTGGGACAGAACTTCGGAGGGTACCAGGGGACCTGTGGCATGTGGCTCAATCAGTCCCCATCAGTGTAACATGGTGAGAAGGCAGGCACACATTTTAGGTCAATGTTTCAACTTAGATCCGTGGACTAGCAAAGCTGGGGGTGGGAGGAGGCGGGAGTTTATTTTGCCAGTTAAGAACTTCAACTATCATGGTCTTCTTTCGCTTTTGCTTTTTTTAAGTAAAATAGAAATAAGGTCTTACTATGTTGCCCAGGCTGGTGTCGAACTTCTAGACTCAAGCAATCCTCCTGCTTCAGTCTCCTGGAGTGCTGGGGTAACAGGCATGAGCCTCTGCTCCTGGCCCATGGCCTACTGTTATCGCCACTTCGTTAAAGAAAGGATGCTTTGAGACCACTAAAGGAAGGTTGTAATTTCAGAAGAAACACAGTCTTTCTGAGGAAGGCCCCGGCGAAGGTGCAGACAGATATGCGAGTCCCACACATAGGCTAGCTGTCCCCTGCTCTCCTCACAGGATGGCCCCTGTGTAGACCTACAGCCTCCCTGGCTCCTGAAGGTATGTACTCACAACCCCGTTGTCCCCCTGCTGTCTATGGTGAGGTCACAGACCCAAGGCTCCAAGGGATGAAGAGATAAGGCAGTCGTTTCAAATATGAGTGGCCAGTCACAAGGGAAGTGGCCAGAGATATGACCAGCCTACTAAATAAAGCCCTTCCCCAGGTGGCCAGCAGCAGGGCCATGCTACCACCTCTCTGCCGGTGTCCGTAACCCCAGGAAGCACATCCGTCTCACCTGGCCCTTGTCCCAGGTGCCTCACCCAGCCGGTGAGGCACCGTCAAGCCCCGGCATCCACACGCATCCCTGGTCTTCCTGGCGTAGATAGAGCCTCACTGTTCACAATACACATCCATGTGATGGATTCTTGCGCGGGGGAAGTATGATCTCTACAGATGGGAACCAAGGCCCAGAGAGCATCATTCACATGCTAAAAATCACACAGCTTCGCAGTGAGAAATGGGAAGCTGCTGCAGGTCTGACAGCCTCTCAGGGCCAGCCCTGTTTCCACTGCACCTTTCCCTCTCCCCCTCCCGAGGCCTGGCACACTACTGAACCACCCAATGCCACCTTGCCCTGCTCCGCCCGGGAGACTCAACTCCGGGACAGGGTGACTCAGGCATGCGTTGGCTTTTGTCTGGGCTGAGAAAACACGAAACAGAGCCCCACTCACACCTGCCACATTGACCTCTCCAGCTCTCCAAATCCGTCTTCAGCTGCAAACTTGACCATCCTTCCAGGGGGCACCCCTCCCATTGGGACTCACCGTCTCTTTCCTCCGATGCCCTGTGCTGCCACACTCAGGCCCGTCCTTCTCTGGCTGCTTTCTGTCTTGGGGGGTACATTCCCCAGGTATCGTGCTGCCTGGGCTTCCAAGCAGGTTTGGCAGATAGAATGTTCCAGGGAAGAGGTTGGGTGGAGGGGAGGAGCTGGGGCATTTCTTCCCCTGGCCTCTCTCTGCTGGAGGAAGCATCTCCCACAGGACTGAGATCTCTTCCCTGCCCCCAGTTCCCACGGCACAGGCCTGCTCGGCCTTCGGCTGGGTCATCAGGCAGCTCCTAGCCCTGGGCTCTAGCTACCCACCTCCTTTTTTGTCTCTTCTGCCTTAGATGCAGTTAGTGGCCTCCTCCCACTGCTGATCTCTGGGCTGTCTCAACATCTTGCTTGGCTTCTGAGTTTTTATACCATCTATGCATCCAATCCCCTGTATTAAATTCCCTCTGTTTGAAATACTAGTGTGGTTCTTGCTGCCAGTTGGACTGCTGGCTGATACAGTTCCTTCTCAGAGGATGGCACCGGGTCAGGGTGTTCAGAGTTGTTGACATCACCTCTCTCCACCCAGTGAGTCACCAAGTCAGAAGATGAGCCTCTCAAGTGTCCCTGGAGCCCATGCTAGCTCCCTCCCCTCTGCTCCCCCTCCCCATGGCAGCCTTAGGCAAGTCCTTGTCATCTCTGCCTTGGATGACCTCAGCAGCCTTCCCCAGGGCCCTGCCAGCCCCTTGGCCCACCCTCCCACAGCTGCCCAATTCCATCAGACCACACTTTAGACGAAGTCCCCGTAACTCTCCAAATCAAGCCTGCACCTTCAGCCCAGGCTTTCCCGTCTGTTCCCAAGCTGCCTTCCAGCCCTGTGCCATCCCTTCAACAGCCCCTCCTCCCACCGTGGACCCCACACTCCATCCCCTGGTCACTGGTCATTTCCCAAACACACCAGGCACTGACCTCCACCCCTCAGATCATACCGTTCCACTGCCTGGACGACTCTCTTTTATTTCCTAGTAAAAGTCTATTGATTCTTTCAGATCTGCAGCAATGGCTCCTTTCTCCAGGGGGACACACGTCACTCCCCACCCTGCCTCTTCCAGCTCCTCCTCCCTACCTCCTTAAGAACCCCCTTCTCAGACCAGGCACAGTGGTTCGCGCCCATAATCCCAGCACTTTGGGAGGCTGAGATGAGAGGATTGCCTGAGCCCACGGGTTCAAGAAGAGCCCAGGCAACTCAGCAAGACTTCATTTCTGAAATAAATTTAAAAATTAACTGGACTTGGTAGCGCGTACCTGTAGTTCCAGCTACTTGGAAGGCTGAGGCAGAAGGATCGCCGGAGCCCAGCAGGTCGACGCTGGGGTGGCCGTGAGTGTGCCACTGCACTCCAGCCTGGGCAACAGAGTGCGACTCCAACTCAAAACAAACAGACAAAAAGAACCCTTCTCACGTGGGATGTTGGTTCCTCAAGGGACCCCGTCTGAGCCTTCCCGTGCCCAGGTGCCCAGCGTCCAGGCTAGACAGGGTGCAGCGAGTGTCTGCGGAGACTGGCATGGGGCACACCGGTCAGAATCCACTTGGAGACAGGGACTGCCTCAGTTCCCCTTCCTGTTTGAACGACCAGCCAGAGAGTGAGGGGCCTTTCTTCACCCAGCGCTAGGGCAGGTCATTTCAGTGACATTCTCGGTGATCCTGGTTAATGTTTAATTCCAGTTTCTTTGTTTTCTGTAAAGCAGATAACAGAAGGGTGAAGCGGAGAATGTAAAAGAGCCAGACCCACAAGAGGAAAACAAATATCCTCCTCCTCATTTTTTACTAAACAATTAAAAATTAGTCATTTTTTCCCGGAGCTGTTTGGGAATGAATGGAATGAGTTCAGCATGTTAAAATGAAGCCCTCCAGAATGACATCACCGCGTAAAGAACTTTAGTGATGCTTTCCTCTCAGGCCCCCAGAGCTAGACTTTGCACATCAGCTGTGTGCTGGCTTCCAGAAAGACTCAGTCCTCTTGAAACTTCCATCAGCGTCAGGTCCCTGCCTCACCATACAGATGACTTTCTGTGGGATCCTGGGTAAACCTTGAACTCATCAACTTTACAATCAGAGACCTCCCCCAGTCCCCTCCCTCCCTCTTCAACCTTGGCTGTCTATGTGGGAACCTCTTTTCCAGCCAGATATCCTGTTTACTGATCCCAGACAGGCCATGAGGTGGGCCTCACTCCTGCCCTTCTTGAGGACAGGGTAGAGGAATGGTTAGGAGTGTGACGTCCAAATTTGGGCAGGCCAGGGTTCATGTCCAAGCTCTATCATGTCCTTGCTGTGATAACTACACCACTTCCAGGAAGCCCACCCTGGTTTCCCTGACCCATGGCCATGCCTGTCCCTAGTGTCCACCTGCTCCAGGTGCCATCCCACTGCTTCCGTGGACACTGAAGCCTCCACAGCCTTGTGATATAGATTTCACTGTCATTTATTCATCTGTTTATCTAGTCTCCCCACCTGCACTCTAAACTTTGTGGCCAAAACAGGCCTATTATGGGTCTATGGGTGCCCCAGACTGCCCACATGAGTAATGGCCATGGAAAGCACTTACCATTGGTCACTGACCTCATACATGAAGGCAGCAAAGCTCAGGGTCCACGTAATCCTGCTACACTTCAATGGTCATTCAGCACCAGCCGAATAACAGGACAAAAAAAGATGAAACCCACCACAAGCTGCGGCCAGAGGTGGCCATCCAGTCAGGTCTTGGGCCAGGATGCTCAGTGTATGCAGCTTGGCTTCTGGTGTCTGTGAGACAGGCGTCTGACCTCTCTCTTTTCTCTGAGAATTCAGAGGCATACTCACCAGTAAGAAACACATATGAGTCTTGATACTGAAGGTCAGTGGCTGACGCTCCACCTTCAAGCCTGCCCTCCCGAGCCTCCCACCTTGTTCTCTGCTGCAGGTCTGTTCGCCGTTTGGCCTCAGGACCCCCCCAAGCAGCCAGACAAGCTCCGCAGGCCCCCTGGAGTGCTTGCTGTCTGACTGCTGTGATGAAGAGCAGAACTCATAAGTGCCCCTCCTGGGAAAGAAAAGGGGATGTTTATGAACATACGAGATTTGAGGTGCCTGGGATGATAGGTCACCCTAGATCCCAGTGATCTTGGGCAAGATTTTTCCTTCTCTGGGCCTCAGTTTCCCCCATCTGTCATGCAAGATAACTGGTTCAGATAATCTCAAAAGTCCTAGCCGGCTCTCGGATCTGGAGATTGGGGAGAGGATGTGAGGTCTTATAACACCCAAGACAGCCTGGCCATGTGAAGCCCGGCCAAAGGGTGTTTAGAGCCGCGCTTCTAAGCCTTGGTGTCATGCGAATCACCTGCATCTAGACAAAATGTAGTTCTAGAAGCAGAAAGTAGAATAGTGGTTGCCAGAGGCTGGGGAGTGTGTGTGTGGGGGGGAGGGGGTGCTGAGAAGGATGGAGAGGATGGGTGGGGAAAGACTGGTCAACAGGTCCAAAGTTGCACTCAGATAGGAGGAATGAGTTCTGGTGTTCCACTGCACGGTCAGGTGACTATGTTAACAATATCATACTGCACATTTCAAACTAGCTAAAAGATCCAGGCACAGTGGCTCATGCCTATAATCCCAGTATTTTGGGAGGCCAAGATGGGAGGAGTTCTTGAACCCAGAAGTTTGAGACCAGCCTGGGCAACATGGCAAGACCTCATTTCTACAAAAATAATGAAAATAAAAAATGAGCTGGACGTGATGGCACATGCCTGTAGTTTCAGCTACTCAGGAGGCTGAGGTGGAAGGACAGTCTGAGCCCGAAAGGTTGAGGGTGTGGTGAGTGGTGGCTATGCCACTGCTCTCCAGCCTGGGCAACAAAGTGAGACTCCAACTCAAAAAGTAAATAAACAAATAAATAATAACGGAAAGAGAAGACTTTGAATGTTCTCACCACAAAGAAATGATAAACATATGAGGTGTTGGTTGTGCTAAATACCTTAATGCTTACACAATGTATACAGGTATAAAAACATCACTCTATGCCCCATAGATATGTGCAATCACTAGGTGTCAGTTTATTTGTTTGTATTTTTATTTTGTTGAGCCCCAGTCTCTGGCACTCTGTCACCCAAGCTGGAGTGCAGTGGCACACTCACAGCCACTGATATTGTAAAGAAGAGGTCTCACCAAGTTTCCCAGGCTGGTCTTGAACCACTGGACTCAGGCAGTCCTCTCACCTCCGCTTCCCAAAGTGCTGGGATTACAGGTGAGAGCCACTCCACTCAGCCTATGTGTCAGTTAAAAACAACATTTTTTTAAAAAAATGTGGTTTCTGAGTCAATAAATCTGAGGCAGGACCTGCAAATCCACATTCTAACAAGCTCCCATTTCTAACATGCCAAGGCTCCAGCCCTTGGTCCGCGCCTTGGGTAGGGAAAGCGTAGCACTGGTTCTCAAGGTGTGATCCTGGGACTCGCAGCATCAGCATCACTCGGGAACTCCGAAGAGCTGCTGAGGCCCAACCACAGAAATGTTGGATCAGAAACTCTGACCTGCGCCCTGCAATGCTCAGTGATTCCCACGCACGCTCGCGTCAGAACCACTGCTTCGAGAGAACTGCTGCTGAGCTTGGCGGTGCACAGGAAGCACCTAGAGAGAATTTTAAAAAAATATCGCTGCCTGTGTCCCGCTCCGGGGGCTCCAGTTTAGGGATGGGGTGCCTCCAGGGCATCGGGATTTTTAAAAGTTCGCCAAGCGATCCTAAGGTGAATGGGGGCCCGCGACTCCCGTAAAAGCGCTCCCCGGACGCGACCGCTAGGGTGCGCTGTCGCGCCGCCTGGGAGGGAGGCCGGCGGGCGGCGGCCGGAGGAGCCCTGGGCTGGGAGGCGGCGATGCACCCGGGGCGGGCGCCTCCGGGAGTGGCTCCTGGCCCGGGCCTGCCCTCCCTAGTGCATCTGTACCCAATTAAGGCTGGCCGCGGCCTCGCCGCGCTTGACGTCAGCGATGTGCTTGGTGCTGGGGGAGACGCTGTCGCAGCCGCTCGGCCGGCCCGCTGCTGCCGCCCCCTCCAGGCAGGACGCTGAGCTCACCTTTGGAGCTGAGTCCTTATTCAGGCCGCTCCGAGGACACGGGAGTTTTCCCCCCGTTTCCACCGGACTGGGCACCAGTTTCCTTCTCCATCTTTCCAGGCAGTTCCTTGCCTCTCCGCACCCTTGTCTAGACCCCGAGGGTCCCTGAAAATCCCCCAGGTCTGGGGGTCTGCTGGGTCATTTGCAGGACTCAACTCCCACATTTCTCTTTCTGGGCTTCTCTTTTCCACGCAGTTCCTGCTCTTCCCTTATCTCTCTCATCTGAGCTGTGTTTTCATACACAGGGTGGGAGGGACAGGGTCTTTCCTGTGACAGATAAAACCGTTTGTAAGGAACGTTGTGTGTCTGTTTGGCGGAGCTGGTTGTCGAGGAAGCTTCAGTTTCAAAAAAAAATTTGTTCTCTTTAAGTAGGGGTGGACGTTTGTACTGGAGAGGAGAACCGGTCCAGGGCAGCAGTGTGCTCCTGCCTGGTCTCCCCATCCCTATTAAATGAGAAACCCCCCGGGGAGCGGGACCCAGGCAGCAGTACTTTTAAAAAGTCTCTCTAAGTGCTTCCTATCGCCAAGCTTATTAGCAGTTCTCTTGAAGCAGTGTTCTAACTTGAGCAGGGATGAAGGCTTCTTTCCGAGTTGCAGGGCTTCCCCAGCCGGGTCGCCAGAGCTGCCTAAGTCATCATAAGTGCTGCACTTCATGCTTCTTCTCTGCTCAACCCTCCCTCCACCTCATTTGTCTGATACTGGGCTTCACTGGTATGAGATTTCATTTGGAGAAAGGCATGCGGGTGGGAGAAGCTTGAACATCTCTGTCTGGATGATGCCTGGTGGCCCCTCTGGCCCCTACTGCTCATAAGTCTAAGAGAAGAAGAGGAGGTCTTTCTGGGGAGTGGAGTGGGCTTACTCCCAATTCCTGCCTCTAGCCCTGAGCTCCAGTGCCTGTTCCTGGTTCTCCTATTTGAACCTGTGGCCAGTCAGTGAGGTAGGCACTCCCTGCCATGCTAGGAGGGAGAGGATGCTCGGCCGGTAGAGAGGGACACAGACTGTGAACTCTGGACAGATGGCACAGAGCCAGGCTGCCCAGGTGGGGAAACTGAGGCCCAGAGAGGGAAAGGGACTTGGTCAAGGCCATACAATTGGTTTCTGACAGCTGTCTTTTTGAAATGATTCCTCGCCAGCTCCTGCGAGGACTTTGGGTGTAACACTCCTGGGCAGGATGGAGGGAGCTCTGGCTAGGTTCCAGAGGGAAGCGGCTGAATTGGAATAAGACTTGCCTCTCCTGGGATCCAGATCAGTGACCCCTCCCAAGAGGCAGATGTCATTCCAGAGCTCAGCCTGACCCTGAGGCTGCAGGGAGCCACAGCCTGGACAAGGACTCTGGGTGGAAACTGTCTTCTAAGGGCTCTGAGGGGATTTAGCCAGCCAGGCACGGGGCCCTCGCTGGGGACAGACAGCTGGGAAAGAGGTGTGGGATGTCAGTGCTCATCCCGCTGCTCAGCAGAGACTCTGAGTGAAGGTCCAGGCCTTGAATTGGATCACAACTGGGGCTGGGGGCTAGGGGCTGGCCAAGGAGATTTAGGCGGCCACACATTTGGGGCAGGGTTCCCTGCAGTCTCCACAATGTGGCTGGCCAGAGCCCAAGTGGAAATCAGAGACTCGTGAAACATCAGCTTGGGGAAAAGCAGAGAGATTCATGCTCATGCTTCATGGGGAAGAATCCGACAGAAGGCCAGGAGAGGGACGGGTACAAGGTCACCAGACAGCAGAGCTGGAGCTTGGACGCAGGCTCTGGACCCTGGGTTGTGCGTCCCCACCACTGTCCTGCCCTCTATGTGAACAGATGCCCTGATCCTTTCGTGCAGAGGCCGCCTCGTTTCTTCTCTTGGGGGTGTGTAATGTGTGTGTGTCTTTGTGTGGGTGCAGACATTTCTTGTTTGGTCTCTCTGCCTCCAAATCCTATCTGCTTCATAAAACTCAGAGAAAAAGCCTACAACCCCAGTCACCCATTCCAGGCTCACTGTCAGGAAGTCCTCGTTCCCACCCCACCCACATCCCTCATGCCGGAGCTTAAGTCCCTCCAGGTGGGGCTGGCAAGCATCCGCAGGACTGAATCCAAGGGCCCTTGGGAAATGGGCTGGGCTGTGTGGGAGGAAAGAGCACAGGGAGTGTGCACGCCCGCCTGTCGGGCTGCCTCCGAATCCACCGCGCCATTCCCCAGCACGCGCGCTCTCTCTGCCTGAGGTCTCGAGTGAGGCTGCTTTGGCAGGAGCACTGATTCCAGCCAGTGATTTATCATCTGTCTACTCAGAGTAACTGCCTGTTCATTTCTGCTGGTGGGAAGGGAAGGAAGGAAGGAGGGCGGTGAACGTGTGTCCTCTGAGCTGCGGAGTAGCCGGCAGGGGTGACTTACACACTCCCCCTGACGGGTGACCTCCATTAATCCTTCCTCCCTGCCTCTCTCCACCTGATGAGAGACAGGGAATGCACTCCTCCCATCTGGGAGACTTCAGATTCATTTTCTGCTCAGAGGCCACTGCTTGCAAAATTCTACCCAGAAGGTGAAGATGGGGGCGGGGAGTGATGCTGGAGTCGTGCCCTGAGCTGGTTATCTCAGTGGGTCCTATTGTTGCAACCCTATGGCATAAGTATTACTCCATTTCATGGATGCTCCAGAATCCGGGAACCTAAATTTTCTTTTTCTTTTTTTTTTTTTTTTTTGAGTTGGAGTCTCACTCTGTCGTCCAGGCTGGAGTGGAGAGGCACGCTCACGGCCACCCCAGTGTCAACCTGCTGGGCTCAGGCGATCCTTCCGCCTCAGCCTCCCAAGTTGCTGGAACTACAGGGGTGTGCTCCCACACCAGGCTAATTTTTTGGTTTATTGTAGAGATGAGGTCTCACCAAGTTGCCCAGGCTGTTCTGGAACCCGTGGGCTCAGGCAATCCCCTCACCTTGGCCTCCCAAAGTGCTGGGATTATAGACTTGAGCCACCATGCCCAGCCAGGAGCCTAAATTTTCTAAAGCCACACAGCAAGTAAGCACAACTGGGACCCAAACCCTGTTGAGCTAGAGCCAAAGCTCATGCTGCTCCTTGACAGGGTTTCTCAAGTGGCATCTCGGGCCACCTGCCTTAGGCACTTCCTCACCCAGTCAGTTGTTTGGAGAAGGAGTTACCAATCTAAGCACTGCTCCAGGTTTGTGGGGTTCAGCAGTGGAGAAGACAGGTCCTCCCCCTCGGGGCTTCCTTTACTGGTGGAGACCAAGAACAAGCAAGTATAAGAAACAAGTCAGCCGGGCATAGTGGCTCATGCCTGTAATCCCAGCACTTTGGGATGCCAAGGCAGAAGGATTGCTTGAGTCCGAGAGTTCAAGACCAGCCTGGGCGACATAGTAAAACCTGATCTCTACAAAAAGTCAAAAAATTAACCAGCTGTCGTGGCATGCACCTGTAGTCCTAGCTACTCAGAGGCTGAGGTGGAAGCATTACTTGAACCTTGAAGCTTGTAGTGGTGGTGAGCCATGATTACGCTACTGTACTCCAGCCTGGGTGAAAGAGTGAGACCTCACCTTGACTCAAAACAAAAAAGAAAAGAAACGAAAGAAATCAGTCAACAATTATATGGAAGGGGATATAGTTCTAGGGGAAACAGAAGAGTGGGATAAGATGATGGGATATGAGGAGAGGGTATGTGGGTTGCAATTTTAGGTATAGTGGACTGGCTAGACCTTACTGAGGGGACATTTGAACAGAGACTTAAAAGAGGTGAGTGTTTTGCTACTGAAACTCTGTTTCCTGTACCCGTTTCAGACCTCCTCATTCAGAACCTTGAGGAATATGGATTTTAGCAAGTCATTTATGTACACCAAAATCTGGAAGTCCTTGCTCCTCATCATGGTGCTTCTCTTCCATGCAAAAGTCTCTTAGCCAACAGGTCAGGAAATATTTGCTCAAATCCAGGCATGGCTTCAGAGATTCAAGAATGAAGCTGGAATCCCAAGTCCTGGTGACGATCCCCTTTGTGACTTGGCAATTGCTAATCCTAAATAACTAAAACCGGCCAAAGGCACACGTGACTGTGGCTGAGTTTGAAAAGCTCTGTGTCAGTGCAGGGCAGAGTGCTGATGTCTGGTGAAGGTGTAACCCAGGTTGCTGTGGTGGGAAGAGCACAACTTGGAAGACTTGAGTTTTGGATCAGGCTCACATTTGCTTTGAGGAGTCTCAGCTTCCAGGATTGGGAAACGGATCTGTTACTTACCTTATGATGCTGCTACTTCTACCAACAGCTAATCTGTGTATCTACCATCCATCCATTCATTCATCCACCCACCCTCTCAACCATCTACCCATCTGTTCATCCACCCATCCATTCATCCATCCACCCATCCTCTCTTCCATCTATCCATCCATTCACCCATCCCTCATACATCCATCTGTCTGCTCATCCATCCATCCATCCACCCACCCGCCCATCCATCCATCCATCCATCCATCCATCCATCCATCCATCCTCACCACCACCATAATTACCCTCATTTTATTATCATCAACAATTCTGCTGTGGCCTATAGTCAAACTAACAACATTCCAGTTCCATAAAATAATTTTTGCAACATGTCTACAATTTATTGCAAAGGAGTTGGCCTTTAAAAAATGAAGAAAAACTGTATGGAGAATAATGAACTGGGATATCGAAATCTTTCATCCTGGATGATCTGTCCCATGGAGTCCAAAGGTGAGTTCGTGCTGCTGTCTTGGGGGAGCCAGACAAGTGCCTTGTAGCTTCACTGTGGTGAAAGCTGCTGTGAAAGGCAGCCTCAGATTTCCCCTGATGGCGGGCGGCCCTGCCTCAGTGCCCAGCCCTATTAACTGTTGGCTTCCCAGTTGCTGGATCCAGCCAAAAACATCCTCTGTCGTTTGAAGTGCTTATTGGAAAAGCAGATTTCATCTTGGCTGGAGCTCTGAGCAGTTCCTTGTGTGGGGTACTCCCCAGGGCTGTAATTGAACACAAGAAAGCATCGGCCTACTTTTGACATTCTTGCTTTCATCTCAAAGACACATTTAAAAATTTATGTGTAAAAAAAAGTCAGGGAAAGGGGCCAGCACAGCTCACGCGGCCACTGGTGCCAGAACACCCAACACAGCAGCTCCAGGAGCAGAGACTGTGGAAGATTAGAAGGGGGAATTAGAACCATACTGCATGGTGGTGCTGCAGGCCAGGCTTCCGGGAGCCTGCCGGCGTGGCCTCCACAAAAAGGTGTTTCCAAGCTTGGGCCTTGGTGTGACCTGGACTTTGCAGAGCAGGAGTTTGTGGGTTCAGATCAGGTCCCCTCACATGCAGCCACCCGTCCACCCATCCACCCGTCCACCCATCCACCCAGCCACTCAGTCACCCAACCACCCTTCCATCCATCCATCCATCCATTCATCCATCCAATCATCCATCCGTCCATCACCTATCAGCTGGGTGAGAATTTTCTAAAAACCTATCTGGACACTCACCCCAGGGTCTAATCATCCTGGCCAGTTTGAAACGTACTCTCTTCCCAGCCCATACCCACTCTGCTGTTGGGGAACCTGCTTCCAAAGACTTTTATCTACGCTGGTGACTGTGAATGGGAGAAAACTGTTGAGGGCAAAGGCCTATGGCTCCTCTGGCAGGATCCTGAAAACAGTAGTTGTCTAATGGATGTTTGTTAGCATGCTCTCATGTGCAAAAGAAATACAACCTTTTCCTGCAATGCTTAGTAAGGTCTTCTCTAGGGACCAGTGTGAGGCTAAGACACCAAACTTCATGGAGGATTGAAATAAAATAGCATCTTAGAAAAGGAAGAGCCCTCACAGTTCAAACACACTCAAACACCTATTCTCTTAGGCCCAGCTGCTCTCTTGCATAGGGTTATTGTTGCATTGTGCCCCTCTATGACCCCTTCATCTTTTTTTTTTTTTTTGAGTTGGAGTCTCACTCGGTCGCCCAGACTGGAGTGCAGTGGCTGCTCCCGGCCACCGCAGCCTCGACCTGCTGGGCTCCGGCAATCCTTCCGCCTCAGCCTTCCAAGTAGCCGGTAGCATACGCTACCATGCCCAACTGATTTTTTTATTTATTGTAGAGATGAGGTCTCGCTGCCCAGGCGGGTCTCGAACCCGCAGGCTCAGGCAATCCTCTCACCTCAGCCTCCCAAAGGCGCGGGATTACAGGCTGAGCCACCGAGCCCGGCTGACCCCTTCATCTTTTTTAGGAATTTTTGTTTGTCAGAAATCATCATTCTTTTTTTTTTTTTTTTGAGTTGGAGTCTCACTCTGTCGCCCAGGCTGGAGTGTAGTGGCATGTTCCCGGCCACCACAGCCTCAACCTACTGGGCTCCGGCGATCCTTCTGTCTCAGCCTTCCAAGTAGCCAGAACTACAGGCGTGTACTACCACACCCAGCTAATTTTTGATTTATTGTAGAGACAAGGTCTCATCAAGTTGCCCGGGTGGGTCTCGAACCCCTGGGCTCAAGCAATCCACTTGCTTCGGCCTCCCAAAGTGCTGGGATTGCAGGCTGAGCCACTGAGCCCGACCAGAAATCATCATTCTTTACCCAGTTGGGTTCCCTTCTGAGTGTAGGGTCCTGCATTTATTCTTATTTTACACTAAAATCATTGACATTTTTTTAAGGAAAAAATTGGATGGCTTACAACAAAGAAAATACATTTGACAAGATTATTGAAATAGTTATCCTATTCTCAGGACCACTGGAAGGAGGAGGGAAGTAAATATACAAAACCCACAACTATTATTAATTATTATTATTATTTTTAGTTGGGGTCTGCACACCAGCTGGTGTGCAGCAGCACGATCACAGCTCACTGCAACCTCGACTCCTTGGACTTAGGTCATCCTTCCACCGCCTCTTGAGTAGCTGGGACTACAGGCATATCACCACACCTAGCTTTTTTTTTTTTGGTAGAGAGGAGGTCTCACTATGTTGCCTAGGCTGATCTTGAACTTTTGAGCTCAAGTAATCCTCCTGCCTGGGCTTCCCAAAGTGCTGGGATTATAGGCGTGAGCCATTGCGCCTGGTCCTATTATTAATTTTTTTTTTTTTTTTTTTGAGTTGGAGTCTCACTCTGTTGCCCAGACTGGAGTGCAGTGGCCGCTCTCGGCCACCGCAGCCTCGACCTGCTGGGCTCTGGTGATCCTTCCGCCTCGGCCTTCCGAGTAGCCAGAATTACAGGTACGTGCTACCATGCCCGGCTGATTTTTTGATTTATTGTAGAGATGAGGTCTTGTCAAGTTGCCCAGGCAGGTCTCGAACCCACAGGCTCAGGCAATCCACTCACCTCAGCCTCTCAAAGGCGCGGGATTATAGGCTGAGCCACCGAGCCTGGCTCTTATTATTAAATTTAACTCTGAGGCTCTTAGTGGCCAAGGAAAAAGAGGAAAGCATATGGGTTCCTTAGGGGAGAGAACATTTATCTTGTTTTGAGTTCTGAGAGGCTTCTGTCAAGGGATACAGTCAACCAATGTGTTGACAATAGTTTTATGCAAAATGCAAAACTAGTTTTCTTCATGACGTTTTACCAGCATTTAGGGCATCATAGTGACTAGTCTGGGAAGTGAAAGTGATCTTGGGAGGTAGAATTGAATATAGGAGACTCCAAGAGTCTGATAACAATCATCTGGCCTGAACATCGTGCCTTCCACGTTAAGGGTACTTTGAGTTGGATCTGAGGCAAAAAAAGAAGAAAGACAAGCTACAGAAGGCGTAAATGTATAGGCCAGGGTATGTCTCAGAGGACTCATGCATGCTGCTCCACACTGTACCCCCTCACCCAACAGCCAATGAATCATCACCACCTCACATCATCGAATACCGAAGTTTTGGTGTTGGTGCCCATGTGCATGTGGGTGTATCTAAAAACCTTCTTCCCCTGTCCCACCTCCCCACCCCCCAACACACACCCCACCCCAGAGCAAGACTCTCAGCAGCCTGGAATCAGCTCCTCTGTTGGTAGTTGATTTTGATAACCAGCCAAGATCTTTCAAGGTCTGAAGATCATTAACTCTTTGGAAGAACAACAGGACAGCTTCTGAATGCTCAGGACGGACTATTGGCGATAGGCTTAATTATGCCAATTAAATATTCAGGAACAGAGCCAGGCAAATCAACAGAATTAGGGGAAGGAATCTTTGCTTCACTCTGCAGAATTCCTTGTTAGCCAGCACTCAGGGCCCCTAGGCTGAACACAGCATTCCCGGGCCCCCCCTTTGCAAGTCCTGCCCTTTGATGGCATTTTTCTCCCTTTGGGAGGCCTTGACTTTAGAAACTAAATTTAAAAGATCTATTCGTCTGTCATTAACTGAGGATCTAGAGTGTTCCAGGACTGCTGGGCCCCAGAGATGCTGACCAACAAACAGGCTCCCTGCCCTGGGGGTGCAGAGGAATCGACTCCCCACCCCCACATTTGTAATTTTGAGACAGCAGAGTCCCACATTCATAATAGGACATAAAAGTAAATTTTCAAATCCTCCTTTGCACAGACTATGGCTTTCCTTCCCGGGAACCACAGCCCCAGTTTCTTTCTACGTCATGGTTGTGACATTCCCTGAGCTGTGGGGTATTGTACGACTTTGGTGTGGATGCTGCCAGCTTGGCTGCCACAAAGTCCCTTCCGAGTTCTGAGAAGGGAGCTTTTACATCTAGATGGAAAGCTTCTGCCGTAGGTGGAGAAGGTGGAGTCTGGGCACGGGGGTGGCTACCCTCATATTCTTCTCTTGCCAAGTGGTCTGGGGATTGAGCCCTGAGAGACCACTGGCCACAGCCATGGGGCAGGCCTAACTCCCTGGCCCACATGGGGATGGAGTCCAAGCCCTCTTCTCCTCACAGCCATGGTTCAGCTAAACTGGCAGCTTATGACCCCCAACCTTATTTCAGCCCATGACAAGCAGGGAATGTTCTGGCTTCCCAGAGATCTACAAGTAGAAGGAGCCATTGGTGTGGATGGAACACGAATCTTGGTCAAGTGCTCCTGTCTGATATGGAGTCTCAAAGCCATTTCCCCCCCAATATTTCAGGGTGTCACTACGCTGTCAGCATCAGGAGGAACTATACAGAAGTTTGATCTTGTTCCTTTGCAATAAACAGCAAATGATTTCTTCTTGAAACCAGTTGTTCTTAATCAGCTTCTACCTCAAAACACCTGGAGGACTTTTTTAGCACAGTCACTGGATACCAGGAGCATCCGTATCACCCAGGAACTTGTAAGAGATACAGAGTCTCAGCCGGGCTCGGTGGCTCAGCCTATAATCCCGTCCTTTGGGAGGCTGAGGTGAGTGGATCGCCTGAGCCCATGGGTTCGAGACCCACCTGGGGAACTTGGCGAGACCTCATCTCTACAATAAATAAAAAATTAGCCGGGCATGGTAGCGCACGCCTGTAGTTCCAGCTACTTGGAAGGCTGAGGCAGAAGGATTGCCGGAGCCCAGCTAGTGGAGGCTACGGTGGCCGGGAGCTGCCACTGCACTCCAGTCTGGGTGACAGAGTGAGACTCCAACTCAAAAAAAAAAAAAAAAAGAGATTCAGAGTCTCGGCCCCACCTCAGGGTTCCTGAACCAGAAGCTTAGGGTTGGGGCTGAGTGGTCTGGATTTGGCTGAGCCTTCCAAGTGCTTCTGATGAACCCTCACGTTTGAGAACCAGTGAGTCAGAACAACTCAACATGACCGTGACTTTGGTCAGGAAGGGCTCTCTGTGGCATGGGCCAGAATCTCTGGAATTAGGGGTGAGGGTGGCATGTGTAGTCTGAAAGACTCACTAAACTCTAAACTCTCTGTTCCCAAACCTACCCTATTCCAAGAATCACGAATCCAGAAACTAATTTTGCATTGGAGGAAACATCTCGTGTAATCGTCTCCATATTTTGATGATTTTTAAGCTTTAGAAATTATATTACAACATTGAAGTGACTTGTGTTTGGCCTGCATATCTCTCTCACAAAGAATACTGAGGCTTACAAAGAAAAACTGAGGCTTAAAAAACAGAAGAGTTCCTTCATGGTGATTTTGAAAACTCCGTCTTGTTTAGCTTGCTGATGAGGAGTTGGTTGGGGCAAGGGACCACCCCAGGAGGTGGACACCCACCTTTGAACCATGCACCTCGGCACCAGCTTACAGGGTGGGGGCGTTGCAGCCCCTGCAAGTGCTGGCTGGAATTAGAAGGAGCCCATGGACGGTTAGGAATGGGATGTTGCTTTGCTTTGCTTACCATCCGGTAAGCCTGCACATCTGCTTTCACTTTTTTTTTTACAGACTTCTTAAAGGAAACAGATGTCAGGAGCCTCTTTTTATTGCCTGCAACAAGGAGAAGACATACCTAAGTTGTATGAAGTGTTTGCAAAAAGTGGTCGATTTTTTGCTCTGAAAGTGTTATATTTGGGAAGCCACCCTGGATTTGAGGGGATGGTGGGCGTCTAAAAAAGTCAGGAGTTTGCTTTAACCCTGCCCACTTCGCTGCCACCTGCAGGTGTTCACGCTGCCTTGATGAGCCAGGAAACAACCAAAGGGAAGACACTGGCTTCTTAGAAAGTGTGTTTTCCTGTTGAAGTGGTCCAAGAAGCCTGCCTATCTGGGTGATGGGCTCCTCCTCCTCAGAGTGTGGTGTTTCCCTTGTGGCTACGGAGGCAGGAAGCAGGTGGCAGGGAGCTGACCCCACAGCATCCCCCAGAGCGGACCCTGGGGTTTGCCACCAACCGTGGCTGGGTGCTGATCTTGCTGATTGCTGAGTGGCTCCGAGTCTCTGAGAGATGGACTCAGATGATGTGCTCAGCAGATCTGGCGCTGCAGACCGGGGATGTGAGGTCTCAGGGCCTCTATCATTTGAGTGCAAGGTCTGAAAGGACCCAGTGCTGCCCTAGCTCTTTGAACAGATGGGGGACTAATCCATGGGCCAGCTTGAGCCTGACTGGAGCCCTCTTGCCCCGAGGGAAGAGCTCCCCCTCTCCAGAATGCAAGCTCCACAGGCAGGGGATTTTGAGGGTTTTGTTCACTCAGATACCTCAAGCATCTACAACAGTGCCTGGCACACAGGCGGTTCTCAGCCAACACATATTGACGAACTGAATTCCTCTCCCATCCTCCAACTCCCCAGTATCCTCTTCAACCTGACAAGGAAGGAATTAAAGGGCTTGTCCCTGGGCTGTCTGTAGCTCTCCTGGTGCCCTGGGGACCAAGAAAGGACCTCAGGGGAAGACTGTCACTCTTCTGCAGATAGTTCCTAGGGGCAGCTCAGAATGGGAGAGATGGAGTGAGATCCCGGTACCAGGAGCACCAGACCAGGATGTCACCTGTTTATAAGAGTTGATGGGAGTCAGGGATGGTGGCTTATGCCTGTAGTCCCAGCACTTTGGAGGTTGAGGCAGGAGGACTGCTTGAGTCCAGGAGTTCAAGACCAGCCCTGGGCAACATAGTGAGACCTTGTCTACACACACACACACAAAAAAAAAAAAATCAAAAAATTAGCCAGACATAGTGGCGTGCCTGTAATTCCAGTTACTCAGGAGAGTGAGGCAGAAGACTCACCTGAGCCCAGGAGGTCAAGGCTGCAGTGAGCCATGATCATGCCACTGTATTCCAGTCTGGGCAACAGAGAGACCCTGACTCAAAAAAAGAAAAAAAAAATTTAAAAAAAGAAAAGAAAAGAAAAAGAGTTGGCTGGGCATGCTGGCTCATGCCTGTAATCCCAGCACTTTGGGAGGCCAAGGCGAGAGGATTGCCTGAGCTCAGGGGTTCGAGACCCGCCTGAGCAATGTGGTGAGACCTTGTCTCTACAATAAATAAAAAAATAAGCCAGGCATGGTGGCATGCATCGGTAGCTCCAGCTACTTGGAAGGCCGAGGTGGAAGGATTGCCTATGACCGGCAGGTTGAGGCTGAGGTGGCTGTGGGCGTGCCATTGCACTCCAGTCTGGGCAACAGAATGAGACTCTGACTCAAAAAAAAAAAAAAAAAAATTAAAAGAGTTGATGGGGCCAGACTGACCCTAACATGGTGGACTGAAGTCTAGCATTTCAGGTAAGGATAGATGAAGTGACTTAGACACACAGGCCTTTGCAGGCATTTGGAGCAAGATAGTTTACTTTTAAACCAGTAGTTGAAGGACCACTTGCCAAGGATGCGTAAGAGGTTTTATGCTGCAGTGGGGTTGGTGGAACCTGGGGATTCTTGTGGGTTTGGGATTCCAGATGAGCACAGTGTGGTGGGAGATTCCCTACCCAGAGGCTCCAGGCCGTGTGATCCTTTGCTGAGGACCCAGTCCCTTAGTCTTGAGGAACCCTGTAGGATACCCCGTCCTACAGCATCCCAGGCATACCCCTCACCTCCACAGCACCACAGCTCTGCTGTGGACCAGAAGATTCCAAAGAGTCTAAACTACAAATAATATTAATAGAATATTAGTAATTTTAATAGAAGCATTTCCTGGGCCTTGACTAAGCAGATGAATTGTAATGACAACTTGGAAGTAATTAGGTCATGTGTGTGTTTTGTTTTGTTTGAGTTGGAGTCCCACTCTGTTGCCCAGGCTGGAGTGCAGTGGCATGCTCACGGCCACCACAGCCTCAACCTGCTGGGCTCAGGAGATCCTTCCACATCAGCCTTCCAAGTAGCTGGAACTAATGGCGTGCGCTACCACGCCCAGCTAATTTTTTATTTATTGTAGAGACAAGGTCTTGCCAAGTTGCCCAGGCTGGTCTCAAACCCCTCGGTTCAGGCAATCCCCTTGCCTCAGCCTCCCAAAGTGCTGGCATTACAGGCTTGAGCCACCATGCCCGGCCTGTGTGTGGTGTTTTAACTTTCTCTTCTGCCTGGCGGTCCCATGGTGGCCTCCTTGGTGGGTTTGGCTACAAATATGACAGCATGAGGGTGATTAGGAAAGAGAAAAGGAACAAGGAATAGATATAAATGCGATATGGCACCCTGATCTCAAACTAGAGAAACGGAGCATTTTTCAAGCTCAGCCCCTTCTAAGCTCAGCAGAGAGAGAGGGAAAAGCAGGCAAGAGAGTTGCCAGAGGCCACCCAGTAGCCCAAGGCTGGCATTTGACAGCTATGAATGTAAGTGTGTGAGTCAGAATAGCACCGAGCATGTGGTCTGTGACCATTTGGGACCAGGCTAACTAGCTTCAGGCGCTGTTAACTTACCCATTTTTATATCCATTCAATTTTCCAATCGTTCATCACCTACAGGCACCTTTGGAAGATCTTGTACTTCCCTGCTCTGTGCTGGCATGTGGGGACAATGGTGGCTCAGACAAGCTCTCTACCCTCATGAAGCTGACAGTACAGCATGCCTTACACAACTTACCTGCCCTCCTTCTCACCTTTTGACTTGGCTTCCTCTTCCACTGAGAGGGTGAAAGCCGTCAGACGACACCCTCGTGAACGTCTGTCCCCACGGCAACCACCCCTCCACCCCCCGGCCCACATGCCTGTTTCTTGTCTCCGCCTCTCTCTGGTTATATGGCTGAACTTTCCATGCCCTGGCCAAGGTCAGATTTTCTAGCTGCACCATCCATCCCATGCCCTCCTGGTTGCCCAAGGTCATGGCTTCAGTGTCTCTCTTCTCTCTCTGGCACCATCAATCTTCACCTCTCTGTTGGGTCTCTTCTAGCAGCGTTCTAACATGCTATCACTTCTTCCAGCTAAAGATACCTTCTCCTGACCCCACTTCCTCCTCAGAAAGAAGGCCCTAGTTCTTCCCTCTTTATAGCTAAACTCTTAAAGTAGCTGTCTGTATTTGACACCTCCAATTCTCTCTGCCCATTCTTTCTTGAATCCACACCAGTCAGACTGTCACCTCAAAACTGTTCTTGTCAAAGTCACCAAGGTAAGCCAGGGGTGGTGGTGCGTGCCCGTAGTACCAGCTACTCAGGAGGCTGAGACAGGAGGACCACTTGTGCCCAGGAGTTTGGGGCTGCAGTGAGCTATGATTGTGCCTGTGAAGAGCCACTGTACTCCAGCCTGGGCAATACAGCGAGACCCTGGCTTAAACATTTTTTTAACAAAAATTTTTAAATGTTTAAGAAAAATTTTAAAAAGTCACCAATGTCCTCATTTTGCTAAATCCAGTGGACATTTCTTGGTCCTCATCTTGCCTGACCAATCAGAGGCACTTGACAGGATCGATCCCTCTTCTGGAAAGAATACTTTCTTCATATTCACCTGGGTTTCCTTCTACTTCTGGTTGCTTTATCTTGGTCTCTTTTGCTGGCTTCTCTGCATGTTCCTGACAAAGAAAGTACAAGGGGGAACATCAGGGCTCAGTCTTTGGAACTCCCCTCTGCCCAGCCACTCATCCTTGGTAAAAGGTGAAAGACTTACACGATCTTAGGAGAAACCAGTTTCCTTAAATGAGACTCATGTACTGACTCCAAGTTATGGCTCCATGGAACCCGCTGCCTGTTGGACAGCTCTTCTGGCAGCCGACAGACACCTCATCCAGAACCAAGCTCCTGCTCACCCCACCTGCCTGCACACAAACCCCCTCTTGCCCACAGCTTCCACATCTCAGCTAACGACACGTCCCCATATCCTTTGTGTCCTCCTGGATTCTTCTCTTAGGCTCCTAACACACATCATCCAAACCATCGAGTTCTGTAAGCGCCACCTCCAAAATTGGACGCTTCTCATCCCTTTATTGCTATCGCCTTGATCCCCCCCACTGTTGGCGCCTGGCTTTTGTCTGACAAAAGGACACCTAGCTGGTTCTTCTGCTTCTGCGTTCCCCAGTAACCCCCTTGTTCCTTCAGTCCACTGGCCACAAAGCTTTCAGAGTGATCCTTTTGCAAGTTAGATCACAGTCCTTCCCTCCCATCTTCCTCTGAACGTCAACCACCTTCATTCCAAAGTCCTAGAGAGCCCGAAGTGGTCTGTGCTCTCACTATTTGCTTCCTTGCTCTCTCTCTCTCCTGCCTCAGGACTTTTGCACTTCTGTTTCTTCTGCTTGGAACTCTTCCCCTCCAAGATCTTTACCCAGTGTCACCTTAAGAATGCCTTCTCTAGCCGGGCTCGGTGGCTCAGCCTGTAATCCCGCGCCTTTGGGAGGCTGAGGTGAGTGGATTGCCTGAGCCCGCGGGTTCGAGACCCGCCTGGGCAGCGAGACCTCATCTCTACAATAAATCAAAAATCAGCCGGGCGTGGTAGCACGTGCCTGTAATTCCAGCTACTCGGAAGGCTGAGGCGGAAGGATCGCCGGAGCCCAGCAGGTCGAGGCTGCGGTGGCCGGGAGCGGCCACTGCACTCCAGTCTGAGCGACAGAGTGAGACTCCAACTCAAAAAAAAAAAAAAAAAAAAAAAAAAAAGAATGCCTTCTCTGATTATCCTATTAAAAGCTGCAACCCATTCCACCTACATTTCCCACCCCCCCTTCATGCTCCATTTCCCATTCTACTTATTACTCTTTAATTAGTGGTGTACCAATTCAGTGGTGGTGGTGGGAGGGGCCCTGCCCTGGGTCCAGGTAATAAGGGTGTGCATCATCTGTAGAGAATTTACAAATACTCATGATGTGAACTAAAAGCAGGTCTGCTCTTGATCGGCACCATGCACCAGCAATTCTCAACAATGTCATCAGTGCTCCTTCCAGCCAGGGTGGATGCCCCTGTCAGCTCTCCACTGTTTCCCTTGTTTGTTTTGCTTATTGTTCAGTTTCCTGCACTAGATCGTAAGCTCCTTGAGGGCAGAGTGTTTCATCTGTTCTGTTCACCACTGTGTCCCTAGTATCTGCCACATGGTAAGTGCACAGTAAGCTGTAGTCGAATGAATGAATGAAGTAGAGGGCACTGGAGCCCCCTCGGCTGGGAATTATCAGGAAGTTTTCCTGGGTGAATCAGTGTCTATGTTTCTGCCCTTAAAGAAGAGGAGGGTGCCAGTGCTTTGATAGGCCGAGGTGAGTGGATTGCCTGAGTCCGCGGGTTCGAGACCCGCCTGGGAAACTTGGCAAGACCTCATCTCTACAATAAAATAAAGAATTAGCTGGGCATGGTAGCACACACCTGCAGTTCCAGCTACTTGGAAGGCTAAGGTGGAAAGATCGCCTGAACCCAGCAGGTCGAGGCTGCAGTGGCCAGGAGCGGCCACTGCACTCCAGTCTAAGTGACAGAGTGAGACTCCAACTCAAAAAAAAAGGAAGAGAGTACCACAGGCAGAAGGAACAGTAGGTACAAAGGCAACTTGACACTCAGGGTTATCAGCCAAGGGTGGGAGTCAGAATTAATGAGTGTGGGTCACGGAATTGTACCCTTCATGACGTTAATGTTTAGTAAGTGAATGTGTTTCTTTATTGCTAGTTGACTGAGGGTCCTTGTTGATGGGGTCTGGCTGTCACTTTTAATCAGAATGGCTATTCCTCACTTATGCTGAGGAACTCCAGGACGGGGTGGTGAGTGCAGTCCCCTGACACGCTGTCAGAAGCTTTACTTATTCCCTTGCTTTAAGTGTGGAAGCTGGGAGACCATTCAGGAGGCTGTGGCTACAGTCCTGGGGTGGGACCATGACAGCAAGGAGCTATTTCCAATGCCTCCTCCTTCAGGAAGCCTTCCCTACTTTCTAGTCCCTCTTCTGGGCAGAGTTTGTATCTTCCGCCTTTTGGCTATTTTTTTAACACTTGTAGCATGATTCCATCTTTATTTGCTTCCATGTTTGTGTCTTCCTCTGAATGTGACTCCAAGAACAGAAATGATGCAGATTCACTTCAATTCCAGGTCCTTAGTCCAAAGCCTAGATCATTTGAGGAAATTAATAAGTGTTTGCTGAAGGTGCAACCATAAAAAACAGATGCCAACATCAAATGAATGATGAACAAATGAACAGTTATTGTGGTGATGTTTCTGGATGCCAGTCATAGTAATGGGTGACTACAGAAACAAAGAATGGAATATCGCATGTTCTCACTCATAAGTGAAGCCCTGAACACTGGTCACACTAGCACAAGGGTGGGATCAGCAGACACTGGGCACTGTGGGGGAGGGAGGGAGAGAGGAGGGAAAGGGACACGTGGCAACACACTGGGTACCTGGTCCACTACCAGAAGGAGAGAGGGCCAGCTAGACACCCAAACTTCACTAGCAAGCGGCCTACTTATGTGGCCAATCCCCACTTTTAACCCACAACTCCAAAATAAATGAAATTTTAAAATGGGATGACTAATCCATTATTATATGGAATGTATAAAGTTTGCAGTTTTTTTTGAAATGGTGATGCATCACTTAACTTTGTTCCTTACAGTTCCAGAGGTCCAATATCATCCACAGTTATTCAAGTATGATCCATGCAGAGTGCCTATTAAAGCATCAACTATGCCGGGCTTGGTGGCTCAGCCTGTAATCTCGCGCTTTGGAAGGCTGAGGTGAGTGGATTGCCTGAGCCCGCGGGTTCGAGACCCGCCTGGGCAACTTGGCGAGACCTCATCTCTACAATAAATCAAAAATTAGCTGGGCGTGGTAGAGCGCATCTGTAGTTCCAGTTACTTGGAAGGCTGAGGTGGAAGGATCGCCGGAGCCCAGCAGGTCGAGGCTGCAGTGACCGGGAGCAGCCACTGCACTCCAGTCTGGGCGAAGGAGTGAGACTCCAACTCAAAAAATAAAAATTAAAAAAAAAGCATCAAATATGTTCTAGTTCCCAAAATTGTGAATCACACCGAAGACCATCATTTTGTTTTTTAAAAATACAGTGGTGTTCACTTAAACACTGCTTTTTTTTTTTTTTTTTTGAGTTGGAGTCTCACTCTGTTACCCAGACTGGAGTGCAGCCGCTCCCGGCCACCACAGCCTTCACCTGCTGGGCTCCAGCGATCCTTCCACCTCAGCCTTCCAAGTAGCTGGAACTACAGGCACCCTCTACCACGCTTGGCTAATTTTTGATTTATTGTAGAGATGAGGTCTCGCCAAGTTGCCCAGGCGAGTCTCGAACCCGTGGGCTCAGGCAATCCACTCACCTCAGTCTCCCAAAGCGCTGGGATTACAGGCTGAGCCACCGAGCCCGGCTAACACTGCTTTTATATACATGTCGAACCTGAATTGTGAAGACCAGCTCGTATGCCAGTGTGTTGATTCATCCACAATTGGCTTCATACCACACTGGTGAGAAAGCTTAAAGACTTCAGAAATAACTCTAATGAAATAAGATGTATAGCTAGTCCAAAATCAGAGCTCAAAAACAGTTCAGTTAATATTAAGTATTGTGTTAAGATAGAAGATTGAGCAAAATTAATTTGGAAACTTTCATAGTTTCACAAAAGCAAGACTTTAGACTTACAATGGATTGTTTTATTATATACAATGCATTTGAGTATTAAGTATATGTTAAATTTTTTCGCTTTGCAGATTTCTCCCCAGACTTTTGAAACCACCACCAATAAATATTTACATAATATCTCATCAACCCAAAGTATCCCCTGCAAAGAAAAGAAAAGAAAAGAAATATACCACTCATTTTAAGATCCCATTGCTCCAGATTAAACAGATTCTCCTTCCAAGAGGAGCCCATAGAATTCTGCTCCAGTCAGAGCAGGGCCCTGGGATAATCTCACCACCTCTGGTTTACTGAGCAGGGCTGGGAATCTCATTATGGAAGCCTTCCACCTCCGTCCCCAGCCAGCCCTCTGAGAAGGCCAGAATTGCATCATCTGTCCTGGGCCTCAGCCCACCTTGCCTCGAGGCCTGTTCATCTAATGTGCTTCAAGAGTGTTCTAACAGCCAAACTGTCATTTGCTCTGCCATTCCAGATGGGGAAAAAACTTGTGTGGCAAATTGCCCCAGGAAGACTGCAGTTGGCCTCCTTGT
Source organism: Cephalopachus bancanus (assembly GCA_027257055.1). Classification (NCBI taxonomy): domain Eukaryota; kingdom Metazoa; phylum Chordata; class Mammalia; order Primates; family Tarsiidae; genus Cephalopachus; species Cephalopachus bancanus. Next base: position 1,044,991 of record JAPVLO010000546.1, on the reverse strand, counting down.
ACTTCTAGGACACAGTTCTTATATGCAGGACAGACGGTGTTAGCCATCAGGTCTAGGAGGCTTTGGGAGAAGAAATGTTTCCACTTAGATGTGAAATGATCTAGGCAGGGCATGGTGGCTCAAGCCTGTAATTCCAGCACTTTGGGAGGCCGAGGTGAGGGGACTGCCTGAATCCATGGGTTTGAGAACAGCCTGGGCAACTTGGCGAGACTTCATCTCTACAATAAATCAAAAATTAGCCAGGCGTGGTGGCACATGCCTGTAGTTCCAGCTACTTGGAAGGCTGAGGTGGAAGGATCGCCTGAATCCAGCAGATCAACACTGAGGTGGCCGTGAGCGTGCTGCTGCACTCCAGCCTGAACGATGGAGTGGGGACTCTGATTCAAAAAAAAGAAGTGAAATGATTTTATCTGGGAGGATGACAAATGCAGTCACTGCATACACTTGGGGTCTGGGGCTGGCAATGCAATCCTTCCTCATTCATGCCCGACACATAGCTTGAACACAAGTTACCAAACACCTCAACATCTTTGACAGCTTTAAAGCCTATTTTAATCTCAACTAGGAGTTTCCTTCACTGGCATATCCAAGTTCTCAGACTATCCAATGAGTTCTTGTTTCTTTTTTTCTTTTCTTTTTTTGTGAGTTGGAATCTCACTCTGTCATCCAGGCTGGAGTACAGTGGCACGCTCACGGCTGCTGCAGCCTCGACCTGGTAGGCTCAGGCGATCCTTCCGACTCAGCCTTCCGAGTAGCTGGAACTACAGGTGCTCATCACCATGCTCAGCTTATTTTTATTTATTTACTTATTGTAGAGACAAGGTCTCGCCAAGTTGCCCAGGCTGGTCTCAAACCCCTGAACTCAGGCAATCCTCTCGCCTCCGCCTCCCAAAGTTCTGGGATTACAGGCTTGAGTCACCGTGCTCAGCCTCCTGTTTCTTTTTTAACAATTAAAAAAAAAAAACCCTTCCACTATTTTGATTCATGATCACTGTAGGAAAAAAAGAGAGGAAATGTAAATATATGTACACAGGTTAAAATACATACATGCCAAAGCAGATAGTAGCATATCTAGCCCAGTTATTAGTCAGGTAAGCTGAAAATCAACCCAGCAAGAAAAAGACGGTGTGCTTTGAAAACACCCAATCTATTACTCCTTCCTTTTTTTTTTTCCCTTTGGGGACCTTGGACACGACAGTTGGTGTGCTGTGGATGGTAGGGCATCAGTAGCATTTTTTGCCCTGCTTGAAGGAGTCGCAGGGCACGAACCCATCTCCAGGGCCACAGGTGACCACTGTCCTGCGTTTTCCCTCCTTGCTCCCACAGTAGTCATGGGGAGGCTGTGGGCTGCGAGCTGGGGAAAGGTGTTCCAACTCCCAGCTTGCATCACTGGCTGCTTCACTCTGCAACAAGTCGCCTTCCTCATTGTCCACCTTAAGCGAGAAGGAACAGCCAGCCTTCTGTCGGGATGGAGGACAGGATCTGAAGCTGTTCAAGCTGCCTGTGGGGCTGTGCTTCCCACCTGTCCTGCCCAAGCCTCACTGATATTATCGGGAGTCCTCTGTGTGGGCACCATTGGGGCAGCCTTTTCACTGACCTGGGGTGGCACCGAGGAGCCAGAGTGCAAGCTCTCTGGCCCTCCGGGAAGCTCCCCTGGGGGCTGCATTCTTATTCCACTGGTAGATGTTCTTTCACCTGCATCCTGTAGTGGCTGGCCAGATCCTCTGTGAGAAGTGGAGCATGGCAGTGGTTCAATGCGGAATTGCCCTCCCAGTCACCCAGGAAAATCTGTCTATTCCGTTTACCCCGACTTCCCATAGCGTGGCCTGTTCGGCTTGTCTGGAGTCGAAGGCACCAGAAATTGCCACTGTGTAGTGTCTGCTCTGAGGGCTTGCCGCAGGCTTTGAAGGTTTGTGTGAAGAGGAGCTTGTTCAAGTGTAGGCAGGTGCATGGAGCAGGCATTGTCTCAGTGGAAGGAAGAGCAGCCCTGTGACATGCCAGGGCTGCTGTTTGCCCCACCACAGACCTCTTCACTCAGAAGCACTTGCTTTCTTTTCTTTCTTTCTTTTTTTAAGAAGCAGGATCTCTATCACGCAGACTGGAGTGCAGTGATGCACGATCATAACTCACTGCAGCCTTGAGCTCCTGGTCTCAAGCAATCCTCCTGCCTCAGTCACCTGAGTAGCCAGGACTACAGGAGGGAGCCACTATGCCCTACTCAGAAACACTTTTCAAAGCTGCTGCCATTGGATGTGGAGCATTCCATGCCATAATGACACTGTCATTGTGATTTATGAGGCACCTACTAGAAAGGGGAGCACTCCCTCTTACAACTGCCTAGTTCCATTTTGCCCAACAAGAGGCTTAGAGATTATGCTTGAGGTCATGCATATGTCCACTTTACATCTAAAACCAGTGCTGTCGGATGTCCCACTCCTGGCTATGGTCAGCCGGGTTGTCTAGCCGATGGAGAAGAGGGTCAGATAACAGTCAGGCAGGAGTCAGCGCCAGTGCTCTGGTCTTCTAAATGTGATTTCTCAGAGTGGAGACTTAGGTCCAAATCCTTCCCTCATCTCAGACCGCTAGAACTCCCCACCAGAAAAGGGACAGGTGCACACGCACGGAGAGAGAGGGGGCAGTTTCAGAGGGACCCCAGGGGCTGGAGAATCCTCGTGGTGGTTTGCATTTATTAGGCAGGAGGGAGCCCAGCAGGGCAGAGGCACAGGGTGCAGCATGTCCAGAGTGCAAGAGAAGGGAGGGCAGGACATGAGGTGAAGGAAATAAGGGGAGAGGCAGGATGGGAAAGATGAGGGGGAGGACAGGCAGGGAAGGGCATGAGGGGGAAATCATGAGGGTAAGCGCAGGAGGGGGAAGACACAAGGGGAGGGCATGGGGAGGAGGGCAAGAGGGAAGGACAAGAGGGGAGGGCAGGAGGGAAAAGACAGAAGGGGGGATAGAGGAGGGAAGCCGTGAGGGGGAGGACAGGAGGGAGGGCACGAGGGGGTCTGGAAGGAGAAGACAGGGGGAGGGTGTGAGAAGAAAGGCAGGAGGAGGGACATGAGCGGAGGGCAGGAGGGGGAAGACAGGCGGGAGGGCAGGAGAGGACAGACACGAGGGAGAGGGTATGAAGAGGAGGACACGAAGAGGAGGGCAAGAGGGGAGGACCAGAGGAGGGGGACACGAGGAGGGCAGTACAGGGAGGACATGAAGGGAAGATAAGGGGGAAGGAAGCAGGGGGAGGGCATGTGAGGGAGGACAGGAGGGGGGGCTGGAGGAGAAAGGAGAGTGGGAGTGGGCAAGAGGGGAGGGCCGGAGGGAAGGACAGGAGAAGCGGCCTGGAGGGGGAGGCAGGAGGCCAAGACAGGAGGGGGAAGACTGGATGAGAGGGCAGGAGAGGAGGGCACGACGTGGAGGGCGGGGCGGGGGCAGCAAGTGCGCGGGCGGGGGCCGGTTGTACCCCGGGCTGCGGCGACCAGGGGCGGGTTCCCTGGTGTGGCCCATGAGGCCGGGATGAAGCCCGGCGCCCGGGTCCCCTTTGTTCCCGAAAAACCCTTTGGAAAGCCCCTTCTTCAGCCCCCGGGCCGCGCGAGCCGGGACAATGGCTGGAGTTGCGGTGGGCAGTGCGCAACGCCCCCCCGGAATGGCCTTTCCAGCCGCGGCTCCGGGTGGTCGCGAGGCCCGGGACCCTGCACGCGGGACGCGCTGCCCGCAGGGGCCAAGAGGCCGGCAGTCGAGCAACATCGCGAGTTAAAGATTAAACAAACAAACGAACACAACTCGCTGCTGCAGGAAAGGAGCAAACGGCCCGGGCCGCGGGGGTCCCGGCAGTCGCTCCCAGGCCCCACCGGGAACCGGGCGCGTAACCGTGGGCCGCATGGTCGCGTCCTCCCGAAGGCCACCGAGGCGCATTCCTGGCCTTTGCAATTATTAGGAAATGAGGGGATCTTTCCCCCTCCCGTCCTCCCCCCTCTCCCCTTTCTTCATTTTCCTTCCAGGCATGGAATTATCTACTTTAGCAGTTCAAAAGACATTCCATTCCCATGACAAACACAGAACCGGTGATGTTGGCCTACGTAGCCCTCTTTCTTGTACGGAGATTCAGGCAATAAATCATAAGGAATGAAAATTTTACATAGCGTTTCTTTAACCTTTAATGGTACACCTTGCTTATTTTCAGAGTGCCACTAACAGCTCTGTTTTTCACGGTCCCCAACGAGGATCCATCTTAAATGCTGAACTGACAGTGGTGAATTTTATTCCTTTAATATATTCCTACAGAAAGTGGATTGGGAGGATTCGTTTGAACTCTTTCAGCTCTGAAATTCCTTAAGTCTATCACCGAACAAAGGCTCACAGAAGATTTTAAAATAGAGGGGGGAAAAACGATCACCATCACAAGTATCTATTTATCTTTCTACTTAGAGCACTTCCTTCCTGTTTGACACGTCACCTCTGTTCCAGAAGCGATGGCATACACATGTGTCCACACTGGCTCATTTAAGACAGGCGAACACCGGCATATGCCCGAGTATCTGGGAATAGTTGGTGCAAAACACCCTCAGTAATGTGTAATCCAGCAGGTGACTCCAAACTGGACAAAAATGAAAGGTCGGGGGATATTTCTCCAAGAGGGAGCAGAATATTCTGAGAGTGTGAATCCATTTTTTAAAGAAACGGTCTCATCCTTTCATCTCCAAATGTGTTGCAATTTTCAGCCGGGATGGAGGATGGGAGAATATCTTGCTAAGTAATTGTTTCCAGTAAGGGTCATTTTCAGCTTCTCAAAACATGACTCTGGTATGTCATGTTGAGCAGGTATTTTTCACAGCTCACTGGGCCTGAGAGTATTTAAGACAGCCCTAGAGAGGAGCCCAGGGCCAGGCAACTGGGGGCTTCTGCGGGAAGCACAGGGGAAGGGACAATGGGCCAATTACAAGCAAAGCCTGCGGTCTCCCTTGAAGAGGTTAAGGAGGAGAGCACATGGCCTTTGAGCTACCGTGTCATCTGTCCTGGGGCTTAATCAAGTTATCATATCACCCCAGTGTCTCCTGGCCGCCATCCATCGATTTGAATGAAGACAAAAATTTGCAGACAAATTTCTAGCAGCAGGAAGTTGGTGCTCTCCTGTGAGGCTGGATGAAAAGCACCTGTAACCTCGCCGGCCTCCGTCCAGCTCCTGCTGGGAGCTCCGTCAGGCAGCAGCCTGCTGGCCTCAGAGCCTGCCTGTCAGTGGAAGCTGGGCTGGGGGGGATGCTATTTGTGTTTCAAGAGAATGGCCTGGAGCAGCCTCAGCTGTTGCCAGGACAGCACAATGTGGCCAGCTACCCATGAGTGGGTAGATGGACACTGTCACTCTCCTTTTGATATTGCCCTGGGGGTCATATTTAGGTTAAGACAGCTGGCATGTGACAACCCTCATGATGACGAAGGGAATGCTCTATATTTTCTCCCTCCCTCTCTCTTTCTCTGTCTCTGTCTCTGTCTCTGTCTCTCTCTCTCTCTCTCTCTCTCTCTCTCTCTCTCTCCACTGCTATCAAGGCCAGACCTTGGCTCCTCTGAGCTGCGGTTTCCTTGTTTGTGAAGTTGAGGGATGTTGACATATCTAATCTGCTGGATGGAAGGGAGAAGGGAGTTTGATGTGGTAGATTGAGCATTGCTGGGTGTAATAAGGCATGTATTCCAGACTTGGGGAAGTGGCTTAGCCACTTTTTGTCTTTTTAAAAAAATTTTAAAAAAAAATTTTTTTGAGCCAGAGTCTCACTTTGTTGCCCAGGCTAGAGTGCAAGAGGCATGATCGTGGCTCACTGCAGCCTCAATCTCTTGGACTCAGGTGAGCCTCCCTCCTCAGCCTTCCGAGTAGCTGGAACTACAGGCACATACCACCACGCCTAGCTAATTTTTTGATTTTTTTGTAGAGACAAGGTCTCACTGTGCTGCCCAGTCTGGTCTCCAATTCCTGAGCGCAAGCGATCCTCCTGCCTTGGGCTCCCAAGGCTGGGATTACAGGCATGCACCTGACCCACTTTCTGTCTTAGTTATTTCATTTGTAAGATGGGAATAATGATTCAGGCTGCTACTTCACAGGTTATGAGTTAAGGAGGTGATAGGTGCTGATCAGTAAATGAAAAACCTTTAAAACCACATTAACTGGTGCCTCTAAAGTCCTTCCAGCATCTATGCTCTGTAATTCAGCTTCACAAAGGGGGACAGAAAAGGAGTGTTATTAATTAGCATTACCAAAAGAGCATTTCATCTCAAGAATAAGTTAAGCACTGAACATGAATCTCATGGTCAGTAGCAGGGAAACCAGAGGGTATGATTTTTAATACTCTGTGGGTCTTGTTGATCTGATCGAAATAAACTTTTATGAAGTCCACAGAAAATGAGATTTTTGATATTTAGATGAAAGCCTCATAGCCCCAAAAGCAGGATGAAGACCTGGTCAATAAACTATTCCTTCTCTTGTCTCTGTTCTTCAGACAATTAATGTTCTTTGGCCACTTTGTGACGGGGATATCAACCTTGAACCTACCTGATACTCTAGCCTTTTCTCCATCTATACAGTGGGGTGCATTTTCTCTGCATTCCTGACTCATGGGAACATTGGTAGAATCAACTGGTCAACAGGTGAGAAGGTGAATTGTAACGTGTAGGGTGCTGGATAAATTTATACTTCATATCCACACATACTTAGAAAGATTCACTATTGTATATTTAATTGAACCCCATGTGAATACATTGGGGAAATTCTACAGTCTTGTAGACTTGACAGTATGGATCCAATGTCATTGATGATCTGACTCAAAAGTGGATTCTTCATGCTGAACCTGGCTGATGGCCCTGAATGAACAGGTATAGGGTGCCCTGCTGTTTTCCTAAGAGGTTGACCCTGTGGACACAGGCAAGTCTGGGACAGCAATGCCCAAATGTGAGATTAATCAGACAGCAAACAGCTACAACAGGGACCAAGTGCTCTTCGTTCTTTCTTTTCCAGTTTTTTGCCCCTAAGCACCAGTCCCACCAAAATACCTGTGACTCTCCCAAACTAACATCACACAAGACCTTGCCTATGATTTTGCCTTTGCTGTTTCTGCTGCTACGTCGCTCCGCCTTCTCTGTTTATTAAATTTGTCTCATCCTTCAAGGTCCTACTCGGTGACACCTCCTCTCTGAGGTCATAGTCTAGGAGTGGAATTGTGAGGTTACAGAGTGGGAGTATGGTTAGTTTTACCAGGCACTGCCAAACACTTTGCAAGGTGGCTGCACCATTTTACACTTCCACTGGCAGCGTTTGAGAGTCCAGTTGTCCTACAAGTTCACTAACACCTGGTGTTGACAGTTAAAAATTTTTTTACCCATCCTCATGGGTACATAGGGTACATTGTGGTTTTCATTTGTATTTCCCTGTTTACTTGTCATGTCCATGTTGGTTGTTCATATATTTTCTTTGGGAGGTGTCTGTTTATATCTTTTGCCTATTTTAAAAAGTTGCATTGTTTGCTCTCTTATTATTTTGTATACAAGCCTTTCACCAGCTATGTATTTTGCAGATATTTTCTGCTAGTCTGTGTTTGTCTTTTCATTTTCTTAAATGTGTCCTCAGGTGAATACAAGTTTTTAATTTTTTTTTTTTTGAGTTGGAGTCTCATTCTGTCGCCCAGACTGGAGTGCAGTGGCCGCTCCCGGCCACCGCAGCCTCAACCTGCTGGGCTCCGGTGATCCTTCCACCTCAGTCTTCCGAGTAGCCGGAATTACGGGCATGCGCTACCACGCCCGGCAGATTTTTTGATTTATTGTAGAGATGAGGTCTTGTTGCCCAGGCGGGTCTCGAACCCACGGGTTCAGGCAATCCACTCACCTCAGCCTCCCAAAGGCGCGGGATTACAGGCTGAGGCACCGAGCCCAGCTAAGTTTTTAATTTTTATGAAAGCTATTTTATTATATTTTCTTTTATGATTAATGCTGTTTGTGTCATGTTTAAATACTCTTTGCCAACACAATAGCATAAAGATTTTCTCTTAATTCTTCTTCCAGAAATATTATCATGGTAGTTCTTATTTAAATCTGTGATCTATTTTGATCATTTTGCATAGTGTTTTAAGATTCCATATTTTTCTCTCAGAAAAATGTCTAATACTGTTTTGTGAAAATATTATACATTCCCCATTCAATTACCTTGGCACTTTTATAAAAACAAAAATTAACTGATTATATAAGTGTAAATCTTTTCCTGGACTCTATCTTCTGTTCTATTGATGTATATGTCTAAAATTATACTAGTGCCACAAAACTTTGATTATTGTGGTTTTAGAGTAATCCTGAAATCAGGTAATGCAAGTCCTTCAAACACGCTTATATTTTTAAAATTATTTTGACTATTTTTGATTCTTTGTTTTTACATATAATTTTAAAATCAGCTTATCAGTTTCTCCAAAACAATCAGCTATGATTTTGATCAGGGTTGTATTCAGTGTATAGGTCAATTTGGAGGAATGAATATTTTAACAATACTGAGTTTTTAAACCCATGAACATGGTATACCTCTCCATTTACTTAGGTTTTAAAAACATTTCTCTTGATAATATTTTTGGTTTTCGAGGAATAGGTCTTGGCACATCTTTCTTTAAATTCATTCTAAAGTATTTTTTGATACTATTAGTGGAGTTTTCAAACCTTTATTTTCCAGTTATTAATTACCTTTATATAGATATACAATAGAATTTTAATTAAGCTTCTTATTTGGAAAGAACTGTGGGTTCACAGCAAGTTATAGAGGTAGTACAAAAGGGACCCATGTACCCTTCACTTTGTTTCTCCCAATGGTTACAGTTTGTGTGGTTATAGTATAATATTAAAGCTAAAGGCTGGGTTCGGTGGCTCAATCTATAATGCTAGCACTTGGGAGGCTGAGGCGAGTGGATTGCCTGAGCCTGTGGGTTTGAGACCAGCCTGGGCAACTTGGCGAGACCTTGTCGTTACAAAAAAAATAAAAAATTAGCTAGGTGTGGTAGCATGTACCTGTAGTTCTGGCTACTTGGAAGGCTGAGGCAAAAGGATCACTGGTGCTCAGCTGGTCAATGCTGGGGTGGTTGTGAGTGTGCCACTGCACTCCAGCCTAGACAACAGAGTGAGACTGCAACTAAAAAACAAAATACAAAAAACTAGGAATTTGACATTGGTACAATGTGTGTGTATAGTTATATGTATTTTATTATACATGTGTATTTAGGTAACTACCACCACAGTCAAGATGCAAAACTATTCCATCACCATAAAGATCTTCTTTGTGCTACCTCTTTATAATTACTTATTCCCCTCTCCCCAAACATCCTTGGGTAACCACTAACCTGTTTTCCATCACTATAACTTTTTCATTTCAAGAGTGCTATATAAATGGAATCATACAATATGTGACATTTTGAGATTGGCTTTTTTTCACTCAGCATAACGCCTTTGAGATCAATCCAAGCTATTGCAAGTATCAATAGTTCATTTCTCTTTATTGCTGAGTAGCTTTCTGAAGTATAAGTGTACCTCTGTTTAATTAATCATTCACCTATTGAAAGACATTTTGGTTGTTTTCAGTTTGGGATATTGCAAATAAAGTGGCTAAGAACAATTATATATAGGTTTTCCAGTTGACATAAGTTTTCATTTCTCTGGGATGAATACCTAGGAGTGCGATTGCTTTAAGTTATGGTGAGTGAGGATTTACTTTTTTAAAGAAAATGTCAAGCTCTTTTCCAGAGTGGTCGTATCATTTTGTGTGACCATCAGATAAGAGATCCAGTTTCAGATGGGTTGGGTGGCTCAGCCTGTAATCCTGCGCTTTGGGAGGCTGAGATGAGTGAATTGCCTGAACCCGCGGGTTCGAGACCCGCCTGGGAAACTTGGCGAGACCTCATCTCTACAATAAATAAAAAAATTAGCCGGGTGTGGTAGCGTGCACCTATACTTCCAGCTACTTGGAAGGCTGAGGAGGAAGGATGGCTGGAGCCCAGCAGGTCGAGGCTGCGGTGGCTGGGAGTGTGCCACTGCACTCCAGTCTGGGTGACAGAGTGAGACTCCAACTCAAAAAAAAAAAAAAAAAGAGAGATCCAGTTTCTCTGCAACCTGGTCATGACTTGATATTATGACTATTTTTAAGTTTTAGTTGATCTAATAGATATGTAGAAATATCTCACAGTGGTCTTAATTTGCATTTCTCTATTGGCTAATGATGTTTAGAATCTTTTTATATGCCATTTGTATATTCTCTTTATTAACATGTCTCTTCATATCTTTTTCCCATATCCTAATTAAACCGTTTGTGTTTTCTACTGTTGAGTTTTAAGAGTTCTTTATATATTCCAGATAGGAGTCCTTTGCAGATATCTTCTTCTAGTGTATAACTTGTCTTTTCTTCCTCTTAAGAGGGTGTTTTGAAGAGCAAAAGTTTTTAGTACTGATGAAGTCCAATCTATCATTTAAATTGTTTTTTCTTCTCTTTTTTTTCCTGTGGTCTAAGAACTCTTCACTAAGCCCTAGTTCCTGAAGATTTCCCTTCATGTTGTCTTAAAAGTTTGTAAGTTTTACATTTACATCTGTGGTCCACTTTAAATTAATTTTTGTCAAAGGCATGAAGTTTGGGTTGAGGTTATTTTTCTCTCTCTTTCTTTTTTTTTTGCCGATGAATATCTACTTGCTCCATTACTGTTTGTTAAAAAACAAAACAAAACAAAACAAGAAACTATCCTTGACTACCCGTTGAATTAAATTGCATTTGCACTTTTGTCAAAATAAAAAAAGGTGGTCCTACTTGTGTGGGACTATTTCTGGGTTCTCTTTTCTCTATTCTATTCCATTGATCTTTTTATCCATCCTTCTTGCTTACTTGATCACTGCTACTATCTAATAAGTCTTAAAACCAGGTTGTATGATTTCTCCCACTTTTTTTTTTCAAAATTGTTTCAGTTATTTTACTTCCTTTGCCTTTCCTATATAAAATTTAGAATAAGTTTATCTATATCTTTAAAAATCTTGCTGGGATTTCTTTTTTTTTTTGAGTTGGAGTCTCACTCTGTTACCCAGACTGGAGTGCAGTGGCTGCTCCCGGCCACCACGGCCTCGACTTGCTGGGCTCTGGCGATCCTTCAGCCTCAGCCTTCCAAGTAGCTGGAACTACAGGCATGCGCTACCACGCCCAGCTGATTTTGATTTATTGTAGAGATGAGGTCTCACCAAGTTGCCCAGGTGGGTCTCAAACCTGTGGGTTCAGGCAATCCACTCACCTCAGCTTCCCAAAGTGCTGGGATTACAGGCTGAGCCACTGAGCCCGGCCCTTGCTGGGATTTTGATAGGCAGTTTATCAATCTGGGGAAAACTGACATCATTACTATGTTGACTCTTCATATCCATGATAATGGTATGTCAACCATTTACTTAGATGTCCTTTGATTTATTTCATTAAAATTTTGAAGCTTTCAACATGTAAGTCCTGAACATCTTTTATTAGATTAACACCTAAATATTTTATTTTTTGAATGATTGTAACTGGTATTATATTTTAAATTTTGGTGCCCATGTATTTGTTGCTAATATACAGAAATATGTTTGATATTTGTATGTTTGTTTGATAGCCTGTAAGCTTGCTAAACTCATTTCTTCCAGAAGTTTTTTTTAAAAAAAAGATTTATTGGGATTTTTCTAAGAGACAATGATGTCATTTGCAAATAGGGAGAGTTTTATTTCTTTCTTTTCAACCTGTGTGTCTTTTCTTTTCTTTTCTGGCCTTATGGCTCTGACTAGAACTTCCAGTGCTATGTTGCATAGCAGTGGTGAGATGGATATTCTTGCATAGCTCCTGATCTTAGGGGAAAAGTATTCAGTTTCTTAACATTAAGTATGATGCTTGCTGCAGTTTGTTTTTATAAGTGTTATTTATCAAGTTGAGGAAGTTTACCTTTATCCCTATTTTGGGAGAATTTTTATTATGAATGAATTTTGTCAAGCTTTTTTTCTAAATCTATTGACGTAATCATGTTTTCCTTCTTTATTCTATTAACATGAATTACAGTCTTGCATTTCTCAGTTAAGTCCACATGGTCATGATATATTATCCTTTTAATATATTGTTACATCTTATTTTCTAAAATTTATTTTTGTATCTGTATTAATGAGGGATATTGGCCTGTTGTTTTCTTTTCTTGTTATCTCTGTGGTGTCAGAGTAATACCTCCTAAAATGAGTTGAGAAATATTTTCTTCTTTTCTATTTTTTGAAAAAGTTTCTGTAGGATTGGTATTTCTTCTTTAAATAGTTGATAGAATGAACTAGTGAACCCATCTGAGCCTGAAATTTTCTAATTGAAATTTATTTACAAATTTAATTTCTTCAATTGATATGAGGTTACTTAAATTTTTTATTTCTTCTTGAATCAGTTTGGTAATTTATGTCTCAAAATTAGTTTATTGGCTAAAATTATTAATAATAAACTCTGTGAGTCTTTGATGTCTGTTAGGACCAGTATTGGTGTTTACCTCTTACTTATGATTTTGATAATTTGTGGTTTTTTTCTTTGTTTTTTGATCAGCTTAGCTAAAAGTTATTGATTTTATTGATCTCTTTTAAAAACAGTTTTCATTTAATTGATTTTTCCCTATTGTTTGGCCATTTTGTATTTTATTGACTTCTGCTCTTCATTATGTCATTTCTTATACTGAATTTGGGTTTACTTGCTCTCTTTTTGTAAGGCAGAAACTTAGATAATTGTATTTTAGATATTTACTCTTTTTTAATGTAAACTTTTAAAGCTACTCATTTCCTGCTAAGCACTAACTTAGTGCATACCACATGTTTTATTTTATTTTATTTTATTTTTTGAGTTGGAGTCTCACTTTGTTGCCCAGACTGGAGTGCAGTGGCACGCTCCCGGCCACTGCAGCTTCAACCTGCTGGGCTCAGGCGATCCTTCCACCTTGGCCTTCCAAGTAGCTGGAATTACAGGCAAGCGCTACCACGCCCAGCTAATTTTTGATTTATTGTAGAGATGAGGTCTCGCCAAGTTGCCTGGGAGGGTCTCAAACCTTTAATTCATTTTAACACATTTTATATTTTTCTTGTGATTTATTTTTTGATCAATGAATTCTTTTAAAATGTGTTGTTCTATTTTCTTTTTCTTTTTTTTTTTTTTAAATGTTATTCTATTTTCGAGCACTTGGGGCTTTCCTCGACAACTTATATTATTCACTTCTAACTAAATCCACTGTACTATTTCAATCTTTTAAAATTTGCTGAGCCTCGTTTAAAATTCAGCATACCACACATCTTGATGAAAAGACCAGTATGTTCAAAAAAGAATATTTATTGTTGAAATTGTTGGATGTGGTATTTTATAATTATCAATTAGATTTAAGTGATTAAAGTTGTTTAGATTTTTGCTGACGATATTTATCCAATTGTTTATCTAGTTTTTCTATCTCTTTCTGAGAGTGAAGTGTTAAAATCTCTATGATCATGGAACTGTTTCACTCTTTAATTCTGTTATTTCTACTACACATCTGTTATTAGGTACACATATATTTATGATTGTTATGTCTTCTTGTTGAATTAGTCCTTTTACTATTATAAAATGTCTCTTTTCATTTCTTTAATTTTTTGTCTTCAAATCTATTTTATCTGATATCAATATAGCTCAAATTTTCTTTTCTTTTTCTTTTTTTTGAGTTGGAGTTTCACTCTTGTCGCCTAGGCTTGGAGTGCAGTGGCATACTCACGGCTACTGCAGCCTCAACCTGCTGGGCTTAGGTGATCCTTCTGCCTCAGCCTTCCAAGTAGCTGGAACTACAGATGCACGTCGCCATGCCTGGCTAGTTTTTGTGATTTATTGTAGAGAGGAGGTCTCACCAAGTTGTCCAGACTGGTTTGAACCCCCGGGCTCAGGTAATCCTCTTACTTCGGCCTCCCAATGTGCTGAGATTACAGGCTGAGCTACCGCACCTTGCCTCAAATTTTCTTAAGATTATTATTTGCATGGAAAATATTTTTTAGTATTCATTTATTTTCAGCTTATATTTGTCTTTATATGTAAAGTATATGTGTTTTTATAAGCAACGCATTGAGCCTGGCTCAGTGGCTCAGCCTGTAATCCTGTGCCTTCGGGAGGCTGAGCTGAGTGGATTGCCTGAGCCCGTGGGTTCGAGACTCGCCTGGGCAGTAAGACCTCATCTCTACAATAAATAAAAAAATCAGCTGGGCATGGCAGCGCATGCCTGTAATTCCGGCTACTTGGAAGGCTGAGACGGAAGGATCACCGGAGCCCAGCAGGTTGAGGCTGCGGTGGCCAGGAGCAGCCACTGCCCTCCAGTCTGGGCAACAGAGTGAGACTCCAACTCAAAAAAATAAAAATAAATAAAAATAAAAATAAACAACGCATTGTTGTGTTTTGCTTTTATTTTTATTCATTCTGGCCAATTCTGCCTTTTAGTGATAGCGTTTAGCCCATTGCATGTTAATTTTATTATTAATATGATTGGATTTGCACCTACCTTTTTATTATTTGTTTTCTTTTTGTTCCTACTATTTTTTCCCCCTTGAGTTCCTCCTTTCCTGCCTTCTGGGAAATAAATTTTAGAATTCCATTTAAATTTATATCATAGCTTTTAGAATTCCATTTAAATTTACATAATAGCTTTTCAATAAAATTTTTTCCCCATGATTGCTCTAGGATTATATGTTTATGTATCTTTAACTTTTTTTTTTTTTTTGAGTTGGAGTCTCACTCTGTCACCCAGACTGGAGTGCAGTGGCCACTCCTGGCCACTGAGCCTCGACCTGCTGGGCTCTGGCGATCCTTTCTCTCAGCCTTCCAAGTAGCTGGAACTAGAGGCGCATGCTACCACACCCGGCTAACTTTTGATTTATTGTAGAGATGAGGTCTCGCCAAGTTGCCCAGGCAGGTCTCGAACCCACGGGCTCAGGCAATTCACTCACCTCGGCCTCCCAAAGTGCTGGGATTACAGGCTGAGGCACCGAGCCCGGCCGTATCTTTAACTTTTGATAGTCTACTTACTGTTAACATTTCACACAAAATGGATAAAATTTGCAGCCATGTAACTTTTGCAACCATTTTTGTGCCTTAGGTATTATATGAATTACATCCCCATGTGTCACAACTCACATAAGTCAGTGATAACACACTCAAAATAAATAAATAAATAAGTAAATAAATAAGTAAATAAATAAATAAAATAATCTGTATTATAAATAAAGGGGGAAAAAGTAGAACTTTGTGTTTATCTAGATATTTTATGTTTTTAATATTCTTCTTTCCTTTCTGAGACTCTGAGTTCCTATTTGGTATCTTTTCCCTTCAGTTTAGAAAACTTTCTTAGTGTTTCCAGGAGTGAAAATCTGTTCGTGACAAGTTTACCCTGTCTTTTTTTTTTTTTTTTTTTTTGAGTTGGAGTCTCACTCTGTCATCCAGACTGGAGTGCAGTGGCCGCTCCCGGCCACCGCAGCCTCGGCCTGCTGGGCTCCAGCGATCCTTCTGCCTCAGCCTTCCGAGTAGCCGGAATTACAGGCATGCGCCACCACGCCCGGCTGATTTTTTTTTTTTTAATTGTAGAGATGAGGTCTTGCTGCCCAGGCGGGTCTCGAACCTGCGGGCTCAGGCAATCCACTCACCTCAGCCTCCCAAAGGTGTGGGATTACAGGCTGAGCCGCTGAGCCTGGCTACTCTGTCTTTTTAATTCAAAAATTTATTTCTCCTTGATTCTAGAAGAATATTCTTATTGAATCTAGAATTCTAGATTGACAAATTTTTAAAAAAGATTTTAATACTTTAAAATGTTGTTTACTTTCTTCTGGTTTTTATCATTTTGGTGAGTTATCAGTCCTTAATTAGGTGGTTATTTTCCTGTGTATAATTTGTCATTTTTCTTTTGCTTCTTTTGGCATTTTCTTTTTAATCTTTGTTTTTCAACATTTAGCTATGATTTGACTTGGTGATGTTTCCTTCCTTCCTTCCTTCCTTCCTTCCTTCCTTCCTTCCTTCCTTCCTTCCTTCCTTCCTTCCTTCCTTCTTCTTTTCTTTCTTTCTTTCTTTCTTTCTTTCTTTCTTTCAATAGGAGTCTCATTCTGTCGCCCAGACTGGAGTGCAGTGGCCGCTCCCGGCCACCGCAGCCTTGACCTGCTGGGCTTCGGCGATCCTTCCGCCTCAGCCTTCCAAGTAGCTGGAACTATAGGCGTGCGCTACCACGCCCGGTTAATTTTTGATTTATTGTAGAGATGAGATCTCACCAAGTTGCCCAGGGAGGTTTCGAACTCACGATTTTCTTTTTTTTAATCCTGCTTGTTGTTCATTGAATATCTTGACTTTGTAAATTTTATTTTTTAGTTGGAGTCTCACTCCGTCGCCCAGGTTAGAGTACAGTGGCATGCTCACGGCTACTCCAGCATTGACCTGCAGGGCTCTAGAGATCCTTTTGCCTCAGCCTTCCAAGTAGCCGGAACTACAGGTGTGCGCTACCATGCTCGGCTAATTTTTAAAAATGTATTGTAGAGATGAGGTCTTGCCAAGTTGCCCAGGCTGTTCTTGAACCCATGGGATCAGGCAATCCCCTCACCTTGGCCTCCCAAAGTGCTAGGATTACAGGCTTGAGATAAATTTTTATCGTTCATTATACTTGAGAAAATTTTGGCTATTGTTTCTTCAAGGTGTTATTTATTTATTTATGCTCCATCATTTTTCTCCTCTTCTTCTGAGACTTAATTTACGTTTATTGAGACTCTGCTAATTTATATTTCATTATTTTATTCCTTTGTTCTTTACATTAGATTGCTTCTATTGTTTTTATCTTCAAGTTCACTCTCTCCTTCCTCTGCCATCCCCATGCTGTTGTTAAATCTATCTAGTGGCTTTTAAAAAATGTTTAGCGTGAGTGGATTGCCTGAGCCCGTGGGTTTGAGACCCGCCTGGGCAGCGAGACCTCATCTCTACAATAAATCAAAAAATCAGCCGGGCGTGGTAGCGCATGCCTGTAATTCCGGCTACTTGGAAGGCTGAGGCGGAAGGATCGCCGGAGCCCAGCAGGCCGAGGCTGCAGTGGCCGGGAGCGGCCACTGCACTCCAGTCTGGGTGACAGAGTAAGACTCCAACTCAAAAAAAAAAAAAAGTTTAGTTATTGTATTTTTTAATTCTAGAAGTTGCATTTTTATTTCTTTGCTGAGACTTCCAGTTTATTCATTCACAATGAGCATATTTTCTTTTACTTCATTAAATGTAGCTATAATACATGCTAGAAATTCCTTGTCTGCTAATAGCATAATCTGGATCATCTTGTGGCTGTCTCAATTTATTTGTTTTTTTAATCTTATAAACTTACATTTTTCTGGTTCTGTGTGTTAAATGATTTTGGATTGTATTCTGGACGTTATGCATGTCAAGTTGTATAGATCTGGATTTTGCTATTTTTCTCTAATGGATATAGGTTTTGAGTCTCACTCTGCCACCAAGGCTGAAGTGCGGTGTCGTGATCATAGCTTACTGCAGCCTCAACTTCCTAGGCTCAGGTGATCCTTTTTGCCTCAGCCTTCTGAGTACCTGGGCCTACAGGTGTGAGCCACTGCTCCTAGCCTTGATGGATGTTATTTCTATTGTTTTTTCAGGCAGTTATCTTGGTTGGATTCTGTTTCTCAGGCAGCAATGCCAATAATATCCTCTCAGATCTTTCTCCAATAGCTTAGCTGCTTTGAGTCTTCTCTGTGCATATAAAGCTCAGGGTTCAGACAAAGACGAGAGCAGTCAGAATTTTGGGATTCTTCTGTCTCTTTCTCTTCAAGAATTTGTACTTTTCCTCTCTACTGTCATGGTTTCCTTGTTTCTCAGGCCCAAAACGCTTTTTTAAAAATCAGTGTCAGCCAGGCTCAGTGGCTCAGCCTGTAATCCCGCGCCTTTGGGAAGCTGAGGTGAGTGGATTGCCTGAGCCCGCAGGTTCGAGACACGCCTGGGCAACTTGGCGAGACCTCATATCTACAATAAATCAAAAAAAAAAAAAAAAAAAAATAGCCGGGCGTGGCAGTGCGTGCCTGTAGTTCCAGCTACTCGGAAGGCTGAGGCGGAAGGATCGCCGGAGCCCAGCAGGTCGAGGCTGCGGTGGCTGGGAGCGGCAGTGGCCTCTGTCTAGTGCACTCCAGTCTAGGCGACAGAGTGAAACTCCAAATAAAAAAAAAAAAAAATTAGTGTCCACTCCTCCTCTTCCCTCCTGTCTACACACTGTGCCAACTGCATCTGGCCTGAACTCAAAGTTGCAAATACGAGAACTCACTCTTGAGAGCATGAACTCCACATCATAATCTCTTGCTTTTGTTCCCTGAGTGTAATATTACTCAGCCGTCACCAGAAGTGGAAGTTGACTGTATTTAACTTAATCACTAGAAAAATGGATGTTATTTCTTAATAAATCAAAGAAAGGAGTAATTTCAGGATTAGAAAGAACTTGTTGGGCCTGACACAGAGCAAGCCCTAAATGAATGCTCGGGGATGATGAATCTTCCCCCCAATACCCCACTTTGCTAGATTTCCCTTAACGACAGAGCTCTCCCTGACTCATAAAACAGCCCATCCATTTTAGACAATTCTGAGCACTAGATGATTTTTCTTTGATATGATCAAAGCATTTTCATTTCGGCTTCCACTATTCAGTCTCAGCTCCTGCCCGCAGGGCCACCCAGAATGGACTCAGTTCCTCTTTCCCACAAGCGTCCCTGACCTCTCAAGTAGGAAAAGCAGCCTCAGCTCCTCCAACCAGTCTTTGTGAGGTGGGATTTCTAGCTCCCTCTTGATTCTGGTCCCTTCCCCTCTTCTTTCCATGAGGCAGTTTAGAGTCCCATTGACTCTTCTGGTTGCCATGTTGCAACTGGCTCGATTAACCTGGTGGTCAGTGAGCATCCCAGGCCCTTTTTATTGTTCCCTATGTAAGTGTGCATATCAGTTTTCTCCAACTGACGTTCTAAGGGGTGCAACCTCAGGCCTCAAAGAATTTTCCACCATTAGTATCTGTCTTGCCCTGAGACCTTCCTTACCCTCGGGGGATATGCTTGGGCAGGTTTTGGAATCACACACCTCAGGCCCTTAAATCTGTCTGTATGTCTGCTCTTTAAATTTCAGAAAAATTAATCTGCATCATGGGATGGCTTATATTCAAATCAAGATTCACCTAGCCAGTGGTGGCCTCACTACTACATATTAATATATATTACTATATATACTATACTGTATAGACAAATACAAGTATCCAGTATACTCATACAGTACACTGTCTAGAATCTTGAGGTTTGCAAAACAGTTTCTGTATCACTTCGAATCCACAGAATAAGCAGAAAAACTGTATGACGTGGGTGGGAGAGAGTGAAGCATTCCCATTTGACAGATGAGGAAACAGAGGTTGCAGGTAGGCTCCAGTCTGCCAGGATTAGGGACCGAAGGACACTATATTCTATTTATTGCAAAATACTTTCTTAACCTCTCAGGGGATTCACGCTTCCTTTTGAATTTGTCTTAGCCATCCTCTGGGTAGAAAGTTTTTTCTCAGGGCGTTTTTGGGCCTAGATGATCTGAAATAATCCCCTTGTCCCCTCACCCTCAGCCCCAAGGGGTGGGCCAGGAATACAGCTGTGCATAGTAACGAGGGAGAAGGGAGTCTCTAGGCCACCTTCCAAGAAATGGCTTCTAAAATCATTTGCCTCCAGCCCCAGACAAAAGCTCAGGTATGGAAGCTTGGCTGCCCCTGACCTTTTACATCCCCAGAGCCAAGCTGCGGGGAGGAGGGGACTGCTGCACAAAAGGGTCTGAGGAGTGACCCGGCCTGCCTCAGCTACCTGCTGTTCCTCACAATGGGACCCGAGGCCCGGGCTGCCTCTGGAGGCCAGAGAAAAGGGCCGAGATAATGACAGGCTCAGCTACCGCTGCTCTCTTCAGAGAAAGGAGAAGAGGGAGGAGGCAAAACCTCCCGGATAATAAAGAAGTAACAAATGAGGAATAAAAGCTTATGGAAGACATCTTAACCCAGGGATGAAAAAATGTCAACATCTGTGAGGCTTTCTGCACCAGCAGACCCGGGCCCTAATGAAAACCTTCGAAAAGCCATTCATTGGAGCAGAGGCAAAAAGGCTACATTTTTCTACGGGGCGTCGAGGGTTCGATGAGGCTGCCCTTTCCTTTTCGGATGCTGCTGAACCAGGCGCTAATGTTCATCTGCAGCTTTATTAAGGAACCGGGGGGCAGGAGGAGAATGGAGAGCTGGGACCACCTTTATCCCGAAGTCTGTGAGGTGGGTGGATTTGGGAGCAGGCTAGATGTCTGCACATTGAGGCAAGGAAGAAAAGCCAGAGGAATTAGAGAAAATGCTGTTGAACAAGGGTCTCTTTTGACCGGGGCCTTTGGGAAGGACGAGGCTCCAGGAAAAGTAATCCTCTTAGCACCGACTTATGTGTGTGTACAAAACAGGGAAATCAAATCTGAATGTCCTCATTGCATTTGCTAAAATACCTAATGAAAACACAAAGATTCCTTATTCTGATCTTCACCTTTCATTCAGAAGCTGGAGAGTGGCAGATGTTTGCTTATAAGGCTGATTTTGAAAATTCAAACTGGAGGTTTAGGGTGGGGAGAAGCTGACCCCACTGTCTTTCCTTAGGGGTGTGGGCCACTGAACTTTGAGCCTTTGTATCTGCCCCTGGGGTTTTCAACGCCCTCCTGCCTTGTGCCTTTGAGGCAATATGTATGGTTTTATTTCTTGGGTTTGGGCTCTGTGTTCACAGTCTGGAATGTCTCTCCAGAGGCCTCAGTGAGAGAAATCTCAGATCCTGACCAGCAAACACAGCTTCCGGAAAGAGCGAGGAAGATAGTATAAAAAGAAATGTGCTCCCATATTAGTGACTGCTTTGCAGTTGAGGACCCCTGTACCCTGGCCAGGGAGCATCAGGATGGTCCTCACCATACCCCTACACCTACATACTTACACACATCCACACATACCACACACACCTACACCCAGGAGTATACTCCCCGCCCACTTATACACATACACATGCACATAGCAATCCATTTACCACTCATCCCATGAATACACACACATCCTTCCAGTTGCAGATACATACGCACCACTACCCCTAACACTCTTGGTACCACACCCATCCACTGACACCTGGTCTGAACTGTCTTAGTCAACCTAATGGGCAAGCATCTTCCTTCCCTCATCTCCTTAACACACAGGTCTTTTGATCAAAGGTTTCAGTTATGATTTGGCTCTAAAATGAAACAAGATGCAAGTGAGGGTAAGTAAAATGCTTGGGGAGTTGCCAAGGAGACTTTACCTAAGCTAAAACAGAAGAGTGCACTTTTATTTTTTCTTTGATATGTCAGGGGGCTATTTGAAATTCAAAACTGTTGTTTGCTATTGGGATAAAAAAGAATAGAGGTGGAGGAGACAGCCAGAGAGAGGCTGATTATGGCTCGGGTGTGAGCTGTCCATCTGTGGGTTGGCTGTGGTCCTAGGATTCAGGGCAAGTAGTGAGCTCTCAAAGTATTTTAGAAGTGGTCCAAGAATCTGCTGTCTTCATAAGTTGGAGGGGATTCCCATGATGGGTGTGTAGTTGAACCTGATGAGCTCTAATACCTAATAATAATAATATTACATTATGAATTCCAATTAGGTACTAGCCATTATTCTAAGGGTCTTACATGTATTATTTTATTTAACTCCCAGTGGTGACTTTAAAAATATGTCCACAGATTTTTGGGTTCCACTCCCCTCAAGGGGCAGAGTTTAATCATCCTTTTCTTGAGTGTGGACTGGACTTAGCAACTAGTCCACTAGAGAATAGCATATGACAGAAGTGATGGATGTCACTTCTAAGATTAGGTCATAGAAGGACAGCAGCTCCTATGTTGGGTTTTCCATCTCTCTTTGTCGCTTTCTCTCTCTCTTAAACCACCTGCTCTGAGGGATGCACCTTGTGTTGGAAAGCAGCCTATGGATGGCCCATTTAGTGAGAAACTGAGGCCTGCTAACAACCACAGGAGTGAGCTTGAAAACGATTCTTCCAAACCTGCCAACCACCATATGCGTGATCCTGGAAGCAGATCTTCCCCATTCAACCTTGGACTCACTAGCCCCAGAGGACGCCTTGACTGTAGCCTCATGAGAAGTCTTGTGCGAGAACCACACAACTAAGCCACTCCCAGACTCCCAGCCCAAAGAAACTATGAGATGATAAATCTTTGTAGTTTTAAGCTGCTACATTCAGGGATAATTGTCAGGCGGCAATAGATAACTAACATGCTCCCTTATCATGCAGTCGGGAGGACACAGGCCTTGCTGGGGAAAGTCGCCCAGTTTCATAAAGGACAAGTCAGCTCTTGAAATTAACTCAAATATTTTGACTTCTGTGGAGTGTTCTTTCCACTACATCAGACTTCCTCTCACTCCCATTTCTTACAAATAAACGAGAAGAATTGAATTTGGCAAACCTTTGCCTGCCTGTTCAGATCTTTCTGTTCCGAGCAAGGTGGACATGGTGGGGGAGGCAGCAACGGCATAGGGTTGGTGGGGGCAGAGGGTCACTCTGGGACTGTTTGAGAGTGAACATCCCCACGTCTGCCCCGTGTTTCAGCTGATGTAGGAAGTTCAACCTACGCCTATGAATTTTAAATTTAATGCAGAACTTACCACCCAGAAATGACTGTGTGAAGTAAGTGCAATTTGCCTGTGTTTATTTTTTTATTATGAACTTAAGCAAAGTTTATGGAAAAAAGGGACCTAATGATCACGAAATGTAGCTATTTACATCTCCCCAAACTCTCTTTGTTACTGTTCTTTGCACAGCTGTAATGGTCTGTGCAGACCGTTTCCTGTTTGCCTTCCTTTCTCAGCAAGTGTCCGTTGTGCCCCAGGCCCTGTGTGACTGGGGACTCAAACGTGCTGTGTCTGGTACTCCCAGACCACCCTTCTCTTCACCCAGTCGCTCCCTTGCCATCCGCTCCTTGCTCTCTGATCCCTGGCCCTGCCCTGGCTCCTCTCCCACCCGAGACCTCCGCCCAGTTCAATCCTTGGATCACAGCTGTGTGCTGGAGCCTGGAGTCATCTCAGCTCCATGATGGGCTCACACTACACAGGCGGTAAACAGTCTCCTGGGTCTTCCCCGGCCCTAAAGTCTACATAGCCTCATTGTAGATGAGGGGCCGGAGATGTCACTGGTCCTGACAACTCTTAACTTTCCTGGTGACTCAGGTCACTCTGGGTTCTCAATGAGTTGTCCCCTAGTCTCTTCCTGCCTGAATCATGGGGGCAGGGGCTTTCCCATGCAGGTGATGGACCCTCACTCGGTTCTTCTGAGTCTGGAGAGGGGCTTGGGAATCTGCATTTTGCAAGTTCCCAGGTAATGCTGGTCCTCACTACAATTTGAGAACGATGGCTCTGCTGTTGCCCGTTGTTTACAACTTGGAGCTTTAAAAACTGCCTGATTAGCCTGGTGTCTTAGAAAGTTGTGGAGACATTGTCTAAAGCAGCTCTCGATTCTTTGAGCTTGAGTCCTCAGCTTGACTGATCCTGTTTCCACCTTCATTTTCTCCTGGCCACCTGTCTCTTTCTCTTCTCATAACCTCTTTTCACCTGTAGCAACAGGAGGTCAGAAAAAGTCAGGATGTCATTCTCACCGGTCCATTCAACTTTCTATTGGAAGCCCAGGGATTCTGAAAGAGAAACTGGCAATTATTGGCCCATATGAGGGCTAAGAACTACTCACTATTGACCTCTAAGGGTTGGTTCATGTGCACTCTGCATGGATGGACCACACTGGGGGGAGTGGTTTGTCGCAAGGACCATGGATGGGCTTTGAGGGACATACCTGATGGGCGAGACTTTTAGAGTGTCCTGTCTTGCATCCCTACATCCTATCAATGGGAGCCAGCTTCCCAGGGCTTCTGAGTCAATGCTTCCTCCTCAGATAGAGGAACTCATTCTTGACCTGCCTGGGGTTTACATATTGTCCCTCATTCCTTGGTGGTGGTGGGCAGGTCCTGCCCTGGGCCTCAAAGGCACCAGCTGAAGGATGAGGGGTTCCAGGTAGATGATATGGGAAGTCCTTTCCAGCCCGAGTCTCTGTGTTGTTTGCCACAAATGGTAGTCTCTCACTACCAACCAGATCTCACCCCAGACATGACTTTCTCTGCTAACTGTTTGTGGCCTGCACCTACAGTGCTGTGACTTGGTCTGTTCCCTTGTAAATAAAGAACAAACAAGCCTCCAGTTTCTGGGTCCTGTGAAATCCATCTAGGCTGAAGCATCAGTCAGTCCGATAGAGGGGTCTAGGGAGGCAGGATGGAGTGACTTTCAAAATTTCTGTGGGCTGCAAGCATGTCTGCAGACGTCTGTTCACGTTCACACTCCAAGTGTCCTCTTGGCAAGACAGGGCAGCCGGCAGCAGCCAGCTCCTGGCTTTGTAGCTGTGCTCTGAGGCCCGGGATTCCTGAATTCTCCCCGAGGCATTTCCCCTAACTGCCTGCCTCCCGAGGAAAAGCCCCAAAGTTGGGGAATCCAGAGCCCTATGCACAGCGGGAGATGTCATTGGAATCTAAACCAAGCCTGCAGAGAGGATGATGAGTTTGACAGGCGGGCAAGGCAGGAACCCCTAGTCCTGACAGTTCTTCCTCTCTACATGACAGATAGACTCATCTGCAGCCTGGAAATACCACCCTGGGTGTCCTCTGGTGACTTCCACTACCGCTATTTTGGGTCTTGTGAGATGTCAGTCAAGAGAACAATTATCGTTCAAAACCCAGGACGACTTATCCGTGGTGCACCCCATCACAAGCACTCTCCCGCCAGTTGCCCAGACTCCTTGGCAAGCCCTCACCCATCAATCCTCCACACAGGCACCCAAGGAAAGAAGACACCTTGGAAGCAGGAGCTGAGACCCTTCTCTGCTTCCCCTCTGCCCTTGGGCCCCATGTGTGAGGCAGGCTGAAGCCTCCTTGGATTCTGGGGCCTTTGGCTCAGGGGAGGAGGCATTCCACTAATTGGATATTGACTTCCACAGCTGGGGACTGATCCCATAAATCCTGGCTCGGTCACTTGACGACAATAGCCGCCAGAACAGGGTGGATGTAAAACCTGTGAATGGGAGAGAGGAGACAGAACTGGATCCGACTCTGAGAGCCAGGATGGCGGATGGGGTAGCAAAGGTGGACCCCTTTCCCCTCAAAAGAAGAGAATCCAAAGATATGATTATCACAAACATGTGGTTAGTGACATGATTGAAAAGAAACTTCTGTTCCTGCCCCTGTCATTCATTGGTTGAGTGACCCTGGATAAGTCAGGCAACATCTCTGGGCCTTAGTTTCCCTATTGGTAAAATATCAAGATACACTGATTGATCATCAGAGTTGTCTCAGCAATTGTGATCTACATTTTATTTCTCTTCTGTGAGTTTCTCATTTATAAAAGTGAAAGAGGAGACAGGAAGCAGAGTTTTAAAGGTGAGTGTAAGAGAGGAGTGTGCACAGGAAGGTATTTCCCAGGCTCAGAATCATTTTCTCCATTCCAAAGATGAGGAAATAACCTCAGAGAAGCAGAGTGAGCCTACTAACTGCTGGAGTATGGCTGAACTGGAGCTTGGACCATACTTTCTATTGCTTTTTTTTTGTGTGGGAGTCTTACTCTTTCACCCAGGCTGGCATGTAGTGGTACAATCACTGCTTGCTGCATCCTCAACTTCCTGGGCTCAGGTGATCCTTCCACCCCAGCCTCTCAAGTAGCTGGGACTACGGGTGTGTGCCACCACATCTGGCTAATTTTTATTTATTTATTTATTTATTTATTTGAGCTGCAGTCTCACTCTGTCGCCCAGACTGTCGCTGTCAGCCACCACAGCCTCGACCTGCTGGACTCCGATGCTCCTTCCGCCTCAGCCTTCCAAGTAGCCGGAATTACAGGCAAGTGCTACCATGCCCGGCTGATTTTTTGATTTTTATTGTAGAGATGAGGTTTCGCCAAGTTGCCCAGGCGGGTCTTGAACCTGCGGGCTCAGGCAATCCACTCACCTCAGCCTCCCAAGGCGCGGGATTACAGGCTGAGCCACCGAGCCCGGCATAATTTTAAAATTTTTTTGTAGAGACAAGGTCTCGCTATATCCTGGGCTCAAGCAATCCTCCTACTTCAGCCTCCCAAAGTGCTGGGATTACAAGTATGAGCCACCATATCTGGCCTTCCTGTTACTCTTTCCGTAGGACTATCCCTGTGCTTCTCCTTCCAACTTCATTTGTTTAAATCCAGCTGCCCTCTACACTCCTCCTGGTGTCATTATATCCTCCGTGGCCTTCCCTGAGGCCCCCAGGCAAAATCAATTGCTCCCCCTACCTGAGCCCTGTGGCACCTTGTCTACCCTCCTCTTTCTCTCTTGACTTCTCCTTAGACCAGAGACAGTCCGCCTGTCCCATTGACTGGGGAATCTCTCAAAGGCTGGGTCTTCCATTTATAAAGTCTTTCTCTCTAGGCCCTATCACAAGGATGGGCACATGGTAGGTGTTCTGTGGATGGGTGTGAAAATAGTTACCCAGACCTCCTCCCCCTGGGCCTCAGAGATGAGACTCTCTGTATAACTCCCAAGCCAGCCCCTAGAGTAGTCCTGTATGGTCAAGCACACACGTGGGTGTAGGAAGCTGAGAGGGAACCCCCTCTGTCAGTTGCTCATTAAAGGGGAATCTCCCTGAGGGGAGAGAGTGGAGATGATGGATCCCCTGTGCTTGTCTGTGGAGGGGAGTTTGTGAAATACCCCGACTCTAATCCTCTGAGCTGCCAAGACTGTAACCTCCCACTTTCCCATGACCTATTTTTCCCTGGAGCAACGGGGGTCAGAAGAAGCCAATTTATCATTCCTGTGGTTCACTCACTTCTTGTGAACTCAGTGAGGACAAGGACCAAGGACAGTGTCAATTTGCTCTGGCACCTAGCTCTGTGCGAGGGATGGGGAAGGAATCGTGAAGGATTTGCAGAGCTGAATAGGATGTCTTATTACTGTTTGCTCTGGGACTGTGAGACTTAAAGAATGGCCAAGCATCAGAAGGCCCTTAGAGCTCAGGTGGTGAGTCCAGCCCCATGGTGAGCATGTGTCTGTCTTGAGAGTCAAAGAAAAGATTTGTTCAAAGCCACGCTGAACTGTCTGCCCACACTCACCCTGTGGTCTGTGCCTTCCCCTCTGTGTGGTTTCAGGGTGTTGCAGTACTGGGGCAGTAGAAACACATGGGCTTTGGAGTCAAAAAAGACCTGAGTTTGAATCCTGGCTCCGTATCTTCCAGCGTGTTGCCTTGGCAATGGCTTCATCTTTCTGACCCTCGCTTATTTTATACAAGAGGAATACTATCCACTTGACATTTGCTGTCATGTTTTTTTGTTTGTTTGTTTGTTTTTTTGAGTTGGAGTCTCACTCTGTCACCCAGACTGGAGTGCAGTGGCTGCTCCCGGCCACTGCAGCCTCAACCCTCTGGGCTCCAGTGATCCTTCTGCCTCAGCCTTCCAAGTAGTTGGAACTACAGGCATGCGCTACCACGCCCGGCTAATTTTTGACTTATTGTAGAGATGGAGTCTCACCAAGTTGCCCAGGCAGGTCTCGAACCCCCGGGCTTAGGCAATCCACTCACCTCAGCCTCCCCAAGCAAGGGATTACAGGCTGAGCCACCGAGCCTGGCTTGCTGTCATGTTTTAAGGGAGATGTTTGCAGAGTATTTGAGTGCACAGTGGGTATTCAAGAACTGTGGCTCCAGGCACGCCCCTCCTCTTGGTAGGGACAGGGAGATGTTTTTGTCCCTGTGAAGACTAAGGAGGAATGTGTTTCCCTAAAGTTCCTCAGCTCTGATGACATCCATCTGCCACCTAGTTTCCCCTCAGAAAAAAAATGGGAATTGGACTGTGGGAAGATGGGCTTCCTTCCCTTCTGTGCTGCTGGGGCCTAGAGGGGCCGCAAGGAAACTTGCCCCAAGGTCGTCTTTGGCAGAATCCAGGTAACTGACTTCTTGCTGGAGCAGCTGTGTGACCTGGGAAAGCTCTTTCTGGTCTCTGAGGCTGAGTCCTCCTGGAATTTTGGAGGATAACAACCTGCCTTGTCTGCAGCTTGGGGTTGTTGCCAAGATCCATATAAGCATTTTATACACAGTGACGTGCAGAGGCCATCACAATTTCCCTGTGAGTACCATTGCTTTCTTAAAGAAACTTTAACAAGTAAAAGAACCTTACACTGTCTCTTACAAAAAACAAAAACAAAAAACTTTTTAGCAGCAGAAAAGAAAAATGAAGAGGGAAAGGTTAAAAAGAAAAAAGGATTCAAGCCAACAGTTCTGACTTCCTTGTCAGCCAACCATAAGTGAGTAGCAGAGGTTTTTTTCCAAGAAAGCTTGTCTGAGCCAAAAAGAGCTGTTGCCAACCCAACCAGAGCATGGGGCCAAGGCCTTGTCAGAGGGCTGAGTGGCCTGGCAGGTCTCTGTCCCCAGACCTCACTTCTCCCACTGTGTTAGACCAGGGTGCTTTTGGTGCTGAGGTCGGAGTGCAGGAGACCGATGGACCTGGCTTCTCCAGGCTGGATCTGCTCCCTTTCTCTTCCCTGGAGGAGCCTTGAGAGAGGCTGGGAGGGAGGAAAGCCAAACCCCTTGCTGGGTGTATGCTTCTGAGGCTTAACCAGAGACCATCAGGTGACTGCCCAGCTCTCCATCAGGGCTGGGGGGAGGCGAGGGGAGGACCTGGGGGGTTGGGATGGAGGTGGGAGATGCCCCTTCTCCTACTGTCCCTGCCTGCTGCAGAGCTGGCTTGAGTTTCTTGGCTTTAATCCTCCTTATTTCTCTGACCAGGTGACTTCTTTCCCCGTTTCTAGAGTTTTTTGTTTGTTTGTTTTGAGACAGGATCTCTGTTGCCCAGGTTAGAGTGCAGTGGTATAATCATGGTTTCCTGCAAACTTGGCCTCCTGAGCTCAGGCCATCCTTTCTGCCTCAGGCTCTCGAGTAGCTGGCACTACAGGTGTGCACCACCACACTTGGCTAGTTTTTGAATTTTTTTTGTAGAGACAAAGCAATGTTGTCTAGGCTGATCTCGAATTCCTGGACTCAAGCAATCCTTTCACCTTGGCCTCTGAAAATGTTGGGATTACAGGTGTGAGCCACTGTGCCTGACCTCTTACTCCATTTTTCTTTCTTCCTTTCTCAGCTGCCTTCTAGCTCAGGTCTCACAGTTGTCCTTAGAATCAAAGGCAAAGCCCCCAGACAGCCTCCCTGTCCCTCTTTCCTCTCTCCCGTGACCATCCAGGCCTGGACTATGCTCCCCATGGACCGTGCCCCTCAAGCTATGGATGGAGGAGGGAGCTCTGGCCTGCTTGGCAGGGCCTCTGCTCCTTCCTCAGGTTGCAGGGTGGGCGGGGACCTTGGCAGTTGGGCATGCTGTTGAGTCGGGAAGTCCTGAAAGCTCTCCAAGGTCCAGTTAGAAAGGGACGAGGGGGTGGAATTGGCTCAAAGCCTTGCCAGGCGCCGGCATAGGCAGCCACCTGCAGCCACTGAAAGCTTACCTGACCCGACCTGCAGTGCTGACAGATGGGAAGGCCAGCTGGGAAGGGGCTTCCTCCTGTCAGATGCTCCCTGAGACTGGCTCGTGGCTATGACTGACACTGTGTCCTTTTCACCATGGGGGGGTTGGTGGAAAGGCCTGGCTCCAGGGCAGGAAGGCAGAGGGCAGACAGCGGGCTCCTGTTTCCTCCTTTTCCTGGTGTGGTCCTGGCTCACGTATGCACAGAGAGAAAAGGTCAGAGTCAGCCTTAGACTCAGCCACTCTGACCACTTTATTTTATAGATTGGGAAACTGAGGCCCAGGAAAAGGGAGGGGACTCACCTAGTGACACAGCCTGGACCCTAGCCCCTGCTTCATGTCTCCCAGACCCATGTTCTTTCTCTTGTTTCCTGCCAAGCCCAGGCTGCCCCAATGTTCCAGTGGATTAAAAGTTTGTAAGCCAGCTGATTGGAGCAGTGAGTGCATTTCTCAAAGAAAAAAGTATTTCATGATCAAGGGCACCTCCTAGTGCCCGAGGGGATCCTCCTTTCCTAACCAGTCCTTCCTGAGGCATAAGTCAGGTTGGACATTTCTTGGAGAGGACTTTGTTGCTCCAGCTAATTCTGAGATGCTGGAATTCCGGTAAATAATAAGGGGCAAATTCTGGGACCTGAGCAAGTGTGTGTGTGTGTGTGTGTGTGTATGTACGTGTGTGTGTGTGTGTGTGTGTGTGTGTGTGTGTGTGTGTGTGAGAGAGAGAGATATCATACATGTGCTTGTGCAGACACAGAAGGAATGGAAATCTTTGGGGTCAGGAAGGCACCTGACGGGAGGCTGCTGTTCCAACTGCTCAGCCCCATCTCTCCCCACAGCTGAGCGCACGTGTTCTCCAGAAGCTGCTATCCCCACAGCATCTCCAGTGGGGAGCAGATGGGGGTAGAGTGGAGGAGAGGACACAGGAGGCATCTGAGATGGTATTTGAAATGGGGGTTTCCCATGGTGGGGAGAGAGGAAAGATTGTGGTGCTAATGTCATTGCAGTTGCCAATACCGTTCCCACCTCCAGCCTGCCCTGCCACTCTGTTGTGGCTCTTGTCACCTATCACCTGCTCTGACACTTGTCACTGTGTTCAAGCTGGAGACCCTCCCACCCGCCAAGCTCCCTGCATCAGCCCCAGGCCTCCTGGGCTCCCACTGCCGGCATGATCTTCATCCCAATGGATAGCCTTGTCTCTCACGCCCCTTACACTTCCTTCGGCTTTTTGTTGCAAGAGACCATGACCGTTCTGGAAACATCTTTCTGGCCTTCTTGCTTTCCTCCGCTTGCCGCTGCAACCCATTTCATGCTGTCCACTTCCTCCCTCCATTCTCCAGTCACATGCACCTCCTTTCAGTCCTTGGACCCAGCGAACTCACACCCACCTCCAGCCCGGCTGTCCCTCGGCCGGCAGCCCCTCCTGTCTAACTACCACCCCCACCGTGTCCGCCCCCTAGCACCTGCTGCCCTTTTCTCTCCTCTGCAATTCTCTCTGCACAGAACATGAGCCTGTTGGGAATTTCTCCTTCTACTCATGATGGTGAACCGCCTGAGGGCAAGGCTGTTCCTCATACACTGTAGGCATCGGTATTCAGCATTTAGTAAGCACTTAAGGCAACATCTCTTGGGCCAAAATGATCTCTTTCTTCCTGATCTGAGAGTCCCTAAAAGGTAGGGCCCACTCCGCCATGGCCAGGATGCCCAGTGTAGTACCTACCTCACAGACTGTCCATTGGTGCTTAGTAAACTGAATTTCAGTGATGCTGCTATTGGGTGAGCAGCCGATGGAGTCTTCTATCTCTAAGCCCCTCCCTGCTTGCAGAAAACTTCCAGGCTGTCTTGGTTAGCCGCCATTCTTGGTTTTCATAGGTGAAGAGCAATTTGCCACAAGCAGAGAATGACAAATACTCAGGATGGGAGAGGAAGACAGGAGGGAAGCAATTATAGGAGAGGAGCAGGGGGGTGGTGGGGAGTGGGGCGGGGGAGAGTGGGCTGTCAACCCCATCTCTTGAGTTTGCCTTCTGCAAGTGAGAAGGAAAACAAAGAAAGGTTCTTCCCAGAAAATCCTATTTGCTGTTTAAAGGACCAGGAAACTCTTTTGTCCTTCTTTTTCCTGTTAAGCATCAGGACCTAGAGCACAAAGCAAGGAGATGCTGATGGGGATAGTGACCTTGAGAGTCAGCCGAGGGAAAACCCCACATTGTTCAAAATGTAAGGCTTAATAATAGCTCCACGAAATTCAGTATCCTCACCACTCTGGGCTGTTTGCAATTAAAAATGAAATTCTCACTTTTGGTCATTCAACCATATTTATCGAGGCCCCATTGGTGCCCGCTTTTCTGGTGCTTCAATTTTAGTGGCCGGAGATGGATGAAACACAGACATGTAAACAAACAGGAAGACGTCGGATAGTGCCCTGCAGAGAATTAACACTAGGCAGTGATGTAAAGCTCGCAGTCAAGGAAGGCCTTCTGGAAGAGGCAGCTTCTGAGCTGAGGCGAGGTGGCTCAGGGGAGCCAGCTGCAGAGGTGAGACGAGCAGAGGGCACAGCGCTGGGTCCAAGGTCTGGAGAGAGGACCATGTGAGCAGGGTCCCAGAGGCAGCAGGCACCAGACTGGGTTTACTTCCTTAAACCTGGTGGAGAAAGAGTGGTGACTCAGGAGATGTCTGGAGATGATTCCTGACCTGTCTCTAGATTTGGGCCTGACGTTTTCCAACCCTCAGACTCCAGATCCTCTTAGGTGCTCAACTTCCCTTCTGGTGACACGTGATCACCACAGCCTTGAGAAGCCATGCCATTCCCACACACATCTGTTGTGTTCAGACGAAAATGGGGTAAGATGTCATCTGGTCCATCAATATTAATTTGCCTGAAGGAGCCCAGCACCCTGGCATTTAGTGCTGCACTTTCCTGGGGGTCTGGGCTGGGCCCTTTTTTAAGATGAAGATTGCCCCGCCACCGTCAGACATGTGGTGACTGGCTTTCCTCACACCCACAGCTGGCCCACAGCTGGCCAGCCCGCCGGCCTGGTTCCAGGCTGATGGGGGTGGCTGGACAGACAGGAAGCTTGAGGCAGCCTGTGGTTCCAGCCTCCAGAGCCCAGCAGCCTCCTCAGGCACGGGTCACCGCCTGGCACCTTCCACCCCTTCTGCCTCAGAGTGACCGGAGTGTGGATTTTGGCTGGTGAATACCACGCACCAAACTTGTGTGTGGCAACCAGGGGACCACCCAGCCCTGAAAAATTGGCCCACCGCATTTCAGGGTGGGTTCTCTTCATGCATGGACTTGTTTTTCCTGGCACTTCGAAGGTCACATGCTTCGTGGCAGTAAGTGTGAGGCGCCTCCGTGGGCTCTGTTTACACATCGAGGGAAAGAGGCACTTTTGTGTGTGTGTGTGTATACAAAAAGTTATGTGGTAGCAGAACCATTTATAACCCATTAAACTGCCTGTCCTGATAGATGCCGGGTCCCCTCCTACATGCGGATAATACGTACAATATGTGTAGCGCTCCGGGCGGGACCGGCAGCACGCCCTGGCCGAGCACTTATATTCTGAGTAACCTCTTAGGCAGTGCTGGCTAATTAATACCAGGAATAACCTCATGTCCCATGGTGCACAAGGAATCTCCAGGAAGTGGGGAGGATCCTCTAATACCCTTAGCTTAAGATCCCCTTTCTAGAATCACCTCCCTACCATGTGTGTCCAATCTAGCACCAACATTTCTAATGATCAGAAGTGTGCTGGCCAAGAATTGTCTCTTCTCTTGGAAAGTTTTTTTCTTATAGCAGTCAAAATCTGCCCTCTATATATACATGTTCACTCTAGGGCCTTCGGCAGATCCTTTGGGGTCAGGTAAAGTCCAATCCCCTCTCATATGACTGCTCTTGGCTGTTGGCAGAAAGTTGGCATCTCGGTTGAACTGCCTAAGTCCCTTCAACTGCTTCTCCTATGACCTTGGTTTTGACCCCCTTCTCCATCCTATCCATGCTCCATTTACCTTCTTAAAAATGTGGTTCTCCCCCCGCCTCACCCCATGCACTGAGTAGCCCAGAGAGAGTGGAGCAGGAGAGTCCCTTGTGTCCTCTGAGAGGCTGGTAGTTCCTTCTACCAAGTGAGAAAATGAGAGACAAGCTCCAGTATGTACAATTACCATTGGGGCTCTGCTCAGGGTCACCCACTTGCCTTGCCCTCAGGTGGGCAGGTGCCCGCTCTGTCAGCCTCAAGGGGTCTGGCCAGAGGGGAAATGCCCGAGGAGGCCCCAGGTCTGCTGACCAGCAGCCTGCACCCTCACCCTGGCCTTCATTTCCCTTCACAGGGAACATTGAAGTACTAAACCAGGTCAGTAAGGTTTTATAAAACTTTTACTTGATTAATAGGAAGACTGTCATGGAGCATTATGCCTTAGATGTCTCTACATACATCTTATACTAAGACTCCGAGTACCCAGCAAGGTGGGCGGAGCAGGGGTGCCTGCTCCACAGACCAGCTGAGAAAGCTGAGGCTCAGGGGATGAAATGACATGCACAGTGGATGGCAGCAGTACCCAAGAACTAGAACCCCTGTGCTCATGAGTCCAAAGCAAATACCTTTCCCATGCCCTTGAGCAGTTCAGCCTAGTGAGGGGTGAGGCACCCTCAGGATGCAACAACCCAAGGCTTAAACCCTGGCGTTCTTGGCCCGAGGCCCAGGTTGCGACCCTCCTCAACACCATGCAGCACTGTTTAGTCCATGAAACAGTGGGCGAGGGAAAGCACTGAGTGCTGTGGCGCCTGCGGCTGTGGCTCTCTGGCCCGGATACCAGAGATGGGGTGTGCCCATCCAGCCTGGGCCTGGAGGGGGCTGAGCCAGGGTGGCGGGTGCCTGCTCGCCGCTCTCCTCGGTGCCCGGAAGCCCGAGGGTACGAGGACTGGCTGCCTTCCCAGAAAACACAGATCGCTGTCGGCCTGCTCTGCCCTTGAGCTCGGGCCCAGCTCTGTCCCATGACAGGATCTGGGCCGTGGGTGGCAGGCAGCAGGCCCTCCCTGTCTGCTTGGGGCAGAGAGCAGGCTCCAAGGCCTGTGAGAGCCTCCAAGCCAGGGTCTCCAAGCCAGGCCTCCGGGATTGTCCCCAGGACCTGGGGATCCCGAAGGTCTCATGTGGCTGCTTTCAGTGCAGGAGACCTGTCTCTGGAGGGCTCAAAGGAAGAACTTTGTTTCCAGGGAAAAAGGCAGGGCAAGGGTCACCTCCTCCTCTTTAATGAATGACTGGCTCTGAAATGGTCTCTCTCCAAGCCACCTCTGCCAGGTGGGGTAATGCATCTGCTCTCAGGGGATAGCCGGAAGGCTTCTGTGGTTTTTGTTGACAGGGCTGAGCCTTTGAGCTGCCCGGGCCTCAGTGCAACTTGTGTTTTGTTGAGGTAGCTCTGTGAGGGAACAGAGCGCCTTTTCCTCCTGGAGAATGGTGGGGGCCGGGCCTGCTGTTGGAAGGGAAGGCGGATCTGGAGATGTGCAGAGTCTGAAGAAGCAGGGTAATCTGGCAGGAAAGGTGAGAGTCAGTCAACACACTTTGAACCAGGCACCTTAGGCCTAGTGACTGAGGCAAAGAAACGAACCAATCCTCTTCTCAAGATGGAGCGATGTTTGTGTAAGGGGTGGGAGTGGAAGGGCGTGGGCAATGGGCGAGAAAATGGCTATTTTTTCCTCTTTGCCGGTTTTGAACATGATGCGATGAAAAAAAACTCAAGGGAGGTAGAATGAAAAGACCTATTTCGGCTGGGTGCCGTGGCTCACACCTGTAATCCCAGCACTTGGGGAGGCCAAAGTGGGAGGATCGCTTGAGCCCAGGAGTTCAAGACCAGCCTGGGCAGCATAGTGAGACCTTGTCTCTACAAAAAAAGTATAAAAAACGGCTCAGGGGACAAAAATTAGCCAGGCATGATGGCACGTGCCTGCAGTCCTAGCTATTAGGGAGGCAAAGGTGGGAGGGTCACTTGATCCCAAGAGGTTGAAGCTGCGGTGAGATGGGATTGTGCCACTGCACTCCAGTCTGAGGGACACACTGAGATGCTGTCTCAAAAAAAAAAAGACCTGTTTTTAGTTCCAGGTCTGCTATCCACTAACTGGCCGAGATGGACTCAATGTTCTCATCTGTTAGAAATGGGTGTTAGAAATGTACCCCCTGAAAAAATTCACCAAGTTGTTGGGGGGAATTGGATGTGAAAGGGCTTTTCACATCAGCTGTGAAGTACTTTAGGATAGACTGATGTTGTCCCCCTCTAGTAGGCCTGGCAGAGGTGCCCCGTCTCCCCAATGTGGGGAGGAGGTTCCCTTCCCACTAGGAGGAGCGCTTGGCACTTCAGGAGACGATTCTCTGCTGCCAGGACGAGAGGGCAGAGAGGAGCAGAGCTGGCCTTCCTTTCCCTCTTCCCGCCTCTCCCATCCCAGCAGGACCTTGCATCCTCCTCCCCAGCGTTGGCAGACTTTCAGAGAACTGAGGAGGAGGTCCGGCTGCCAGGAAGGGTGGGGCTGCCAGACACAGCCCAGCCGCAGTGTGACCCGGCCAGTCCCGGAAATTCTCCCAACCTTGGACCTCAGCCGCACATCCGGCGACGCTGAGGGGTGGCAGCAGGGCCTGACAGGGGGACTGAGGGCATGTGGGACACCTCTAAGGTCGACTTGCTGGAGATTTCCAACATGAGAAAGGGAGAGCGGGGTTTCATCCTATTCTGGAGTCAGCAGGCTTTGTGAGTATTCGCAGTACTCACAGAATTGCTTTACTCGCAGTACTCACAAAAATGCTTTCCTAGTAACAGATCATACCAGAGGGCCCTGTATGTAGCCTAGATTTACTAATTAAAAAAAAAACAGTCAAAATTTGTTGAAGAGTGTTTACCACGTGCTGGGCATTGTGTTAAGTTAGTGACTTACAGCAAAGGAAGCAGGTGTCTTTCCTCCCCACTCAATGAGATGGATGATTATTCCCGTTTCATAGATGAGGAAATTGAGGCTCATGGGGCAAGAATCACTTGCCCAAGGTCACATAAATACTAACTGTGGAAGTCTGGATTTAAACCCTGGCTTTATGGTCTTTACTTTCCTGGAAGGCAGGACCCATAGTTGAGTCATCTCTGCAGAATGCCTACTACCTGGCTGGTACCCTGTAAAGATGTATTGAATGGGGCCTGCTGCATTTTGTCTCCCATTATGGACTGATGAAATGACATAAAATACGTGACAGAACTTAGCTCCATAGCCAAAGCTCAGCATTTCCTTCTTTCTACATGATGTATCTATGCTCACGAATAATATCTTCAGAAAACACAGCTTCCCCTTAAGTCCCTGTCAGTAAGGCTGTTAAAAGTCTCAGCCAGATCATCTCAGCCTGAGGGAGTAAGGTTCCTTGGGGGTGAGTGGAGGAGGATAAAGCAGAGTCTGCGGCTCTCTCCTTTGTGTTCCGGATGCCCCTGGATTGGGAGTGGGGAAGAAAGACACCTGCTTCCTTTGCTGACGTCACTGAGAGAGCTGGAGGTGACGTGGACCTGGAAGCTTGGCTCGCTCAGAGCCCTGAGAGGCTGAGTCACACGGTCTGGCCCACGTATGTGAGGAGCACCAACACTGGGTCACAGTGTCAAAGGATGCCAGGGCTGGCAGGGCCTTGTGCAGCTGAATGCAAGGAGGAAGTGGTAACCTGCAGAGCCAATGCTGCACTTGGGCTGCCTCTTTATTCACAGGCAGTCACGGACCTGTCTTTCCTCCTGGGGCCTCATTCCTGGCCCCAACTCTTTGACCACCATTAAGGTGGTCAAGATAGAACCGTCCCATACTTCCATCAGTTTAACCTTCTCTGGGCCGGGTCTCAACAAACTCACTCTGACACACAGACAGCTAGATCCAGGTAGAAAATGTAATCCATTCTGGAAAACTCACTGAACCAGCTCTCAAGGCTCCTAGAGAGATGAAAAGGCACAGGGAAGGCAACCTGGAGCGCATCAGTACCAGAAGATGCTCGTGAAAGCGGGGACCATCCACGGGGGGAGGTTCCCTGGCAGGAGCTGGGACCCCAGAGCTGATGCTGCCAGATGAAGGGGAGAGAGGGGGATCTAGACTCTGGTTTTTCCCTCCTCCTTTCCCTGTTCTCTTGGCAGTGGGAGATTGGACCTTGGCAAATGCAATTTGCAGGGGTGTGTCCCTTGTGAACAGCAGAGAAGGGAGGAAGGGTGGGGAGTGGCTTTGAGGCAAACAAGTCTCACCGACTAGTCAGGCCTTCGGAAAAGCCCAGCATTCCTCCAACAGGTGATCAAGAGGTCCCTGAAAAGTAAACTCACCTCTGGAGACATTCCCCAATCCTCTACTGGTTGTTACAATTCATGGAAATGCCAGGCTTTATCTCTGCCCCGAGTTAGGCAGGGAGAGAGGGGATCATCTTAGAGGATGATCTGTTTCCTACGCATTTTTTTAAAAATAGGGAAACCTCTGGGGCTTCACCAAATGCCAGGTTTTATGTTAGACCATAACATCAGTCTT
Organism: Cephalopachus bancanus; assembly: GCA_027257055.1. Classification (NCBI taxonomy): domain Eukaryota; kingdom Metazoa; phylum Chordata; class Mammalia; order Primates; family Tarsiidae; genus Cephalopachus; species Cephalopachus bancanus. The sequence goes on along the minus strand of JAPVLO010000546.1, from coordinate 1,006,891 downwards.
CAAAGACGCAAAGAGTATGGCCAGCAATGACAAGACTGACGCACATGTGACGGGATACTGGACTCAGGGGTACTGAATCAGGAGCTTGAGGCTGTTCTCAGCTTGGACAACTTCTTTGTCTTTGAGCCTCAGGCACTGCTCCTTCTTTTCTTCCTTCCTTCCTTCCTTCCTTCCTCCCTCCCTCCTTCCCTCCTCCCTCCCTCCTTTTTTTTTGTTTTTAGAGATGAAGTCTTGCTATGCTGCCCAGGCTGGTCTCAAACTCCTGGGCTCAAGCAATCCTCCTACCTTAGCCTCTCAAAGTGCTGGGATTGCAGGCATGTGCCACTGCACCCAGCCCTTGGCACTGCCTCTTTCATAGGGGGCTGACTGCGTTTTTCAGGGTTCTATGGAAGTGAATGACAAGATGTATGCAAGGGAATTTGCAGATATGGGGGACTCAGAAGGCTTGACTGCAAACACACACCCTCATAGGAAAGGTGCTTAGCCTGGTTCTTTAGTTATTATCCTAGCACCCTTTGGGGTGGGCACCTTTAATCCTTACCTCATACCCACAGAATCAAAGACAACTGATTCAAGAGCCAGCTTGTCCAAATTCTCCCCTGAAGGAGTTTGCTCTCTAAAGTACTCAAATTCCCTTCCTCTCGTCATCTTTATCTGCCTGCCTCTCCCTTTATTTCTTCCCCAAATATTTTGGAGTGCATACACTTTGTTAGGCACTGTGCTGGTTGCCGTTCCTGCAGCAGTGAATGGAGACTGACATGGCCTTTCCCCTCATGGAACTTACAGTCGAGCCCTTGAAAGTCTCTGCAACCCATTTCTGTTGAATACCTCTAGTAACAGGATGCTCACTACCTTCTGAGATAGCCTATGTCATAGATTAGCGTTTCCGTATCTAAACTGAATTCTCTCTCCCTGTCATGCTTGTTCTGACCCCTGGAGTTATATAGAATGAGTCTAACCCTATTTCTTATGCCACAGTTCTTGAAACATGGACGAATAAACACCTTATGCCCAGAAAATCTTCTCATTCTCCAGGCTCCACTTGGGAAAGGGAAGCTGATTCTCTGTGACATTAAATTCCTCAAGGTCATTGTAACCCAGGACAGGCTATGATTTGGATGCCTGGGCTCTGTTCTGGGTGTGCCTGGGGCCCAGGGGAGCTGTGCAATGAGACTCAAGAAGGGACACTGGCGAAAGCTGACAGGTGGTGAGGGAGATGGGCATAAGTGAAGCAAGGGGGGTCTGTCAGTCTGCAGGGTGGGGTGATACAAGGCATGCTCTGGCCCTGTGTCCAGGACAAGCCTGAGCTCCAGGGTTTCTGGTCTGATTCACAGCTTCCTCTCTTTCCAAAGGAACCTCCTTTATAGCTCTCTCAGCCTGACCCCAGGGCCTCTGTGAATCCGACTGACAGCTGCACGGAGTGCAGCCGCTGCGGCCACTCTGCCGGTGCCAGCTGGACGTGCTTAGCGGCCAGGCCCTGGGAGCCACCTCTCGGGATGTCAGGGGAGAGCTGCAGGCCGCCCTTCCGTCAGCAGGAAGCCCAGCCACAAACACTTGGACAGGAAGCCCGAGTGCTGGCCAGCTGAGCGAGCTCTGGTTTCTCCTGCGTCTGAGGGTTTGGCCCAGGGTAGAGGAAGGCGAGCCAGGTGCTGCGGGCTGCACCGTCGGGGCCACAGACTCCCCCTTGGGCTGGGAATGTGGGTTCAAGGGTGTGAGCGGAAAAGCATCATCCAGGCTGGGGCAGAAGGAGGTGCTTCCTGGAGGAAGGGTGAGGGAGCAGGGAACACGGCGTTTACTGGAGCTGGGCCAGCTGGCTGAGGACTCGCAAAGATGCCTTTGTGATGGCTCCAGACAGAATGTGCTCCTTGGGCCAGTCCTTCATCACAAACCTCAGGGAACACACACTGCAGTCCTGTAGGGTGGGATGTCCACACATTCCCAGCTTGAAGAATGACTTCTCTCCAAGGAAGACTCTTTTGTAACTTACCAAGCTGCACTGTAAGTGAATTTGTAAAAAAAAAAGAGTTTACTCAGCCAGGGATGAAGACGATTTGGCATCCAGAGCTCCAGAGCTGATATTTTTGCTTCTAAGTTCTATGCATGATTATCTTCAAGGCAGTCTGAGTGTATACAGCTGCCATGAATGCCCACCAGGATTACAGACAGCTTAAACTTTTCACAAGACGTTCAGGTACTTTCTCTCTCATATTTGCTTCTCATAGCCTGATAGACTGGTAAGCAATGGCTGGCGCCAGGAGACCAGGCGGCAAGTAGATTGGTTCAAGGTCACACAGCTCAGCTCCTGGCGGAGCCCAGGCCACCCAGTGACTTCTGCTGCTCTAGAAAAAGAACTCAGTGATTACAAGCACCTGAGCACCTGCTACCTTTTCTGGATTGTGTGTGGTGCTTCCTGGGGGATGTGCTGCAGGCTGGCGCTGCTAAGGTCCGTTCATTTGTTTAAGCCTAGTTTGAAAACTTCCTCCAGGGCACATCCTGCCTGTGGCTTTAGTCACTTTTCTTGACGTGGTCACAGCTCTTTAATGTGCCTTTTTAATTTTCTACATTTTATTGTAGTCCGTGGCCTCTGTGGTTCTGACTCTAGACCAAGGGTTGGCATTTTTCTATAAAGGGCTAGATAGTAAATGTTTTAAGTTTTGTGGGACATTTGGTCTCTGTGGCAATTACTCAACTTTGTCATTGTGGTATAAAAGCAGCCATAGGCAATATGTAAACAAATGAGCATGGATATGTTCCAATAAAACTTTATTCACAAAAACAAGTATTGGGCCAGAATTGACCACCAGGCCATAGTTTACTGTTTTTAGAACTCCTTCATACAATCACATGTTCTCTTCCCACTCCTATTATGGTCCAAGTAACGCTCGGCTGCTCCCCTTGATACCAATAAATCAAAGGGGCAGGGAACTGGTAGAAAGAAGTTTATTTCTGAGATCGAATCCAGGGAGCAGAGCCAGACTTGAGGTCTTTCTAAATTGGTTCTGCTCATCCCCCAGGCTTTTACAGTTCACTTTTATAAATCCAGAGTTGTTATTACCTATACATTAGCCACGTGACCAGCAAAGCATTGTATAGAACTTGAGTTTCAGCTGCAGTTATCGATAGTGTCATTTTTCCGTCCAGACTTCCTGGTGCCAGGTATCAGGTATCTCATAGCTTTTATCAGTAGGGCCCGGCAGAAGCAGTAATCAAGCTTGCCATAGAGTAAAGAGCCTAAGACATCATGTATTATGCAAAAGTTACACAAATCACAAAACTTATATTGTATATCGATACAAAAGTTATATAATTCACAAGGCTTATGATTATATTGATATTATATTATTCAAACTTATAACCACTCAGAAAAAGAGAGTAAAAGGAGATTTGCAAGCTTTCAGTTGATTGGGCATAGACTACAGCGAAGTCAAGGATCCCCTGAAGTTACCTATTGGGAGTGCACAGGAGGTAAGGGGAAGCGTACCTTTTATTAGCTCTCAGGAATATTGTTCAGGAATGTACAGGAGCGCTTGCGCCCTTGCCATGCCCTTCTCTAGGGGCTGTGACAATATGGACAGACATCAGCAGGTTTCTGTATCACTCCCAAACCCAGTTAGGATGATATTTTGTTTATATTTTGTGCTTAACAGGAATTCAGTATTAATTCAGTGAATGAAAAAATAAACGGATGACTTTGCAAATGAGACCATCAATTCCGATCCCCACCTGGGGACAATATAATGCAGCGGAGTATAATCTCATTGAAGGGACTGTTTAGGCCTGGTTTGAGCACGGATTCTGTTACTTTCTAGCTGTGAAAACTGGGGCATGTAACTGATTCTTTCTAGTCTTAGTCCCCAGTTTGTCCATTTGAGACATGGGGTGAAACCCAGCTCAAAGAGTTGTTGTGGGATAAATAGAGAACAGAAAACTTGGGGCCCAGTGCTGGGTGCACAATGAGTGCTGATGAGATGGCGGGCATTGCTGCCTGGAAGGAAGCAGTGCTACTACTGAAATCCGCTTTGTGATGAGGGTCAGGTTCCAGACTGGGCCTCAGCATTTCCTTATGCTGTGACACATGAAGAAGATGCTGTCAGAATAAATGGAAAGACACCCCTCAACCTGCCAAAAGTAGGCTCAGGCAGCTTGCAGAACCCCAGGCAGCCTTGTAGAAATGTCCCCACGTGGTTCTCCTGCAGACACCCCGAACACACTGTCCAAAACGACCCCCTTACCTCCACCCTCTACTTCCTAAGCTGCTCTTTCTTCTCCACCTCTCCAGATCTCATGCCAGAAATCTGGAGGTCACCTGCATCGGGCTTGCTCCCTTGACCCCAAGACCAGCAGCCACCAAAGTGGCTCCCATTGTCAAGCAGCTCCATGCCACGGCCTGGTCAGGGTCCATCATCTGTGCTATTGTAGTAGCTGCATCCACTGGCTCCCAACGCTGTCCATTTATCCACTTTGCCATTCAGTGTATGTTTCAAGATACAACTCTGGTCCTGTCCTGCTCAGCTCCTGCTATCGTCAATGTCCCCCCCATTCATAGTAGTCCTTTGTGCAGTTGCTTAGCCAGAGCCTCCTTCATTGGTCTTCACTGGTCTCCACGGGCCTTGGCAGCTTCATCCCTGAGTGTTCTCTGCTTTTATTAGCCTCACGATGGACCTCATATGTATTCTATATATGAGGGGACCCAAAAACCTGGAATTTATTTATAAAAAATTATGTTCATTATTGCACGTTCACACATGTTCAGTCACCTTCAAAGTATTCTCTGTTTGATGCAATACACACCTATTGGGATGTTTTTTCCACTCCTCAAAACTATCTTTGAATTTGTCCATTTTGACGCCTTTTTGTGCTTCTGCCATTTTTTGTTTCGCCTCTTTCACATGGGCAAAATATTTCTCTTTGAGGACTTTTTTTATCTAGGAAAACAAACAAGCAAAAAGTCGCTCAGGGTGAGATTGGGTATATACGGAGGGTGGGGCACAGGGATCATGCCGTTATTGGTCAAAAACTGCTGAATACTCAGTGTGGTATGGGCAGGTATGCTCGTAAATTACCCATCATGAACATGGGCAAACGCATTGAAAGAATCTACACACACACACACACACACACACACACACACAAATTCACCGAAGCTGAACACAGCCTCTTGTAACAACACTAGTTGGTAGACTGATACCAATGGGTTCCTAGAACATATCTAGCAGGGGAAATCTGTACTACAAGGGGCCTGTCCTCCAAAAGATAATTCTGGGTTTGTTTTGGGTTCCCCTTTGTACATTCCTGTTTCTTGCATTTTATGCTACTACCTGCTTCCTCTTCCTCTCAGAATTTCCAGTCTCTCCAATGTATTACAAGCCATTAAATTGTATCCTGTGACCCTAGAGTTTTTAGACATAGTTTTTAAAGGTATGTTACACAGTTCTGGCTTGGAACTTAGTCCTGGAAAACTGTTCCAATGGTGTATATCTTTTTTTAAAAAACTATTTTTCAACTAAAAGAGAAATATAGATATTAGATGCTTTCCGTTTGAAAGCTTCCTTGGTATATCAGAAATACCCAGGCAATGGGCTTATGGATTAGCTCTCCAACAGCAAACATGAGGCTTCTAGCCCAAAAGGACTCTCCTGATGATAGTGGTGAGTAAGGATGCTATATTTCATCAAATTGCTCTTCCAGAATTCTTCTTGTGTCTGCTCCACAGGGTTTCTTCCAGCGGCAGGAGCCTCCAGTAGGGCCTGTCATTAGCTGGCAAGTTAGTGTGTGACCCACTCATGAAAGGAACATGACCCACAGTTGATTCTTGGCCTCCTCCAACTTCAAAGCCTTCGACCCAGCAGCGTGGAATGGAGAACAAGGCCTCAGGCTACAGGAGCTGGAAGAGCGAAAAATCACATTGATGTTTTCCTTGTCCTCCTGTTGACAGGTGATAATAACTCTCATTGACCTTGGAGAGGGTCCCAAGCGCAAAAGCCCAGGCCTGGTCCCTTCTAGTCTTTCTGTTTGCCTCTCTCCACCCCACCTCCAGTCCCCTTGGTAGTCTAACCTTCTGTCCATTCAGGATTCATTGCAATCCTACTGCCTTGCTCACCAAAGAATAGGAGACCAGGATATGGCGCTCTGCACAGTGCTGACTGAACTTGCCCCTTCATTTGCATACCAGAGTTCATTAAAATCCGGTCCTTTCTTCCTTCCTGGAATGACAAAGCTTTTGCTTTGTTTCCTTTAAGAGAGCAACATATAAAGTTGTAATTCTTCTTAGAGGCTAACAGAGCTGAAAACTTGAGGAAATGAAATGAAATGTTTTTCTTAAAAATAGGTGAAAGACATTTGTTTTTGCTTAAAATCTGCCATAACTAATCTCTCTGATGTAAAATGTCTATTCAACTTAGAGGCAGTAAAGTGTAACAGACAGAAAATAAAATTAGGAAGGGAAATTAGCTCATCTCCATGTTATAAGATGCTACTTCTGATGCTAACTCACCTATATTCTAGGGCTGTTAGGAAAAAACATTGCTGGGTTAAATTTTTACAGTGCTTTGAATTGTTAGTAAGAAGGTACTGTTAGAGGCATATCTTAGTTTAAGGAGCCTGAAACACTAAAACCTCAACTTATTAAACATACAAATGGATGGGCTGGGGCATTGCAAAAATAATCCACAACATTAAAAAACACACATCAAGCTGGGCTTGGTGGCTCAGCCTGTAATCCCGCGCTTTGGGAGGCTGAGGTGAGTGGATTGCCTGAGCCTGCGGGTTCGAGACCTGCCTGAGCAACTTGGCAAGACCTCATCTCTACAATAAATCAAAAAATTAGCCGGGCATGGTAGCATGCGCCTGTAGTTCCCAGCTACTTGGAAGATTGAGGCGGAAGGATCGCTGGAGCCCATCAGGTCGAGGCTGCAGTGGCCGGGAGTGGCCACTGCACTCCAGTCTGGGTGACAGAGTGAGACTCCAACTCAAAAAAAAAAAAAAAAGCACATCACAATACATTTAAAATGTGATTAGATTTACTGAAGTTTAGCTGGATGGTTTAGGTAAACTTTATATATTATAAAACAATTACAGGACTTTTCAATATTGTACTGTTAGGTTTAAGCTTGGATTAAGAAGTTTGTTTCTCTGCCTTGTAAAAGTCTAAATGCATAGTCTGGGTCTGACATTGCCTCCCTAGTATCTGAGACCCAGGTTTGTTCACTTATTCATTCATTTCATCAATATATATTTAGCACCAGCTAGGCACTGAGATCACAGCAGCTGGTGAGTCAGGAACAGACAAAAAATCCCTGTCATCATGGCATTTATATTTTGTTGATTCCCTGTTCATGGTCTTTACCTCATGGCCCAAGAAGACAATATCTCTGCATTCTAGGCAGAAGAATGGAGGAAGGAATGAAAAAGGCAAATGGTGCACCTGTGTAATCTCTTTTTTTTTTTTGAGTCGGAGTCTCACTCTGTCGCCTAGGTTGGAGTGCAGTGGCATGCTCATGGCCACTGCAGCCTTCACCTGCTGGGCTCAGGTGATCCTTCCACCTCAGCCTTCCAAGTAGCTGGAACCACAAGTGTACACCATCACACCCGGCTAATTTTTGGATTTATTGTAGAGACAAGGTTTAGCCAAGTAGTCCAGGTAGGTCTCGAATCCCTGGACTCAGGCAATCCTCTCACCTCTGCCTCCCAAAGTGCTGGGATTATAGGTGTGAGCCACCGTGCCCGGCCTTCTGTGTAATCTCTTAAGGAAGGTTCATGGAAGCTGCATGACTCTTTCCCTACAGTGGTCATGGGATCCCACCCAGCTGCAAGGGGAGCTGGGGAATGTAGACATTATTCCATGTGGCTACCATATGCCCAGTGGAAATTCTATTTATTAAGGAAGAAGGGGAGATGAATAATTAGTGGAACTACCAGTCTCTTTCACCAATAAAACTTGGATTGTTTACTCAATACATTATACCCAACATACTATTACTCCAACATGCAATCAATATTAAAATTATTTCAAATTCTTTATTTTATTTTTAAGAGACAGGTTGGAATACAGTGGTTATTCCATAGGTGCAATCCCATTACAGACCAGCACGGGAAGTTTGACCTGTTCCGTTTCTGACCTGGACCGGTGTACCACTCCATAGGCAACCTGGTGATCTGTGCTCCTGGGATGTCACCATGTTGATGTGGAACTTAGTATAGAAACCTGATGGGCATGCCGCACAACAGCCCAGAACTCCTGGCCTCAAGTGATCCTCCGGCCTCAGCCACCTGAGTGAGTAGCTAGGACTACAGCCACCACGCCTGACTCTCATAGTCTTTTTTTGTGTGTGTGCTGTCTTTGAAACCCACTATGTATGTCACGCTGGTATGCATAGTTCTCATTCATTCATTCACTTACATCATATCCCAATTGAGACTAGCTGCACTGCAAGGGCTCAGTAGCCACATTGGACAGCGCAGCTCTGGAGCCCAGCAGTGTGCAGTGTGGTCCATGGACTGCAACATCGACTACTCTGGGAAGCTTATTGGAAATGCAGACTCTCACATCCCACTTCAGACCTACTAAATTTGAATCTGCATTTTGATGAGATCTCCAGGTTATTTGTGTGCATATTAAATTATGAGCTGAACTGTTCAATAATTCTTCGGATGATGATTTCCTTTAGGACTTAACAAAAGAATCCAGAGAAAAGATAATCTGCCACAGTGCCTTTCTGGGATCAAGAGTAGAAACTTGTCAGATCCCATCTTTCCTTTTTTTGATCCTATTAGACTACTAATTAAGCCTTCCGAGAAGGGGCAATTTTAAAGAAGTTACCTTCAAACAAATCCATTAAATTGTGGTTAATTGATCAGGCAACTTAAAAAACCAAACAACATAGCACTGTTGGATTATGAGTGGATTTAATTTTCAAGGTTAATCTCCAATGCCATGAGCACCACTTTAAAATATATTGAAATTCTCTTAAATTTGCTGCCCGGTTCTTTAAGAGCTGTATTCAATACAATTCATATACCACACCATTCACCAATTTGAATTCTACAATCCAAGGTGTTTTCATATGTACACAGAGTTGTGCAGTCATCACCACAATCAATTTTTAAATAGTTTGATCACCTCTTCAAAAAAATCTGGTACCTGTTTTCAGTCCCTCCTTATTTCTTCTTAACCCAAACTTAGTCTACCTTCTGTCACTATAAAGCTACCTATTCTGAACATTTCATATAGACGAAATCCTACCATACATGGTCCTTGGTGACAGGCTTTATTTAGCCTAGTGTTCTCAAGATTCATGTGTTGTAGCATACTTCAGTACTCCATTCCCTTTTATGGCTGAATAATATTCCATGGCGTGGATATGCCACCATTTGGTGTATCCATTCATAAACTTATAAAGTTTTAATACAGAAGTCAGAGAAGAAAACAGTAAGGAGGAACACAAGGAAATAAAAATTCATACAGGATTCAGAGTCACAGAGACTCAGAGCTGAAAAAAGCCTTAAATACCACTCAGAGCCTTGTGATTCATGTGGAGAGAACTGAGATGCAGCAAAGGGAAACCCTTTGCCAAGCGACCCCTAACATCAGGAGGCCAGGCTAAGACAAAGACCCAGCTGCTCCGATTCCCAGTCCTGTGCTGTACACTGTCACTACAGACATCCAGAGTCTTGGGGCTGTGCCTCAAGGTAACCGTAGAAACATAGTCCTGACAACAGTGGGAGAGGCACACATCTTTTCCTTTGGTCTTGGTCTCAAGTTTAGAAAACTTTTGGAGTTGAGAACCCCAAGGCAGATTCGGTGTTACTTCTAGAGAACTGTTCTGAAGATCTCTAGGCAAGTGTTTGTCTGATATTCTGGATCTCCTTCCATGTCACTTCCAGCTACATATCTTTTTTTTTTTTTTTTTGAGTCGGAGTCTCACTCTGTCACCCAGACTGGAGTGCAGTGGCTGCTCCCGGCCACCGCAGCCTCGACTTGCTGGGCTCCGGCGATCCTTCCGCCTCAGCCTTCCAAGTAGCTGGAACTACAGGCGCGCACTACCACGCCCTAATTTTTGATTTATTGTAGAGATACGGTCTCGTCAAGTTGCCCAGGCGGGTCTTGAATCCGTGGGCTCAGGCAATTCACTCAGCTCGTCCTCCCAAAGTGCTGGAATTACAGGCTGAGCCACTGAGCCCGGCCCCAGCTACATATCTTTAATCATTGGAAAGAATGTTTTAAAAATTCAGGAATCTAGTATCATCTACTCCAATGGAGACCCATGAAGGGAAGATGACTTGCCCAAAGGGCCTCCTTTGACATGTGACAGCCAGCATTCACTGGGCTTCATCTGTCTGTGGTTTTCTTACTAGCTGGTGACTTGCTTGCAAATAAGTTGGTTCTCTCTTATGGTGCCACCACCCCCAGGTGCTTGCTGCCTCTCTGCTGGAGAGGCATAGCCACCAAGCCCGGCTATCTTTGTACTTTCTGTTGGATTCACAATTTCAGGCATGAGCGTGCAATTGGCTGAGCTCCTTGAGTTGTGGAGAGTGAAGGCCTGCTCCCCCTGGGTCTATGTGACAGGAGGTGGGGCCCTAGTTCTTACCTATTTTGGGATTCTTCTAAATTAGGAAGACCGTTTGGATACTGGATAGTGAAAAAACAACAGGTGTCCATGACAGTTATAAATATGTTCTCAAGTGAGAAATACACCAAAGTTTTGTCCCACCAAATAACACTAGTGTTGGTCAGTAACTCAGGGAGGCAGCAGTCTGGAAAGATAAGAGATAGGTATTTTAAGAAAGACTGAGAAACTTTCTAGAGAAATGTGTTCCATTCTGACTGTCTCTCAGAAAGACAGAAGCAAGTCAAGTGGGGGACTGGGATCCAGTGGACGATGAGGTGTTTCTAGCAACTAGAAATGCCCAAGTAAACTGAGTGATTCTGAAGGTGGGGACCTGTCCATGCCTGGAAGTCATCACCCTGGGACACTGTCAAGGGGAGCAGATTCCTATAGGCATAGGAGGCCAGATGGTGAGCATCTAAAATTGTACTGTTCATGACAGTAGCACTAGCCACATGTGCTGTTTGGGCATGTATTAAAATAATGACTATTCTTCTATTTTGGACCAAATAAAATGTATGATCATAACCAATTTTATGTTTCTTTCTACTTTTTAATGGGGATACTAGAGAATTTAAAATCACCTATGTGGGCCGGGTGTCGTGGCTCATACCTATAATCCTGGCACTTTGCAAGGTCGAGGTAGGAGGACTGTTTGAGCCCAGGAATTTGAGACCAGCCTAGGCAACATAGCGAGACTCCCATCTCCTTTTAAAATAAATAAATAAATTTTCTACATGGCTTGTATTAGATTTCTGTTGGGCTGCTATAAGGTCTCTTCTGGTTCTGAGATATTTTATTCTAATGTAGTGATACCTGTCCCCAAACTTTCTGACATCTCTCCCTTCAAGACTGCACCAGGTGTCTATACTGGCTGGGCTCTAAGGGGACCAGTGAATAACAATACCCTTTCCTCTTCCCGAATTCAGAAGCAACTGAGAGAAAGTATCACTTTTACTGGAGAATTGGAGGAAAACATGTCTTCAGATGTGTGACCAAGCGGGCTTGCTAATGTCTCTCTCCTGGGATGGACAGGTGCTCTTACCTACCCATGTCTGACACAGATGGCCAGTTGTCCTCCTCACTCCCATAAGACAAATCCCACCCCTCCCTACCTCCCACAGCTCCTGCTTTGAGAGGTGAGAGAGGTGGGTGGGAGCGAGCCCCGTAGGTGCAGGTTTTTCTCCCAAACTCGTCACTGTGCTCCTAGGGAGAAGCGAGGTCGGAAGTGTTTCTCCCCCTGCTGCCAGTATAAGGAGATTTGCAGGAGAAGTATCAAGAGTTAGGTTTGTGCAGCCTTAAACCTCCAGAAAGAGTCCAGCATCCCACAGAGTGAGATACAGGGAGACTGGGGGTAGGGGCTGGACGTCTGGGGCTGCCACTCGGGCAAGTTATTTAATCCCTCTCAGCTCCAGCTTCAGATAGCTGAGTCGAACCCTGTCACATAAGGATGGCCCTGGGATGAAAGGAAACCCCTGACTACATGGGCATGAGATGTGACAATATGCAGAAAGACACATCCCCTCGCTGAGTGTGAGCTCAATGCTCAAAACAGACCAGTTGTTGTCTCGTCCTCGACTGCCAACGCTCGGTGTGTATGGTATATCACACAGAATAAACTGTGAGTTGGGGCTGGGGTTTTCCTATCTCCTGCAAATTGGTCTTGTATCTGAGTTCTAGAATGGTGGCGCTTCAGAGCCGTTAGAGATCTCAGATACCATTTGGTCATGTTGCAGATTAGGTAACTGGTCTGTAAGCCAGGAAGGGAGGTGACAGCCAGGAAAGGGCCGTTTGGGGTTGGTAAATGACACGTGTGTAACCTCTCCACCCTGCCCCCGCCTGTCAGCACACTTCCTAGACCTAGTAATTCAGGAAGGCAGTCTGTCTGACCAGGAGGCAGGAAGTCCGCCAGGCCCACTCCCCTCCCGGAGGCTGGGCTCTATTCTCAGGCTGCTGGTGACCACACTCCCTGTGGGCATGTCATGCAAGGCCCGACTGTTCATTTTAGTTTTAGGATACGCTGCATTCAGAATCTATTTGTTAGTTGTTTTTACTTTCCTCATATTTTATGTCGCCGTGACAGCCTTGGGTCATCTCAGGTTTTCGTGAAGCTGTCCCAGACGCAGCATCTGGGAAGAGATAAGGAGATATTTTTGTGATTCGCTTTTTTCATACTTTTTCCATTTGCTTGACTTTTTAAAATAGAAAATATTAAGTTTAATATTTTAATGCAAATCGTTTTTTGACTCCAAGTATTTGCTAATAAGATTAATGTGATATTTTTCTTTAAATATGCCATAAAAATAAAATAATCTGTGATGCATTCAATAGAGTATATATTACAAAATCAATTTTTATCTGACAATAAATTTAATTAAGTCAAAATTTCACTTGTAGCCAGGAGTGTGATGTCCTTACTTCATTGAACATGCCTCTGTATTATGGTCATTTCTCTAAATGTATACACCAAAGTCATTTTGATCATTTACTCTAGATAGATCCACTCCTTGGAGAGTGTTAGAGACTGATGACAAGAGAAAATTTTCTGTTTGAAGAGAACTACAGCCGGGCTTGGTGGCTCAACCTGTAATCCCAGCACTTTGGGAGGCTGCGGCAAGTGGATTGCTTGAGCCCGTGGGTTCAAGACCTACGTGGGGCAACTTGGTGAGACCTCATCTGTATAATAAATCAAAAAATTAGCTGAGCATGGTAGCATGCGCCTGTAGTTCTGGCTACTTGGAAGGCTGAGATGGTAGTGTTGCCTGAGTCCAGCAAGTCAATGCTGGGGTGGCTGTGAGCATGCCATGGCACTCCAACCTGGGTGATAGAGTGAGACTCTGGCTCAAAAAAAAAAAAAAAGACAGAAATATAGACAGAGGAGTCTGAGTTTGCCCAACTAGCTCCTGTTCATAGCACACACATGAGGAACAGCATCAGAACTGGAGTCATAGTCATAGACTGGGGTTCCTAGCTTGGCGAGCATTAAACTCGAGATCTTGGGCAAGTCATTTCCCTCTCGGCTATCTCTTCTCCAACCTTAGGGGACAGCGGAGCTGAGCCCTGTCATATAAGGATGACCCTGGGATTAAAGGAAACCCCTGGCCCTGGTGCCAAGTGAGTTGCAGGAGTGGCGGCTCAACTGCCATAGGTACTGGTGTAGTTCAAGTGCGGCAGTGCATAGGGGAGGAGACTGCTTTTGAGCAGGACCCTCCATTAACCAGCCACCCATAGCCTCTCTCTCCTGTTGGGTGGAGTGTCGTCCATACTAGGAGCATCCAACTGCCTTTTAGCAGGAAGGAATTCTGACCTCATCACTCTAGGTTTGCCTTCCACATTGTCCCACAATGCCTTCCACATTACTCATTAACAGACTTTCTTTGGCATAAAAGCTTGAAACTTCCCTACTCAAACGAGGCCCTTCCTAAGACAGATGCACTTTAGCACTGAAAACGCTTTCTTTCCATCTTTGGTTGGCTATCTGCTCTCATTTATCCCTGGCCTTAAATTTCAGCCCAATGGTGGGTGTTTATTTTAAGCCGTCAGCCTGGACTTCATCAAAACGGCAGTATTTCAGGGAATCCAGTTGTGGGTCAAATGTCTGGAGTTTCAAAGGGCATAAGCTTAAGTCTCTGACCCAAACTCCAGTAGAGTAAAGGTTGGCACTAAAAGCTGCCTTCTTTAGGGTGGGTGACGGGGAGTGTTTGACATAAATGGAGTTTTCTCTGAATGTGACCAAAGGAGGCCAGCAGCTCCAGCTCAATTCCAAGAGAATAGGGCATAGTGTCACATACATCCCTGGAGTGCCCCGTTTTGGACTGCAAGTCTACATGCTTCTAGGAGGGTATTAACTGGGCATTTACTATTTGACCAGCTCTGTACTAAGTGCTGTGTGGGACCTTCTGGGGGACAAACTTAACACGTGGAAGGAGACACCATGTGGACGCTGATGAATATCAGCAATGCAGACTTCATCCAGAGCGTTTGTGGGCTGGGTCTGACTCATCCACTGGCCAGAAAGGGCTGGCATTGTTCTGCTGTCACAATCCTAGTACCTGGGGCACCTGGAATGAACTGACTTTTTGTCTTAGTACACCAGTTCCCCATCTCAGGCTGGAACTCTGTCCTAAACCCTACTCCTCTGAACTGGAGCCAGGAAGCTAATTTCCTGCCACCTTCTTATAAATCACTCCCTGTACCTTCAGCTGGGGTTCTGCTCCAGTTTGGATGGCCACCAGTTTCTACCCAGCCACCATCCCGTTGGCTTTGCAGACAAGTGAGACCAGTGCAGACTCATCATTTCCCTCAGACCCTTCAACTTGCTTCAATTTATACATTTTGGGGTCTCTTCCATCTGGGCCCCCTGCAGGAAACCTGTGAATCATCTTAGGTCATTCTTTCTCCCTCACCACCATTGTTCAATTCAAGCCTCTTTGGTATCTCTTCGATGTCTCAATTTCTCTCCATTGCCACCTTTACAGTCCTAGGGCAACACACAGGTGTCAGCTTTCTCACCATCACAGCCTCTGCCCCAGCATAGGACCTCTCAACGTGGATTGAGTGGCTGAATCTGAGTGTGAGAGAGTGAGTGAGCCAGCAGAGACCTTGCACGATAACCTGACACTTCTCACCTCTTGAGGCTCATTTCTCTTCTTCACTCCAGTTGACCCTTTATCTGGTAACCATCCTGAACTCCTCGCAGCCACCTCTACACCCCGATTTCCTGCCCACTTCTTCTGGCCTCCTCATTTCCTCCTGTCCTACTTGGATAACTCTTCTGTGCCCCAGGCACCACATGTCCAGCACCTTCCCTAGGGAGCTCACATCCCCTGGCATTGGCATTGCCAGTTTATTGTTTATACATCAGTTGTTCTCTCTCTGTCTGGTGTCAGGATCTTACTCTGTGGTCCAGGTTGGAGTACAGTGGCATGATCCTGGTTCACCATAGCCTTAACCTCCTGGGCTCAAGCAATCCATCTACCTCAGCCTCCCAAATAGCTGGGGCTGCAGATGCAGACCACCATGCCTGGCTAATTTTTGTATTTTTGTAGAGACAAAGTCTCACTATGTTGCCCAGGTTGGTCTTGAACTCCTGGATTCAAGTGATTCTCCCACCTCGGCCTCCCAAAGTGCTGGGATTACATATGTGAGTCACTGTGCCCACATCAATTGTCCTTTCTTGACACGAAGTTCCATGAAGCAGTATCTGTGTTAATCGTTGCATTCCCAGCACTTAACACAATGTAGGTGCTCCTTAAATATTTGCTGACCAAGGTCTAGAAACTCCTGTTTTTGTCTCTCCCCTTGTCTTTTCCCCAACCTTCCTTCCCCAGTCCATCTGGTTTCTGGCACTGGTCACTCTGAGGTGTGCTGCTGCCCATGGGCTAGCTCCATCTGGCAGTGGGTTTCTGGGCACTGGGTCACCCATTCCATTCTTCCCCACACTAGGTCTCTTGGTACAGAGAGTCCTGACCCACATAGTAGGACAAGCTTTGCTAATTTTTATATTTTTGTAGAGACTTTGCAGAGTCTACCCAATGCCGGTGCCCTCTCCTGGCATCTTCTGACCAGGCTCCTATGATGTTTTGTGCTGATCCCTTCACTGGCCCATGAACTCCCCTGGGGGAGGAGTGACATCCAATTCATCTCTGGCCACCTACCCCCATCCCACAGCATCCAGAACTGGGGCTTGTTTGTGCATGGTGGGTTCCCAGGAAAGGGTTCTGGTGGATCGAGTTGAAGGCTGAAGGAATCAAGGCTGAAGGAATCAAGAACGGGTGAGGCTTTGGGAATCAGGAAGGCTGGAGGCGAGCCCCAGAGAGTAAGGAAAAGAGGTGAGAAGGGGAACTATTCCTCACCTAGTGGGGTGGAGGCGAAGTTGATCTGAAGGACCGAGGCAGGAACAGCTGAGCATAGGTGTGCCAGGAGCGGGGCTAGGCGAGCAGAATCATGGCCTCACTGCTCTGTCAGACCAGTCGGAGGCTTTCTGCACTGCCAAGCGACCAGGTCCCAGGGCCAGGCTGAGTGGGCAGCAAAGGGCCCAGAGCCATGCACACTGGTGGCTGTCTGCATATGGCCTTTACCAGCCACTGAGCCCAGGGAAAAGGATGGCTCACTCCTTCTCCGGCTGGTTCTCCCATGTGCATACCTCCCACCCTTTCCATTGGGAAGTGCTTTATGTCTCCTTTAGAGCTTCATGAACCAAAGATTTGCCGTCTTCCTCATGATCACCACCTCTGTCCTGCTCACCATCTCTCACAGCCCAATAAACCCACAGAGTGTATTGAACAACCACTTTATTATCTAATTTGACCATCACAGCTACCATATTTACTCTTTACTTTTTTTTTTTGAGGTGAAGTCTCACTCTGTTGCCCAGGTTGAAGTGCAGTGGCATACTCACGGCCACCCCAGTGTTGACCTGCTGGGCTCTGGCAATCCTTCCGCCTCAGCTTTCCAAGTAGCCGGAACTGCAGGCGCGCACTACCACACCTGGTTAAATTTTTAAAAATTTATTGTAGAGACGAGGTCTTGCCAAGTTGCCTGGGCTGGTCTTGAACCCGCAGGGTCAGGTAATCCACCCGCCTCGGCCTCCCAAAGTGCTGGGATTACAGGCTGAGCCACCAAGCCCGGCCTACTCTTTACTCTTTACTACCATCTTTACTCTGTAAAGGACACAGAGGTTCATTGAGTTGGAGGGGCTAACTCAAAGTCACACATCCCATCTTGGGGTGGGTGTAGAGGAGGGTGGGCTGAGAAATTTGCTCTGCAATCCTCTTAGAAAGCACTGTTGAGACACAGCCGGAGTCAGCGTGTGCACATGTGTAAGTGTGTCTTCGATCATCTCTGTGTGCGCCTGTGTCTGTCTGTGCCCTGGGTGTTGAGGGAGCTTGGGCATTCAGCCAGTGCCTTTGTATGTGTGGAGCTGTGCTGGAGGTGTTCTGGGTTCTAGCATGTGTGCATGTGGCCTGGACGCATACACACGCGTGCACACAGGCGGGTGCCACGCCCCCTTCTCAGATGTCTTGGCTGTGGGTCTGACAACTGAAACCCAGCTGCGCTCTGGCCGGGAAACATCCGCTGTGGAAACCTAGGAGGAGCTGACAGTCCCTAAGAGGGGTTACACATGCTGCCAGCGAGCGCTCCTGGCACGCTGCCTGATTCCCTGCAAATGCGCTTTAAATCTGTTTCTAATTTAGACTCTGTCTCCCCTGCCCCCACCCATGCCTTCCCACTCTTACAACTTGCATGAAACCAGTCAAATTGTGCTGAATAATGGCTGCAGAGCGGGGAGAGTGCTAAAGGTCGCCAGTGGGCTGTCGGAGGGTGTAATAATGTCACATTTTAATTTACACAGGGAACGGTGCAGGAATCAAAACCAATACATAATTTGGGCTGTACCAACAGCTGCAGTCAACGTAACTCCTGCAGGTCATGCCACTTCCCAGGAAGAAATCACTAACTGTCACGCCCCGAGGTCCACTGCGCTTGAGAAAACCCATGTGTGTATGTACAGATGCAAAATACAGCATTTTCTCTCTGCGAGGGGACTTGGGCTTGGAGACTTGCAGCATCAGCAAGAATCTCTCCAGTTGTCTGCGTATTACGCAGATGTTCTGGGTATTAAGATTCTAAAACAAAATATGTCTTCCGTATATTTTGCAGTCCCGTGAGATACTCGATTCCAGAATCCCCTGGCTCCCTGGGAAAGTGTATACAAAGCCAAGTAAGAAGATGGAAGGCAGAGTTGTATGCACACATGGGTGGCAGTTCTGAAAAGCTTGTTTAGTGCAGAGAAAGGTGGGGAGGGGCTGCCGGGAGACAGTTGTTAGAACTTGTTCATGTGGAGGGGTTGGGGACGTGATCTGAGGTGCAGTTGCTTTAATAATTAAGGTGGACTTGGAAAGAGTGCATGTATTCTCTGAAGGCGGGGGACTTGCTCCACTGATCCCTTTGGGTCCCTTGCAGACCAGTGGGTGGGGATAAGAGATCCCAGGGGTGGGGAGATCTTGAGACAGTTCCCACCTGTGCTTTGTGGCCAGGTATTGGAGATGCCTGGAGGAGGACAAAGCCAGGGGTTTCAAGGTGTCTGGAGGCCTTTGCGGGGAGGCCAAGGCCATGGTGTTCTGGTGAGTCCCCTCTTCTCTCCACCATCCTCTGTTCCTTCCCCACAACCTGCAAGGGTTTGCAACTCGTGTGTGCTCTGGGGGCTGCTGAGGGGGCTGGCGAGCTGCCCACCTCTCAGCAGGCTCTGTGACTGCAGGAAGGTGGGATTTGCAGCTCTCGGGGCCACTTCTGGGATGCTGCGGGGGCTGTCAAGACTCGGGAGCTGCAGTTTCTTCATCTGGCTGGAAAGGAAGCATGAGAAGAAGCTGCTGGGATTGAATGACAGCCGAAGGACTTTTCTCCCCTTTCTGTACCACACACCAGTCCTGGGCCACCAGGGGAAGAAAGGGGGAGGGGCCTCCAGGATGCCTGGGGAAGAAAAGTGTGGGGCCACTGGTGTGTTGTGCTCCAGAGTCTGTCTCCTCTTCATCCCTAAGGGCATACCCATTCTTATCTTTTTCATTTTCAAACTGCTGCCATTTATTGAGTTGCCGAGGACTCTGCATATTTCAAAAGCCTCATTTGATCCTCAGACACAACTGCAAGGTATGCGTGGCAAAGAAGGCAGGCTGTCCACCACAGGGGCGTGCTGCCTTTTCTCTAGGGTTGAGCTCCTGGTGGGAAATTGCCGCTGGTTTCCAAACTCCTTCCAGGTAGTTTCAGCCCCAGGATTGAGGCCTGACCAGTGCAATGTGAGCAGAAGTGAATTGCTCCACTACAGAGCCCGAACTCCATCCCCTTCACCCACTATGACCTTGGAAGCCACAGATTTAAGTGACAGAACATCTGTCACCCTGAGTTTCTGAATGTCTGTACGGAGAAAGAGTCCAGACAGCATGTCCCCTGCCCAGTCCTGAGCAAGAGATGAACTTATGTACTCGTTTCCAAGCTGTCCCACGTTTGGGAGTTTGTTTGTTTTTGCAGTGAATCTACTCAAATGATTACCTAGGAACTTTTACTCCCATTTTACAGATGTGGAAACTGAAACTCAGAGAGGAAAATACATTGCCTGAGATCACATATTCGGTCAACAGCAGAGTTGTGATGCAAGTCGAGGCCTCTCTGGTTTCAAGGTTATGCTCTAGTTATGTGAGTTTCCCCAACTGACTGTGTTCCACAGAACACTATTAAAACCACCACCTGAGCCACTGCAACACTCCACGACTCCCATATACAAACAAGTTTGGGCAATGCCAACTTAAAGCAAGCGGGTTTCCTGCTGTAGCTCTTTTGGGGATGTCACCATGCTAATAACCAGCTGTGAATTATTATCAGAGGATCTAGCACAAAGGGTTTTACAAGTCTATGAGTCTACAGTAGCCTTTTCTCCACAGAGCTTGTGAGACTGACATGGTTAGAACACATTTCAGAAGAGGTTGAACTCCAATATGCTGCCTGTTAGAGGTTGAATTATGTTATTCCTTCTCCCCTCAAAAGATACGTTGAAGTACTAACCCCTAGTACCTCAGAATGTGGACTTATTTGGAAGCAGGCCTTTGCAGATTTAACCAAGATGAGGTCATTAGATGGACCCTAATTCAAGATGACTGCTGTCCTTATAAAAGGGGAAATTTGCACACAGAGATAGGCAGGCACAGAAGGAAGATGATGCAAAGAAATGCCATGTGAAGATGGTGGATTGGAAGACGCATCTATAAACCAAAGAACTCCAAAGATTGCCAGCAAACACCAGAAACTGGAAGAGGCAGGGAAAGCTTTTCCCCCAGAGCCTTCAGAGGAAACGTGGCTTGCCAACACCTTGACTTTGGTCTTCTAGCCCCTGAAACTGTGAGGAAATACATTTCTGCTGTGTAAGCCACCAGTGTGTGGTACTCTGATATGGATACCAGGGAGATGAATACACTGTCTCTGGCTGTTTTCAAGACCAACATTTCTGGGCAATGTTATCTTATTGGTAATCACCCAATGACAAAATGGTGTGACTTCAGTTTACTGAAAAAAAAAAACAGATGAAGAGGGAAGGGAGGGAGGTGAGATTGGCAGTTGAGGGAGGCTGCCAAGGAAGGAGGAGCACACCTCATCAACAAGGGCACCTGCATAATGAACATTTGTATACCTAGCCCTGAATTGTACCCCACATATTTGAAATTAAAACAAGGAAAAAAGATAAATAAATAAAAATTAAAATATCAGGAAAAAAAGATGAGGAAAGAGAGAACCTGGAGAGCCAAGTAGTAACTCTCCAGAGCAGCTGAGAGCTTCAGTGTTTGTGTCACCTGCTCTGTACCCCGTTTTTGCTGCATCCTGGGGCCCATCCCTCGGCTTTTCTACACATAGCTACCGTTTCTGTATATAGGGAGTGGATAACAAGCTAACACTTCATAGGATGAAAGGAGGGTTAAGCAAATTACTATACCTAAAATGACTAGTCTGGTACCTGGCAGATAGCTAGTCCCTGATAGATAGCTGGTACCTATCCCTTTGAAATTGCAGGGACAGGATTGCATGATAACTTTAGGAGTGGACTGGCCTGCATTTGAATCCAAACTCTGCTGTTCACCAGTAGTGTGACTGTTCTCATCTATACAATAAAGTGATGTCTGCTGTTAAACATGGTTTTAAAACAAGGTAAAGCATGACTTCAAAAGAGATACAAAATGAATACATGCTATCATTATTCATGAGTGAACCAGAGAGATGTTACAACTGATTCAAAGGAGAATCCAAATAACAGATGTACAAGGGGGGACCCCCCAAAAAAACCCCAGAATTATCTTTTGGAGAGCAGGCCCCTGTACTATAGGCTTCCCTCATTTGGAAAGGGTTCTAGGAACCCATTGGCATCAGTGTACCAGCTAGCATTGTGAGAGGCTGCATTTGGCTTCAGTGAATTTTTTTTGGAGGTTCTTTTCAACGTGTTTGTTCATTTCACAATGGATGATTTACGAGCACACCTGCCCACATGGGGCTGAGTGTTCAGCAGTTTTTGATCAAAAGCAGCATGACCCCTGTGCCCCACCTTTCCTACCTCACCTTCCCAATCTCACCCCAGCCACTTTTTTTTGTTTCCCTGGATGAAAAAAGTCCTCAAAAGGAAACATTTTGCTGATGAAGAAGAGGTGAAACAAGAAATGTCAGAAGTATTAAAAGGCATCAAAACAATTTTGAGCAGTAGAAAAGCATCTCATAGGTGTATTGCACCAAAGAATACTTTGAAGGTAACTGAAGTTTAAATGTGTAAGAATATGCAATTTTTTATAATAAATAAATTCTGGGGTTTTGGGGAGTCCCTTTTGTTTATATTTATAGATCAGGAATATAGTTTTTTTTTTTTTTTTTGAGTCACAGTCTCACTCTGTCACCCAGGCTGGATTGCAATGGCATACTCACAGCTACTGCAGCCTCGATCTGCTGGGCTCAGGTAGATCCTTCCACCTCAGCCTTCCAGGTAGCTGGAAGGACAGTTTTTTTTTTTTTTTTTTTTTTTTGAGAAAACAGGATTTACTGAGAGGACAGAAAAGCTCCCACAGTGGGAAGGGACCCTAGGGGGTTGCCCCTGACTAATTTTTTTGATTTATTGCAGAGATGAGGTCGCACCAAGTTGACTGCCCCAGGCTGGTCTCCAACCCATGGGCTCAGGCAATCCTCTCACCTCAGCCTCCCAAAGTGCTGGGATTATAGGCATGAGCCACTGTGCCCAGTCAGGAATATTGATTTTCAAGTGGACACAACCAACTGGCTTTGGGGTAGTGTAGGAGGGTGGACAGAGCTCATTTACACGTTCACAATCAAGGGTCACTGTGTGTCCTCTACCCTTAAAACTTACAGAGCTGTATATTTAGCTCAAAGTTTAGATAACTCAGAGAGTGAGACTCTGACTAGAAAAAAAAAAAAGAGTGCATTCTAAACAATACACAGCTTTCTCTTGGAGAAACCCTGTCATCTTTGTTGCTTGTTTCAGATTGCCTTATAGTCTCTCATATATTTATATATATGGGACTGGTAGATTCATACACACAAAAAGGCAAGTTACTGAATAAGGTATGATCCTATTTTCATTAAAAACAAGCAAGCGTGTGTGTGTGTGTGTGTGTGTGTGTGTGTGTGCACGCGCACATGAGTAGATATGTATATATAATGTTGATTAAATCTAGACAAACATCAGGAAGAACACACAAGGACTGTAAACAATGGCTACCTCTAGAGGGCAGGACTGGTGATGGTGATGGTGGAAGGAGCCATTTGTGACTTATTCTCTAAACTTCTGTGTTGTTTGAATAAAAACAAATACCTACTTCACAGTCTATTGTGAATGAGGAATGTCTGAGTGAGAAAAATTCCATCGTGCTTCCGTGTGGTTGGTAGTATTCAATACATTGTAGGTTTCATCTTTAGTATTAAATTACATTCAAAGAGCCCAAACCTTCTCCCTGCAAAACATGTCTCAGAAAGGAAATCACTAACAAGAGTGACCCTACTACAGCCTTAGGACTGCTCCCTTTGTGGGAGGCTAGTTTTGAAACCCTAGACTGGCAGTTTGGCTCCCTGGAGACTCAAGGAGGCTCCTGTCTGAGTGTCTTTCCTGAGTGGCTCCTGTCTGTTTTATTTCCTCAGCCCACCAGCACCCCCTCCCATCCCCTCAGATCCACTCAGTGTTTAGCTGTGACAAACTCTTTGACCACAGGAGAAAGGCCGGACTGGGGCCAAACTCTAGACAGAAGGGCTGCTTACGCCTAGTGCTGTCCTCCTGCCTGGACTGGGGATATGGGACACCCATTATTAGTTCCATATGAGCCTGGTTAGCATTCTCCATCAAGAAGGGGGTGCTGGTCAAATGGGCAAAGAGGCAAAATTGAGTTTTTGCCCATGCAAAACTTTGAATCTAATTTTAACCTCTTACTCATCTCCCAAAGGCAGATGGTGCATTGAAGAGAACTTGGGATAGGGTCATAAGACTTGACCCGAGAGTGGATTTGGTGGCTAGCCAGCTGTGTCTCCATGGACTATGGCTCAGTTTTCTCATCTGCCCAATGGGAATATGAATAGCATTGATCTCCAGGGGATATTGTGAGGCTCAAACGAGGTAATGTCTGTAAGCTGTGGAGTTTTGTAGAGATTTAATTTTGGATGATTCAGTGAAGTACTTCAGAATGCTTAATATGCTATAACAAGAGCAAATGTTATATGGCACTTACCCTGTGCAAGGCCCTGCTGTATGTGCTTTATATATATTTAGTCTTTCAAAATTCATAGCAGCACTATGAGGAATGCACTATTATCCAACCCCCATTTTGCAGATGTGAAAACAGAGGCAAAGAGAGGTAAGCAACATCCAAACCTTTTCAAGGCAACAGTTCCACCTGGACAGAATTCTTCTTCAGAATTCTTTAACAAACCCACAGATTCCACTGGGCTATCTTTTCCTTTTCTTGTCCTTTTTATTGTAGAATATTCAACACATGTAGGAATAAAAAGAGTATTATAATAAGTTTCCATGAATTCCCATTGCCTAGCTTTATTTTACCAACTCATAGCCAATCTTGCTTCATTTTTCTTTTCTTTTTTTTTGAGTTGGTGTCTCACTCTGTCGCCCAGACTGGAGTGCAGTGGCCGCTGCCGGTCACTGAAGCCTCGACCTGCTGGGCTCTGGTGATCCTTCCACCTCAGCCTTCTGAGTAGCCGTAATTACAGGCATGCGCTACCATGCCCGGCTGATTTTTTAATTTATTGTAGAGATGAGGTCTCATCAAGTTGCCCAGGCAGGTCTCGAACACTCAGGCTCAGACAATCCACTCACCTCAGCCTCCCAAAGCGCAGGATTACAGGCTGAGCCACCAAGTCCGGCTTCTTGCTTCATCTTTATCCCCCTTTCCTACCTGAATTTTTTTGAAACAAATCCCAGACATCATATGTACATATATTTCATTTTGTATTTCTATCAGAGCATCTCCAAAAAACATTAACCTTAAAACCATTAGGCCACCTAAGATATTTTAACAGTGATCTAATAATCCTTTAATATCATTAATATTCACTTAGTATTCATATTTCTCAGATTTTCTTATATATTAACAAAATTATTTATTTAGATTGGGATCCACAAAAGTTAACATATTGTAATTGGTTGACAGGTCCCTTAAGACTTTTTTTAACCCATAGACTTCCGTTCAATTTTTTTTCCTTGCATTTTTGTTTACATTTCTGCTGTTTTGAAGAAGCTGGGTCACTTGCCCTCTAGAGTTAACCACAGTGTGGATTTTGCTGAATGCTCCTGTACAGTTTGCTTATGGTCACAATTTTTCTGTCCCCTAGATCTTCTACAAAATGGTAATTATATCTAGAGGGCTGCAAAGATTCAGGCCTTTTTTTCCAGTAGACTTTATTTTTCAGAGCAGTTTTAGCTTCAGGGCAAAATTGGCAGAAAGTACAGAGATACCCCATTTACCTCCTGTCCTAACGCCCTCCCCTAATGCATTCCATTATCAACATCCCCCACCAGAGTGGTACATTTGTTACAGTTTATGATCTCACATGGACATATCATCGTCACCCAGAATTCATAGTTTACTTTGGGGCTCAGTCTTGTTGCTGCCCATTTTATGGACTTGGACAAATGCATGGTGACATTTACCCACCACTCTAGTATCATATAGAGTAATTTCACTGTCCCAAACATCTAAACATCCTCTGTGCTCCACCTCTTCATACCTTCTTCCCCATTAATCCCTGGCAACCACTGACCTTGTTACTACCTCCACAGTTTTGACTTTTTCATATAGTTGAAATCATACAGTTGTATAGCCTTTTCAGACTGACTTCTTTCACATAGATTACTAAGTGCATATTAATGCATCTAAGTTCCTCCTTGTCTTTTCAAGACTTGACAGCTCATTTCTTTTTAGCACTGAATAATATTCCACTGTTTGAATATAGCACACTTTATCCATTCACTTACTGGAGGACACCTTGGTAGTTTCGGGATGATTTAAGCACATAACATTTATTGCATACTTTATTTCTATTATGATTACATTGTAATATATAATAAAATAATTATGTGACACACCATTAAAAAAAGGCATGGACAGAAGTGGTAAATAAAATAATGAGTGGGCCATGAGCAGACTAAAATAAGTGTTGGATTCCGACTTAAAGCTTGCCAGCAAATGCAGCTACAGCTGTATAATTGAAGTACACGGACTCACTTGCCACTCACTCAGAGGGTCTTAAAATGAGTCTGCAAGCAATTGTTTTTCTGTGCATTCAAACCTCACTGCTAATGTCAATCTGTGTTTGCAGTCGATCCCCAGCACTAGCATCTCTGTCTCAGCTCCACCTCAGATCATCAGACGTTAGATTCTCATAAGGAGCACGCAACGTAGATCCCTGGCATCCACAGTTCACAGTAGGGCTTGTGCTCTTGTGAGGATCTAATGCTGCTGCTGGTCTCACAGGAATCGGAGCTCAGGCAGTCACTCGAGTGATGGGGTGTGGCTGTAAATACAGATGAAACTTCGCTAGCCCACCTGCCGTCTCACCTCCTGCCATGTAGCCAGGTTCCTAGCAGGCCACAGACCAATGCTGGTCCATGACCCAGGAGTCGGGGATCCCTGTATTTAGTCATGGTGTATAATTTATATGTTGTGGGATTTTATTTGCTAATATTTTGTTGAGAATTTTTGCATCTAAGTTCAGGAGTGGTATTGATCTATAGTTTTCTTTAAGTATCTTTGTCTGGTTTTGTATTAGGGTAATGCTGGCTTCATAGGACGAGTTAGGAAGTATTCCCTCTGTGTCTATCTTCTGAAGAAGATAGTAGATAATTGGTTTAATTTCTCCCTTGAATGTTTGGTAGAATTCACCAGTGAACTCATCTGAACCTGGTGTATTCTGTTTTGGAAGGTTATTAATTATGGATTCAATTCTTTAATAGGTGTAGGCCTATTCAGATTGTCTATTGTTTCTTGTGTGAATTTTAGCAGATTGTGTCTTTCAAGGAATTAGTCTCTTTCTTCTAGGTTATCAAATTTGTGTGCATAGAGTGGTTCATAGTATTCCTTGATTTCCTTTTACTGTTCATGGGATCCATAGTGATGTTCCCACTTTCATTTCTGATAGTAATTTATGTCCTCTCTCTTTTATTATTAGTTAATCTGGCTAGAAGTGTATTAATTTTATTTGTCCTTATAAAGAACCAGCTTCTGGTTTTGTTCATTTTGCTTATGGATTTTCTTTTCCTTTCTTTCTTCTTTCTTCCTCTTCTTTTCTTCCTTCCTTCCTTCCTTCCTTCCTTCCTTCCTTCCTTCCTTCCTTCCTTCCTTTCTTCCTTTCCCTCTCTCTTTCTTTCTCTCTCTTTCTTTCTTTCTTTCAAGACAGGGTCTAATTCTGTTGCCCAGGCTAGAGTGCAATAGCACAATCACAGCTTACTTCAGCCTTGATCCTTCTGTTTCAGCCTCCTGAGTAGCTGGAACTACAGATATGACAATAACATTTTTGATTTTTTTTTTTTTGGTAGAAGTGAGACCTCACTATATTGCCTAGACTGGTTGCAAACTCTTGGGTTCAAGCAATCCTCTTGTCTTGGCCTTTTAAAGTGCTGGGATTACATGTGCTCAGCTTATTTGTTGTTTTTCTCTTTCATTTCTGCTCTAATTTTTTTTTCCCTTTTCTTACTTTGGATTTAGCTTGCTCTTTTTGTTTAAAGTTTCCTAAGATGGAAGTTTAGATGATTGACTTTACATCTTTCTTCTTTTTTAATATATCGCATTCAATGACATAAATTTCCCTCTAAGCATTGTTTTGCTGCATTCCACAAATTTTTGGTAAGTTGTGTTTGAACTTTTATTGAGTTCAATATTTTGATTTTTTGGAGATTTTTTTTTTACCCATACTATTTAGAAGTATGTTGTTTAATTTCCAAGTATTTGGAGATTTTCCATCTATCTTTCCACTATTGATTTCTAGTTTAAGTCTATTTTGGTCTGATAACTGACATTGTATGATTTCTACTCATTTGAATTTGTTATGGTGTGCTTTGTGTCCCAGAATGTTATTCATCTTGATGAATGTTCCATGTGACTTTGAGAAAAATGCTTATTCTGCCGTTCAATACATGTAATTGATTGATGGTGTCATTGACTTCAATCATATCCTTACTGATATTTCTGCCTGCTGGATCTGTCTATTTTTAATAAAGAGGTGTTGAAGTCTTCAACCAAAATAGTGGATTCATCTATTTGTCTTTGAAATTCTATCACAGAATTTCAAAATTACCTCATCTATTTTGACACTCTGTAGGAGCATACACTTTAAGGATGCTTTCTTCTAGGAAAACTGACCCTTTTATTAATATATAATGCCTTTCTTGATCCCTGATAACCTTCCTTGCTCCAATGTCTGCTCATCTGAAATTAATATTCATTCTCACTTTCTTCTAATTAGTGTTAGTGTGTTATATTTTTCTCCATATATTTACTTATTTACTTAAAAAAATATATATATACACACACATATCTTTATATTTAAAGTTTGTTTCTTGTAGACAATTTGTGGTCAGGTTTTGTTTTTGGTCCACTCTGATAATCTCTGTTCTTCAGTGGGTGCATTTAGACCATTGATGTTCAAAGTGATTATTGCGGTAGTTGGATAAATACTGCCAGATTTGTTATTGTTTTGTTTTAGTTGTCCTTGTTTTTTGTTCCTATTTTTGTTTTCTACTCTTTTTTCTGCCTTCTGTGGTTTTCATTAAGCATCTTATAATTTCATTTTCTTTTCTCTCTAAGCATATCAGGTTTTTTTTTTTTTTAGTTGGAGTCTCACTCTGTCGCCCAGACTGGAGTGCAGTGGCCGCTTCCGGCCACCGCAGCCTCCACCTGCTGGTCTCGGGCGATCCTTCCACCTCAGCCTTCTGAGTAGCCGGAATTACAGGCATGTGCTACCACGCCCGGCTGATTTTTTGATTTATTGTAGAGATGAGGTCTCGCTGCCCAGCCGGGTCTCGAACCTGCGGGCTCAGGCAATCCACTCACCTCAGCCTCCCAAAGGCGCGGGATTTCAGGCTGAGCCACCGAGCCCGGCTCATATCAGGTTTTTTTTGTTGTTGTTGTACTTTTTTAGTGGCTGCCTAGAGTTTGTAATATATGTTTACAACTAATCCAAGCTTATTTTCAAATAACGCCATACCACTTCATGGGTAATAAAAGTACCTTAAAACAGCAATAATTCTAATTCCTCCTTCCTAACCCTTATATCATTGTTGTCATACATTTCACTTATACACAAGCATACATAATTAAATACATTGCTGTTGCAATTACTTTGAACAGACTATTCTCTGTCTGGTTAGTTAAAAATAAGAAAAATGAAGATTATTATTTTACCTTCACTTATTCCTTCTCTGATGCGTTTTTTTCTTTATATAGAACCAAGTTGGTTGATTTATATTACTTTTCCTCTCTCTAAGAACTTCTTTTAACATTTTTTGCAAGGCAGGTTTATTGGGAAAATTTTTTTCTCTATTTTTTTTATTCTAGAAAGTGTGTATTTCTCCTTCAGTTTTGAAGGATAATTTTGCAGGATTGGTGTATTTTTCTTATTTTTAACTAACCAGACAGAGAATAGTCTGTTCAAAGTAATTGCAACAGCAATGTATTTAATTATGTATGCTTGTGTATAAGTGAAATGTATGACAACAATGATATAAGGGTTAGGAAGGAGGAATTAGAATACTTTGATATTTTATTCCATTCTCTTCTTACTTGCATGGTTTCTGTGGAAAAGTCAAATATAATTCTTATCTTTGCTCTTCTACAGGTAAGATTTTTTTTCCCTCTGCCTTCTTTCAAGATTTTAAAATTTACCTTTGATTTTCTATAGTTTGAATATAATATGTCTAGGTGTCGTTTTTTGACATTTATCCTGCTTGGTGTTTTCTGAGCTTCTGGGATCTGTAGTTTGGTATCTGACATTAATTTGGGAAAATTCTCAGTCATTATTGTTTCAAGTATTTATTATTTTCATTTCTTTCTTCCTTCTCCTCCTTCTATTCTCATTACACATATTTATACCTTTTGTGGTTGTCCTACAGATTTTCAGTATTCTCTTCTATTTATTTCAGTTCTTTTTTCTGTTTCCCCCCTCCTGCTTTTAGAGGTTTCTATTAAGATACCCTCAAGTACAGAGATTCTATTCTCAGTTATGGTCAATGTACTAATAAGCACATCAAAGGCATTCTTCTTTTTTGTTACAATGTTTTTGATCTCTAGCCTTTATTTTTGGTCCTTTCTTAGAATTTCTGTCTCTCTGCTTACATTTCCCATCTGTTCTTGATATGTCTACTTTTTTCATTAAAGCCCTAATCATAGATTAATCATAGTTTTTTTTACATTCCTCGTCTGATAATTCCAACATCCCTGTTCTATCTAAATCTGGTTCTGATATTTGCACTGTCTCTTCAGACTAAAGTTTTTTTTACCTTTTAGTATGCCTTGTAACTTTTTCTTCATAGCTGGGCATGGTGTCCTGGGTAAATAGGCTTTTAGTAATATGGTGGTAAGGTGTGGGGTAAGGGGAAGCATTGTATAGTCCTGTGGATAGGTCTCAGTCTTTTAGCAAGCCTGTGCCTCTGTACTGTGAATTTCACATGTGCTTCTTGGTCCAGGAAGGCTAGAAGGGGCTGGAGTTGGGCATTTCCCTTCTCTCAGGTCAGTTAGGCACTGATGAAATTTCAAGAGGTTAGGCCCTGGTAAAATAGTTTCTCTTGAGGGAAGACCTTGTTAAGAAGAATAGAATGTTCTGGTATATTCTAACATGATTCCTTTCCCTTCCCTGTATTGGAAACATGAGAGGATTTTACTCCAAAATTCACTGTGAAAACCAGGTTGAGCTCTTGGAGGTAAAATTCACAAAAATGAGGGACTACCTCCCCCACTACTCATGACTGGCTCCTTTCGGACTTTTTAACTCAAAGTTATCCAACTACTGAACCTCCAACAATTAGTCAGTTATAAGTTTAGGCTTTTCTATTCTGGCTATGGAGGGTTCTGTTCCAACCTTGTTTTGCTTATCTGTGTTCATCTGCCATCTTTCCAGTTTGGGGGTAAATGTTTGTCCTGTGACTTCTCTTCTTCTTTTATGGATCTAAGAGTAGTTACTTTTTCAGTTTGTTCAGATTTTTACTTGTGCTTTAAGATGAAGCAGTGTCTTCCAAGCTTCCTCTGTGCTGGATTGGAAACTAGAAGTTTTCTTCAGGCTTGTGTTTTGTTTTGTGTGTGTGTGTGTGTGTGTGTGTGTGCGTGGTGTGTGTGTGTGTGCGTGTGTGTGTGTTTTAACAAGAACACTCCATAGATGGTGTCCTTTCCTCCCTCCATCTTCCCAATTATTAATCTCTGCTTTTCCCAATGTCTAGGATGCCATCTTGAAAGAATGAGTGCTGGGAGTAGGAATACCTGGGGTCTATCTAATGGGTGAGGCCAAAAAAGAAGTGGCTCAAGATAGCACTTTTTTTTTTTTTTTTTTGAGTTGGAGTCTCACTCTTTCACCCAGACTGGAGTGCAGTGGCCGCTCCCGGCCACCGCAGCCTCGACCTGCTGGGCTTGGGCGATCCTTCCGCCTCAGCCTTCCAAGTAGCTGGAATTACAGGCACGCGCTACCATGCCCGGCTGATTTTTTGATTTATTGTAGAGATGATGTCTCGCTGCCCAGGTGGATCTCGAACCCGCGGGCTCAGGCAATCCACTCACCTCAGCCTCCCAAAGGCGCGGGATTACAGGCTGAGCCACCGAGCCTGGCTCGAGACAGCACTTTTTATACCATTTAGTTAGGAAGTCCTTACTTCATGGTAATATTAATAATGACCGTCACTTCTGGAGTGTTTACGATATGCCAGGCATATTATAAATGGCTATTTTAATTACCTTTATTATAAAAACTAATTTATTCTCCTCAACAACGCCCTGTGGTTAGTACTAATGCTATTACCGTTTAGAAATGAGGAACTAGGCCCAGAGAGATGAAATTGCTTGCCTAAAATGTCACCGCTGTGTTTGCCAGAGAAAGCAGTCCTATCTTGGGGAGTCCTTGACTTAGGGACTCTCCAGACTTATATCACCAACATACTTGGAAAGGCTGCATCCTCACCCTGATTGACCTTTCATGATCTCAAAATAGTGCGTCAACTGCAAATTCCTCTTTTATCTTTTAGTGGGGTTTGCCAGCCTGGGCAGCCGCTCATATCTACATTTCTCTTCTGTCTCAAGTCCCCTTAGACAGAAGAATTATACTTTCTCCTCAGGCAGTACTTCAGGTGAAGCAGCCCGTCTGCCTGGAGCTTTTTAGTCCTCTGGAAAATGACAGCTGCTTACCTTTCTTTTGATCCCAGAGGACCACAATAAACTTTCCTACAAAGGCAACCTGTTAGATACTGTTTAGTTTGATCACTTGAGGAAATATCTACTCTCCTCCACAATCCAGCCCTCCACCTCCCACCCCGCCTCCTTAAAAAACCAAGTTTTTCCCCTCTCACAGATTTTAGAGTTGCAGCTGTTCCTAACTAGCCCCCAGGGCTGTGGTTAAAGCAACGAATCTGTTTCACATGCAGAACTGGGATAATAATCTTTGTACCTCATAGGGATGTCACTTGCTTAAGATTCCTCATCAGAAAAAAGGGAACTAATAATAAATTATGTAAAAATTTGAAGAACCAAACCTCAAAGTTCTACTGGGAGCCATTCCCAGAAATGAGGAGCAGGAGGAGTGCTGGGTGGACAGTGGAGCATAGCGACAGAAGGCATGGATGGGACCAGCTACCTGATTTGCAGGGCCTAGGCCAAAATGAACTTTTGGGGCCCCCTGTGCAAAAATGATCGAGAATGTCACAATAGTATCAATAGAGCATTAAACTGAATGTGGGACCCTTCTAAGTACTGCCCTGTATGACAGCACAGGTGACATGCTCATGAAGTTGGCCCTGGCAATGGGAGCCCTCCCTGGAAATTTGGAGTCCTTCCAAAAAACTTTTAAAAATGGTTTGATGTTTGTAAAATGAGACCTAGCTACCTGGGTTCACCCAACTCAGAACTGTGGAATATTTCAGAAAGAGGTGCAGTGGGAATAAGTAGTGAATGTCCAAGGGGAAAGTCTTGGGTGTCTTAAGACCACATCATGGCAAGAACGGCCTAACGCAGAGATTTCCACCTCAGAGTGAAAAGACCACAGGGCATATGAGGGGCCAGTAGAGTGTGAAAAAAATATGGTGATTAATTTAGTCAGTAGTCATACAAATCATGGAAAGTAAAACCCCACCAAGTCTCCTTGGCCTTGAAACAACTGACTGATGCACAGTCGGATGCAGAGACAATAGGCTGAGAAAGCATTGCACAGAGTTGAATGACAGAGGGTTAAGAAACATGAGAAACAGTGCCTTTGCTTTTTATTTTTAGTTTTTCTTTTTAAACAGCAATACAAGGAAAACATTTGGTAGATGTTTATTCACATAAAAGAGATCTGGAAATGTGGAATTGCAGATGCAGATAAGATTTCTTTAGGAGGGCCCACAGCAGAATGGATTTTTGGTGACCGTTCTTCAATTTCCCTTGTAGAGGAGAAGTTGACCACCATGTAGACAGGCCATACCATAGCTGGGGACAGAAATGTCTGGGGCTGTGCACCAGGCAGTTGTTTCCAGCTACCTCTTAGAATCTCAGGCCCTTCCCGCAGTACACAGAGGGATAGGAATCCATATTGTTCAGCTACATGGGGGTGCCACTTGCATGCTAGTCTGCATAGGGAGTTGCGCTCCAGGGGTCTTTCACATGGACTACGTGGGAGTCGCATGGTGTGACTCAGTGTTTTCTCCTCTGCATTTTATAGGTAGCTAGGGCATTCTACAAAATAATCGCTTTCCCATCGGGGGTACTGGGACCTTCACTGGAGGTCAGTAGGGTCTTCCCTGCTCTATGGTCTTGTCTTCCCTGCTGTGTCTAGACCTAGGCTGACAGAAGGGGTGGGCAGAACAGGCTGTGTTCTTTTCCCTTTTCTGCTCCCCCATGTGGCACTCCAGTGAGTCTCTAAATCTGGCCTAATCCCTAAATTTGGTCAATTTTTTTCCTTGCTCAGAGGCCAATTCATTGTGAGTGGAAGGTTGGGGGTCACAGTGATTAAGAGGACAGACTCTGCAGTTAGCCTGCTGGAGTTCAAATCCCACCTCTGCCAATTCTAGTCACATGATCCTGAATGGGTTATTTAACCTCTTTGTGCCTCAATTTCCTCATCTGTAAAATGGACTGTAATATTATGGGTTGTTGAGATAATTATATGAAAAGTCCTCTCATCATGCTATTATTATTAAATGAGAAGCAAGACTAATTAAATAAACATGTACAATTGTTGTTAAATCCAAAAGATCATCTACAATACTGGTTTCTTAGTAGCACTGGTACCTTACATAGGGTAATATTTTGCACTGTGACTGAAGTGTTGAGTATTACTATGTAAAAGCATGTTCCTGACTAACTCAAAAGTCACTATGCTTTGTATCCAGATGAGCAGATTCTTCCCGGTCTTCAAAGGAAAATTAGAAGAAAAGAACTGGCTTATTCTGTCGAGTTGGACACTTTCCAGGACTTTATGGCCATGCTTTAAATTGATGAATGACTGAACTGCTGATGGAGACCCTGACAGGCTGGGACTGCTGGGATGTTAAAATAAAATGATAGAAAACGAAGACAATTCAGCTTGAGTTTCCACATGGGCATTTGATCCGACCAGACTTCTTTCCAGAGCAAATGAGACCAGAGTGAGTCAACACCTGTAACAACATGGCTAGTGTCACTGCCTGAAAAGCGGCCGCTGGGAGATAGACGAAAAAGGAAATAAATAGTCGGGAGGACAGACA
Organism: Cephalopachus bancanus; assembly: GCA_027257055.1. Taxonomy (NCBI): domain Eukaryota; kingdom Metazoa; phylum Chordata; class Mammalia; order Primates; family Tarsiidae; genus Cephalopachus; species Cephalopachus bancanus. The sequence goes on along the minus strand of JAPVLO010000546.1, from coordinate 972,331 downwards.
AAGGAAGGACACAGGCCTGGGGACCCAGCCGCTCCATGTTACTTCTGAAATGACAATGTGGGTTTTAAAAACCAACCACAATTTAAAAGAGAAAGGAAGAGGCTCCCAGCTTGTAAAGGTGATGCCCTGGCCCCGGGGCCAGTCTAAGTCTGGACTGTTGAGCTGTGTGTGATCCCTAGGTCCTTGGACCTGGTCTTCTGCAGGACAAGGCCCCCAGGAGCTGTATCAGAAGAGCAACAGGCTCTAAAGTGAGGGAGGTGAATCAAGCTTCACGAAACAAAAAGCCCGAACTCTGATACTTTCTCTATCGACAACAGTTACAAAATTTTAAAAAAATTATTTCAAATAATAAAATCAAATTCAGATCATACATGTTATCTGAAGAAGTTTAGGAAATATAGAAAAGTAGAAGCTGGGCTCGGTGGCTCAGCCTGTAATCCCATGCCTTTGGGAGGCTGAAGTGAGTGGATTGCCTGAGCCTGTGGGTTCAAGACCCGCCTGGGCAACTTGGCGAGACCTCACCTCTACAATAAATAAAAAAAAAAATTAGTCAGGCATGGTAGCGCGTGCCTGTAGTTCCAGCTACTTGGAAGACTGAGGCGGAAGGATTGCCGGAGCCCAGCAGGTCGAGGCTGCGGTGGCCAGGAGCGGCCAGTGCACTCCAGTCTGGGTGACAGAGTGAGGCTCCAACTCAAAAAAAAAAAAAAAAAAAAATGTATTCCTGTCCCCAGAAAGCTCATCTTGGTGTGGAGGAGAGAGGTAGGCAAGCAAATGATTTCAGTTCAATGTGGCCAAGGCAGGACAACACAGAAACACATACTAAGGGGACCCCCCAAAAACCTGGAGTTTACTTATAAAAATGTGCATTTATTCTTATATGTTAAAACTTCAGTCACCTTCAATGTACTCTCTGTTCGATGCAATACACCTATCAAGATGCTTTTTCCGCTGTTCAAAACAGTTTTTAAACTTGTCAATTCTGATGCATTTTAGTGCTTCTGCCATTTTTTGTTTCACCTCTTCCACACTGGCAAAGCATTTCCCTTTGAGAACTTTTTGCATCCAGAGAGACAAACAAAAAAAGTCACTTGGGGTGAGAGCAGATGAATAGGCAGGGTGAGGCATAGGGGTCATGCCATTTTTGGTAAAAACAAAAACCAAAAAATACTCAGCACAGTGTGGGCAGGTGTGCTTGTACATCACCCATCATGAAATGAACAAATACGTTGAAAGAATCTCCAAAAACAAATTCACTAAGCCGAATGCAGTCTCTTACAACAACGCTGGTTGGTACACTGATGCTGATGGGTTCATAGAACATTTACCTACCAGAGGAAACCTGTACTACAAGGGCCCACCATCTAAAAGATAATTCCTGTTTTGGGGGGGTCCCCCTCATATGTAATACTTAGGGGAGTCTACCCGGCAGAGGTGACACCTCGACTCTGTCCTGCAGGCTGAGGCAGACAGAAGAAGAAAGCGAGCATTCCTGGTTCAGGGGACAGCACCACTTGGGGGTGGGGTGGCAGAACAGAGCTAAGGGGTTCCAGATTTGTCCTGTAAGCTGCAAGGGGCTGCTGTTGAATTCTCAGCAAAGGAGTGAATGCCTGGGTTTGTGTTTTACAGCTTCATGTATCTGGATAACCCATGGTCGAGGTGGTGTGGGGAGCCTGGGGATATGATACCGGCTAGGAGGATATGGGCAAGGTTGACAGCTATCAGAGGGTAACCTGGGATGAGTAACCAGAGCTTCAGTATGGCCAGCAAGGCTTCTGCGCTCCAGCAGACCTGGGGGGCAGGGAGGGATTCACCCAGGAAGAGGGAGTGAGAAGGACTAAAGAGGGAATTTGACCCTAATATAGATGGCTGTCAGGGCGGGCTCCAGGAGGGGTGTGGGCCTTGATAATAACTGATAATAGGCCTCTTCCTTCACTGCTTAGCAGTTCCTGATGTCATTTCATCCTCACAGCGGAGTGATGGGTTAGGCACACACCCCATTTCAAAGGCAAGGAAATGAAGGGTCAGAGAGGTTGAATAATGTGTCTGAGGTCACACACTACACCATGGCGTGGGTCTTCTTAGGCTCATTTTTGTTTTACTCTCTTTTGTCCTATGTCTCCTCTGGTGTTGCGGATTAAAACTGAGGCGATGTCACTCAAGAACCAGAGCTTACAAGGAGTCCCTGCCTCCCAGCGCTGGGGGTGCCCCTCCCCAGGGATTCGTCCCGTGTTCCCCGAACCCTGGTGGGTGTGCCTGGCAGCTGTCAGACTCATCACCTCTGAGATCTGAAGGGCTCAGAGGTAGACACCTGAGGCCGTGAGCTGGGGAAACTCACACAGAAGGACAGTTGAAGCAGTGCTTGGTGGCAAGCCTGCCCTTAATGGCTTGCAGCTGCAGAGAGCCCGGCCTCCCCCTCGGGCTCTGCCCTGCTGCTGCGGTTGCCTGTCTGTGTTTCGCATCTTGACCAATTAGATCCCCATGTGTGCTGCAGGCGTGAAAAAATAGAAAGTGAATAATCCTTCATTCTCCTCCGCATGGCGAGCGTCTTTGATCCTCTTGGCGAGGTGGCCCTGTTCCATCAGAAAGTTCATCTCTTCTCAGTCTCGGTTTCCTTTTTTTCCCCCCAGTTTCCTTGTCTCAGAATGACATTAACCTCCACCCAGAGACCTGTGAAATGACCACAATTCATCTTCAGACCCTTCTGATCAAAGCTGATTTGGGTTTTTTCTCCCTCTCTCTTTTAAACTTCTGCTACACACTCCCTCTTTTCTAACGTTGGTTTGCTGCCAGTGTTTCCAGGCTAAAATCAAAAGGAATCATCTATTAATATCAGGCTTTGGTAACAAGGCCACCATTGTTTGCTTCCTTTCAGAGTACCTACGGTCTTCTGGTGAAAGAAAGAGATCACAAGCCGGTGTGTGTGTGTGTGTGTGTGTGTGTGTGTGTGTGTGTGTGTGTGTGTGAGACAGAGAGACAGAGTTTAGATAAGCAATTTCAAAAATGAGCAGAAATAGTCTGGGTGCAGTGGCTCACGCCTGTAATCCCAGCACTTTGGGAGGGCATGGCAGACAAATTGCTTGAACCCAGGGGTTCGAAACCAGCCTAGGCAATATAGCGAGACCTCGTTTCTACAAAAAATAAAAAAATTAGTCAGGCATGGTGGCACATGCCTGTAGTCCTGGCTACTCGGGAGGCTGAGGTGAAAGGATCGTCTGAACCTAGGAGATCAGGGCTGCAGTGAGCTGTGATCATGCTACCGCACTTCAGTCTGGGCGACAAAGTGAAACCCTGACTCAAAAAAAGCAGAAATACAGGGAATTAATGACCCTGGTTTATTTCAAATGTGTGCTAGATCTCAGTGACTCTGGCTGTAGATCCAAATACCGATCACCTGCTTTGTTTTGGAAGCACTGAGGTCTTAGGGGCTGGTTTGGCAGGAAGATCGATCTTATGCAACAAATGATGTGGTGGTGAAACTGGCGGGGGTGTAAGGGCACAGGCCATGAACAAGGAATGGGAGGAGAAGCAGCTGGGGGTGCTGAGGGAGGAGGCATGGAGTTGGGGGCCAAGGGGCAGGTGTGGGTGTCAGTGCAGAGGCATGGAGGGAGGGTGGGTAGGAGTGACGAGTAGAGTGGTGTTGGCACTGTTGATGTGGAAGACATGGGGGAAGTGGTAGATGGAAATGGTAGAGGAAGTGAGGGGGGAAACAGAGGAGTGGGGGGATGGGGAGGAGAAGAAGGAGAAAGTAGAGGCAGGGATGGACGGATGCTGTTGGTGGCAGTGGTGATGGTGTGGAGGAGATGGGGGAAGTGGGGGTGGGTGACAAGAATGGAGGAGGAAGCAAAGGAGGGGCTGACAAGTGTGAGGGAAGTGTAGCGGTCCATGCATTCTTCAGCCGGTCTCAGTTAATTTCACAAGCAGGAAGAATGGAAAGCTTACCCCAGGAATCCCCTGTGCCACCCAGGAGCATGCAAATCCTTTCCCCCCTGGTCACTGGACAGGTTCTAGATGGGGGGCACTCCCAGCTGAGGCCTCCTTGGGTAGTCCTTATTGGAAACAGTGCTGCCTGGATCACCTGGACATAGGCCCATATCATTCAAGTTTGTGACCCACATCCATTACAGTGTGACCCTTCTGGAAGTGGCGGGTGGGATGAGAATCACCTGGGTTATCCAAATGGATATGCATGGGCCTCTTGAGTAAGTTGTATGGTTCAGTAAGAAAAATGAACTGGGAGTCCTAGGGCCTGGGTCCTAGCACTGCCTCTGCTAAGCTATGTGGCCTTGAGTGGACACTTTTTTCGGGGGGGGAGTTGGAGTCTCACTCTGTCACCCAGACTGGAGTGCAGTGGCCGCTCCCGGCCACCGCAGCCTCGACCTGCTGGGCTCCGGTGATCCTTCCGCCTCAGCCTTCCGAGTAGCTGAAATTACAGGCATACGCTACCACGCCTGGCTCATTTTTTGATTTATTGTAGAGATGAGGTCTCGCCTGCCCAGGCGGGTCTTGAACCCGCGGGCTCAGGCAATCCACTCACCTCAGCCTCCCAAAGGCGCGGGATTACAGGCTGAGCCACCGAGCCCGGCTGAGTGGACCACTTTTTCTCTCCATTCCCCAGTCTCCCATTGTGTGAAATGAGGTGAAATGAGAAGAGCGATGCCAGCTCTGACTCTGTTTTTGCTTGAGGATAAATTAATGCCAGTGTTAAAGCTTTGCTTGAGGTTGTCCTGGCCTTTTGAGGATAGAGTTCTATTTTTCGTTTCTTCTGGGTGGTTCTTTTCTGAAGGTAGAGAAGAGTGGACCTGAATAATTGACCCATCAGCAGCCTTGGGTAACTGAATGGGCCACATCACCCAGTACCCATTACCCTCAAGCCATGCCCCAAAAACCAAACCCAGACCAAAGTCAGACTGATCATTCCATACTCACGTTAGAGAAGATCTCAAGTTTGGATGAGAGGGCTCCAAAGTGTCCTGTTGTCACCTGACTACCCACTGCCAGAGACAAGAAATGCAAGTCAGAGCTCCTGAATAAAGCCAGATTATCCTGAAGTGAGCCAGTGAGCAGTTGACATTGACCTAGAAAAGACGGCAGAACAGGACTAAGGGAGGGTATGAGACATAGAGGGTGATTCTGGAGTGAATCCTCGACTGCTGAGAATTCTCTAATGAGGTAGCCACAGTCTTTCTGGTGCTGGGCACTGCATACCTTGAAACTGTGGAGAAGATTTTTAAAGGGTTAGAGCCAAGCAGTTCTTTTGGCCCAAAGAGTCAGGACAGTTGCCAATGGTGTACATTTTCAAGGCAAAATTTCTCTTGTCAGGATGTGGTGGTGTGGCAGGACCACCAACTTGAGAAAGGCATGGAGGCTTGGTTCTGAAACTTACTTCTGAGACTTTGAGTACATCCCTTCCCCTTGAGACCTCAATTTCCTCATGCCCCTTGTAATGGGGACAGTAACAACGCCAAACTCTTATGCTGCCCTGAGGCAAGAACACTTTGGGAGCTGCTCAATATTCTACACGTGTTAAAGAGTTTGTATTGCTATAGTTCTCGTTGACTTCTGACTTGCCTTGATGGGGCAGATAGGAGGAGAGGCCAGCTGACCAGACCTCTTCTGAGGCACCACAGCGGCCTGCAGCCATTGCTGATTGAACTACTGGAAGAGCACCACATACACACCTAACTGAAATAATCTCCGTGGTTCACTGGCTATCACCACATCTGAATGCCTCAAAATACATAATCACCCAACTGAAGAGCCAGGTCTTAAAGGGAAGAGACTCAACATTTCCTGAGTATTAACTATCCACCAGGCTAGGTGCTGTTCCTGTAAGGAAGATATCGTTATTCTCATTTTATGGATGAGGAAATTGAGGCTCAGAGAGACTAAGTACATGCCCAAGGTCACAGAGCTGGTCAGTGGAAGAATCAGGATTCAAACCTGGATCTGTCTGACCTGCATACGAATCCAATATACGATGTTGATGTCTTACCAAGACAAGTTGAAATCTTTCTACAATTGTTTTTAAACACAGTAATCATGGTCTGCCTGGAGTTGATCCTCCTCCAAACCCAGTTCTCCTGACCACAGATCAACCACCAGGGAAGGATACGTAGAAGTGGTGCGAGGGAAAGCTTGAGTACTATTTCTCAGCATTCATTCTCATTTCCAAAAAAGGAGACTCTGAAGGTGTCTCAAAAATAAACAAACAAAGAAAGAGAAAAGGCATTTCTGGGCCAACTCAGAGAGTAAGGTACTTTATTGTTCTTGGTTTTGGTTGTTTAAGGACAAGGACAGGACTGCTCAAAAGCTTTGTTAATGACACACAAGTGATGGGTCTGGGTGGTCGGTGCTGGTGCAGACAGACATTCAGGATGTGGCAACCCTGAGATGCTTACTGAAGGGAGCAAATGCATCCTTTCCATTTTGTGGTCCTAAGCTAATTAAGATTCAGGAGACAGCAGTAAGTTGTATGGAAAAAGATATGTGATGTTCAGGGGCTCTGTTTAAAAATGAAGCAAATGGTCACATTTTTTTTTTGTCCCCTTTGCTAAAATGCTGCTTTGTCCTTTCTTGCCCATCTAGCTCCTTCTCATCGCTCAAGTCTTAGTTTAAATGTCCCCTCCTCAGAGACACCTTCTCGAATGATCAGATCTCTCTCGTTGCATACTGCTCTTTCCCTTCCAGGTGCACTCACTGCCATTTGTTTTATTACCTGTGTGTTGTCTCTCTCTACACTAGTCTATTTGACCCATAAAGATGGACAGGCATAACCAAGACGGGTCTGTTTCTTCATCATGTTCTACTGAATAGCCGACACAGAGTGAGATGAATGGGTAATTGAAGTTGGTTAGCAAAAGCAGCTTTTGTGCTTGAAGGGGTAACATGTGCACCATGTGGGAAATCTAAGCTCATGGAAGGAAGAGAAAATCCAAGTCCAAGCAGCTTTAAACATAAGGACATTTATTTCAGCACCTAACATGAAGCCTAGCAGCAGGGGCTTCTGGGATTGGTCCAGGTGCCCTAATGTCCTCAGTGATCTGGGCACATCCAAGTCCTCTGCTCTTTCATCCTCCTAATCATACAAGAGGACTGCTACAGTTTCCAATGCTGACTGATGGCACCCAGTGAGGAAGAGGAAATGTGTTCATTTTATTAGAGAAAAAGCTTTGGCAGAAGACTCCCAGTATATTTCTGCAAAGGCTGGGGTTCCTTGGCTAAGACTGCATTTTACTTCCATGGCCTAGCTTCAAGGAAGGTTGGCAAGAGAGTATCTGGCATTTCTATCCTCTGAGGTGGGAGGTGGGCTTCACCAGCAAGCAAGAAATCGGAGGCGAGGTGAGGATTGTCTTGCGCATGGGCAACAATGGCTGTGTCCACTGCCCTTCCTAGATTAGGCCCTGAGACCCCAGGGTTGGAAGCTGGACTTATAGACAGTAGGATAAAGAAAGGCCATACGATACTGCTAATTAAAGAAAAAGTCTGGATTGCAATTGTTCCCTGATTCATTGATGTGAGTAATGGTAAACCTTCACAGTTCAGAAATGCTGAGGAAATTAGCCTGACCTTCGTGCAGCTAAGAGATTAGACATGGGCCATTTCCCTGGAAGACCAAATTAAAGAGGTTCCTGTGTTGAAACAATTAATGTCACCTGTCCAGTTATGAGACTTGAGAAGAACTAGGAGGCCTCTCCCTCCCCAGCCCTATCCCCTAGGCCTCGGCTCAAGTCTGAAGTCCTGTTAGACTTCAGAAATGCCTCCGTTATCGTATATTCCTTGGATTGTATGTCTGACTGCTTACTGGCATCTCCACTGTGCTGTCTAGTAGACCTCTTGGACTTTATACATCCAAAACCAACTCTTGGTTTTCCCCACCTCCTACAAATATGCTTATTTCCCAATCTTCTCCATGTCAGTAAATGTATTACCATTCACCTACTCTCAAGCCAAAATCAGAGTCCTTTTGATTCCTCTCTTTTCTTCACAGCCCATATCTAATCCACCAGCAATCATTGAATCAGATACCTCTGCTCTATCTCTAAAACACAAGTCCAATCGCTTCTCACTGCTTTCCCTGCTCCTAGCCCAGTCCTTGAGCACCCGTCTCGCGATTGAACCACAGAAGCAGTCCCTTGACTTGTCCCTCTGCAGCTCCCCCATCATAGGCTGTTCTCTACTTGACATCCAGAGGGGCCCCTTGAAATGAGAAAAGATCACATCACTCCCCCATGTAAAAATCTGCAATAACTTCCCGATACCCACAGAATAAAAATTCTGTCATCCCCATGGCCTGCAAGACCCAGATCATCTGTCCTTTGCCCACTTCACTAACTGTACCAGCTTTGGACCCTGTGCTCCAGCAGACTGGCCAGGTCCCCAGGGTCATCACAACAGTAACTTCCTCTATTGTAGGACTGTCCTCAAGAACTCTGCAGACTGGCAATTTCTTATGACTCAGGCTCAGCTTACATGTGACCTTCCCAGAGAAGGCTTCTCCACCTTCTGATCAAAAGTGGCCCATACAGTAGCAGGATACTGCCGGGGTGGGTTGGGGGTGGGGAGGGCACAACGTCAATAAGGGTACCTGATCTCGAACCAGGCAAAGTGGGGACCAAAGGGAAGCCCAAACGTTACCTGTACTATGACCACTTGTACACCTAATCCTGAATTGTACCCCACATCCTTAAAAAAAGTGACCCATATCTGCACTCTCGAACTTCTTACCACATTTTATTTTCTTCCTAGCACTTGTCACTATCTGAAATTATTGTATATACTGGTTAACCGTTATTATCTGCCTTCTGTGGCAGAATAAATGCTGCACAAGAACTTATTTTCCTTATTGTGTACCCTCTATCCTCAGATAGTGTTCATATTTATGAGTACAGTATTCAGTGAACATCTGTTGAACAAGGATGAATCTTAAAGATTTTGAATATCATGTTAATGTACAAAATTCTTTGCAAGAAGAAAGAAAGCAATAACTTTTTCTTGGGCACTGGAAAGACTGAGACACTGTAGGGGACAGAGGGTGTCAGAAAGATAGATAGGAGAGGCCTGAGACAATATTATGATGGGTGAGCTTGAGAGCGTAAAAGAAGGAGAAGGTGAATATATTGACAGGAGATCCAGAAATTGGTCTTTGTTCGTCCATGATGAATTTGGAAACTGAAGAGGCTAGGGTCAAGGAGAAGAAATTCACTTGGAGATCTGTCTGAAGCCTTTGGCTTTTAGCACAGGCTGTACCACCAACTTTCACCAAGCAAGTCTTTCAGCCTCTCTGAGCCTGGGCTTCTCAGGGCGTTGGGCTGTGTGGTCAGTGAAGTTTGGACCAATTATGACTGCTTCACCTTCATCCATTCAGTAAGTAAAACTTGAGCACCTACTGTGTTCCTAAAATTGTGCTACATACTAGACACGCAGTAAAGACGTGGTCCCTCTCCTCATAGAACTTTTGACAAAGAAGACAGATATCGAATAGTTACACAAGTAGATATTATCACCACAATGATGATGGGAAGAAGTGAAAGGTACTATGAAAGTGTATTAAGGAGCATGTATGGGGGCTGCAGGGTCAGATAAATCAACTCCAAAAAATAGTGATTTAAAAAAAATTTTTTTTAGTTGGAGTCTTATGGCCACCACAGCTTCAACCTGCTGGGCTCAAGTGATCCTTCCGCCTCAGCCTTCCCAGTAGCTGGAACAACAGGCATGTGCCACCACATCTGGCTAATTTTTTAATTTATTGTAGAGACGAGCTCTCACCAAGTTACCCAGGCTGGTCTCAAACCCCTCGGCTCAGGCAATCCTCTCACCTTAGCCTCCCAAAGTGCTGGGATTACAGGCATGAGCCACCATGCCTGGTGGGGGAAAAAAACAATTTTTTTTTTTAAGTGTTTGAACTTTGAGGGAAGGAGGCAAGGTGGCTCTGGGGAGAGTTTCTGGCTGTGTCGCTGAGAGTGGGCTGTTCATTTGGGCAGATGCTTTCTCCAGAGCAGTCATGGGTTCCACGGCTCCTCGTGCGTGCAGAACATCTAGGCCCTGCCAGAGCCAGGAGGGTGAACTCAGCGGTTATTCTTGGGCTGGAGGTGGCGTGAGAGAGGAGGAGTTTTAAGCAGCAAGAAGAACCATTTCCCTCAGTGTGGCAGATAAAAGTGAAACTGGACATTATCAATGTTTGATGCCAATCTCCTGACCCTACCTGGCCAAACTCCAGTGGGCAGCACATTGAAGTGTGAAGCTAGGGTTCTGCCCATTCACCTACTCTGTGTGATTTTGTGGTGGGTTTGAATCTTAGTACACACATTTATTTGTGTAAGAATGACTACTTTATTTTGTTTAAATTTGTCTTAAATCCTTCTTTTTACCCCCATCCTTCCAAGGTGGGGGAAATTAAGCTCCAGTCACTACTGGGGCTCCCTCTTCTGCTCCCCAGCGAGGCTGAGAACCCCTGAGGCTTCCTAGGCTTGGTCTTCCTAATGCACTGTGGAGCCCCCTATCACTGGTTCTGCCACTTCCAAGAACAAGACTCCAGGGCCTTCTTTCCTAGGCAGAAAGAAAGGGTCTCACTACTTTTCTATCCTGGACAACATTAGAAGGTCCATCCAGGACACCTGGCATCGTCTATGTACTATGTCATCTACAAATCACACCAAGAAACTTGATTTTTCAGGCAGTATCTTGCTTGCCACCCTACACCCCGGGGCAGGACTGTCTATCTACACGGAGGGTTTGTGGAAATCCAGGAAAAATACACACAGATCAATACTTCAAAAAAAATTATTCTGTCATGGAGTTGGGCTTTGAATTCAGGGAAAAACTGCATTTGTTGGAGGCCTGGCTTTACCTGGGCAAGTCCCCACCTCTTTCAGCCTCCTTTTTCTTATCTGTAAACCAGGGAACATCATAGTAGAGACTCCCTGATGGACATGTTTTAAGAATTAAATAAGAATTACATGCAAAGTGCTTAGCGTGGTGTCTGGTGTATGGCAAGTTCTCCACACATAATAGCTACAATTTTATTGACAGATTATGTAAGTGATGGTTATGAGACACACTGATAATGAGTCCCCCCAGCTTAGTGATTATATAGAGAGGTTTTGTGGAGGGTGGTCTCCCCTGGTGTCACCGAGCCTTTCCCACCTTCCACTTACAGGGAACAGGAATTGGTGAGGCCGACAGCATTTTTCATACTCCTGGAAGAGCAGGTGCAAGTCTGGTCATGACTTTTCTCCACCAACCTTCTTGTCAAACTCATAAAAAATGATCCATGCTCCTCGGTTTCCTACTTACTGTGTGGCAGCTTCTGAATTATATCTCTGTTTTTCAGATGGATTTTTTTTTTCCTTTCCTCTACTGCCCCCACTTCCCCTTCAAAATACTACAAGTAAATATCATTTATATTGATCTTGTAAAACTTCTGTCTGGGGAAACCATTTCCACCCCCTGAAAGTCTAGGAGACCAGCCTCTAATTATTTTACATTTATACTTTTATAATTCATATATTTTATATTTTTCCTGAGGCTAAATCCAATTCTTGTTTGTTATGGAATTATTGAGTCTTAAAAGAAAAACATTCTTAAGTCTTTGGGACAATTTTTTTTTTTTTTTGAGTTGGAGTCTTACTCTGTCGCCCAGACTGTAGTGCAGTGGCATGCTCATGGCCAACGCAGCCTCAACCTGCTGGGCTTAGGCGATCCTTCTGCCTCAGCCTTTCAAGTACCTGGAACTGCAGGCACATGTCACCACGCCTGGCTAATGGGACAAACATTAATGTAGGATGCATGCCCACAGTGATGACAGGCAAAGGAAGGTGGGAAGGATGGCGAGGCTTTTATGGAAGATGAACCTAGAGAGAGGGATAAAGTAACAATGAGAAAGAAGGGAAGTAGAGAAGAATTGTCTCTGGTCCTGAGGTAGGGACACAGACAGAGATACACGAGATGAGGACTCTGGGAAAATGCAACAAGGGCAGGTTGCCTGAATAGGCTTCCCAGGCTCAAATCTACAGAATGACTCAACGTTGGAAAGAAAGGAGCACTTGCACCTCGTTGTGAGGCTAATCTTTCACTGAAATTTCCCAGGTCTGGCTTTAGGTTTTGAAGATGCAGACTGTCCATTAAAGCCATTTTCCTTACAGGTACTTTTTTCTCGTTTCTTTCCGATGCTGAGTCATTCTATAGACTTCAATCAATAGATCATCTCCGCACTTTACTACACTGAAAGAGACAAGAAGTACTATCGATCTTGTGGGTTTTGCTGATAAATATGTTTGAGGACTAGTTTTCATTTTTAGTGCCTGAGATGTGTTAAGGTTATTTATTTAACTAATGTATTATTATTATGTATTATATTATATTATTTACTTAAAGCATTCAGAAAGAGGAGAGTTTACAAATGTGCCCGAACCAGTCATAAAAACAATCCTACGTGGGAGATACTATTTTTCTTTTTTATAGATGTAGAAAGTGAGGCTCACAGTAGGTAAATAACTTGTCTAGAGTCGTGTGATCTATCATTACAGAAGCTGGGGGTCAAACTGGGTCTATCTCAGGCTCACTTTTGAGTCCAGTCCATCTCACCAACAGAGGATTATCTCTCCAACGTTTCTACTGCCTTCTCTGACTTCCAAGCTGTTGATCAATATTTATTGAACCAATTTCTGCAGTTCCCTCTCTTTCCCAGCTGCCTCCACTTGAGACAGAGGCCCTCCACTCACCTGTGAACTCCTGTGAACTCTCCTCACACTTTGTACTGGCTGGCAGGGGGCCGGTGCATCCCAGGTATACTTTGAATCTATTTTTTGACATGACAGCCTACCAGCGATATTGTTAGCCCCTTGACAACAAACATAGTGCCTTACTTTAACAATTAGGTTAATCAGCCAGGCAGCATTTCACACCTGTGATCCCAGCACTTTGAGAGGCAGAAGCAAGAGGATTGCCTGAGTCCATGGGTTTGAGACCAGCCTGGGCAACTTGGTGAGATCTTGTCTCAATAATAATGATAATAATAATAATAATAGTAATAAGTAGCTGGAAGTGGAGATGCACGCCTATGGTTCCAGCTAGTTGGAAGGCTGTGGCAGACGAATCACCTGAGCCCAGCAGGCTAAGGTTGTGGTGGCCATGAGCGTGCCACTGCACTCCAGCCTAGGCGACAGAGTGAAGACTCCTACTCAAAAAACAAAACAAAACAAAACAAAGCAAAAAACCAACTAGGTTAATCAATTACTTTTAAAATTTATCAGTTACACATGCACAAAATTTGGTGAGTAAAATAGCTCTACAAGGGTTGTCCCTAACATGCTTGTGTTCTTTCTGTGTTTTGACTTTTCAGTTTTGAGCACTGAATCTTGAATTCCCACCATGACAGCTGCACTTAGTTCTTAGTCCTGTGCTGTGGTCTCCCTCATATACAAATATTAACCCAATATTGTTATATGCTAATGTCATTTAGTCAGCATTCTCTTTTATATTTTAAAAATATAAACTATATTTACAACTGAGCCCTGGAGTACACTGTGATTACTTTTTCTTTCCTGGAGTTTGTAACTGCCTTATTTTTTCATTTGTTTTGTTTCCTTTGTATTAAGCAATAATTAAGGTTCAAACGTGGCCAGAGTTCTAAATGCCCTCCCTAGCTATTTAGATGATCAGGTCTCCCGTCATGTTCATCTTTTTGCTGAAGCTGGTCTCAGGGCTCTGCCCTGCAGCAGTGCGGGTGGGTTGGCTCTCCACCAGTGGGCACGCAGCCTTCCCCAGGAACCCCCTGCAGCATGCTGGGATTGCTTCCCCACCATTCTGTGTCAGATCTCCTGTCTCCTGCAGCCCATGTCTTCCTCTTTCTTGGTTTACTCTCTTACTTATTAAAAAAAAAAGCCCTTTTTTGGTAACTTCACGGGAAAATGGGCATGTGGCTGTGTTTTTTAATCTCGGTATCCCCAGCACTTAGCACCATAGGTGCTCAGTAAATGTTTGCTAGGAAGCTAAAGGTTGGAGCAAGAGGATAAAAAACAGAGTAAATAGGCCAGGTACAGTGGCTCAGGCCTGGAATCCCAGCACTTTGGGAGGCTGAAGCAAGTGGATTGCCTGAGCCCGTGCATTCGAGATCAGCCCAGGCAATGTGGCGAGACCTCGTCTCTACAATAAATCAAAAATTAGCTGGGCATGGTGGCACATGCCTGTAGTTCCAGCTACTCAGAAGGCTGAGGTAGAAGGATCGCCTGAGCCCAGCAGGTCGAGGCTGCGGTTGCCGTGAGCGTGCCACTTCCCTCCAGCCTGGGCGACGGAGGGAGATACCTACTCATAAATAAATAAATAAATAAATGAAGTTTGCTAAATGAATGAAAGAAGAAAGAACTCCAAGAAAGCATCAGCAGAGATAACGTTTTCACACATTAAGAGATCAAAAGGAAATAACTTAATAAATCCTGACAATCTGATGTTTAAGTAACTGACCTAAGCTTTTAACTTATGATTGACATCAGTAACGATCAAAGTTCATGAGAACACCTGGGTCTCTTCCAATGACATCCTGGCATGGGAAAGACATAGGCTGTGAATGAGTTATTTAATCTTTCTGTGTCTTGGTTTCTTTGTCCATTAAATGCTAGAGATGATAACACCTACTTGGGAAACTGTTGTGTTGAATGAGAACTAACAGTAGCTGAGCACTTTCACATGTCATCGGACCAAAATGGCATGTAAGTTAAATTAAATCATTTGTATTTCAAATGCCTAGCACAGCGCTCAGACTGTTGCAGCATCTGGCAAATGGGAGTACTTCTTTTTCCTCTTAAGAATGCAGGGCACTCTGAATTGCCAAATGCAACATATCGATTATGTTGGAGATGCTATAAAAAGCTTAGATTTGGATTGGGATGTGACAGTGGTGAAATGCCCTATTTTAATCTTAGCTCTCACAGTGACTTGCTGTATATCCTCAGGGGAGCCTCTTACCTTTTCTGAGCTCAGTGCTTTTTTCAGTAAGATGTGAAGCTGGGACCGGGCTCAGTGGCTCAGCCTGTAATCCCAGCACTTTGGGAGGCTGAGACGAGTGGATTGCCTGAGCCCACGGGTTCGAGACCAGACTGGGCAACTTGGCGAGATCTCGGTCTCTACAATAAATTAAAAAAAAAAAAATTAACTGGAGTGATAGTGTACACCTGTAGTTCCAGCTACTTGGAAGGCTGAGGCAGAAGGATTACTGGAGCCCAGTGGGTCGACGCTGGGGTGGCCGTGAGTATGCCACTCACTGCACTCCAGCCTGGGCAGCAGAGTGAGACTCCAACTCAAAAAAAAAATGTGAGGCTGGATGAATGAGGACAGAGGCTCCCCACTCCCACCCCAACTCTGTCACACTACACTCTTATTCTGTGAAATGCCCTTCCAGAACCCAACCGACTCTACCCGTCTGCTGTGTGTACAGTTTCCTTGCAAGGTAGATGCTATCTCTCTCTGTCCCTGGCACCAGCCTCCTCAAGGCCCTGGGCCCCATGGTGGGTGGATGTCCTCTGGGGTTGACTGGGAAGAAGCCCACATTGCATTCTTCTGCAGTGTAATGCAAAACAGATCCAGTCTTGGCTCCAGCCAACACCAGGGAAGTGGACTTCATTGTAAAAGCCACCTTGTCAGCGTCAGGCCTGGGTGATTAATGACTCTTTAATCCCACAGCAGAATACCTGACAAAATACGCTTGGGCCAAAAAGGCAGAACAAACCTAATTAGCCTGGTCGACCCACTCACAAGGTGTGGGTTGCTAAGGATCCCAACAGCTTGGAAAGGAAGCCTCTCCCTGCCTGTCCCTTTTAGGTCTATGAAAGAATCAAGTGGCCACAATGGGGAAGGGACTCTATTAAAAGGAGGGGGCTGGCCAATGAATAAACATGCAGGTTACCATGTTGATATTTCCCTGAATGCTGCTCTGAAGTGGGGTGTTTGGGGCCTCGAAGGCCGGGCCCCTGGTATTGTGCAGGGGGAGGGACTGGCCATTTGAAGTCAAGGTGAGGACATACTGGGGGCAGATGGAACCTGCTTTGTTTGTGAAAGAGTTTTTCTGCTATTTATGCTAATGAGTGGGAAACACTTCTCAAGCATTTCAGATGATTCTGTAATGAGGCCTGACAGAATGTGCCAACATTGTTGGCCCAGGACAATTTCAAACTCCCACTCGTCACATTAGCAGCCCCTTTCTTTACAGGAAGGCCCTTGGAGGGTGAAAGAGGACAATGGAGGAAGAGTGAAAACATCACAAAGAGGGGCTTTTGTTTCGCCTTCCTTTGAACCCTCTCAAAAGCCCGGTTTCAAGGGGTGTGTTGGGCCTGCCTTTCAGCGTTACTGAACCCAGAATCCCCTGTTGTTTAGCAACATAGAAAGCTGACCTTAATTGACTCCACTTCTGAGCAGGCTTTGTAAATCACTCTGGCCCAGAGTGGAATTTCCTGATGGCGTCTGCGTGTGATATATAACATTTGTACACAGCATACCAACGTGCCGGCGCGATATACACGCCTTCACATGTGCACAATGATTTACATCTTACAACTTACTTTTATGTGTTCTGTAGTTTAATGCTCATAAGAACCCTACCTCTGAATTAGGAATCATTATTCCCATTTTACAGATAAGAGAACTGAGGCTCAGAGAAGTGAGGTGACCTGTCCAGAATCAAACATCAAGAAAGAATCAGAGCTGTGACTAGAAGGTAGATCTTCTTGACTCTTTTCACTCCATAGCAGTTGTTCTGGGGATTGTCAGTTGTGTATGTGCACGTTTGAGAGATATCGTCAGTGATATCTTGAAGGCATTATTTTGTGGAGAGAGAAGAGCGTGGCTACATTATAATGGCATGTTGAATTTTTCCTTTTGTTTCAGGTCATGACAGCATTTCCCTGACAAGACTTCTACTGTACTCTGGCTGTGCCCAGCTGATTTGTACTCACCCCCTTTTCTTCCCCACCCACAAGTCACCCGGCTACAGGCATCTCACCCTCAGGTAGGGCAGTCCTGGGAATTCCAGCTTCCCTAGAGACGATGCTTCATGAATCTCATCAGTTCCAAAGGTATTGTGAGGAAGGCATCCACCCTGGAACACATCTAGATGTATGGCCAAGATTCAGGACTGAGAGAAGTGTTCACTCCCTTAAAGCCTCTGGACCAGTAATAATCAACACTGACTTTGGCCTGTGACCATGAAGACCTGTCTTATAGGACATGCTCTGAAGGGCTCTGTGCTTGGTTTAATGTTCTGCTGTCATCACTGTCTTGACATTCTTGGTAATTTCATCACTGAACTTCTGTTTTATAAGTGAAGTCCAGTGAGATAGTGGAACAAGGGAGATACATGTAGCTGCAGTTCTTCACTACTCCATCTAGACAAGCCTTTCCTATGCCCCAGAAGAATGGGATCCCAGCAGACCCATGATGCCCAGAAGCTCCTGGAGACTTAAGGGAGGTAAATGTGATATGTCCACACCTGGGTAAGTGGATACTGAAGGTCCAGAGAGGCCATGAGCTCCACGCAAACCAGAACAAATGACCACAAAGAAGACAATGGTGTTTAAGAAACCCATTTTGGTGGTGGGGGAAGAAAAAAAAAGAGACCCATTTTTTTTGTGACCAACCTGGGCAACTTGGTGAGATCTCATCTCTACAATAAATCAAAATATTAGCCAGGCATGGTAGCACGCACCTGTAGTTCCAGCTACTTGGAAGGCTGAGGCGGAAGGATTGCCTGAGCCCAGCAGGTCAAGGCTACAGTGGCTGTGAGCGTGCCACTGTACTCCAGCCTGGGTGACAGAGTGAGACTCCAACTCAAAAAAAAAAAAGAAAAGAAAAGAAAAGAAAGAAGCCCATTTTTTATTTGTTTGCTTGTTTTTTGAGTTATAGTCTCACTCTGTTGCTCAGGCTGGGGTACAGTGGCGCACTCATGGCTTATCACAGCATTTACCTTTTGGGCTCATGTGATTCTTTCACCTCAGCCTCCTGAGTAGCTGAGACTACAAGCATGCACCACTAAGCCTAGCTACTTAAAATTTTTTTTTGTAGAGACAAGGTCTCGCTTTGTTACCCAGGCTAGTCTCGAACAATAATCCTGCCTTGGCCTCCCAAAGTGCTAGAATTGTAGGTGTGAGCCACCATGCCCGGCCAAGAAACACAACTGACTAAAGAACACCACTGTACTTTTTCTTACTTATCTTACTTCTCTATATTAGCCAACCACATCTGTGGGAAATGACAACATAAGGAAAGAGGGAGTTAGGACAATGCATGGCTTTGTGTCCTTTTAGTTAGCTTCATCGGTAAGCCATAGGTAGAGAGAGTTGGAGAGGTGTGTGTGTTACTAAGAGAAATCAAAACAGCTGGATTCATTTTGTGCAGCACTTTCGCTGTTCTGGTAAAAACAAAAAATATATACATATACAACCTACAAAATAAAAATTCTGTAATTTTGGTAATTCTGTAGTTTAGGAGTTAAAAGCTCTTATACTTGCATTTAAAACCGGCAGTATGGGCCGGCCATGGTGGCTTAAGCCTGTAATCCCAGCACTTTGGGAGGACGAGGCAAGAGGATTGCCTGAGCCTGGTGATTTGAGACCAGCCTGGGCAAGTGGGTGAGACCTCGTCTCTACAATAAATCATAAAAACTAGTTGGGCGTGGTGGCGTGCATCTGTAGTTCCAGCTACCAGCTGCTTGGAAGGCTGACACGGAAGCATTGCCTAAGCCCATCAGGTCGAGGCTGTGGTGGCCATGAGCGTGTCACTGCACTCCAGCCTGGGTGATAGAGTGAGACTCCAACTCAAAAAAAAACAAAAACAAAAACAAAAATGGACACTATTCAAGTTAAAGATGGATAGCAAAATTCATGCTAATAATTTAAAGTTAGCCTTGCTTAAAATAATACTGAGTCACAAATAAAATCCACGAATTGTGTAGTTAGCCCTGTTTCTTACAGAAAACCTCTAGAAATGAATGTCATGTGTTAAAAAATAATTCTGGGTAACCCTCTCAGGTCCCCTCCTGCTCTGAGAGATTTTCTGTCTCCTCAATAAATCCAGCTTTCCAAAAAAAAAAAAAAATTCTGTAATCTTAGGTTAACTCAAAAAGAATTCCTGGGTTAATGGTGCTGTGCTTTCGTTGAGTTTTATTTGAATGCTATGTGGGGCTATCCCATGGTGCCACATGGCTCTGTGGGCAAAGAGTAGTATGGCAGAGGTCACAGTGTGATCACGGACAAGCCACTCATCCCTGGGCCTCTGCTTCTCAATCTACAGAAGGCAGATCACACATGCCTTGCCCATTTGTTAGGAGTTGGCTGTAAAAGAATGCATATAAAAGTGTTTTGAAAAATGTCAAATGTTGTATATGTATAAATTGGTATTTTTTAATGTTTATTACGTTTTAAAAACTATGAAGTAGGAACCATGAACATTGCTGTCTTTATTCCCTCTGACTTTTAAATTAATTTTGAAAGCATTCCTGCCAAGTTTTCACAAATTCTTTTTATTTTTAATTCAATTTAAATTTTTTTTTTTGAGTCAGAGTTTCACTCTGTCACCCAGACTGGAGTGTAGTGGCTTGCTCACGGCCACCACAGCCTTGACCTGCTGGACTCAAGCAATCCTTCTGCTCAGCCTTCCAAGTAGCTGGAACTACAGGCATGTGCCACTATGCCCAGCTAGTTTTTCGATTTATTGTAGAGACGAGGTCTTGCCAAGTTGCCCAGCCTGGTCTTGAACCTGTGGGCTCAGGCAATCCTCTCCAAAGTGCTGGTATTATAGGCATGAGCTACCGTGCCTGGCTACCATTTTTCATTTTAAACAAATCAGTCAATAACTATTTGGAAGGTAGTATGGAAATTCAGTATATTCACAACTTTCCCCCATGTGCAGTGATGTAATCTACGTCAATGTTTGTTTGTTTGTTTTTAAGTTGGAATCTCACTGTTGCCAAGGTTGGAGTACAGTGGCACACTCACAGCCACCCCAATGTCGACCTGCTGGGCTCAGGCGATCTGTCTGCCTAAGTCTTCCAAGTAGTCCGAACTACAGGCACGCGCTACCACGCCTGAGTAATTTTTTAATTTATTGTAGAGATGAGGTCTCACCATGTTGCCCAGGCTGGTCTTAAACCTGCAGGCTCAGGCAATCTTCTCGTCTCAGCCTTCCAAAGTGCTGTGATTACAAGCTTGAGCCACTGTGCCCAGCCTACATCAATGTTTTTTAAAGTACATCAATGTTTGGTTTGACCAAAGTAAGAAAGTTTTACTCTATAGAAAAAAAAAGCAGAATATGAAGTTGTTTATATAGTTTTCTATGATTACACAGTTGTCAAACCTGTGCATAGAAAAATGACAAGGAAATAAACCAAAAGTCTAACAATTAGAAAAATAAACAACTTGGTATAGAAGATGAATGAGTCATAATCGCATAGGACCGTATCATAACACAGTCTACTGTTTTTATCATAAAGTTTAGATAACTTCTGGATTAAAACATGTCTCTCCAAATGTAACAGCTGTTCACAGGCAAAGTCTGATTAACCAGCTGAGACTGCAGGGAATGTGCTAACCTTATCCCTCTAGTACTAGTTTCATGAATAGGTCTCTATTATATAATAACTTATAGTAAATGGCAGACTGGCACAGTAGAATAATAATTGTGCTGGGAGGGAAAACATGTTTGTCCTGTGATGCTGAGCCTGTTTCCCCATATGTACTTTGGACCAAGAGGACCATGAACTCTAAAGGGCCTCCCAGAACCAACATTCTCTGTTTTGATGGCTTTGATATGGTCTTCAAAGCCTTAATGTCCATGTCACCCTCACGTCCACCTGAAGGGAGGTGATGCGTATGCATGGGAACACCTGGCACGGAGAGGTTCTGTATCCCAAGGTAACGCAGCAGATCTGGGCTTTTGACTACCTGTTCCAATTCCAAATCTACCTTGTCCTTCTGCCTGATGACCTCTTTCCTGAATGGCACTCATTTTCGCCAGGTGAGAGGCTCTTTTCCCACTGCTTAGAGGGGTGGGCTTTGGCTTCTTTCTGCGGTTGTCTAGACATCTCTCTGGCACAGCAGCAGCAGCCCAGGGCCAGCACGGCAGGTGACTCCCAAGTGTTTGTTGAAGACTGACGGATGGCTTCTTAATTTGTTACTTATTTTGCAAGCACTTTAAAGACAGAGGCCCCATCGGATTTATCTCTCTTGTCCTGTGGCCTCTATTGTACCCACAGGACCCAACACGTTTGGAATATACTCAAATCCTATGACCCAGAAATAAAATATACATACTACGAGACTGTTCATGGCAGTTGTATTCATAATAGACTCAAACTGGAAACAACCTAAATATCTACCAGCAGAGGAATGGGTAAGCAAAGTGTGTTAATCCTTACTAGGGAATACTACTTAGCAATAAAAAGGAACAAGCCACATGGATGAATCTCAAAAGCACCATGCTAAATGAAAGAAGTCAGCCACAAAAGAGTATACCCTACATGAGTCCATCTAAATGTAGTGCTAAAACAGACAGAACTAGTCAAGAAGGGTAGAACTCAGAACAGTGATTGCCTGGGGGCTGGAGTGGGTGGGTTTACTGAAAAGAGGGCACAAGAGAACTTTTAGGGTGATGGTAATGTTCTATCTCTTGACTAGGGTGGTGAATACACAGGTTACATTTCCCAAAACTCATTAAACTGTACCTTTAGAAATGTGTACATTTTATTGTTTGTTAAATTCGCCTTCAATTAAAAACCCCCACAATATTTGGAGCTGAGTTTTATCAGCCTTGCAGTGGTTGGCTGTCTCCTGAATCAGATACCAGAGAGAAGGCTGTGGTTCGTGCAGCTGTGGCCACACTGCAGCTTTCCTCATATCCGCAGGGGAGGCCTCAGCACGTGGCCCATTTTTCATCCAGGCACTTTGCTGGCACTTGGTGAACGCCTGTCTCTCCCTGGTCTCTCTCCCGGGACCCACAGCAAACTCTCATCCTTCATCCCTTTGGCCCTTCGTCAGCTCTCAAGTTCTCTCTGTGTTTTCTCTGCTCCAGGCTAATCCCTGAGTTTTCCTCCCATGCTTCACTGGACGTTGGTTTCAAGCCTTTCTTCCTCGCAGTTTCTCTCCCCTGGATACGTTCCAGCTTCCCAGGGCCTATTTAAAAGATTCTTTGAACACTTTTGCTGACAAACTTGACTTCTACCTTCAAAGTGATTTTAGCAGAGGAGGCAGACTATAAGCCTTTGTCTGAACAACCCATCAGGTTAAATTTTATTTTTTCAAATGGAGAAGAGAAATGACAATGTGGCGAGAATTCCATGAAGGCTCCTGCGAATGACTGACATACATTTAGGCAGACAGCATCTTTGTGTGATGCCAGGGGGCTGATACATTAATAGATATAATTTGTAGACTCCCAAGGAGAGGTTAAAGAGGAGAGCACAGGTTCCTTTGAGTAGACTTGGTCCTCCCGTGTCATCTGTCCCCAGACTTAATCAAGTTATCATATCAACCCAGTGTTTCCTGGACCCCAGCTCTCTGTCTGAATGAAGAAAAAATTTGCAGACAAATTTCTAGCAGCAGGAAGTTGGTGCTCTCCTGCGAGGCTGGATAAAAACTACGGGTAACCTCTCAAGGCCTCCCTCCTTGGCTCCTGCTGGGAGTTCAGTTCAAGTGGTTCCCTTATTTGATTACGCCTCTCAGGCCTTCTCTGGTGTAGGTATCCAATTCACTGCCATGCCCACCGGCTTCCCAGGAGGCAGAAAACATTAGAACCACTCTTTGTGAAATTATGGGGAGGCTGAGTGGGCCCAGGGCACTTGTGTGTGTGCGTGCGTATGTGTGCGTGTGTGAGAACACACAGATGTGTATAAAAAGAGGAATGTTGCTTGCTAGCAAATGTGGCATTGATTTATAATCACTTACTTCAGTCACAGAATGACTGAGTGACATCTCCAAATCCTCATGATAAAAAAAAGAGATAGAAGAAAAAAAATAGATTCCTCTCTCAGTACTGTTATTAGTGCTAATATTATTGATATATTATCATTTTCTTAAGGGTTTACGGAGCTTTATGACATGTGTATATTACAACTAATGGACCTAATACTTCTATTACAGGTTTCTTTCTTCCATGACTATATAATTCAAGTTCCAGTGCTGCGTATTTTATAATGAGCGTACAGATTATGATTGTCTTGGTAACCGTTTCCACGGGAGTGTTATTGGGCTGATGGGCTAGGTTGATGGGTTGGGTGGCAGATTTGTACATATTTACCTCTCCTATGCATTACTTTATGAGTGGACAAAAAGTGTGGTGATATTTGCTGTGAGCACATGTCCAATCTAGATTGACTTTTCCCCCTAGTTTTCCTAAAGATATAAAAAGACAAATGTATTTATTTTCCTGCACAATCACCAGGAAGGAAGGAAGAAAAGAAGTGGGGGGGAGAGAGAGACTGACTTTGCAAGGCAATATTTTCTATTCATTTTCAAAAAGTTCTAATGTAATCGAGGAAAATTCAGATAGCATCTTTTCATCTTCAGGTGCCCAAGACTTTCTTATGTATAATCTGAGAATCCAGACTAGGAAAGGAAGGTTCAGATCAGCTTGCCTCCCACACTGTGGAGGAGCTGGTAACGATGAAACGATGAAAATTCAGAGAATGATATTGGACTTGTCCGGGCGAGCCGAGAGCGGTGCCGGGCTGGTAAGAAATGGAGTTATCCATCTATTCATTCCTGGGGGCGATGGCGGGGGAATCATACCCTCCCCAACTCAAGACGCCTATTGATTTATCCCCTTTAACAGGCAAGACGCTTGAGCCCCAACGTCTTCGGGCTCGTTGGCGTTTTTACGGGGAGAACTTCCCGCCCAGTTCCCATAGGGGCCTGGAAGTCAGGGGCGCCGGGAGGGGCGGCTTTTCTTTTGCGCTATAAAGGCCTTCACAATGTCTGCTGGGATCTCAACAGTTAAAGAGACCCCTCTGCACAAAGGGGCGCTCCGGCTGTAATCGGGAAATAAATTTGATTTTCTGAATTCGTTGGCAGCTGGTGACAAAGGGCCAGGTATGGCGCCGCGGCGGGGGTGATCCTTGCAGAAGGCGGCAGCACGGCGGGGCGTGCGGGCCGGGGAGGGACAAAGGGGACGCGCCCCCCGCGCCACAAAGACCGGGCCGAGGGGCTCCGCGCCGCCGCCGCTGCCCAAGCCCGGGGGCCGCGGCTGCCGCTGCAGGGAGCGCGGGGGAGGGGCGGAGGATGCGCCCACCCCGAGTCCCTGAGTCCCTTAATCCCCAAGCCCCCCAACTCACGATCTAACGACGAAGCCCCCATTCCCGAGGCCCCCAGTATCCAAGCCCGCAACTCCCGAGGCCCCGACGGACCCACCAATCCCTGGGTCCCCGAGGGCCAAACCCGAGGGCCCGAGCCCCAGACCCCAGAGCCCCTGAGAGTGGCCTCGCGGGCTTTCCTGTCGCGGCCCTGGGCTCCGGCGCTGCCCGCTGCTGCCTCGCTGCTCAGGGGCTGAGCCCAGGAGACTGAGCATGGTACACGCCTCCACCTGTATTAAACCTGGGACTCCAAGGGGCCACGACCAGCGTGAGTCTTTTAAAGCTTAATTCATCTAGAAATGTCAGTGAAACCCTTGCCTAATTCAGCCTTTTGGAGTTGCCACCAGATAGTCTCCTCTTTGTGAAGTTTCCCCAAATCCCTCCTGTCTCAAATGAACTAAGGACACCCCCTTGTCCTTATTTAAGCTAATTTTTGTTTTGTTTTGAGTCAGAGTCTCACTCCGTTGCCCAGGCTGGAGTGCAGCAGCACGCTCAGGACCACCCTAGCATCGACCTGCCTGTGCTCCGGAGATCCTTCCTCATCAGCCTTCCAAGTAGCCAGAACTACAGGCGCGTGCTACCACGCCTGGCTAATTTTATTTTATTGTAGAGACAAGTTCTAGCCAAGATGCCCGGGCTGGTCTCGAACCTACAGGCTAAGGCAATTCACTCGCCTCAGCCTCCCAAAGTGCTGGGATTACAGGCTTGAGCCATCACTCCTGGCTCCTTTATTTATCAGGTTATATTTTGTCATTTCTTGAGTTTTGCTGCCTGTCCCTCTTTAAGTTCCTTTCAGGGCAGTGGTGGATTTTATTTCTCCTTTAATGACAAAGAGCATGTGTGTGTGGAGGAAATGATGCTGGTAGGCCTCTAAGGGCGGGAATTAGGGCTTCATTCATACATTCAAAAACATTTACTGAGTGCTTCCCTCCTCAACCCCGCCCCACCAGCCCGACTCTGATCTTGGAATATTTTCACCTCCTCTGGCTGTAGTACCTTACCAGCTCCTGAAACAGGAAGTGCCTGGCTCCTTCCAGCCTAGGAGGCCCTTGTGGGCAGAAGCATGGACTGATACTCATACTTCCTAGCTCCTCACAGAGGTGTCTGTAAAGCCACATTTCCTGGGCACCACTCCTCCAGGACCTTCCGAGTCACCACCCAGACATTAGCCAAACTTTGGTTCCAACCTTTGATGTCTACTATGCTGATTTTACTTGTAGGGGATGTCAAGATTTGAGAACAGCAGACTTGGAAATGTGCAAAATGTGTTAACATGCAGCTTAACAAGGCTCTGACACTCTGTCTGAGCAACTTTGTATGTAAAAAGAAGTCCAATATCTTTTACTGCTGTGAAGCTACTGGTTACAGGTAGCCCTATGTTTTAGTGCCGTAAGGGAGTTCCCCTACTAGACTAATTCTTCCTCAGACTTCATTAGTGTTGGCAAATTCTTCTACTTGGCACCTTCTCTCAGAACCAACAATACCAAATAATAATACCAAAGCCTCTTGTGTCCTTAGAATCTCACAGAGAAGTTCTTTTTCCTACTGGAGCCATTTTATTTCAGTATATCCCTAATTAAATTCAGTGTAGGCCGGGCTTGGTGGCTCAGCCTGTAATACCAGCACTTTGGGAGGCTGAGGTGAGTGGATTGCCTGAGCCTGCGGGTTTGAGACCAGCCTGGGCAACTTGGCGAGACCTTGTCTTTACAATAAATAGAAAATTAGCTGGGCATGGTAGTGCGCGCCTGCAGTTCCAGCTACTTGGAAGACTGTGGCAGAAGGATCGCTGGGCTGGGGTGGCCATGAACGTGTCACTGCACTCCAGCCTGGGCGACAGAGTGAGACTGCAACTCAAAACAAAACAAACTAGAGAAAGAACACAGCTTACTGGTGACATTTACACAGCAGTCCTTGATTGCTGCCCAGGTTAACTGCCACTCTCAGCCCCCAAGTCACTGTGGCCCTCCACTGAGAAACTCAGGGAAACCCTACTCCTCTGGCCCCCATGAAATATCCTGAAACCAAAATGGCGGAAAGGATCCCCTTTTTAGACCAAAGAAACCAGAACATTTTAAGAACCTCAGGGTTTGCTTAGTCCCCTGCCCCCAACCCCTTTTAACAAGTGAGAAAACAGAGGTCTAGAAATGAGAAGTGATTTATTCAAGTTTGCTCTTTCTTTTACAAATTTAAAGCTGTCACAGAGGATATACTGCCTTGAGTACCCAACCACAGGCAGGGCTGGCCAATGGGAACACCTAGAACCCGTACTCCCAGGCCCTCAGGGCCGCACCTGTCCCATCTTTCTAAGGCAGCCTGCAGTTTGGGTTCTCCAGCCACACCCAGGGACTGAGATCACAAGGAAAACAAGCGATAGTTCTTATCCCCAAAGGCTGTGTGTCCTCTTAAGGGAAAGTTTTGCTTAGATTATGAATTCTGGACACGCAAAGGCTGCTTAACTAGTTAATACCCGAGTGTCCCCATAGCACTGAGAGGTATCGCTTGGTGTAATATTTGTCTTTGTAATTTTAGTAAGATTACAATTCCCACTTCAAGAGGCAGAAGTTAAGTCTAATTCAACATGAAGAGTTTATGCGCTTGTGTGTGTATGTGTGTGTGTTTCCGGATCCAAGTCTTTGTCTCTCACTAAAACTATTACACCTCATTTCTGCATGTCTGCACTGGAGACAAAAAGTGGCATTTTCTGACCTCAGGTGGCTACATTTCTCCAGACAGTCTCCCAGCAAAGTTATGAATACAATTTCCTTCTGCACTTGTACTCCTCTGTAAGAGACCCCTGTGTTTACCTTTCTTTGTCCTCAGAGAATGACTGAAGGAACAAATGAAACTGAATAGAATGAGTTCTGTGCCTGTTCATCTTGAGTTTTGATGAACTTATCTCTTTGCTGGCTTTGGAGAGCTGAGATCACGCCATGTGTTGGGGTAGTTTCGAGAATATGAAGAATTTGACCCTTGGAAGGGCTAACTAAATGATTATGATCCTGGGCTGCTTGTGAGTTTTATCCCCTAGGCCCAAATGCACTTTCTGAAGGCATTTGTTATCCAACTGAAATCAGACGTATCCTTCAAAAAATACCATCAAATCATCTGGGAAGAAATAAGAAAAGAACATTTATTTTAGCAATAAGATAATCTCTTCTGGGATTCATAACCGATTTGGTGGAAATGTTTCTATTTTAAATAAAGTTCACAACAGCATTAGAAGAATGTGGATTGATTTTCAGTGCCTTTTAGACCCACTGACCTAACCATTTACTGAATATGATCTATCAGGACTCTTTTCCTTTGTACATGCTGATCCTGTTCTTGGAGTGGCTTCTGCCTCTCTTTCTGACAACTTTCTCCCTCTCTGCTAGGGTTCAGCTGGAACATCCCCCCTCCTCCTCATTCTTCAAGGCTTACTTCACATGCCACTTCCTCCAGGAAGCCTTTCCTGATCCATCCCACCAGGTGGTACACGCTCCCTCCTAGAACCCCCTAGCATGTCGTGTTTCCCTGTGACACTTTCACTTCCTCCTGCATTTTAATAAATGTGTGCTTGTCTGAGCTCCTGCTCCCACTGCTCCTTAGTACTTTTCAAGGGCAGAGACCTGATCTCTTTCACTTGTGTATTCAAAGTGCGCAGTCAGGAATCGGTGTACCACAGACGCTCAACACATGTTGAATTGCTTTGCCATGTCCACTTCCCTACCTTCTCACTGTGCACAGGGTCATCCCTCTCCTGTGTGGGCACTCACAGCCCTCTTTATAGCTCTATCTGGATCTTTACTGAGCTTGCCCTGGGAGACTGTGATAAATATGCGAGCAGGGATTTTGTCTCATTTATTTTGTTTTCATTTTCGTCGACCTTGCAGGACTCACACAGCTCAATATGGCACACTTGGATGGGTGGATGAACTGACAAATCGCTTCGAGGAAAATCTCTTTGGTTCATCTGATTTCTTGCTAACAAATTGCCTACTAACATTCCTGTGTGTACACAGCCAGGTATCTAACAGCACTGAAAGAATATAGAGCTGCAATGTGTTTTAAAAAAGATGAAAACTCCAGGTAAAAACGTAGCCTGTGAATCAGCGCCCTCTTGGCAATCAAAGGGAGTTATGCTCCTAATATTCCACATTCCTAATCATCTTTTACATTTATTTAGCACTCACAGTGTGTCCAGACAATTTGCTAAGGGCTTTATGTACACCACCATAAAGTGCCTTGGAGGTAGAGATTCATTTTACAGACGAGAAAACTGAGGCAAAGAGACTAATTAATTTACTCTAGGTCACCCGGCTAGCAGCAGAGGCAAGTATTCAAGCCTGAGTCATGTTATTCTGTATACCTCTGAAGGAACACAGAAACTTTGTCCAAGGTACATGTTGACTGTTCTGCAATTCAACATTCATTGAGTGTCTGTGGTACACTGATTCCTGACTGGGCACTGTGAATACACAAGTCAAAAAGATCAGGTTTCTGCCCTTGAAGTTTTCTAAGGAGCAGTGGGAGTAGGAGCTCAGAGAAGCACACAATTTAGTAGAAAGCAGGAGGAAGTGAAAGTGTCATAGGGAGACATGGCATGCTACAGGGGTTCTAGTAGTGAACGTGTAACATTCTGGTGGGATGGATCAGGAAAGGCTTCCTGGAGGAAGTGGCATGGGAAGTGAGACTTGAAGGATGAGGAGGTTATAAACAGATCTGTGGGGAGAGATCCTGATAGAGACTAAGGAGAAGGGAACCTTTGGAATTGGGAAGGGTGGGGGAAGGCTCAGAGGGAAGGCGGGCCCAGCACTGGGAGGCCAAGTGCTGTTTGCCTGGAGGTTGTGACCAATCTGGTAAGCAGAGCCAGGGGCTGTTATCATTTAGCAAGGCGAACTACTATTTCCACTAGTAGTGGGTTCAAAGATCCAACTACTAGTCTAATATCTCTGATAGACTAGTTCCAACTCATACCTCCTCTCCAAAGTTTCTATCTTCATTGTCGCTTTGTGACAATACCCTACTCCACCAGCCCCTATGTCCTCTGCATGCCCCCACCCCACTGCCTTTTATTTATTTATTTATTTTTGAGTTAGAGTTTTACTCTGTCACCCAGACTGGAGTGCAGTGGCATGCTCACGCCACCACAGCCTTGACCTGCTGGGCTCAGGTGATCCTTCCACCTCAGCTTTCTAAGTAAATGGAACTGCAGGCAAGCTCTACCACTCCCAGCTTTTTTTTTTTTTTGGATTTATTGTAGAGACGAGGTCTCAACAAATTGCCCAGGTTGGTTTCGAACCCCTGAGCTCAGGCAATCCTCTCTCCTCGGCCTCCCAAAGTGCTGGGATTACAGGCTTGAACCACTGTGCCTGGCTTGCCTTTTAATTTTGATTTGAGAGTTCAGTGGGAATTCCTTCTCACCCTTCATAAAACTGGAGGTGGTTGGTCACCTGTTTCTAGGTCACCCCTGCTGGGAGCCTCCCACCTGGTGTGTTTGCTCCCTGTCCCAGTTCTGGGATCATCCTCTGAGCTCTCCCCAGGTGATCCTCCACACCTTCGTAGCACTCAGCCATGGAGCCCTGAGTTTTAAACAGCACACAAATGGTCCTTTGGGCCTCACTAGGTAAATAGGATTAAAAGCTCATTGTCTATAGAAGTCTGGAAAACTCACTCTGAGAATCCGCTTAATGGTTTTAAAATGAAGCGCTGCCCGAGGGTTCCATCTGAAAGGTGTTCAAGGGAAGGGGCTCAGGTCTGTCATTCCCATCACAGAAGAGCCTCCGCCTCTGCCTAAACTCATCCGGGTTACCTTTCAGCAAGGCCTGGGGAAGCATCCTATCCCTTCAGCAAGGAGCCGTGACCCCTTCCTTCTTTCCCTGGGTTGTCAGCAGAGGTAAATCCAAACCCCTGGAGAAGCTCAGACCACATGTCAGGAGTTTGGTACAGCCACTTCTTTGCCCTGTGGCTTCTGCTGCCTCATACCTTTCTTCCTGTGGCTTAAAAAGATTGTGCACAGCCGGGCACGCCTGTATTCCCAGCACTTTGGGAGGCTGAGGAGAGAAGATTGCCTGGGTCCAGGGGTTCGAGACCAGGCTGGGCAACTTGGTGAGATCTTGTCTCCACGATAGAGCAAAAATTAGCCGGGTGTAATGGTATGTGCCTGTAGTTCTAGCTACTTGAAAGGCTGAGGCAGAAGGATCACCTAAGCCCAGCAGGTCGAGGCTGTGGTGGCCATATGAGTGCCACTGCACTCCAGCCTAGACAACAGAGTAAAACTCGGACTCAAAAAAAAAAAAAAAATTGTGCAGAAATCCCAAACTTTTTTTTTTTGAGTTGGAGCCAGGTGAAAGGAGTGGGGTGCCTGGGACTGGCAAGATAACCAGAGCAGTGCTAGGATGGACTTTGCATCTATGAGGTCCAGTGAGCTGGAGAGAAGCAGGTCAGTAAGTATGTGCCGTGCAACGCCTGTGTGCAGGGCATCATGTTCAGTGGGTCCAAAAAGAAATCATCAAGGGACCCCCTTCAAAAAATGTTTGGAGCCAGGTTTGGTGGCTCAGCCTGTAATCCCAGCACTTTGGGAGGCCGAAGTGAGTGGATTGCCTGAGCCTGCAGGCTCGAGACCAACCTGGGCAACTTGGCAAGACTTTGTCTCTACAATAAATTAGAAAATGAGCCGGGCATGGTAGCGTGCACCTGTAGTTCTGGCTACTTGGAAGGCTGAGGCGGAAGGATCATTGCTGGGGTGGCTGGTCAATGCTGGGGTGACTGTGGGCGTGCCACTACACTCCAGCCTGGACGATGGAGTGAGACTCCAACTCAAAAAAAAAAAAAATTCGGATAAGGCAAATGAAAGTGAATTGGTTATAGTCATCTTAGGAGAATAATCGTACTTCTTAACAAATATTTGTGTGGTATATCTTGTTGACTTTTGGTTGGGAATAAATGGATTTCTTTTTTGTTTGTTTTTGTTTTTTGAGTTGGAGTCTCACTCTGTCACCCGGACTGGAGTGCAGTGGCCGCTCCTGGCCACCGCAGCCTCGACCTTCTGGGCTCCGGTGATCCTTCCGTCTCAGCCTTCTGAGTAGCTGGAACTACAGGCGTGCGCTACCACGCCTGGCTAATTTTTTGATTATTGTAGAGATGAGGTCTCACCAAGTTGCCCAGGCAGGTCTCGAACCCGCAGGCTCAGGCAATCCACTCACCTCAGCCTCCCAAAGTGTGGGATTACAGGCTGAGCCACCGAGCCCGGCTAAATGGATTTCTTATAGCAGTATATATAGGATTTCTATTCTACCAGTTCCAGAAATGATTTGAGAGACACACTATTTATAAGCCAGGAGAAGAGAAAGAATTCATTACACATTGACCCAGCTTTAAAACTGTGTGGTCTCCTTCCATATGATCCAGCAATCCCCCTATTAGGAATATACTCGGAGGAATTCAAGTCATTCTACCATAAAGATACCTGCACACGCATGTGTGTTGCAGCTGTATGCACAATAGCAAAAACATGGAACCAACCATACTCCCCATCGAGGCTGGACTGGATAAAAAAATGTGATACATATACACAATGGAATATTATGCAACCATAAAAAAGGACAAACATATGAACTTTTGCAGCAACTTGGATGGATTTAGACTCTGTCATACTCAGTGATCTATCACAGAAACAAAGAACAGAGTACCATATATTCTCACTCATAAGAAGACCTTGAACAATTATTATAATGTGATAAGAAAGCAATTGGCAGTAGTGGGAAACTGCCGGGGAAAGGAGGGACACGCCTCATCAACAAGGGTACTTGCATAATGAACATTTGTATACTTAACCTGAATTATACCCCACATCTTTAAAAACCAAACCAAAACAAAAAACTGTGTGGTCTCTTCCCCTCTCTGTCTTCCGTTTATAAGATGAGGGGGTTAGAACAGACAGTCTATAAAGTTCTTTGTGGCACTGATAGTTCATAGTTAATTGAGAAAACCAAACCATTCTCTTTCTTGATTTCTGATGGGCATGAGTTTTCTCTCTGTGTCTTTTCTTGGTGTGCATGTTATTCTTTCCAAGTAGTTTTCCCTGACTAGTCCGTGAGCCATCCCAGGTCAGGACTGTATGTGGTTCATTCCTGTCCCATCTTGAAAATGCCTGGTCCATAAAGGATGCTCAGTAAGTATCATTAAACAAACAGATAAGAGATGATGAAGACATTAAGAGGTCGAGCTCAAGAGTGAAGCTCAACACTCATTGGAAAGGTACTTGGAAAGGTCTTTACTGGGAGACAAAGGTTTTAAACAACCTGTCTGAAAACATTCTTCAGGGATTCTTCCCCATGTCATCTGAGGTTAATGAATAAAGTAAGCCTTAAAGGTCAGTATATCTTTGTCATACTTGACATTTCAGCTTGTATTAGTTTTCAGACTTCTTTTAGATTTAACTGGTGTTTGGCCATCTCTGATCTGACAGCATTCTAATATTATAAGCAGCTTCACGGGCTGATGGAAAAAAGGCTGCCACATAGCCCTGGCTATGCTCAAGGGATGCCTAAGAAGTTGGGATTGGGTAATTCATCACTCCATCTGACCTAAGATCATGTCAAGACATCATTTCTGGCTGAGCATGGTGGCTTATAATCTCAGTATTTTGGGGAGCCTTGGCTGGAAGGTCACTTGAGCTCAGGAGTTTGAGAGTGGCCTAAGACCTCATTTTTTAAAAAAAACTAAAAAATTAGCCAGGCGTGGTGGTGCATGCCTATAGTCCCAATTATTTGGGAGGCTGAGGCGGAAGAATTGCCTGAGCCCAAGAAGTCGAAGCTGTGGTGAGCCATGATCATGCCACTACACTACAGCCTGGGCAACAAAGTGTGACCCCAACCAAAAAAAAAAAAACACATTATTTTTTAAATGGAAAACTCAGTCATTTACCCAGATGTTTTGTTTTCAGGAGGTAAAATCCTGATCCTCGGTAACATATATATTTGTCAAGGTCCTTATCGTGGAATCTGTTCACCTCAAGGCATTCGAGAATATCCCAAAAGTGGATATAGCTGTTGAGACTGTGCCAGGAGGGCTGAGACTAGAATGACTTCCTTTCTGTCAGAATGACTGGCTTGGTCTTAGTTTGGTCACCGCTTTAAGGGAGCTTATACTACCTTTGGATTTAATTGCCCTTTCCAAAAATTAATTTCATAAACAGGATCATTTAAACAGGGAGTGTTGTTGCAGAATGCTACAGTTTTGGTAACAGCATGACCTCTCATGCCTCAGAGTCTGAAGGTCTCATCCTTCTTCAGGCCTGGGAAGGATCCCAGACAGCACAGATGTCAAGGTCTATTGGCCACTGGAGGCCTGGCCAAGGAGGCTCCATTCCTGAACAGATTCAATGGGCAGAACGTACTCTGTAAATCTGAGTCAAGAGTCCGGAAAATGGCTGGCCAAGTACTATTCCTTGCTTGGCTGAGCAGGTAGAATGAGAAGAAAAAAATAAATAAAGAGAAGATGAGAATTGAAGTCATTCAGAAAGTAAAATTCAGAAGTGGAGAAATAGAAAGAGGGAAATATTTTTACTGGTCTGAAATGGAAAAAATGCAAAATTGAGTATTTAGGGACATGTGCAAATGAGTCCAATCTCTCTTCATATAAATAGAGAAGTAGGCCAAGCACAGTGGCTCACACCTGTAATCCTAGCACCTGGAGGCCGAGGCAGGAGGACTGCTTGAGCCCAGGAGCTCAAGACCAGCTGGGCTACATAGCAAGATTTCGTCTCTACAAAAAAAATATTTAAAAACTAGGCAGTCGTGGTGGTGTGTTTGTAGTCCCAGCTACTTTGGAGGCTGAGGCAGAAGGATCACCTGAGCCCTGGAGGTTGAGGCTTCAGTGAACCATGATCATGCCACTGCACTCCAGCCTGGGGGACGGAGTGAGACCCTGACTCAAAAAAATAAAAATAAAATAAATAGGGAAGCAGAGGCTGAGAGAAGGGCCAGGACTGCCTATGGTCACTTAGCCAATTAGAGTCACACCTGGAATCAGAACCCAGATCTCCTGACTCCAGAGCTGCTAACAGGACCCCATAATGTCCTAAGACCTTTTAAAAGCAGTTTAATTAGTTATGATCCACCAACTCTGCCGGATTTCAATTCCTTCTCCTGTCTCTTTCTTTGAAAAGTGTTTATTAGGGCCCACCAGCCCCATTCTGCTCCCAGGCGCTCCCTGAAGCAGTCTTCAAACATACAACAGTTCAAATATGTCTTAGGTAGCACATGACTTTTTCTACTTAACTGGGTGGCAGAGAAAATTGGTGAAGACTTAACTGACATATTCTCATTCCCCGCTTCCCCCACCTCCATCCCCAACAGACACACACATCTGGGATTTCCTTCTACCCGGAGGCCCTTCCTCTCTAGTTTAAACAACTGGGGTGTAATCTCATCACTGGCTGTTTCCAGGAAGGGTGTAGCAGCCAAGTGCAGAGAGCCAGGACCGGGGATTCCTGTGGTAACGTCACCGGGGAGTAGCTGGGGACAAAGCTAGAAAAGTAACCAGGATCAGCTTATGAAGGCTTTAAATGCCAAATGAAAGAGTTTTTTTCTTGATCCTATAGACCGTGAGATGGCCAGAGAAATCTTTAATGTTTAGAAAAGATGGTGGTTGACCTGTGGAGAATGCGGGGTGGGGAGCAGAGAGTTTAACAGTCTGGAGACTAATGACCAGCTCCTGGTGAATGTCAGCGGGGAGAGTGCTGATGGCTTGACCTTGGCAGCTCCAGAGAACTAAACAAGGAGGTGGATTCAGCAGAAAAAAAATAATAAAAGGGAGACTTGAAAGGATCTGGTTAGGATGAGCACGGAGGAACGGAGGAGGCTGAGGTTGGGAAAGAGGAAGAGGGCAGGGGAATCACATGCAGATGAGTCTGTTCTGGGAGCTATGTCTGGCGGACAATGGGGGCAGTAGAGGAGAGGTTTGGGTGAGTACCTCTTAGGGTGCATTGACCTACGGGCTTGTTGACCAAGTGGGTGGACACACCCCTCGGGGCTTTGGAGACACATCTGGAATCAGGGAGGAACCACAGCTGCACATGTGGACTTGCGAGCCAGACAGAAATATAGAAGCCTGGAGCAGGAGGCTCAAACGGGTTTATGCCTAAACAAATGTCCCCACCCTACCCATAGTCTCTGCCATGTACACTGTTGCTGCGTGAATCATTCTAAAGCACCGCTCACACCTGAGTACCTAACAATGTGTACAACCTTCAGTGGTTATCTAATGCATCGTGAAAACTTTTTTTCAGGTCCTTCATGGCCTGGCCTCACCCTGCTCTTCTTGAATTATTTTCTTCTGTATGCAAATTCTCTACTTTTTACAAATTAAGCTATAACTTTTCTTGAATATGCTTCAATTTTCATGCTCATTTTCTTCTGTCTGCTCAGAAAGCTTCTTCCATCTCTTCCTGTTGAAAGTCTTTTTTAAAAAATTTGCCATCTTCTTTCTTTTCATCTTTATTTTAGATTCAGGGTGTACACATACATTTCTGTTACGTGGATGTATTGTGCATATTGCGTAGTTGTGAGGATTGGGTCTCGGGTGGCCCAGTTTCCAGATAGTGATCATGGCACCCCTTAGGTAATTTCTGAACCCTGCCCCCCACCTTCTCCCTTACTCTCCCCATTGTCTATTGTTTTCATCTTTGTGATCATTAGGCTTCCACATATGAGTGAGAACTTGTGGTTTTCTGTTTCTGAGTCAGTTCGCTGAGAATGATGATCTCCAGCTCCATCCATGTTGCTTCAAAGGACATGATTCCATTCTTTTGATGACTGTGTTGTATTCCATAAGCCTACTGGTTTTTCAAAGAATCAAATGGAAGGTTTCTTAGACACTGCATAAGCGGCCTTTTGGGTTCTTATATTTCTTTGTTTAAATTGTGATAAGATAGCTGGGCTCGGTGGCTCAGCCTGTAATCCTGTGCTTTGGGAGGTTGAGGTGAGTGGATTGCCTGAGCCCGCGGGTTCGAGACCCGCCTGGACAACTTGGCGAGACCTCATCTCTACAATAAATCAAAAAATCAGCTGGGCGTGGTAGCGCATGCCTGTAATCCCAGCTACTCGGAAGGCTGAGGCGGAAAGATCGCCGGAGCCCAGTGGATTGAGGCTGCAGTGGCCGGGAGCGGCCACTGCACTCCAGTCTGGGCGACAGAGTGAGGCTCCAACTCAAAAAAAATTGTGATAAGATGATACTTTTCCTTGGGCCACCTCTCTATCCACTACCACCGTCACATGCCATATGACCACCTCCCCGTCATTCCTCAAAACCGCCAGGGCCAAATTTCACTCAAATGCCTCAAGGAAGGCACACCTGTGCAGAATGCAGAGTACAAATAGGTCAGGGCTTGGCTTTTGAGCTTTGAAAGTCAAGGATGAGCCGGGCTAGGTGGCTCAGCCTATAATCCCACTCTTTGGGAGGCTGAGGTGAGTGGATTGCCTGAGCCCGTGGGTTCAATACCCACCTGGGCAACTTGGCGAGACCTCATCTCTACAATAAATCAAAAATTAGCCAGGCATGGTAGTGCGCGCCTGTAGTTCCAGCTACTGGAAGGCTGAGGCGGAAGGATCACTGGAGCCCAGCAGGTCGAGGCTGCGGTGGCCGGGAGCGGCCACTGCACTTCAGTCTGGGTGATAGGTGAGACTCCAGCTCAAAAAAAAAGAAAGAAAGAAAGTCAAGGATATAGAATGACAAGAACCTGGACTTTGAGTTTACATTTCGTACAATAAATAATAAATTTTAAAGAATATATTAAAACCCAGGCTTCCTATAAAAAAAAAAAAGCCAGGTTTCCTTACCCCAGATGGGATGAAGACTCTCCAGAAGGGAGAAAGGAGAGTTGGAGGGATATGATGAGAAAGAGAGGTCTATGGAGTTCAGGATGAGAGGAACAGGACTGGAGGGACCCCTCAGAGGAAGAGGAATCAGCCTCCAGGGCTCCTGCAGGGCCTGCTCTGGTGGGCACCACCCAGGCTCCATCCCAGCAATCTCCCTCCCTCCTAGCATCCTGTTTCTGGTGTCTGGGAGCCACAGCAACCACCCTTCCTGTTGGACTGTTGCCAGGGACCACCCACCAGGAAAGATTCCAGCTAGTGCTCTAAGACTGTGCGGTCTCTATCTGGGATGCTCCTGCGGACATGTCCTTCTGAAAGTCTGGGACTCTACCCTGGAGTTTACTCATAAGCCCCAAGATAAAGGGTGGGATCCCAGACATCCCAAGGACTGGGTATGAACTCCTCCCTCATACTGTGTCTATGCTTCTGAGACGTTGCCTAGAAATAGCTCAGAATCCCCCCTTGCAGAAATATGCTGTCCCATACTTCTCTATTGGCATTAGATTGCAGTGTTTCTCCCATCATCAATATTTAACCTGCTGGGTGTCTTCTGTGTCCTTCTCTGGATGGACTCTGCACTCTCCACTCTTTTTCCCAGAGACTGGTCAGTTTGGGCTTCCTGTTGGGTTCAGCCAATGGGAGCCCTGGCAGGAGACGGGAGGGAGAGGAGAGTGAAGTCAGGGCCTTTACTCCCCTGGTTGCCTCCTTCCTGGGTTGACCCTCTGACTTTCCTCTCAAGCGAGCCTCCCTGACCACCTCTCCTTCAGAGTTCCTGTAACCGTCTTCTGTTCCTTCCAATGGAGCCTCAGTATGCTGACTTTTATCTCTTGCTTCTCTACCCCCTTCTACTATCTTTATAACTAATGCTTTTATGAATTCCTCCTTGAGGTCTCCCAACTCAGAAGTGAGTTCTGTTTTCTCCTGGATCCCTGTTGCAAATTCTATTGGTCGAAGACGGTTAGAATAATATCTCCCATGTCATAGCTCTTCTTATGATGCCACTTGGACAATTAACCCTCAAGAGAAAGTGATACTGTGATTTCTGAACTAGTCATAAAAGATGATTCAGCCGGGGGTTGCCTGAGCCCAGTAGTTCAAGACCAGCCTGGGCAACTTGGTGAGACCTCGTCTCTACAATAAATCAAAAAATTAACTGGGCTTGGTAGCGTGCACCTGTAGTTCCAGCTACTTGGAAGGTGGAGACAGAAGGAACACCTGAACCCAGCCAGTTGAGGCTGTGGTTGCCGTGAGCGTGCTACTGCACTCCAGCCTGGGCGACGGAGTGAGACTCCAACTCAAAAAAAACAAACAAATAAGCAGAAAAAAAAGGTGATACAGATTCTGTTTGATTCTTTTTGAACTTTTGCCTTTGAAGCCCTGACCTGTCATGTAAACCTTTTAACTTGAGACTGCCATGCTCTGAGGAAACCCAGGCTGGCCCATGCTGAGACTCCATGGAAAAGCCCTGAGACCACATGAAGAGAGAAATTCCAGGCCAACTCCCAGCTGCTTCAGCATCTCCATCTATTGCAACTACGGGGGAACCAGAGCCAGAATTGCCCAGCTAAGCCCTTCCTAAATTCCTGTCCCACACATACTATGAATGACACTCAAATGACGGTTGTTGTTTTAAGCTGCTAAAATTGGAATGTTTTGTTATATAGCAGTAGATAACTAGGAGAGCCCCTGGCTGATGTTACATAAGCATCTAGAGTTGTGCATCTATAGGGGCAGATAGGCCAGATGCGGTGGCTCACACCTGCAATCCCAGCACTTTGGGAGGCCGAGGTGGGAGGACTGCTTGAGTCCAGGAGTTCGAGACCAGCCTGAGCAACATAGCAAGACCTCGTGTCTATAAAAAAATCAAAAGATTAACCAGGCATAGTGGCTTGCACTTATAGTCCCAACTACTCAGGAGGCTGAGGTGGAAGGATTGCCTGAGTCCAGGAGATTAAGGCTGCAGTCACCGTGATTATGCCTCTGCACTCCAGCCTTGGCCACAGCATGAGACCCCCTACTCAAAAATAAGAAATAAAATAAAAGGACAAACAGAAAATGTCCCTTTTGGGTTGTGAGCTTCCTGAGATAAATAAACCATGCCTTATCATGTCCCTAGAGTGACTGTCATACAACCCACTCATGAGCCTATATAAATGTGTTAAAAGGATGTGATAATTGGAGTTTGTGTCCTTAAGGAAGATTTAGGTGCTCTGCTTGCTTGAGAAATAAGACAATGGAGGATATTACACCGTTGAGCATCTGTGGATTCTACTTCCCCTACTTGTAAGTGTGCCTCTTTGAACCCCAGTGACCAATATTAGATGTCCCTCAGATGTCAGATATTCTTTTAAAATGATATTTACATTAAAAAGCTGAATACTAGTTGTGCCAAAATGAGATTATGGACTTTTCCAAAGGCTTATCTAAAGCCCCACAGTAAGCGTGAACTCCCTGTTTTCTCCCATTTGTGTGTGTTTCTCCCATTTGTGTGTCAGTTCAAGGCCAGAAAAAGAACTGTCCCAAACTGGGCATGGAGTTAGAGGTGGGGAAAGAGGCCACTGCTTGGATAACATTCCTGAGATGATGGGTTTGGAAACTGGGTGTGCCAGAAATTTCCTGGAAAGTTTGTTTTCTCTGAGTTTTAAGCTTGACTTCGGACCATTAAAGCCCTTGGATAATGCCAGTTTGTTCAAACATGTAGAGAGCCAGCTACTCCTGGAAATGGGGTTATCTCTTGCCAATGGAGAGTTCTGTGGTTTGGCTGGCCTCTGTGCTTGAACACTTAACTTTTGAAGCAATTTGTAAGTAAAGGTCAGAGAGATGCCATGTTGCCCAGATGCAGGGCTGATAGGCCATCCAGACCAGTGTCTTCCCAAGGAATCTCGTCAACATGCAGATTCTGCCTCAGGCCATCTGGAAGACTGAGATTCTGTGGTTCTTACAAACTCCCAGGTGAGGCCGATGCCGGCCCATCAACTACATTTTGAGAAACATCTTTTGGAGATCCTAGCCTTACTCATCTCTGTCTGACTCACCTTCACTGGGCAGTCTTCCCATGGAGAGTCTCAAAAGTTTTCTTTATTTTTTTTGGCTTCAAGAATCTTCTAGTAAAATAAAAATGCCCTCTGGGCATTGGGGTGGGATGCTGGAAGGGTCTCCACATAAATGTGGGCAGCAAATATGCCATTCCTGCTATTAAAGAAAAAATGTATCCAGACACTTGATAAAGATGACAAGACAGATTTTATTCAAGGGGAGCCATGGGAATAGGTGTGGAGACCCCTGCAACGTGTTCTCATAGTGAGGGAGAAAGATTGGACTCTACTCCAACTCCAAAAAGGACAAGAGGGATTTATAACCAAGAAGTGGGGTAGGGTGTCCATGGATGGAAAATTGCCAAGACAAAATACAGTAAATCCCCTACATACGAACCTTCAAGTTGTGAACTTTCAAAGATGCAAGCGTGCATTTGCATGTCCAATCACATAAGTTTGTTCACATGTCTGGTGTACATTGCCACATGTGTGCATCCTTTACAAGTAGTTGTGCTTTTGCATACTTTACTGTACAGTACTGTATAGAGTACAGTAGTACAATATCTTTCTTTCAAGCCCAGTATGTCTGGAAACACGTGTAAAAGCAGCGGTGATGGAGCTGGTAGAGTATTATGTAACCAATTGTGTTAGTTGGGTATCTAAGCTAACTTTGTTGGACTTACAAACAAATTGAACTTATGAATGTGCTCTCAGAATGAAGCTCATTAGTATGTAGGGGACTTATTGTACTAAAGGATTTCTGGCTAACCTGACTTGATAGGATTATTGCTGAAGGCAGGTCAGGGTAGTAAAATATCAAAAAAGGAAGACTGCCAGGCATGGTGGCTCAAGCTATAATCCCAGCACTTTGGGAGGCCAAGGTGAGAGGATTGCCTGAACCCACAGGTTCGAGGACCAGCTTGGGCAACTTGGCGAGACTTCATCTCTACAATAAATCAATAAAAATTAACCAGGCATGGTGGTGTGTGCCTGTAGTTCCAGCTACTTGGAAGGCCGAGGTGGAGGGTAGCCTGAGCCTAACAAGTCAAGGCTGCAGTGGCTGTGAGCGTGTCACTGTCCTCCAGTTTGGAAGACAGAGTGAGACTCCGACTCAAAAAAAAAAAGGAAGACCAAGTTAAAGCCTAGTCAACTAGCGGAAATAGTGGAACCCACCTAAAGTTAGGACAAAGGATACTTATTGTCATTATTTAAAATAAAAATTGGGCCAGGTGCAATGGCTCATGCCTGTTATCCCAGCACTTTGGGAACCTAAGGTAGGAGCATTGCTTGAGCCCAGGAGTTTGAGACCAGCCTTGGCAACTTAGGAGACCTCATCCTTATGGAAAAATAAAATAAAATGTAAAATTAGCCAGGTATAGTGGCATGTGCCTGTAGTACCAGCTACTTGGGAGGCTGAGGTGGAAGAAAAAAAATTTTTTTTTTTTTGAGTTGGAGTCTCACTCTGTTGCCTAGACTGGAGTGCAGTGGCACGCTCCCGGCCACCGCAGCCTTGATCTGCTAGGCTCCGGCGATCCTTCCGCCTCAGCCTTCCAAGTAGCTGGAACTACAGGCGTGCACTACCACGCCCAGATAATTTATTTGATTTATTGTAGAGATGAGGTCTCGCCAAGTTGCCCAGGCGGGTCTCGAACCCCCCGGGTTCAGGTAATCCACTCACCTCAGCCTCCCAAAGCACAGGATTATAGGCTGAGCCACCAAGCCCGGCTAAAAAAAATTTTTTTAAGTAAAAATTTATTATAATAACAACTACACTTATTGACATTTACTTTTTTCTGGGCTCCATTCTAAGGGCTTGACACATTGTATTGACTTATTTAGTCCTTACAATAACCTGGTCCTCTTATGACCTTCTCAGACACGAGGAAACTGAGGCACAGAAAAGTTAAGCTCCTTGCCCAAGATTATGTAGCTGGCAGGGAACAGCACTGAGTTGGCTGTCAGGCATCACAGACCCAGGTCTTGAGGAAGAAGACACAGGAGTTTCCTGCATGTAGCTGGAAGGTCAGATCCTGAAGGAGACAGGGGGAGAGTGTGGTGGATCGGCCTTGTCAACCTCTTAGTATTCCTTGGGATTATATGGCTACATGTTTGTTCTAAAGTGGCATTATTTTATCCACATTAAGCCATTCATCCATATTTTTACCAAGCATTTACTGGACACACAATGATGCCCCAGATTCTGAGCTAGGTGCCAGGGTAACACAGCTGAATAGCCATGTCTCTGCCCTCAAGAAGTTCAGTTTTCTGAAAGAGGCTGAACTGTGTCAGTACAGAACCACAGAATCAAAAAAACATGAGCACAGGCTGCTAATCTCATTGCCATTTTCATGACCCCAGAGCAGATCCTTTTCAAATGCTAAAGTGACAAAACCTCTGTCCCCAAGCACTTAACACTCTCAGTTGGTCCCTTGGTGGCATCTCAGTTGACATGGCTTGCATATTTCTGTCTCTCTGTCCTTGCTCATTCTGTGTCCTCCTTCTAAAGTAATATTCAGTCCTTTCCCCCTTATCTAAATCTTATTTCCTATACACTACAGGCACAGCAGGTGCCACCTTCCTCCAAGAAGGCTGCCCCAGTCTTCTGGCCCCATCTTCTCATCCCTCTAGCTGACTCATGATATATGGGGTCACATGGTCTGTATTCATCTAGAGTGACCAACTGTTCCGGTGTGACTGGGATTGAAGGTTTTCCTCATATATTACGTTTCTCCTCCTCCTCCTCCTTCTTCTTCTTGAGTCGAGGTCTCACTCTGTCACCTAGGCAGTGGCATGATCATGGCTCACCATAGTCTTGACCTCCCGGGCTCAGGTGATCCTTCTACCTCAGCCTCCTGAGTTGCTGGGATTATAGACATGCACCACCATGCCCAGCTAATTTTTAAATTTTTTTATAGAGTCAAGGTCTCACTATGTTGCCCAGGCTGGTCTTGAACTCTTGGGCTCAAGCGATCCTCCCACCTTGGCCTCCCAAAATGCTAGAATTACAGGCATAAGCCACCAAGCCCAGCCCATGTATTATATTTCTATTGCTACATAACATATTTAGCAGCTTGGATCAACACTTATTTTTGTTTATAGTTCTATAGTCACTCAAAAGTCCAGGAATGACATGACTGGGCTCTCTGCTCAGGGACTCAACATGGCTGAAATCCAGGTGTCTGCCAGGCTGAGCAAATCTATTTCTAAGTTCATTCAGGTGTTAACAGAAGGCAGTTTCTTGTGCTCTAGGGTTGAGGTCCCCATTTCCTCACCAGCTGTAAACTGGAGGCCACTCTCTGTCCTAGAGATCAACCATGTTCCCTGCCTGCTGTGTGACCCCTTCCATTTTCAAAACCTCATGGAATCCACTTCAAATCTCTGCCTTCTCTGTCTCTGACCTCTAGCTCCACATGTTGTATTGACTTATTCAACAGGCTTAAAGGGCTTGTTTGATAAAGTCAGGCCCACCCAACTAATCTCCCATTTTAAAGTCGACTTAATTATATCTGCACAATCCTTTCATGATAACACCTCAGTTTAAGGGCTGATAGAATAGCTGGAGGTATGTGTGCAGCAGGGGCTGGGAATCTGGGGAGTCATCCTAGAATTCTGCCTCCAACCCCAGGAATGCAGGACTCTGGATGTTCGAACTGGGACAGTCCCAGTAGATGGGGGACAGTTGGCCACCCTTTGCCAGTTCAGCAAGGGCAGGATTGGTTATTCATCTCTCTTCCCCACTTCTGATCCTCGCCAACAGCTCTGCAGATAGCAAATTCTTGGTAAGATGTGCTATATCTGGACACCATGCAGTAGCAAGACAAGTGGGGCATAGTGACCAATGCTTAGATGCCGAGTCAGACAAAACTGGGCTCCATGGCCAAGCATGGTGGCTTATACCTGTAATCCCAGCACGCTGGGAGGCTGAGATGGGAAGATTACTAGAGACCAGGAGTTCAAGATCAATTTGGGCAACACAGACCTCTTCTATACAAAAAAACAAAAACAAAAACATTTTTTGCTGAAGTTTCAGCTACTTGGGAGGCTAAAGTGGGAGGATTGCTTGAGTCCAGGAGTTCAAGGCTGCAGTAAGCTGTGATTGTGCCACTGCACTCCAAACTGAGCAACAGAGCAAGACCCTGCCTCTAAAAATAAAATGAAATAATTTTTAGAAAACTGGGTTCAAGACCAGGCACAGTGGCTCATA
Source organism: Cephalopachus bancanus (assembly GCA_027257055.1). Taxonomy (NCBI): domain Eukaryota; kingdom Metazoa; phylum Chordata; class Mammalia; order Primates; family Tarsiidae; genus Cephalopachus; species Cephalopachus bancanus. The sequence goes on along the minus strand of JAPVLO010000546.1, from coordinate 927,910 downwards.
CCTGTAATCTCAGCACTTTAAGAAACCAAGGCAAGCCAGGCTCAGTGGCTCAGCCTGTAATCCCGTGCCTTTGGGAGGCTGAGGTGAGTGGATTGCCTGAGTCCACGGGTTCGAGACCTGCCTGGACAACTTGGTGAGACCTCATCTCTACAATAAATCAAAATGAGCCAGGTGTGGTAGTGCGCGCCTGTAGTTCTAGCAACTTGGAAAGGCTGAGGCGGAAGGATCGCCAGAGCCCGGCAGGTCGAGGCTGTGGTGGCCGGGAACGGCCACTGCACTCCAGTCTGGGCGACAGAGTGAGACTCCAACTCAAAAAAAAAAAAAAAAAGAAGAAGCCAAGGCAGAGGACTACTTGAGACCAGGAGTTCAAGACCAGTGTCAGCAACATAGCAAAATAAAAAATATATAAAATAATGAGCCGGGCATGGTGGTACAAGTCTGTAATCCCAACTACTCAGGAGGCTGAGGCCAAAGGATTGCCTGAGTCCAGGAGGTCAAGGCTGTGGTAAGCTATGATCGTGCCACTGCACTCCAGCCTGGGCAACAGAGTGAGACTCCTACTCAAAAACAAACAAACAAACAAACAAACAAACAAACAAAAACTGGGTTCCAAATCTAACTTGCCAGTTTGGTGGTCTTTGACTTAACACCTGAACTCACTGAGCCTCTTACATTTTTTCTTCTATGAAGTCAGGATAGTAACAAACTCTTCTAGTAAATTTGCCATGAGGATTAAATGAAGTCATATACATTAAGCACCGAACACAAGATCTGGTACAGTAAGCATTCAGTGAAACCATCATCATCATTATTATTAACCATATCAGAGCCAGCTGAGGGCTAGAAGCAGGTATTGTCTGTGGTGTCATCTTTAGGGCAAGATATGGGGTGAAGGGCTGGCTGATCATTCATTGTCCCCAGAGCTTGGAAAAAGAGAAGGGTTTTCCTGCAGGGATGTCTGGGCCAACCTAGGTAACTGAACTCTACTCTGAAAATTCCTCTGATAATTTACTGCAAGAAACACATCTTCCTTCAATTTAAAGTTTTTGGGTGGTATAGCAATACAGATGTTAAATATTTTCTGTGTATGACTCCAGAGGGTAGGGGATGGATCGGTAATTCTGAATCCTTTGAACATCTTAGGGTCTTTCTGGATGAAAGGTGCATGTTGAACGTGGCATTTTATAAAATTAAAAGAAAATAATTTTCTGCTAAGACAGCTGTGGGGTCTCTGCAGACCAGAGGGATGTCTCGAAGCAGTCTGTGTACCTCAGAGTATAGGGCCTTTTGGAGAACATCTGGAAACTGCACATCCAACTTCATACATGGCAAATCAAGTATGAAGTTGTTTATTGAGGAATTCCTCAGTTTCAGGGCATTTCATTGCAAAAAAAAAAAAAGAAAAGAAAAGAAGGCCTTCTAGTGCATACTTGTGCCATGAAAAGTGTACTAATAGGGTTTTATAGTTTCAGTTAAAATAATTTCAACTTTAAATGATTCTTTACAAAACAATATGCAGACACAAACAAAAGACATCCAAACTTCCCTTCTCCTTTCCTCCTTAAAGTACACAGCTTTAGCCTTAAAGGGGGATTTACTGCCTTTGTCCTGAATCCAGCAAACCAGGTGGTCACACAATCAGCAAACCAGTAACAATTACAGACATTACAATTTTCTACTTCGCTGCCATAAACAAACACTGAGCAATGGGGCAGAGAATGCCTGGAACACCAGCAACTTGAATAGAAAAGGAAGACAAACAGAATTGTGTCCCAGGATTTAGACTAGGCCTCAGGCAGCTCTAGAACTAAAAAAAGAAGAAGAAGAAGAAGAAACTTCCTCCCCTCCTGCTTCTCCTCCTTTCAACACAAATGTTCCAATGAAGGATCCCCTAATACCCAAGCTTAGTGGAGCTTAGCAAACTCTGACAGGCCCAAACAGGGACCGTTGTGACCCCCACAATAAATCACTTTAGTAAATTGTCAGGGAGATAGACTTCCCTCCTGCCTCGCCCCTATTACGCTTCCTGTAGATATTTAAGGAGTTAAAGTTGAGGGGAAATTTAAGGAAAAAAATAATTGTCTTTTCAATTCAGTTTATTTATGTAGATTGTACTTTCCATCAGGAGTGTTATTTTTTGAAATATTTCTTAAATCTGTGAGCTGTCCTGCCCTCCTTTTCCACGTCATTTAAAAGAAAGTCCTATCCCCAAATGACTTTGATGCAATTTATAGATATCATTTTTTTAGTGATTGTCTCTGGTTGTCCTGAGCCAGAAGGTACTTAAGAGGTCATTTAAATCCAAGGATTACTTAACACTGCTGGTTAGCAGCACCAGCCTGGAGGTTCCTGGACATATGGAATCAGAATCTGGGGGGTGACCCAGAGAATGTCTTAAGCGTGCCTCCCCACTCCTTGGTGACTGTGATCTGGAACCACAGAGGATCTAAGTCTACTTCCCACTCCCTCGGCTCCCCATTTATAGATGTGAAAACTGAGCACCAGAAAGAGGCTGTGATCTGCCCCGTGTTGTCCAATAAATTAGTGGCAGGAATCTCCTGACTCTCAGTCCAAGACTATTTCCCGGAAAAGGTCTCTTCAACCCACAGAGGGTCTGGGGCAACTCCCCAGCAGCTGGGTATGGTGCGTTCTTATGTGACAGCAATCACCCTTCAGGGGCTGCCGATCACAGCGATGGTGATTCTGACTCCAGGTTCAGGAATGATCGATCTCCTGATGATATGCATGCCAGCACACTTCAAATTTATGGGGAAGTTGCCACTTCTGGTGACCACATTCACAGCCCAGAAACCTCTTTTCTTTTCTTTTCTTCACTGGGAAGAAACTCTCTTTCTTGCCTAACTTGCTTCTCTGGCGTGGAGTCGTCTGGGTCATTTCTCTTGTCCGATGTGCTTGCTCAAGACCAGTCGCTCTAGCTAAATTTGAGATCCATGGTAGCAACCATATCACGACTGGTGGACTTTTTCTTTCTTTTACGGAAAAGATAACAATTTTCTTTAGCCACTAATCCTCAGAATATTTGTGTTCACTGGAACTCAGTGAGCACCCGCGAGTTATGCTGTGGACCCGAGTGACTCCATGCAGACCCCACCTGTGTGCGTTGGATGCTGCTTCAGCCAGGACACTTGTTGGGAGTGTCAGCTGAGGGCTGCTTGATGTCTTGGACCCTTGCCATCTTTCCTCACTACAAAAGAAAAAAACAGTTTTACTCAATCTGTGATCACTTCAGTTTTGCCACTGCAGTCCACAGTGGAGGGGTGAGGGGTGGGGGTGGGAGGGGAATAGTTTTCAACTGAAATTCACATGAAATAATTTGTTCTTAATTTAGAAAACCAATAATCCTACTTGGTGCTGCTTTTTTCTCTTCTTCATCTTTCACTTTTCCTTTTTGTGTGTGTGTGTCTCTTTCTTTTGCTCAGCTTTTTTGTTTGTTCCCCTCATCTTCCCCTTTTGTTGCTCTCCTCCTTCTTATCACCATCACCATCATAATTTCCTACCCCAGAGGCTGGCACACAGGAAGAGGAAAAAGAGGAGGAGGAAGAAGAGGAAGAAGAGGAGGAGGCAGGGAAGGAGGAAGAAGAGGAAGAGGAGGAGGGAGAGGAGAAAGGGGAGAAAGAAGACAGGGAGGAGGAACAATTGGTGGATGAATGAATATGAGTGGAATTATAGCCAGGCACAGGGCTCGTGCCTGTAATCCCAGCACTTTGGGAAGCAGAAATGAGAGGATTGCCTGAATCCAGGGGTTCGAGACCTGCCTGGACAACGTGGTGAGACGTTGTCTCTAAAATAAATTTAAAAATTAGCCGAGCGTGGTGGTGTGTGCCTGTAGTTCCATTTACTTGAAAGACTGAGGTGGAAGGATCACCTGAGCCCAGCAGGTCAAGGCTGCAGGACGCCGTGAGTGTGCCACTGCACTCCAGCCTGGGCGATGGAGTGAGACTCTGACTCAAGAAAAAAAAAAAAAAAGTGGAATTATATGATCACTGTAGCCCAGTTTGAGCCCCTGGGTGGAGGTCTGGATGGTGTAAGTCATGATTTGGACTGCTGCTGCAGTGAGCCCTTTCCTGGAATTCCCTGCTGCTGGCTGATATGGGGAAGTCAAGTGGAGGTTGCAGCACATTTTGACAAGAAAGAGAATTTGGTGGCTCAGTGTTGAGCTAAAATTCTCGACCAGGCACAGTGGCTCACGCCTATATAATCCCAGCACTTTGGGAGGCCGAGGTGAGAGAATTGCCTGAGCCCATGGTTTCGAGACCAGCCTAGGCAACTTGGCAAGACCTCATCTCTACAATAAATTAAAAAAAAATTAGCTGGGTGTGGTAGTGCGCACCTGTAGTTCCGGCTACTTGGAAGGCTGAGGCTGAAGGAGCACTGGAGCCCAGTGGGTCAAAACTGGGTGGCTGTGAGCGTGCCACTGCACTCCAGCCTGGGTGAGACTCCAACTTAAAAAAAAAAAAAAAAAAAAAAATTTCTCTCCTCCCTCTGTCACCACACGGTCTCAGGGGTGTATTTTATTCCAACACTAAATGAACCTCAGCTGTGGCTTGGGGTGGGGGCTGAACTTACCTGTAACAATGCAAAATAGAATCCACCAACTTCTACCCCAAACCACTCCAATTCCTTGTCCCATTGACTCTTTCTTCAGGCACCACAGTTGTGTAACCTGGGGTTCATCTTGCATTGAGTGACACTCTGAGCCACAGTGGAGACCAAGGCCAGAAACAAAAAAAACAAACTAGTCATAAATCTTGTTTTTATATAAAATTTTAATTCTTAACCCCAGTCAGAATGGCAATTATCAACAACTCAAAAAATAACAGCTGCTGGAGAGGGTGTGGTGAAAAGGGAACACTTCTACACTGTTGGTGGGAGTGTAAACTAGTGCAACCTCTGTGGAAAGCAGTGTGGCGATTCCTAAAAGCTCTAAAAATTGACCTTCCATATGACCCTGCAATCCCCCTACTGGGAATATACCCTGAAGAACACAAATCACTCTATAAAAAAGATACCTGCACATGTATGTTTATCGCAGCATTGCTCACAATAGGAAGAACCTGGAAACAACCATGCAACCCATCAAAAGAGGACTGGATAAAAAAAATGTGGTATATATACATGATGGAATACTACGCAGCCATAAAAAAGAACAAAATCATGAATTTCGCAGCAACCTGATGGAACTAGAGTCTATAATACTGAGTGACCTCTCACAGAAACAAAGATCCGAGTATCACATGTTCTCACTCATATAATGGACCTTAAACATCCAATGCAATACTATACAAAAATGACTGACTGTACTGGGAAACTATGGTAGGGGGAGGGAATGGGATTAACAGTAGCAAATATCTGTCTGGGTACGGGGAAACATCCTATATCAACAGGGTGCCTGAATGAAACACAATTGTATACCTAACCTTTAACTGTACCCCACAACTTCACAAAAAAAAAAAAAGAAAGAAAATCAGTACCTCATACAGATATCTGAAAAAAAAAAAAATTTTAATTCTTACACATCATAAATGTTTGAATTAGTTTTTTTTTTTTAATGTTGCATTAACATATTATTTATCTTGATTACTGAGTTTTTTTGACAAGTCTCTTAAATTTTGCAAACTGGTTTTAGTTTTGCCTAAGCCCCATGCAATTCTCCAAATGCAATTTTGTTGGTGACCAAGTCCTAAGTCCTGCCAGTTGTATCTCATAACTCTCTCCTTCCCTTCCTGATGGTAACAAAAACCTCCTAACTTGTCTTCCCGCTTCTGTTCACCTTTGTTCCTTATTGATCCTTTGCCTGCAATGGATCCAGGACAACTTTCTAGAACATGGCTATCATGCCGGCCTGCCAAACTGCGTGGTCCCTCCACCCATTCACTTTGCCCCTTCTCCCTTGAGGAGCAGATTTGGAATTTAGGTGGGGTAGACGTTATCGCCAGTCCTAGGGGCAAGTCCTGAGGGGTGTAAGCCTCAGCACTTAGCTCTGGATGGCCCCAACCACAGCGAGGCCCACGATGTTTCTAGATGGCTATAGGAGAGATACCTCTCTCTCCCTTACGCTAAGCTGTGCTGTGCGTGGATGTCAGGCCCAGAAAGGCTGTAGTAGTTTGACTGCTGTGAAAGAATCCAGTCAAGGGGAAGAAGCAGTACATAGGGGAGAGGAGAACTAAGACAACCACAGAAACACAACTGAGGACGGATCTCACAGTCTGAAACCCCTCAATTGTGTATGCTTCCACTAACTAAACCAATGAGATTACTGTATAACCAAAAGCTGTTTGTGGGGGTGTTCACTGAAGTAACTAGGCAATATTCCATGGATAGACTAATATTTAACCAGGCTTCTAGTGTTGAGCTTTAAGCTTATTTCTGTTGTTGCTATTATAAACTGCTGAAACTAACATCTCTATATAGCTTTTTATTTTTGCAAATGTAAAATATTTTGTAGAAAAAATAACTAGAAGTGGAATTGCTAGGTTGAAGAGTATGCATACTTTTATTTTGATAAAAATTGCCCAATGATACTCTCAAGAGGACAGAGAGTGTCATTGAACCAATATAGTTTAAGAGTACTCAAGGGTGACATACTGTATGTACTGAGCAACATCTGCTGATCAATGCAGATGTTAGCCATCAGCCTAAGGTGCTGAAGCAGCATCCCGTTGTGTGTGTTGGGGGGTGTCCTCTGCTGGGCCAGGTGCTCCCTTTTAATAGCTGGATGGTGAGGAGTCAGGGGTCCCAAAGGAGACACCAGGGTGGCCGAGTCAACAGAACACACTGCGAGAGTTTGGGTCAGTAGCTGTTTACCAGCTGTCATGGAAGCCCTTCAGTGCATTGATTTATCTGTCTCTTCCTGCACCCATGTAGAAATATTGTTTAGAAAGCTCTGCAACTTACTATAGCTTTATAGTGAGTTGGGATGTTTGGTGAGACAATCTCCTCTTTATTGTTCTTTTTCAAAATTCTCTTGGCTGAATTTTTCATTTTCTCTCCCAGATAAAGTTTGTGCAAAGGCTTAACTCTGATTTCTGAACAGCTCACGTCATCTTCTGCTGAAGAAGGAATGAGCCATCATCTTTCCTGAGGCAGATATTTGACCAAGTTCAGAAGCCATTCTTTGGGTTATTTTTCTTTTTTCTTTTTTTTGAGTAGAAGTCTCACTCTGTCACCCAGGCTGGAGTACAATGGCACGCTCACAGCCACTGCAGCCTTGACCTGCTGGGCTCAGGTGATCCTTCTGCCTCAGCCTTCCAATCAGCTGGAAGTACAGGCACATGCCACCATGCCTGGCTATTTTAAATTTATTTATTTATTTTGAATTGAAGTCTCACTCTGTTGCCCAGGCTGGAGTTCAGGGGCATGCTCACAGCTACCGCAGCCTCAACCTGTTGGGCTCAGGCGATCCTTCCACCTCAGTCTTTCAAGTAGCTAGAACTACAGGCACGTGCCACCACACCTGGCTAATTTTTTGATCTATTATAGAGATGAGGTCTTGCCAAGTTGCCTGGGCTGGTCTCAAATCCATGGGCTCAGGCAATCTTCTCGCCTCCGCCTCCCAAAGTGCTGTGATTACAGGCGTGAGCTGGATTATTTTTCTTATCCTTTTTTAGAGAGAAGTTCTGGCTCTGTCACCCAAGCTGAAGTACAATGGCATGGTCATAGTTTACTGCAATCTTCAACTCCCGGACTCTAGCGATTTTTACTTTGTACTCTTTTTCTGAATCAACTAGCTAAAACTCAAAATAAAGTGACTGGAAAAAAGTCGAAGAGAGTGCAACGTGAAGAAACAATGCTGGGTGGAAAGAGAAACCTCTCAGTCTGCTGGATCTCATTTTACAAACAATCCAGAGAGGTGACTTGTTGCAGGGAAGGCCACACTGAGCGTGGCTGGCAGAGAGGGAAACAGGACTCAGGGCTGGTGACCATCAGCCCAGAGCTGTGTTTCCTGTGCTCGCCTGCCCCAGACCAGGTGACCTCTGTGTTGTGGTGCCTTTGCAGATGGACATAGCCCTTGATGGCTTTCAGGGCACGCTTGTGCTGTTTATTTCATCTTTCTTGCCTGCTCACAAAACTAGTAAAGGGAGATGAGGTGATGTTAGAAGTATGTCTGGGTTTTTGTGGTAAGTATCCCAGGCACTTCTGAAGAGGCTGTTCTTCTGAAGAGTATCCCCCTTGTCCTGCAGTATTTTCTTCATACCACATATCATCACCTGAAATATTACTTATTATTTTGACTTACTATCTTTCATGTTAACCATTCCTCTAGGAAAGGAATTCCATTAGGGCAGGAACTTTGTTTTGCTTGTGACTATATCCCCACATGCCTAGAACAATGCCTGGCACATAGTCACTGCTCAATAAATGTTTGCTGAGTGACTGGATGTACTGAGGGACTGAGATACTTTTGTGGGTTTGTAGCCTATATCTCCGGGGAGATGAGGAAGTTAGCCCCAGGAAATGTAACAGCCCTATTGGAGGTGTGCATCAGTCAGAAATCAGGTGGGGAGACAAACAGAGATTAAGGATACAGTCTCAGGAGTCCTGGCACCAGTGCACAAGAACCTCAATCAAATAGCCCTAGAGAATTTAAGCAATTCTTTTTATTATTCACTTGATTTCTTCCCAAAACTTTCAAACATTGAGAAGGAACAAAAGTAGAGAGATCGCTCATGATCTTTGGGGTTTTTTTTTTTTTTAACCTTGAAGCTGAGTGAACAAAAACAATGGGGTTCAACCCAGAAGAATGTTGAAAGTTGCATTTGATTGTTTCACCAAAGTTCATAGGGCCATTTGGAAGCGAAAGAGGAAATACGTCATAGAGTGGAACTAAGTGTTGATTTATCATGCTTTGGTCAAGTTCAGAGAATATTTGACACATATGGCTTGCCACCCTCTTCTGAGGACCAAGAAAAGGTAACTACATATATCTAATCACTTTACTAATCCTTGGTCTCCTCATCTGTAAAAAGGGGATGACAACGACCTACTTTGCAGTGTTTAAGGATGAAAGGAGTTGGTGAATATGAATGTGCCCTGAAAACTGTCAGATATTGTGCAAATGCATGATTGTTTCCATGATTTAAAAACATTTGAGTTCTTTGTGCTTAAAGGTGGCGTATCTAAATGGCAGGATAACTGATTGAGATATCAAATTGGACTTCTACTGTTAAGCTTGGGGTTTCCTGGTCTCAAGACTCTTTAAGCTATAGGACTGAACGCAGGAGTTCATCAAGATCGTTCTCTCTTCCTTTCTGGCCTTGCTTTGGAGAAGATTGTGGTAACCAGAAAAGGAGGCAGTGGGGGAGACCGAGGAGCAGGAGAATTGGGGGGCGGGTGTGGGCTGGAGAGATTCTCCCAGACTTAAGAAGGAAGGGGCTCCCAGGATCTTACTCCCTTCCCTCTAAGGGCCACAGGGTGGAGGCCGAGCCTGGGGAGGAAGAGGCTGCTGGCCCAGGAACTCCTGTCTCTGTAGAGGCCATAGCCAGGAGCAGAGGAGCTGTCGGCCTACTGGGACCTTGGGCTGTGAGGATGTCAGTGTGCTGGTGGGAACTCAAGACCAGAGGCCTCTCTTAGGGCTGCTCTATTTCCACATTTTGGTCCCTTCAACAGCCCCGAGGTAGGTAGTGCTTCTTCCAGGACAACTCCCATTCACTAGTGACTGAATTGCTGCATTTCTTTGCTGACCCAGTGAACTGGGGGCTCCTCATTGGATTAATCTGTTTTTAGAAAAATCATGTGGCATTTCTTGCAGGCCAAGTTTGTGAAATAAAGCTCATACCTGCTCCATATAGAGCACAATATTTAATAAATATCCTTGGGCAAAAGCGTAAGCAAATAGCAATTCCTGGAAGAGATATATTCTGAAAGAGACAGTAGAAACCAGGAAATCACTGTCCTATTATTACCTCTGATACTACAAGCTCTGTGACCATAAGACAGTCACTTCCACCATTTGTATCTCCCATTTATTTATTGGTGACATGAAGTGATACTGGAATGAGTTCTTAGTCACGCTACTACACATTTAGAATGGATTTGGGAAACATTAAATAGTCAGGAAACCATTTTCCTAACTAAGGATAGCGTTTTGGAAGCTGGTCCATTACTATTAATTTCCACTTCAAAAACAAAGGGGCAACCACTTTGGGTCCCCTCCCACTGTGGGAGCTTTTCTGTCCTCTCAATAAATCCTGCTTTCTTGCTTTAAAATAAATACATACATTTTTTAAAAATGGACTTTTTGATAGTGCAGAGTTTCCTGCAATTGCAGAAGACAGCCTGAACAAATGTGACTTTATGACTGCTACATGCTTAAGCAATGCTTGTTCATGCACTGTGGTCTCTGTTGGGTGTTTGGTCTTCATGGTAATGCTTACTTCTTGGGATTTTCATTTAATTTTTTTTTCCGAGTCAGGGGTCTCACTTTGTTGGTTAGGCTGGAGTGCAGTGGTCCAATCATGGCTCACCGCAGCCTTGACCTCCTGGACTCAGGTGATCCTCCCACCTCATTCTCTGGAGTAGCTGGGACTTTAGGTACGCGCCTCCACGCCCAGCTAATTTTTAAATTTTTTTTGTAGGGACAAGCTCTCGCTATGCTGCCCAGGCTGGAGGCGGGAGTATTTTTATTTTAAAAAGAAAAGCGCCTTTGAAAAAAACCAATCCTTCCTTGACGAGCTCATCTTTCACTGGGGCTGGAACAGTATAAACATATCTGCGTGAGGCTCTGTGTTTATGTTTTCTCAATGACTTCCAGATCAAATTTGCTGTGTTTACAAGTTGGAGACACTTTTTCTAACCGCCAGCACTGCAAACTCAAACGGGGGTCCAGCGCCCCAGCTGGGCTCGCTCTGCTTTGAGTTATCCTGAACACCTCCGTGGGTGCCCCGGCAGGAGGAGTGCCTGACTCAGCACTGCCGCAGACCCTGGCTTTTCATACTAAATCAGAATAAGATGTCAGGTTATTCTTCTTATTATTTTAAACTCCAAACCTTAGGCCCAGAGGTAGAATGCTGACTGCCGAGGCGATCTTTTCTTCCTCCTTCACTGCTTGACAACTGCTTTAATTTTCCCGTGCCTCCTACAGCTTTTACCTCGTGCAGACACTGTGAACCTCACCGTGAAGTTTCTCCTAATTCCCCTGAACCAAGAGCATTGTTAATCTCATGTCCAGAAGCCCGTGGATGCCACAAGTATGTGGGTCATCTGCTAAGATACCCACTGGAGTTCCACAAAATGTCAAATACAAATTTTCCCTTTCTAAAAAACACATCCCTTTAAAACAACCATTTCACTTAAATCCCTTCATGCTGATTTTGAATGTTTATAAGAGATAGTCCTTGGACCACAGAGCTGGCATCCCACCTAGCTGTCACAAATATCCTCTCAGGGATTTTGCCAGTGGACATTAGAGTGTGTGGGCTCTTTGGTCACTCACTGTCTGCCATTCTTCCAGGGAGTCCTCAGCATGGAGAGGAAAGAGTGGCCTTGGCTGCAGGAATCTGAGCTTCCACCACCAGCGCTGCCTGGCCCTGTGACCTTGGCTGAGTATCTGAATCTCTGAGGCCCAGTTTCCTTCTCTGTTTTCCTGCCTCCCAGGGCCAAGCTGCAGTTCCACCAGACACGGCAGATGTAAAAGGTTTTGCACCTGGGAAAGCACCATGGAAGGAAAAAAGTTTCACGATCTTCAGACTCCAGGTTCTTGAGAAGGTGACCTATGGGAGTCAGGGATGCTGTCTGTTGCTATGCAACTGGAGATATTGATTTTTTTGTTTTTTGTTTTAGATCATAACATCCCTGAAATTCAGATATGAGGTATCCTAGTGCTTCTGCAGCACTCTCCCTTACCTGTTTTTTTTTCTTTAATTAACCCTGTCATTGTGGCAAAGTGACACATTGTGGCAAAGCTACTTCCCTCTCTGGGTCTCCAGGTCAACTGGAAGCTGGACTTGATGGTATCTAAGGAGACTTCCAGCTCTAATGGGCTGAGATTCTGCTCTGCAGGTCTCAGGCTGGTGTGTGGAGAGATGTGATGGGATTGGAGGAAGAAAAGGAAGAATTAGTTAAAGGGTTTTGGAGGAAATCAATAAGCAAATGAAAACTTTATTACTAGGAAACCCAGATCTAAGTTAATTTCAATGACCCTTCTTATTAGAGGTTTTGATTTTACCCAAATTATGTATTATTTGGCCACCTCATCTCTCTCTCTCTCTCTCTCTCTCTCTCTCTCTCTCTCTCTCTCTCCTCACACACACACACACACACACACACACACTTACAGACCACATACATATACATGTTCATGTATCATATATATAATCTTATTTCTCCTCCCTCCCTCCCTCTCTTCCTTTCTTCCTTTTTTTTTCTGTTTTGATTACAAGTGTCTTATTGTAAGGTGTTAAAAATGTTTTGAAATTGGCTGGGTGCTGTCTCTCATGCCTATAGTCCTAACACTTTGTGAGGCTGAGGCAAGAGAATCACTCAACATGGTGAGATCTCGTCTCTACAAAAAATACAAAATCAGTCATCTGTGGTGGTGCATGCCTGTAGTCCCAGCAACTTGGGAGGCTGAGGGAGAAGGATCACCTGAGCCTAGGAGGTCCAGGCTGTGGTGATCTGGGATTGTATCACTCCATCCCAGGCAATAGACTGTCATCCTGTTTCCAAAGAAAAAAAATGAAATCGAGTAAGTAAAGATTTTTTTTTGAGTTGGAATCTCACTCTGTTGCCCAGGCTAGAGTGTAGGAGCCCACTCAGTGGCCACCGCAGCCTCGACCTGCTGTGCTCTGGCCTTCCAAGTAGCTGGAACTACAGGCGCACACTGTCACATCCAGCTAATTTTTTGATTTATTGTAGAAATGAGTTCTCACCAAGTTGCCCAGGCTGGTCTCAAACCCATGGGCTCAGGCAATCCTCTCACCTCGGCCTCCCAAAGTGCTGGGATTATAAGCATGAGCAACTGCGCCCGGCCAAAATATATTTTATTTGTAAAAGAAAAAAAAAGAGGCAGGCTTGGTGGCTCAGCCTGTAATCCCAGTGCTTTGAGAGACTGAGGTGAGTGGATTGCCTGAGCCCGCGGGTTCAAGACCTGCCTGGGCAACTTGGCAAGACCTTGTCTCTACAATAAGTCAAAAATTAGCCAGGCGTGGTAGCGCATGCCTGTCGTTCCAGCTACTTGGAAGGCTGAGGCGGAATGATCGCCGGAGCCCAGGAGGTCGAGGCTGCAGTGGCCAGGAGCGGCCATTGCACTCCAGTCTGGGTGACAGAGTGACACTCCAACGCCAAAAAAAAAGAAAGAAAGAAAGAAAAAAAGGCTCATAAAAGGAGTGGTTTCCTTATATTTTCATTATTGTAGTTAGTCTTATCCCTGCAGCTCACAGTACAGAGAGCTCTACTAGCTATGAATTAAATAAAGCCTCAACTTGGGTCTGGAGAAGTTTCATTGTCCTGCCTCTGATGTTACTTGCTCTGTGACCTTGGGACTGTGACTTTCCCTCTCTGGATCACAGTCACCTCCTTTGGAAAATACGGGAGTTAGATCAGATAGTCTCTGAGGTGTCTTTCAGACATAAAGATTTCTGTATAGGTCATGCTCACTTTAATAAAACCCAACATCTAAAACAATTAATAAATAAAATCCACTCTCCCCAAACACCTTTTTACTTATAAAGCAGGCTAATAAAGATAAAACTGCTTGCATTATAAAAAATGATTTTAAAAAAATAGCTGCTTCATTTTAGAAATAATTTGATTTACATATAGCATTTCAAATTCTCTCATACCTATAATTGATGAAATTTTGTCTAGTTGGACATTTCAGTGAGGGTTCTTTATCCTTAGCAGCTGATCCTGCCACATCCATCAGACAAATTCCCAAGAAACATCCCTTTAATGTTCAACTGAAATCTCTAATGGGTGCGATCAAATCAGACTTAATGCTAGCGCTAGTGAGCAGTCACTTTGAAAGCATGTGTTGCTTTCTCATTATCATTTTATTTCTACCATTAACCACATTCAAAAATATAAATCACTACTAACATCTTTCAGAATGAAGCTTAACCCTCTCACCTCAGAGCTGATCATCATCACAAGTGACAATATGGGGCCTTGTGGAAAGAGTAGGGACACAGACTCAAAAAGTCACTCATGGTGTGACCTTGGGCCTCAGTTTCCTTGTATGTAATTGCAGGGTTGGTCCAGGTTACTGGGAAGGGCCCTTTGGCCCTGCCCTAGACTGAATATTTGTGTCCACCCAAAACTCATATGTTGAAACCTAATACCCAATGTGTTGGCATTAGAAGACAGGGCCTTTGCGAGGTGATTAGGTAGTGAGGACTCTCACAAATGAGTTTAGTGCCCTTGTAATGCGTTGAATAGACCACAGTTCTCCCTTGTCACTATGTGAAGACACAGAGAGAAGGCACCATCTATGAACCAGAAAGCAGGCTTTCACCAATGAACCTGACGGTGCATTGAACTTGGACTTCCCCAGCCTCCAGAACCGTGAGAAGTTTCTATTGGTTAGAAGCCACCTAGTCTGTGGCATTTTGTTATGGCAGCCCAAATAAACTGAGACAGGCCCTGGTATACTGGGATGTCCAACAGTCTTAGCAGTCATTGTGCATAAGAAGATCACCCCCCTGGCCGGGTTTGATGACTCAACCTGTAATCCCTGCATTTTGGGAGGCCAAGGCGAGTGGATTGCCTGAGCCCACAGGCTCGAGACCAGCCCAGGCAACTTGGCGAGACCTCTTCTCTACAATAAACAAATAAAAATTAGCCGGGATTTGGTAGTGTGCACCTGTAGTTCTGGTTACTTGGAAGGCTGAGGCAGAGGATCGCCGGAGCCCAGCAGGTTGATGCTGGGGTGGCCGTGAGCATGCCACCACACTCTAGCCTGGGCGACCAACTGAGACTCCAACTCAAAAAAAAAGGTCACCCTCCAAAGCATTTCTGATGACTGCCCCCTCTCAGTTTATGTCAGTGTATACTCATAACACCTTGGTCTTAGAAGGGGGACAATGGTTTTTCAAACCTGAAAAAAATCATCATAATGGAGTATGGGGAGACATGGGGAGTCAATAAAGGACTTGACTTAATAAGCTTGAATTGTGACCTTTGTTGCACATCCATCAGATGTGTCTCCATCACTATGCTTCCATCAGTCTCCCCCACTGCCACCCCACAGCAGTCCCGGCTCAAGTACACTCATGTGTCACTTAACGATGGAGATGCAGTCTGAGAAATGCATTGTTAGGCAATTTGTTGTCGTGCAAACATCACAGAGTTTACTTATACAAACCTACTGCACACCTAGGCTCTATGGTATGGCCTTTGTTCCCAGTCTACAAACCTGGACAGCACGTGACTGTACTGAAGGCTGTAGGTGATTGTAACACAGCGGGAAGTATACGTATCTGGGCATATCTAAACACAGAAAAGGTACAGTAAAATTATGGTATAAAAGATGTTTTAAAATGTGTACCCATACAGGCAGCTCCGTTATAATTTTATGGAACCATTGTTGTACATGTGGTGCATGGCTTTACCTCCTGGCTTGAATTGCATGGAGATGCAATTTCCTATAGAATCCTGCAAGGATAATGATGTGTCCACGGGTCGCAGGATTTCAGGGTCCTGGGGAGCAGGTGAAAAGTTTCAACCTCTCCTTAATGGTCTCAGAAGGGGACTTTCAAACTTTTTCAGACACAGAAGTCTTTTTTTTTTTTTTTTTTTTTGAGTTGGAGTCTCACTCTGTCACCCAGACTGGAGTGCAGTGGCCGCTCCCGGCCACCGCAGCCTCGACCTGCTGGACTCCGGCGATCCTTCTTCCTCAGCCTTCCAAGTAGCCGGAATTACAGGCATGTGCTACCACGCCCGGCTGATTTTTTTTTGATTTATTGTAGAGATGAGGTCTCGCCAAGTTGCCCAGGAGGTCTCGAACCCGCGGGCTCAGGCCATCCACTCACCTCAGCCTCCCAAAGCACAGGATTACAGGCTGAGCCATCGAGCCCGGCTTCTTTTTTTTTTTTTAATGAAGACTAGGCCAGGTGTGGTGGCTCATGCCTATAATCCTAGCACTTTGGGAAGCCAAGGTGGGAGGAGCGCTTGAGCCCAGGTGTTCAAGACCAGCCTGGGCAACATAGTGAGGCCTCGTCTCTACAAAAAAATTAAAAAATTAGTTAGGCATGATGGTGTGCCTGTAGTCCCAGCTACTTAGGAGGCTGAGGTGGGAGGATTGCTTTAACTCAGGAGGCTGAGGCTGTGATGAGTCATGATCACGTCACTGCACTCCAACTTGGACAAAAGAGTGAGACCCCGACTCAAAAAAGAAAAAAAAAGAAGTCTAATGTGGAACCCAAGATATAAAGCAAAGTGGTGTTTAGTTAGTATAACTTTATTTTGTGCCTTCCAATTCATAACATTTATTATAAGTTCAACAAGAGGTTGTTTATTTTGACTGTCAACATTTTGAAATTATAGCATGGGGTGACAGTTGCTGTCTTATCAGTCTCTGCATCTGGTAAATGTTCCCATTTTGTTTTGTTGCATCCTTTCCAGGTTGCAAATGGAAATTTTTTCTGAGAGTGGCATTTCATCAACTAGCTTTTTATTCTGAGGTCAGCCCGAAAATGAGTTACAGACTTCATGTGATTGGTTTCTGATATGTTAATAATGTAATATAATTCAATTAAGCATGCATATTATTCCTTGTTTCAGCTTTTTAGAAATATGAACTATATTATAAAAATATAGGTTTAAGTGTAATTCTTGTGGAATTTCTGATTGACTCGGGAAGAATGTCTTTGGGCAGTGGATACAGAATTCTAGGGGCGTAAGGCAGCCCTATGGGGAATATGAGTGAAATATGTTCTCTGCCACACAGAGGCAGGGAAAAGGGCCCATGGTGAACCACAAGCAGACAATATGGAAGCCGCATTTAAAGTAAGGTTCTCAAGGCTCAGTGGATTCCTCGGTTATTTTCCTCTTGTGGTTCCTATTCCTCTGGTGGAATCTTTTTTAAAAAAAATATACTTGTGTCCCCTTAGCAGTCTCCAGACTGAAGTTGGAAAGTGCATTGGAGCCAGCATGTTAAAGGAAGGACAGCCCTTTTCTTAAGACCACTGTGGCAGTGGGAGTAGTGGACTTTAGAAAACTCTAAGGTTGACTGGGTTCAGTAGCTCAGCCTGTAACCCCAGCACTTTGGGAGGCCAAGGCGAGAGGACTGCCCAAGCCCATGGGTTCAAAACCAACCCGGGCAACTTGGTGAGACGTCGTCTCTACAATAAATCAAAAATTAGTCGGGCATGGTAGTGCTCACCTGTAGTTCTGGCTACTTGGAAGGCTGAGGTGGAAGGACTGCCAGAGCCCAGTGGGTCAATGCTGTGGTGGCCGTGAGTGTGCCATTGCACTCCAGCCTGGGCGACAGAATGAGACTCCAACTAAAAAAAAAGTAAAAAGAAAAAAGAAAACTCAAAGGAGGCTAGGCGCTGTGGCTCACGCCTGTAATCCCAACACTTTAGGAGGCCAAGGTGAGAGGATTGCCTGGGCCCATGGGTTCGAGACCAGTCTGGGCAACATGGCAAGACCTCATCTCTACAATAAATCATAAAATTAGCTGGGCCTCGTGGCCCAGGCCTATAGTTCCAGCTAATTGGAAGGCTGAGGCGGAAGAATTTCCTGAGCCCAGCAGGTTGAGGTTGCATTGGCCACTCCACCTCAGCCTGGGGAACAGAATGAGACTTTGACTCAAAAAACAAACAAACAAACAAACAAACAAACAAAAGGAGAAGGGGATTCTAGGTACAGAGAGCAGGTACTTCCGGTGCCCTCCACAAACCTCCATCCCTCTTCCTGGCGGGTCTCCTTCCAGGGCCAACCCTGGAGGTTCTGGGCTTTATTTTAAGTAATAAAGTCAATATTTCTTTAATACCCGGGTCTGTCAAGTTGCATATTAGACACCATGGGGATATAGAGACATTAGCTCTGTGAGCTCCTAGGTCCTTCTGTTAAGAGGACCCATGTCAAGGTGTCTGCTGATGATTGATGGCCCAGCACTCTCTTTGTATTTCTTGGCCAGTATGCCTCATTCCCAGATTATTTCTAAGTGGTCAGAAGCAGTCAGCATGTGGTGTCTCCGAAACCTTGGGGACATCAGGTCACACCCTGGTAACATCATACAACTGAAGAAATTTTTAAAAACAACAACAGTAGAATTTCCTGATATTTGTTAGTCAGGGCTGAAGTCTTAATTTTGTGTAGGAAACAAGGAAAGAAAATAATGAGCATTGTCTGGCTTAAGCCCATCAAAATCGCTCTTTTCCTGGAGTCTCCATCGGGGGAAGAGGGGCTGGGAGCCCTGCTCTCAGTGTCCTTGTCTCTTAAGGGAGAGGCGATGCTCTCTGAATCCACAGACTTCCAGATATAGAGGTGTGAATGGTGTGGCACATAGGAGGAGGTCTGTGAGCAATTTCAACATTTCAGAGAGCTTCATGAAAATCCTGCATTTGCCTGGGTACTACTGCACAGTCTGATTAAGACACCTCCTTTCTTTGCTTTGCGCTGTGTGGTGACACCAGGGATTACCTCACGCAAACCAGAAGCTCTACCCAGTCAAATAGAACTGTGATGAATCACCTGGGCTTTGACAGCAGATGATCTGGGGTCAAGCCTGTTCTCATCTGCTTCCTAGCTGCATGACTTTGATGGAGCTACTTGGTCTCTGTGAACCTCAGTGCCGTCATCTGTAAAATAAGCACAGTAGTATGTACTTCAGAGTGTTGGAGTTGGTCCGGAGCAAGCCCTCAACACAAAGTAGCTGTTGTTGTAAATAGCTGAGATGAATGAAAAATGAATTAGTAAAATGGAATTGTGATTTGAAAAAGCATATTCATAGACAAAAATATTTCAAAACTTGTAATTCGAAAGATTTCTGGGCCATGGAAGGATGGGACCCCTTACACCAGGCAACCCTGAGTTTTTCATTTTCAGTGGGTTTGTGGAGTGGACATGTGTGCATGATTAAAATTAATTGGGAAACTTTCATGTCATTCTCTTGGGCTGATTATGCATATCCTGTGGTGTCATAAAACTCAAGCCCTGGACCACAGAGCAGGCCACATGCCCCGTGGTGACCTCCTTTTAAGCCATCTCTGTGGGCTCTAGATTGAAAACTGTTGATTGAAAAGGGCAAAACAATGCCCTCTGTCATGAGGGTTGCAGATCACATTCAATCAGGATAGCATTCTGTTGATTCAAAAGACACACACATACAAACACACACACTTCCCAGATGGGACATCAGTGACCTGGAGAGAATGGGGGACATGAGAGGACATTTACCTGGGAATGGAAGTTTCAATCATACCACCACCCAGTGGTGGGTGGGAGGAACTTGGGTGAATAAATTCTATTCTGGAATTTTGCTTAATACTCAATGATATTACTGCTATTCTTTGTTCTTTCTTCTTCTTCTTTTACTTCTTCTTCTTCTTCTTCTTCTTCTTCTTCTTTTTTTGAGTTTTATGGCACACTCAGGGCCAACCCAGCGTCTACTTGCTGGGCTCTGGCAATCCTTCTGCCTCAGGTTTCCAAGTAACCTGAACTATAGGCGTGCGCTATCACACCTGGCTAATTTTTTAAAAATTTATTGTAGAGACTAGGTTTCGCCTAGTTGCCTGGGCTGGTCTCAAACCCATGGGCTTAGGCAATCCACTCACCTCAGCTTCCCAAATTTCTGGGGTTACAGACTGAGCCACTAAGCCCCACCTATTCTTTCTTCTTTTTTTTTTTTGAGTTGGTGTCTCACTCTGTCGCCCAAGCTGGAGTGCCATGGCACACTCACGGCCACCCTAGCGTTGACCTGCTGGGCTCTGGCAATCCTTCTGCCTCAGTCTTCCAAGTAGCCGGAACTACTGGCGCCCGCTACCACACCCAGCTAATTTTTTATTTATTGTAGACAAGGTCTTGCCAAGTTGCCTGGGCTGGTCTCGAACGCACGGGCTCAGGCAATCCACTTGCTTCGGCATCCCAAAGTGCTGGGATTACAGGCTGAGCCACCAAGCCTGGCCTGTTCTTTCTTCTTAAAAAATAAAAACAATTTTTTTTTTTGAGTCGGAGTCTCACTCTGTTGCCCAGGTTGGAGTGTAGTGGCACGATCATGGCTCACCACAGCCTCAACCTCCTGTGCTCAGGTTATCTTCCTCAGCCTTTCAAGTAGCTGGGACTACAGGCAAGCACCACCACATCCAGCTAAATTTTAAAATTTTTTTATAGAGATGAAGTTTCACTATGTTGCCTAGGCTGGTCTTAAACTCTTGGGCTTACGTGATCCTCCCACCTCAGCCTCCCAAAGTGCTGGGATTATAGGTATGAGCCACCACGCCCGGCCTACTATTTATTTTTGAAGCTCTTCCTTGGCAATATGTGGAGACACTGGTTTTTCTTCTTTAAAACACTATGATCCTAAAACTGCTTTAAAAAGTTTATTTAAGGAAAAAAATACACTTTGGGAGGTAAAGACAAGTGGATTGCCTGAGTCAGGGGTTCAAGACAAGCCTGGGCAACTTGGTGAGACTTTGTCTCTACAATAAATCAAAAAAATTAGCCAGGTGTGGTGGCACATGCCTGTGGTTCCAGCTACTTGCACAGCTGAGGCAGAAGGATCACTTGAGTCCAGCAGTTGGAGGCTACAGTGGACATAAGCATGCCATTGCACTCTAGCTTTGGTGACAGAGTGAGACCCCTACTCAAAAAAAAAGAAAAAAGAAAAAAAAATGTGTATGTGTCTTGCTGAAAGCAATGCCATGAAATATAAAACTTGTTGTTCATACTGATATGTTATATAACTTGAAGGCCGAGCTTTGTATCTAATATGGCTTCCCTATTTTTTGAGGCCTTCTGTATGTCAATTTTCTCCCAACACACAGCCCTACCACCCACCCACTTTGCATTGGATGGTCTTTAGAAAATCTCTTTTAGGTTTTTCTCTTTCATCACACAGAGATGCTGCTGTGAATGACAGTCTCTTTTCCTACGGTAAAAGACTTCAACTTTAAAAAATGGGATAAATTCATTTTCTTCTCCATAAAATACTAGAAATGTAAGAGTTCATGGGGGGGGCGCTCACTGCTGAAATCCATTTCATTTTAGTCTTGACTAAAATGAAAGGAATGGAGATTAACAATTCAAAAATGGAGCTTGTTAATTAAAATTAACTACAATTATACAACTTGTCATGCAACTCACTGGGAATCATTTCTCTCCTCAATTACAATGATGAAAACTTATCTTTTACTAGAATAAAATGAAGTCATCCTTATAGGAGGAAAAAAAATTGTTTCCCAAGGCTAGCTCTAGAAGTATTTTTCTAGAATTTTTTAAAAAGCATCTAAAGTGATTCGTTAAACAAATACGAGTTAGCTATGTATTGGTGTACGTTTGATTATGGAGGAAAATGTCTCACACAATGAATCCAAGGTTAATAAATCAAATGCATCTAGAGTTTTACAACTGGGACTTTCAGAGTTATAAATATCTTAACAAGCACACTCCCAAAAATCATTCTGATCTTACAGAACTCTTATTCAAAAGGTCCTGTGCCTGTGTCACATGATTTCTTTATCTTTTTTTTTTAAGTCAGGGTCTTACTCTGTTGCTCAGGCTGGAGTGCAGTGGCACACTCACGGCCACCCCAGCATCGACTTGCTAGGCTCTGGCAATCCTTCCGTTTCAGCCTTCCAGGTAGTTGGAACTACAGGCGCACACTACCCCGCCCAGCTAATTTTTGATTTATTGTAGAGACGAGATCTTGCCAAGTTGTTTGGACTGATTTTGAACCCACAGGCTCAGGCAATCCACTCACCTCGGCCTCCCAAAGTTCTGGGATTATAGGCTGAACCACCGAACCCGGTCACATGATTTCTTATATATGGTGATTATCATGTTCTAGAATTCCTCCCTCCCCAAAGGAAATAAATGTATTCTTCCTGGTTATTGCTGCATAGCCATGTAGTTATGATACTGTTATTAAGTAAGGTATCACCTTTTAAGCAGTGCCCCTCCACCCAGAGAAATAGTGATTCTAAAGGAAGCAGAGGAGTGGGGAAATCGACCTTTGGGCTTTAATCTCTGGAATAATTCCAGCTGCAATACAGGAGAGCAAGACTCTGTCCTAATAGGCAAACTCCACTGGCTCCTGTGATTAGGAGCGACCCTGCCCACCAGGAAGCTGTAGGCTCCTGTTGCTATCTGTTTTGTCCACCAATGGCCTTTGGACAACCTGTTGGAAGGTAAAGAAAGGTCCTTTTTATGTTAAAATCTCACTGCCTCTGAAACTGCCCTTCAGAAACCCTATCTTTCCCTTTCTCTCTTTTCTTGGCAACACTAAGAGTCCTTTGTAAACATCCTCCCGGAAAAGTCTCTGTAGATCTGCCTGATAAACTTCGAATGGGGGAGAATTTAAACTCCTGTCTGGTAATAGATTGGATGGAAAGCTTAAAAGCTTATTCCCTTCAGAGAAGTAGCTGAAATCACTGAGCTTGAAAAGGTGTCTGGGAGCAGCAGAGAGGATACAGACCTGTTCTGTCTATACAGGACTTTTTTCTTTCTCAGAATCCAAAGTTGTTTTAAGTCTTGCTGCTAATCAGGACGAAAGAGCCAAGTTGTTGGTCCTAAATGCACAGAACTAGGGAAGCAAAGGCAATGAAACAGTAAAAGATGAGCTCAAAGTCAGTCAGTGCTAACATATAAACATACCCACTAAACCAAATTAGCCCATAGGGTCAGAAACGCAAATTGATTTTTTTTTTGTTTGTTTGTTTTTTGTTTTTTTTTGAGTTGGAGTCTCACTCTGTCACCCAAGTTGGAATGTGCTGGCATGGTCATGGCTCACCGCCGCCTCCAACTCCTGGGCTCAGATGATCCTTCTGCCTGGGCCTCTCAAATAGCTGAGACTATAGGTGCATGCCACCACGCTTGGCTAATTAAAAAAAATTTTTTTTTGTAGCAATGAGGCCTTCTATGCTGCCTAGGTTGGTCTTGAACTCCTGGGCTCAAGGTGCTGGGATTACAGGCATGAGCCACCATGGCTGGCCATGTTTTTTTTAAAGGAGTTTGTTGGCAAACTCAAGTCTCATTTATTGAATCCACCCATTTCCCTTTGTTTCCAACTCTCCTTTCTCACAGGTCAAAGGAAATGTATTGGTCTATCGAAAGATATTGATTTCTTCCCAAATGTAAGATTCCTAAGGAACCACACTGAAAGGAAGGACAGGGATTCTGATGCGCTTCAGGGACAGCTCTCCCACTTCCTCTCATCCTACCCTGCTCTCTTCCCATTGGAATGCAGCTAGTTACTCGTGGTAAACACTGGGACTTTCCCAGGAGATGCTGTCAGAGACTAAATGATGCTTACTCACAGGACAGGGGGTTTCTGCACTGGATGGAGTGCAGAATAGCAAAGACAGTAATGATCATAGTAATGATAGCAATGGTTGGAGGCAGAACTACTGGACCCTGAGGGCCCTCCAGTTTTAAGCCCAGTGGGGTGGACCAGTGTTTCAATCCTATCCCAGAGGGCCACTTGTGGTTCAGCAGTCATTGGTGCAAGTCTCAAAAAATCAGGCTTAGGTAGACATTGACCCCTCCTCTTAAGTAGGTGATCAAATTGAGGATGTAGATGCTTGCTTAGCAGGGATAGTAGTACGTATAAGTGAGTTGGGTCAGATGACCATGGATAATCCTAGGCTAGATGGTGTTAAAACAAATAAAAGCCCTTCTCTTCTTTGAGCAGTGTCTCCTCAGCGAGACCATTACTCTGAGCTCCTAGATGACAGACTACATCTATTTTTTTTTTTTTTTTGAGTTCGAGTCTCACTCCACTGCCCAGGCTGGACTGCGGCCTCCACCTGCTGGGCTCAGGCGAGCCTTCTGCCTCAGCCTTCCAAGTAGCCGGAACTATAGGCACATGCCACCACGCCTGGTTAATTTTGATGAGGGCTCACCAAGTTGCCCAGGCTGGTCGTGAATCCCTGGGCTAAGGCAGTCCTCTCACCTGGGCCTCCCAAAGTGCTGGGATTCCAGGCTTGAGCCACTGCGTCCAGCTACATCTATTTTTTAACATTAAGCTTTATTGAGGTATAACTGGCATAAAATAAACCACACATAAAGTATTATGAGGTGCTAAGTTTTGACATATTCATACACCCATGAATCATCACCACAATCAAGATAGTGAATATATCCCTTACCCGCCAACGTTTCCTCATGCCCCTTTATGATCATTTCCGCCTCTCTGGCACCCTATCGCCCCCTCACCCCCTAGTCTCTAGGCAACCACTGATTTGCCTTATGCCACTGTAGATTAGTTTGCATTTTGTAGAATTCTAAATGAATGGAATCATAGAAGATGTTCTCTTCTTTTTCTGGTTTCTTTTACTCAGCATAATTATTTTGAGATCCGTTCATGTTGTTGCATGTATCAATGGCTGACTTTATCGTATTGCTGGGTAGTAATCTATTGTATGGATGTACCACACCTTGTTTATCCATTCACTTATTGTTAGATATTTGTATAATTTCCAGTTTAGAGCTATTACAAATAAAGCTGCCTTGAATATTTCATGTACAAGTCTTCGTATGAACATATGCTTTCAATTCTCTTGGGTAAATACCTATGAGTGGAATGCCTGGATCATATGTTAGGCATGTGTTTAACTTTGTAAGAAATCATTTTCAAAATAGTTTGTACCATTTTACATTCCCACCAGTGGTGTGTGAGCGTTCTGGTAGTTTTATATTCTTGCCAATGCTTGACTTGATTAGTCTTTTGATTTTTAGACATTCTAGTGGGTTTGTATCTCACTGTGATTTTAATTTGTATGTTTCTAATGACCAATGACATACATTTTTTCATGTGCTTATTTGTCATGTGTGTGGGGTTCACCAAAGAGAACCTAACTTTACAGGCTGTTCTTTAAACCATGCTAGTGTTCAGCTCCTTAAAAAGATGACTCAAGCCAGGCGCGGTGGTTCATGTCTATAATCCCAGCACTTTGGGAGGTGGAGGTAAGAGGATTGCCTGTGTCCAGGGGTTCGAGACAAGCCTGGGCAACTGGGTGAGACCTTGTTTCTAGAATAAAATTAACCAGATGTGGTGATGTGCACCTGTAGTTCCAGCTACTTGGAAGGTTGAGGCAGGAGGATTGCCTGAGCCCAACAGGTTGAGGCTGCAGTGCCCGTGAGTGTGTTACTGCACTCCAGTCTAGACAACAATGAGACTCTGACTCAAAAAGTAAGAAAGAAAGAAAGATGATTCAGAGATAGATACCAGTGTCCATTAATTATAACTTTATTTAGAAGTTCATCACATAAGTTTCTTAAAAGATAAGTGTTTGAGTAACTTGGAAGAGAAGAAGAGAAGAAGGAAGAAAGACACGTTTTTATGGATAAGATGAAATGTATCAGATTAATTTTGATAAGTCAGGAGTAGATACAGCACCTAGAAAGTCATATTTTTCTTACTTAAAGTGTTGATTTAAATATTTTGTCCACCTTGTAATTTTTTTATTATTGAGTTTTGAAAATTCTTTAATCTGTATATAATTCCCTTATCAGATCTGTGACTTGAAAATATGTTCTCCATTTTTTCCCTTTTTCTCCAAAGTTTTTTATTCTCAAAACAGTGTCCTTTAAAAATAAATTCTTCTTCTTTTTTTTTTTTTTTAAAGAGATAGGGTCTTGCTATGTTGCCCAGATTAGAGTGCAGTGGCTATTCACAGGCACAATCCCACTAGCAATCAGCACAGGAGTTTTGACCTGCTCCATATCTGATCTGGGCCAGTTTACCCCTTTTTAGGCAAACTCAGTAGCTGATGCTGAACTTAGTGAGGACACCACATGGGCAGAGGCACTACAGCTCAGAACTCTTGGCCTCAAGTGCTCCTCCAGCCTTGGCCTACTGAGTAGCTGGTACTACAGTGCATGCCACCATGCCCAGCTGAAGTTCTTAATTTTGATGAAATCTCATTTATTAAATTTATTAAGTTTTTGGTGTTGTGTCTAAAAAATCTTTTTCTAACCCTAAGTCACAAAGATTTTTCTTTTATATTTTGTCTAGAAGTTTTATAGTTCTAGGTTTTACATTTAGGCCTAAGATCTATTTTAGGCTATTTCTTGAATATGCTGGGAGTTATGGATAAAAGGTTTATTTTTAATTTATACTATTGTTCTAGAACAATTTGTCAAATTGATTATCTTTTTTCCATGGAATTGTCTTTGCAGCTTTGTGGAAAATCAGTTGACAACATATGTGAGATTTATTTCTAGACTTTCTATGTTGTTCCACCCATCTGTTTGCTTATTGTTACACCAATACCATACCGTCTTGATTGCTGTAGCTTTAAACTCAATCTTGAAATCAGATTGTGTAAGACCTTCAACTTTGTTCTTTTCTTTTCTTTTTTTTTTTTTTTTTTTTGAGTTGGAGCCTCACTCTGTGGCCAGACTAGAGTGCAGTGGCCGCTCCCGGCCACCGCAGCCTCGACCTGCTGGGCTCCGGCGATCCTTCTGCCTCAGCCTTCCAAGTAGCTGGAACTACAGGTGTGCACTACCACGCCCAGCTAGTTTTTTAATTTATTGTAGAGATGAGGTCTCGCCAAGTTGCCCAGGCAGGTCTCGAACCCGTGGGCTCAGGCAATCCACTCACCTCAGCCTCCCAAAGCGCAGGATTACAGGCTGAGCCTCCGAGCCCGGCTAACTTTGTTCTTTTCAAAAGTGTTGTGGCTGTTCTATTTCCTTTGCATTTTCAAATCACACAGAACAAGCCTCGTGCGGGACTCACAAAAGAGAACCTAACTTTACAGGACCGATCTTTAAACCACTAACATTCAGCTCCTTAGAAAAATGATTCAGAGATAGATACCAGTACCCATTAATTATGCCTTTATTTAGAAGTACATCATGTAAGTATCTTAAAAATAAGTATTTGAGTAACTTGGAAGAAAAGAAAAGAGGGGGAGGAAAGACAAACTTTATGGATGAGATGAAATGTATCAGTATAATTTTGATAAGTCAGGAGTATATACAGCAGGAGTTAGCACCTAGAGAGAATATGTGAAGTACATTTAGCAAGAATTCCAATTAGGTTGTTAAAAAGGGTGCGTGCAGAATAAAATGGGAGACAAAGCAAAGAATCTTTAAATTGGGGTTGAACAGTTTGTGCTTAATTCTCAAGCAGTGAAGAGCCAAGGTTTTTTTTTTAAGAGAGACGACTGTTAGAGGAGTTGAACCAATAGCACTATTTAAGCCACTTCATGCTCATGTCTTTTGGGAATCTACATCTTACCTGCTTGCTATTGGAGTCAGGAGGAGGAAGGGAAGAGGGAGGAAGAAAGGAAGGGAGGGCTAGGACTTCCTAACTGATTGGCAGGCAGGCTCCAATTTCAATGGAATGTTTTTGTGGGCATCGCCTTTCCCTTCCTGGATGGGTGGATGAGTGGAGGCTCCTTGGGAGTGTTTTTCTTGGGCACTTTTATCGGGTTTCAGCTAAAAACACAGGATATTGGTATAGATCTCCATGGTTTAGGTTGAATGGCAGTCCACCCCCAAACTTCCTTGAGGTTACATTTTATCCAATCCTTTTCACCGTTTAAATGCTGATCAAACATAGATTTATAGAATCCTAAAGCTAGAAAGGACCTCAGAGACTGTCTAAACCAACCTGTCCTCTTATTCTCACTGTTCTATGAAGAAATTAGGATGAGGGAAAAGTAACTCAATTACAATAATGTGAATCTGACCACATCATTTACCTCTATCAAACTCTTTAATGGCAACCCAAGATCTTTAGCTAGTGTGACCATATGTCCTGGTTTGCCCAAATAATCTTGGTTCTTGCTTGCTGCCCAGGTGTACTTTTTGGTAATAAGTCCCTTCACTTCCTAAGGTGAAGCAGTTTAGATAATAAATTATATGGTTGCCCTAAGGAATATTTTCCCACCTCTGTGCCCCGGTATGGAGCGAGGTGTCCAGGTGAGGAGGTGTCTCAGAGTTATTATGAGGGGTCTGGAAACTCATACATGCATATGTAGCTTGCAGTTAACAGAAAGGTAAAATTACTACAGGCTGAGTATCCCTATTCCAAGAATCTGAAATCCAAAATGCTCCAAAATCTAGAACTTTCTGAGTACTGACATAACTCGTAATAAATGGTCTTTGGAGGGTTTCAGATTTTTGGATTATGGATGCTCAACTGAAAGTATAAGGCAAATATTCTAAAAACTGAAAACATGTGAAATCCCAAGCACTTCCAGTCTCAAGCATTTGGATAAGGGGTACTCAACCTGTATATTTTAAGGGTTGAGAAAGAATGCTGAGTTAAAGAATAGGAATTGCTGGAAAACAGGGCCACACAGCAGGATCCAGTGCTCTTTACTCGGCCCATGCTCCCCCTGATCACCTCCTGACCCTCCATTATGGTCCAGCCACAAGGAACAGTTCGTGGCCCCCTGACTCCGTCATGTGGCTTCAGGGCTCTGTGTTTTTAGGAGCATGTTTTTCCTCTGCTGGAAGACCCCCACCCACCATCTCACCATCCCTTCCTTTGGTATTTCCTCTTGAAACCCTCCCCAGATGTCCCCATCATGAGCCAAGCTGGGCTCTCCCCATTCTGAGCTGCCCGGGACTCCCTCCGTTCTGTTCTGTCTTGGCTCCCACTGATGCGCTCCACCTGCTGCATGCGCAAGTCTCCCTCCTGGACTGTGAGCAATTTGAGGTCAGGCCTGTTCCAAAACTTCAAGCCCAGTGATTGGCGTAAGGAGAAGATGTAGGTACCTATTGTCAAGTGCATTCACTCGATAAATATTTGTTGAGTATCAACTTTATTCTGAGCACTACATCACTGGGGACACAGCCCAAAACAGTATCCCTGCACCCTGGGTTGCTACCAGCCTATGAATGGGCACAGTGTGAGTGTGTAGACAGATCCGTGCATCATGTGGGTGTGTCACACATGCACACACAAATATCACACATATGTGTCCATGCCCATTCAAGGAGCTTCTGAGAGCTGCATTTCTTTTAGGAAGCAAAATGCTTCAAAACAGATCAGCCTTTTTCCATGCAGTTTCTTCATAAATTTAGCAGCATAAATCTCTGATCTATTTAAAAACAGAGAAAGGGAAGTCTAGGGAGGCTAAAATAATTTTCTCAAGGTCGCTGAGTTGAGTGGTTAGACCCCTGGGAGAGCAGCCTAGTGCCTGGGACCCAGCTCAGTCCACGGGGAGGTGGTGGCCGTGTGCAGCCTGACCTTGCTGTGTGCCACTGAGCACAACTCCTTCACTGGGGCTCCGGCTTCTCCCTGCGGCTTCTTGAGTGTTTGTGAAAGGCAGGGCTGTGTTTGTGCCTGTAACTAGGCAGGGGCTCTTCCCAGAAGCTGGCCCAAGGCCCCAGAAGCTGAGCAGAAATCTGGTGCTGTTTGTCATGAAGCAGGCTCTGTTCTCAGTGATTTATTTGTGAGATTCCTGGAGGGGGGAGGAAGACTTACAGCCGGAGGAAGTAAATGCCAGGTCCCGGGAGGCCCAGCAAATGACAGCGCAAACTACAGAAGCAAAAGAAGGAGAGGGGAGGGGGAGAAGGAGAAGGAAAGGAATAGAGGTGAGGAGGATGGAGGGATGGGAGACAGAGAGACAGACGGACACACACACATACACACATACACAGAGGGAGAGAGAGAGAGAGAGACGGAGACAGAGGCAGAGACAGAGACACAGACTGGAGCCCTGAGGTCTAGCTTTGGAGACTGAGGAAAGATTCTAACTTTTTGCCCTCAAGACACTATAAATCAGTCTCGTTCTCCCCACACCCACTGCCCCAATCTTTCACCCTAATTCTTCTCTGCCTTAAACAGTGCTTCCTGCCCCAGTTCAGATACTTCTTTCTTCTTCTCTCACTGAGAGGCTGCAGCAACTTTGGGCAGCTCTGGGCTACCCGTTCATCTCTTTCATTTCCCACCTTCAGCACCCCCTGAATTATGTACACGAACACGCTTCAGGTCAAAGAAGAGAGTAAGATGTGCCTCCCCAAGGACTGAAAGGCAAGATAATTGCCCCAGAGGGAGGTATTCCTTTCCAGGCCAGGCTGGGGGATCGTGGGAGGGCCTTATACCCACCAAAGCCTGGGGCCAGCCTGCTCTGCCTGACTGGGGGAGCTTGTTCCATTTTCCCTGAGGTGGGTTTCCTCCAAATCTGAGCATTGATTAGATTTTATAACAGCCCCTCCCAGTTTACAGCAAATGCGGAGAAATAGAGCCGGGACAGAAGGTGATTCGGAAATGCAGAGAAAGGTCAGTTGTCATCAGGTAACCCCTGAAGCCCAGATTACTCAGCTACCATCTGGGTTTGCCAGGGACCTCCCTCCAACACATGTGGGTCTTCTTCCTCCCTGAAAATAGCCTCCTGCTAGGGCCTTAATCCTCTGTGCTTCAACCCCCTCCTAGCTTGTCCTCACCACACTGGCCCTTCCATTCCTGGGGACATCTGCCTTTTCTGAGGGTCCCACACACTCAAATATACTTGCTTGTAAGGAGGCCAGAGCAACTGGAGTGCTTTAGTGGAGAGAAGGGAGGGTATTCCTGTGAACTGAGGGGGAGGGGGTGATGTGAGGGGGCTGGGAATTACGAGTTTAATTTCGAAAGGCTGAGTCCCAGGTGTGGTGGGACACTCTTGAACAGGAGGTTCCTTGACTCCACTCCAGGAAATGTGGAGACGGTCCAGAAAGCAGAATTTTTTGCAATGGGGCCTACACACGATGGGACAGGGCCTCCCACCCCCAGAGCTTGAGAACTACTCATCTTCAAGGTGGCGACTGAGCATCAGCTTTCTGAACCAGCCTGGACAGCATAGAATGGCCCAGTCTCCGGGATCTCTTCCTACCTTTTCCTTCTTTCTTTCTTTTTTTGAGTTTTTAATTATTTTATTTTATTTTATTTATTAATTTTTTTGAGTTGGAGTCTCACTCTGTCACCCAGACTGGAGTGCAGTGGCCGCTCCCGGCCACCATAGCCTCAATCTGCTGGGCTCCTGCGATCCTTCCGCCTCAGCCTTCCAAGTAGCCGGAATTACAGGCGCACACTACCACGCCCGGCTAATTTTTGATTTATTGTGGAGATGAGGTCTCGCCAAGTTGCCCAGGCGGGTCTCGAACCCACGGGCTCAGGCAATCCACTCACCTCAGCCTCCCACAGGCACGAGATTACAGGCTGAGCCACCGAACCCGGCTTAATTATTTTATTTTTAAAATGTGGTACACAAATGAGGGTTAGGAACATATGTGGTCATTATACAGGCAAAGTGTGGATACCTTATTGATGTTATCTGCCCCTCCACCTTTTCGTTCTTCCTTTCTACTTATAAACTTTACCCCTGTGAGTAAAAGTGGGGTTGAGGGTAGGTCTTCATGTCTATATACTCTCTATATACTAGTGCCTAGTATATAGTATGTGCCAAAAGTATCTGTTGAATGAATGAATAAATGGACCAAACAGAAAGGAGAATAGAGGGAGACAAAGGGGGTAGGCATCAGAACTGGGCAGAGATGGCATACAATGTGGATAAAGGACAGAGATGTAAAAGGGTCTGTGTCTTGGAACAGAAAATGTAGACTTGTGACTCATGATCACAGCTGTCAGCTTCTGTCTACAACACCCAACCTAAAAAACCCCATAGTTTCCACTGTCTCCAACTGGACCCTCACCCAAGGGGCAGGTGTACCAGAACCACAGTACAGAAGATTCTGTTGTCAAGCTGGAGGAACCATAGGCTCCAACGCTTCCATTTTAAAATGAGGGCAAGTGACATTGCCAAGGTCACAGGAGGTTGGAGCTTGGCCCATCTCCAGGTCAGGTTCTTCTGGCTCTACCTGGTCCTCTCCAGGGGATTTAAAGAGACAGCTTTTCCTGGATAAAGATTAATGGGTGGCTGTGACTCGTCAGCACTAGAAACCAGTCAGACCTGGCTGATCCTCACTCTCAATCACACCCAGCCCTGGTGCCTCTTCTAACCTATCCTCTATTTCTCCAGCTGCTCTGCCTACCAGCTACTTAGAATCTCTCTTTTAAAAAGAAGCCCTCGGCCAGGCGTGGTGGCTCACACTGGTAAACCCAGCACTGCTGGAGGCAGATGCTAGAGGATTGTCTGAACCTGCAGGTTCAAGACCGGCCTGGGCAACATGGTGAGACCTTGTCTCTACAACAAATTGAAAAATCATCTGGGCGTGGTGGCGTATACCTTTGGTTTCAGCTACTTGGAAGACTGAGGCAGAAGGATCACCTGAGTCCAGCTGGTTGAGGCTGTGGTAGCCATGAGCGTGCCATGATTGCCCTTCAGCCTGGGTAACAGAGTGAAATTCCCACTCAAAAAAAAAAAAAAAAAAGAAGCCCTTGCCAGGCGTGGTAGTAGTTCATGTCTAAAAATCCCAGCACTTTAGGAAGCTGAGGCAGGAGGATTGCTTGAGCCCAGGAGTTTGAGACCAACCTGACCAGCCTAGCTAGACCCCATCTCTACTCTTTAAAATTATTATTAAAAATGAAAAGAAGCACTCATTTCACTTGAATCACTTCAGGGAGCCCCTCTTTTCATTCTTTATTGACACCTATATTCCACAGAGACTGAGAGCACAGTGTCTCATTCCTTTGTCTCCCCACAGTCACGGAACACAGTAGCTGCTCAGTATGAGTTTAAAGTTAGGAGGAAGTAGAAAAGATGGCGAACAGAACTCTAGGCAGTCTGGGAAGCCATGAGCTTTAATGAGCTTTATTTGTGGGTTTTCTTAGCAAAGCCCTGAGCTGGGTGGTCTGGCAAGGAGAAGAACTGCCTTTATGTGCCTATTAGCCAAGCAAAAAGTGTTTGCTATTAGACCTTCAGTTATACTCAGACATGTGCAAGAAACTAAATAGGATCCCAAGCCAAACTAAAATCAAGCCAAATCAAGTTGGTAGACAAGACTCAGGGAATGAGGACTCCAGCTGGGACAGGCTTGTGAGTCTCTTGCCTTTTAATATTAATTTTCAAAGAGACAAGTGCACAAGCTTCTTTCAATCACAATCAAGGATTCAGTTCACTTGTAGTCTAATTCAAGAGTTAGAATCTTACATCCTTAAATAGCCAAGAGCAGCTTGTAACATCACTAGCATGTGGACATTACAAAAATTTTTTTATTAATGGATCTTTTAGAGTGGAATCTATAATAGTTACACATTCTATTATTTGAATTTCTCAACAAAGAAGAAAAAGAAAAATTCCAAGCCTTCAACCATACTTAAAGATGGCAGCTAAGAGGCTTTTATAAGGTTATCACTAAAGCCAAAGAAGATTTTGAGATTCTCAGGCTGCATTTGCAGTGTTCCATACTGTTTCTTATAATTTGAAGTGATGTCAAAGGTTGCTCAAAATACAATGAAGTGTACTTTAACTTAAATTTTCATACATCCGTACACACATGCACCCTATATGACATCTGATGACGGACTTTTTTGGCATCACTTTTGCTAGGAGTGTGCTTGTGGGATGAGAACTGAGAAATCCAACAATAAGTAGGCATCTCGTATCCAAATCAAAATTGGCTTTAAAAGAAAAAAAAAAACCATTTTTTTACAGAGAAGAAAAATGTTTTAAAGAAAATAATAAGAAACAGAAACAGAACCTGAAAGCTTTCCATGTTTGGCTACAGTTGTTACATGGTGTTTAAAAATATTTTGGGAAATAAAATAATATTACTTTCATTTCTAAGTCACTGGGGTAAGTGTGATGAAATGAACCACGCTTTTAGCTGTGTTATATAAAGAGAGCAGTGGGAAAGAAGACCCAAAGGGGGTCTTGGAGACCTCTGTGTTCGAACATCAATGGGCAGCGGGAGCCACGGAAGGTTTTGAAGGGGAAAAGAGAGAAGGTGGTAGTTCTGCTTTAGCAAAACGCAGCAGCCTCCTGGGAGCGAGATGAGAAGAGGTAGACCAAAGGCACAAAGCCCAGTTCAGAGGATGTAGTAATAACTGATGTGCAAAATCTTGAAGATACTTGAGCCAGGGTTAAGAGGATGGAATACATGTGGAGGTATTTGGATGGAATTGTCTAGGCTCTGGATGAATGATAATGGCAGATAAATAGGAGGTGAAAGGAGAAATGAAAGACAGTTCTGGGCTACCTAGGAGGATAATGACTCTTAAACCTTCCGGTGCTGTGCTGTCCAGTATGGAAGCCACTGACCACGGGTGTCTACTGAGCACTTGAAATGTGGTTAGTGTGAGTTTCTGAGTTGAGATATACTGTAAGTGTACTATATAAACTTATTTAAGACTTAGTAACAGAAAGTGAATACATATTCCAATAAAAATTTTTATATATGGGCTACATGTTGAAATCATATTATTGTAGATATATTGGGTAAAATATATTAAAATTAATTAATTCTATCTGGTTTTTTTTTTCTTTTTTTTTTTTGAGTCTCCCTCACTCTGTCACCCAGGCTGGAGTGCAGTGGCATGCTCCCGGCCACTGAAGCCTCAACCTGCTAGGCACAGGCGATCCTTCTACCTCGGCCTTCCAAGTAGCTGGAACTAAAGGCATGTGCCATCACACTCAGATAATTTTTTGATTTATTGTAGAGACAAGGACTTGCCAAGTTGCCCAGGCTGGTCTCAAATCCCTGGACTCAGGCAATCTTCTCACCTCCGCCTCCCAAAATGCTGGGATTACAAGTGTGAGCCATCCCACCTGGCCTTCTTTTTCCTTTTCAAAAAATGTCCCACTAAACAGTTTAAAATTGCACACATGGCTCACATTTATTTTAATTTTTGGCAGTGCTGCTCCACAGACTTCCCACTACACTAGACTCAAGTCCAAATTTTCACCATGACCTTCAAGTTCCTTTGTATTCTGACCTCTGCCAGCCTTTCCGGCCTCAACTGGGACCACATTCCCTTTGGTCACCATGTTTTAGGCACACTGGTCTTTCTGGCTAGTACACCAAGATCCTTCCTGCTTCAGGGTCTTTCTCCTTGCTGTACTCTCTGCCTGTAATGTTCTCACCCTAGACCATTACCTGGTTGGATCCTTCTACCATTCACATGTCATCCAACTCAGACATCATCTCCTCAAGAAGACTACCTTGACCATTGTTTCTAACACAGCTTTATTCTCTTCCTGCCCAACTGTATCCCACTGCCCTATTTTATTTTCCTCGGACCACTTCATCTGTGCAGAAATTGCCTTGTTACTTTTTTTGCTTGGTGGTTTATTGTCTATCTCCTCCTGACCACAATTTAAGCTCCAAGAAAGCAAGGACTGGGTCAATCTTATTCTCTTTTGTGTCTCCAATACCTGGCACAGTGTCTGGCACACAGTGGGTAGGCAATAAATATTTAATGAATGAATGGAGAAAAACAAAAACATTGAGAAATGAAAGGATTGGAGAATGTCTCAATTGTTAGTTGCTGTGTAGCAAATCATCCCCAAACCTAGTGTCTTGAGAACTGAAACAAGCAGGCTCCACACTCAGACTGAACCCTGGGAACATAAAGTACAGACTACTATCAATAGTAACATGACTTCATGCTATTTCTCTGTCTTCCTTAGTATGACTTTATTTTTCTAGGAGTCCTCTGCTCAGGTAAATGGTTTAATTGTTCATTAAAGGAAATTTCCATCAACTCTTAAATGGAAAACATCAACAGTGTGTGCCCTAAGATTCCTTCAGTTCTTTGTCTCAAAATCCTCACTGCTGTGTCTACCAATTTTGGACTGTTGCCTAGTGATTCTTGCCCAACCCTAATCAAGTCCCCATAATAAAAGACTGCCTTAAGTCAAGTTTCCAATTATCAATACATTCTTACCTTCCTTTCCCCCTTGGAAGCATTGCCAAAATTTTGCCAAGTGGCATTCTCATTCACTGTGAAAAACAATAAACTCAGCTTTGTCTCAGTCATAGGTTGAGTTGGTGATATTTGGGGGCCAGCTTTTGATAGGCTTAAAACAACAACCATTCTACTCTCTCTCATTATTCTCCAGGTTGACTGGGTTGAGCTGGGCAACTCTTCTGCTCCCTCCACATGATGTTGGCTGTGCTATAGTCATCCTGGGACTCAACCCTACAACCTCCAAGATGGCTCCCTCCTATGTCTAGTGTCTTGGCAGTGATGACTGGCTTTGCTAGGATGCTGGGATGGTCAGGCCTCTCTCTTTCTCTGTGTAGTCTTGAGGCTTCTCTCTCTCCATGTGGCTACTCCATGTGGTCTGCCCATCAGAGTAACTGACTTCTTAGATGGTGGCTCAGGGTTCCCCAATGTACAAAAAAAAGTTCCCAGATCTTCTTAAGGTTTAGGCCTGGAACCGGCAGTTTCACTTCTGCACTTTCTAGTTGTTAAAGCAGCCAAAGGGCCAGACCACAATCAAGGGGAGGAGAAAAAGTTCCACCTCTTGACTGGGAGAGTGACAACAAATTTGCCTCCTTCTTAATCCACCAGAGAGCTGAATTCAGAGACTTAGACACTTGTTAGCCATCATGATTAGGGAAGAGAGTGGACACAGAATTCAGGAAGGGCTGAGAAGGAGGGGTGCCTTCTCCTCATCCCTCAAGTGGAAGTCCTGGGCTATCTCAAAACCTGTGGCCTGAGCAAAGGGACCAGTCAATATCTTCTGAACAGCCATGATCTGTCAGACAGCCCCTGGGTTGATCTGAGTAGAGAGATGCAGAGAAAGACAGCAAATTGTCTCTGTGTGCCAGTCTAGCAGCGAGAGACACAACAGAGACACCCAGGACTCAGGAAGAGTGTAATTACATGCCGAGCTGAACTGTACTGACTACCAGTGTAACAGGCGTTCACAAGAGGAAAATATGTTCTCCAAGCTGTTGTCAAAGACTCACTTAAAACAATGTAAACATTTTGGATATAAGCATAGCATAGCCACTTTACAGAGTATTTAAAAAATGAAGGAAAAAAATCACCCATATTCTGGTTCCTGAACACATCCAGGTATACCCTTTCAGTCTTATTCTGTGAGAGGGTACTGTGAGGGGACTTGGGAAACTGCTAAGGGGTGATGGCTTTGTGGGGCTGATTTGTGCTTACTCACAGGGTACAGCAAGAACTTCCTAATCCCCTGCAAAGGGATCTAGCTGGGGAGAAACAGGCTGGGTCAGGGCATTTCCTGGCTCCTCAGCCAAAACGCCAGACTGTGTGGTGGATAAGTGCAGAGTGGTCTCCCAGGCAATTCTTGAGAAGCAAGTCTGGGGAGAGCCCTGGTGAGGCAAGCAGGTGTACTGGGTTCTGAGTGCGGGGGGCGGGTGCCAGAAGGTGGGAAAGGGAGGAAGGGAGGGAGGTGAGAGAGGAGGTCAGAAAAGCAAAGACAAAGGCTGTGTTGAGGTGCAGGGTGGTGGCAGCATGCTCAGTATATTTGTCTATCTGCCTACTGTCTAATGGACATTTATTGCGCCCCTACTGTGTGCCAGGCATGGTATTTGGTCCTAGGATGCAGTGTGACCATGAAAGACAGCTCACAGGCCTGTGTGACAAGCAGTCTATGGGGGAGAGGCCACCAGCAGCACAGCACACAGAGAACACACAAAAAAGCAATTCAGGGGAAGAGGCTCACGCAAGCTTCCGAGGCCATGGTCTAAGTCAAGATCTGAAGGCGAAGTGTTAGCCAAATGGACTGGTGATGGTGGGCTGGGGACAGGAGATGTTCTTAGAGGTGGTAGTAATAGTAATAACAAGCTGAGAGCTTTGAGGGAGAAATGAAGCAATATGGGAAGTCTGGAGTTTGGGGTTTTTCTAGTTGTGGCTTACCCCATGCTAGTTCTGGATGGGATCTTGGGGTGATTGCTTTCAGCATTTTGCCTCCTCTGTGGTTTAAATACTGTGTTCCCTGTGAGGCTGTGACCCCTTTGAAGGCCTTTTGTGCTGTGCTCATCTAAGCATCACCCTGCCCCATGGTTCCCAGCCCACCACTGTGCACAAAGCAGAGGCTCAGAGGACAACCATGGAATGAACAAATGCTGCAAAGCCAACCAGTGTCTTGTACCATTCTTCATGTGGGAAACAAAGGGACAGAACTGGCTGTGTCCGAATTTGCTTCTGCCTCTAACATTTAACGTGCTTTGCAAACCGTAGAGAGGTTTTGAGTAGTCATATGATCATAAAAACAGCAGTGGATAGCACAGCCCTATTTGCGACCCCAAGCCCCAGCCATTTATAAATGTTGCCCCAGCTGGCCAGAGGTACCATGTTCCACATTCACTGATGGGCCCTTGAAAATCAGGTCAGGCGTTTTGTTGGACCAGTTTTGCTTTCCTGGCCTTCACGGTGTCAGGAGTCACCTTCTAAGGCAGGCCTTCCCTCTCCTTCCATTCTAAATGAGTCCCACGCCCACTTCAGTGCCCTCTGTCACAGCCTCCTATTTAGTTTCTTTATAGTATTGTCTATGAGTTGCCATTCTCTTCTTCATGTATTTATTTTCTTCCACATGGTAGAATGTGACTTTTTTTTTAAGTTGGGGGTCTCACTCTGTAACCCAGGCTGGAGTTCAGTGGCACAATCATGGCACACTGCAGCCTAAACCTCCTGGGCTCAGGTGATCCACCTGTCTCAGTATCCTGAGTAGCTGAGACTACAGGCATGCACCACCATGCCCAGCTAATTTTTAAGAAAATTTTGTAGAGACAAGGTCTCCTTATGTTGCCCAGGCTGGTCTTGAATTCCCGGGCTCAAGTAATCCTCTCACCTCAGCCTCTCAAAGTGCTGGGATTACAGGCGTGAGCCACCAAGCCCAACTGAATGTGAAACTCTTGAGAGCCGTGGCCTAAGCTGTCTTGTTCATTGTAGAAACTCTGGTGCCTGGAATGAGGTCTGGCACAGAGTAGAAGCTGCATGAATCCCTGGTGAATGCATGTCTAGCTAGACCCACTGGGAACTGTTTTGTGGGTCAGTGACCCACACTGGTGCAGGTTGCCCTTCTCTTTGCAGGTGACCTTAAGAAACTGTGGCATCTCTGCTAATGAAACCCCTCAGGTAATAGGTACTCATTTTGATCTACCACAAAACTGGAATTCAAAACACCAGCAGTTACAGAGAAGAAGAAAGGACCAAAAAATCGTACCAGGAAAGTCAGCAACTGCTTTGTGGCCAGGGAATATTTTGCTTACAGAGATTGTATAGCCCTTGTGACAAACACCCATGCTGTATTTGTGGCTTTTCTGGTGTGGCTTCCTCCCCACCGCTGGCGCTTTAGACTCACTTGTTACGCCCTCACATGCTTTTACCCCCTGGTTTCTCAGGGTCACACTGACTCATGTACTTACTCACAGATGACTCTTTTTCAAAACAGCATCCCAAATAGGATCTTCAAAATCAGATACTTTTCTTACTTTTTAAAGCTTAGGGTTTATTTTCTCATCTTCTCCACATCATTTTTTAAAAAATCATAGTCTCACACTT
This sequence comes from Cephalopachus bancanus, assembly GCA_027257055.1. NCBI lineage: Eukaryota > Metazoa > Chordata > Mammalia > Primates > Tarsiidae > Cephalopachus > Cephalopachus bancanus. Next base: position 888,411 of record JAPVLO010000546.1, on the reverse strand, counting down.
CACCCAAGCTGGAGTGCAGTGGCACACTCATGGCCACCACAGTCTCATCCTGCGGGGCTCAGGTGATCCTCCCGCCTCAGTCTTCTAAGTAGCTAGAACTACAGGCATGCACCACTGTGCTCATCTAATTTTTATTTATTCATTGTAGAGACGAGGTCTTGCCATATTGCCCAGGTTGATCTTGAACCCATGGTCTCAGGCAATCCTCTCACCTCTGCCTCCCAAAGTCCTGGGATTACAGGCATGAGTAACCATGCCCAGCTTCTACCTCATTTTTGATTCTGAAAAATATCTGGTCATTCATTTGTGCTGAGAGTTATTAATCATTATTCTCAAAAATATTTGCATTTGATTACATTAATTCTGTGCCATTGCATCTGCTGTTCCCTTTCCCTGAGAGATTTCAGTTAGACATGTTTTACAGCAGCAAAGCTGGGGTGAGAACAGAGTTCCAGCAAATTGGTTCTGGTTATATATGCAGCAAAAATGTGTGGATCATGGAGGTGGAAGCTAGGTTTATTTGTCCTTGGCAGGCAGCAGGAAAGGGGTACTTGTGTAACATAGAGACTGGCTTTAGTATGGTGCTCATAGCTGGGAGATGTGGGCTCCAGAGACCTCTGGAACTTCTGTCACTTCCCAGTTGTCACCTAAACCAAGTCATCTACCCTTTTTGAGCCTCAATATCCACATTTGTTTCTTTTTGTTCACTCTTTTTCTTTTTCAGTAGGAGTCTCACTCTGTTGCCCAGGCTGAAGTGCAGTGGAATGTTCACGGGGGGTGACAGCCTTGACCTGCTGGGCTCAGGAGATCTTTCCGCCTCAGCTTTCCAGGTAGCTGGAAACACAGTTGCGTGCCACCACGCCCGGCTAATTTTTTGATTCATTGTAGAGATGAAATCTTGTCAAGTTGCTCAGGCTGGTCTCAAATATCTGGGCTCAGGCAATCCTCTCACCTTCTCCTACCAAAGTGTTGGAATTACAGGTGTGAGCCACCATGCCCAGCCAATATCCATACTTGATATGACGATAACATTACTAGTCCTATTTACCTGCCTGAATTGCTTTGGGGATCAAATGAAATAGAATTTGTGAAAGCATTTTGGGAACCTGAAAGTGTTGTTCAAATCTGAGTTGTTTTTATTAATATCATCCTTCTTACTCTACTAGTAGTATACAGCTTCCTGAATGACTTCTGTCTGCTAGCTACTGTGCCATGTGCTGGGGGTACAGAAAAAAATACATCATTTTTGCCTCCATACCTTGCATAGTCTGGGTTGGGGAGACATGCAAACAGACACTACAGTCCAGTATGAGCAATGCTACGTTAGATGTCCCAGGAAGAGCAGCAGAGATGGGGAGGCGTCAGAGCAGGGGAGGGGGAGCATCAGGATGGACTTTCTGAAACAGGTGAACTGAACCAAGTCTCAGAGGACATGTAAGGCAGGCGGTCTCTGGGTCGAGACGTGGAAGAGGAGGAACTTCCGGTATAAAGATATAGACTGTAAAGAGATAGAAATCAGAGAGAGAGTATGGTGGGCTAGGCACTGAGGCAGCTTTGAGTGTGGGTGCAAGAAGGGTGAGATGAGGCCTGCCTGCAAGAATGAGGCAGGAGGGTGGGCCAGAAGCAATTCGCACACTTTTTTCCAGTGGTAGGGGCACGATGAAGCCTTGGGAAGTTTTCTAACAGAGACACGATTGTCTGGAGGGGTATATGTGACTGGAGGATGGTCAATGGATTGCAGGGAGGCAAGACGAGGTGAGGAGGTCAGTCTTTGGGAAGATGAAAGCAAAGAGTTTGAAACTCCTGCACCAAGGGAATAGGGTTTAAATTCACAAGACAGGGAGGCCTGCCGGTTTCTGGTGGCCCGACAGGTGCAGGGAAGAGTGTGTCTGAGGAAGACACATTGAGCCTAGGAAAACAGGGGTAGGACACCCTGTAGAAATGGGGGCTGGGAGGACATAAATTGTGTTTAAGACATACTGACTTCCACATGGAAATGTCTTGTGGGCAGTTGAGCCTGTGGCTTGGGACCTCAGGAAAAAACTCTGAAGATGCCAATGGGGTAGTCATTTTCATGTAGAAGCCCATCACTGCCATGGGTGGTTGTATGACAGAGAAAAAAACACTGATAGAAGGCAGAAGGAAAGAATCCCATAGTAGATACTGTGGACACTGAAAAATCACCACAGAGGTTGGAAGAACACAGAAGGAAGACATGCCACAGGGAAGAAAGAAGCGGGGGAGGGTTCAAAGATGGAGTTTCATTGAACATGGTCAAAACTCACAGATGTTGACAGAGAAAATGACAGAAAAGTGACTATCTGGTTTGTTCGCCGAGTTGCCCCAGCCAGAGCATGTCAGGAGAGAGCAGGGCCCAGATGGAGAATGGTTGCAAGGGTGGGGACGAGGGGGCAGGGAGGCTGTGCAGGCCATCGCCAGATGCAGGCCTTCTTGGTGAGAAGGGAGGAAAGAGGTCACAGGAGGGCTTTTAAAACTTGTAGAGAAATAAATGTGCTTAAATGCTGGCGGGGGGGGGTGAAAAAGAGAAGAGGGGAATGAAAATGTAGAAATAAAAGTAAGTATTTCAGGGGCCACATTCCTGACGAAGGGGATGAGGACAGGATCCAGAGCACAGACCCTAAAAAAGAAAGAAAGGATTGAGTCAGGCCAAGGAGAACTTAAGGGAGAAGTCAGGAGGTGACAAGGACCAGGAAACAAAAGAGTGGGAGAGCTAGGTGGCACCGAGGACAAATTTTTATCTGAGGACAGAGAAGCAATGACTGGCAAGAGTGTAGGGAGAATGTTTAGCTCTGGGACGCACTCCCTAGCCCATGAAACCCATGCTCCTTGGCCAGAGCACCCACACCCAGGGTCACTGACCCACCAGGCTCAAAAGAAAGTCAGGGCAGGCAAAGAGGGGGCTCATATAGAGCCGGTGGGTAGAGGGGTGTTTATTCAAAATAGAGCAAGTGCCGGGCTCGGTGGCTCAGCCTGTAATCCCACGCTTTGGGAGGCCGAGGTGAGTGGATTGCCTGAGCCCGTGGGTTCGAGACCCGCCTGGGCAACTTGGCGAAACCTCATCTCTACAATAAATCAAAAAATTAGCCGAGTGTGATAGCGCGCACCTGTAGCTTCAGCTACCTGGAAGGCTGAGGCAGAAGGATCGCCGGAGCCCAGCAGGTCGAGGCTCTGGTGGCCGGGAGCCGCCACTGCACTCCAGTCCGGGCGACAGAGTGAGACTCCTACTCCAAAAAAAAAAGAATAAAAAAATAAAATAAAAAAAATAAAATAGAACAAGTATCCAGAGAGAAAAGTGGAAATGCTGAAGAACCCATCAGACAAGAGGAAGTACAGAGCCAAGACCTGGCCCCATGCCTGGAGGTTGTGTGTAAACTTGGCTTTTTATTTATTTATTTATTTATGTGGAAACTCTACTTTTTATTTACTTATTTATTTTTGAGTCAGAGTCTCATTCTGTCATCCAAGCTTGAGTACAGTGGCATGCTCACAGCTACTGCAGCCTTGACCTGTGCTGGACCCAGGTGATCCTTCTGCCTCCAAGTAGCTAGAACTACAGGTGTGTGCCACCACACCCGGCTAATTTTTTGATTGTAGAGATGAGGTCTTACTGAGTTGTCCAAGCTGGCTCAAGCAATTCTCTCGCCTTCACCTCCCAAAGTGCCAGGATTATAGGCGTGAGCCATCGTGCCTGGCTAGAAAGCAGAGGCTTTTTAAAAATTAAGTTGGCTGGGCGCAGTGGCTCACGTCTATAATCCCAGCACTCTAAGAGGCCGAGGTGAGAGGATTGCCTGAGCCTGTGGGTTCAAGACCAGCCTGGATAATTTGACAAGACCTCATCTCTACAATAAGTTAAAAAATTAGCCCGGTGTGGTGGCATGTGCCTGTAGTTCCAGCTACTTGGAAGGGTGAGGCAGAGGGTCACCTGAGCCCAGCAGGTCCAGGCTGAGGTGGGTGTGAGCATGACACTGCACTCCAGCCTGGGCAACAGAGTGAGACTCTAACTCAAAAATAAAATAAAAATAAAAAATTAAGTTGAGTTAAAGTCAGTCCAACATCTAGTTAGAAACTGATTTCTGTATCTTAAGACAATCAATTACTTGACATTAAACTTCTAATTTTGAACTAGTATATGTGTATGAATATGATTATAGCTTAAGTCTTTGATGCAGGAGCTGTGGGAATATTTGAGGCAAGAACAACATGTAGGGTTATCCTTTTTGAACTGCTCCCAGCATTAAATGGTCTCAAAATGTCTCTATTTTGGATGGACACTCCCTGTTCTGAACTTAAAATGAAATCTCCAAAGCTTGCACTCAAGCAGTTTCAGCATTCTCTAGATGATCATATGTGATTCTCTCCCTCAAACTGGGACTCCCCAAACTCAAAACAGGAAAGCAAAAACAGAACGAACAGAAAATTCTTTGATTCTATCATTTTTTAGAGGCTTATTCTCCCCTGCAAAGTATTAATGACCGATTCCACAGTTACTTAGTAAAGTAATAATAATACCTATCTGATCCTGCAAGATTCTATTTGTATGAACATAATTATATGGCTCATAATTATGGAACAGATTGCAGGAAAGAATAACCTTGTGTCCTCAAGAAAATTTTTTCTTTACAAATATGGGATGTGGGAAGCCTTCCTTCAAGTTTTGTATTCCTCCTACCTCCAGCTCTTTATTGAGTATTCACTAAAATGAAGAAATGCCTTAAGCACTTTTGTCTATGAAAAGGGGGGAAGGGGAGAATTAAGTGAAAAGCTTATGCCAGATGTTTCCTTATCTCATCCCAGGAAACAATCTTGGTGGCTGTTAATACATCTTAAATGTCACTTATGGCAGTTGCTTCTGAAACGGATTTGACACATTGCATGTTTTTTTTTTTTGAGTTGGAGTCTCACTCTGTCGCCCAGGCTGGAGTGCAGTGACACGCTCATGGCCACCACAGCCTTGACCTGCTGGGCTCAGGCGATCTTTCTGCCTCAGCCTTCCAAGTAGCTGGAATGACAGGCATGTGCTACCATGCCCGGCTAATTTTTGATTTATTGTAGAGACGAGGTCTCGCCAAGTTGCCCGGGCTGGTCTCGAACCCGTGGGCTCAGGCAATCCATTCGCCTCAGCCTCCTGGAGTGCTGGGATTACAGGCTGAGCCACGAGACCGGCCCATTGCATGTTTTTTTAAGAGGTGGGGTCTCACTGTATTGCCCAGGCTTGAGTGTAGTGGCTATTAACAGGCACAATCCTACTACTGATAAGCACAAGAGTTTTGACCTGCTCCACTTCTGATCTGGGCTGGTTCACCCCTATTTAGTCAAGCTGGTGGTACCCAGTTCCCCGGAGGGCACCATATTGATCTAGAACTGAGTGCAGACACTGGATCAGCATAGTATACTTCAATCCAGAGCTCTTGGCCTCCAGCAATCCTTCTGCCAAGCCTCCTGAATAGCTGGAACTACAGGCACATGCCACCACACCTGGTGACATACTACATTTGCTATCTCTTGGCTCTCTTAAGGAATAACATTCTTGTTTACATATTGATGTCTTAGGGACAAATTCTATAACTATATAGCTGGTGGGAAGCTGATGAAAGAGGAACTATGTAGCACAAAATATGAAGTCTGGAGTAGTGTCTGTCAATTGCAATAGTTTCTAGGCTAAAACTTTTTTTGTAAATTTTTGTGTCTTACATGGATGACAAAACTAGTAAAGTTAGTTGAACACGAAAACAGATCACATTTGTGAAAAACAAAGTATTTGAGAAACAAGCAGTGTTCCTTAAATAGCATGGCTATCATTAAGTCACACTTGCAATTCTAAGAAAAAAATGCATTGATTCCCTGCTTGACTAAAGACAAATTAGAACTGGAAACATATCTGAACATAGAAAGAATAGGCAGAGTAAAGCCTTATTATTAATTTAGAGTCCAATTATTTACTTGGGCTGCAATCATGGCTCTTCTTATTCTTATTATAAAGAAAGATTTAAGCCGAGCTCGGTGGCTCAGCCTGTAATCCTGCGCCTTTGGGAGGCTGAGGTGAGTGGATTGCCTGAGCCCGCGGGTTCGAGACCCGCCTGGGCAGCAAGACCTCATCTCTACAATAAATCAAAAAATCAGCCGGGCGTGGTAGCGCACGCCTGTAATTCCGGTTACTCGGAAGGCTGAGGTGGAAGGATCGTCGGAGCCCAGGAGGTCGAGGCTGTGGTGGCCGGGAGCGGCCACTTGCACTCCAGTCTGGGCGACACAGTGAGACTCCAACTCAAAAAAAAAAAAAAAAAAAAGAAAGAAAGATTTATAGTATAAATAATATTGCCAGAGTCATGTTTAACCTGCTTAAGAGAACACATTCCTTAAATGATCTTATTGTATTAGTTTTATGAAAGCCAGTGATTTTGTAACCTATGAATTGAGACTCACTACAAGTATTTGCAAAGTTACTGCTTTTCCTAATGAATATTTAAAATTCAGATTTTTTTTTACAGATTCAGACTGACATTCTTGTTCATCAAGACTAATTCAGCAAGTGTACTTAACTCAGAAAATGTACTAGTGGAAAAAGTCCAGCCAGTTGGGGAAAAATGTTTCCTAAATGGAGAGAATCTTGATAACCCAACAGATTACATTCTCTTTTCAGAAAATAAATGGGCAACTGGAAAGGGTGGGGAGATTTTTTTTTAGGATGAAGAGGGAAAATGTTGGTATTTTTAACTCTTGCTGTACCGGTATCACTGTGAGACTAGGGCCTCAGTTACAGATATGTGGGCAAATCCTGTCAGATGCAGTGTTTCTTTGATGTGCCGTGCAGCGGACACGATTCTCACTAATGTGGCAGGTCTCCAAGAATCGAACGTGTGGCCTATTTTCTTGTACCAGTGAACTACAGTGCCCATCCTTCAGGTCTCAGTTTCCACATCCTTAACTGCAAATGCAAATACTTGGCTGTAAAATCAACCCAGAGCCTTGGTGGGGAAAGTTCTGAAACAGGCCTGGTATAGGTTGTTAGAGTCACAGAGCATGTGTCAAATTGTAAAGGTATGTGAACACACACTGAGGACAGAGATCACAGACTGCAGAGTAGAAGACTTCAGAGACTTTCTGGTCCAACCTTCCTTGCCATTGAGGAAACTGAAGCCCACAGACTTAACGAAATTTGCTCAGCACCTTACAGCTGTAGCAGCCCTTGTGGAATCAGGACCCAGATTTCCTGACTCCCAGTCCAGGCCCTTGACCACACCCAGGGCATTATGCTCCTTCAGAAGACATGAGTATTATAAAATGATTCATCTTGAAATGAACCATATGACGATAACTTTTCTTAGATGGAATTTGAATTTTATTCTATTTAGATTTTATTTATATTTATGTATTTCTTAGTCGGAGTTTTACTCTGTCACCCAGGCTGGAGTACACTGCCACCCTTACGACTACCACAGCCTCGACCTGTTGGACTGAGGTGATCCTTCTGCCTCAGCCTTCCAAGTAGCTGGAACCACAGGCACGTGCCACCACACCCGGCTAATTTTTTGGATTTATTGTAGAGACGAAGTCTTGCCAAGTTGCCCAGGTTGGTCTTGAAACCTTGGACTCAAGCAATCCCCTCACCTCCACCTCCCGAAGTGCTGGGATTACAGGTGTAAGCCATCACATCCAGGTCTTAGATGGAATTTGGCTTGTCATTTACTGTGCCAACAATTTCTATGGTCACCAAGAAGTTATCTGTTATGATGTACAACCTTCCTTTATACCTCTGGTGTGTAGTATTCCTTTATGGCACTTAACACAGAGTCATTCATTTGTTTTGCCTTTACCTGACTGTCTTTTTTTTTTTTGCGTTGGAGTCTCACTCTGTCTCCCAGACTGGAGTGCAGTGGCCACTCCCGGCCACCGCAGCCTCGACCTGCTGGGCTCCGGCCATCCTTCCGCCTCAGCCTTCCAAGTAGCTGGAACTACAGGTGCGCGCTACCACACCCGGCTAATTATTTATTTATTTATTGTAGAGATGAGGTCTTACCAAGTTGCCCAGGCGGGTCTCGAACCTGCAGGCTCAAGCACTCCACTTACCTCAGCCTCCCAAGGCGCAGGATTACAGGCTGAGCCACCGAGCCCCAGCTAACCTGTCTTCTTGCCTACCACAAAGCTCTGTAGCTATAGAGTTCATGCCTTTCTTCTCTTTTCATTCCCATTGCCCCTAGTTCAACAATTATCGACTGAATGTCTGAAATTCAGAAACGAAGGAAGAAGCAGTGGCCCTTTCACATGGGGCCTGGTGCAATGACAAGCAGATCCTGCATGTGTTGGGAAAAGGCCAGGGTTGGCTTTCTCGTCTGGTGAACATCCGTCACTATGGCTATTTAAGAATCATAAAGCCGGGCGCGGCGGCTCATGCCTGTAATCCCAGCACTTTGGGAGTTGGAGACGAGAGAATTGCCTGAGCTCAGGGGTTTGAAACTAGCCCGGACAACTTGGTGAGTTCTCATCTGTACAATACATTAAAAAATTAGCCGGGCATGGTGGCGCGCACCTGTAATCCTAGCTACTTGGAAGACTGAGGCAGAAGGGTCACCTGAGTCCAGCAGGTGACAGTGGCCGTGAGCATGCCCCTGCACTTCAGCCTGGGTGACACAGTAAGACTCTGACTCAAAAAAAAAAAAGAATCATAACAGCTGACAGCACCATTCTAAATACACTAAGTGCTTTGACTCATTTCATCCTCAGGACCCTATCAAGTACTACCCTCATGTGCAGTAAGTCACAAATGAGACACAGAGTTACAAAACTGAGGCACAGACATGTTTAAATGATTTGCCTTGGGCTCAAAAACCTAAGCCACTAGTAGCCAAATCATGTGCTTCAAACTCCTGGGCTGTCTTGCAGTAAGCCAAGGACTGAAGCAGATAATTTCTCTCCCTTTTGCCCTCTAAGCCAGCTTGTATATTTGAAAATTTAAATAACACCACCACGGTGGACTTCCTGAAATTTCCCCAACCTGGACCCATGTATTTTCACCTCTGCGTTTTCCTGTCTTCCTACTCCTAACCCTTCCTGTTGAACTCATCCTTCACCTCTCGGCTTCTAGTGCCAACTCTGAAAAACTTCCCTGGCCTGCTTTCCTTTAATCAGAATTAATCTCTGTTCTAGATGCCCTTTGTTTAAACCTCAATTTTGGCACTTAGCACCCCGAGGATGAGTCACTTGTGCGTCTATCTCGCTGGCTAAACCGAGAGCGCCAGGAGGGCAAGGGCTGTGTCCTGTCACCCCAGGCCTGCCGCGGGCCCGCCGGGCACTTAGAAGGTGCTCGGGGTCTTGGGGGCCGAGAGGCATCTGTTTTCTAGGCGTCCGGAGTTGCTGTGCGGCGGCCAGGTCTCCTTCGGGACGGCTCTGTGGGCCGGGCTGGCCTCACCCCGCCCCTCCCTGCCCACTCCTGCCCCGGCTCGGCCTCGCGCCTGGCAGCGCTCTGCAGGCCGCGAGGGCCTCTGGTGCCCCGGCCCTGGCCTCGGCCCAGTTTCCCCAGCTTCTAAATGCGGCCCGGAGCTACCGGGGGAACTGGAAAAACACTGGCAGGCGGCCCCACCCCCAGGCCCCGCGGGCCGGGCGGCCGCATTGCTGCGGCTTGGGCCTGCTGCTTGGGAGGCGCTGGGGCCTGGGGCGGGGGAAGCGGGGGAGGCGGCCGGGCGCGGGCGGCTGCCTGCCTGTCAGCGGGAGCGGGCGCGGGCTCGTGTGTCGGCGGCTCCCTCCCCCGGCCCCCCCGCCGCCGCCCGCCCGCCCGCCCGCCGGGCCTCCCGGCCTCCCGCCGCCGCCGCCGCCGCCGCCGCCCGCTCCCCCCGCGGCCTGGCAGGCTGCCGGCTGCACAGGCGGGGGTTCGCGCCGTTCTCACGACCTCTCAGGTTGCCTGAGCTCATCTGGGAGCTATTCATTTCCTGCCAGAAAGCAGGCGGGCCTGCTAAGCAAACCACCTTGGCCGCAGGGCCGCCGGGGCTGGCCCGGCGTGGCCGCCCTGGCCCGCGCCCGCCCGGGCCGCGGGCCCCGGCGGCCTCCCTGGAACCCCCCGGGGCCCCCCCGGCGGGCGCGCGGCGGGGGCAGCTCGTCCGCCCATCTGGTTGCACTTAGGAGCCGCGGAGGAAGCTAGCAGCGGGTTGTTACCGGCCACGGGGTGTGGGAAACGTTAATTGGTTTTAATGACAGGTTTCCCGGGACGGTGGTGACGATGAGGGGGTCCGGCTAAACCCCCGGGTCCCTGTTCCAGAAACACGTGGGGTGCGCTGGGGCGTGCGGGGTGGGGGGGGGCGAGTCTCGGAGTCGCGCGTGTGCGCTGCTGGGAGAAGGCTCTGGTCTTGACCGAGGAGAGCCCTCCCCCCTTCCAGTTCGGCGCCTTTCCCGCTCCGGATGCTGCTGGAGACGGCGGGGGGCCGGGGCCCCGGAAGGTCTCCACTGAGAGGCTAATGCGCACGGCCGCCCAGGCCCGCGGCCCGCATCCGGACGCAGCGCTTGGAGCTGTGCCTTATCTCCCGGAGCGATCAGCACAGCCGCAGGCGAGGGAGAGGGGCTGCAGGCTGTGCCCCAAGGCCGTATAATTAGGCCAGGCCCCAGGGACCCCCAGGGAGGGAAGATTGAAGTCGTCTTTGAAGTTTTGCCGCTGCTCCAGATTCTTAACTGGAGAAATAGCCAGGGTGCAGGAGGGTACAGCGTCTTAGAAATATACCTACTTGGAAATGTCCCAGCGAAGGGAAATGACTTATCCAAGGTGACAACAGCGAGTTTAGTGGCATAACTGGGACAAGAACCAGAAAATCCCAACTGGAGCTTGGGGTCTCCACTCTCTTCCCTTATTGTACAAAATCAAAGGCCTCATCCAATAGTCTAAACCCAAATTTCAGGAAAAAAGAGGAGCGTTCTTTTCAAACTACCAATTATTATTTTTAGCTGAAATGTTTGCTTCTTTTCTTTTGATTTAGTCCCCTCTTCTTAAGAAGATCTTTATGTACTTTTGGTGATCCTAGTAAACATGCATTTTTTTTCCGCATAGGGAAAGATTAATTTGTCAATTGGTGTCCCCTTCAAAAATTTTTCTTGTGACTGTTAAAGAATATCAAATTTTAAAATACTTTTATAAAAATGAGCCCCTGAAGTCTGATTATTTCTATCACAACAGTTAAAAACTCTTAGTGGGATCAGAGGACAGGCTTACCGAATGAAGCATTTGTGCTTGGGCTGGGGTGTCTTAAAGGAGCAATTGTTTTTATGTTTGTGTTCAAACAAGAGGGGAAATGTGGAAAAATGATAAAGGGTGTGTGTGCGTGTGTTTCTTTGGCGGAGGGTGTGTTGGACACCTTTCATGTACACAAAATAAGGCAAGTAGGAGCCAAATTTTTTTTAAAAAATCTTTTAAATCTCTCCCTCTGGGGCCGAAGCTGGGTCCGAAGGTTTCCGGGTTGAAAACTAACTGCCGTCTGCTAGTCGTTCCTATGATAGAGCCGGTCTCCACACTGGCCTGTGGGAAAGGCCAGAGCAAGGCGGGGGAGAGGTAAACCTTTTGAAACAAGACAGAAAATCGTTGGCTTTATCTTTGTTAGGAAGGCTTCAAAGATTGATCTCTCCCGCTTCATCCTTCTCCTCCCAGAAGCCGTTCTGAGAAAAGGGGGGTGAGAGGAGGCCGGCGGGAGGGGCCGGGGCGGGGAGGTGGACTGGCCGGCGGTGGGGGGAGGCGGGCGCAGCCGCCAGACCCACAGCGCGGCTGATGTGTCTGGTCTCGCAGGGCTCGTGGTTTTCATTTCCCCAACACCTGGATGCAGTCAAACACCTGGCCAAATCTGACAAAATCTGACAAGCCTTTGTGATGGGATTTGGAAGAAATTCCCTGCAGATCCTGGCACAGTTTAAAGCTGTCCGCTTTGAGTTAGGACTTGTTAAGGAGGGTTATGTGAGCTGAAACCCGAGACAACCCTTTTGCTTCTATCTGGAGCCCACATCTTGCCTGGAAATGGGGCATGACCAAGCGAAGGGGTCGCTTGCTGTTTGTATTAAAAGGGGGAGATGGCCTGTGAGCCTGCCAGCGCAGCCTCCACATGCTTTCTCTATTAGAGCCAAGCACAGAAACTTATCAAAAACACATGTCTGGTGTTAATCATCTGGGCTCAGGCTCCACTTGGGAGTCTAGCTAACTGTCCCTTGGCAGAAGGAATCTGTTGACCTTTTCAGCTTGCTTGAAGAGGGTGCAGAGAGGCCTTTCAAACTTTTGGGTGCTGGGGAATGTCTACCTGCACCTAAAGACTGGCTAGCTAATGACCCCCCTCCCAACACCTGAAGGAGACTTAAAGTGTTTTTACTTCAGATGTTGAAGAGCTACCCCAGCAGAGCAGAGCCGCCCTTAGTGTGCAGTGGGCAGGAGGATTGGATCCATTAACTTCATGAATTCAGTCCTGTTCACCTTCCTCAGAGGGAGCCACAGAACAAGGACTGAAGACTTACCCAACTGCAACTTTAAAACATTTTTTTGGAAATCCTTTAAGAGCTCGACCACAGATTTATCAGGAAAGCCATTTCAGATGGCTTCGTGTAAATTAAATGGAATTAAGTCTTTTTGATTCACGGAGGGTTGGTGAAAGGTTTGATGGATTTTTAAAAAATGTTCTTTTAATAGCAAAAGAGCCAATTCTTGAATTCAAGATTACATGTAATTCATATTCCACCAAAAGCTTTTTTTGCATATTCTGAAATAATCAGTTCTAAGACATAAAAACCTTCATTTTTTTCTTTTATTATATTTTCTCAAATAAACTTCCCAAAAGGAAGATATTTTAAGAGCATTTTCAAACATCTTTGGCATCACATAAAAAAGAAATCTCGTGTAAAAAACGAAATGTCATCTGAACTTTTATAATACAAAGGCGCAATCCAATATGAACATATAAAATATATACAAATATAGTGCATGGTCAGTCACTTAATACAGCTCTCTACAAAAAAGTAACTTTTAGAAATTAAAAAACAAAACAAAGTAACCACTTAGTCACGAGTCCTCTTCTCTCCCAGTATTCAAGTTCCTGTTTAGTGTCCGGAGAGAAGAGCAGTGTGTTGGGGAGTTTAAGGGGAGGGGTGGCCTGAGCCCCTCAGTTCCGCCACGGCCTCCACATGGAGTCCGCCGTGAGCGAGGGGCCGCTGGAAGGCGACACTGCGTTGGGGCCCACGGAGGTCCCGCCGTTGCTGGTGTAGACGGGGATGACCGGGCCGCTGTGAGCGAAGGCCCCGTTGGGGATGAGGAAGGCAAACTGGCCGTCAGGAGCGGGTACCACCTGGAAGCCGCCGAACACCTTAGCCGCCTCTCCAGCCTGGCTGCCCAGCTTGCAGGGTGCGCCGCCGGGAGGGGGCGCCGCGCCCCCGGGGATGGGCACGAGCGGCGGCGGCGGCGCGAACGGCGCGTGCTGGGGGCCGCCGGGTCCTGGCGGGGGCGGCGGCGGCGCCTGCAAGGCGGGGTGCGGCTGCCCGGGGTAGGTCATGGCGTTGATCTGGGTCATGCAGTTGGCCAGGTGGCCGAGCAGCCGGGTGCGCACCTCGGTGTTGACGCCCTCGCACGTGGACAGGAAGCGGGTCACCTCGTTCATGCACTCGCTGAAGCCGGCGCGGTACTTTCCCAGCACGCTCGGGTCTGTGCTTAGCGCGGCTGCGGGCCAAGAGGACACAGACGGGTCACCGAACGGCCCCGGCCCCATGGCCACTGCCTCCCCGCCCTGGGAGGTCCCTGTAGCGCGCCTCCGTGACCACGCGCCCGTGAAACTGCCTCCGGCTGGGAGGGTGGGGTGACTTTAGAAAACCCAGCCGCCTCGCCTCACCAGCGTGGCGGCCGAAGCCGAGACACTCCCTCTCGTTCTCTGTCGCTCCATTTAAACCAATCTCAGCCCCAGATATGTCACTCCCACCCCCGCGCGCGATGTGACCTTGGGCAAAGCCTCCCAATCCATCATCTGAGCCTCATCTCCTCCTCTGGAAAGGGGGGGTGTGCTAAGCCAGCTGACCCACAGGCTCCACGCGACTCAAAACCGCCACGGTCCTAAGTGCTTTCGTCCTACCCGCTTCCCCCAGAACCAAGCCGCCCGCCACCCTCGCGGCTACAACCTCTCTCCCTCCCTTTCCGGAACAGTAACAACTTGGAGTTGCGGCTATAAATAAGCCCCAGACCGTGGGAACGCGAGAGTGAGCCAAGGCAGTAAAATGTAGCTGAATGCCTCTCACAACCACGGGCGGAAGTCTGGAAGAAATCACCGCGGGGCGAGAGGGACGCCCGCGGAGGGGGACGCGGCCAGCCGCCCTCACCCGTCATCTGCGCCCGCTGCAGGTTCCGGAGGTGCTTCACTGTCATTTCCAGAATGTCCGCCTTCTCCAGCTTGGAATGCCGCGAGCTCTGCGCAAAAGAGGAGAGAAGAGAGGGCAGTGAGGCCCCTGTCAGTCGCTTCGGAGTGCTGGGGATCCCTCTTCCCCGCCGCCGAGCGGATATCCCGGGATCTCCGCGAGGGGGGTCCCGGTTCTCCCGCCCAAGAGAACGCAGTGCGGGCGGGTGGTAGATCCTGCAGGCCAGGGGTTTCAATTCTTAGTAGATGAGAAATATTATTTTAAGCTAAAAATAAAGGAGCAGTACCGCCTACTTACATCTTTTTTAAGAGCATCCAAAATCAGTGTTTTCAGCTGGCTCAGACTTTCATTTATTCTTGCTCTTCGTCTTTTCTCCATGATCGGCTTTGATGACTGCAAAGAAATAAACACATAAAAAGGGCCCTGAGTTCCCATGGGATTTGCCATTTCACCCCGGGGTTTAAAGAGAGAAAGGAGTCTCTCAACCCCTATTTAATTTTTTTTGGGGGGGGACGAGGGCTGCAAAGAAATACAGGTATTGCCCTTACCTTTCTGTGCTCAGATGCTGTCTTTGGTTTATCCGGTGTCGTGTTGACACTGGCTGGGGTAGCAGCCACCGGGGACGAGTTATTTTTCTCCATTATATCAGCTGGCATCTTTTTTTTTTTTTTTTAATCCCTAGAGAATTTTATTTTTGGAGTCCTTCACGAAAAATAAATTTTTGTTTATGTCCCTTTTACTTGAGACTTTCACAAAACTACTGAGCAAGTGCTGAAGGTTTACTATAATATTTTATGCTACTTGGTGATCGGTAGCGCTATTCCAGGACCAAGGAGAGAGGTAGACGGGGGATTCCGCTGTTATCAGCACCAGCTCCGGATCCTGTGTGATCCCCAAGCCCTGGCGGCCTCTATATATATCTGGGACTGCACGCGAACGGCTCGTGTGAAACTTCCCAAACTTTCTTTCCCACAGTAACTTTCAGCCAATGGGAGGAGGAGACACGCGGCACCGCTCGTGGACCGCGCCCCCCCATTGGCCGCCAGGCACAAGGTCTGGCGGCCAATGGCGCGCGCCTGAGCCCAGGGCACCGGAGGCTACAACGTCAATCAAACTTAACCCTTTGCTACTCTCCCTCTGGGCTTTGCTTTAGAGAGGATTTTTTTTTTCTGCTTGGTTTTGGTCTCATCCATTTCTTCTGGGGGCCAGGATCTTTGCTCTTTATTCCCTCTCCTGTAACAGAGCTGCTGTGACTGTCGTGAGAAGTTCATTGGATATATATATAATTTTTAAAAGGCGTAGAAGAACAGGAATAAAATATATGAGCAGTGGTTAAAAAGAAAAGGGGGTAACTCGTCAAAGATATGAGTTACCGACACATTTAAGTGACTTCCCGCTCAGACTTTATACATTCAGGGGATGAAATTTTAGATTATTCAGAAGAAGGACCAAAAAATTTGCTTCTTGCATACAGAAAAGGAAAATTTGCCTTCCACCTTACGTTTGTAGGGTTTTCGGAGCAAGACTGTCCCTGAATCCCGCCTCCACCCACCTCTTTCCTCCATCCTCTTCTGGAGTTGGGGCCTCGGACCCCGCGCTTCCCCAGGAAACAATCAGAATAATTTCCAACCGGGTAGAAAGGAAATGGAATTTCAAATGAAAACTGAACAAGAGGGGCTTTGATGGCAATAACTCAGGGACGCGCGCGCTCCCCACCACCCTCTCCCTTTCCACCCGAGGGCTCTGGGTTCTGCGGCCTTTCGCGGTGGCGGGCAAGGAAGCAGCCTCTCCCTCCTGGCTCAGCGGGCGGCCGCGGCAGCCAGGGCGCCCGTCGCGCGCGGGCCCTTTAAGAGCGACACCGGCCGAGCTGCAGTTTGACATCAGCCGGCCGGCGAGGGCGAGCCTGGAGCCGGAGCACGTGCCAGGATGTTTTATTGCCGCCGCGGCTGCGGCCGGGCCGGGAGGATGTGTGTGTGCGTGCGTGTGTGAGTGTGTGTGCGCGCGCCCCGGGGGCAGGGAGGCGGGAGGCGGGGGGCGGCGGCGGGCGGCGCAGAGCGGGGGCTGGTTCCTGGTCCCCGGGAGAAGCCAAGAAGGTAAATAGCAGCTGCTGTGCTCGAGCCTGGGAAAACCCCGCCCCCTGCGCCTGGCCTGGGCTCATTGGCGCGCGCTGCGTGCGTGTGTGTGTGTGTGTGTGTGTGTGTGTGTGTCCGGGGCCCCCTCCTCCGGCCCGCCAGGCCAGGAATCCGAGGGGGCGGCGGGCTGGGAGCCGAGCCCCGGCGCTTACTCTGTCTCCCCCTACCCCCTCCCCGCCGCCCCCGGCCAAGGTCAGCTCTTCCGCGGGGAGCGCACGCCTCGGGGTGAAGAGTGGGGAATTATTCCAGCCTCCACTCCCCACCCCTAATTTCGGGCTTGGGGTTTTCAGTCCGCCGAAAGCCTGTCTTGCCGCAGCCCGGGGAGGGGGGCTCCTCCTTTGCTCCTTGCCCCCGCCCTCCCCCCGCGGGGCCCTGGGCGCCCGCCGCGGTCACGAGATGCCTGACCGCACTTAGGAAGCGGCCGGGTCAGCCTCCTGCCTCCGCTCGGCGGCTGCGGTCACGGCGGCTTCGCGCCGCCCGCCCCTTCCCCGGGTCCAGGGCGGCCGGGCGGCTCCCCCTCGCCGCGCCCGGGAGGCCGCCGGCGGCGGCCGGGAGGAGGCGGGCGGCGCGGGCGGCTGCGTGCTGCCTGCTGGCCGGGCCGCGCGCCGGGAGGAGCCGCCGCCGCCGCCGCCGGGTGCCACGTGGCGGGCGCCGGGCCGGGAGCGCCGGGGCTCTGGCGGCGGCCTCCCGGGGGGATTTGCCGAGCCGGGCGGGCGGCGCGCACTGCTCCGGCCGGCCGCCTCCCGCCCGCCTGCCCGGGTCGTCCTCTCCTGTGCCCCCACCCCGCCGCGGCTCGCGGCTCAGGCGGCTCCCGGCAGCCCAGGAGCTGAGCGTCTTGTTTGATGTCGCCTCCCGCCCCCTCGGCCCTTCCCGCGTCCCGGAGGCCTGGCACACATTTCTCAGACACTTCATTCCTTCCTTCCTCCGAGCTCCCCACTGAGATAACGTCGTAAATGATTTCACCAGATCTCGTCCCGGATGAGATGCGGGGGGTTCTGACTCTGGGTGACCTTGGGCATGCCCCCGTTTCTTTCACTGTGGAACACACGCGCAGTGCCAGACATTGTGTTAAACCCTGGGATTTCCACGAGGGAGATCCAGTGGCAGTCTGCAAGACGTTTACAGTCAACTGCTGAGGCAGACAGTTTCTGATTGATGACCGGGCATTCCTCTGGTTTTCTTTTCTCTTTGGGCTTAGATCTGGAGAATCTACACAAAATAAGAAACCACACCTGTTTGGACAACAGCATTGTTGCTCTACCTGGTGTTACAGGAATGAATAAGATGGCTATTGCCCTCAGGAAGCCCACAGCTTTGAAATAGACGCATATACTCATAAGTATAGCTGACATCTAAGGATTTCCTGGTATATTCCTCTTGGAGGTCCTAGTTTCAAGAGAGACAGTTGTGTGTCTAGACAGAGGTGGAGTGCTATGGAGGTTCAGGAGAATTAACTTATACATTGGGGTACCTTGGAAGACTTCCTGGAGGAGGTGGCCTGTGTACCTTGAAAAATAGGCAGGGTTGGGGGGGTATTAGAAATGTGCTGAGTCATGGGGCTCAGAATAATGGAAATGTACCCAGGGCACTAAAGGCCAAGACTCTGGAACCAGAAGTCTTTAGTCAGGGAACATGGTCTGGAGCCCACAGTATGTGAGGGGACTGGAGGAGGAGGCCTGAGGCCATATTACAAGCCCTTTAGACATCTTGCTGTTATAGGACATTGGACCTTATCTTTTTTTGTTTTTCTTTTCTTTGGACCTTATCCTTAGACAATGGAGAGCCACAACATGTTCTTGAGCAGAGAAAAGATGACTCTGGCAAAAGTGTGGAGAGTGGATTGCAGGGTTTGGAGACAGAGAGGCCAGTTAGGAGGTTCAAGCTAGTACAGAGGTTCCTAGGTGACAGATGTAGACTGACACTCATCCAGAGCCACCTGCCTAGATCCAGGTCACCTAGGCCTTGACTGTGCGTTGTCCAGGGGCCTGAGTTCAACAGAAACCCACCTATTTTTTAATTGAATGCAGCGTTTCCAACTCTCCCCCCTCACCTGGAGTCTATCCAAGAATCCTTGTGGCTCTGGTCACATTAACCTTCTAAGCCTCGTTTCTACCTTCCAGGAGAGCCCTCAAGTCTTGCAGCCAAATGTTTATCTCATTGCGGGGTAGGTTTACTCACTCTTGCCCCTTGGGTTATTCTCTGGGATTTTTTGTGTTTTCTTAACACACTGCAGAGTGGGCTGTGCCCTATCATGTTCTGAAGAAATGATGAACAATGTCTCCTTTGTTGACCTGCAACCTGGGCCAATGGGGTAGAACTTTTTTTTTCTTATTTTAAACAGATGGAAAAGTGGCGATGACAGAAAATTGTCTGTTGCTTTTGGAGAACGTGGGGTTTTCCTGTGTGGTTAAAATCCTCTTGGTGAAAGGTGATGAGCCTATGCAGTAACCTTCTTTTTGTTGTGCCCCCAGTATGCTTTGCAAGCTCCTTAAAATGCTTCTACTCAGCGTCTGACTTTTAAAAAACTGCACAAATACACTGACCCAGATTCTTCCAAGGAACTAAACCCTTCCCAGGGAAGCATTTTAACCCTTTCCAGGTTTCCTCCAAATCTTTCAGAGCCCAGTACTTCCTCCACTAAGCTCTGCTATGACATTGACTGCTGTCTGCTGTTGGGCCCTAATTAACTTGTGGGGTTTGCCCCCTGTCCCTTCTAAGAGCCTTTTTCATTGGATTCTGTTCCCCCCTAGGGACTTGGCACCCTGAAGGTGCAGGGAGAATGCAATATAGTCAAGTTAGGGTCTCATTCCGGTGCTTTAAAGCAACCTTATGAATCAAATAGTTAATCGGCAACTCGTTTACTGTCACTTTAGGGGTGCTTAGACTATAGAATGAGCAAGTAGCTTTCACACACCCACATTTTTACATGGAGGGCTCAAGTCACCAAAAATTAGCTATGAATTTGTGTCTGGACCAAAAAAAAAATTCCACGAATTCTCCAGTTTTCTACTCTAGCCATTCAAAGAGGAAGTTTCTTGCAGATGTACTCACAGATTATTTTTCAGTATCCTTATTTTTCAGTATCTGGGCAGTGAACACAGGACCAAGTGGGCCCTCTCTCTACCCTTTCTCAAAGGGGACAGAAAGCTCCTGAACTCAAGAAAAGGCTTTTGAATTTGGAAGGCTTCTCTAGTGGAAACAGCCTTTATTTTTCAGCCATCCTCTTCCCCCTACTCCCAAAGCAGAGGGAAAATCGAACCCTGTTCATCAGTAGAGGTCACTTCTTTGATCCTACTGTGATATGAGCAAAACACAATGCATCTTTCCCACTATATTATGCCCAATAAATACAGCCAGGGGCTCCTGTGTCTGTCTCCTCCCACCCCCACCTCCCCACCCCCCACCCCATGAAGAGCGATTTCTGTCTTGTTGCATCACCTGTTTGCTTTCAAACCATAAAACAAATAACTGCATCTCTAGTGAGACTCCCCTTTGTCCCCTAGGTATCGGGATGGTTTGTGGGTTTGGTTTAAAGCTACAGAGAGGAGAGAGTGAGAGAGGAAGAAAAAAGGTATTTTGCCTGAGGACTTGAAGCTTTTTTTTTCCCTTTTCCTCCGCATGACTGACTTTCTCACACTCAGATTCCCTCTAGCCTGCCAGAGACGTGGTGGCTGCCTTGCCAAGAGCTGTCCTGGGAGGGCTATTGAAAGAGCCTTGAGTAAGTACACACGGGGCGGATTTTCTCCTCCCCTTGGTACCTGCTCCGCACCTGTACAGGGAGCAGTCCCACACATATCACCTGATCACAGCCCTTTCAGAGACCGTGAGAAAAATAAAGCCCGGGATAGAAGAGACATGTTTGTCGGTCTCTCCAGGGCTGCGGCCAGCTTCCTGCAGTCTGATGCCCAGAAACAGCACATTCCAGGGTGGTTGTGCACACACGTTTGCCGGTGCGCGTGCCGGGTGGGGGCACCTTTGTAATGATCACCTCGCTGCCTCCGTCCTCTGGTATCTGCCTGACTGGCAGTTTAGGATCCTTTGCTGGAATCATTATTGTGTCTGTCTTTCTTTCTTTTTTTAAAAGCAGGATGTATTGAGAGGACAGAAAAGCTCCCACAGTGGGAGGGGACCTGAGGAGGTTGCCCTATTGTTGTCTTTCTAGATAAGAGTCTGCAGCACTCATTACAAAATTTGTAACCAGGGATTTTTTTTTTTACCTGTAAAGCCCCCGACATGGAATTTCAAATTGTGCCTATATACATGTATTATCAGGAGCTTAATAAACACTTTTCAAATGAATGAACAAATGCCTCAATTTTTTATTTTCTAGAGGAGAGGGTCCACAGCTTTCAGCAGAATTGCAACGCTTTTTGCAATCAAAAAAGGTTAAAGAAAGCTGATCCAGGCAATCTCTGCTTTCTAGTGGGTACTCCTAAGCCCTAGACAGGGGAAGGGACTTGCTCAGCAGCCCACAACGACAAAAGGCCAGGGTGTTACAGGGGTGTAGGGTGGGCGGTGCTCTTTCCACCACACCACAGTGCTGCGGTCCTTGGATAATTTTAGTTTGGGCTTATAGAGTTGTGATCATCATCAGCGCTAGCATTTAAAATAGACACACTAATAAAGGTACTTTGAATTTCTACAACATTCCCCCCCTTAATTTCAAGGCACTTGAGTAGCCCTGTACCCAATTTTTGGATGGAGAAAGTAACAGGCAAGAAAGCAAAGTGTTTGTCCAGAAAAGAGGATTCGGGAATGCTTGGAACAAGAGCCCTGGTTGCCATGCAGAGGCATTAGAAACAACTGCAACTCTACATTCCATCTTTGATAAAAATAAGTTGCTACTTCTGAACAAAATGCCTGGTTGATTTCTGGCCAAGCTCGGACCTCACACTGCAGACTGGGGGTGGGGGTGGAAAACAGAAGCTTTCAACACAGGCTAATAGCAGCCTGTAATACTTCTCCCTACCCTGCCCCCCTCCCCCAACCAACACTCGCTTGGAGCCACTGAGACCAAGGGAATGTGCACTTTTCTAATGGGCTCTGAAGAGGATGGTTGCCAAGAAAGCCTTTCCCAGTGGGGTGGAGGCGGGGCATCCTGGAATGGCTTAACTCACACATTTGGCCAGGCCACAGCAGCAACAGTGGGAAGGCTCTGAATGTGCTCTTAGCTAACCTCCTAACCTTTGAGCAGGGCTTCAGTGAGGCCAACCTGCAGACCCAGGGATGAAGGAAGGCATTCCCGTGGAATCACAGGGTTACTAACACTCACCCTTGTGTATGAAAGGCTCAGAACTGTACTAGGGCCGGGGCATGTAGGAGCAGGCTCAGGGACCCCAGGAAGACTCGGGAATGTGGGGTGATGCCTAGCCCTTTTAGACCTAAGGCATACATTTCTTTGGCTTTCTAATAAGTGGCTCAAATTGTGATCTCACCCAGATATTTCCAAAAATCAAAAGAAGAACTTAACCAACCAAAAAAAACCATTTGGTAGAACAGGACTTGAAATGATATGGAATGTATGTATACAGCATATTTTAAATGACAGTCATCACAATCATCATCCTGGCATTATCTCACATTTTATAGAAAGGTGGGGATGACAGTGGCTCAGCCTGTAATCCCGTGCCTTTGGGAGGCTGAGGTGAGTGGATTGCCTGAGCCCGTGGGTTCGTGACCCGCCTGGGCAACTTGGCGAGACCTCACCTCTACAATAAATCAAAAATTATCCAGGCATGGTAGCGTGAGCCTGTAGTTCTGGCTGCTTGGAAGGCTGAGGTGGAAGGATCGCCGGAGCACAGCAGGCGAGACTGCGGTGGCCGGGAGCGGCCACTGCACTCCAGTGTGGGTGACAGAGTGAGACTCCAACTCAAAAAAAAAAAAAAAAAAAGAAAGAAAGGTGGGGACGAGAGAGGCAGGAGAAGGAACCTGAGAGTTCAGCATATCAGCTCACTCATTTATTGGATTCGGAGACTGAGCCTACAAAGAAATGACACTCACAAAGTCAAACAACTTTCCCAGAGAGGGAATAGCAAAGTCAGAGTTAGGCTCACATTTTCTGTACACCAGTCTAGAAACTCTCCCCACTGTATCTGTGTATGAGAAAAACATTAGAAAATATCATCTACAGCAAGTGACTGACACTACCACCAAAGATGAATTTTACAGCTGCAAAACCGAGCTTTCTGGTGGTGTGTGGTTTGGGTAGTGCCACCGAGCACAGGCAAACTCCAGGTTTGCTGCACTGGGATTCTTTCTAGAGTTTGCTCATCAACCTGTACTCTCTCAAAAAGAAGGGATCCTGGTTTCTAAGTTCTAGGAAATAGGAAGCCTCTTGCAGGAGTTACACAGAACCGGCAGCTTGTCTCTCAGTTGACCAAACCAAGCCAAGCCACATGTCCTCCCTCCTTCCTTATAAATGCCAACTTGTTTCCCGTATTTATGCTCTAAGAGGAAGATTGGTGGAGGGAATGATTTCGGCTCCTGGATCTGTGCTCCATTGGTGCTAAATGTTATCTCAGGACCAAAAAGATGTGATGTTAGGGATGCAGTGAAGGAATTAGAGCACGGAGGCACTGAGCTGCTGACTGACTTCAGATTCAGTAGAAGGAGAGGTGAGAAAAAGAAAGAATTTTTCAGGTGGTTGAGAGAGGATGTTTGCATGTAAAATATGTATTTTCCTTTTAGGTCAAACATAGAGAAGAGAAGATGGTCCAGGCAGCTGTAGCTCAAGACTTTGATGGATTGTAGCATGGTTGGTACATTCTGGTCTCTTCTACAGAGTTAGCGGTACTTGTCTCCCTACCTTGCAGTACCTGGCAGTTGATAAGGCACTTCTGAGACCATTACAGTATTTTGTCCTCATACATAGTCGTATGTTCTAGACTTTCTAAACTGGAAGGACTTTGGTGGACAGCCCAGGAAGGGAGAGAGGATTTCTGTGGTCAGTGCAGGAGACATTTGACTGGATCACAGGTTGTTGGGCATACAGGATATGGGGAGAAATGCTTTCTGGAAAATAGTACCTCTAGAGAGACAAGACAGGGCAGGGAGTTTAGAGACCAGGAGAGAACCGACTTTTATTTCTCAGGGAGAGCCATCAGCAAGAGTAAGACTTCTAGAAACTGGAACAGAGCGACAAGGGAGATATCTGTTGATCTGAGACAGAATGTCAGTAATCCAGAGGACAGGCTCAACTCTGAGGGAAGGAGCAAGGAAGAAAAGTCGTCATCATAATCATGCCTTTCTTGTGGAGAAGAACCAGAAGGGAGAT
Source organism: Cephalopachus bancanus (assembly GCA_027257055.1). Taxonomy (NCBI): domain Eukaryota; kingdom Metazoa; phylum Chordata; class Mammalia; order Primates; family Tarsiidae; genus Cephalopachus; species Cephalopachus bancanus. Next base: position 864,639 of record JAPVLO010000546.1, on the reverse strand, counting down.
ATGCGGAGATGGAATATCACTTAGCAAGAAGTTTATTGAGCAGATTCTGGAAATGACAAGGAGGTGATGCCTAGTTTCCTCTGAGTTGAGGGTGGAGCTGCTTAGGTCAGCATTCAATGCTGAAAATCTTTTGGGAGAAGATATCAGAAAAGAAGGCCAGGTTTGTGACTGATGGCCTTTGTAGCATCACATCTCACTGGTTAGCTAAGGTTTGTTCTATGCTGTCTGTGTCGCTATGGGTATAAACATAAAATCCCATAGACTGGAAAGGGGTGATGACATGGATCTGGAGCAATGAGGAGACTGCTTGCTGCTGTGTAACCAATCTGAGGGTGGCTCAGAACAAAGGGGGAGGCAAGTACACAGACTCCTCGGAGCACGAGGGAAAGGACCAAGTGTTAATCTCTGTGGTTCCTTAACCCCAGTGGACAGCTGCCTGCATAATTGAACTCATTTTTGGGGTTCCTTCAGTGCCACTTGGTGTATAGATGTTATGTGAGGTAAGGAAAAGGAAGCTCTACTTTTGTTGGCTTGGACTTTCACAGACCAGCCTTGGCTGAAATCTGAGAGGACCTAGCCAGTGCAAGTTCTCTTATAACACACTGGTGTGTGCCAGGCTTGCCTGACCTCAGTGGAGATCTCTTGGTAAAGTCCCAGAGCTTTGCCAGCTCCTGAAAGAGGTGACCAGGCCATGCACATATCATACAGGTATCCAGCTGTGACCTTTACCACAACAGACTCCCACAGTCTCAGAGGCACTTATGTCCTCAAATTCAAGTATTTGATCTCCTTGTTCTGGGTGGCTATCCAGCCCTTTACACTCTCCTCACTTGCCCTAAAAGCCCCACCACTTGGGACAGATGTAGACTTGATGTCTAGAAACAGTTGTCATCTGAATGAAGGGGTAGAGTCACAGCTTGTTTTCTTTGTATTGAGTGAATTTGTACTGATGTCAGGGGTTAAAACCATCCAATTTCTAGTTGTTTAACTTAATTTCACTTAATAAATATATTTGAGTACTTAATGTATGCAAAAGAAATCACACACCTATTTTGACAGTCACTTCCATCCCTGCCTGTTGCTCAAATGCTATATATCTGTGCAGAGTGGTGACATCCCAGGCTTGTTGCAATATAAAAATTTCCCCTTTACCTCCAACATTCTTCATCTCCACTGCTTCTCTGATAAAGAAACTATGAAATATGGTTTTTGGTGAAATACTTTTCACAGAATAGGCACCACCAAATCACTGGAGAATAAATGCATGAATGAATTTGGACCTAAGGAAACAGATTTTATTGGAGAGTCAAGGAACCCTCAAAAGGTCGGTCAGCATATTTTTCTTTTTCTTTTTTTAAGTTGGAGTCTCACTCTCTCATCCAGGCTGGAGTTTGGTCAAACACTCATGATCACTGCAGCTTCAACCAGTCAGGCTCAGGCAATCCTTCCACCTCAGCCCTCCAAGTAGCTGGAACTACAGGGACATACCACCACTCCTGACTAATTTTTTGATTTATTGTAGATTTGAGGGCTCACCAAGTTGCCCAGGCTGGTCTCGAACCATGGACTCTGGCAGTCCTCTCACCTCTGCCTCCCAAAGTGCTGGCATTACAGGCATGAGCCACTGTGCCCAGCAAGCATATTTTTTCTAAATTTTCTTGTTGAATCAAAGGGGTGGATTTACTTTGACAACCCATAATGACCCCTCCCGGGCAGCCGGGATACCCCTGTAGACAACTCCACTCTGTTTCCACCAGGTGAATTTAGAGGAATCTGTAGCTGTCCATGTTTTCCCAGGCCTATCTTTATTGATGGTTATTAAAGACACACCACCACATGGCAATATGCAAGTACAAAGTAATTCCCAGTGTAAGGTGCGTGGGAAGAAGGAAGATACTGAGCTCCCAAACAATTCTACTGTAATCACAGCATGCCATATCTACATGTAGTTAATAAGTAAGATTTCAGCAGGCAGCTTCCACTGCTGGGAAGCAGATGAAAAGGGAAAAAAGGTCAGAGAGCAGATCACTGGTCCTTCTGGAAGACTGGAAACAAAAATGGGAAGGATGCCTGGAACAGGTGAGTCTGGTAGGCAGGCAACCAGGCAGTGCATATGTCCAGCAAATGGTTTTGAGGGAGGGCCACTGATTACCCTTTCTCCCTACACCCCTCAATACCTCCCTTTTCATGCTAGCTTTTCACGGAAGATTCTGTATAACCAAGAAGTAAATAGTAATCATGCCCTTAAATAAGTGTAAATAGAGCACATAAAAATACCTGGCTTTTTTTTTTTTTTTGAGTTGGAGTCTCACTCTGTTGCCCAGACTGGAGTGCAGTGGCCACTCCCGGCCACCGCAGCCTCGACCTGCTGGGCTCTGGCGATCCTTCCGCCTCAGCCTTCCAAGTAGCTGGAACTACAGGTGTGCGCTACCACACCCGGCTGATTTTTTTTTTTTAATTTATTGTGGAGATAAGGTCTTGCCAAGTTGCCCAGGCGGGTCTCGAACCCACAGACTTAGGCAATCCACTCACCTCGGCCTCCCAAAGTGCGGGATTACAGGCTAAGCCACCGAGCCTGGCAAAATACCTGTTTTTAAAGAGCACCCAACACACCTGTTGTTTTACAAGGCTGAGTGATATCAATAAAGAGGGCTATAAAGCTAAGGTGAAATGTCCTCTTTCTTTTTTGAGTCGGAGTCTCACTCTGTCACACAAGCTGGAGTGCAGTGGCACGTTCACAGCCACTGCAGCTTTGACCTGCTGGGCTCAGGCGATCCTTCCACCTCAGCCTTCCAAGTAGCTGGAACTACAGGCGCATGCCGCTATGTCCAGATTATTTTTTGATTTGTTGTAGAGATGAGGTGATGCCAAGTTGCACAGGCTGGTCTCGACCCCTTGGACTCAGGCAATCCTCTCGCCTCTGCCTTTCAAAGTGCTGGGATTACAGGTGTGAGCTTGAAATATCCTCTTAAATAGTGCCTTCCTCCTCTGTGAACTTCAAGTGTTTTACAGTTGAGATTTGACTGGCCTGGTGATTATTTCTGTTAGGAATGTTGAACTTAGATTTATGTAGACTTTCAGGCAAAATGGTATTGACTGCTCAGGTTCTTGTTCCAGCTTGTTCACTTTCTAGTTGTATGACATAACCACTCTGCACCTCGATTTACTTATCTTTTCAATGGGGGAGAGATATTCATAGTTCCTATCTTACAGGATTGTAATGAGGACCAATATATGTAACTTGCCTAGAACAGTGGCTGGCACATTGTAAATACAGTATAAATTCTTAGCTACTTTCATAATTAGTATGTGTATATCTCTTATATGTGAGATAGGTACCTTGAGTCATCTAAAAAAGTTCACAAGATGTTAATATGCTTTTTTTTTTTTTTTTTTGAGTTGGAGTCTCTGTTGCCCAGGCTGGAGTGCAGTGGCACACTCACAGCCACCCCAGTGGTGACCTGTTGAGCTCCGGCAATCCTTCAGCCTTAGCCTTCCAAGTAGTTGGAACTACAGGTGCACACTCCCATGGCTGGCTAATTTTTTTTTTTTTTATTGTAGAGACGAGGTCTCATCAAGTTGTCCAGGCTGGTCTCGAACCTGCGGGCTCCCAAAGTGCTGGGATTACAGGCTGAACCACCCAGCCCGGTCGGTGTTAATATTCTTAGAAATATTATTAATTCTAAGAAACAGATGGACAATCACTCTGGTAAGTTGATGCGTAAAATTGTTGACAAACTGAATGCTTCAGTTGGTCTTTCGTGAGTCACAGACTCTAGGGCCAGGTGAAACCTTAAAGTATTATCTGACAACTCCTTTTTCAAGGAGGAGGGTCTCTACTGCTCAAACACTATGATTTCAGCTTTGTGTTTAGGTGGATGCAAGACTTGTGGGGCCCCACCTGGAATAATTGAAATGAACTTCAGGATCACAGAAAGGAGAAATCTGAATGAAGGCAAAAGCATCAGGCATCAATATGGGCCTGGCCTGCAGGATGTGTGGATAACCCTCTTCCATCCTCATGGAGACAGGAAGGCATGCAGAGGGCTGCAGAGGAACATTTAAACCAACAGAGTAAACATAGATTCTTCCTGGATCCCAGTCTTACTTGTATGAGATAAGATTGGTGGGTAAGATGAACATCTAAGACCCTCTGTGCTCTTGTTCTACAGAGGTGACCATATAATTTATGGTCCAAATGGAGACACTTTTGAGAGTGAGAGGTAGTGCTCGTAATTACGTTGGGACAACTGGCATAAACCCAGGCACACGACCATCCTGGTTCTGTGGCCTACCACTGCATGAGCCAGATTGTTCATGTGTCCATTAAGCTATCTTTTCATCAGAGATGCTTCTTGAGGGACAGTGAGAAGAAATATTATTGAAAAAAATTACAAATGTTTTGGATAGGACAGGTGATGCCCTTCATCTAACGTCCCCCATTTTTGAACTGAAAGAACTCAGTATGTCTAGGGACAGGAAGAAGGAGAGGGAGGACCCATGACGGTTGTACCAAAGGTACAATTTGCACTCAAGTGTGGCTGCAGTGTGGAAATCTTACTGTGGATTCTTGCTTCTACCAGCCATGACTGAGAACATCCATTTTCCTTGGGAGTGTGAATATGAAAAAAGTAAGTGCTACAATTTTAAATCCAGGCTATGTTTAATGACTGAAGAAGACTCCAAAAAAAGGAGCACTTCCCACCTGAAAAATTTGCCCTTTGGCTATGAATGTGATTAAGTTTTTAATGGTTAAAAAAAAATCCTTTTTCTAAATAGGTCAAAGTCAAAGTTTGGGCTTTGTTAATTTTCTTAAAAAAAATAAAAGAAAGAAAGCAAAGAAAAACGCCCCCCTTGCCTGAGAGTTCATATATGTGCCTATTTAATGATTAATAATACCTTGTGGGCTATTGTTTGATGTGGCCTCCACTGGTTTGAACAAGAGAATACTGATTCACTCTCAAGGCATTTATGAATCACAAGTGTTTACCCTGAGACAATAAACGAAAGGGGGAGATAAAAAATAACACCCAAACACGCCGAGTTCTTTGAGTAAAAACTGGAGATAACATGGCATCTCAGTCTTTGATACTCTGTGTGGGGCCCACCGCTTTCTCTTACAGAATAAAGATTGTGCAGAATGACCAAGACAGGGGCTTTTGGGTTTTATAGATTTTTCCTTTCACTTGTTGATAGCTTCCAGGAGGCTTTTCACCCGGGTTTTCATGTCATGTGTATTCATTTTCTCTCCCGCCTGTCTCCGGAGGTGACTCTATGCAGTCGTGTGCAAGAGAGAACTTTCCATGGTTTTATAGGGCACCCTTCCTTGGAGTTCCACCCACTGCCCTCTTCGTAGCTACTTTTATTAGCTAAGAAGTTGTTGCATGAGTAGCTAAGAAGTTGTTGCATGACAAACTGAATGTCAACATTCTTTCCCCTTTATTCTAGGGAGGCTCCAGCAGCAGTAATCCAGATGAGAAGACAGAGGCCTGCCTTTAACTGCAGGCTGCAGGGCTTGAGAGGTGGATGGATTCAAAAGATCTAGAGAACTCATAGGCCATGATGGGGAAGAGGGGGTCCAAAGATGCCACCAGGTTTGTCACCTGGGCAACTGCTTGATAGACTCTTCTTTCTCCTTTTTTTTTTTTTTTTTTAGTTGGAGCCTCACTCTGTTGCCCAGGCTGGTGTGCAGTGGCACGCTTATGGCCATTCCAGCATCAATCTGCTGGACTCCGGCGATCCTTCCTCCTCAGCCTTCCAAGAGCCGGAACTACAGGCGCGCGCTACCACACTCGGCTAATTTTTTTGATTTATTGTAGACATGAGGTCTCATCAAGTTGCTTGGGCTGGTCTCAAACCCACGGGCTCAGTCAGTCCACTCACCTCAGCCTCCCAAAGTGCTTGGTGGCTGGCCCTTTCTGCTTTTAATAACAACTGCAAGACTTATTTCCCCTCCTTTCTGCCAAAAAGTCTAGAGTTCAGTGAAAGAAGGCTGACAAATTTGCAGTCAACGCTGATGATCTTTTTTCAAAAACTTTTTATTTGGGGTTAATTTTAGACCTACAGAGAAGTTGCAAAAAATAGTACAGAGAGCTCTCTTACACCATTTAACCCACTTCCTCTTAGGTTAATCTTACAAAACCATAGAATGACCACCAAAAGTAAGAAAATAATCTTGGCGTAATGCTATAAACTACAGACTTGATTTGGATTTTACCATTTTTCTACTCATCTTTTTTTCTATTGTAGCATTCCATCCATGATCCCATAGTGCATTGAGTGGTCATGTTTTCTTAGCTTACTGCACTTAGTGACAATTCTGTAATCTTTCCTCACATTTCATGACACTTTTAAGAGGGCTAGGCAGTTATTTTGTAGAATGTTCATCCATTTGGTGTTTTCTCATGATTATATCGAGGGGATGCATTATTGGAAAGGACACCACAGAGATGATGTGCCCTTTCCAGGCATCATGTCAGGGGTACAGGATGTCACTTGATTTCGCTGCTGATGTTAACCATGATCACTTGGTTAAGGTGGTTTCTGCCAGGATAGTCCACTGTAAAGCTCCAATTTTCCTCTTCAAATTTCCTAAATATTTGGGAGGATGGTCCTTTAAGACTACAAATAGACTGTTTCCTCTTATGTCTCCATCCATTACATATAGAATCCGTGAGGGGCTCTTGCCTGTGGCAGTTGTGACTGTGGTGATCTAACAGGGTTTTTTAGCTTCTCTCTTTTCTTCCACATGTATTAATTGGAACTCTTTTTAATAAAGATTATCTGACATTACTTTCTGACAAAGTAGAAATACAAAATCCGTAGGTTTTGGGAGCCTGTGTTTTAGATGAGGAGATAGACAAGGGTTGGATGGTATACTGAAAGGTGACTTGAGAGAGAGCAAGTGGGGAAAGGGGAAGGAGAGTGCCAGGGGTGCAGGTTTAAGCTGCATGCTTAGGCGGGGCCTTAGAGAGCCGACTTCCAGCTTGCTGAGGGAAGCTTTCCCGAGTGAGGAAAATAGTGCAAAGGCTCTGAGGCAGGATCATCTGCTCTAGGAATAGCCAGGAGGCCAGAACCACAGGGGCAGAGTCAGCAAGGGGAAGGAGAGGAGGAGAGAGACTGAAGTAGAGAGTGACAGGGCCAGGGCCAGGACCAGGTGCAGGCTGTGGGGAGGGGACAGTCTAAGGACCTAGCTTTGTTCTCAGGGAAGCAGGAACCACCACAAAGTTCTGAGCAAAAGGGTCACATGGCATACTTCATCTTCTTAAAGGATCACTTTGACTGCTTTGTGGTAGGCAAGGATGGAGGCAAGGAGACCAGCTTAAGAGACTGTGACTTGGATGCAGGTAAGAGGGGGAGGCAGCTTGGAACAGAATGGCAGCAAAGAGGTGGCTGGATTTGGGATGTGTTGTGAAGGTTGAACAAACCCCGCTGAGAAAGGGCTCCTGTGTGCTCAGCCTCTCCTGAAGCCCACGTGTGTATTCTCACTCTTCCACCCGGGGGTAGGGCATCAGGAGCAAGTTTGAGCAGCACTCATGGGCCACACTGTGTCTCTAAACCCTGGTCCCTCACCAGAGCCTTCTAGGTTTGCTATCCTTCTCTTTGCTGCACCTCACACTTGTCTCTGTCCCAGGACCCACCTTGCTCTCAGGCCAGCTCACACCGTGTTTTCTCATACAGTCCCCTATAGCTCAGCACCCTCAGCCAACTGAGATCCTTCCTGCCATCCCAGGCTCAGCGCCTCCAGACCTACTCCGAACACCTGCCCTCTAGGTGGGGGCCAGTAACTAAACTGTGCTCCATGTGTGCAGCCCCTGGAGGCAGACATGGCCTCAAACACCCCTGTGGCCTCAGAGCCCCTTAAGCACAAAAACTGGTCCCAAGTGCTTCATCAGCTCAGTGGTCAGTACGTGGCATAGCATAAGAATTAAAGTATTATAGTATGTTTCCTCTTACTCATGCAAGTACAGTTTGCATTGTACGCACATACGTTCGTATTTCTTTTGATATAAAAGTAGGAATTGGGCACAGTGGCTCACACCTGTAATCCCAGCACTTTGGGAGGCCGAGGTGGGAGGATTGCTAGAGCTCAGGAATTCTAAACCAGCCTGGGCAACATAGGGAGACCTTATTTCTATGGAAAATTTAAAAAAAAATAGCTGGATGTGGTGGACTGTGCTTGTAGTCCCACTACTTGGAAGGCTGAGGTGAAAGGATCACCTGAACCTAGAAGGTCAAGGCTGTGGTGAGCTGTGATCCATGTTGCTGCACACCATGCAGAATGACCAGTTACAGCATGTGTGGCCAACCTGCCATTTTTACTGTTATCTCTGGCTCAGACCACATGGGGTGAGTTTGCAAAGACTCCACACTCGAGTGCAATTGGGACATTCGGTGCCACCCTCCTTGGCTCTGGGTCTTTGCCCTCACAAGGAGATTCCTTGTTGTCAAGATTTCCTAGTTTGGCTGTTGCCTAGTCTCTCCCTTCAAGTCAGCCAGCCAGAGGGAGGAGGCCAGCCAAAAACTCCATCAAGAAGAAAGACCCTGAGAAGAGGGATGGGGGAGCCAGTCCCTGAGTGCGGCAACAGCAATGCCAGAGATTACAGGGAGAATTCGGGGGAGCTTTATCGTCTCTCTCTACTCCTCCTTGCACCTGACAGACCTCAGAGGCTCACCTGAGAGGCAGTACTCTCTGTCTACCTTTCCCGTGGGAATTCACCACAGCCGACATAACCCCTGAACTCTGCTGGGCCACTGCCAGCAACTCTCAAGCCTTTCCCCTGCCGATTACAGTGTGACATGATGTCGTTTTTATTGAGGCAAGATTAGATTTTTTTTAAACGTTTTCAAAAGTGTAGTTCACATGATCCCTCGTACTTTTCTTATTGCTTGAAGACCACAGAGCTGCCAATTTCAATTTGCTCCAGCTTTTATCACTAGAAGAAGCTTAAAAGAAGAAAGAAAGGGGAAGAGAGTCTGGATGAAAATATTCCTCTTGGCCTCAGCAGTCAGTGAGAGGGTGGTGGAGAACACCCGCATCGCTCACTCCCTTTGTGTAACTGGTGTAGTAAGGCGATGTCAGGGCACTGGGCTCCTCGAGTCAGGCCTGGCCGCCCCACAGCACACGGTGGCCACTAGACTTAAGGGTTTTCATGGCATGGCCAGAAGGGAGTTACAACCTGAGTCATCACAGGAATCTGGAGAGCGTTAAAGAGAATGTTGATCTACTGGGAGATGGGTAAAATAATCTCACAGAAAATTTTCCTTCCTTTGGATTCTATGTTATGAGTTCTCCTCCTTGGAGGTAAGATTTCCTTTTATTCATCCATTCACTAATTTATTCATTCAACACATTTAGTGAGCACCTACTATGTGTCTGGTTCTGCAGGATGATCAAGGCAAATGCCATTCACCATTTGAAAAGACAAATTGAAGAATGTCTACTTGCACAAATCATACTTTTTAGGTGCCAGTGTAGCCCTTACAGTGTGTAGTGTGATGGAAAACAGGAGAACTAATCACACTGTTTTGGTTTAAAATCAAAGAATGACCATCAGAGGAGTGAGGGACACGCCAAGGAAATAAATGCCCCCTACTTCCCAGGAGTCTCGTAGTAGGAGTAATATTTACATATCATGACATTTAGTGGCTGCCTACAGACACCTCATAGTCTGATGGTCACAACAGCCTGTAAAGCAGAAGGAGGTAAGATATAGCATCGCTTTGCTGTACCTGGCATGTGGTAGGTACCCAGTGAGTGTTTGTTGAATGAATCTTGATTCCATTTACAGCTGTGAGACAGGCCCGAGAGTAATCAAGAGATGGGTCCTGAGTTGCCTACTAATGAGGGGTAGAGCATAGACTGGAACTCAGATATCTTGAATACACACATTAAGGCCCATCATTACTCCTAAAGGCACTACCCTCCAGAGAGTTCTCCAAACAACTGCCCTTCCTTTGACTATCAGGAAAATGACTACAGAGTCAACCCCCTCAAAGGTCGCAGAGTCTCTGGAGAGTAATCATAATGGATGCAGGTCAAAGTGGCCTCAGATGAGGACAGGACATTCCATGAGGGGACAATTGCCTCCTTGGAAGGCTTTCTCAGGGTTTAGTTGGTGGCACTAAGAAGACTGGGCATTAAGGGTTGTCCTTTGGGTATGGATTTCTAAACTGTCCCAAACTGAGTTGGAAATCTCCATGGAGACTCTACCCCAAATCATTCTGTTTCTGCCAATTGTATGGATCCGAAAAAGCTGGATTCAGGGTAAACCTGAATGTGAAGAAACGACTCCCCATTTGTGTCTCGTGGGCCATGATTTTTCTCCTCTGGAGAGGGATGGAGGGGCCAGTGAGGAAGCGGGGTAACACCTGGCTATTTTAGAAGGCCTTGTCAGAACTACGGGGCAAGGAAGCAGCAGAAACAAATTTGGAAGCCTGATTGCAGCTACAGTGTCCCTGGGCTGGAAAAGACTCAGGAAGTCACTGAGTCCCTTTCTCACCTCCCAGGCATGAGAATCACAGCACATGCCCAGGGTCCAGGGCTGGACATGAGGGTTGGTTCCTGCCAGGAAATGCAATGTGGGGACACAGAGGAGGCTGCAGGAATAGAGTCGGTCTTGTGGAAAAGGGAGACCAGAGAGCATAAACCTCCACTTTCTTTTCCCCTTTCCCCTAAGAACATGAGATGGTGCAGAAAGCTTGGAACTGGAAATCTGAGAGGGGCCCAGGTTTGAGTTCTGTCTGCCATAGACTCACTGCAAATGTTCCTGGAGAAGTTATTCACTTCTGCCCCTCTGAGCCTCAGTTTCCCCATCGGTAATCTAATGCCTTTCACACCAGGTCTTGAGAAGTTTCCTCTCCTGGGAGTGTGGGATTAGGGCCTGGAGCAGGGTTGATCAGAGAGGGCTCTTGTAAACCCTCTCATCCTTCTACCAGAACGATTTGAATTCAGTCCATTCACATATTGCATGTCCTCATAAGATTTGGGTCAAAAAAAATGTTCCATGGATTTTTGTGTTTAAGTTTGAAAACCGTCAACTAAGATACTCTCAAAAATCCTCTCCTGCTTGGAAATCTTTCCTTATACCTCCGTGGCTTTTAGACTTTGTCTTTTCTACCAAGTAGCACATTGTTCTTTAATCACGTGTGTGTTTCTTTTTGTCTTCCCAAAGGCTCCTTGCAGCCCAATTCCACAAACAATTATGAGTATGTGGGACCAATCACAAAGACTGCCTGGGATGGGGTGCCTCAAACTGCATACACTTCAGTACCGTGGGCTGGAGACAGGTAAACAAAACATTATGAAGCTGCATGGTGTCTTAGAATATTCTTCACCTATAACAGGGAACTTGTCTTAGAGCCAACATATCTAAGACACTGAGTAGGTGCTTAGTAAATATTGGCTGAAAGGATTGATGAGTGGGTGCTCATTCCCCTCTTTGGAAGGAATCACTGATGTATCAGTAGCTTTGCTGATGCCAAAAGGCCATCCCAGTGCTGGCAGGAGCTAGATGGACACTGTGAGCTCTGATCATAGTTGTTTGGGATTGTCTCCTGCTATGGGTTGCATTGTGTCCCCTAAAAAGATATTTAGTCTTCACCGCCAGAACCTCAAAACGTGGTCTTATTTGGAAATAGGGTTATTGCAGATGTAATTAGTTAAGACGAGGTCATAATGAAATAGGGGGGGCCCTTAAACTGATATGATTGGTGTCATTAAAAGAGAAGAGACCGGCCGGGCTTGGTGGTTCAGCCTATAATCCTAGCACTGTGGGAGGCTGAGGCGAGTGGATTGCCTTAGCCTGGGTTTGAGACCAGTCCAGTCCGGGCAACTTGGTGAGACCTGGTCTCTACAATAAATAAAAAATTAGCCAGGTGAGGTAGTATGCACCTGTAGTTCCGGCTACTTGGAAGACTGAGGTGGAAGAATTGCTGGAGCCCAGCAGGTGGACACTGGGGTGGTTGTGAGCATGCCACCACACTCCAGTCTGGGGGACGGATTGAGACTCCAACTCAAAAAAAAGAGAGAGAGAGAAGAGACACAGACACAGGAGGGAATAATGTCATGTGATGATGGAGCCAGAAGTTGGCGTGATGTAGCTGCTGGCCAAGGAATGCTACAGGTTGCTGGCCACCACCAGAAACGAGGGAGGGGCATGGAAGGAGTTTTCTCATGGGTTTCAGAGGGAGCACGACGCTGCTGACTCCTTTATTTCAGATCTCCAACCTCCAGAACCATGAAACAATGCATTGCTCTTGTTGTAAGCCACCCAGTTTGTGGTTGTTTGTGATGGCAGCCCTAGAAAATGACACATCACCCCATTCCCAATATTACTCTTAAAAAGAAAATCTGCTATTCAAAGAAAAGCAGGGTTGGCTTGAATGTACATTTTTGAAGTACTAATTACAGTCTCTTATGAAAATATTTCATATATTTAAAGCTGTAAAATCTTTTCATGGTGCATCCAATGTGTAGCATATATTGGGTAGTAAAATAAGCAAATTAAATAAACAACCTCTCTCTTTGAACAAACAGAAAAAAACCTCCACAAATTCCTTCTCTCCCCAAATCTTTTTTTTTTTTTTTTTTTTTTGAGTCGGAGTCTCACTCTGTTGCCCAGGCTGGAGTGCAGTGGCACACTCATGGCCACTGCAGCCTTGACCTACTGGGCTCAGGTGATCCTTCTGCCTCAGCCTTCCAAGTAGCTGGAATCACAGGCATGTACCACCAAGCTTGACTAATTATTTTATTTATTGTAGAGATGAGACTTTGCCAAGTTGCCCAGGCTGGTCTCGAACCCAGGCTGGTCCTATCACCTCAGCCTCCCAAGGTGCTGGAATTAAAGACGTGAGCCACTTAACCTAATCTTTTAAAAACAAGATGTGCTGAGAATCGGCTGCTTTGTTTGATCCGAGAGTACTTGTTCAATCTGAGTGTGAGTTTCCTTTAGGAGCAGGGCGTGGTTGTCTGGATTAAATGGGAGGCAGAATCATTTTTGACCTTCCTGCAGAAATGATACTACTGGCCCCTAAATATCTTTCTTGCATTTTGTTCCATCAGCCCGTCTTCCTGGGGTCAGTTGCCAGCCCTGGCTTCTCTTCAGGTGCTCTTGATCAAACCCACAGTCTGGCAGACGCAAAGTGCAGCCTCTCCCTTTCCATCCCCATGGAGATCCAGGAATTTGTAGGACCTGCCTCACTTCTGGTTACTGAATAACTAGTGGGGCGTTGAGTGTCAGGGCTAAGAAAACAGAGCAGCCTACCTGTTGGAACGATGACCTCATAGCCTGAGCTGTTCTCCTGGTGTTGGCTTGCACTGTCTGTCAGCTACTCCTTCATCACAAGCCCTGCTTGCATCACACTGTTCTAAACACCTAACCTGATCATTGTCACTGTGCTTGCAACACAAAGAATGACATCAGCTTAAGGTCCTGGTTAAGCCTGGGGTAGTCTTGCATGAGGGTTTAAAGGGTCTTTTTATTCAGCCTTAAGAACAGAAGGCATGAATGGGCAAGGAGTGAAGGGGCTGATTGTATAAGTCCAAGTAACAGTCCAAGTTCACCCTTAACCTTCCTACCTGGATTTGCAACTTTACTCGGCAGCAGGCGAAGAAGAGCAAACCATCTGCCCCCCAACATCCTCCTCTAGTTCTGACCCGGCTGACCAGGGCTTTTTGCATGGGAAAGAAGGCTCTGCACCATTCCTCTGGCATGGGCACGAGGGCAGCCACACTGGTGAATGTATTTGATGGGAAAAGGATCTTCTCTTTAGTGAATAACTGGAGGAGCTCCTTTGGGTTGTATTTGTGGAACCACTTTTCACCCCTGGATTTCCAGGCCATGACTCTAAAAGTTCCCCCCCAAAACAAGAATAAAAAACAATCTTGCTAGTCATAGCTTCCTCAAATTAGAGTTAGAAGAATTGGTGGAAAATGGAAAGGAAAACTAAGTATTCTATGCGAAATTAAATCCACTTATTTGCTCACCCCTTCATTCACTTCTTCATTCATGAATTCAATAGATGTTTTTGGGATGCCAACTACTGTGTGATGCACGGGGAGATAAAAGCGATGTCACAGGTCAGTGACACTAATGTGATTTGTGCCCAAGGACAAGTCTGTCCAGAGGACTCAGAGGGTCATGGCGAAGAAGAAAGCTTATCCAGTGATGGGGAAGCAGGAGGAGAATTTTGTCCTGGAACTAGAACAGCAATTTTCAAAGCCTAAGCCTTAGGCAGTTTGTATCGGAATTACCCGAGGGAGTGTCTCATTCAGCTTGGGCTACAGTAGCAAAATACTAGAGACTGTGTGGCTTTAGGTAACAGGAATTTATTTACTGTCTCACAGTTCTGGAGCTGGAGGTCCAAGAGCAAGGTTCTAGCAGGATTGGTGTCTGATTGGTGAGGACTCTCTTCCTGGCTTGCAGACAGCTACCTTCTGGTAGGGTCTGCACATGGCCTTTTCCTACCCATCATGAGGTTTTCATCTAAACTTAATTACCTTTCCAAAGGCCTCATCTCCAAATACCATTGTATTGGGGGTAGGACTTCAACGTATGAATTTAAAGGAGACAGGATTCAGTCCTTAGAGGGATTCAGTTAAGATGCAGATTCGAGGTTTCCACCCTATACCTAGGAATTGGCGTCTCTGGAATGGGCTGCAGGAGTCTCCCCATTGACTTTTAGGTAACCGGAAGTTGGAGAATGTACTCTTGAGGATGATTTAAACTGCTACGTCAAAAAGGATGTTTCTAGGGTAAGCTGAAGCTGGTGATTCACACGTGAACAAGGAATTTTGGTCTTGGGGAGAGACCCAGAGCACCACGAACTTGTGATTTTATTTATAACTGAGACTCTGGCTGATGCAGAACCAAGCAAGGCACAGGCTATGATGTATTTTTGCAAAATGTTAGGCTAGAGCTCTATGTTTCATAACTGAATTTATTGCAGGACTTTGGGGAATCTCTCTTTCTCTCTTTTTTATATTTTTATTTTTGCTGGTTCTTCCTGCCTCTTGTATAAGAAGATTTAAAGACATCCAGGCAATTCTGAGGAAATCTTTGGAGTGAGTTATTTCTGCTACCTTCTGTTCAGCTACCTGGTTGGGAGTATTAACATTCTCCTCTGAGGCATCTTTTCCTTTTGGGACCTGTTGCAGCCCTTGCTAAAGTCTACAGGTGATCTTCAGTTGAGGAGAGAAAACCCCACCAGTCCCCAGCTGTATTCAACTCCTGGTAAGAAAGCAAGAGAAAAGGTAGGAAGGGGCAGGGCTGCACAACATGACATGGAATGTAATGTTTTGAGCAATGACAGCAGGAAGAAATGAACACTGAACAATGGACTGTCCTTGTCGTCCATGTATTGCTTCAACAGAAATGTACTGAGTGCCTTCCATGGCACTGCATGAGCTGCTGGGGTTATTTGGGTAATTACATTGCTAGCATTATTTGGGCAGACACAGCTCCTGCCCTCATGGCATTTATAATCTATAAGGGGAGAGACATGAATAAACGATAGATTGTAATGAAGCGTGGCAAGAGTTACACTCATGCTGCTGGGATTCCCTCATGCCCTCAGAGACTGCACCTGACCCAGGCCTGAAGGGCCCATTGGGACTCAAACCATCCTTGTCCTACATTCATTTGTTCCTTCACTTACAAACTTTTGCTGAGCCCTTAATATGTGGCATGTTGAGTAGAAATGTCCTAGACTCTGTGCTAATAACCTTAGGGGTGGATTTTTATGAACAATATGCAAAACTTTGTTCCAAGGAGCTCAGAGTCAAGTGAGAAAGTCAGACAAATAAGCAAATTATATCAAGGCTGGGATAATGACTCAAATACTGTCTGCACAGACCCAAAGGGAATGTAGGGATAGGGAAAAGGGTACAGAATGATTGTTTCTACCAGAGAAAGGAGCAGAGTGGTCTGGCAGGAACCACTGAGGAAGCAGAGTGCAAGCTGGGCCTTAAAGTACACGTAGGATTCAGTCTTTCAGCACTTTTTAGTCAAGGCATTAAATGACACCTATTTATTCATCCAACCATTCTGCAGCTATGCATTGAGTACCTGTGATGGCCTTGGGGAGCCAGTCAGACAAATCTTCAGATCAACCAATCAACCCAACAGCTACTTAGTTGACCCCCTGACCGGTGATAAGCTATTGAGTCAAGCACTGGGCAGTAGATAGAAGATATGGGAAGAACTGTCTCTTGCCCTCAGAGAGGCTACAGCTGAAACAAAATGTCCACAAACTCCTCACTCCACTCCCAAACCTCCTCATTTAGAAAAGATAGGTCCTGCCCACCAGCAACAGCCAAGTTCCTTCTGGGTGGGAATGAGAGGTCCCCTCGCCAGGTGAGGTGGTGTGTACGCACTCACTTCATTTTTGTAACAGAACACTAGCTCTGTTGTCCTCTGGGCTGTCATCTAAAGCATGACGATTGATAGACAGCTAATGTATTTATATAATTATGCAGCATATATCCATATATGCAAAACAATAGGTTTATTTTTATTTTATTTCCAATTATAAAATAATGTATGCTAGTTGAAAAAATAGAAAAATACAGGAAAAAGTGAAATAAGGTAACCACTCTCATTATTGATTTTTTCTTCCTTTTCTTCACCATTTTATATGATTATGATCATTGCATGTATGATGTACACAATGAACAACATTTATAATCTGTTTTTGTCACATAGCACCATGGAAACATAAACCTCTCATAAACTGCATTTTAAGTGACTGCATCATTTTTCATCATTTGTGAACCTTGATTTTCATAATATATTCGACCATATAACTTTTAAAGATTTTATTTTTCTTAGCAGAATTGGCACTTAAGTGAAGGGCATTATCAAGATTCTCAATACATATCGTCAAACTGCTTTCCAAAGGGTCACACCAGTTTTTATTCTCATGGCATATAGGAATACAAAGGTTAATTTTAAACTATCTGCTATTTATTTCCTGCCCAAGACATGATTGGGACAACAAATTAAGCCCTTCCCTTATATATTATGGGGTCAGCACAAAGCAAGAGATTTGAATTGCATTGGCTCAGCTCTTTTACATTGAATAATACATTATTACATTGCCCTTAGTTTTTATTACAATTATTACAGGGCAGAGTGTGGTAGCTCACCCCTGTAATCCCAGCACTTTGGGCGGGCCAAGATATTATAGGAGGATTGCTTGAGGCCGGGAGTTCAAGACCTGTCGGGCAACATGGTGAGACACCCATCTCTACACAAAATTAGCCAGGCATGGTGGAGCGCGCCTGTGGTCCCAGCTACTTGGGAGGCTGAGATGGGAAGGTCGCCTGAACCCAGAAGGTTGAGGCTGCGGTAGCTGTGATCATGATCGTGTCACTGCACTCCAGCTTGGGTGATAGAATATCTCCACTCAAAAATAATTTAAAATTTTATTTTATTTTATTTTTTTGAGTTGGAGTCTCACTCTGTCGCTCAGACTGGAGTGCAGTGGCCGCTCCCGGCCACCGCAGCCTCAACCTGCTGGGCTCCGGCAATCCTTCCGCCTCAGCCTTCCAAGTAGCTGGAACTACAGGCGCGCGCTACCATGCCTGGCTAATTTTTTTTTATTTATTGTAGAGATGAGGTCTTGCCAAGTTGCCCAGGCAGGTCTCGAACCCTCGGGCTCAGGCAATCCACTCACCTCGGCCTCCCAAAGTGCAGGATTACAGGCTGAACCACTGAGCCCTGCCCATTTTTTTTTTTTAAAGCAAGTTATTATAAGAACTAGCCAGGTGAAGATACTTGACAACTTCTGCTGAGCTGAGGACTCCATCTATGATGTACTCATATCCGGCCATCGTGTTTCTTTTAAACTTCAGTTATATTTCCATTTTTGGTCAAACAGTGATACTTCAGCTAGCAAGAAATTCATCGCTCACATTGGTGATTGCTGGAAGTGAGGGACTCTAAAGCCATCTCTCCTCTCCTCTAGGGGTGACTGAGAATAGGCTCAAGACGGCTGGCCAAATGGACTTCAGCACATTCACTGGACTGATGGCAAGATGAGCTTCCAGAATGCAGGGCTCTCTTCTAACCACTGTTCTGGGGGATGGGTGGGATCTCCTACTCCCTCCCTGAGCTAGACTTTGGGACCTGAATGTTTTGCCCTGCAGACTGTGAGTCCACTTATTCAATGTATTGCCAAGAAAAGTTTACGGACCTCCTTCTAGAAAACCAGTGGAGCAGAGAATGGCGACCATCCTGCTTGGTGGTGGAGGCAGGTGGCAGTGAGGGGTGATTCCCTGAGCAGGTGGCCTATCCCAGAAGTCCTTGGGAGACACAAAGCAAGAGTCTGCTCTACTCTGATGAGACCACAGGAGCAAAACTGCAGTGGCTGCATCCCAGTGTCCCTTACTCAGTGACCACCTACCGGTAAACGTGGCCCTCACCCATCCCATTAGCTACTCATCCTCCCCAAGGGTAGAGAAAAGGGAAAGGTTCACTCCAAGCCTCCCCCTTTGTAGGCTGGGAAGTACAAGTGTCCCCTCTATAGAAATGTAGAGAAGACAGCTGGGCATGGTGGCTCACGCCTATATTCAATCCCAGCTACTTGAGAGACTGAGGCAGGAGGGTTACCTGAGGCCAGGAGTTCAAGAACAATCTGGGAAATATAGAGAGACTCTGTCTCTAAAAAAACAAAAAATAAGCCGGGCTCGGTGGCTCAGCCTGTAATTCCTCACCTTTGGGAGGCTGAGGTGAGTGGATTGCCTGAGCCCGCGGGTTCGAGACCCGCCTGGGCAGGGAGACCTCATCTCTACAATAAGTCAAAAAATCAGCTGGGCGTGGTAGCACGCTCTTATAATTCCGGCTACTCAAGGCTGAGGCGGAAGGAACACCAGAGCCCAGCAGGTCGAGGCTGCAGTGGCCGGGAGCGGCCACGGTACTCCAGTCTGGGCAACAGAGTGAGACTCCAACTCAAAAAAAAACCCAAAAAAGCAAAAAATAGAAAATTAGCCAGGCATGGTGGCACATGCCTGTAGTCCCGGGTACTCAGGAGGCTGAGAAAGGAGGATCACTTGAGTCCAGAAGTTCAAGGCTGCAGTAAGCTATGATTGTACTATTACACTACAGCCTGTGCGACGAAGCAAGACCCAGGAAGGAAGAAAGAAAGGAAGGAAGCAAGAGAGAGTGAGGACCAGCACTGTGGCTCACACCTGTAATTCCAGCACTTTGCGAGGCCAAGATGGAAGGATTACTTAAATTCAGGAGTTTGAGACCAACCTAGGCAACATAGTAAAATACACCCAACTCTCCAAAAATTAAAGAAAAAAAAAAAGATTAGCCAGGTGTGGTGGTGTGTGCCTGGAGGTTTGCTTGAACCCAGGAGGTTGAGACTGAGGTGATCCATGATCAGGCGACTGCACTCCAATCTGGGCAATAGAGTGAGACCCCAATAAAAGAAATAAAAAGAAATGGAAAGAAGAAGAGAAAATGAGGATTGCCCTCCAAAAGTACTTAAGCTTAACCTGGGTGTCCACATAATTGTCCCTTTTCTCCCTGCTATGGCCTAAATTGTTCCCTGTCCCACCCCCACCCCCACCACCAATTCGTATGTTGAAGCCCTAACCCCTAATGTGATATTTGGAGATGAGGCCTTTGGGAGTAATTAGGTTCAGATGAGGTCATGAGGGTGGAGCCCTCATGATGGGATTAGTGCCTTTATAAAAAGAAGTGACATAACCAGACCTCCCTCTCTCCCTCTCTCTTCTCTCTTTTTCTCTCCCCTCCCTTTCTCCCTCTCTCCCTCCCCTGCCTTTTCTCCTCCCCCAACCCCCATGGGAAGACATGGTGAGAAGTCTTCCTGGTTGTCTGCAAGTCTGGAAGAAAGCCTTTACCAGAAACCCACTGTGCTGGCACCCTAATCTTGGACTTCCAGGCTTCAGAGCTGTAAGAAAATAAACTTCTGTTTAAGCCACCCAGTCAATGTTGTTTGTTATGGCAACTCTAGCAAACATACACTCCTTAGTGATGTTTCTGATTTTTCCTTTATTTTTATCTTGAGCTTTGCTGCTATAAGTGCATTTTTTTGGTAAGCAACTCAATATTTTTTTTTTTTTTTTTTTGAGTTGGAGTCTCACTCGGTCGCCCAGACTGGAGTGCAGTGGCCGCTGCCGGCCACCGCAACCTCAACCTGCTGGGCTCCGGCGATCCTTCTGTCTCAGCCTTCCGAGTAGCCGGAATTACAGGCATACACTACCACGCCCGGCTGATTTTTTGATTTATTGTAGAGATGAGGTCTCGCTGCCCAGGCGGGTCTCGAACCCGTGGGCTCAGGCAATCCACTCACTTCAGCCTCCCAAAGGCGCGGGATTACAGGCTGAGCCACCGAGCCTGGCAGCAACTCAATTTTTTATATTATCTATAAGTAAATAAACATAGGCTTCGAGTTCTAAGGCTAACTTGCATAAGACACAGTGAACAAACCAAGGTGCTTTTATGGATGAGACCTTAGAAGCCAGGGTCAGTGAGAAAGGGAGTTATTAGGCAGGGGTTTCTATGGGAGTTGGGTTTGACTGGGTTTGTAGGATATGGAGACGGGGCAAGGTAAAGTGAGTTGCAAGATCAGGCAGCACTGGAGGCAGAAGTAATCATGGCTAGTTATGAAATCCTGTCATTTCTCTAGCCCTTTACAGTTTGTAAAGTACTTTAACATCCATGACACTACTTAATCCTCATGCTGACTCTGTGTGACAAAGGGACCCAGGCTCAGAGAGATCCAGTGTTAGATCTAAGACTCACCTCTGGGATTTTTGGCCCCAGGTTCCATCTTCACCCCACCCTCTGTTGTACATTGTCTGAGATGGGTGTGGAGACCAGCTTGGTGAACAGGGAGGGAGGTAGTGCCCTGAAGAGCCGCCAGAAACAATGGTGTTGAGTGAGGGCAAAGCAGACTGAGGAGGTCCCTGAAAGTCAGGCAGTGCAGATTTCATACACGGAGAAATAGAAAGCCATTGAAGGCTCTTGAGCAGAGGGAAGGGGGTGTGACACAACACAAGTGGTGAGACCAATCGTGCTGAAAGCTAGTGTGCACAGAGGATTGGGAGGTGGAAAGAGGGGAGAAAAGAGCAGGGAGGCTAACGAGGCTGCTTCTGGAAGGAGCCTGGGTGTCCAGATTATGTTGCTAGTATCCAGGATATTGTTGGCTTCTTTCTGGGACTCACCAGTGTGCCACTGGAATTGGAATTTCAGTAACTTAAACATTCTGTTCCTTTCATTCACTTTATTAATGGGCCAGTATCTCTGAGAGTCCATCCATGTTATTTCCAGCATTTCTGCCCTACCTGCACCTCAGGGGGTTTCCTGGCCCTTTCTACAAGCACAATTGTTATTAGAATAATGAATTAATATGAGCAAACATCAACTTGACTTTCATTACGTTTAATGAATATTTGCTGAGAGCCCACTACCTGGCACAGCCAGAGTTCCCCTGTTGGGGAATCAGAAAAGAATCTGTACGGAGCTGCTTGCTAAGGTGTGAGTGGGCAGCGGGCATGAGAGGAGGCTGGGAGGGACGGGGAACCCGTAGAAGGTTAGGCAAGGGCACAAAGAATGAGGAGAGAAGGCAAAGTTAGCTCCTTTTTGTGTGGGGAGGATGAGGGATGGGTCCAGCAGCTGTGAGTGTCCCACTCTGAGGCTGGCTTTGTCGTGTGATCAAAGGGCATGGGGGGCGGGGGGTGGGGGTGGCTAGTGGAGACCAGAGACTGCGTGGAAAAGGCTTCAGGAACTCCTTCCTGCTCGGCTGTGTCTGGCCCTCTGAAACCGGCCGCACTGGAACAGCAAGTTAGGAGTCCGTCTCCTCCCTCTCCCCAGTCCTCACATGTCCTCCCCTGGGGCTGCAGTGGAGGGCCCCGCCCTCCATGGGGGAAGTCTGTGCTGTGGGGTGCAACAGGACACCTGGGTCCCAGTGACAGTGACTCACAATGTGCCCTCGGGCAGGTTATTTCTTCTCTTGGGTTTCTTCCTCTTTCAGAATTGGGGCAGCTCCTTGTAGCTTTAAAGGTTTGATGATGATTACCCCAGAGTCGCAACCTGTGTGTGTGTGTGTGTGTGTGTGTGTGTGTGTGTGTGTGTGTGTGTGTGTGAAACTTGCTGTTTAATAGGGTGCTAAGACAGCAGGGGGGCCGTCCTTCCCGCCCCACACCCCCACACGTGTGGCTCTCATTACTGTCAGAAGGCGTTAAGTCGGCCCCATGGAGATGAGAACAGACCCCTTAATTAGGCACTGTTCCCAGATCGTGAGAGGGACCAGCCCAGGCCTGGCTGCCCTGGCGTTGCAGGGAGCCCAGCCTGCAGGGCTGGAGGGGGGCCAGGGGGGAGGCTGCGGCCAGGGCATCTGAAGGACTCAGCAGGTTTACACTTCGCTGACCCGATGGATGAATGGGGCCCTGTCCACCCACATGGGGGCCTGGAATCTTCAATTATGGCAATTACATCAACAGGTCGGAAGGGCAGCGCTTTCCACTGAAGAGGTTCAGGGCTTAAAAGGAAAATCCTAAAGCCACTAATTTTTTTTCTTTCTTTCTTTTTAAAGGGATTGGGTTGATGGAAGAAGACCCCTACCTCCAGTCTAATTGGACCATGGGTAGAAAACAAAGACATGGCACGTTTTTGCGTAAGATCTAGATGGCACGTGCTCACTCACCTTTGGACTTCTGGCTTTTCTCTCATTCAGCTTTGTATTTAGTCCCTGGTGCACGTGCATCACCCTTGTCACCTTTTGGAGGACAGGACGTGGTGCCTTCACCTCTGAATTTCCCCGGCATGCAGAGAAGTGGGTGGCAGTTGCGACAGCACTGTTAGAAGGATGGATCCGACCTTGGAGAAGTCACTTTGTCTCTCAGGCCCCAGGTTTCACGTCTGTAAAATGGACATAAGGCCCTATCTATCTCTCTACCTATCGATCTCTCTACCTATCTATCTCTCTACCTATCTACCTCTCTATCTACCTACCTACCTATCATCTATCTATCTCTCTATCAATCATCTGTCTGTCTATCATCTATCAATTATCTATCAATCTTCTGTCTATCATCTTTCTCTCTCACTCTCTATCTGTCCATCCATCCATCTTCCTTCCTAAGGTTTCAAAGACTCCGGTTCCTATGACTTAAACTAATTGGGTCTTTTCTTACTCTCTGCCACCCTGTTAGATAGGTAAGACTCAAAGTATGGCCCTTGCTCCAGCAGCATGAGCGTCACCTGGGGATACATTAGAAATGTAGACTCGCAGGTCCACAACAGATCTACCGAATTGGAGTCTGCATTTCACCAAGCTCCCCAGGAAACTCGTGCACAGGTGGAGAAGCACTTTTCCAGACTGAAACTTGCACATATTAAACATTAGTCAAATGAGTGAAAGAGAGTGAGTCTGTGACCTTGTTCTCACCTGCAAAATGAGTACAGTAATATTTGTTCTTTCCTATTTGAGGAGTGCTGTGAGGATCAAGTAAAGTAGTTCAGCTAGGCATGGTGGCACGCACCTGTAGCCAGGAGGCTGAGGTGGGAGGATTCCTTGAGTCCAGGAGTTCTGGGCTACAGTGGGCTAAACTGATTGGATGTCCTCACTAAGTTCAGCATTAATATGGTGACCACCTGGAAGTGAAGGCCCACTGGGTTGCCCAAAGTGGGGTGAACTGGCCCAGGTAGGATACAGAGCAAGTCAAAACTCTGGTGCTGATCAGTAGTGCGATCACATCTGTGAATGGCCACTATGCTCCAGTCTGGGCAACATAGCAAGACTTTGTCTCTATTTTCTAAATTAATTAATTAATTAATAAGAAAAAAGTAGGCCGGGCTCGGTGACTCAGCCTGTAATCCCAGCACTTTGGGAGGCCGAGGCGAGTGGATTGCCTGAGCCCGCGGGTTTGAGATCCACCCGGGCAACTTGGTGAGACCTTGTCTCTACCATAAATCAAAAATTAGCCAGGCATGGTTGCGTGCACCTGTAGTTCTGGCTACTTGGAAGGCTGAGGCGGAAGAATCACCGGTGGCCAGGAGCATGCCACTGCACTCCAGTCTGGGCGACAGGGCAAGACTCCAACTTAAAAAAAAAAAGAAAAGAAAAAAGTAGTTTATAACTATAAAGGTATTTTATCCACACATTCACTAATTTATTCAACAAACACTTGCTGACTAGTTACTAGAAGGCAGGTTTAGAGTTCATAAAATATGTTCTCTGCTTAGGAATCATTGAAGTCTTCTTGAACTCCCAACCTCAAGCAATCCTCCCGCCTTGGCTTCCCAAAGTGCTGGGATTATAGGATTGAGCTACCATGCCCAGCCCAATTTGAAGTCTTTTAGAAGTCTGATGTTTAAAAGAACCAAGTACAATGAAATGTGGTAAGTGCCATCAAATAGCAATGTTTAAAAGACGGTTGATCCAGTGCAGCTTCGATGGGCAACATGGTTGTTTCCATGTTTTTGCTATTGTGGATAGAGTTGCAGCAAACATATGTGTGCAGGTATCTTCTTTGTAGAATAATTTGAGTTCCTCCGGGTATATTCCCAAATTGTACCTCACATCTTTATAATAAATTTTTTTTAAAAAAGATAGTTGATAAGGGAAGAACATTTAACTGTGACTGTGATGCTCAGCACTGTGTGGGAAGGGCAGGCTTCGCTGAGGTGGTGGTTCTGCGTTTATGTAGGAATGAGTGAGGTGGAGAAGGTCCTTCTAGACAGAGGTCAACACAGGCAAAGACTCTGAGGTGCAGACATGGTGTGGGTGGCCATTAGTCCCAGGGTCAAACAACAATGAACAGAGTGTCAGGGTATTCTCAGATGGCCCCTTAACTTGATTGGTAAGTACAGACAAAAGGTTTTGTTTCTTTGGGGTTATCTCAGGTTCCAGTCTTGTGATCAGAGCCATCAGCCCGAAAGTCATTGCTGTCCCTGTACTGCGAGTGACCTAAGAGGACGACACCGTTTTATTTTTTGTTTTTTATCCTCCTGGACTCTAATGAGCAAGTTTTATGGCCAACACCAATGTCCCACTTCCCATGATTTTAACATAACACTGAGTATTTTTATGCTCCTGTTGGAAAGGCGAGTTGGCACTTCTGGTGACTGAGAATTTAAATGTTTGCAAGTTTAAGAGATGGCCAAAGCCCTCATCCAGCACCGCCTGAGATTTGCTACTGCCTGCCCCCATCCTGCCACCTGAGTGTGTCCATGGCAGCGGTGGACACAGACTCAGGGAACATGGCTCTCAGCCAGTGAGTAGACAACAGAAGTAGAGATGCCAAGGAGGACCCAGAGTGCAGACACTCTGATATACCTGTGAGAGGTGACTCCCACCCAGAACTGGCCAGGAGAGTAGGGGCTGTGCCTCTCAAAAGGCCATCATGATGCGGAGTCTCTACCCCTATGGGCGCCACCCACTCTCACTTTAGCCTCCCCTGGTAACAGTGGATGGTGCCCATAGGGGTACACGCAGAAGCAAAGTCACTCCCTGGAATGGCTACCCGAGTGGCCTGGGGTGCAAACGGAGTCCCCCTGCACATTAGGGGATGTTGAGCTTGATGTGAGGGCCATGCTCTCACTTGCTTCTCCAGGCTGGGAGAGCACTGTGTTGCCTTATTGCTATGCTGTGTTGGGGAGGGAAAGGGAGCCTGCCCCTGGGCTTCTCAGCGTGTGAGGACAGTGATATGGTGGGTGCTCAGGCTCCTCTGGTGAGTTCTGAGGTCCTAACTAAAGGCAAGGACTTTGCCTTGCTTGCATTGGAGAGCACCCCTGGGTGCTGAGACAATATTTAACCAAACCTGCAAATAAGGCTTATCTGTTTGTCTCTGGCAAGGACATTGGGGTACAGGGCTCTCTGCACCACTGCCCTCAGTGTTAGTGTTCATTGTCTTTGGGCAAAGGAAAGAGATGGGCCTTATCATGGGTCATTTTTAGTTCTGTTGATGGAGGTGGCCAACTTTTTATAAAATGACCCTTGGGGATAGTTGCTCTGGGTGGATTTTTTAAAAATATCACTTTGGAGCCGGGCTCAGTGGCTCAGCCTATAATCCCAGCACTTTGGGAGGCCGAGACAAGTGGATTGCCTGAGCCCACAGGTTCGAGACCCACCCGGGCAACTTGGCAAGACCTCGTCTGTACAATAAATCAAAAAGTAGCTGGGCATGGTAGCGCACGCCTGTAGTTCCAGCTACTTGGAAGGCTGAGGCGGAAGGATCTTCTGAACCCAGTAGGTCGAGGCTGCGGTGGCTGGGAGCGGCCACTGCACTCCAGTCTGGGCGACAGAGTGAGACTCCAACTCAAAAAAAAAAAAAAAAGGTCAAAGAAATCAAACTGCAGAAACAATTTAGTAGAAGAGAAAAATACCTTTACAATAAGCAACAGCTTAAAAATTGTAGGTGAAATATATATTTCTAATCTATCTTTTCTTGCCAAATTAAAATTAATGTGTTTTAGACCTAAAAACAGATAGAACACCCCTCAAGTTATTTTACCTGGTCTTATGTGATTGCATTCTTTGATATTATTTCAGTTTGCTTCTTTCAATTGCTATAGGAACGATTAACCTCATGTTTGGATGTATTAGTGTTAACTGAAAGGCACCAATACTTTATTATCTCCCTGGAATTCTTTTCCATTTTGTAAAGACAGTTTTCAGAGACTGAGCTATATATATATATATATATAATACTTGTATAAAGTTGTCCCTTCTTTTTTGTTTGTTTACTTTTAATTTTTTTATGTTAAAGATGTGGGGTACAATTCAGGGTTAGGTATACAAATGTTCATGATGGTCATTATGAAACTTGGGTATACAAATGTTCATGATGGTCATTATAAACTTGGGAAGCAGCACGATGCAGTAGAAACAGTCTGAGACATGCAGCCAGGTGGGACTGGATTCCAATCTGGGCTCCTCCTCTTCCTAGCTGCGGTGCTTAGGAAAATACCTTCGCCTTTTAGAGCCTCACTTTTTCCCCACCAGTACTGCAGGAGTGAACTGCTCTCCTTCCTGGGTCATAGGACTAAAGGGGACATTGCAGTGGCAGCTCCTGTGCCTGCTGGTCAGCTCTGAGTCTGGTTGTGACACAGCCTTCCAGAGTCCAGAGATGGAGACTCGAAAGGCTTTCCATTTATGAAACCATGTTGATGTAAGAGCTGGGGACAAGCAAAAGGACCTAGGGTTAACCCTTTCATCAGCCAGGAAGGGAGACTGCTTCCAGGAACACCCACACATGAACAACTCAAAGCCCACACAGAGCTGGGCCCGGTGGCTCAGCCTGTAATCCTGCGCTTTGGGAGGCTGAGGTGAGTGGATTGCCTGAGCCCGCGGGTTTGAGACCCACCTGGGCAACCTGGTAAGACCTCATCTCTACAATAAATCAAAACTTAGCCAGGCGTGGAAGCGTGCGCCTGTAGTTCCAGCTACTTGGAAGGCTGAGGGGGAAGGATCGCTGGAGCCTAGCAGGTCAACGCTTTGTTGGCCGGGAGCGGCCACTGCACTCCAGTCTGGGCAACAGAGTGAGACTCCAACTAAAAAAAAAAGCCCACAGGGACATCATAGCACCAGTGCCTCGGATCTCCCGGACCTGTCCTCGGCACCCCCCCCACACCTGACCAGGCGCTTGCTCACTCATCTCCCTCTTGCCCTACCTTTTGGACTTGACCCTCACCAGTTCCCAGTTCTGGCCTCAAGTCCACTTGGTAGTTACTCTGGTCACATGCCTGGTGCATTGCTTCTGGTTACCTCTGGTGTGTGCACCTCGCTCTTCAGGGGGAGCAGGAGCTCAGTGCTCACAAGAACATTCTCTTCCCCTCTTCTCCTGGGTGATGTGTTGGTTTCCAAGGTGGCATTTTGCTCTCTCTCTCTCCTTTTATTTGTTTTTATAGTTGTGGGGAGCCATCCTTAAGAATTTTTTTGGTGAACATGCCATATGCTTGCTTGCTTCATCAAACAGTAGGTATCAGCGGGGTGGGGGGGGGTGAGGATGTCCTGGTTGGGTGTGGCGGCTCACACCTGTAACCCGAGTACTTTGGGAGGCTGAGGTGAGAGGATCATTTTGAGACCAGTCTGGGCAATATAACGAGACTTTGTCTCTACAAAACATAAAAAAATTGGCCAGGTGTGGTGGTGCATTCCTGTGGTCCCAGCTACTCAGAGGCTGAGGCAGATGATCTCCTGAGTCCAGGAGGTCAAAGCAGTGGTGAGCCATGATTGTGCCACTGCACTTTGGCCGAAGAGTCCTGACTCAAGAAGAAGAAGAGAAGGAGGAGGAGGAGGAGGAGGAGGAAAGAAATACAAAAGGGCACTCAGCCTCTCCTTCAGTGGGCAGACAGAAGATTCTAGGCAAGACCCTGATATCAAAGGACTGAATCTACCTTCTCTAGACACTTGAAAATTTCATCTTTCTGTTCTGAGCCTTTGTTTCCTTTTTGTAAAAAGGAGGCAATAATGATTCTAATCTGGGCAACTTTATCAAGTTGCTATCTGGGCCACAGCAGACACTGGATGTGAAAATACTTAGTAAGCCACAAACCCCCATGCAATATGTAGGGTTTCCCATGTCAGTTCTCAGCTCCATTCTGGGTTGAGGCCTGTTGGTCTTCAACTGGGTCAGTCCGGACTGTGCTAAGCCACCCCCTGTCAAGGCCCTTCCATTTCTGGGACTGGAGAAGAACAGCTGTTAGTTGCCTCTGATCCTCTCCCCCCAGGCTTTCTCCCCGCACTGTGCCCTGTGGGTGGTGAGGAGGCTCAAGGGTCACTTTGCTGGGAATCCGGCTCTCCAAATAGAATCTCCCATGGCAAACACACGTGAACTGAGAGCTCGACTCCCCAGAACCTCAGCTAGGTTTCAGGTTGGTGTCCGGGGGGATGAGTGGGGCTTGCACGGGTGATACTACAGCCCTGGATAGGCAGGAAAAACAGTCATAAAGGGCAGTCAGCTCTATGAGCAGGTGTACCCTGGCCTCCAGTGGCATCTGCTTAAGGCATTTACAGTCACCAGGAAGGAGCCAGGAGAGTTGTCACAGTCTTTCCTTAGAGAAAACAACTCCAGTTTGGAAGTATTTACTAGCTCATTCATTTGTTCATACATGTGTTTGTATGTTTCTTCAACCACAGTGTAACCACCAAGCACTTGCTCGGTGTATTGGAGCTGTGCCAAGGGTCCCACGTCATTATGTCTTGTATTAATCAGGACCCTGTGGATATCTACCCTACTACTAATCCCTACAACAAACTTGCAATGTTGTAATTATCCTTACTTTACACATGAAGAAACTGAGCAAAGCACCTCAGTGAGAAACCCAGAAAGACTTCACTGAGGAGGTGGCTCTTGCCTCTGGAATAGGCCTAATTTGCACATTTAGAGATACATGTTCTTTCAATCACTGGGTTATTCATCCTGTGTGCTAGGTGGGTGGCTTCTCACGCCTGGAAAACCATTTGTAAAGTCCATTTAGTTCACACTTTTAGTTTGGTTCACACTCTTCCCTCACAAGAGAAGTCCTAGAATGATGGGGGAGGGAGGGGAAGTAGTTATGAACTGGGTTTGACCAAGGAGCTTTCCTGGAAGAGGCCCTAGGGAGAAATCCGATGCAGTGGGTCAAATAAGAAAGGGATTTTATTGCAGATTTATGGCAGCCTTCCTTCCTCTCTCTCTTCCCCTTTCCCTTCCACTCCTGCCTCCCGGCCTCCCTCTCTCCACCATTTTCTTAGTGTGGCCTCCGCCTGGGGCAGTGCTGAGTGCTGGGGAGGGGAGGAGGGAGATGCGGCTTTTGGCTCCCTGGTGCTCTCACAGTTTAATGATGGGAGGGATAAGGTTGCAGGGCCCCAGGGTCCCCGTGTTTGCCTAGAAACTCAAGAAGAAGCCTCCAGTGCAAGGCAGGGTGACCCTACTGAGGGGTGTGGGAAACTGGAGTCAAAGAAAATAAGCCAGCCATACAGAGCACACCGGGTGAAGCTGCCAGGCAGCCAGAGGGGGAGTCCCAGGCTGCTGTGGAGAGGGGTGATGAGTCAGGAGCACAGAGTTCACGCTGTCCTGCGGTCAGGGATCACGGCTCCCTAGCGCAGACCCAGCAGCTGGCCCCTCCAGGCTTACCCGGGCGATTGCACCTGGCCTGGCCACAGCTGTTCCCCACCAGCCAGCCGCCAGTTCTCACCCGCGAGCTTCAGCACAGCTTGGCTGTGTCATTGCCTTTCCTCTGCCTCTTCTCCCCACTCAGAGAGAACTTGTGATGTGGGGGCAGACTGAGCACATCAGGGATGGTTTCGACAAACCAAGGAGCAAGGGGAGCTTGCACACAGGGCTCAGTTGAACACGTTTCCCCTCCAGGATTCGCAGGCTGAGAGCCGGCAGCCTGAAGTTTCTCCTCTGGAGATATCGAATGTCTTTTTGGGGATCAACGCACCCCCATCTAATTATATCTGGTATCTTCTACTTCCAGGTCTCTTTTTCCATTCATACCATCCGAGGATTTCAATGCTAGAAGCCATCTGTGGTGTCTAGGCCAGTGGTTGCTACACCTGATTGATCGTCACCTGGGAGGAGGCTTTTAAAAATACGCATTCCTAGGCTCTGAGCCCAGAAGTTCTCACTCCCTGCCCAGTTACTGATTCTGCAGGTCCCACGCTCAGAGGGGTGGTCCTCTGGGGCCCAGGAAGCCGGGGGAGTTGCTTGTGCTTGGCAACCACCCTTCCTCGTGTGAATTTATAATTCTCATTAAGGGGATGGCTCTTGACACCTGCTGAGAGGACCGACACTCCTCCATTGTGCTCTGTGAGCATTTGTCTGCTCCCTGAATGCAGGTCAGGCTGGCCAGGAGTGGTTTCTGTGCTGGCCCTGTTCCATTTCATCAAGGAACTGGAGCCTTTCCCTGGGGCCGGCAAGTATTGTCCTCATGCCGCAGTTGCCTTCTCCAGGCTTCCCCTGAGCCAGGGAAGCTGATGGGCCAGAAAGGTACGCTCCAGCTCTCAGGTGGGGAGTGGTAAGTGGAGGGGGCAGCTGATGGGCCAGAAAGGTGCTCACCACGGCTCAGGTAGGGGAGAAGTGGAAGGGGGAGCTGATGGGTCAGAAAGGTGCTCACTAGGGCTCAGTAGTGGGGTGAGTAGTGAGGGGGAGCTGATGGGCCAGAAAGGTGCTCACCAGGTTTAGGTGAGGGGTGGGGGTGGAGTGGGTTGGGGGAGCAGCTGATGGTCCAGAAAGATGCTCACCAGGGTTGGTGGCGGGGAGGAGTGGAGTGGGGAGCTGATGGGCCAGAAAGGTGCTCACCAGGGCTCAGGTTGGGGGAGAGTTGGAGCAGGTTGGTGGGGGTGGCTGATGGGCGGCTACTAACCCCACAATACACACACACGTACACATACACACACACATACACACTCTCACACATACGTACACACACACCAGGCCTGGCTGAAGAACAAGCTCTCTTCTAGAGGAACTGAGACCCTGGACATCTCTCTGGAAAACCACTTTTCATTTCCAAATTCCAAGATGTGCTTCGAAGAAAGATAATAAAAGTTTTGCTCCATGTGGCCAAGACTTTGCCCATGTAGAATCTCAGGTGCTCCTGGTAGCTGTCCTGGTAGGTGGGGAGGACATGGTTTGTTGTGTACTGACTGAGCCAGCTGAGCCCAGAAAGGGTATGTGCTCTGAAGTATTCAGCGTTAACAGGCCCTGGTGTGTAATGCATCCTGGAATTGTTCAGAAAAAAGTTGTGTGTGTGTGCGTGTGCGTGCGTGCATGTGTGTGTAGAGAGAGAGAGCGCACACGCAAATAGGGCAAAATATTAACAATAGAGAATCATCTGGGTAAAAAATATGCAAGTGTTCTTTGTACTATTTTTATTTTTGCAATTTAAAATTTATTTCCAAATAAAAATTTATTTCCAAATAAAACTTATTTAAAAAAATTTTTTAAGGGAATACAGTTTATTCAAGGGCACAGAGCAAATTAGCAGTCAGATCTGTGGGGTCCTGGTCCGTGGCAGGCCCACTGGTCACATATTATCATCTCTGGATTGATGTACTTCTTGGGTTCAGTTAAAAAGCCAGTTCCTGCATGCTGCCATCCCTGATCTCTCAGACTAGACTGTGTGCCCCAATTTCGTGTACATTTCCTTCCACTTGTCATGACGGGTGAGAGTGAATTATTTTTAACTTACAGTCTGTTTCTTCTGCTGGACTATAAGCCCCATGCCAAGGGCTTGCACACCCAAGGGCAGGACCTTGACTGTCTTGTTCCTGGCTGAATCCCAGTCACAGCACAATGACTGGAACACAGTAGGTGCCCAATGGCTATTTGTTGAGAAAGAATGAATGCATGAGTGAATGCATGCCAGGGCATAGGCCACAGATGTGCACAGGTGGACGCTCATGTGCAGACACGCTCATGCTCTGTTTTGTTTATGCTCTTGCCCTGTCACGGGCAGGTGGAGATGCCAGAATTTGGAGGGCAGCTGGCAGGGTGGCATCATGCCTCTGGAAATGACATTCTGGGAATGAATGACATCCTTTGGGAAGCGGGGATGGCGCCCCTTCCCAGCCAGTGCCCTCCTCCCCTCCCAGCTCAGACCCAGAGGCTTTTTCCGGGGGAGAAATGATGCTCTTGCAGCAGGTGGCGAAGGGATCCCAGAGACAGTGGGCGGTGAGGGGGGCAGGGATGCAGAGTGGAAGCCTCTGCCTTTCCGGAAACAAAAGAGCCCTTTAGAGTCACTTGATATGGTGTCTTCCTGCCCTGGGCTGCTGCCAAGCCTCCCTCTTCCTATTGTGGAAGAGCGTAACAACAGTGGCCTGACCTGCATTTGCTCCTTCTGAGGCACTGCCATGGGGACGAGCGAGTGCCCTGCAGGGGCCAGGGTGCCCGGACAGGCCTCGTGTGCCAACGTGCGCCCAGGAATTGAAGTCGTTATTTTAATTTTTGAATAAGTAATACATCCACACATTCAAGATTCAAAAAGTGTAAACATATGTGCTATGATAAATCCCCCTCCCACCCCGCCCTCCATCCAGTCACCCCCCCATGTTCTTGGTTTCTTAGGAATCCTTCTGCGGGTAGTTTGGGCAGGAACAATCAAATACGTCCATTTCCTGCAGTGGGAGAATTCCACAGACATGTGTGTTGCCTTTTCCACTTAATGATGTATGTTGGTGCTTTTTCTAGAGGAGTCTGTGGAAGAGTGTGCTTGGTTTTTGTTTTTTGCCTACATAGTATTCCGTGGTATCAATGTCCTGGGGAAAATGCTCTGTCTAGGGAGCATTCTGTGGGAAACTTGTGTCCCTGAAGGTAGTGAAGATTATTGAGGGTTGGAGATGTCAGAGTCCTCAGACCTGCTCTGTCAAGTACAGTAACCACTTGCTATATGTGACTATTGAGCACGTGAAACGCAGCTGACAGAATTGAGCATGCTGTAAGGGCAAAAATATGCACTGGGTTTTGAGGATTAAATTAAAAATGTAAAACATTTACTTTTTATACTTATCACAAGTTGAAATTATAATATTTTGAATATATTGGCTAAATAAAGTATGTCATTGAAATGAATTTCACCTGTTTCTTTTTAACTTTTAAAAAATGTGGCTGTGCCGGGCTCGGTGGCTCAGCCTGTAATCCCGCGCCTTTGGGAGGCTGAGGTGAGTGGATGGCCCGAGCTCGCGGGTTCGAGACCCGCCTGGGCAGCGAGACCTCATCTCTACAATCAATCAAAAAATCAGCCGGGCGTGGTAGTGCATGCCTGTAATTCCGGCTACTCGGAAGGCTGAGGCGGAAGGATCGCCAGAGCCCAGCAGGTCGAGGCTGCGGTGGCCGGGACGGCCACTGCACTCCAGTCTGGGTGACAGAGTGAGACTCCAACTCAAAAAGAGAAAAAAAATGTGGCTGTTACAGTCAGGCATGGTGGCTCATGCCTGTAATCCTAGCACTTTGGGAGGCCAAGGCGAGAGGATTGTTGAGTCCAGGAGTTCAAGACCAGCTACATAGCAACATAGCAAGACCTTGTCTCTACAAAAATTTTAAAAATTAGCTGGGCATAGTGGCACCTGCCTGTAGTTCCAGCTACTTGGGAGGCTGAGGCAGAGGAATGACCTGAGCCCAGGGAGTCGAGGCTGCTGTGATTAGGTCACTGCACTCCAGCCTGGATGACAGTGAGACGCCAACTTAAAACAAAACAAAACAGTGGCTATTAGGATGTTTGAAATATATGTGGCTTTCATTTGTGGCCAGTATATTTCTGTTTTGGACTGTGCGGCTTCCCTAGAGATTTGGAGCCCTGAAGGTGGGAGGGGCTAAATAGAGCAGAAGGGGAGAAGGCAGAGGACCAGGAGGGAGTCAGCAGCAGCAGCCTGGCCAAGGTTCCAGGTCTGGCTGTCGGGAAGACTGAGATCTCGCCTGCCTCACTGCTGTGCCTGGGATCCCAGGACCAACCTCCTTCCTTCTCAGTCTTATGTCCTCCTGTATGTAAAATGATGAATAGTATCAAGGAATGTCATCTCCACAAGGGCAGGGATTCCTCTCTGTTTTGTCCACTGCTATCCCTAAACAAGAATAGTGTCTGGCACAGAGTAGGTGCTTGCTGGGTGAATGAATGAAAGTAGAAAGTGAAATGGGAAATTGGAGTTTTTCCCTTCAGAGAAGGGTTAGACTCACCAGAGAGTATCAGAACTTGGAGGCCTTAGAGATCATAGGCTGCCTCTGAATCCAAGTCCAAGATTCATAATGCAGGAGTGACATGCCCAAGGTCACTTTGGGTATTGATGGCAGACTCAGGGTTACCTCCAGACCCCCTTGATCTGAGAACTGCCCAGAAAAAAAAGCTATCAGAAATTAGCATCCACTCTTGGAAATGCCTACGACAAGCTCAGTCTGGCCACGACAGCCCTCCTCCTACCCTTCCACCCCTTTTCAGGATACATACTGGCATTTCTGTGCTCCTCTTCTGCCACTGTGAGGCAGAAGGCTGAGGAAGGATGGGCCCAACAGGGACCCATAAAACCAAAGGGCTCCATGTTTTCCAAGACTCTTGCCTCAGCCCGAGAGACTCTCCCTGGATCCTGGCCTAGAGAAGCTGGAGTCCAGCCCTGGGGCGAGGAGGAGCCGCACTGAACAGCCTCTAAATCACTCCTGCTGGGGTGGGAGAGGCCATGGCAGTGGAGGGGATTTTCCTAGATTATACTGAAAGAATTACAATGGCAGGGGAAAGGGGCCGAGTTCCCACAGTGTCTGGTCACTCCAGTGGGGGGCTGTGGGAGCCGGGCCTAGCAGTCTTTTTCTCTCTGGGCAGCAGCACACACAGTTTTTAATAATTAAGTAACTTTAATTGTCCTGGGAAAGCCGAGCTCGCCTTGGGGCATGCTGCACAAACTCATAATTAATGTTACCAAGAGAGATTAGCAAAGGAGGACTGAGAAATGATTCACTTTTTAAAAAGCGCCTCACTGTTAAGCCTTATTACCCTATGTTTAGAACCTCATTTATCTGCTTTGAGGAGGGGAAAAAAAAAAAACAGACCCAAGACCCAGAAACGAATGCATGTGAAATGAAAACTCCATGCCTTTGTAAAGTGGTTTAAAAACATCAGACGGGAAAATGTTGCCATTTATCGATTCCATTCTGGTGACTGAGGGAACGTTTAAGACAGAGGAATACAATGAATAAATAATAATACATTAGCAAAAATTCAAGCTTTTTGACCGCTATCCTTGTTGCTTAGAAATTATTTCATTTTAAGATTTTTTTGGGAATAAATTTTGTCTTAATGAAAGATATACCAAACTGTGTAATTTTCAATGATTCTTCGTATGATACTAATAGAGTGTCTGGCATTTGGGTGTTCAGCAGATAGCCGATGAAATAATAAGCACGTCAATGAAGAGGGAAGGGCCTCAGGAGGGAGACCGTCATGGCACTAATATCCAGGTTCAGTCTGAAGGGCGAGCCCAATCTGTCTTGGGGAGAGGTTTGTGAGGGTGACGAAGGAAGGGTGGTCAGAGAAATAGGGGGATGAAATATGCAGCGATGACACAGCTTGGGGAGGGGGGATGAGGAGGAGGAAGCCTTGAAAATGAGGGTGGGTGTCAGAGCAACTGAAGCAAAGAATTGGGGTACGGTATGTTCCTTCTGCATAATTAGTGGCCCGTAAATAGTAACCTGATCGATTACCTCAAACTGGTGGGTGTGTCTCCTTACAAAGTCCTAGCATCTCCACAGCACTATGGAATCCTGTTCTGTTCTTCCATTCAGACAATAAAAATATGTATCCTAAATGATGGGTGTTCCCATCTTCCCAAGCACCACCGTAGGTATTCTTCCATTTAGTCAACTGACATTGACCAAATGCCTGTGACATTCCAGGCACTATTTTACATGGACATAGATAGAAACAACTGGAATGCAGGCAGGAGACTGGCTCTAACCCTGGTTACACAATTTCTTTCTTCCCTCTGAGCCTTAGCTTCCTCATCTGTAAGTAGGAAACGATAGTATGTGGAGGTGAACTCCTTGGGAGGAGAAAAGGTGATACAAGGAGCTCCTAAGACAGTTTCTCCAGGTAACTGGTTGGAGGAATCATCCTTCCCCGGCTTCTAGGCAGCTTCCATCCTACCTGGGGGTGCTGTGGTGCAGATGGGCTCTCCGCCCTTCTGGGGTGGGAACTGGAAAGCAATTGTCTCATGCAGCCACCTCCAGGGTGCTCAGGCTCTCTCCTGAGATCTTTGCTGTTCCCTGGATGTCAGTTAATTCCCATTGAGAGGCCGGTGGGTAAATAATGGGGTGGTGGCTGATTAAGCTCAAGGTGTGATTCCTCTCAGGGATCTTTATGTGTGAATAGACAACTCACAAAAAAGGAAAGCTTTTTTTTTTTTTTGAGTTGGAGTCTCACTCTGTCGCCCAGGCTGGAGGGCAGGGGCACGCTCCCGGCCACCACAGCCTCTACTTGCTGGGCTCTGGCAATCCTTCTGCCTCAGCCTTCCAAGTAGCTGGAACTACAGGTGCGCGCTACCACGCCTGGCTAATTTTTTGATTTATTGTAGAGATGAGGTCTCGCCAAGTTCCCCAGGTGGGTCTCGAACATACGGGCTCAGGCAATCCACTCACCTCAGCCTCCCAAAGGCATGGGATTACAGGCTGAGCCACCGAGCTGGCTAAGGAAAGCTTTTAAGACACAAAGGAAGAGGCCCTTTTCTTCCTGGGGCTGTCCCTTTGTGACCTCAGGCAAGTTGAGTGTCTGGGCCTTCAGTGCCTGGCACTAGCGGAAGGGGGAGATGGGATCCTCAAGGGACCTCTCCCAGCCCTTTACTTACCCAGAGGCTCCTAGCACCTGGAAATTGAGGCACTGAGCGCCAAGGTGGCAGATGCCAGAAGCATTCAGGTGGAGAGGGGGGTGCAGGGGGCTGGCCAGGCTCACTAGAAAGGAACCGGAGTGACTCTCAGAAGCTTGACTAAGGACATTGGTCAGAGAAAGCACACACTGCTAGTCACTACTATTACCAGTTGTAGCCACAGCCCTTCTGCCTGAATATTAGATGTTATGAAATGTGTGTATGTTTCTCTTCTTCAAAATGGTAGCATACTATATGCACTGTCTCCATATGTTGCTTTTTTGCTCTTTTTTCTTTTTTTTAAGTTGGAAGTCTCACTATGTCGCCTAGACTGGAATGCAGTGACACGCTCCTGGCCACCACAGCTTTGACCTGCTGGGCTCAGGTGATTGTTCCGCCTCAGGCTTCCAAGTAGCCGGAACTACAGGCCCGCGCTACCACGCCCAGCTAGTTTTTGATTTATTGTAGAGATGAGGTCTCACCAAGCTGCCTGGGCTGGTCTCGAACCCCTGGGCTCAGGCAATCCACTTACCTTGGCCTCTCAAAGTGCTGGGATTATAGGCTGAGCCACCGAGCCCAGTCACTTTCTTGCTCTTAAAACCATATCATGGCAATACCTCCCTGTCAGAACGTAAGGTGGTAACAGTATTTTTTAGACGCAGATGAGAATCTAAATGCTCATCAAGAAATTTCACTTTTTTTAGCCATGACATTTAAAGTACTTGCTTACTGGTGGACATTGGGGGGTTTTCATAATTTTGCTATCCACATGATTCCTTAACAGCCAAGCCTTAGTGTTATCTGTTACTGCAACTTGGTGTGATGGAAATTGTTGGGGATAAACAATTGAGAGATGAAAGTTCTTTCCTAAGTCCAAATTCATTTGCCGTTTGACTTTGGGCAAGTGCCACTGCCTCTGTGGGCCTCAGTTTTGCCATCTGTTATATAGGGACATAAGACTCTATCTAGTATCTAGTGATCCAGTCTCCCTCCCAGGATATCGGTGTCTCTGACCTCTTGAGGAAGCAGAGCAACCCACAGAGGGTTAGCCCAGCTGGGGCTGTGGGTGGGGTCAGCGAGCCTTGACGGCTGGTACGCCTCTCCATCACAGATCTCAGTGATGCAATATTGAACTCAGGCAAGTTTGGCCTTGCTCGCCTCTGGATCCAGTGTGATTCAGGGCCTGTAGCGTGGCTTCCCCACCAGCAAATGAGCTGCAAGACACCTTTCTTGGCAACGGGCTTAATGAGGGCTCCCAGAATGTCTGATTACTCATCTGTTTTGCAACGGCAGCAAACTCCCAGTGAGAAGAGGAGGCAGCTAGCGTGGCTTCCTTCCTGAATTAATAACTTAAGCATTATGAATGACTAATCAGTTCAGCACGGTGCAGAACTGGGTGGTCGAGCTGAGGTTGGGGGTGGCAGTGAGGCAGATGGTGCCGGGTGTGGGGTGTGTTTAACCTCTTCCTTCTCTGCTTGAGTGTCTTTGGGTCTTGAAATTCTTTTTTTTTTTTTTTGAGTTGAAGTCTCACTCTTTCATCCAGGTTGAGTGCAGTGGCATAATCCCTGCTCACTGCAGCCTTGATCTCCTGGGCTCAGGTGATCCTCTCTCCTAAGCCTCCTGAGTAGCTGGGACTACAGGTGCACACCACCACACCTGGCTAATTTTTGATATTTTTCTGTCTCAAGGTCTTGCTATGTTGCCCAGGCTTGAACTCCTGGGCTCAAGTGATTCTCCCGCCTCGGCCCCCCAAAGTGCTGGAATTACAGATGTGAGCCACAGTGCCTAGCCAGGCCTTGATATTCTTTTCTGGGGTGTCAGAACTGGGGCTAGACATCCTACCCAGACACCGATCTCCACCTGTCTCCTTGGGTCTGCTTACCTGAGAGTCATCGCTGTCAGCTGATTGCAGAATTCTCCTCCAGCCTTAGCTTGGGTCAGGCAGACGGAAATCTAAATGCTCATTAAGAAATCCAAGGTGGCCGGGCTCGGTGGCTCAGCCTGTAATCCCGCGCCTTTGGGAGGCTGAGGTGAGTGGATTGCCTGAGCCCGCAGGTTCGAGACCCGCCTGGGCAGGCGAGACCTCATGTCTACAATAAATCAAAAAAATTAGCCAGGCGTGGTAGCGCGCGCCTGTAATTCCAGCTACTTGGAAGGCTGAGGCGGAAGGATTGCCGGAGCCCAGCAGGTTGAGGCTGCGGTGGCCGGGAGCGGCCACTGCACTCGTCTGGGCGACAGAGTGAGACTCCGACTCAAAAAAAAAAAAAAAGAGAGAAATCCAAGGTGAGAGAGCTAAATGCATTTCATATGATATACTCTGCTGTGAACCCAAGAGGGATTTTGGAAATTAATCTTTTACTGGGAGAAGGTGTAAAGGTGGTGGGAAAATTTCTTTTTGCCACATGTGTAGTATAAGAACTATAGATTGAGAACTTCTTGGAGGGATTTCCCAACACATCTGGCTGTTTCTTCACCCTTCTTATCTCAGACAGTTTATGGCAGATTCTAGGATTAATGGGGCCAGGAGGGAATATGTCTCCTTTAAAGCAAGGTCTCTGGTTTCAGTGTTTTTTCCACTACCCTTTCTTTCTTCAAGATTCCCCTTTCAAGCTGCTTGCCTGGTCCAGTCCTCTGCTTTCCAGCAATTAAGCAACAGTTCTTTGTGGCGGCCCCAGGGCATGTCTGGACAGTCCCTGAGCAGGAAAAGTCTCACCTGGGCCTCGTGCCTCTTGCCTTCCCTAGTCCCTGTCCCAGAAGTCCTGACACAAGTTCTTTCGTTCTGGGAATTGGATCCTGCCAGGAGTCCCCTCCCTTTCACCCAGGCTTAGGTGAAGTTCTCCCCATGTCAGAGAAGAGGGGTCCCTTCCTGCTGGCTCCTCGTCTTTGGCTTCATTTTGAAACTGTTCTCTTGACAGACATGCCAGATGCCCACCTCAGCCTGTGCCATCTTGGGCTCAGGCTACAGTATACCTCTGAGCATCCTGTGTGTTCTGGGCCGCTTGCTTCTCCCCACCATGGGCTGGGCCCTCCTTCTGGGGTTTGTATTAGATGCTTTTCTGGCCTCACCACGGTCAACCTGCTCATTAGGGCTTATCCAGATTTCTTGTTGTCCTTTCATATCTCCTTCCTAGCGCTGTGGGTTTACATGCCTTCTCGATGTTGAGGGAAAACACGATTTAGTACAGGGCTCTCCCAACAGAGACACTCGAACAGTAAATGGATGGATGGGTGGATGGTTGTCATCCTGGGCAAGCCCATATTGCCTTAAAAACCTCAAAATTGCCTTTTGCTCCATTTGTCTGGCCCAGCCTCTCATTTCTCAACCACTTTCTTGGGCACAAGTCCACCTTCTTGGGAACAAGGGTAGCAAAGTTCATCCTATCAGAGGAGCCCTGCTGCTTACAAGTTCATCAGCTTCCCAACCTAACAGTTGAGGATGGAGAATTGGTCTTTGTGAAATCATCTCTTCAGAGCAAAGCTTTAACGATTCAGGATGAGTCGCCCTCGCTGGCCTTTCTCTAGGAATTCCTTCCCAAATTCACTTTGTGTGCTCAGAGCAGGTTAGAGCAGACTTCCCCAAGAGGGAGGCAGATCCATGGGAAACAGGACTTTCCAAATAGGAGGTGAAATATATCTTTTCTCTTCCAAATTCAGGGGTTTTTAGTATCTGGATAAGCCTAAGTCCCAGTGTAAAATGCCACCAAGGGTGTGCACTGCGTCTCCCTCCACTACCCAGTGCCTCCAGACTCTAGACCTTAGGATTCTGCCCTTTTCCCCATTTACTGTCCCTACCACCTGGCCTTGGGAAGCACAAGTCCTGCTCCCTAGTGCAGAGATAATAGCTTCCTGAGTAACAGAACCAACACGTCTATTTCCTGAGACTAGAGTTGAAAGCTAGTGCAGTGCCCACTTTAAGATCTACAATCTATTTGACTAAAGAAATTTTTTTCTTTTCTGTTCTCCATCCAATCACCTTCCTTTGGGTGTTTTTCACACCAAGTCCCTGAAATCACAGGGCATGGGTGGTATTTTTCTCTTCAGAAGTCCTTTTTCAGGAAACTATGTCAAGAATGTTTTCATACTTTGGGCTGGATGGGAGGTGGGCAGGAAAAAAAGGCTTAATCCCCCAAGATGGGTATTTCTCTGAAAACAGACATGCAAATGCTGGGCTTGTCAAGCCCTAAAATGTTTTCTCTATTCTTGAGAATGATGGCATCCTGCCTGCTGAGCCAGGGAGCCCTGACAAGTGAAGGAGGAGGCCTGGTGGCAGAGCAAGTGGAGTGTGAGAAACAGAGGCAGAGGCACACGCCAGGCAGAGTAATTGGAGTGGAGAGACAACTGCCTTCAGCATCGGGCCACTCTCCCCAGCTGCCTCAGACTCCTTTAGTTTGGAACTTACCTTCTAGGAACTGGAGGTGGGAACACAGGCAAGAGTCAGATGCCAGCTTACAGACATCCTCATGGTCGCTCTGTAGGTGGGGGCCCACTGCTGTCCTAGCTCACTGGGCCAGCTGGCTGCAGCTTATACCTGCCAACCTGAGAGTAACAACAGAGACTTAGAGAGATTGTCTCATGTGAGACAGCCATCTGAAACTTCTGGCAGGAATCTCTAGGGTTCTCCACCAAGAGACTGGAATGGGTGAAGGGGGAGGATTTAGCAAGTGCTTCCCCAGGGCTGCAGAATGATTGCAAAGTACCTCCCCAGGTCCTGCTGTGGGGGCCTCTTGAGTGAGACCTGCTGTCCCAGGGTGATGAGTTCACAGCTCTGTGGGAGAGAGAGACAAGAAAACATGCATGCTAATAGCCTAGGCTAAATGCAAAAGGAAAAGTGCAAACATTCTCTCTTCCTCCCCCATAAATGTTTACAACATTTATACCAGGTGAGAATATGACTTTTAAATATGTTATAGCATCTGCAGCACTAGAGAAGAGTCATTTTAATTTTGTTAATTTTGTTTTTGGGTTTCCTTACTCCTTAACCCTTTGCCCTGCCTAAATAAAAGAATGGAAAAAGAACAAGGGGTGACCCCCTCTGCATGGCTGAGGGTGCTTGCGTGGGACATAGGGTCTCGACGTGGCTGTGGGAAGAACCACGGAGTGACTGCCATCTGTCCTACCTCTCTGGATTATTGCTGGGAGGATCAAATGAGATAATGGTTATAATTCTATTTTGTATGTTATAAATCAATAAGTAACTAAAAAGTAGTACTATTTCCTTGACAATTGCAGGCTTGAGAACTCCAGTGACATTTTCAATTTATTGAGCATCTCCTAGGTTCCAGGAACTGTCTAAAGCCTTAACACGTTTCACCCAACTAGAATGTAAGCTTGACATGGGTAGAGACTCGGCCTTGTGCCAGTAAGTCTTCAACACATCTTTTTTTTAAGGTTGAAAAAGTGATTTCTAATCCTTACTATACAAATGGGACTACGGAGATGGAGAACAATTGAGTGAACCACTGTAGGGCTCACCACTGGCTAATCGGCGAGCTGGAATTGGACCTCAGTCCAAGTATCTGTGAAGTTCAGGCTCTTTCCGTGATACCCAGGCTGCTCTGGGGCTTTATGGGCTTTGTTGTCCTTGACAGAGCAGGATACTTTGCCAGGAGCGTGTGGGATCTCAGGGACAGCCAAGGACAAGCAGGTTCTCCCCTCTTGGCACCAAGGACAGTGTAGAAAGTCAGCCCCAGTTAACTATGTAAATGATGAACTCTTCAAAGAAAGGGTGGGGCAGGATCTGTGATAGGCAGAATGATGGTGCCTCAAAGATGTATACATCCTAACCTGTGAATATGTTACATTATGGGTAAAGGAAAATTAAAGTTGCAGACAGGTTAAGTTTGCTAATCAGTTCATCTTGAGATGGGGAAAGTATCCTGGATTATCTAAGTGGCTCAATGTTCACGAGGACCCTTATAAAAAAAGAGGGAGCCAGAAGAGTCAGAGTGATACAATGTGAAAAAGACTTGGATGGCCACTGCTGGCTTTGAAAATAGAGGAATACAGCTGGAAGGTGGAAGAGGCAAGAAAGATTCTCTCCTGGGTCCTCCAGAAAGGAAGTGCAACCTGGCTAATTTTATTAGTATTGACTTTAGCACAGTAAGACCCATTTTGGATTCTGACCCCAGTACTGTAAGATCATGTATTCATATTTTTTTCAGCCACTGAGTTTGTAGTAATCTGACATAGCAGCAATAGGAAACAAATATAGATTTGAGCAAGCAGCTGGCCTCAAGCATGTTTAGCCCGGGCCATGGACTCGAGAAAGAGATGCGGTAGCAGACACAACACTCCAAAGCTTTCTGGAAAGCTCCTCTTCAGGCTCCCTCTCATTCCAGCCAGGATGTAGCACCCAGGTACTCACAGACTTTGGGCAGCTTCACTGAGGTACACTGACGATACCTTTACCTGGGCCCACAATAGCTACCTCTCACTTCCTGTCCTGGGGCTTTCTGTCCCTGTGGCATTGATACTTGCCAGTGGGCATTGTAGGACTGCAAAGAGTTATCACCCATGGAGCTACCCCTGGCCAATGGAGGACAGGATGCTGTGGATAAATGCTGCCCTCTTTTAACTTACAAAGTTCTTTAGGAGTTCCTAAGGAACTGAGCACTAGTTTCTCCTGTGGAGTCCACATCAGTAATTTATCCGTAATCAACTCTCCCCTCTCCCCAGTTTCACTTTTTTTTTTCTTGAGTTGGAGTCTCACTCTGTTACCCAGACTGGAGTGCAGTGGCACACTCCCAGCCACCGCAGCCTCGACCCGCTGGGCTCCGGTGATCCTTCCGCCTCAGCCTTCCAAGGAGCTGGAACTACAGGCGCGTGCTACCACACCCGGCTAATTTTTTTATTTATTTTAGAGATGAGGTCTCGCCAAGTTGCCCAGGCGGGTCTCAAACCCATGGGCTCCGGCAATCCACTCACCTCAGCCTCCCAGAGCATGAGGTTACAGGCTGAGCCACCGAGCCCGGCTCACTTTTTTTTTTTTTAGGTGGAGTCTCCCTGTGTCTCCCAGACTGGAGTGTTGTCACATGCTCAAGGCCACCCCAGTACTGCCCTGTTGGACTCAGGCTATCCTTCTGCCTCAGCTTTCCAGTAGCCAAAACTACAAGCACGTGCTACCACGCCCAGCTAATTTTTTTTTATTTATTGTAGAGACGAGGTCTGCCAAGTTGCCTGAGCTGGTCTCGAATTAGTTGGCTCAGGCAATCCACTTGTCTCAGCCTCCCAAAATTCTGGGACTATAGGC
Source organism: Cephalopachus bancanus (assembly GCA_027257055.1). Classification (NCBI taxonomy): domain Eukaryota; kingdom Metazoa; phylum Chordata; class Mammalia; order Primates; family Tarsiidae; genus Cephalopachus; species Cephalopachus bancanus. The sequence continues at coordinate 820,085 of JAPVLO010000546.1, read as the reverse complement.
TGAGCCACTGAGCCTAGTCCAGTTTCACTTTTAAGCTATAACTCACTCCTGCTCCTTGGAGTCACCACCCAAACAAGCACCTGCATATGAACCTTTGTCTCCAGCCCTGCTTTTGGAGGAAACTACTTAGACAATGTGTGTGAACATAACAGCTGCTTATCTAGTATTTGCTTAAAAGCACATCCTCTGACCAGTCTCACATATGTGGTTGCTGGTGGCACTTGCAGAGAGCTGCACAGCTGTGAATGCGCCTCTGTCCTGAGGTCTTGGCTGAGAGCTCAGAGGATACTTGCCCGTCCAGTTTGAGATGGTTGGATAAAGTCAGGAGGGGTATTTTTCTTTTCTTTCTTTTTTTTTGAGTCAGGGTCTCCCTCTGTCACCAAGGCTAGAGTGCAGTGTTACAATCATGGCTTACCACAGCCTCGACCTGCTGGGCTCAGGTGATCCTTTTGCCTCAGCCTACTGCGTAGCCAGGAATACAGGTATGCACCCCCACGCCCGACTAATGCTTTGAATTTTTGTAAAGATGAGGTCTCACTATGTTGTCGAGGCTGGTCTCGAACTCCTGGGCTTAAGTGGTCCTCTCACCTCAGTCCCCAAAGTACTGGGATTACTGACGGGAGCCACTGCACCTTCATGGATGGGTATTTTTGAAGTTCTTGGGGACATCAGGGATCCTTCCTTCTTGCATAGTCATTCAAGTCTCCCGATTCCGGCGAGCTTCCTCAGAACATACCCGGTGTTCCTATCACTCAGAACAGATGTTTTCTGATGAACTTAATTGCATCATTAGCAGACAGGCTGCAAAATGGGTGATTTGAGAGCTGCTGAGAAGCTGGGAGCCTCCTGGCCCATGGCCGGGCAGCTGTTCCTAGGGTTGGCTGAACATGCCTGTGCAGTGGGTTCCTGCCCCGCCCCTGCCCAGGCTGGCCTCTCGAATCCTCAGGCTTTCTCACCAGGTCTGCCCAGAACAGATGGAAGCAGATCTTTGGGCATGTCCAGCTGATGTGGATTTCACAGCGGGCGGAAGAGAGTAAGGGGAGCAGACAGCTCAGCCCCTTCCCACGGCCGCATGGGAGGCAACACTGGTTGTCCAGCTGTTCACCCTCACTCCTTGTGAAAGGGGTGGGACTTGAGACTGGGCAATCCTTTGCAGCAGGCGTGGTGGGGAAGGCTCGAAATACAAAATACTCCTGTTCCTTATGCTTTTTTTTTTCAGTTGGAGTCTCACTCCGTCGCCCAGACTGGAGTGCAGTGGCACGCTCCCGGCCACCGCAGCCTCAACCTGCTGGGCTCCAGCGATCCTTCCACCTCAGCCTTCCAAGTAGCTGGAACTACAGGCGTGCGCTACCATACCCGGCTAATTTTTTGATTTATTGTAGAGATGAGGTCTCGCCAAGTTGCCCAGGCGGGTCTCAGGCAATCTACTCACCTCAGCCTCCCAAAGCACGGGATTACAGGCTGAGCCTCCAAGCCCAGCGTCCTTATGCTTTTAAACCTGAGCTCCAAGGAGCTGTGGAGCATGGGGCACCCTTACTGTTAGTGCTTCAGTCACAACAGAGCCTTTTTTTCAGTCTCATAATATAGCACTGTTGCGGAAAAGGACTCATCACTATCCCCAATGGCACATCTCGTTCCCCTCACTTTCCACTCATTGACCTCTACTCCTTGCTCCCATCCCAGTCCCCTTTCTGCATAAGCACATCCACCTAATCCCTCTAGGCCTGTCCCAGATGCTTCACTTTCTTCAGGAAGCTGTCCCCTCCTAATTTTAATCGTGACCCATTCCTTTTCTCTGAAGCATCCAAGGACTCTATCTGTATTGCTCAAATGGAACAGTTCACTATAAAGTATTACAAAGTCTGGCATCATAACTACTTCTGCACTTGGTCATTTCTCTGGCACTAGTTCCTCCTCAGGGCAGGGACTGACTCTTTCTTGGCTCCATAGTTCCCATGGGAAGTGCCCAGTAAAAAGTTTTTTGGGGTTGGTTTTTCTCTTTAATGATTGCATGCCAAAAAACTGATGCCAAAAACTGCTTTTTCCAAAGACCCGTTTTAGTCAGCTCAAGCTGCTGTAACAAATTATCACAGACCAGGTGTCTTTTTTTTTTTTTAGTCAGAGTCTCACTCTTGTCACCCAGGCTGGAATGCAGTGGCACGCTCACCGCAGCCTTGACCTGCTGGACTCAGGCAATCCTTCCTCCTCAGCCTTCCAAGTAGCTAGAACTACAGGCACATGCCACCATGCCTGGCTAATTTTTTTATTTATTGTAGAGATGAGGTCTCACCAAGTTGCTCAGTCTGGTTTTGAACCCTCAGACTTAGGTAATCCTCTCACCTCGGCCTCCCAAAGTGCTAGGATTATAGGTGTGAGCCACCACGCCTGGCAGACCAGGTGTCTTAACAACAAACATTTATTTCTCACAGTTCTGGAGGTTTGAAAGTCCAAGATCAAGGTGCCAATGGCTCTCTTTTTGCTTTGCAGAAAGCCACCTTCTTACTATAACTTCACATGGCAGAGAGAAAAAGGGAGGGAGGTGAAAGAGAGGGGGGAGGGAGAGAGAGAGAGAAAGGGAGGGAGGGAGATTGAGAGAGAGAGAGAGAAAGAGAGAGAGCATGACTGAGCTTGCCTGGTCTTTTTCTCTTCTTATAAGGGCACTAATCCCATCATGGGGCCTCTACTGTCATTTGAACATAATTACCTCCCAAACACTCAACCTGCAAATGCTATCACATTGGAGATTAGCCTTCAATATACGAGGGAGACATAAACATTCAGTCCATAGGAGATTTCATCTTATAATCATAACAACCTCTGAATTAAATATTAGGAATTCAGTTCAAAATAACCTGCCTTTGAGCACCTGCTGGGTGACAGGCATTCAGCCAGGAGCTGGAGGGAGGTATTCAGTGATGGGTGAGCCCCCCTTCACACTGACCAGTGCCTCCCTTCAGGTGGGATTGGGAAAGAAGCCAGGTTCTTGTGTTTAGCCAGCATGCTTTAAAACACAGCACTTATCCAATGAGTTGGAGAGCACCTCGAGAAAAGCTTCACCTTAGTTATAAACATATTATTATGATAATAAATTTATATTGTCCTTTTCCTCTAGAAAAGTGTGATTCCCTTTCACATTTACTAATGTGTTCACCCTTTTGTTATTCCAAGAGTGAAGGGGACTCTTTGGTGTGGAAGCCAGGCAACTTACAGATGGTTTTGCAGCTGGCCAGAAGCCGTGTGTATGTAACACCCCTGTTATACCATGCAGAGAATGCCATTTATTTCAGAGGATCAGGGGACCACTCTGAGAAGTGTTCCAGGAAGCATTAACAATCTATACAGGCCCCTATGTCACAGGACAGAGGTGGCAGACCAAGGAGGAAAGGTGACCTCAGGGTGTGACGTCATTCCTTCCATCAAAATTCACTGGTCCATACACTTAGTCACTATGCTAGTAGTGGGCACGGAGAAATGAAATAATCACACTCTCATCCTCCAGGAATAAATCCAGTTACCTGAAGAACCTGGTAAAGGGACCGTTTTGCCGAAATAAAAATCTCAATTTTATGTGGAAGTGATTTACTGAGGCACCAAGTTAAGAATAATCTTCCTTCTTCCTGCTGTATCTTTAAAGTCATATGTGGGTTTAAACATTTACTGGGTACTTCTCATGTGGGGCCCTGGCTTAGTGCCTGGAGAGATGCTGAAATCATCAGTGAGTCCTGTGGGTCAGGGAGCTCACAATGGGGATGTGGCTCGCATCCATTTACAAAGCAGACTGTGGTCAACCCTCTGAGCGGGGCCCCACAGACAAAGTATCACTGGGAAAGGGCTCAGACTCACCAAAGAACCATCAGGGTCAGTGCTGGCGAAACGCCTTTAGAGGTATCCTCTCTCCAGTTGGTTAGTCCAACCTTCTCCCAGTGTCCTTGCTTTGGGGCTCCCTGTGGGTTTGAGTGGCTGGTATTTGACAGGCATGGGCGGGGAGGCCACCTCTGCTCACCCGGTATTGTTTTCCTCTGTTTCCTTGGCAGGTTTAGTGAGTGCCAGCCCTGGAAAAAACTCCAAAGAAATCTGAGTCCGGTTGCCTTCATATGGGGAAACTGAGGCCCAGAGAAGGGAAGGGGTCCCTTTTGGGACCCCAGGAAGCAAAGCTTTGGCTCAGTCTGTCTTGTAGACCTCAGAACTTGCATTTTTGCTCTTAAGGTATCTGAAGAAGAACACAGAGAGGGAGGGGTGCCCTGCTGCCTACGACACATTCACAGAGATAATCTGTCAAGGAAGGGAGAAAAAAACCAACAGCGAACAAGCCATCTATTCTTGTCTGCGCCATTTTCCCATGTCAGGAGCAGACTGTGCTGAAAAATTTAGGTTTCCCCTTTCATGTTTCCTTTCACTGCACTCTGGACAAAATGCCTTTCTTCTCCCCCTTTTCTTTGGCAGGATCCTGACCAAGGCTGTAGAAAAAAGAATCTTTTAAGAACATATATATCTATCTATCGATATACATTCAGCCCCTGACAGTGACACGGAACTGTAGTGCCTCTTAATTACCCAGGAAGTGACAGGGTCAAGAGGTGTCTGAAAGCCGCCTTGTGGTTGTGGGCATTGATTTCTCACCATTGTCGCTGCTCTACAAGCTGGAGTGGGGAGTCCCGGCCGCCTTGGTTTTGTCCACTGTTTGGATTTCTTCCTTTCTTCCTCCCTCACTCTTTTTTATTCTTAATTTGAAAAGAAACTTCTGGCATTTTGGGTATTGATTGGAAATTCATAAAAGCAGACCACGTTTCGGGTTGGCTGACCCGTCATAATTGCTGCTCGGGTGTGGCGGGGGTGTGTGTGGGAGGGGGCAAGTTCTTGCACAGATACCCTCCCCGATGCACCCATTCTCTGGCTGCTCTCCTTCTTTCTTCCTATTGTCTTTGGATTTGCCAGGGGAAAATAGCAATTAAAAACTTTTTTTTTTTTTTACTGCCCATGAATAGTCATTGGCTGTATTTATGATGCATAGATAAGTTGCGCCCTGTGTTATTCACACAGAGTTTTGAGGTGGCTCATAGTATTTTTAACAGACAGAGCTGCGATTTTGAACCGTGGTCATTAAGAAATTACAATACCAAAACAGAATTGAAGGTGTTGCCGAAAACTTTGGAACAAAGTTTCGGAAATTCTTGGGAAGTGTTGAAATGTTGCTTAGTTATATTTTGGGGTACAGAAGCCAGAGTCAGGGTATCAGAACAATTGTTAATACACAAGAGGCTTACGTGAGTATTTTGTTCAATAAAAACTATGGAAAGTAATGAGAGCAGAGAAATGGTTAATTTTTGGTTTGGTAAAAGGGGAGTTCTTCACAATGTTACCAAGTCCTAGTTTGAAGTTTTGCTAAGAAGGAAAGACAGAACCAACAGCATGATGATCTTCTAGCCTTCATTTTCCAAATCAGAGAGGAGTTGACTGCAAACAAAACTCTGGAATCTTCCCAAGGCCCTGGGGATGAGTCAGGGGCATAGCACTAGTCTCTGCATTGTCCAAGTGAGACCTTGGAAAGTGAAGGTGTTAAACAAAGAAAGAATTTATAATGCAAAAATCTTACCTCTTTCCAGAGAAGTCTTAGATTTTTCTTCCCAAACCTCCTTGCTTTTTATCCAGGTTTCAAATGCACCTAGAATGGATAATCCAGTCCTTTGTCTTGAAATATTAAGGTAAAAGAACAGAGCAAGGAGTGGAAAATCAAACCCAGAGTTTCAATCTCCTTCTACCTCTGACCTTGGGGAAGCGACTCTCCCTCCCCAGACCTTGGTTTCCTCTTCTGAAAAATGAGCAGTTGGACTGGTTGCACTCCTACTCAGCTGAGACCCAAAGCACAGAAACAAGAACCACGCTGACTTCTACTTGGAATGCTAGTAAAAATTCAACAGGCTTCAGGTTGGGGACACGTTAAGATATATTTGGCCCTTTATTATCCATAAACATTGACTGCACAGGACCTAGGGTCCATCCTGAATTAAATATGCTTAAATGTTTGTTCCTTGGAGATGGATGAATGAAAAATAGAAGCTGTCGAATAAACATTGAACAAGTAAATATATTAACATGAGGCTGAAACCCAGGCATGAGTATATCCCATAGCTCTAGGATACGCTGTCTGCTTGTTATCTGTCTCTGCTCAACAATTCACATACATCCCATGTGTGCATGTCTGAATCCATCCACCCATCTACATCCACCCATTGATTCAACAACCTCCCAGTCTGTCCATGCACCACCATGAAGGGAAACAAGGATGGCACCACTACAACAAGGCTTGGAAAAGTGCCATAGGACTCAGAGGAAGGGAGAATGTACTGGCAGCTGGAGATACCAGGGAAGGCTTCATGGAGAAAATATTATGTTTGTTTGTGAAACACTGGGGAGTCAAAAAAGAAGGAGAAATATGCCGGGCTTGGTGGCTCAGCCTGTAATCCTGCGCTTTGGGAGGCCGAGGTGAGTGAATTGCCTGAGCCTGCGGGTTCGAGACCCACCTGGGCAACTTGGTGAGACCTCATCTCTACATAAATCAAAAAATTAGCCGGGTGTGGTAGCGCGCGCCTGTACTTGGAAGGCTGAGGCGGAAGGATCGCCGGAGCCCAGCAGGTCGAGGCTGCGGTAGCCGGGGGCAGCCACTGCACTCCAGTCTGGGTGACAGAGTGAGACTCCAACTCAAAAAAAAAAAAAAAAAGAAGGAGAAATAAGAAAGAAGACTGAAGGAATATGAACTCTGAGGAGCAAGGCAATGAAGGAGAGTCACCAGCAATCCAGCAATGTTTTGGAGGCCTTTGGAGCCAGCCATTTTTACAGCAGAGAGAGTGTGAATGAGAATGAAGGAGGTGAGGGTGGCGAGACAGTGACTAGTGCATTTTGTCATGGGAAGGCGTGTGTGACTAAAATATGGAAAGGCAAAAGGAAACTGTATTATGTGAAGTTTTACAAGTGCCTCACATTCAGTCTCTAGGAGTTCTACAAGTGATTCTTTATAAAACTTTGAAAAGTCAAGGAGACTTTATGTTCATAAGAGACTAATGAAAGGGTGGGAGGTAGAAGGGTGTGAAAGGAATTTTACTGTTTTTGTGTGAGACAACAGCCTTTCGACCTTCCTGCACCTGGTCCTCGTATGCTATTTTTCTAGAATTGCAGAGATGGAAGTGTGCACTGGTGGAGTTCGTTGTGGAGCCCTGGGCCAGATGGCTTTCCACCTGGAAAGGCACCGTGTGGACTGAGGAGCAGAGACCTGGCTGGAATCCTGTTTTTGTTCCTCATCGGGTGCATGACTTGGGAGAGTGGCACCACGTCTTTAAAAATGATATCATTAAAATGCTCACAGTAAGCCGGGCTCGGTGGCTCAGCCTGTAATCCCACGCCTTTGGGAGGCTGAGGTGAGTGAATTGCCTGAGCCCGCGGGTTCGAGAGCCGCCTGGGCAACTTGGCAAGACCTCATCTCTACAATAAATCAAAATTAGCCGGGCGTGGTAGCGCGCGCCAGTAGTTCCAGCTACTCGGAAGACTGAGGCGGAAGGATCGCCGGAGCCCAGCAGGTCGAGGCTGCGGTGGCCGGGAGCGGCCACTGCACTCCAGTCTGGGTGACAGAGTGAGACTCCAATTCCAAAAAAAAAAAAGAAAATTGCTCACAGTAAGGATTCCTTACAATGAAATATGAAAAAAGCCAGTCTTAAACTCAAAATCCCTAGAACGTGCTGATGCTTTTTCACAGGTTCTCATTTTTATCCCTGAAATAGACCACTGGGAATTATTTCCTCTCTTTTGCAAATTAAAAAAAAAATTGAGGTTCAGAGAGTTTGAGTAGCTCAGACTCAACACACTAGCTAACCTTTGACAGGATACTAAAGGATTTTTGTGCTTGGGTGACTTGTAGAACTGCTGTCTGTCCTGGGCTATTCAATAGTTAGCATATAGCTCTGTGGGGGCATTTAATTAGAAGAGGGAGGGAGGATTGTGGATGGGGAAAAGGGAGTGGTGGTGGAAAATATGAGAGAGCAGAGAGAACTGGGGACGGAATGATGTTGCAAGTTTCTCAAAAACGGGTTCCTCAGCAATGGGGGAGGGGGTGGAAGGAAGATGAGTGCACTGTGGGGAGGCCTAGGCCAGGCTGACCTCAGAGTCCTCTGCCTGCTCAGCCCATGCTCTGTCCTGTAGCTGGGGACCTAGCCACAGCGGGCAACAAAGCAAATAATGCTTTGTTGATTTTACTGAAAGAAAGTAAGAGAAACACAGCTTCCTCCCTGAGCCCATGTGCTGAGCCAGCTGTTTTCTAGCTCCAAATGGGCCTGTGAGCTTCTCTTCTGCGGGATCTGGAGTGAAGGGAAATGCAGGCTTTTCAGTTGTGATGCCTTTTTTCTTTTAAGTGTATAATTTATATACAGTGAAATACTCCTATCTTTTTTTTTTTTTTGAGTTGGAGTCTCACTCTGTCGCCCAGACTGGAGTGCAGTGGCCGCTCCCGGCCACCTCGCCTGCTGGGGTCCGGCGATCCTTCCGCCTCAGCCTTCCGAGTAGCCGGAATTACAGGCGTGCGCTACCACGCCCGGCTGATTTTTTTTTTTTTTTTTTTTTATTGTAGAGATGAGGTCTCGCTGCCCAGGCGGGTCTCAAACCCGCGGGCTCAGGCAATCAGCGTCTCCTCAGCCTCCCAAAGGCGCAGGATTACAGGCTGAGCTACCAAGCCCAGCGAAATACTCCCATCTTAAGGGTTCCTTTTTTTTGACCGGGGTCCCACTCTATTGCCCAGGCTGGAGTGTAGTGGCACAATCACAGCTCACCATAGCCTCCTGAGTAGCTGGAACTACAAGTATGCACCACCACACCCAGCAAATTTTTTTATTTTTTTGTGGAGATGAGGTCTCACTATGTTGCCCAGAGTGGTCTTGAACTCCTGGGTTAAAGCAATTCTCCTGCCTGGGCCTCCCAAAGTCCTGGGATTACAGGCATGAGCCACCACGCCTGGCCTGGGTTCCATTTTGATTGAGGCATATCAACGTCCAGAATATTTCTGTCACCCCCGGAAAGTCCTCCCCAGTCATCCCTGCCTCCACCCAGCAACTATGATCTGATTTCTATCACAATTGGTTAGTTTTGACTATCCTAGAAAATCATATAAATGCAAGTAGGATGCTCTTCTCATGTTTGTCTTCTTTCACACAGCTTGATATTTTTGTGATTTATTCGAGCTGTTGCATGAGTCAGAAGATCATTCATTTTTGTCACCTAGTAGTATGCTACTGTGTGAATAGAACTCAGCCTATTTATCTGTTATCTTGTGATAACATCTAGGCTGTTTCCAGTTCAGGGCTATAGTAAGTAAAGCTGCCACAAACATCCTTGCAGATTTTTGGTGGACATACACTTCCTTTTTTTTTTTTTTTTGTTGGAGTCTCACTCTGTCGCCCAGACTGGAGTGCAGTGGCCGCTCCCAGCCACCGCAGCCTCGCCTGCTGGGTTCGGGATCCTTCCGCCTCAGCCTTCCGAGTAGCCGGAATTACAGGCGTGCGCTACCACGCCCGGCTAATTTTTTGATTTTAGTGTAGAGATGAGGTCTCGCCTGTCCAGGCGGGTCTCGAACCCACGGGCTCAGGCAATCCACTCACCTCAGCCTCCCAAAGGCGCGGGATTACAGGCTGAGCCACTGAGCCGGGCTTGGACATACACTTTCATTCCCCTTAGGCAAATGCCTACAAGTAGGGTGGCTAGGTCATGGTGTAGACTCAGTGGTGTGCCAGAATGGAATGAGATCGGGGAACAAGAGTCAGTTGTGCTCATCTCTTCCCAGTACTGCTTTCAGTGATGTCAAATTGGCAGCTTGAAATTGGCCATGTTTGGAGTATTTTCTTTCTTTTTTTTTTTTTGAGTTGGAGTCTCACTCCGTCGCCCAGACTGGAGTGCAGTGGCATGCTCCCAGCCACCGCAACCTCAACCTGCTGGGCTCTAGTGATCCTTCCGCCTCAGCCTTCCAAGTAGCTGGAATTACAGGAAAGCACTACCACTCCCGGCTGATTTTTTAATTATTGTAGAGATGAGGTCTCGCCAAGTTGCCCAGGTGGGTCTCGAACCCACCGGGCTCAGGCAATCCACTCACCTCAGCCTCCCAAAGGTGCGGGATTATAGGCTGAGCCACCGAGTCTGGCTTGGAGTATTTTCACTAAAGAAATCAGCACATGTCCTAAATCAGGTTTGCTTTTCTTCCATAGATCCCCTGTGAAACATTTACCAATACACGCCTGGGTAGAGAAACTCTCAGTTTTTCAAAGTGGTCGTACCAGTTAACATGCTATTAGTGATGTATAGGAATTTCAGTTGCTTCAACATCTGGTGGGGTCAGTTTTTAATTTTAGCCATTCTGGTGGGTGTGTAGTGGTATCTCATAGTTTTAATTTGTATTTCTCTGGTGACTAGTGATGTCGAGTGCTTTCACATGTGCTTACTATGGCTATTCCTGTATCTTTTGTAAATTGTTTTAGTTTTTGACTATTGAAAAATTGTACTTTTATTATTGAGTGACAGGAGTTCTTTATATATTCTACATGCAAGTCCTTTGTCAGATGTATGTTTTGTGAATATTTTCTCCTAGTCTGTGGTTTGCCTGATTATCTTACTGAAGGTACATTTTTTTGTAATCAGACATTTTAAGTTTTGATCACATACAATTATCAATTTTTAAAACTTATGGTTTATATTTTGTGTGTGTCATGTCATGTGTCCTCTGCCTAGAGTGAACTTTCCCATTGCCTCCATCTGGAGAACTAGTCATTCTTCAAGAATGCTATGGTTTGAATGTGTTCCCCAAAAACCATGTGCCAGAAACTAAATCTTGGCTGCAACAGTGATGGGAGGTGGGACCTAATGAAAAGCCAGAATTAGGCCATGAGGGTGAAATGAGTACATTAATGTCATTAATTGCTGGAGTGGGTTTGTTATAACAGAAAAAGTTGGCCTCCGCTTTTATTCTCTCTCTCTCCTTCTCTTTGCTCTTCTGCCACGGAATGATGCAGCAAGGGGGCTCTTACCAGACGCCAGCTCCTCAATCTTGGACTTCCCAGCCTCCAGAACTGTGAGGTGGGAGGATCACTTGAGGCCAAGAGTTTGAGACTATAGTGCACTATGATCATGCCTGTGATAGTCTCTGCACTCCACCCTGGGCAACATAGTGAGACCCTGTCTCTAAAATTAACTGTCTAGCAAATTAAATAAATACATACCCAGTCTGTGGTATTCTGTTACAGCAGCACAAAACAAAGGCCCAATATAAATGTCACCTCTCTAGGGAACCCTTTCTGGCCTTCAACTAGCTGCATTCTCATCTCTATCCCCCCACTTAGTTCACACCTCTCTTATCATGCTATGATGTAACTGTCTCTTTGTGGGTCTTTCTGGTCTGCCTGGCTGGAGCCCCAACTGAGGACTGTGGGTCTTCTTTATGGTCTTCTCCTTTTCACCATTGTGTCTTCCTCTTCTGCTCCTAGTCCCCTCTCTCATCTCCATCAACAACGCCCTGCTAGGTTTCTAGCCTATGGTAGGTTCATGATAAATGCTAACTGATTAAGTGAGCTAAGCTAAAGGTGTCCAGTTGACCATGAATCTTCAGGGTTGAGATCTTTGTCCTTTAATTATTCTGCAATGATTGGAGAACATATTGATTATGGAGTCGGAGGGTGGAGGTAGTTTATTCATAGACCAAAAGTGAGTTTGGAAAATTCTACCAGGTTTTACCAAAGTCAGAGCCATTGAGGATCCAAGTGTGATTCTACTTCGAGAAGGTAAAGGTTGAGCAGGTAGGTGTGTGTTGTGTGTGTGTGTGTGTACACGCACACACAATGGAGAGGCAGGAGGAGAGAGTGTGTGTGGAATGTAATCTGAATTGCATTAAACTCTGAGACCTAGTTAAGCGGGCACGACTGGTGGTTAGACAAACCTGGGTCAAGTATATTTATAATCACCTCAGGCAAGTGATTTCACCTCTTTAAATCTCAACACCTTTAGGTATAAACCAGAGGCAATAACACTACCCACCTCACTAGACTGCTGTGAGAATTAAATGCAATGTATGTACAACAGCTCTGGAAACAGAATTACTGGAACATTATAGTAATGTTTCCAGAGTCTTTCTTGTTCCCTGGGGGATGGGCAGCTTCTCTGTGGGATGCTTAGCAGGTTCCTTGCTCTGTGGGATTTTGCGTGAGTGAAGGCTCTCAGCTTCGTGTAGCCTGCCCTGGGCAGTTAGATGCAGTTCTAGATACAGTTACATGCAGTCACGAGCTGGAGAGGTCCTGAGGGGTTCACGCAGAAGCCCAAGGGAAGTAGGACACAGAAATGCCGCCATCCCATAGGAAAGAATCCCCAGCCCAGAATCATTGGGTCAATATTTTGAGCAATTTTCTCATTGTTTTTGTGTCTATGAAATGGTTGCCAGAATAGGCTGTAATTAAGGCTTCTATGAGTTGTGGGAGGGGAAGTCCCACCAGAGATTGGCAGGCCCCCTCCTTGCAGACTCGGAGGTGAGTGTTCCGGTTGAAGGGAGGCGGGGATGGCAGGGAGGGCCCTCACTCCCCATCTCTTTGGCAGTTCCCATCTGAATGTAGAAGCAAGAGCAGGGCAACCCCTGGCAAGTCACTTCTCCCTGAGTCCAGTTTCCCCGGTTGTAAACTGGGGTGCCAACACCCTCCCACCACTTCAGTCCTTTCAAAAATGTACGGAGAGCATGAGTCAGGAGCTTTGGGAATTGCAAAAAAACGTATAGGCCCGTTGTATAGTGCATTACGTGTGTATGCCAGGAAGGGCTGCCTTTAGCCTGAGTGTGCGTTCACCCATTACTCATTCATTCATTCATTCAACATTTCTTCAACACCCGGGTGAGCCACACACCGGGATTCAGAAAACGCCAGCGCAGAAGTTGCGTCTAGACGTCCAAGGGTTAAGCCGCCGGCGCGGCCCCTCGGCGCCCTCCCTCCCCGCCCTCTCCCGCCCCCGCCGGGCGTGGGGAAGGCGGGAAGGCCGCGCGGCGGGTGCCAAAGTCGGAACCTGCTCGTCGGCGGCTCCCGGCGCTGCCTTGACTCGCGGCCAGGCCTGGCGCGGCCGCCGGCTGTGGAATGTGTGAGCGCCATGTGTCACCGCCCCAGACTGTGGGAAAACGCTGCTCCGCTCACCTCCCAGCAGCTGCCCCGCGCCCGCCCGGGCGGGAGCCGGGAAACAGGAGCCGCCTGCCGCGGAGGCCGCCTGGGGGCACTTCCGAGCGCGCGCCGCCCGCCCGCCCGCCCCCGCCCGGCGACCCGGGGGACCCGCTCTTCTGCACCCTGCCCCCACCCCGCGACCCGGGAGACGTCCCCCCCCACCCTGCCCCCGCCCCGCGGCCACCCCGACCCGCGGCCAGGGGGACGTACTCTTCTCCACCCCGCCCCGCCCCGCGGCCGCCCCAGCCCCGCGAGCCGGGAGACTTTCCCCCTCCACCCTGCCCCCGCCCCACGGCCACCCCAGCCTCGCGACCCGGGGGCCTTCCCCCTCCACCCAGGCCCCCCCCGCGGCCACTCCAGTCCCGCGACCCGGGTGACCTCCTCCCTCTGGCGCTCCCCGCCCGCGCCTCCCCCGCCTCACTGCCACCCCAGCCTCTACCGCGGGGACTCCCTCCACCCTGCCTCTGCCGCCCGCACCCCCTCAGCCCCGCGACCCGGGGGCCTCCCCCCGACGCTCCCACCCGCCTGCCCGGGCCGCCCCCGCGTCCGCCCGGCCCACACCCCGCTGCCGCCCCAGCCCGGAACCCAAGGGGCCTTCCCCTCCGTCCCCCACCCCCACCGCAGCCCGGAGCGCCACCCGCGGAGGCTGGCCAGCGGGAAGGGGCAGCTCAGCACGGCCCTCTTCCCGCGCTTCACATTCCTTCTGTTTCTTTAGGTGTTGCCGCTCCACACACAGACACCCCCGCTTCCCCGTTGTTCCCCCCCCCCCCCCCCCCGCACACCGCGGCCTCCAGAGCGCGGCTGGGAAGGAAGAGTGGGAGGGACTGTGGCCTGGCCACAGGGGAGGAGGCTCTTCCCACTGGGCTTGTCTGTCGCGAGCACCTTCCTGGCTACCGCCAGGCGACCTCAGGTCAGGCCCAGTGGTTAGAGCGCTCTGAGCTGGGAGGCCAGCTCTGCCTGCTTACCCCAAATCAGAAACAGCCTTCCCGGGGCTAGGCAGGCGATCTGAATGGCCCCACTGTCTTTGTGTCTTCACTCCAGTCCCGGCCTAGTGTGAGTGAGAATCACATGCGCTCAGAAATCACCCGGACAAGGTCCTCCAAGCCCAGCCATGCTGGGAGACGTATTCAAGGTCACTCTGCTGGGTGGCAGCAAAGCTCCTGTTGGAATTCAGGCTCAGTGTGCCTTCTGCCACACCCAGCTCTCTCCTCCTAGGCATGGTGCCCTTCTCTGCACACTGGTGCCTGTGACTGAGTTCCTGCCTTTTAGAGAATGGGGCAAAGGGGCATGGGGAAAAAGCATGTGTCCTGGGACCCCAGCAGCTCTGCCTAAACTCAGCCTTATGCTGCAAGAGGTCCTATCCTGTCACCTCAGCCTCTCCTGGGGCAGCACCACCCTAGACAGGTTCAGACCTGGTTGGTGAAATCTCCACTGCACCCAGCCTTCTACCAGCACGGCTCATTTCTGCACCTTGCTCCTGCTTGTCCTTCAGTGTCTAGACCTAAGGTCACCTCCTCTGTGGAAGCCTTCCCAGATTGGCCAATCAGGGTGCAACTGCTACCTCTCCGGAACTCCTGAGGCACTTGAAATCCCACTTGGCATTTGTGGGCACCTATAACTAATAATCCACCTGTCCTCTCCTCCCTTCTGCAAAAAAAATTTTTTTTTTTAGTCTCACTCTGTCACCCAGGCTGGAGTGCAGTGGCACGCTCACGGCCACCACAGCCTCCACCTGCTGGGCTCAGGAGATTCTTCCATCTCAGTCTTCGAAATACCTGGAACTGCAGGCATGGGCCACCACGCCTGGCTAATTTTTTTATTTATTGTAGAGATGAGGCCTCGCCAAGTTGCCCAGATTGGTCTCAAACCCCTGGGCTCAGACAGTCCTCTCACCTCGGCCTCCCAAAGTGCTGGGGTTATAGGTGTGAGCTACCATGCCCGGCCTGCAGTTTCTTAAGGACAGAGACTGTGTTGCCTTTCCTTCTGTATCCCCCACAAAAAATAATTTGGGGGCTCTCATTATGGCAGCCGCTCTGTTTGCTGGCTGAATGCACCAGTAAATGTATGTTTGTCAATGAAATGTATCACTAGCTCTGGAATCTTTTTTTTTTTCTTGAGTTGGAGATTCACTCTGTCTCCCAGGCTGGAGTGCAGTGGCACACTCACAGCCACCCCAGCATTGACCTGCTGGGCTCCGGTGATCCTTCTGCTCAGTTTTCCAAGTAGCTGGAACTACAGGAGCATACTACACACCTAGCTAATTTTTTTATTTATTGTAAAGATGGGGTCTTGCCAAGTTGCCTAGGCTAGTCTCAAACCCATGAGCTCAGGCACTCCACTTGCCTGGGCCTCCGAAAGTGCTAGGATTACAGGCTGAGCCACCGAGCCTGGATTCTTAACAGATGGGCAAATTGCTTAATCTAAGTCTCCATTTTCTTACCTGTAAAATGGAGATAAATTCAATTGATATTGGGTCTAAAGTGACTTATATAGTGGCTGGCACACAGCAGGTGTGTGTGTATGTATATGTGTGTGTATAAATTATTGCTAAAATACACTGGTGGCTTAAACAACAGACATTTATTTTCTCACCACTCTGGAGCCTGAGAAATCCAAGAGCAAGGTGCTGGCAGATTAGGTGGGTGGTGAGGGCTTTCCTCCTGGCTTGTAGAAGACAGCTTTCTCACGGTATCCTCACAGGGCAGAGAGAGTAGGCTCTAGTCTCTTCTTACAAAGACACTAACCCTATCAGGTTAGGACCCCACACCTGTGACCTCATTTAACTGTAAGTACTTCTGTCAAGGCCCTGTCTCCAAGTATAGTCGCATTGAGGGCTAAAGCCAATGGATTTTGGAGGATGCAATTCAGTCCACAGCAGTGGAGAAAGGGTGTAAATCAGTCTAGGAAGGCTCTGAGGAGGGAGTGCCTAGATGGGAGTGTGCAGGGTGTACTTCGTGAAGGAGACAGCATGGGCACGCCTACAGAGGCAGGGGCAAGTGAGCAGGTGCAGAGTAGAAAATAAGTGTAAGTAGCTTGGGGTGCAGCCAGATTGCGGAGGACCTTAAATGCTGGGTGATTGAAGAGTTTTCGAATGCTGTTTGTGCTTGATGTGCCTCGAAATAGTTGCCGAAGGTGTTTTGGGGTTGGAGTAAATGCTTTCAGATGACATGGCAACAAGGCTTTGAAAATGCTTCCCATGGGGTCAAAATAGAGGAAACCCAATTCTAGTTTTCAGATGAGGGTACGGAAGCTGAGAAGATCAAGTGACCAGGGCCACACAGCAGGTCAGAGGGGTGCCAGGATCAGATATGGCACTTTTCTGGCTCCACAGTGGACCACCCCCCGGCTTCCATTGCCCACCTAGGACTCTGAGTCCTAGGTTGGGAGAGGAGCTCAAGGAAGGTCTGCATGCTGGAGCTGTGGCCAGTGGATTTCAGAAAGAGAGAGAGCAGAAGCAAAAGTCACCCAGAGGCCAGAAGCAGGGGCAGCTCACAACTGTAATCCTGGGAGGCTGAGACAGGAGGATAGCTTGAGCCCAGGAGTTTGAGACCAGCCAAGGCAGCACAGTGAGACCTCATCTCTGCAAAAAAAATTAACCAGGCTAGGTGGTGCACATTGTAATCCCAGCTACTACAGGCTGAGGCTGAAGTGGAAGTATTGCCTGAACCCAGGAGGTTGAAGCTATAGTGAATTGTGATCATGCCACTGCACTCTACTCTGGGTGACAGGGTGACACCCCCCACCCCAACTCAAAAAACAAAAAGTCACCTGGAGCCTTCAGCAGCATCCAGCTGACCTGACCGGGCAGGATCCCCCCATGTGAAGCTCTGGGGGAACAGCGGGAAGTACATCTGAATTGAGTCTTGAGGAATGTGGTACTTAAAATGAATGGGCAGAAGAAAGAAGGACGTTTTTTGGTTCCTGTTATGTATCATAGTTGTTGGAGATGGCTCCCTGAACCATACGTTTAAGTTAAAGCTTTATATAGTAATACATCAGGTTTAACCAAAATCTGAGGTACTCCAAATAATATGACGGTACAGGCAGAATGGAAGATATTAACTGGCTATAAGTTTTGTTTTTTCTGATAAGACAATATCTATGGGGCTAGCTTCAAGGAAGCCTAACCATTTTCTAGATGAAGAAACCGAGGCTCAGAAGAATAAAAACTACATGGATAGTGACAGAGTTGGTTGACCCAAGATCCATCTGGCTCCAATATCTGTGCTCTTTCCACCCCATGATGTTGACACTGGGTCTGCTTGACACTTAGATATCAGGTATCCATGTGGTAACTATATTTTCCAAGCCCCAAATAGGGACATATGGTCTGACAAGTGTGAAGGTACTTACGGGGACAAGAGACTAGAATTTTTAAATTGGGACCATCCCAGCAAATCCAGGACATCTGATCATCATAGATAGCCAAGGGCTGCCCACACCCCTGGCACGAGGCAGCCTTTGCCATTTAATACCCTTTCCTATCCTGAATGCCAGAGGTCTATTTTTTGGTTGGAGCACATGCCACAGACAAGTGAGAGACATTTAAAAAGATCAAACAGTTGGAGAGAGATTGCAAGGGACATTCTTTTTAGGGAAGCCACAGCAGGGGAGAGGGCAGGGCAGTGGCAGAGGGTCAGGAGAACAACTCACAGGTTCTAACTCCCAGGGGCATCATGAGCTGAGTTCAGATGAAGGCTGGGGACTTTTCACCAGCCGTGTAGCTTCCCCTTCCTCCTCTCCTTCCCTCTTTCCCCATCTCTTCTTGCTCTTCTCTTCTTGTAAACTCTAACTACTCCCTTCCGCCTCTCACTTGGAGCAGAAGGATCCACAGCTGGCCTGCAGCACTTCAAGGATGGGCAGCTGGTTTCTGTAGCATGGAGACAACTTACTGACTAGCTATGTGTTGAACTTGCATCTGTAAAATAAGCCCAGCAGTAACAGGTTATTGTAGAACTGTAGGGGATGGGTTATGAGACTGTCCTGTAAACGGATACTGTCCTGTCAAAGAATTGGACATATGTGGTGCTCAGTTTTATAGTCAGTAGGAATTGTAGTCAATTTCATGCTGATATTGTTAGAAAAAAAATGCCAGTCTTAGGAGCACTTATCTGGAGAGGCCTAACAGCAACAATTTGAGGTTGTGTGTTTGCCTTATTTAAAA
This sequence comes from Cephalopachus bancanus, assembly GCA_027257055.1. NCBI lineage: Eukaryota > Metazoa > Chordata > Mammalia > Primates > Tarsiidae > Cephalopachus > Cephalopachus bancanus. The sequence continues at coordinate 801,707 of JAPVLO010000546.1, read as the reverse complement.
TGTTACAGGCTGGGCACAGTGGTTTACGCCTGTGATCCCAGAACTTTGGGAGGTGGGAGGATTGCTTGAGCCCAGGAGTTCAAGACCAACCTAGGCAACATAGCGATACCTTGTCTCTATAGAGAAAAATCAAAAGATTAGCCAGGTGTGGTTGTGTGCACCTGTAGTCCCAGCTAAATTGGGAGACTGAGGTAGAAGGATCACCTGAGCCCAGGTGGTTGAGGCTGTAGTGAGTTGTGAGTGTGCCACTGCACTCCAGCCTGGGCAAAAGAGTAAGACTCCCGATTTAGTAATAATAATAAATAATAATAAAATGGTACAGTTACCTGCTAGTTCACAAATACAGGAAGAAGAAAGGAGAAGTGAGGTATGAGGTGGTATGTGTGTTTGTGTGGAAAAAGAGAGAGAGAGAAAAAGAAAGAGAGGAAGGGAGGGTCAGGCATTTGCTAGAAATCACATGATCATGGAGTACTAAGGATGGTCTATCCTCTTCACCTTATAGATGGGAACACTAAAGCCTAGAAAGAAAAAGCTAATTTTCTAAGGTCCAAGATCAAGGTGTTGGCAGATTATTATTTTATCAGCAACTGCTGATCGGTGGCTGTACTGGGCATGGTCTCTACCAGTCTGGGTTCAAGGCTTCCACTGTCAGGCTGTGCTCAGCCCCTGCCATACAAACCACCCTATGTGTAGAGCAGTGGGAAAGTCAGAGGAATGGGAGATGTGACCTCTACTGTTAAGGACTCCCAGACCAATTGGAAAGGCCATACCTACAACTATGACCCAATCAGAGAACAGCCCTAAATAGTACTGGCTGGGGTGTGGGATCCAGGAATACAGCTCATGTACCTGTGAGAACTTAGGTACAGTGACAGCCACCCAGGCTGGGATGGTTGGGGAAGACTTGATGGAAGAGCTGAAGGAACAGAAGTGGATAGTTGGAATAATAAACATCAAGCAATTAAGTAGCATCCTCAACTCTTGCCTGGAGGTGGTTAGTTGGTTTTTTTTTTTTTTACCAGCATCTTTATTTTGAATTCAGATATACGAGTACTTTGCTTTCCCTGAGAAGCGTGTTGGGTTACAAATTGATAGCTTTTAAAACCTCTAAACCTGCAAAGGGTTAAATGTAATAAGCAGAGACTCTCATCAGCTAATACCTCCTTCTTTTTTTTTTTGAGTTGGAGTCTCACTCTGTCACCGAGACTGGAGTGCAACGGCCGCTCCCAGCCACCGCAGCCTCGACCTGCTGCGCTCCGGCGATCCTCCCGCCTCAGCCTTCCAAGTAGCTGGAACTACAGGCGCACGCTACCACACCCGACTAATTTTTGAATTATTGTAGAGATGAGGTCTTGCCAAGTTGCCCAGGCAGTCTCGAACCCGTGGGCTCAGGCAATCCACTCACCTCAGCCTCCCAAAGGCATGGGATTGCAGGCTGAGCCACCGAGCTCGGCAGGGAAATATATTTGGGTTGACAGGATGTTTTCCCTGTTTCTTCATTTAAGCAAGCTTTAATCAGTTTGTTCCTGCCTTGTTTTAGTCCTGAAATAATTTTTTTTTTTGAGTCAGAGTCTCACTCTGTCACCCAGGCTGGAGTGCAGTGGCATGCTCACGGCCACCCCAGCGTTGAACTGCTGGGCTCAGGCAATCATTCCACCTCGCCCTTCCAAGTAGCTAGAACTACAGGTGTGCACTAGCACGCCTGGCTAATTTTTTGTGATATATTGTAAAGACGAGGTCTCACCAAGTTACCCAGGCTGGGCTCGAAGCCCTGGGCTCAGGCAATCCTCTCACCTCGGCCTCTCAGAGTGCTGGGATTACTGGCTTGAGCCACTGTGCTGGCCCTGAAATAATTTTTTTGATCCAGAGTTGATCATAGAAATCTACGTTATGCAAAATTCATCCTTCTGGGATTTTCATCTTTACTTTATTAGATTAAATTTTCCCTCCTATTTTTTGGTTGATAATTTTATTTAAGAACATGATCTTGGGCCACACATCCATTCCCGTGAATATTAACTAATCCAGATGGACTTTACTGGAATGTAAATACCGTGACTGGAAGACAAGATCAAAACCATTCCCTGCGCAGATATGTTAATCTTTCTATTGCCAAGGGGAAACATAGCAGTTTAAAACATAAGGCTATTTTTCACACTTTTACATTAAGTAGACTCTTGTATCAGTTTTGGGTGGCAGAGATTGCTTATAAGTAACAGGTAAAGGCCAAAGATACACAGATTTACCCAACCTGTTTGAATGTCAGTCTTGCCAAAGATGTTTGGAGGAGCCGGGCTCGGTGGCTCAGCCTGTAATCCCGCACCTTTGGGAGGCTGAGGTGAGTGGATTGCCTGAGCCCGCGGGTTTGAGACCCGCCTGGGCAGCGAGACCTCATCTCTACAATAAAACAAAAAAAAATTAACTGGGAGTGGTAGCACACGCCTGTAATTCCAGCTACTCGGAAGGCTGAGGTGGAAGGATCGCCGGAGCCCAGCAGGCGAGGCTGCAGTGGCCGGGAGCGGCCACTGCACTGCAGTCTGGGTGACAGAGTGAGACTCCAACTAAAAAAAAAAAAAAAAAAAAAAGATGTTTGGAGGAATCACTGTTCTGACCACAGCATCAACTAACACCAAATGTAGTGTTTCATCCACCTTAAATATGTCACCAAAGGTTGAGTAATACTACATGCTTGCTTCCATTTTCATATGTATACCGTCTTGTGTCACTTATTAACGGGAATATGTTCTGAGACATGCGTTCTTAGGCAATTTCCTTATTGTGCGAACATCACAGAGTGTACTTACATGGACCTATAGGGTCTAGCTTACTACACAGCTAGGCTAGATGGTATAGTTACTGTACTGAATACTGTAGGCAGTTGTAATTCAGTAGGGTTTGGTATTTCTATTTAAACATAGAAAAGGTATAGGAAAAATGTGGTATTATAATCTTAAAGGATTGTCATTATATATGAGGTTTGTCACTGACTGAATTGTTATGCACTGCATGAATGACTGTGTGTGTGTGTAAATGTATATGCGCAAGTAAAATTAAAAACTTCAGTGAAGTGTGTATGTGGTATGTAAGTGTGTGATGTGGTGGAGTCTTATAGGTTCATGCAAACTAGCAAAAGAGAAGTTTAAGTTTAATGAACAGTCTTAAAATATTACAGACATTTGTTTATGAAACAAACTCTCTAGATTTTTTCTGTATATTGAGAGATCAGAAGTTCCTTCCATAAAGAAAAAGTAAATCTTTTCTAGCCGGGCTCAGTGGCTCAGCCTGTAATCCCGTGCCTTTGGGAGGCTGAGGTGAGTGGATTGCCTGAGCCCGCGGGTTCGAGACCCGCCTGGGCAGTGAGACCTCATCTCTACAATGAATCAAAAAAAAAAAAAATCAGCTGGGCGTGGTAGCGTATGCCTGTAATTCCGGCTACTTGGAAGGCTGAGGCGGAAGGATCGCCAGAGCCCAGCAGGTCAAGGCTGCGGTGGCCGGGAGTATGCCACTGACTGCACTCCAGTCTGCGTGACAGAGTGAGACTCCAACTCAAAAAAAAAAAAAAAAATCTTTTCTGATTTATAAGAGTGTTTGGACTGTCCCTAGGTACTTATGTCACCGGGTCACATTTAGATGGAGTGCCTTGGAAAGTTTGCCTCCCTCTAATAGATGCCAAAATGAGAGACTAATTGTTCATAAAATAGACAGGGGCCTTTGGGAATTCAGATGGCTCCAGGCTGACTTCTCATCCAGACTTCCAGACTTCTACCACCTCCAGCTCAGCCTCCTAGGCTAGGTCTAACACAAGCTAGTTCCAAAGAAGGGGCATTACCCCTGGGTTAAATAAATATTTTGTGTGATTTCTTTTACCTGGCCAATCAATCATTGGAGCAGATTAACCTAGAACCTTCTAGTTCTTCTGTCTCTGCCCCTGAGAAAAGACTCATCAACAACACACACACACACACACACACACACACACACACACACACACACACACACACTATTACAACATTTTGAAGCTTTGGTGAGACACCTTTACTTATTTAAGCAAAATACACAAATAAAAGTGAAAACTCACATGTGTTTTGAGATTGGCTCTGGTAGCACTAGTGTTATTGGATTTTATAAAAAGGAATTCCAGTTATAGTAACTGCATTTATAAAAGCACAACTGGGGTGGATGAAATTGGAGTAGTTTGCTAGTCTAGGTCAATATTCAACCCAGGCTGCACATTCACCTGGGGAGTTCTTGAAAAATACTGATGCCTGGGCCACACTTTGGACCAATTAAAGCAGAATCTCTTTGGGGAGGTGGGAAATGAGGCCTGAACATCTGTATTTTTGTTGTTGTTGTTTGAGTCAGAGTTGGAGTGCAGTGGCATGCTCGTGGCCACCCTAGCGTTGACCTGCTGGTCTCAGGTGATCCTTCTGCCTCAGCTTTCCAAGTAGCTGGAAATACAGGCGTGCGCTACCACACCTGTCTAATTTTTTGATATATTGTAGAGACAAGGTCTCACCAAGTTACCCAGGTTGGTCTTGAATCCCTGGGCTCAGGCAATCCTTTCACCTCAACCTCCCAAAGTTCTGGGATTACAGGTTTGAGCTACTGCTCCCAGCCCCATCTGTATTTTTAAAAGCTCCTCCAGGAGATTCTAATGTACAGCTGGTATTGAGACCCACAGAGTTAGATATGTGGAACCAGGGAGTCAGGAAAATGGTGATTAGTATTATGTCATGCCAATAACAGGGCGAAGAGCCTGGGCTTTCAATTTAGGATAAATCTGTGAATGTCAGAACTAGATAGGACCTTAGATACAATGTCTCATTTTAGAGAAGGGAAACTGAGGCTCAGAAGTTTATTAAGGCTATAAGGCAAGATCAAGGCAGCACCAGCTCCAGAAACCAGTGCCTTTGGCTGTAGGCCTCCCCTCAAAAGCAACCTTGGAATTAAAAATACAGAACAGACTTCACTCCTAAGCATCCTTTTTTTTTCTTTTTCAGAATTTGATATTTTTATTTCACTAAGTATAGAACTTAGCATATGTTGTCTTTCATCTTCAAAATATGTAACTTACTTTTCCTTTTTAATTTTTTCTTTAATAGCTTTAGAGGGTACAAATAGTTTTTGGTCTGGGCTTTAAGTGTACCCACCACCCCTACCTGTGCACATGGTACCCAACAGGTGATTTTTCGTCACTCTGTCCCTTCCCCCTCCCCTCTCCAGACATCCATTTACTTAGAAAGATTCAAACACTGGAAGTGGTTTATGGTGGTGGAAAGGGCACAACTTTACAGCTCTCAGACATAAAGGCTGTGCCACTCAGTAGTTACTGCTGTTCTCTCTGACTCTTATCTTCTCATCTGTAAAATAGGAATGAAGAATCACTACTTTCCCGTATTGTCACAAATGAGGTGACAATAAGTCCAACATGTAGTATGTGCTATAGCATGTGCTCAGAAAACAAAATGGCAATTTTAATCGTTAACTGTGGTTTAAAAAAATGTAGTCTTTCTGCAAAATAGTTGCAGAGGGGGTAAAAAGATGTCTTGGAGATTCTTTGCATGAAATATTGTAATTCCGCAGAGGTTGTTTTTGGTTTCCATTGATTGAAAACACAAACAAACCCCAACTGAAGCCCATTTGATGAAGGAATGAATGGATTTCCAATCTGTGTTTTCTTGTTTACTGTGGAAAATATGCAATCCAAGGAAAACACAGGTGGTTAAACTGTTCAGTGCCTCTATTTTTATCATAAGCAGAGGGCTCTAAGCGTTCAAACCCAAATATTTTACTTAATAGAAAATGAAGACTAACTTCTCGAGGGGAAATGGCGCCAGGTTTCCTGTGGCAAATTTAGATTTCTCTCCTTACGCCATCTACTGAAAAAGAACTTCAGATCCAATACAGGCAGAATTCCGAAACAATAATACAAAGTTCACAATTAGCATTTTTAAAGAAGCATTTCTTTTCATTTAGGGTCTCCCTCTCTCTTTTTTCTTTTATCTCTTTTTCTTTTCTCTTTCTCTCTCTCTCTTTTTAATCCCTTTTGTTTTGCAAAAATAAAATCTTAGTTGGGAGAGGAAAGCCACCTCCCCGGGTTGGATGTTTGAGAGATGGGAATAGAGACTCCGCGGGTCCCTGGGGAAAGTGACGCCCCTCCCCTGTGCTCCTTCCTCCTGCGCCACCCCCAGCCCGGGCTTGTGCGGACGTGTCTCGGGCGTGACCTTTGAGCAGCTGCGCCACCGGCTCAGCCTCGCGGCGGGAGAAACCCGAGCTCCCAACAAAACAGCTCCGTCTTTGGCAAGTCCTTTGGTATTTAAAGGCGCTGCCAGTGGGGAGAGGTGCCGCGTGCCTGAGAGGCGTTGGGAACTCGTTGGCCTCCCCGGCTTTGCATGTCTGGAGGGTCCGAGCATCTGCAGTGGAACCCGAGCTCCTGCCGGGCCAGCCGGCCTGGGCTTCACAAATGCACCTCCAGGGAGGCTAGGGGGAGCGTGGCCTTTGTCCTCCTCCTCCCCGGTGGGTCTCTGTCCTCAGCTCGCCTCTTTTTTCCTTTTCTGCAGATGTTATGTGATCAATACGGGCTGAGACTATTTACAAGGCTGTATCTCCTTCCTAATTGTCATCCCTTGCCCCCCAAACTGGTAACAGTTTTCACATGGCCCAGTTGCCTCTACCTGTTTCAAGGACCCAGGCACCAAGTTGAACTTGATTCCGAAAAATGGATTCTTTCCTGGGGAAAACAAGTCAGAGACCATGTCATGGTAGTCTGCCTTTGAGCGCTTACTCTGGGTTAAGAGTGGTTCTAAGTACTTTGATGCAATCGCTCGTTTAATCCTCACAACAATCCTATGAGCTAGGAATTCTTACTATTTTTGCTTTACAGGCACAGAGAGGTTTAACAACTTGCCCAGGTCCACACCGCGGGTAAATGGCGGGGCTGAGTTTAAGTGTAGGCAGTCTTGCTCCAGAGCTTGTGCTCCTCATCACTGTGCAAGAGATCTCAACAAGGTGGAGAAAGGAGCTCTGGCAAGTTGGGAAATCAGAGCAAGTGAGGACCATCTTAAATGCTCTGTTTTGGTTAGAAAGCGCCGAGATCATGGGGGGACACATCCAACACTCACCAGGAACTGTGCATGTGCTGCCCGTTTGGACACATCTAGTTAATTCTCACCTGCCAATCTCAGGAAGGGCTACCTGGCAGTCTGACCTGCTGGAAAGAGATAGGGCAGGTGGTGACGGGAGACAAGGGCTGTAGACAGTGGCTCCCAAGTGTTGGTCTGAAAAGAGAAAGGAGAGACGTGAGAGGGGGATGCACCTGGCAGGCTGAGAGTTGGGTGGGTGGTACTGTGTGCCAGTCACTTGGGGGACTTCTCCTCTGAAACTCTGAAGGCTGAGTTCTTGCAGGCCGGTTTATTGGTGGACAAGGTTGACCAGACTGTCCCCATCTAGGACGTCCTGTCCAGGACATCCTCTCCCTGGTATTGGAGGTATGAGGTGTGGAATGCTTCCTTAAAGGATGATTTGGGGGAGAGAACAGTGAAAGTCAAGGTTCTAGGCTGGCTTGGGAGTTCATTTCTCTGGCACATGGAAGAGCTAGATGCCCCCCTTCTCCCTGCCCCCCCATGTCCCCCTTCTCCCTGCCCCCCCCACCACATGAGTCCTGCTGGCCTCAATGTCTTACCCTGGATTCCACTACCTTTGTGCTGACAGCTCCCACGGTGCCACTTTATTCCAGCAAAAAGCACTCAGCACATTTGCCTTAGGCAGGAAGAGCTCTTCCCCCACCCCCAGAACACACGCACACAGCAGGAGTACCCACCTGTACAGGACAGGGATTCAAGCATGGGGCAGTCCTGGGCCTATACCTGGGTCACCCTGACCATATCTGAGTGTTCCCAGGCCAACCTTCAGAGTGCAGTATTCCTTCAGGTGAGTAAACTGGTCTGGTGGAACCCTTTGTGGGTCCCTCTATGGCTCTGCCCCATACCAGCTCTGTGACCTTGGGCAGGCTACTTAACTTTTCTGGTGATAATACTAATCAGCACTTCAGAGGGTGTTGTAAGGATTTAAATGAGTTAATAAGTGTAAAATGCCCAGCACGGCACTTGTAAGTACTCAGTAAATATGAGCTGCTGCTTTTATGCGATCACAACTATCATTATTGTGCAATTCCAGGCAGGTGACTTTACCTCTCCGAACCTCATTGTCTTCACCTATAAGACTGGTGTGATACTATCTGTTTTATAGGATTGCTGTGAGAATTAAACAGTGTTAATTACTATTGTAAAGCTTGCAATAAATGACTATTCATTATGTGTCGCTTTAGCCCAGTTTATCTCTGAGGGATGACTTTATTTCCAAATATAAGGGGAAGAGCTTCAGAATACTGATCATAGCCAGCGAGGGCACTGGGACACTTTGCTTAAGCCCAACCAGCAGCCCTTTTCCCAGCTGTAAAATGGTATGATAATAACCACCCCTAGGAATCGCAAGGATGTTACAAGGGAAAAATGTACAATCATATACGATGCACTTTGAGCTCCTCTGAAGAGAGACGCGCGTAAATGGAAGGTGGTATTATGAGGTGGAATAATCACTGGTTAGGTCCCCCCCTTTCTTTATTTAATTAGGAGAAAACTAGTAATTAGGAAGCATGGCCTTGTTAAAGCTGTGGCCTGGGAAATAGTTCTCCTGGCACCTCATCAGAACTGTGTGACATGGTGCAAGTTTCTGCAAAATGTGGGCAGCAAGGGACCTTCCCCCAGACTTAGCAATAGGTCTACATATGGTGAGGAATGTGCTGTCTGGGGCCAGGGCCTGAGGTGGCTGATGGTGGTGGTGGTGGTGGGGGGTCCCTTGATCTCCACTCAGGTCCGCAAAGGGACTCTGCCCAGCCTCAACAGCCTTAATCTCTGGGGACCTTAAAGTCATTCTTATCAGCAAGTGAGACTTGCTGCGGTTCCAGGCCCAAGCTTTTCCACCACTGAGCTCTCTTGGCCTCACTGGGGCTAGTGCACAGGTCTGAAAAGCACAAGTCTGATCTGGTCTCTGATTCAGTAGCAGGGACAAAGAAATCTCCTGCCCTTCTCCTTAAATGGCATATTGTGAAGTACGTGGGTTTTGGCTACATGCCTTTGTTCCTGCTGGAGCCTCTGGCTGCAGGACTCTCTCCTCTCTGTAAATCCCAATCTGCCCATTCTCCTGGGTCCTGCCTAAAGGCTGCCCCTGCAGGTAAGCCTTCCCCAGTCTTCTGTGACCATTACTGTCTTCTCTAGACTCTGTCTTTGGTACAGTGTGATTTTCGTGTTTGCCATTGACTTTTCTCATCTTTGATCTTGAGCTACTGGAAGGAAGGGAAAGAAAGGAAGTTAGAAAAAGGAAATATCCCCACCCTCAAGCGCCTGGCCAGATGTCGCAGCCAGAATTCCTTGCAGAATTGATTGTGTGGACTCAACTGAATAAGCAGGCAGGGGCCTCCTGGAAAACCCCAAGATGAGCAGGTCTTTTTCCAATTATGAATCTTCTACATACACAGAAAATAGGATACTAGACATCCATGTATCACCGCTCAGATGAACAGTTGTTAATATTTTATAATTCACTGTAAATGTCTTCTTTGGTGTTTTTGTTTTTGTTTTTGTTTTGAGTTGGAGTCTCATTCTGTCGCCCAGACTGGAGTGCAGTGGCCGCTACCGGCCACTGCAGCCTCGACCTGCTGGGCTCCAGCGATCCTTCCGCCTCAGTCTTCCAAGTACCTGGAACTACAGGCACGCACTACCACACCCGGCTAATTTTTTGATTTATTGTAGCGATGAGGTCTCACCAAGTTGCCCAGGCGGGTCTCGAACCTGCGAGCTCAGGCAATCCACTCACCTCAGCTTCCCAAGGCGTGGGATTACAGGTTGAGCCACTGAACCTGGCTTCTTGTGTATTTTTAAAAAGAAGTGAGGCCTGGCATGAGGATTGCCTGAACCCAGGGGTTTGAGACTAGCCTGGGCAACTTGGTGAGACCTCACCTCTACAATAAACAAAAAAATTACCTGGGCGTGGTGGTGTGAGCCTGTAGTTCTGGCTACTTGGAAGGCCAAGATGGAAGGATCGCCTGTGCCTAGCAGATTGAGGTTGCGGTGGCTGTGAGCGTGCCATTGCACTCCAGCCTGGGTGACAGAGTGAGACTCCAACTCAAGAAAATAAAAAAAAGAAGTAAAACTTTAAGATACAGTTAAGGTACCCCTCCATCCACTCACCCCAATCCCTTCCCACTCTGCCCTTGGGTTTACCACTTCCTTTACCACTGAGAGGACTGTAAACTGCCAAGTTGTATGTAGAATTATACATGTACGTCTTCTGTCTTCCTCACACAGATCACATCCATTCAAAAATTCCTCTTTTTTTTTTCTGAGTCTGGGTCTCCCTCTGTCACCCAGGCTGGTGTGCAGTGGGGTGATCATGGCTCACCACAGCCTTGGGCCTCCTGGGATCAGGCAATCCTCCCACCTCAGTATCCTGAGTAGCTGGGCCAACAGGTACATGCCACCATCTCTGGTTAATTTTTTGGATTCTTTTGTAGAGACAGCGTCTCACTATGTTGCCCAGGCTGGTTTCAAACTCCTGGACTCAAGCAATCATCCTGCCCTCAGCCTTCCAAAGTGCTGGGATTAAAGATGTGAGCAACTGCACTTGGCCAAGAATTCCTCTTGATCAACCTTCTAGTAATTTCCACTGCTACCATTCTAGTCCAAGCCACCATTATCTCACACTGAAACCCTACATGTGACTTATCTCGGCCACCGACAGACATTGAAAAGTCTTAGTCTGATCATGATACTCTTTTGCTCAAAACCTGTAAATGGCTTCTGATTTAACTCAGAGTAAAGTTCAAGTCCTGAGAGTCAACAAGGCCCTTCGTAATGCCCGTCTTTCCACCTGGGCTTCTATGATTTCATCTCCCACTGGGGTCTTCCTCCCCTACCCTGAGGTCTATCCACCCTTTTCTAGCCACCTCCTTTCTTGTCTGTGCTGGGCTTGGCCTCAGGCTGCTCCTTCTGGCTGCTGTATACTTTCTCCAGATATCTACATGGTGGAACCTCTTATATTCTTCAGTTCTTATCTTTCATTTCTCAGTGAAGACTACCTGACATACCCCATTTAAAAAGATGACAGCATTCCCACCAATCTCTCTCTTACATCACTCTAGTTTTTCTTTTTTCATAGCATTTTTTTAGCAAATTGTGCATTATGCATATTTATTACATTTGCTATATATTGCTTATTTCTCCCTGCTATAATGGAAGCTTTATGAGAGTAGAAATTTTTGTCTGTGTTGTCCACTGATGACTCCTTAGTCCCTGAAATAGTGCCCAGCACATAGGTGCTTCATAAATATTTGTTGAATGATTAAATAAATAAATGGATGAATAAATATGAGCATTTCTTGCTGGAGAGGACCCAGAACTTTCATTAGATTTTCCAAGGTATCTGTGACACCAAAAAAGCGTAGGAACCATTGACATAGTAACCCATCCAAAAGTTTGCTGGAAATTCTCTGCTTGCCAGGAAGTCTGCCTAATGAAGCAGAAGGTCTTGAGGGATTTTCCTCCTTTTCCAATTTGTGTCTCCCTGGAGAGCTAATGCTGGCAGCTATTGGGACGTTCTCTTCCAGGACTGGTGGTGAGCCTCCCTGGATCCAGCCCTGGCCTGACTAAAGCAGGGAACCAGAGAGGAGTTATTGGAGGCTGTGGGAAGGAGCCCAGGCTGTGGGCTGGCTCTGGAGAAGCTGTAATTTTCCCTACTCTTTCTGTGGAGACTGTCTGGGAACAGAGGCTGAATAGGGCCACAGCCTCCTGAGCTTCCTCGGGGGAGCTAGGCAGGACGCCCAGACCAACAGAAGCTGCTTCCTGCCTTACAGGCTGCAAGCATAGGCAAGGAGCAAGACCAGGAAATCTTGTATGAGCCCTAATCTGGGGAACCAGACACTGGCCTGTGATGCAGAGAGAGATAATAGATGGGGGGGGGGCTGGAAAGCAAAAAGGCACCAAAGGCCATCTGGAGGTGATAATGGGAGTGAATTGGAGGTGAGTCAGCCATCTCACAGGGCAGTTAAAAAGACAACTGGGTAATTGTGGGTGCAGTCAGCAGGTCACACATAGAAAATGAGGAACAAGTGGTTAATTGGGCCCACAAGCCCAGGATCCCGCCTATAATTACCAAATTGCAGGGCTTTGATATTTGCTTTGGTAACAACTTGTGTAGTAAATTGCAGGGAGAAAAACTGTACCCCCAGCCAGGGAGGTGACCCTGTTTCTATGCTTCCTGAATCATTCTCTCTCAAACACTTGTAGGCAGCACACACATGAATATACCCTCAGCAGTGGGGATGGGGCTTACACCTTTCTGCAGGCTGACAGCATCCTGGGATGCTTTCTGTTTCCTTTTACCACTTGCTTAAATTTTTGCCAACTCAGGGCTGATGCTGAGGGCTGATTTCCTGGTGTGTACTCCCACTGTTCACACACTGACTTCTATGTTCTCTAAAGCTACAGCTCTTGGGAGTAGACCTTCTGCCTGGAGATAGAACCTAGGAGTGACCATGGGTAATTCCCATGCAAGTTCCATAGTGGCAGACGGGGGAGAGACAAGAGAATTCTGTTGCAACATTGTTGAATTTTTTTCTACAAGGATGGTCAGTGCTGGTTCCTGACCAGAGACTGGCCTTCATAGGTTTTTGGCTCTGTGGTTTCAGCTCTCAGTCATTCTAATCAAAGGGCAGACCAGAAGCATAGGAAAATCGCACTGGGATTGTCATAGTAAAACCCCATAAATAGCCACAGATGCAGAAAGACTGGTGAGGCAATGAAAAGAGCACTATATGAAAATGTCAGGAGACTTGGGTTTGAAATTTGGACTCCTTGCTAATGGGTCTTGCCAAGTTACTTAAATACTTGTATATCATCACTGTCATTTGTGGGTCTCTTTCTATTGACTGGTTTTTCTCTTGGTTATGGGTCAACTTTTTTTACTTCTTTATATGTTTAGTAATGTTTAGTAATTTTTTATTAGGTGGTAGACATTGTGATGTTCTATCATTAAGTATTTGAACTTTACTGTCTTTTTTTTTTTTTAGTTGGAGTCTCACTCTGTCACACAGATTGGAGAGCACTGGCATGCTCCCAGCCACCGCAGACTTGACCTGCTGGGCTCCGGCAATTCTTCTGCCTCAGTCTTCCAAGTAGCCGGAACTACAGTTGTGCGCTACCACACCGGGCTAATTTTTGATTGATTGTAGATATGAGGTCTCACCAAGTTGCCCGGGCAGGTCTTGAACCCACGGGCTCAGGCAATCCAGTCGCCTCAGCCTCCCAAACTGCTCAGATTACAGGCTGAGCCACCAAGCCCAGCCTACTGTCTTCTTTTAAATAAAAAGACTTCACATCTGTAAGGTAAAAAATAAAATAAAATAAAGAAAGAAAAAGGCTCTATTTTAACAGGCAGTTAAGTTATATATGAATACATTTAATACTTTTGACTCCTGTGTTCTAGCTTTGCTATGCAGAGTTTAGAAAAAATTTCACTCCAGGAATAGTTTAGCCACTTTACTTAAGTGTGACTCCTGTGAGCTCTTCACTGAATGCCCCAAGGGTTCACCAAGGGCTCTCCACTTTGGCTGGTTGGTTCACAGTCATTTCTCAACTTGTGAGAGCTCTGGGTTGTTCAGCTTACAACTTCCTGTCATTTCTTCTGTCTGGTCTTATGAAGTTTCAGTTTAGAGATACACAGCCTAATACTCAGCAAAGTCTCAGGAGTCTATCTCAGCAGACTTAGGTTTTTCTTTTTCTGTGTATCTTCCTCTTTTCTAAAGCTGTGAACCTTAACTCCTGGCTACCTCTGCTCTCTTATTCTCTGGTCTCTGTCTCCTCAACTTCGTGAAGTTACAGACTGTACCCATGGTCTGAAAATTGCCTCCAAGCATGAAACCAGGGATATGTTAGGGCCCTCCTCATTGATCCTTTTTCTCACTGATCACAGATTTACATTGCCTATTTCTCAGTGTCTGGAAACAGCAGTAATTCTTTTTTTTTTGAGTTGGAGTCTCACTCTGTTGCCCAGACTGGAGTGCAGTGGCCGTTCCCAGCCACCACAGCCTCAATCTGCTGGGCTCCGGAGATCCTTCTGCCTCAGCCTTCCAAGTAGCTGGAACTACAGGTGTGTGCTACCATGCCCGGCTAATTTTTTGATTTATTGTAGAGATGAGGTCTCGCCAAGTTGCCCAGGCAGGTCCTGAACCCGTGGGCTTAGGCAATCCACTCACCTCAGCCTCCCAAAGCGTGGGATTACAGGCTGAGCCACCGAGCCCAGCTAACAGTAGTAATTCTATCAAGACTAGAAGTTGAAGTCTTCTCAAGTTAATAAAATTTCAACTTTCCCAAATATAGAAGCAGAGCATAACACTATTTTCCTTGAAAGTAAGTTCTGATAACAAAAATATATAACGAATCTGAAAACACCTACAATTATGCATAATATAAACACAGCGCATAACATTGGAACAGATAATAAATACTAGTTATATTTTTCCTTTGACATCAATAATATAAATGAATTTATCATTTTAACAAAATTGTAGAATTTTAGAGCTGCAAGAGATTTATCTCAAGAAAAAAAAACCGAGTTGCTCCATATGCCTCATTTTACAGATGAGCAGACTGAGGATCAGTGAGGGAAAGCAATTTCCCCAAGCCCCTATGGCCCATTAGTAGAAGGATGAGACTGGAACGCAGGTGTCCTGGCTCACAGCCTATGAGGTATTCATTCATTAGGCTCACATTTATTGAGTATTTACTAATTTCAAAGCACTGAACTAATTGCTATACTGCCTCTAAATAATGTCCTGGTTTGCAGACATGTTTAAAAATTGATTTTGGAACATTATAGTAAGTTCAATAAATCAGCAAATAATTTTGGGCTTTTCTAGAGTGAGAATGATTGGCATTAATTGGACCAGCGTGCATTGTCCAATGGAAAAAATGCAAAGTGCTCCCAGCATTCAGATCTCATGGGATATTGCGTTGTAGTGCTTCAAACATATGAACATGTCAGGTTATTACTGTGGGTTTATGGCCCTGTCAGTCATAGTTAGAGGGAAGCTAAGGATTTACTCTGCATGCAGCCATTCTGGGGACTCAGTGCACAAATGGATGATAAAACTTGAAGGAAAGTGTTCAGAATGTTGCAAGATGTGAACAGAACACTATGCAAGATGTCAGGAGGCTTAGCTTGTAGACCTGGGTTGCTACTTCTCTTTTCTGCTCTTCGGTTTACCTAACTGTAAGATGAATGCAGTAGGGTAGATGACCTAAAATGCCCACTCCAGCTTGGATAATCTCACCCCTGCATCTCTGCAGCAGAGTTATCCCTAGTGAGGGGCGTGGAGAATCTTGGGGGTGATGATGGACAGGAGCAGAGTGTGGAGGATTCTAAACCAAAGGGGTCCCACACATACAGGTGATGACATAGGGATGTGGCTAAAATGAAGCTGGCACTCTGATTCACATACAAGTACTAGAAGAGTACGGCTGGAATATAGAGAAGAACTTGGGGACCCATAAGCAAGTATCCTTGCATCCCCAGAGGTTCTGCAACCCCAGTTTGAGAAATTCTGCATTAAAACTTAAAAACTGTTATTTGACTTGTTAATTTAACATCAGAGACTGTGAATGCAAATATAAATAATGCAGAGCTTAAAATAGCGAGGCAGGATTGAGCTGAAAGTGGGTGTTTTATATATATGTATATATATATTTTTTCCTTTAATCACCACTGAAACCAAGGCATCCAATTTCAAAATTATAGAGCTCTCCTCTTCTCTTCCAGTACAATGTTCAGAACTTTGCAGACTATGGTTTGCAACAAAGTGAAAGGGGAGGAGAGTGGTAGGTGAGGCAGGAACTGTTGAGCAGGAGGAGATTATGGAGAGCCCTGAATGTCAGGTTTAAGAATTGGTCATTTATTCTGCAGGCCATGGGGAGTGAGTGAAACTTTTATGGGCAAAAGGCTTAGTGTGTTCAGTGTTCAGCTTCCTTTGGTTACCATGTGAGGAATGATCAGGATGGGCAAGATAGTGGACTGGTCAGGTGGCAGACACAATAGCCCCAGTGACAAGGAATGAAAGAGGAGAGACTGATGACCCTGACACAGGGTGGGTGATGGAAGAATGCTGAGGATGAAGGATCAGTGGGAACTGTTTGTTGAATGACATGAAAGGAAGGGAGGACCCTCCTGACTCCCAGATTTCTAGGCCGGGTGATGGGGTGAGTGGTGATTGTAGAATCACCTCAGAGGCTGAGTGGCTATTTATTTATTTATTTTCTCTTTCTCTTAGAGATGAGGTCTCACTCTGTCACCCAGAATGGAGTGTAGTGGTGTGATCATAGCTCCCTGCAGCCTTGAACGCCTGGGCTTAAATGATCCTCCCACTTTAGCCTCCCGGGTAGCCGAGACCACACCTGGTTTAAAACCATAATTTTTTAAAATTCATTTTTGTAGAGATGAGGTCTCACTATGTTGCCCAGGTTAGTCTCAAACTCCTGGGCTGAAGTGTTCCTCCTAAGGAGGTCAAGGTGGGAGAACGGCTTTAGCACCGAAGTTTGAGGCTGCAGCGAGCTGTGACTGTGCCACTGCGCTCCAGTCTGGGCAACAGAGTGAGACTCGGACTCAAAAACAAAGATAAAAATAAAAAAGGGTTTGAGAGAGAGACAAATCTTGGCTTTCATTTTATTCATTTTGTTTCTTCCATGGTAAAAAAAAAAAAAAAAGGATTAATGCACCTATTTCTCAGAGTTTTGTAAGAACTGATGAATCCGTATGTCTGAAAGTGCCCAGGACATGCCTGTTACATGCATATTACATTCCAATAAACGTTAATTCCACCCATCCATCCATTTATTAATCCTATACAAGTTTGGAGGGAAATAATCAGTTCAGTTAGGACCACATCCAACATTTCAAACTCATTCTGAGTAAAGGGATCATTCATGGCTGAGGACTCTCTGTAGGGTCAGACCACACCTAGCCACTATTTCAAGGCCAGAAAGTTGTATCCAGAAGCATCAGAACCCTTTCTCTTTCTCCTTTTCATGACCACGACTCTCACATCACCACTGCCACCCACTTTTAGGTCTCTAACGTAGTCAGTGAGCAAAGAAGAAAAGCACAAACATTATATGAAAAGCATACTCAGTTGAATTGATGGGCTTACTTACTCCGTTGATTCTTCTGAGGACATGCCTGGCACCGATTCACAGATGTGTTAGAGACTGTGGCATCCTCCTCCTCTCCGTGAGTGGACAGTAATATCACTGAGGACCAAAGACTTGCCTCTCGAGAGATGCAGGCTTTGGTGAGAGTGCCTGTGGGGCCTGGCCTCAGTGGTAGACTTTCATCGGACCAGCAGCACTGAGCACTGTTTCCCAGGCTCCTGATCCCTACTTAGTTTGTACAGTGCTCAAATCAGCCAAACCCTTCCACACAGGCCTCCTCCCATTTTCCCAGTTCCAAGAGACCAGTATTCTTAAACAGGTGAAACACTTTACTCAGGCTGCTTTTTGCCGTGACAGCCAGTGCAGATAAGTCAGGAAGCCAGGCCACACGGGCAGCAGGCGGCACTGGCAGAAAGCAGGGGGTGCCGCAGCAGGTGCTGGGGTGTTCCTGTGAGCTCAGAGGTACAAGACATCTGTAGGAGCCAGTGTGGACTTGTTTTGTGTTTCCATTGATTTCGGCCTCACCAGGTCCCTCCATTTACAACTCCCTTCCTTCTCCCTATGTCACAGATCTCCTGGCAGAGCAACAGCAGCTACAATCTCAGATTCAGAGAAAGCCTTCAGACTCTGGCTACCCTTCCTTGCTTCCAACCCAAACTGGATGGTGCATTGTTACACGTAAATCCCCTACATACGAACCTTCAAGTTGCAAACGTTCAAAGAGGCAAATGTGTGTTTGCAGGTCCAATCACGTAAGTTAGTTCAAATGTCTGGCATACATTGTTATCCTCTGCAAGTGGTTGTGCTTTTGTATACTTTTATACTTTAATAAAGTACAGTATCTTTATTTCAAGCCCAGGATGTAAGCAAGTGTAAAAGCAGTGGTGATGTAGCTGGGACAGTTCTATATAGTCGATTGTATTAGGTGGGTACCTAGGTTAACTTTGTTGGACTTACAGACAAATTGGACTTATGAATGTGCTCTCAGAATGGAACTCACTCGTATGTAGGGGTCTTACTATATACTTCTGCCATTGAAAGGTTGGGTCCCTTCCGTGTGAATCCTAGTGAGACTGTGACTGCTTTGATAAGTCCTATGGTAGAAGTGACCCTTTGTGACTCCACAGCTAGGTCATAAAAAGTCACATGGCTTCAACCTTGTTCACTGGAGACTTGCTCCTGGAACACCGAGCCACTATGTAAGAAGTCCAGTCACCCTGAAGCCACCAGGCTAGGGAGACCACGTATGGGTTCTCTGATCAACAGCCCAGCTGAACCCAGCCTTCCAGCCATGTCCACCAATGTACCTGACTTGTGATTGATGCCACCTCAGACCCTACCTGTCAGCTGAACACCTCTGAGTAACCTTAGCGGATGCATGTGGAATAGAATCTCTCAGCTCAGATCAGTCTGAATTCCTGACCCATGAAATCACCTGATATAATAGAATCGCTGTGTTTTTAATCCACAAAGTCTTGGTGGTTTTGTTATGTGCCAATAGATAACTAGAACACTGAATATAAATAGAATAAATTCTGCGTCAGCTTTCGATAAGTTTAGGCTGATTTCATGTGATTTACCCCATCCATCTGCTCCTGCTCGTGATAATTCCATTTTGCTTAAAACTTGGATCAAGCTACCTCTTAAGTGAGCCAAAACTTTACCTGGGTTCACTGATAGCTCTCTAAGCCTGGGCAAAATGTTCAAGCTTTCCAGCTATGGTTTGGTTGTCAGTAAAATTTCACATGCAGCCACACACTCACACTTACCCCAATACAACAGCTGCATGCTACCTTAATCCAAATGATTTGTAAGAATCGCCACAAGTTAGAATTGTGGCTGTAAAAGCCATTTTCTATGGATCTGGATAAACAATGTACAAATAGCATTTTCTCAGCAATGCCACATAACAGAAAGGGTTTCTTCGTCTTTCTGGACTCACACTTCCCTCCTCTGTGGAATACAGTATTTCTACTTGGCTGTTTTTCTCTCCTGTTACTATCATTCCCATTCTTATTTCACAGAGAAAGCTGGAACTAAGACATTTAAAAATGATTAGGAAGCTGATAAGAACTGCGTGAGACTAAGCCATTGGCTTGTTTTTTAGTCCTAATTTGGGGTGAGCTCTGTTTCCTGAGTGGAAGTTGGGGTGGCAGTGGGAGTTGGGGTTCCAATGTCCCCATGATCCAGTGATGTGTTTATGTATGTAATCATCTCAGTAAGCTCACAGGACAGGCGTGGTCATACGGCTAGAGGGATGTGGGTTCAGACCCAGGTGCCACCATGTGCTTGCTCTGTGACTTCAGACAAGATACTTAATCTGAGTCTTACTTTTCTCGTTAGTCAAATGAGTACAGTTTGAATCAATTCACAAGAAATGTGAGAATGTCTTAGTCTGGGTTTGGTCAGAAGCAGAAGCACTCATACCCTGAATGAGACAAGGGTGTGAGTGCAAGTGGTTGACTCACACAGGTAGAGCTGGGTAGTGACAAGGGAAGGGAAGGCCACCAGCAAAAGCATCATTATCAAGCCAGTCACCACTGTGGGCAGCTGTGGCTTCATCCCAAGGGAGAGACTTTGGAAGGGTGTGGAACACATGCCTCAAAAACTTACCCCCCCCGAGAGGGGAGGGGGCTGAGGTATTTAAACACCAACCCCTCCTCAGTCATTGGCTGAAGGCTCTCTCCCAGAGAGCGCTAATTTCCTTGCTCATCTTTGGTGCTGGAAAAAGCCCTCAGGCCCAGAAATGTGGATCATGGTAGCTGGAAGTTCTCTGGAGCACGCTGAAAGACTGAGGTTGGAGGGTCCCGCAGCACTCAAACAGCATCGGTTCTAGAAGACTGAGTACGATCTGTATAAAAAGCTGGGATGTGGCAGGCACCCGACACATGCTGTTTCTCTCCTTCCCCGTCTCTATCCCCAGCCTTCTCTTGTCCTTCTTGAATCCCTAGGTTACTTGGCGCCTGATGTGTACTGTTTTACACACTGAGAACTTGTCCCCCAGATACACATAAATGTGTCAAGGATCAGCTCCGCCCATCTTTACACTTTGTTGCGTCTCCCACAGCTCCTCCTTTAGCAAGAACTGTATGGTAGATAGATGCTCAGTAGTAAATCTAGTCCGATGGTGTGGGTCCAAGAGACTTGGTCTGTACTAGGAAGTGGTTTCATACAGTTGTGGTGAGCTGACATACTGAAAGTGAACTGATATCTATAAAGGTACTGTACTAATGCGAGGGGAAATTAATGACCTGGTTGATCGTTCCTCTTTATTTTCAGCAGCCCAGATCATGAGGATGAAGGTGGCAATAGTGCTTGAGGCTACAATGACTCTCAAAGCAAAGAAGAAAAAAGAGTAGATTCTGTCAAAAACACTTTTCCATTCTCCCCTTTACATCCCCCAGTTATTGGGGAACAAAGGACTCTCCTGCTACCCTCTGCTTGGTTTACATGGTACTTAATATTTAGATATTAGGGCCGGCCATGCAATGTGCAGGTATGGGGCGATGGCTAATAGCTAACACCATTTACTGCAGCCATTCTTTAATGTTTTACACATATTAATTATCACAACTCCATGAGGTGTATTCTGCCATCATTTCCATTTTATAGAGGAGGACACTGAGGTACAGAGAGATATTAGGCCACTTGTCCAAGGTCACACAGCTATTAAGTGAAAGCCAGAATTTAACCCAGGTTGTCTTCTCCAGTGGTCCTAATAATGAATGCATGTACTACTAACTTTTTCCTAATTTAACTATAGATCATAGTGTCTGTGTCCCAAATTATTTTTTTTCTTCTCCAGCACCATTGCTCAGTAAAGGAAATTTTTGCATATGGTCATTTAGAAATCAGTACTGATAAACTTGATATTACTGACTTTCTCTCTGTATTCTCCAGTGTGGTTAATACATTGTGATCAGAAGGTCACCAAAGTGCTTAGCCTCATGGAGATGATTTCCCATGTCATAAGTGCTCCGAGGTATCTGAATTCTTGGGGAAGCAGATGTGGGTGCTTGAGTTTCAGAGCTTGGGTGGGGAGTCAGGAGGTCTGGGTTCCTGTCTAGCTGGAGACTCACTGAGAGGATGAGATCATCCAAGCACACAGTAAGATGACCAACTGTCTCTGCTGCCAGCGACTCAGGGCTTTCCTGGGAGGCAGGACTTTCAGTGCTAAAACCAGGACTGTCCTAGGGAAAATGGAAGGTTAATCACCCTAGTTCATACCCCAATGTATTACAGAGAAAAGGTCACTGTGACTCTTCTGCAGCACATGGTGAGGTTCCAGATTAGTGGCTTTCAAACTTTAGTGTGCAAAAAAGTCACCTAAAGAGCTTGTTAAAATGAAATTTCCTGGGCCTACACCCCAGGGCTTCTGATTCAGTACATTGCAAGAATCCAGAGTTTTGGCTGGGCACAGTGGCTCAAGCTTTGGGAGGTCAAGATGGGAGGATTGCTTGAGCCCAGGAGTTCTAGCCAGACTGAGCAACATAGTGAGACCTCATCTCTGCAAAAAATCAAAACATTAGCCGAGTGCAGTGGCACACGCCTGTGGTCCCACCTACTTGGGAAGCTGACGAGGGAGGATTACCTGAGCCCAGGAGGTTGAATGAGGCTACGGAGAGCTGTGATCATGCCACTGTACTCTAGCCTGGGTGACAGAGTGAGACCCCAACTCAAAAAAAACACCAAAAACTGGATTTTTAAAAAAGAAACTGCTGTGTTGTTTCTGATACACGTGTTCTGAGAGTTATACTTCATGGAACTACTACTGAGAATTGGGTTGCTTTAAAGAGAGATGCAGCCGGGCTCGGTGGCTCAGCCTGTAATCCCGCGCTTTGGGAGGCTGAGGTGAGTGGATTGCCTGAGCCCGTGGGTTCGAGACCCACCTGAGCAACTTGGCGAGACCTCATCTCTACAATAAATCAAAAATTAGCCAGGCGTGGTAGCGCACGCCTGTAGTTCCAGCTACTTGGAAGGCTGAGGTGGAAGGATTGCCGGAGCCCAGCAGGTCGAGGCTGCAGTGGCCGGGAGCATGCCACTGACTGCACTCCAGTCTAGGTGACAGAGTGAGACTTCAACTCAAAAAAACAAACAAACAAAAAACAAAACAAACAAACATAAAGAGAGATGCAGGCTAAACTAGAAATATGTATCAAGAATGCTTAGTATGTGTACCCCCTGAATTTAAACTAAATTTTTTTTAAAAAAGAGAACTTTTAGAGAATGGGAATGTGATATTTAACGAATAATTTAATCTTTGGTACTTTGCCTCAGGGTACTGATGTTGGTCATGGTAGTCATTGTTTAGAACTAAAACAAGTTTTGGGCTGTGTTTCATTTTCTGATTGTTTGGATTTTGGTGAAATGGAAAATTGATCCAAAATCTTAGACACCTTTACAAATATTGTCTCTTCTGTTTTTCTGACATTCAGAAAAAAAGCAAGATACTGAGGTTATTACAGAATGCCCATTTTATAGATGGGGAACTTGGTCAAGTTCCTTGGCTTAAATAAAACCATCAACCGTGTGTTATTTTACTGCTTCAAAATACGTGTACATGGATTCCCTCACTTGGCCCTCACAGGAAACCACTGCAGTTCGTACCATAGGTGAGAAAGCCTTGCTGAGAGTTCTAGGCTCTGCTCAAGGTTGCAGACTGCCCAAGTGCTGACACTGGCACTGAACTGACTGCTCTGGGTCCTGAAATCACACTAAAACATTCAGCCATCTCTCTAGAGAAGACCACAGCACAGTGAACACTGGAACCTAGAGGCCCTGGTTATTGGGGAAACAGATGTCTTTTCCAGGCCCGTGGAAACCTCTGCTTCTAAGATTTAAGATCTACCATGACAGTCTGATAGATCCACCCACCATGTTAGCGCTCCTTGTTCAGTAAGGGGGATGGGCGGATGAAAAGGGGCTAGCCCCCAATGGATCCTTTAGAAATTCCTGGATAAAACAAGAACAGGTGGCAACTTAATTTAAAAGCAATGGAGGAAAAAATCGGAGGTGAAAGTGACAAATAAACATGGATATGCTCCTACAAACATGACCTCCTGGCTGCACCCCTGCATCCGTCCCGGCCTTTGCTGTGTCTGACACCTTTGTCTCACATCTCCGGGGCACCCAGGGAGGTGAGGCGGTGAGCCCAAACAGTCGCTGGAATTTATGGGAGCAATGCAGGTCCTCTTCCCACCCTCACGGTCTGAAGGGGAAGCATGATGGATTTCCTCCTGGGTAAACATTTTCACAGGAAGCATTTATCAACCGTCAGCAGGGTCTGTAGAGGAGTCTGGGATCAGCCAGACGGGATCTGTCTTCCCCTCGTCTCCCAGGCAAAGGCTGTAGGTTTTCTCCTACACATTCACACCATCTCTGTCTTGCATCCTATCTTCTCTCAACTGACTGAGCTAAAGAAGAGGAGGACATAGCCTAGAACACCCCAAGTCCACACTGCCATTTTTAATAAACAGGGCTTCTCTCGGGTGGGACACTTGTAATGTAATTGGCTGCTCAGTCCTTGCGGGAGAAATGTTGATAATGGAGTGTTTAGAAAGGTCTTAAGCTCACAAAGTTCCTCATGTGAAGGACTCTGCTGGTCTCAGAGGCTTATCCATTTCTCCTAACC
Organism: Cephalopachus bancanus; assembly: GCA_027257055.1. Classification (NCBI taxonomy): domain Eukaryota; kingdom Metazoa; phylum Chordata; class Mammalia; order Primates; family Tarsiidae; genus Cephalopachus; species Cephalopachus bancanus. Next base: position 777,821 of record JAPVLO010000546.1, on the reverse strand, counting down.
TGAGAAGGGACCTGTGTATTTGACTCTTCAGGATCAGGAAGGCTCGCCAAGCAGGAGCACTGAATCCGGGGTCTCCTGTGGATTTTCAGACTCCAGTCTCTCACTGCAGAGTAAAAAAACCTTGCTCACCATGCTTACTGTTCCTTCTCACCTCCCCTAACCCGCCATCTTTTCTTTTATGAGAAACTATATGAAGTTTAGTAGTTAAGCCAGAGGAATTTGAATCTCAACTCTGCCAGTTATTAACTGTGTGACCTTAGGCAGGTCACTTAACCTTTCTGTGCCTATAGATAAGTTTCCTTATCTACAGTTTCTCTTTATAAATCTACTAGGAACATCTCTGTCCTATACACTGTGCTAGGTTCTGGATAAAAATGTCACCACCTTATAAATGTGTTATGAGGCTTAAATGAGACACTTAGCAAATTGTGCCAGAATACTCAATAACTGTTAGTGGAGACCAGTTACCTTTTCTATTATTCTTTCCATGTTTGTCTCTAAAGGAGAGTAGACTTTGGAAGGCTGGTGGAAGCCGTCATGCCTCTGACTGTCCCATGCCATCATGTGGAACGCTCTTGGTCCTTTCACTGGCTATAGGCTGCTGTCTTCCTAGACTCCTCCGTGAATCCAAAGCCCATCCATTCATTTGCCTTATATCTCAACCTTTCAACAAAGTGACTGGGTGTCTTTTGTGCTGGAGTATAGGTTAAGCATGATGAAAGAGGCAAAGAGGAATAAGAAGGGCATCATGGTTGGGTGCCATGGCTCATGCCTATAATAACAGCAATTTGGGAGACAGAGGCAAGAGGACTGCCTGAGTCCGCGGGCTCCAGACCAGTCTGGGCAACTTGTCGAGACCTCATCTTTACAGTAAACCAAAAATTAGCCAGGTGTGGTGGCGTGTGCCTGTAGTTCCAGCTACTTGGAAGGCTGAGGCGGAAGGGTCGCCTGAGTCCAGCAGGTCAAGTCTGCAGTGGCCGTCAGCATGCCACTGCACTCCAGCCTGGGTGATAGAGTGAGACTCCAACTCAAAAAAAAGAAAGGGTACCAGGCTTCGGTGGGCCACCGGGAGGGAATACGATAAACTGCAGCTAAAACAAAGATGGAATGAGGCGAGATCTGAGAAGAGTGAAAGTAGCATGCCTTCAGAGGTTATTTCCAGCTAGGGGCTTGGAGAGCCTTCCTGGAGGAGGTGGTGTTTGAACTATGGTTTGACAAAGGGGGAGAATTTGGATGGGTCACATGGAGGTGGGAAGAGGGATATACATGAGCTGTGAGGCTTATTGCCAAGGCAAAGGATACTACCACTTGAGTCCTGAAAACCTCTTGGTTTTCAGGCCACCAGTCAGTTGTGCAGATATTTGAAGTTTCTCACTATATTGTCAATATTTGTAGGTCATTTTTACATACATTATATTGTTTGAATTTCACAAAAGTTGAATGAGTCAAATAGAGCAAGAATTATTATGTCTACTTTCTGACATTGTGACTCAGAGAAGTTAAAGTCACTTAACTCAGGTCTCCAGGATCCATGTTCAGAACACTTTCAGGGGATAAATAAAGCTGGTACCTCCTCTCATTCATCCTACCCCCAGGGTGGTAAAACTGGTCTTTGAAGCTAGAAGAGCCTCTAGCCAGTCCCTTGACCCCAACTGATGTCGCCTTAGCACTTGCCAGGACTCTGCAATAGCATCTTGAAGGTACTTCTGCTTTCATCTGATGGCCTCCAATTCATTTTCTATAATTACATTTTCCTCCTTTCTTTTCTTTTATTTTTTTCCTTTCCTTTCCTTTCTTTTCCCTCCCTCCCTCCCTTCCTTTTGACTTGGGTTCTTCTTCTGGTGCCCAGGATAGAGTGCAGCGTCACAATCCCTGCTCATCACAGCCTCATTCTCCTGGGCTCAGGCAATCCTTCTGCCTCAGCCTCCCAGATAGCTGAGACTATAGGTGCCACCATGCCCGGCTAATTTTTTGATTTTTTTTATAGAGACAAGGTCTCTCTGCGCTGCCCAGGTTAGCCTTGAACTCCCGTGCTGAGCTTACAAGTATGAGCCACCACTCCCAGCCTATAATCATTTTTTCTACAACGTAACCTCTCTAAAGCTTAGATCTGTCTGATCACGCTGTACTCTTCTTGCTTAAAAACCTTCAGTAGCCCCTGCCTCTTATGGGGAGTTCCTTACCCAAACTTCTTTAGTTGATCTAGGCCCTTCAGGATCCTTCCTGCCCTTTTGGCCTATTCCTTGCCAGCCTTGTGCTTCCTGTGTGTGAGACATTGGATTTCTGGCAGTTCCCAAGATGCTCCAAGAAGTTTCTTCATAGCTTTGTGTCTACGGGGGCTTTAGAGCCAGCTTACCTGTATTTAAAACTCAAACCCACCACTTAAGTGACTGAGATTGAGAATATGTGCCTTAACTTTACTGTGCCTCAACTTCCGTATCTATAAAATGGAGATAATAATCAGACCTCTTTTGTGGGGTTGTTGCACAGACTCATTGACTTCATATACAGAGGGTGCCCCCCCAAAAGGAAACACATTATTTTAGATTTAAAAATGCAGTTTGTTTGAAAGTAAATTAGAGAGAGAAAGAGAAGGGAGCGAGAAGATTCACCTCCCCAAGGTGGGGAAAGGGGCCAAAGCCAGGAAGCATGGTGACAGCCATAGCTCAGAGAGCACATGGCCATACCAGAGTCTAGCAAGGCAATGGCCGGAAACACACTTTTTAAAAAATGTATTCAAATCGTGATACTCAATAAGATGAATGCAAGTCACATTTGACTTCTGCAATGACAAGAAGTGCTCAAAGTGGTTACCATCAGCATCCAGACACTTCAGATTATGGTGAGCATCTCTCAAAATGTGTCTACATTTTTATGGCACCCCCTGTTATATAATGCTGAGACCGAGGCCTGGTATATAGTAGGTGCTGCAAGACCAACTTTCCCTGATCTGGTGAATTTAGGCAGATTCTGGCTCCCTTTTCTGGTTGCTGCTTCTGAGAAACCCGCCCCAAGTGCCTGAGGCAAGTACCTCCCTCCCTCTCCTGCCTTCACAGATGCCTGCACACCTCCTACCTGGACTTCTCACAATGGGATTACCTGTCTAGGTAACGGCCTCCTCGCCAGAGCTGGTGCTCCTGGAAGGCAGAGATCTTGTCATTTCTGAGAGCTGGGTCACATGTGTGTCCTTGTGGTGCTTGAGACCACAGCCTGGCCTGACCCTGACACAGAGAGGTCCTGACACAACTCTATGGAGGGAGTGAATGGTGGGCAGGGTTGCACTGAGGGCCTCATTTGTGGCATGGCCACGAACACGCTGTGGTGACTGAACACGGATACCACTCTACTCCTTTGTTTCCCTAGAAATAAAACAGATGTCTGGCCTCCCTGGTCTGACAGGGTGTCCCATATAAGGCACAACACCAGAAAGGATGTCAAGATTTAGACTCTTAGCCCATTGGTCACAGTGGATTCACGTCAGGGTCCCTCACTTGCCAGGTGGCTTCCGAGGCCCAGTACCTCACGGTGTTTGTCATTTTGTATTCTTCTGCCCAAAGGCAGCCCTCTAAGTTGTGCAAGCTCCAGGCCCCCCAAATCCTGGCACGCCTCTGAAGTTAATGCCCCATACCCCCAGCCCCCATGAGTTCCCTCACCTTCTCGGTTCCCCAGCCCTTTGCTCTGTTTGTCCTTTGCAGCTGCGTCTGAGTCATGGGGGCGGACCCAGGATGAGGCCTGTGGCACTCTGTCCGCTTCAGGCTTCCCCACATGCCCAGGATGCCTGGAGAGCAGCTGTGGGGAGTTGCCTGGTGTTGCCAAAATCCACCAAGAACAGCTCCCACCACCCACACCCATTGTGCCTCCCACAGGATCTCGAGGTCCTCAGAACCTCCCACTTGGTGTTGGCTCTGAACCCTGCCCTGTCCCTCCCTACCCATGCTCACCCTCTCACCCCTTTTTGGTCCAACCTCCTTGAATGAAGTCCCACTTGGTCTCTGGGCATTCATACCTCTCCCTTCCAGGACGTGGCCTCCAGTTCCATAAACTCCAGCTATGGGAAACAGCCCCTGTACCAACCTGCCCGGCAGGCCTGTGGGTCAGAAGGCCAGGGCCATCTCTTGACCAATTCACTAGTGTGGGAGGAGGGTGGTGAGTGGGGAGGGGCTGGGCAGGGTGGAGTGAGACACATTCAAACCATTTCTTCAGGGAGGAAATGCCATTTTCATAAATAAGTTGTACACACCCTACAGGGTGCAATTTTCAATCCTAGTTGTACTTGGAGGTTTAAAATATACTGATGCTTTGGTCCCTCCCCAGAATTCTGTTTTAGTTGGTGTGGGGTGCAGCCCAGGTACCAGGCATTTTGAAACCTCCCCGGGTTGGTTCTAATGCGTGGCCCAGACTGAGAACCTCTGCTTTGGGGACACATCCTGTGGCTGCAAAGACACATGGGAGCCAAGCACTTGGAGCACAGTGAGTTTTAGCATGAGTGCCTAAAAATGCTTGAATCCTGTGCCTCCCTGATTGGGCTTATGAGACACAGCTCTGCTGTCCCCCTGCTCCTGGATGGGACACAGGCCTAAGGTGCCATGTGATGAGTTAGCAACCTGTCACCCTTATACCTGCCACCCAGCACCCTCAGGAGGGAAGCTTTAGGGCAGAAACAGCAACCATTAGAGAACCGGGCCAAGTCTTCATTTTGGCGTGCTCCAGGCCTGAGTCCTAGACCTTGCTCCTGCTGGGCATGTGAGACCAGGGTTCGGGTACTATTCCAGCAATCCCTCGGCACAGCTCCCACATCTGCCCCTCCTCCTGCCTGCTCAGCTCAGTGAATTGCACCCCCTTGGCCCATCAGTCTCCAAAACACACTAGCCCTGGACTCTGCCCTGACTTTTCTTTAAATCCAGTCTGTCAGCATGTTCATGCAGGCATCCACCAACCAGGTTCTAAACTGGCCTCCCTCCCAGTCCTACCGCCCCGACCTCCTCAGGCCTCCTTCCCCCTTCCCTAACGCAGTGGGAGCCAAAATCCACACAGAACAGCTCCCATCACCGCACCCATAGTTACTCCCACAGGGTCTCTCAGGCCCTCAGAACTTGCCTCTGTCTGGGTGTCGGCTCTGGACCCTGCCCCTCCCCTGCCTCCCCACATGATCACCCTCTCTTCAGGCACTTCTGATTTTCTTCCTCACACCAGATCAATGTTCCTGCCTTACTGAAACTTCTCTCTCTCTCTCTCTCTCTCTCTCTCTTTCGCTCTGTCTTTAAGTTATTCAAGATCCAAAACTTTCTGTGATTTCCCTGTGCCTGGCACCCTGATTCTTAAAGTGTCTTGAAGACCAGAAGTGTCATGATCACTCGAGAACTTGTTGGAAATGCACACAGAACCCTGAATCAGAGGTTGAGGTGGACTTGGCAGGCTGTTTTAATAAGCCCTCCAGGCGAGTCTGATGTGTGCTAGAGCCTGAAGCCACTGGCCTACTGATTCCCACCACACTCCTGTGTGTGGCATTCAAGGCCTCCCACATGCTGGTCTCAATTTGCCTGTTTTGTCCAGTTCTTAATTGTTTCATCTGCCATAGCCCTTCCTATGGGACACTACTCAAATTGTTCTCTCTCCTGGAAAGTCTTTTTACCACTTCTGAGTATTGAAACCTCCTTCAAGATCTAGCTCAAATGTCATTTATTTTGATGAAAAATGATTCCTCCTACAAGGAAGATTATACTTTTCTCTGCCCTCCATGATATTATTTTTCCTTCTCTCTCTCTCTATAGGGTTTAGTCTTTAAAAACAGTACTTCTCTCAATTATGGTTGCACATTAGACTCAGACTCACTCAAGTAACTTTAAAAAGTATTTATAGCTGGGCTCGGTGGCTCAGCCTGTAATCCCACGCCTTGGGAGGCCAAGGTGAGTGGATTGACTGAGCCCGTGGGTTCGAGACCTGCCTGGGCAACTTGGTGAGACCTCATCTCTACAATAAATCAAAAAAGTAGCCAGGCGTGGTGGCGTGGGCCTGTAATTCCAGCTACTCGGAAGGCTGAGGCGGAAGGATCACCGGAGCCCAGCAGGTTGAGGCTGCGGTGGCCGGGAGCGGGCACTGCACTCCAGTCTGGGCGACAGAGTGAGACTCCAATTTAAAAAAAAAAAAAAAAAAAAAAGTATTTATACTCAGGCCCAGAGCAACTAAACCAGAATTTCAGGGTGAAGCCTGCCACTGCATATTTAAAAAGATTCCCCAGATAATTCTAATGTGCACCCGAGCTAAGATGCTGTCTCCTGAAGCAACCAGGGGGAAATTATGGTGGGAAGAAATATAGATTTAAAGTCAGGAGACTCCGGTTCTGCTCGGGGCTCTGTCCCAAATGATCATTTAACTTTGAGCAAGTCATTTCCCCTCTTTTGGCCTCTTTCTCCATCTGCAAACTGGAGCATTGTTTTAGATCCAGCTCTCAAAGTCAGCAGATGCTTGGATCCCATTTAGAGATTTCTGTTTGGTCGGTCTGGATTCTAAGGTGCAGCCAAGGTGAAACCCTGTCTCTCAGATCTTACCCAAGAACGATGAAGTTGTGTCCAGTGGGTACTTTGGGGAGCAAGGACATCTGTCTCTTCATACATTTGGCCTGCTCTGCCTCGGCATCTATTAATCTTTCCTCTTCCTGAGCATGAAACCTCAGACCTGGTGTCAGCGATGCTGGGACACGTGACATTTCCTTATCTGATGGCATGAGAGCCAGCGGGATTGTGTGCCTACAGCAGGTGGCCTCATTTGGTGTGTTTGGCCAGGGTGGCAGGAGGCGGATTAAGGATCAGACGAAAATCCTCATAGAGGCCTAGCAGGAGGGGTCACTGGAAAGGCCAATTCTGAGCTTCAGAAACCTTGTCACACCAGCTCAGGTGGGGGAGGGAGCCAGGTTTTCCTTCAGCGCTGGGTCAGGCCGTGTTTTATGTGAAAGGAAGGTATAAAAAGAGGTCTTGGAAGTTGCAGCAGATGAGATGCATGGAGGGAAGTTGAGTTCTGAAACTAGATAGGTCCACCTGCAGCCTGAGGTAGGCAAAGTGACCCAGAGGCGGGAGGGGCCGGGGCATGGGAACAGGAAACAGCCGCTTACTTAACGGGTAGGGGTGAGAAGGGAAGCCGAACGCTTACAGAAGCGCCTCTCTGATGAGGGTGTACTGATCCTGGAGACACCCAATAGCCATCCACAGTGGGCCTCTCTGTTTATCTGCCAATCCCATCACCAGTCCTCTAAAAAAACAGCGCCCAGAGCTGAGAACATCCACCTCAAGTCCAGGAGAATGAAAAGACGTTCCCCAAATCTTCATCTCTCCCGACCCTCTCAACGCCCAAGCAGGCACTTAACTTTTCCTCTCTGCTCTGTGCTCTGCTCCCTGCCCCACAAGAATTTCTTTCCCTGAAGATGGGATAGTTTCTAAGTCCAACTGCCACCAGAGGAGGAAGGGGGCTGTGTTTTGCAGTGAGAGGTGGTGCTGGCTTAGAGAGGCTCAAGTTGTTTTGCAGATGGGAAAGCAGTCCTGGAGGTGCGGTGTCTGGCCCAGGCCAGACCAGGGCGCCAGGACAGAGGTCAAGCTGTCTGTCTGGAGCTTGGAGCACTAGACCATGCTTCCTGATGACTTTACAGTCTAAGCCATTGAGGAAGAAAAAGCACATGGAAAAGGAGCTTTGTTTTGACTTCTTGACGCTGGCGGGGACCGGTTCTCCCTGCTGGGAAGATGAGAATGTCACCAGGCAGTGAGTGTGACATGTTTTCACCCCACACCCCCTCCCTGGGAGGTGTCTGGTGAAGGCTGAGAGAAGGTAGTTCCCCAAGGTTAAGACTCCTGGGGTTGCTCCAGGCAAACAAAGTTTTTGAGCTTAAATGTTGGTCAAATAAAGCTTTCTGGTCCCAAGGAAGAAGAGAGTCTTAACAGCCACCCACTGGAAGGCTCACCATGGCTTTGGAGGCATCAAATCCCCTTTGCAAGGCCGCTTTTGGGTCGCCTTTGAGGTCAACAAGTCAGAGCGGTCTGAATTCCATTTCCCTTGGCACAGGGCTGTGTGGGAGCAGAAGGGGCCCATGAGGAAGAGTGGGTAGAGGGGAGGCAGACTGGGCGCTGTATTTGAGGGTCAGCTGGATGTGCCCCCAGCACTCCATGCTAGTGGGAAAAGACATGGGGGCATTTGCAGACCTGCAAGTTATAACGTAGTTGGAGAATTACAAAACTGGAGGGACCTTAGATCCATTTAGTATCTACTCCCTTTCAGGTAACCCGACCTGCTGGTTTTCCAGATAAGGAAACTAAGGCCCTGGGATGCATGGTGATGGGCTCATGGAGAGACAGGCTTAGAGCAAGCTTGCCAGTGCTTAGCCCCCGGTGCGTTCCTTGGGCCCTCAGATGTTTCTGGCCTTGCAGATGGACTCTTTGTCCTTTGGCCTGCTTTTCACATCCCTAACCTCCGAGAGGGCCGTCCCCAGCTCTGTGATTTTTGGCAAATCTTTTAACCACGCTGTTGCTCAATCCAGCCCAGCTGGGAAGCTGGAGAGGACCCAGGGCTCCTGAGAAAACAGCTGTGGCACCCGCTGGCCCTTCTCTGCCAGAGCCTCCACAGCTTGGGAGGAACTGGTTGGGGAGAGTTTGAGATGGCTTGGCAACACCCCACTTTCCACCCTCAAGAAAACTCCCTCTGCAAACTAGAAAGGAATGTAAAGAAGAAGCATCCTAATTGATGAGCCTCCACAAGGAGATTTTCATTAGTTCCTTCCCATACTAATCCATAGGATTTGTTTTCAGGAAAAAAAAAAAGAAAAAAGGATTGTTGTGAACCAGACATGGTGACTGTCCCGGGGGAGAATGGGCCTAGAAACAATTGCCAACCACCAGTCGCGCTGCCCACAGAAACTCATTGAAGGACCCATCGTTTAACATGGTCTTCCTTTTTTCTAGAAAATTTTAAAATTGGCAGAGTCCTAAGGACTGTCCCTCCCCCACAATAAAAGAGGAGAAAAATGTGGGTTCAGGAAGGGGAGGGATGTTGTGTCAGGTCAAACAACTGGAAGGTAGTAGCAGGGTCAAGAGAAACCCCAGGTCCTTTCCGCCTGTCTAGGGCTCAGCTGTGTCACGTGAGCTGTTTGCACAAGTGAAGGTCAAGGCTGCGTGTCTGAGTTGCCCAAGAAGCCACTAATGGCAGCCTGCCAGGGCAAAGTGTAGGCCACACCCCAGCCTGATACTGGGCTAGTAATGAACTTCTATGGTTGGTGGAGCTCACTACCTTTTGAACTCCAGTGGGGAGGTGAGGGGAAGCCACTGGCCCCACGATGCGGTTATAGTCCCAAGTCTCTTCAAGAGCTACCTGAAGTGAAGTGAGCAAGGAGAGAGTGCATATATGGGAGGTCTGCCACCTGGGCTCCCTTTAGCATCCTAGAGACACCCCCTTTCAATGATGGGGCTCAGGGAGACGCCAAGCACCTGGCACCTAACATGCACATTGGGATGGGATTCGGTGGGAGGTAGGGGTGGGGGGTAGGGCAGAGCTGTCTGGACAGACAGGGCAGAGTCCAGGGAACATGGGGAGGTGATGGGTCATTCTGTCGGTTTGTCAGCATTGGGGTGGTTCCAGAAAGGGAGACAGGCCCCAGCTGTGGGGAAGAAAGGCTGCAGGGGCCAGAAAATAGGCAGCTAGAGCTTCCTATGCCCCACCCAGCAAGACCAACGCTGTCAGCTACAGAGCTTAGAGGTTAAGAATACAAACTTTGAGGTCAGAGAGTAGGTTCTGACTCAACCTCTTCTAGCTGTGTGAACATGGCCAAGTGACTTAACTCTTCTGAATCCTGTTTCCTTGTTAGTAGGATGGGTTAGAATACCTACCTCACAGTCATTGTGAGAACTTAATACAACAACATACATCAAATGCTAATCATAGTGTCTACCACTTCTACTGTTATTATTATTCTTTCTTGCAGGGATTATTTTCAGACTCCGTGAAGCCGCAGGTTTTTAGAACAGGAGTTTTTCTTTTGGCACCAGGAGAGATACACAATGAGGAGGACAAAGCCTATAGCTCCTTTTTGTGGGATATCACCTGTCTGTGTCCCCTTTTACTTTAGCTGGAGTATGTGTGGGTATTATTGCCTTCCTTTATGGCAAGGATGCCTCATGGGCTACATGAACTCTTTTTTTTTGAGTTGGAGTGTCACTCTGTTGCTCAGGCTGGAGTGCAGTGGCATGCTCACAGCTACTGCACCCTTGACCTGCTGGGCTCAGGCGATCCTTCCGTCTCAGCCTTCCAAGTAGCTAGAACTACAGACACGCACCAACAAACCTGGCTGATTTTTTAATTTATTGTAGAGACGAGGTCTTGCCATGTTGCTCAGGCTGGTCTCAAACCCCTGAACTTAGGTAATCCTCTCACCTCTGCCTCCCAAAGTGCTGGAATGATAGGTGTGAGCCATCACACCCGGCGTGAACTCATAAATGCTTGCAAGGTACAAAGAAAGACTTCCTCCTCCTTAGGGTGAGGGCTGGAGATGAGGTTCCCCCCATTCTCTGCTCTTGCTCGGGCCACTCTTACCAAGGTTCCCTCTCACACCGCAAGTTCCTCACAGTTGACCTCAGTGTGGGGAGAGGCCCAGACAGCTGAGTCAGATGTGGCTCAAGGCCTTGCCTGGCTGGGTGTAGCCTCACCACTTGCCTCTGGGAGCTGTGAGGTCCTGGCACTCCCTGCCTGGAGTCAGGTGTCCTTTCTCAGAGGCTTGGACTTGCTGATCCTGTTGTGCTTCCTCTGAGTGATTCCTGGTCCCAGAGGTACCTCCTCCTGGGGTCCTGTCGCCCCTCCCTTAACCTTTGAACTGTGTTGCATTCAAATGCTCTGTGTCAAATGAGAATGAGGAAAATTCTGCACTTTGAGGCAACCCTAGACGAGATTTGGGAATCTTCATGGCTTAAGAACTAGAACAAGGGTTTGGACAGGATTCCCACAGGTCAAGGTACAGCTCTCTTCCTCCCTACGCCCACACAGATCTCGGTTTGCCTCAAAACAAAACAACAATAAAAAGCAACTTTGAACAAATAGTTCAAGAAGAACTGAAGGAGAGGGAGTGAATGACTGATCTTCCTGGGGCAGTCTGGATCTTGGTCTGAACCTGAAGCCATGGGAGTCCTCAAAACAAACTGTGGCAGAACCTGCCAGCAGCCAAATCACCCTTGCTCTCTTCTTCCTGGTGATACAGACAGAAGATATTCCCCATACTCCCTTGCAGCTAGGAACGGCCTTGTGACTGAATTGTAGCCAATGGAATGAGAGTAGGAGTGATGGTTGCTAAGCCCAGGCCTAGCCCATCAAAACATCTCAGTTGGCTGGGCAGGGTGGCTCAAGCCTGTAATCCCAGCACTTTGGAAGGCTGAGATGAGAGGATTGCCTGAGCCCACGGGTTTGAGACCAGCCTGGACAATTTGGTGAGACCTCATCTCTACAATAAATTTAAAAAATTAGCTGGACATGGCAGCGCACACCTGTAGTTCTGGCTACTTGGAGGGCTGAGACAGAAGGATCACCTGAGCCCAGCAAGTGGATGCTGTGAGCATGCCACTGCACTCCAGCCTGGGTGATAGAGTAAGACTTCAACTCAAAAACAAAAACAAAAACAAAAAACATCTCAGCTGCACTCCTTCACATGTGGATCATGCCCAGGGTACCCTTGAGATCCACATGTTGTAATGGCAGTGTCCAGCCTGGATCCCTGCAGAGCTGAGTGGAGGAGGGCCCCTGGGCTAGCTCATTCACCTGCTCAAAACTGATATAAAGAACAAGAAATAAATATCCATTGTGCTTGAACTGCTATGAATTTGGGCGTCTGTTTGCTAGATTGGTGCACTTATACTAACTCATCTAGGAACACACCTTTGCTGGAGCTAGGGAGACAGCTCCTAGTCCTTGCAACTCTATAAACCTATACACAGGAATCATACTCTATATCGTGGCTGTGAGCACAGAATTGGCAAACACTGAGCCACTGCTTCTGGGGAAAATACAGGGTTCAGTTACTGAGAGCCACTGGCCATAGCATTTTTGTCAACGATCAACACACAATTTTATTTTATGAGTGTTTCTATTTTAAAGACACCTATTCAAATGTTTTGCTGGTTCATGAACAATGAACTCACAGCCAACGGCACTGTAATTCTGCCTGCATGAAACTTATCCCACACACGTTATTTGCTCCAGAAAGCACATCACAGCCTTCTTGCTCTTAGAAATATTAGACAACACATCAGTACTGTTCTTTGGGGCCGTCTTAAACAATGAATTCACCAAGAAAGCACACGAATGCAAAAAACATGGTCCTGAATAGACTGCAAAAAGGGGCAGTTGATTACAATATGAGAGTCGAAACAAGAAGGGTGAGTTGCCTTGCTTGACCTCAGCTAGGAATGTGCATTGGTGAACTCAAATTTTTCAGCAGTCTGTGCATGTTTGAGAATAATCTTGAAGAAGCCATGAGTATTGATTTCAGGGTCATGGAGAGGTGAATTTGCATATATGGAACACACAAATGATGAGGAAAGATGATCACTGGATACCACCAGCGTTCTCTGACTTGGTATCTTGACTTGCAAATTCTGGCTGGTGGAGAGGATGGGGAACAGGTGGATTGTGGGAGTTCTTAGGCTGGTACTGAGAGTATGTGTGTCTGGCTCCTGGTGGGTCAGTACCTGCTGCCTCTGCTTGCACTGCTCAGCGGGACACCTTTGGCTGAAGATAGCACAAGGGTCTGGCCGTCAGGCTGGAGTTAATTTAAAAGAAATCATGACTGGCAGGATTCAGGGTAACCAAGCTTTCAGTGGTTGCTTTTTAAGACAGGACTAAATCATGGAGCCGTTTTTAGTTGCAATGAACCATGCTCTCTCTCATTCAAGTCTTTGCCATGCATTGTTCTGTCTGTGTAGAACTCTGTTCCCTCCCTCTTCTTTTTCTTCCCCTGCCCGCCTAATGCTTATTCATTTGTCAAATCTTAGTCAATTTCTCCATGTTTGGATTCTAGGTTTGGATTGGGTGGGCCAGTTCCACACCTCCCAGTACCCGATATTTCCTCCAGTGTAGCATTTATTCTGTTAGGTACTTTTCTCTCTTCCTGACTGGACTGTAAGCTCCACAAGGGCAGGAAACTTATCTTTTATTGTATCACAAATAAAACTGCCTTAATGAGGATGTGTATTGGCTCTTGGGAATAAAGATTTTAGAGAGCAGATCTTAACATTGTTTCAATTAAGCAACTCAGGGATGTAACCGAGGACCCGGGTTTCGGACCCAGGTTTCGTCTGCTGTCTCTGCTCTACATGTCAGCACATCAGTGTCGTCCTAAGACAGGCTCCTATTCTGGTTACAGAGTGTCCACTAAGAGCCCACGGGATACCTGATTTCCTGTCTATGTGCGTAGAAAGGAAGAGAGCACGGGTTGTTTCTTCTCCAACCACTGAACAAAAGTCCTCGGCTTTTACCTGATTAGATAATCTGAAGTCACATGCCCAGCCCGGAACTGTAGAAAAAGGATCAGGATTGCCCTGATCAGTTTCGATCTTGGAGCTAGGGTGGTATCGATTGCACAAGACTGGCATGACAGCTGCTGTAAAGGAGGGGAATGGGGGGAATGTATATTGGGGAGGACAATTGTAGTTTCCAGTAGCGTGAGGATGGCAGGAGGGCCCCGAGAGAGCAAGTAGTAGATGAGCTGAGGTCCTAGACAAATTATTAGAAGAGAGCCTCAGACCCACATGGACTAAGAGTGGAACCATTTGCTTCTTACTGAAGTAGGAGAATTTGCAGCAAGGCAGGCACCACTTTTAGGATGAGGGTCCATTGGAACCACAGCTAGATCTCAGTGACCGAGAAGAAGATGGCAGTGTGTGATGACATTGGAGGGTTGGGGAGAGGCCTGATCATGCAGAACTTTGGAGGCCATTTTAAGATTCGAAGATTAAACATGAGCAGGTCATGTTTTCTCCAGTTTCCCCAGAGAGAAAGTTGAGGAAGGAGAGCCAGGCACTCTTCCATAGAAGAAGCTTTGACTTTTGCACTGAAGGATAGGAGTGTTGCTTACCTGTCAAAACCTTTTTTAGATGACAACCTAAAAAATAGAGCAGATGTGTCTACAGACCGATTGTGAGATCTTTGCTTTTTCAAGAAAAGTGATTGTTTAAGACCATACTCAAACTAAGGTACATGGTTTTCCTTTGGTTGGTGACCCAGAGAAGTATATTAAATCCTGGGGTAAACTTGGTACCTCTTCATGGACTATAAGTTTACTCTGTGGTTTAGTTATTTGAAATGTTTGTATAGTAAAATACTGATATGTTATAAAGTTGTAGGGTACAATTTTTGCATGAATTTTTAAGCTCAACCTCAGGCTTTAGGGAAGGTTTGGGCTTGGAGATGGGTGGGAAGGAGGTTGGGGTTCATGTGCAGAACACTAGGACCCTTGCTGCTAGGACCTGGGGTATGATTTCATTTCTCTCTGCCATGTGGGGTACTGGAGGAAAAAGTGAAAAGCACTGACTTCAAGCGGCAGAGTAATTGACAACTGTGGTTCAGGGCTATGCTCTAACACCACTCTTTCATAATACCACAAGACCACAGCACCAGATTAGACGGCAGGTTCCTTCTCCCTTGCCACATTAGGGACTTCTGGCAGGTAATAATGCCCCGTAGATCTAGCCAAGACAGAAGCATTTGCATCTGAGTGAACCCAGGCCTAAGCTAGTTATTTTATAGCAAGGAAAGTGCTAGAACTTGCTAGATCTCAAATGCACGCTGTCTGAACCTCTGGCTGTGATTCAAGGACGCAAGGGTGGGATGGGGCCGAGCACCTCCTAAATGTTCTATCTGTCCTTGGCCTCAGTGCAGTCAAGGTTCCGTTTGCCTGAGGTCACTGCCTCTTTCTTTTCTCTCCCTTTTCTTCTTTCTTTCTTCTTCTTTTTTAAATAAACCTATCTTCTTAGCATCTTCTCTCCCCTTACCAGTACACTTTCCGCTCAGAATTTTTTCTGGACAATGAGTGCTAAGCTTTTAATCTTCGTGATTTTTCTCTGAGTGCCCACTCAGATCAGGAAGGACGTGTCTATTTGGTTATTCAATGAGTTTTTGTCCCTGAGAGCTATAAGGAGGTGAAAGGATTTGGAATTCTTTTTCTTTTTTATAAAGAACTCTCTCTGTTCTGCTGTGGGTAGTTCTTAAATGATCAACTCCTGGGGGCGATTAACCTCTTGCTATCTGTGAGTGTTTGAAACTTCCCGCTTGTGCCTGGGCAACAGCCTTCCCTGGCATGTGTTTTTAAAATTCTGCAGGGTGGCCTCTCTCCCACAAAGTGGAACCTGTTCTTTATGGGCCCAAGAGAGGAAGGAAATGTCAGACAGGTGGAGTTATGCGAATTACACAGAGGAAACAGTCAAAATGTCACCCTATAACTAATCCAAGTGTAATAGGAATTTAATAATGTACAGTGAGCCATTTTGCATTTACATACCATCTTTCATCTGACCATGGAAAATATTAATCTTTTCAGTTCCATGGTCTGGCTTATGCTAGGAGTCCTGTCTGTGTTTTGTTTTGTTTTGTTTTTTTCCTCTCCTCCCCAAGGCAAAGAAAGAGTAACTGACTTATTCAAGTTTGCACAATACCGCCTCAGATTTGAGAGAAGTTGGTGTTGGTGTTATTTGCAGGCCCTGGGGATAGGAGAAGGGGTTGGAAAACAAAGATCATTTTTCTCTGGCCAAACGGGCACCCAATGAAATACCTTCCTGACGGGTCAGCTCTTTCAGGTGAACACATCGAATCAGTTAAACAATATGAAAACAAAACAAAAAAAGGTCAGTGTGGCCTGTGCCTTTCACGAGTTTCTGCTGCGAGGCGAGGGTGTGGCGTGGCCTTTTGCCCCTGGGATCTCTGACTGTCAACTCAGGAATGTGTCTGGCTTATTTCGTGAATGCCACTGAAAACTTGGCAGGATGCAGTTCAGGGGTCTAAGACAGGTAAAGGTGTCAGCATTTGGGGGTAACATGAAAATGTTAGCAACATCTAGAAAGACAGAGTAGGATGTGTTCTATTTGGTGACCCATGTTCTTCCCAATCCCAATTCAAATATGTCCATGGAATAAATGAATACTTCTGGAAACTGAATCTAGATCTCTTATGGATCTCACTTGATAACATTTATGGCAATCACTTGGTCTCTCTCTCTCTCTCTCTCTCTCTCTGTGTGTGTGTGTGTGTGTGTGTCTATTTATTTATAATTTACATCTCATCTATTTACACAAGGGATGTTAGGGGTCTTATAACAAATGTTTGAAATGAAAGTCAAAGATCAGAAACATTGAAAAAGTGGAGGGGAAAATGTATTTCCAGTGGTATATTAATATAGTCACTATGATTGAGTAGTAGGGTTTGTTTGTTTATTTTGAGACAGGGTCTTATTCTGTTGCCCAGGCTGGAGTGCAGTGGTGTGATCATAGCTCACTGCAGCCTGAGCTCAGAGGATTCTCCCATCTCGGCATGAGTAGTTGAAACTATAGGCATTGCCACCACACCCTGCTAATTTTATTACTTTTATTTTTTGTAGAGATGGGTTCTTGCTACATTGCCCAAGCTTAGTAGCTTTAACTCTGAACCAAAAGGTACATATAGGTAGAAAGAAAACATAGAAAGTTTTATCATGTGCTTCATCTGGTACAAAAAAAAAAAAGACAATTGTTCAGATGTGAGAACTTTTATCCAGCATGTATTTAACTATAAACTTTTATCAGCACATATTGATTTCTGAAATAAATTTATATTAAAAATCTACATTGACTGAGCTTGATGGCTCAGCCTGTAATCCCAGCACTTTGGGAGGCTGAGGTGAGTGGATTGCCTGAGCATACGGGTTTGAGACCTGCCCAGGTAACTTAGTGATACCTCGTCTCTATAATAAATTAAAAAATTCGCTGGGCATGGTAGCATGCACCTGTAGTTCTGGCTATTTGGAAGGCTGAGGCGGAAGAATCATCAGAGCCCAGTAGGTCGAGGCTGCGGTGGCTGGGAGTGTGACACTGCACTCTAATCTGGGTGACAGAGTGAGACTCCAACGCAAAAAAAGAAAAAAAAAATCTACATATAGGCCAGGTGCAGTGTCTCAAGCCTGTAATCCCAGCACTTTGGGAGGCCAAAGCAAGAGGATTGTCTGAGCCCAGAGGTTCGTGACCAGCTTGGGCAACTTGATGAGACCTCGTCTCTACAATAAATCAAAAAATAAGCCGAGTGTGGTAGTACACGCCTGTAGTTCCAGCTACTTGGAAGGCTGAGGTGGAAGGATTGTCTGAGCCCAGCATGTCAACCCTGGGGTGGCCGTGAGCATTCCACTGCACTTTAGCCTGGGCAACAGAGTGAGACACTGACTCAAAAAAAAAAAATCTAAATATAAAGCACATTGAAAACATGGCTAGCCGGTCTCGGTGGCTCAGCCTGTAATCCCGTGCCTTTGGGAGGCTGAGGTGAGTGGATTGCCTGAGTCCACGGGTTCGAGACCCGCCTGGGGAACTCGGTGAGACCTCATCTCTACAATAAATCAAAATGAGCTGGGCGTGGTAGCGCGCGCCTGTAGTTCCAGCTACTTGGAAGGCTGAGGCGGAAGGATTGCCGGAGCCCAGCAGGTCAAGGCTGCAGTGGCCGGGAACGGCCACTGCACTCCAGTCTGGGTGATAGAGTGAGACTCCAACTCAAAAAAAAAAAAAAAAAAGAAAAAGAAAACATGGCTATATTTTTAGCAGCACTTTTACAACAGATACAGCTGTGTGTATGTGTATGTGTGCAATTATGGCATTTCATCAGACTCTCCTAGGAACTCCCTTCTATTCTCCCTCTCCCTTTTGAGGGTGGTGTTTAGGTGGTATTGGGCGCAGGCAGGTGTCTTCATTATAGTTTTGGTTGTAGGCAATACAAATTGCGTCTGGCCAACTCAAGCAGAAGGGGAAGCCTTTCAGGGGGTGGAGTGGCAGAAGTAGCCTTGGCTAGCTCCCAGCATCCAGGCAACAGGCCCTGGTGGACAACCCTTTCGGGGCTCAGCAGCTGGATGGATGACATGCCGCTCTCCCTTCTGATATCACTGTGCCTGGCACAAAATCCCAGAAAAGAGTCGAAGCAGCAAAGGTTGGGTCATAGGGCAGCTTCTTGGTTAGGGGATGTCGAGGAACCTTGGCGGCCCCACCAAAACTGCATGCAAGAAGGAGAGAGGAGTCCCACAAGGACATAGGAACGCTGTTACCAAAAGAAGGACTTAGTTACTCTAACTCGTACCCAAGCTAGTTTTGCTTAAAGAACTTTCCTGATTCAAAGGTAAAGCTGCTTTTCACAGTTTTCCATGATCTGAGCTATCCTGGTGGTGTTTTCATGCCTAACTGATCTGGCGATTGCCCAATGGTCAATTTAAGAGCTTGCAGAGTATGAATTTTCCATCATCAAGAAAGGGACTCCTTGGGCAGTGCCTTCATCTTCTAGGGGTGCAACAAATTACCACAACCGGTAGCTTAAAAAGATCAGACTTTTATTCTCTCAAGGTTCTGGGGACCAGAAGTTGGCCTCCAGAGTGTCAGCAGGGCCATGCTCATGCTGAAGGTTCTAGGGAAGACTCCTTCACTCCCGGCTCCTAGCTTCTAGTGATCGCAGCAGTCCTTGGTTTGCCCCTGCAATGTGTTAAGCTCTGCCTCCCAAGTCATCACGGCTTCCTTCTTGTCCATCTGTGACTTCGCATGGCTCTTCCTCTCTGTGAGCTTCTCCTCTTTCTTAAGGACATTAGTGACTGGATTTAGGGCCCACTCCAATCCAGTGTGACCTCATCTTAACATTTTTTTTTTTTTTTTTTTAGAAAGCAGGATTTATTGAGAGGACAGAAAAGCTCCCACAGTGGGAGGGAACCCAAGGGGGTTGCCCCATCTTAACTTTTAATAACATCTACAAATATCCTACTTCCAAATGAGGTCACATTCTAAAATTCTGCATAGATGTACGTGATGGGGGATGCTATTCAACCCAATACAGGCAGAGAATGGAGTTTGCTCCTCTGGTGGTTGAGGAAGTTAATTTTAGATTAAAAAACAAACAAACAAAAAACCCCCAGTGGATCTGATATGAAATTTATCAAGAAGGAAGCTTCCTTCATTGAAAACTAACAGGGAAGTTTTTTCCCCTGACTCTAACCATCTTTTAAAAGTGCTTGGATTTTATAATTGGAAGAAAAGGGTATTGTAAAGTTTGTAGAGTAGGCCACAGGTTGTTAAGACTTAGCTTTTAGGAAGTCTAGCATGGAGTTAGTTTAAGTTGCTTTGGCATGAGAGAAAAAACTACTTTTTTCTTTTGATGAGTTAATGGGTTTGGGGCAGGGTTGTTCTTAGACATTAAATGTCCCCATTTATCTCAGCCGGTGTGCTGCTCCCCTTGGTTTCAGTCCTACTTTTGTTTCTTTTCTGCTCCTCCTCACCTTCCTTTCCCCAAATTTACAACTAATCATCCCCTGAGTTACTTTAAGAGAAGAAAACTAGAAGTCTGGTCTCTAAGGGAGATTCAGAAAGAGAACAGGAACTCAGAAACACGATGTGTTGTGTCCTTCTCAGCTTTTATGCTCACTCTAGGTTAAGTCACAGAGATGTGGTTCCCATGGCGACCCACAAGCACGGCCAGAGAGACTTTGCTGGGTGCCAACTCAGCTATTTTTTCTACTCTCATATAACACAGCAGTCATATGGAGAAATGCAGTGAGACTTGACTTTAATGTGGCCTTTCATTTTTCCTGATGCAGATCTGACCTACAGGATTAGGGCACGGGGTTTTCAATGGTGAGGCTGGGATGGTGGACAGGGGCCAGATGGCTAGTGTCACTGAATGCCATGCTAAATGTCAACTTTATCCAGGAGACCGATCTTGCTCAAATTGTGGCATCAGACCACCTACATCAGAATCCCGTGTGGGTACACGTTAAAAGAGTAGATTCTTGAACTCTACCCCAGACCTCCTAAACCAGAAGTTAGGGAGTGGCTGGATCATAGAGTTGCATTTTTTGCAAGAACCCCAGGGGATTCTTGTGTGGTTCTTGAGAACTACTAGGCTAGGCAGGCAATGTGGAGCCTGGCAGGTGGTAAGCAGGCTTGTGTTTCAGCAAGAGTATTTTGATATTGGAGAGACGAAGAAGGCTAGGAGGCTGTTTAACAATCTAACATTTTATAAAACACTTGGACACCGCACCCGCTATGTGCTGACTGGTTTTATTGCCTTAGAAACATTAACTTATTTAATTCTTATAAGAACCCCAGGAATAAATTCTGTTATTCTCTCCACTCTCTGATGAAGCAACCAAGGCACAGAAGCTTGCTAGGATAAATGGGTGTGGTGACCTATTGTAGGAGGGACGAGAGAAAGGAAACACCAAATAGAACCAAGAGTATGATGGAGCCATTGCCCAGAACCTGCAGGAAAAGATGTCCTGGCATTTCTGGACTTGCGTTCCCAGTATCTCCACCTAGTTGTGAGCTCTTTCAAGGCTGGGATGCTGAAATCACTCACGGCTTCGAAAATGAAGCACGTGTCAGGTTGCACGTGAACTAGGCTCAAAGCTAAGGGATCAAGGTCCCAGAGTCAGCTCTGTCAATAACTTGCCTGCGGTGATGAAGAAACATCAATTTCTCCATCGGTAAAATGAGAGTGTTGGATATGTGACGCTTCTTCCACTGTAAAATGGGCAAGGCCACAGGATTGCACAACTCCGGGGTGGGGGTGAGTGGGCATTCACCTGATTCTTCCAAAGATGATGTTCCCTGTGTAGCTGTGATTGTACAAGATCTCCTGAAGAGGTGGATAGATGACAGTAGCACCTGCTGGCGGGACTGAGAGACTTAATACAGGTAAAGTATTTCAACCCTGCCTGGGACTTGCAAGTCTTGGTTATCACTGTTATTTTTCTTTCAGCTTGAACATCCAGTGTCTGAGATCCTTTGAATGATTTTTTTGCCCTGAAAATAGGAAAAGTGGATTAGAACTTGAAGAATAAAAGCAGTCTTTAGGCACAAAATTTTCCTTTTTAAATAGTTCTTCCTACCTAGCTACCACTGTTAAATTCCTTTGGCTACCTTTCTGGCATCTTCTTCCCTGGAAATTCCTACCTCCGGATAAGTGAGGAAAGCACAGGTCTTAGCAGAGGCTGACATGTCCAGCTCCCCTCTGCTTGGCTGGTTCTGTCTCTATAGATGATCAAAGTCATAGATAGAGAGTACATTTTCCCCCTCAGAGGGCTATTTTGCCTAATGGTGAACACCTGCGGCTGGGATGTCTGTACACTGTTGAAAGAAGAATGGAGAAACTGAGATGGTTGTGCTTAAACCACCTATGGACAGTGATAAAGACATCTAGACTAAGGGAAATACTTTCTACTGTTCCTAAATAATAATAATTAATGGACCAAAGACTACTTTGGTTCATTTCCTGAGGATTTGTGATCTCATACTTAAATTTGAAAATGGTGTCTTCTGAGAAATTTCATGGAAATTCAATTTCTTACTTTCTAACCATTCCACCAACTTTTATTAAGTGTTTATTTCCTGCATGCCCAGATACATTAACATGTCAATGACCCTGTATATTATTTATGTAGATTCCAGGTTACAAGGCCAGTTTTAAAATCCTCTACAAGACGGGCTCGGTGGCTCAGCCTGTAATCCTGCGCTTTGGGAGGCTGAGGTGAGTGGATTGCCTGAGCCTGCGGGTTCGAGACCCGCCTGGGCAACTTGGCGAGACCTCATCTCTACAATAAATCAAAATGAGCCGGGCGTGGTAGCGCGCGCCTGTAGTTCCAGCTGCTTGGAAGGCTGAGGCGGAAGGATCGCTGGAGCCCAGCAGGTCGAGGCTGTGGTGGCCGGGAGTGGCCACTGCACTCCAGTCTGGACGACAGAGTGAGACTCCAACCCCCCCAAAAAAAAAATCAAAAAAATTAACCGGGCATGGTAGCACGTGCCTATAGTCCCAGCTACTTGGAAGGCTGAGGCAGAAGGATCGCTGGAGCCCAGCAGGTTGAGGCTGCAGTGGCCGGAAGCGGCCACTGCATTCCAGTCTGGGTAACAGTGAGACTCCAACTCAAAAAAACCCGAAACAAAACAAATAAAATCTTCTGCAACCCACTAACTCTGCCAACTCCTTGAGCCTCAGTTTTCCATTCTGCCTCATAAGGATGTTTTTGGGATCAAATGACTTAATGCACATTGTGGATATCATATGTAAACAGGAGATGTCAGTACTAGAAAAGTTCTTTCTGGGCAAGCCTTAACTTTGTAGATAATCTCAGAATTCTTCCTGGTTAAAAACATATTGAGGTGACTTCTCTCAGGGCAGGCAACAGGAGAAAACCTGTGTTATTACAGGAAGAAAGTAGGCTTGCTTATATCTTAGGACACTTGCGTTATCTTGAGACTGGATCGAATCTTTAAAACACTTCGGAGAGTTGGGGACCTCTCATTTCTCCCAAAGTCAGTAATCCTCCAAGGCTTCACTTCCAAAGTTGCTTTTTAAATTATTATTATTTTGAGCTGGAGTCTCACTCTGTCGCCCAGGCTGGAATGCAGTGGCACGCTCACGGCCACCTCAGCATCGACCTGCTGGGCTCCGGTGATCCTTCGCCTCAGCCTTCCAAGTAACTGGAACTACAGGCATGTGCTACGATGTCTGGTTAATTTTTGATTTATTGTAGAGACAAGGTGTTGCCAAGTTGTCTGGGCTGGTCTTGAACTTGCGAGCTCAGGCAATCCACTTGCCTCAGTCTCCTGAAGTGCTGGGATTGCAGGCTGAGCCACTGAGCCCAGCTCAAAGTTGTTTTATTTTTATTTTAAATTTAATTTAATTGTTTAATTTTTAGGAGAGAGAGTGTCTCACTATGTTGCCTGAACTGGTCTTGAACTCCTGATCTCAGGCAATTCTCTTGCCTCACTCTCCCAAAGTAAACTTTCAACATTTCTCACCAACTATAATTGTTCCTCCATTTTTCTGTCTCAAGTAATATTTTTATATATCACCATCATACTATATATGCTGGTCTGCAGGGGAAAAAAATCCTTCTTCCCACTCCCTCAGGGATGGACTCCTGGAAAAGTTGGCCTGAAAGAAAGTCTCATTGTCGCCCAGGGTGGAATGCAGTGGCATGATCACAGCTCACCACAACCTCAACCTCCTGGGCTCAGGTGATCTTTCTGCCTCAGGCTCCTGAATAGCTGGGACTACAGATGCACACTGCCACCGCCAGCTACTTTTAAAATTTTTTTGTAGAGATCAGGTCTCACTATGTTGCCTAGACTGGTGTCAAATTCCTGGCCTCAAGCGATCCTCCTGCCTCAGCATCCCAAAGTGCTGAGATTACCAGCATAAGCCACCATGTCCAGCCAGACATAACATTTCTTAGTAGACCTATTTGATTTCTGTAGGACATGGGCTTAAATAATTTGGCCAGTCAGTGGCAGAATGGAGGGCTGAAGTAAGAATTATTTCTTAGTTTAGGTGTGGTGGCTCATGCCTATAACCTCAGCACTTTGGGAGACCAAGGCAGGAAGATCACTTGAGGCCAGTAGTTCAAGACCAGCCTAGGCAACATAGTGAGACTCTGTTTCTAAAATAAATGAATAAATAAACATTTAGTTGAGCATGGTGGCATATACCTGTAGACCCAGCTACCCAGGCGACTAAAGCGGGAGAATTGCTTGAACCCAGGCATTGGAGGCTGCGTGAACTGTGATTGTACCACTCTGTACTCCAGTCTGTACAACATAACAAGACCCTGTTTCCAAAGAGAAAAAATTAATTCCACTTGTTAAAATTTTTTTCCTAATTGGTGAGTGCAGTTCTCAGTTCCAAGACTCTTACCTGAAGAGTCTTAGAACCCAGGTTAAAATATTTGGTTAGAAGAGACAAGACTTCGACTTACTTCAATGGGGCCACCTTTCACTTCTTAGCTCAGGTCCTGGGACAATATCATGAACTCATACTTCTTATTTGGCTTGTTTTAGACACTCTGAAATCCTACTAATTGTTTGGATTTTAGCACCCTCTTTTGAAAAGACCTCTTTCTGTCATGAACTGAACTGATTCCATCCAAAATTCATAAATTGAAGCCCTCACCCACAGTGCCCCAGACAATGATTGTATTTGGAGACATTTAAAGAGGTGATTATGTTAAAATGAGGTCATTTAAGTGGACCCCAATCCAATCTGACGTGTGTCCTTCCTTATAAGATAGGAAAGTAGGGCACAAAAGAAGATACCATGAATGCAGCACAGGAGAAAAACCATGGGAAGCCACAGCAAGAAGGCAGCTGGTCATCTGCAAGCTGAGGAGAAAGGCTCCAGAAGGAACCAAACCTGCTGACACCTTGATCTTGGACTTCCAGCCTCCAGAACTATGAAAAAATTAATTTGTGTTGTTAAAGTAGCATTCACAAACTAATACACTGACCTGTTTCTTGGTAGAACTGGAGAAAGCTGAATGACAAGAGAAAACAATTTCTCCATGGTCAGAAATCTGGCTTACTGCATCCATCTGTTGGGACCTCAAAGACAGCTTTGAAAGTTTTTCATGCTGCCTCTGCCTCAGATCAGTGTCTGCTTTCCAGGCCTAAGTCTGTAGTGTGTACTCCTCTGTCTCCTCTTCTAGTAACAGTCTTCTGTTCTCTGACAGATGGTGAAGATTTAAGAAGCAGCAGTGTCAGAAAACTGGCGTTTTGAGGATTTGAGGGAAGGGCTAACCTCAGGGTTTTTTATTTGGTCTTGTAAATACACAAAACCTTTTTTTTTCCTTGTCCAAAAATCATTCATTAAACTCATTTGAGTGAATGATAGAGTCATATGTATTAAAATGTTAGTGAGTTTATTGGTTGCATGTTTATTGGTAGCAAGAATTTAGTTTTCTAGAAAACTCATATCTGCTGACAGTGGGGGGTAACAAATAGGTTGGAAGGGAGGGTGCTAGACCAAATGACCATTAGAGTTTTCCAATAGCTTTAAGATCAACAAGTCTATGACTTCCTATTCAGAGTTTCCTCCGCTTTCCTTGGGAGCTATCTTAGTGACAGAGAGAAAGAATTCAGACCAGGTACATTTGCCCTCCAGAAAAAGAGTTAAAGTCAATCTCTTTGCCAAGAAAACAAGAAACGGCTTTCTCAACTGGGCCAGTAAAATAGGTACAAAAGGCCTCTAGAGACATTGAGTCTCCCTAGTGAGCCTTTCGGAACCTTTGGAACGTGCGTCTGACTACATGTTGGCTTGGACTCAGAATCACTGAACAGTGAAAAAATACAAAAGACGATGATAGACCCAAGGATTATCTTCTTGGCATTCCCTAGAACAGCTGTCTGGCAAATGTGACACCATGTCTGAGATTATTTTAGAAACTTTGTCTTGAAGAAGAACATGTAGGGAGAATTCCAGACAGATTGGCCCTCAATTTTTGTCACAGAATAAGAATTTTAAGAACATTTTTACTTTCAATGACATCATCCTGGCAATGGTCTTATCAGTTTTTGAAACTTAAATCACGTCACATCTAATACATTTATGGCTATGTGCAATTACAGCAATGAGTTGATGCCAACAGCTATTTAGGCCTTCTTCCTTTTCTTCTTGTTTCTTTTCTATATGATCATGATGAACAGAATATTCTAAAGCTGTTTTAAACAAGAGAATTCCACCAAGTAGTATTAGTAACCTATCTTTAAAAAGCACATATTTAGTAGTGAATGACAAATGATATTTGCTTTCCTAAATTTCCATTCAGGCCTTGTTTTCTGACCAAAGTCATATTTTTTTGTGTTCAGTGACACAGAGTATGCCAGAGATAGAGAATAAGATCACAGCAAGACAACATTCAGAGTACAATATGAGGGGGGGGACCCCCAAAACTGGAATTTATTTATTAAAAAATTGTGTATTTATTCTTACATGCTTAAACTTCAGTCACTTGCAAAGTACTCTCTGTTTGATGCAGACATCTAATGAGATGCTTTTTCCACTGCTCAAAACAGTGGAACTTGTCAATTTTGGTGCCTTCTGTCTTTTTTGTTTCGCCTTTCCCACATAGGCAAAATATTTCCCTTTGAGGACTTTTTTCATCTGGGGAAACAAAGAAAAGTCACTCAGGGCAAGACTAGGTGAACAGGGAGGGTAGGACACGGGGGGGGGCGGGTCACGCCGTTTTTTGGTCAAAAACTGCTGAACACTCAGTGTGGTGTGGGCAGGTGCATTGTCGTGGGAAAATCAGTCACCTATTTGCCACAACCTGGGACGTTTCTTCTGCAAATCGTGATGCACCCTTCTCAGAACTTTTAGATAAAAACTTTGGTTGACTGATCAGGAGGAAAAAATTCCAAGTGTACTACAAGGGGCCCTCCAATAGATCATTTCAGTTTTTTGGTGGTCCCTCCTCATATAATAAAACTGAGTGTAAGCCTAGGGTTTACACCTGTGGGAGTGAATGAGGACTTGGCTTATCATAAAACCCTCACTATCTTCTTGTTCACATCAGAATTCCATGTGAAGGAGTCATTCGTCAGGATATGCCACTCATGTTAACATAGTCTTTGAACTACAGGCACTTGACTCACAGCTGTTACCTGAAAATGCCACCGTAGCCATCCCATGTGTGTGGGTGTGTGTGCATATGCACACATGAGTGAGCACTTGTGTAGTGAAGGCCTCTGTGCAATGAGATTTCCTTCTCAACAGGTAACTCTGGCCTGAGAAGCTGAGAAGGGCAATCCATACTTGTCAGATATGAATTGCATAGGGAGGCAAGGTTAACAGGATGGGAGAAAGAGCCATTGAATGGGAAAGGAATGCATCTAGATACCTGAGTTCAAAGTTGGATTCCATTTGCTTTTTCTTAGCGAAGCAACGTAAAAACTTTGGTTAGATACCTAGGCTAGTCCGTGCCAAGTGTGTTGATACATAATGTAGGGGATACACTGTACATTTTCCCCATCATTGTTTCCATTGTGTATATGGTGTGTGTGTGTGTGTGTGTGTGTGTGTGTGTGTGTGTGTGTTGTTACATTATGCACTCATTATAGGGAGTTTTTGTGACTAATATGGGAACCAAACTATAATTTATAACATTATTTCCGCACTCTAAATAATATTTTTATTTATTTACAACTATTTTTATTTATTTATTTTTTTTGAGATGGAGTCTCACTCTGTCACCCAGACTGGAGTACAGTGGCCGCTCCCGGCCACCGCAGCCTCGACCTGCTGGGCTCCGGCGATCCTTCCAAGTAGGCAGAACTACAGGCGCACGATACCACATCCAGCTAATTTTGATTTATTGCCCGGGTGGGTCTCAACCCCACGGGCTCAGGCAATCCACTCGCCTCGGCCTCCCAAAATGCTGGGATTACAGGCTGAGCCACGGAGTCCAACCTAAATAATATTTTTGGAAAGAACCTTTAGAGGGCATAGAGGGCATGTGGGTTAGAGACAGCCCATTTCATTGGAGAGAATGGAGGGTCACTGCTGCTTCCCATGGTGTGCTGTGCAAGCATCCTGAGGCATGACACTTCTTTGAGAAAGAAGAGTTGAGGGCTGGACATGGTGACTCACGCCTATAATTCCAGCACTTTGAGAGGCTGAGGTGGGAGGATTGCTTGAGCCCGGGAATTCGAGACCAGCCTAGGCAACAGAGTACGATCTTGTTTCTACAAAAAATTGAACACAGTTAGCTGGATGTGGAGGTGCACACAAGTAGTTCCAGCTACTTAGGAGGCTGAGGTAGAAGGATCGCCTGAGCGCAGAAGTTTGAGGCTGTGGCGAATCATGATTGTGCCACTGAGAGAGAGTGGGAGAAGGAGGAGAGGGAGAGGGAGAAGAGAAAGAAGAAGAGTTGAAAGAGAGATCCAAGTTAGGCACAGCACTTGGAGAAAACTTGATGTTTGCAGACTTTACTCACTGTTCCCAGAGGAAATGGGTATGTGCTAACTGCTAACTGCATATCTCCTCTGATTTGCAGCCTTCATTTTCTTTCTTTTGCCTTCCCCAGGTTATATTAAACTTAATTCTAGATTTCCTAAAGTTTGCAAGAAAAATAGACTTTCTGATAGGCCCAGGCAATACTGAATGCATTAAAACAACGAGGAAAGAAGGGAGGGAGAGCAAGAAGAGCCATACTTTGTATCATAGCTCATTGAAAATTCATCCTTTAGTGGGAAGGCAGTGAAGTGCATAGGAGAAACAACACAAGATATATACTATATTCTGCATGATAGTAAGTCGGTGTTGGTTTTGTTCATCTTTCATGCTGGAGGCTAGCACATTTATTTCTGGTTGTTCTTCCTTTAAGAAAACCAGCATTCACATTACAGAATTACCTTAAAAAACATTCACTAAAGTGTTCTTATGGATGGGAGCTATTTCAATACTGTTAAGTGTTTTGTTTCTCAGAAACATTATTTCATGAATGGGTCACATTTAAAGGTAAAATGAAAGAGCTGGTGTTACCCAAAGGTTGATTGCAAATGACAGTCAGTCATCATCAATTTAAACTCGTGGGAATCTAGGACTGATTTGTAGACATTCATTGCCAACAGGGCTTTCCAGCAGTGCTCCAAGCTGCCTCAGCTGACAGGTGACTACCCTGTCCTTGAGGAAGGCAGCCTATTTCCTGAAAGAAGTGACAAAAGTATGTTTAATATTCCCTTGTGTCTGGGTATTTTCTTTAAGTTGTTTGTTTTGAAATAATGATATACTTATACAAAAGTTACAGAAACTATACAAAGAAACTTCTTCCTGAACCTAAATACTTTCATATCTCATTTCTACAAATAAGGGTATTCTCCTACATACTTACAATGCAATCATCAAAATAAGAAAATTAACATCGAAACATCACTACCATTTAATCCTCAAATGCCATTCAAGTTTTGACAATTATTCAAAGGATATTTGTTACAGGGAAAGGGTCTAACAGGATCACCTGTGCCATGTAGTTGTCACGTCTCTAGTTTTCTTCACTTGAAATAGTCCCTCAATCTTCCCTTGACTTTCATAACTTTGACACTTTTAAGTATTACATGAGGATTCTTTTGTAGAATGTCCTCAATTTAGATCTGTCTGCTGTTTCCTCCTGATTAGATTCGGGCTGTGAATTTTTGGCAGGAATGTCACAGAAGTGATGCTGTGTTCTCAGGGCATCTGATCAGATGGCACATGATTTCAACGTGGCTCATTTTTGGTGATGTTCACTTTGATCATTCGACGGAGGTGGTATTTGTCGGGACTTTTCACTGTAAGATTACTCTTTTCCCCCTTTTTTAGTTAATAATAATTTTAGGTGAAGGAACCCCAAAACTGTGTCTATTTCCCATTTTTATAAACTTTCACCCACCCACTAATTTTAACATCTACTGATTTTCTTGGCTACATTATGCCTATGGTGGTAGCTAAATGATGATTTTTCTATTTTTATCATTTCTTCATTTACGAGTTGACATTTTACTATAAAGAAACCTTTCTCTTCTCTCCAATTATTTGTATCATGGGGACATACTCACTATTTTATTCAGTGGTTACAATTCATTATTATCATCGTTTATTTTGATACATAAAGTGTCTCGGATTTGACCAGTGCCCTTTCAAGTCAGCTTCTGTGTCTTTTTGACATGTTTTCACCATTCTTTGAGAAGTATGGAGTCTTCAGAATGGTAACTCTGTCAGGCACAAGAGAAGGGAGGCTCTTAGAGTCTGAAACCCAGGGTTGTAGTCTTCTTGATTTCTTCCATTCCTAGGTGAGTATCCTTTTTGCTCTAAGGCTTAAAATGGGGACAATTAGCCCTTACTACCATATGGAACAGTTGCTGTGAAATTCAACCTAAAGAGGGAGATTATAATATAGCTGACTTTCATTTTTAGAGACTTTTTAGAATTACTCTGTGCATTAGTATTGTATGACTGTCTTAATCAGTTGAGATGTCGTCATTTGAAACATCTGTCTACCTGTCTTGTTTGTAACCAGTGAAAATTCTTTGTTTCAAATGAATAAATACGTGCTCCAATGGCTCTTCGCTTTCCTAGGAATCTGATGCAATGCACACTGAAATTCTCTCCACAAGGGTACCTTAGCCTGGGAGATACAGGAATCAATGCAGCAAAGCTGTTTCCTGGGGGGGTCAAATCCCAGTCACTCTGGCCAGGGAATGATGCCTGTCTTATCTTCTACTCCTAGTAAGACTCTATCTCAGCTGGCTCCAGGCCATACAAACAGATGGAAATGGGTGTGGGGAGGTGCAGGCCTCCTAGCCATGTCAAGGGAGTTGTTTAGAGGCAGGAATCCAGAACCAGGAATGCCTTCCATGGCTTTCCAGGGTGCAAGTGGCAAGTTGGGGTAAAAATGGCATGTGAAGTCATTTGTAACCTAGCCCCAACTTGGTTTTCAAGTCTTAGAGGAGATTATGGAGATGGCAGTGCCTGGCTCAGTGCCTGACCTAGAGTGGATACGTAACCGGTTCCCACTTCCCTCACCTACACTCAATCCCAGAGCCACAGACGCGTGCTAGATGCTTCATGCACGGTCACCCCATTCTGCCTGCCTTACCTACGACATCTTCATGTGAAGGCTTCCCCAAGTACCGCCCAATCCAAGCATCAAAAGGCAAACTCAGAATTAATAAAATGTTAACTAAGTCTGTAGGAGAAATAGCACAATGGCAATCTTATTCATCTAAGAATGTAGCATCCATAAACATTTTATTGCATGTGAAAACAATCTAAGGTTAGATTTTCCTGGGTTTGTATGATGACTTACTGAAAGCATTGTAGAAAATCTAAAATCAAACAAGTTATTTATAAGCAAAATTAACTTTCAGAAGCAAAAACTATATGAACTTTTAAAAAAATAAAAATTATATTTGAAGTAAAATGAGCATGCACTTTAAGGTGTTCAAAATGACAGGGAGTGGGGTCCAGGAAATGAGAGAGTTGAAAGCTTACAAAATGCCCAAGCTGGTCAGATCTGTTAAGTAGTAAGCCCCTGTTCTTAGGGTAACACCAGAGAGGCCAGAGTTTCACAGAGAAGTGCCAAGCTTTCTGTGCTGGAGGGTGGAGTTAGAATCAACCCCTAGCTTGTGACCCCAGGCAAATCACTCCCTTCTCTAGGCCGCAGGGTCCTCAATAAAACAAAAAGATACACAAATATGTAAAATTCTGTGACGCTCTCTCTTGTACCTCTAAAAACCAAGTCTGAAGAAGTTGAACTGCATGATCTCTCTCTCCATCTTCAAGACTTATTCTGTACATCGTCCCCTGAGCTTTGATTCCAGGAGCTATTTATTTTGAGCACCACTTTCTGCACAGTCCATAATCAAGGATTCAGCCTCTCACTGCTGGTGTCTCCTCTGGAGAGGAAGTAGAGCAGTCAGGTTTTGTGAGCTGGCGTTCTCCCTCCCTTTCAATATAATTGAGGCCCTGCCCTGGGGACTGGTTAGAGGGAAAGGTAGGCTTTCTTCCCAGTCCATTAGTATGCTGGTTTGTAGACCCTGGCTGTAAGAATGATAGCAAAGAGAGAAATAAATGAAGAAAAGATATTCTGCTAAGTTGAAGTATTAGTTTTCTGTGATTGGTGTTATAAATTACTACACACTGGGTGGCTAAAAACAACAGATATAAGCCGGGCTCGGTGGCTCAGCCTGTAATCCCGCGCCTTTGGGAGGCTGAGGTGAGTGAATTGCCTGAGCCCGCGGGTTCGAGACCCGCCTGGGCAGCGAGACCTCATCTCTACAATAAATCAAAAAATCAGCTGGGCGTGGTGGCGCATGCCTGTAATTCCGGCTACTCGGAAGGCTGAGGCGGAAGGATCGCCGGAGCCCAGCAGGCCGAGGCTGCGGTGGCCGGGAGCGGCCACTGCACTCCAGTCTGGGCGACAGAGTGAGACTCCAACTCAACAACAAAACAAAAACAAAAACAAAAACAAAACAGATATGTCTTGTCTCACAGTTCTGGGCACTAAGAGTCTAAAATCAAGGTGTTAGTGGGTCCCCAGGCCCCCTCCAAAGGCTCTCGGGAAGAATCCCTTCCCTGAGTCTTTGAGTTTCTGGTGTATTCTTTGATCTGGATCTGCATACTTCAGTGTCTTCTCTATCTTCCCTTCTTCATCTCTTATGAGGACACTTGTCACTGGATTTATGGTACACCCTGGTAATCTAGGATAATCTCATCCAGAAAGCCTCGACTGAATTACATCTGCAAAGATCCTTTTCTAAATAAGGTCACATTCATAGGTTCTGGGGTTAACATCTCTTTTTGGGGTTCACCATTCAACCCACTACCGTGGCATAACTGATGGACTACTGGTTCTAGGGGCCTTGGGTCATAGTGGATGGAGGGTACCATTCACAGTATCAGGAAGAGGAAAGATGAAGAGAGTGAGGAGTGTGCACTGGGCCCCTGCTGACATTGGCTGCTGCCACCTCTCTTCCTTCCCAAAGGAGGTGAGTAAGTTAGACTTGGCACTGCTGCTGTGACAAGCAGCTCCAAAATCTCAAGGGCTTACAATATCATTTGCCTGAGGCCTGACAGGTTGACTCCAGCATTGCTCCAGGCCCCCTTCATTCTGGGGTCAGGCTGATGGAGTGGTTGAGCTGGAATATTGCCAGCCTTGCAGCAGGGGAGAAGAGCCCATGGTAAACCTTGAGCTGGCTCTTAGATATTCCACCGGGATGTGATGCCTTGTCACTCCTGGTCATTTTACTGGGCAAATAGCACAGCCAAGTCTGATGTCAATGAGGAAGAGAAATATCACCTTCTCCCAGGGAGGGACAGTGAATATTTATGACCAGCAATAAGGCCTGCTGTAGGCACAGACAGCCCCTTTGTCTGCTGTGAAGCTGCACAGCTTCCTTTACCATGCCCCATGGGGGCAGGACTGCTGCTCTCCCAGGCTTTTCGGAAACCATCAGTGCTCACTTCTTCAAGGACTGTGCCGTCTGCATGTTCTGATCATATCCCCTTCTTTATCTTGCACTATCTATCCAGGCCTCCCATCTTTCTCATTCTCTGTCCTCCAAAAAATAACTGAGCTATAGTTTCATGCCATTGTCCTGAGGAATTGTTTGTTTGGACTGTGCTTTCTAAACATAACCTAAATTGAGTGTTTAAAGCATGGTTATTTTCACAGCAGCTGTAGGAAGAACATTCTGCTCCTTCTTCTGTTTGCAGAAGCTCTGAGAAATGCTGAAGGGGTTGGTCTTGAAGCCAATTAAGGTAGAAGAGGCCTTAGAGAGTGGGGAGTTTAGTTTTCACAAATCTCGTGGTCCACAACGGACTGCCAGGATTTTGTGAAGTCCCCAAATTGTAACTAAAATTATGAGAGTTATGTGTCCAGAGCATGTGTATTTTCTGGGGCTAGAAACCATAGCACATATATCTGATTCTCAAAGGATTTTCAAACCCAGGAAGATTAAGGGCCCACAAAATTGAATCCAATCCCTTCATTTTAGCGGTGATGCAGAAATTGAGGCTTGGTTCCTTGACTGACTCAGTTTAACATATTACCTGATAACTTCATCGAAAGCTTTTCCCCTAAACCTTAGTTTTGTTTCAGTGCGTTAATTTCTCTAATATTACAACCTACTGTGGGAGGAAGAAGGACTCTTTGGAAAGTTACATTAACTTTTAAAGCCACGGGGGTATCATTTGATGCATTCCTACCCCAGCAATTACTACCCTCTGAGAGCCTGCAGAACTACCTCCAGCCTTCCCTTTGGTCTCCGTGGGGACTCATTACGTTTCTAACAGGCAAGTACGAAAACTTACAGCGCTGGCTTACCAGAAGGGTTTGCTTTGGGAATTTCACAGACAGGGCTGCTTCTGTCTTGTAAAGAAATTTACATTCCACGAAGCAGAATAGGGAATGACTATGGCAGATGATGGTAACAGAACTGCATCAATATTACATGTCTACCAGGCAGAGAACTCATAAGTTTAAATAGCATGGGTCTATGTATCCTCCTCCTGCTCTTCCATGTTGCTGGTTGGGGCATGATGCTGGTTGGGAAATGAATTTCCTCTTTACATATTAAGAAACAGAGGCTCAGCATATTATTTTTCCCAAGCAGGGATTCTTCAGGGTCCTTAGGTGGGGCTTCAGGGGTCTGCGAGTCCCTAAAATGATATGCAAGATAGGTATAGATGTGTGTGTTCGTGGCAGGGGGTGGGGGTGGAGTAAGGGTGGGTGTGATTTCCATCAGATTCTACGAAGTTCTCTGACCATAAAAGTTTCAGAACCACTACACGAGGGGTTCCATTCTTGTAAGTAGTTTTATGTTCAGCCTTATCTTTTATTTTTATTTATTTATTTTTTTTGAGTTGGAATCTCACTCTGTCACCCAGACTGGAGTGCAGTGGCCGCTCCCGGCCACCACAGCCTCGACCTGCTGGGCTCTGGCGATCCTTCCGCCTCAGCCTTCCAAGTAGCTGGAATTACAGGCATGTGCTACCACGCCCGGCTGATTTTTGATTTATTGTAGAGATGAGGTCTCGCTGCCCAGGCGGATCTCGAACTCGCGGGCTCAGGCAATCCACTCACCTCAGCCTCCCAAAGGCGCGGGATTACAGGCTGAGTCACTGAGCCCGGCTATCTTTTTTTTTTTAAATGTGTTTTCTCCTTTCTTTTTTCCCTTGGTTGCTGACCTGTAGAACAGCAGACAAAATTAGAAACAAGAACGATTCCAGAGGAGTAACATGTAGATGTTTCCCTTACCTATCTGTTCTGGCCAATTTAAAATCTTACTTGTCCTCATGAAAGTCCTACATATACTGGAGTTTCAGTAGGATGGAGTGGAAAGAAATCTTGAAAACCATCAGGATTAATGAATGGGAATGCTGAGGCCCAGAGAGTTGATCATATCCACATAATAATTAATCAGCGATCGAGTTGGTGTCTGTCCGTTTTTAAGAAATTGACTCTAAATTCTGCTGGAAACCTCTTGCCAGTATTTCCTATCATTTCCTAACAGTTCAGTGTAACTCATTTTTTCTTGACATTATGCAAATGAAGGAAACAAGACTGAGTGGTCTTCTGTCCAGAGAGCAGGAAATGAAGCCTGTCTGAGGCCACACTTTCCCTGAGACATGTTGTGTCAGAAAGGGGTTCTGGAAGAACCAGACCTTTGTTTATTTCTATTTCGTGGGATGAGCCCTTCTCTTTGGCCATGGCTGGAGGGGTTAGCTCCTAAAACCCACATTCTCCCGGAGCGTTAGACCAAAGAGAATCTTATCAGGAAAGGATGCCTAGGTTCTGCTGTTGTCTCCAGAGCTGCGTCTCCAGAGCTGCAATCAGATGCTCTTTCCCTCTCAGCCTTGCTTCCTCCTGAAGGAAATGTTTGACTTTTCTGGATTCAATGTTTTGAGCCGGCAGGTCCTGCCCATGGGAAGCAGAGCCATAGCAGCCATGGAGCGTAGACTTGGGGCCCAGAGAAGCACTGACCTAATGTTGTTGTCATGTGTTGGGTGTCATTTTTAAATCTTTTTTTGCCTCATGGGCTGACTTTATTCTAGCTGGAGGACTTCTGAGCCTCTGTAACCTCCACAAGGAGTAATTTCTATTGCTAATCTCACTAACAAGGTGTCAGGTACTGAAAGTGTCTGTGTGGTTTCTTCCAAGTGGACCTAACAATGTTTCTTCAAAGGAGCCTGTGACAAGACACCTCAAAAGTAGAACAGTTTTTAGGCAGGCTATGATTTCTCACTGGAGTGGGAGAGCTGGAGGATCCCTTTAGAGATCATTAGACAAATGAGAAAACAGGCCCAGAAGAGGCCAGGGGCAGCTGGGCTAGGACAGGGCCTGTCACTGACCTAGTGTGCTTTGTGGCTGTTCTACACAACCGACTTTCTAGATTCCTCCATTCTCATGGAATTATCCTCAAATTTTTATCACCAAATTGTACCATAGGTTTATTTTGGGATCACCCCCCCAACCCCAAGTCAAAATGTCAAGAGCTACAGAATACAAATCATGAGACTTGCCAAATAGTTTGAAGTTGTTTTTTTTTTTTTTGACAGAGTTTCGCTCTGTCACCCATGCTGGAGTGCAGTGACACAATGAAAGTTCACTGTTGCTGGTCTACAGGTGCACATCACCACTCCCAGCTAGAGAAGGATCTTGCTATGTTTCCTGGGCTGGCCTTGAACACCTAGCCGCAAGTCATTCTGCCACATAGGCTTCCCAAAGTGCTGGGATTACAGACATGAGCCTCTGCACCTTTCCTCTGAGGGGCTTTTGAAGACACTATCACATAAGTGGAGAGGGGTCGCTCCCTTTCTTTGTAATCAGCATTTGCACTCTCCTTTGGCTCCTAAATAAGCAGGAATGAAGGTCAAGCCCCAGCCCAGGTTCCTAAGTGACTTGGCCGCTGCAGCCTATCCACCCACACAGGTCCAAGGCCACCTTGATGAGAATCGTTCTCACCATCACCCTGCCACTAGAGACCTCGAGCCACCGAGCCACCGCTCCCCATCCATCCCTGCCAGCCCTGCTCCAGGCCGCGTCTGTTGTGCAAGAGCCAAGCCAAAGGGGCCTGAGATAAAGGAGCCACACGCCCAGGCCCAGCCCAGGCCCACGGAGCTTGACCCCAGGAAAGCGCCCAGCCCAGAGCAAAGCTCTCCCAACTCCCCGGGCGGGGAGGGGCGGCCCAGCAGCCAGAAGCAAACTCCTGGGCTTTTTATTGAACGCATAAAACAAAAGGTGAGGGGCTCTGCGCGGGGAAAGGAGGCATGATTATTTATGGCGTTGGTCTGGAGGAGGCGGACGTGGAACTTCTTCAGCCCGGCGTGTGATTCATTTCCCCCGGGGCTGCGGGGCCAGGCTGGGCGTGCGCGCCGCGGCCGGGCCAGCCGCACACTCGGCCGCTCGTTTATTTATGGTGCTTTATCAGGGGCTGCGCGGCGGCGATAAAGTTTATGAAAAGAGGCGGCGTCTCCGGGCCCGGCGCTCCTTTCCCACACTGATTAGGATCGGCCAGGGCTTTGGAAGCTGCAGTTAAGGATCTCGGGTGCCCGGAGCCGCGTCTCCCCCTTCCTGCCCCGCCCGCCGGCTGCCCGGCAGCCGGCCCACGTGGGAGCGAGGTCAGGGCTGCGGCCGGGGCCCTTCCCGGGGGAGGAGGGAGGGGGAGAAGGAGGGGAGAGGAGGAGGGATCAGAAGCGGTGGGCGGGGAGGGGTTGTTTGGGGGGAAAGGGAAGAGGGGAGGGAAGGAACTGCCCCTGGGGGGGGGGGCGGAGAGCAGGGCAGGAGCCCCAGGAAATGGGAAAGCAAGAGAAAAAAATATTCAAATGGGCAGTCCCCACGTTGGATGGAAAGGAATTTCATAGGAATTTTTCTCCTCCTAAGGTGTGGCTCAGACTCAGTCTCCTACACGGACTTTTCTACGTTCCTGGTTCCTCTCCCATCATTTCGCCCACATTTACTTTGTCTTTGCATTGAGACTCGACTCACTTTTTTCCTTTTCATGACCAGGTTTTCTTCAACCCTTCAGAATATAGACATTGAACACCTACCTCTAAGCGCTGCAGAGAGAAATTCAGAGATGAATAGCCCTGGCCCTGGCCCTCAAGCTTCTCAGGGTCACAAGGACAGTCCAGTAAAGAGCAGCCCAGGGTTATGAGTAACAAGAGCAGGCACTGAAGCAGGCGTTTGGTTTAGGGACATTACCTTGTTTAATACTCACAGTGACCTTGAACAGAGGTGCCAGTATTATCTTGTTTTACAGATGGTACAACTGAGGCCCAAGAGAGTAAGTGACTTGCTTAAGATGACTCAGAAAGGCAGTGGCTGAGTCAGGATTTGAACTCAGGCAGAGTGGTGGCAGAACTTGTTTGTCTAACTTCTAAATTTCCCTCTCTAGAGAAGTGGGAGTGCAGTGGGCAAAACAACTAATCCTACCTGCAGAATTCAGGGTGGGCTTCCTGGAGGAAGTTCGTTAAGGCTGAGGCTTCAAGAGTAGGTATTGACCAGACAGACATAGTGAAGACGAAGGGCATCTTAAACAGAAAAAAAACTTCTTATGCGGTCCTGGGTTCTCAGGGACCAGCTCCTTTTACCTCCATTTCTTTAAGGAATGTGAGGGCAGAAGTACAGAGCTTTTATATTTTATAAAAATGTAATCACCTTCATGGGCCACTTTCTTGATCTGGAAGGCTCTGTCTGCAGCCACTGAAATCCCATCAGCTCGCAAGTCTTAACATCAATGTCATCTCCTCCTGAAAGCTTTCCTGGACTCTTCTTATCTCATGCAGTGGTCGAAACCCTCCCTTCTCTCCTTCCTCACACCTGCCTATTTGCATTAAACCCTAGGTTAGGCTCCATTGGTCTTTATTATTAGACCAGGGGCTCCGGGTAGTGTACTCCATCGCTTCTTACCTGCTTCTGCCCAGGCTTGGTTTAATATGCTGCGTGCAGAAGGTTCTTGGTTTTTTTGTTTTGTTTTGTTTTGTTTGAGTTGGAGTCTCACTCTGTCACCCAGACTGGAGTGCAGAAGGTTCTTATAGTTGCATTTGGTGAATAAATGGGGGAGTGTGAGGAGGCGGCTGAACTTGTAGGTGCCTCAGGTATCACTTATCCCTTGATGAATTTCACAATCGAGCAAGCTAAACATCCACCAGAAAAGGTGTGGACCACGCTTGCCCAGAGAACACAAAGACCAGAACACTCCAAGCAACCAGGGGGAGCTGAGGTGGAGTAATCCAAGCTGCTGGCTCTTAAAATCCCTCCGGACCAAGGCAGGATTAGTCCTGGGGCCTGGGCCTAGAGTTGAGTCAACAAACGGAAGTCATGTTGTCACAGTTATGGGGGAGAGGGCTGTGAGGGCCCAGCACCAGGCAGGTCATTGCATAATCCATCTTGAATTGAGTGCCGCATTCCATAGGGCCAGTGACATGGGGGACATTTGACACCACAGGGAAAAGTAGCAGCTATAGGCACCTAGCAGGGCCATTGCTCAGGGGGTCAGGACTATGTCTTGTTCTTTGTTGTATTTATTTTTTTATTTTTAAGAACTAGCTTTAAAATTTTTTTAATTGGAAACATAATGCACATGACCTAAAAATTAAAATGACTCAAAAGAATATAAAATGAAAACTCTGCCTCCAACCACAGACTTCTTTTTTTTTTTTTTGAGTTGGAGTCTCACTCTGTCGCCCAGACTGGAGTGCCAGTGGCCACTCCCGGCCACCGCAACCTCGACCTGCTGGGCTCCGGCGATCCTTCCACCTCAGTCTTCCAAGTAGCTGGAACTACAGGCGCGCGCTACCACGCCTGGCTAATTTTTTGATTTATGGTAGAGATGAGGTCTCGCCAAGTTGCCCAGGCGGGTCTCGAACCCACGGGCTCAGGCAATCCATTCACCTCAGCCTCCCAAAGGCACAGGATTACAGGCTGAGCCACCGAGCCTGGCTCAAACCACAGACTTCTTAACTCATCTCCTTCCTCAGGGGTAGCGGTCATGAAGGGTTTCTTTTCTCAGAGATGCTATATGCATGCATTGATCCAATATTTCTGTATTTTTTAAAATGATGACTTAATGAAGTTGCTGGGAACTGAATGCATTTGCAAGAGATAGTGACATTGTTATGGTTGTTGGTGCTCTGGAGAAGAGATTTAAGGTCCACTGAGCTTGAGAATTGGAGAACTATTCTTGCATATTCTGAATGATGTTTAGAAATAAAGGGTACAGAGTAATAAGATCTAGACATCTCAAATACTACTTGGAAAAAGGCTGGTCTGGGCCAACCAAGGGGGTGGAAAAATGATTCAAAGAGGCATGGTTGGCCACAAATTGGGTAGGAAATGTTAGGCTATTTTGTCAAGGACCGGTACACTGTCAGGATGGATTATAAAGAGTGCAATTAGCTGGGCTCGGTGGCTCAGCCTGTAATCCCGTGCTTTGGGAGGCTGAGGTGAGTGGATTGCCTGAGCCCACATGTTCGAGACCCGCCTGGGTAACTTGGCGAGACCTCATCTCTACAGTAAATAAAAAAAAAATCAGCCGGGCATGGTAGTGCGTGCCTGTAATTTCGGCTTCTCGGAAGGCTGAGGTGGAAGAATCGCCAGAGCCCAGCGGGTCGAGGCTACGGTGGCCGGGAGTGGCCACTGCACTCCAGTCTGGGCGACCGAGTGAGACTCCAACTCAAAAAAAAAAAAAAAAAAAGAGTGCAACTGATGGAAATCAGCAAATTATTTGTTGGTTAAATTCTCATTAAAGTATTCATAAATGTCCTGTTTGCTGGTTACTCTGCTGTACACTGGTAGGAGGAAGAGTCACAGACACAAATAAGGTAATACTAGTTGAATAAGAAGGATCAAGATGCACTCATATAATGAAAAAAG
This sequence comes from Cephalopachus bancanus, assembly GCA_027257055.1. Taxonomy (NCBI): domain Eukaryota; kingdom Metazoa; phylum Chordata; class Mammalia; order Primates; family Tarsiidae; genus Cephalopachus; species Cephalopachus bancanus. Next base: position 737,416 of record JAPVLO010000546.1, on the reverse strand, counting down.
GTGGTCTCAATAGACCCGTTGATGGAATGGGCATCATTTGATCTAGGGAAGAAAGGGGTAAGAGGTGACTCACATATTGGCAAAGCAAATTGAGTACCCCCAGGTCTCACCACCTGAGTATGAATGGCCTTTTTAGTAGCACTATACCTAAGACCCGCCATAGCAAAGATCCCCAGCACTCTGGTCAGTCTTGGAGTTGTTCTAGGAGTTCCCGGGGACCTGCTCTTGCTGGGCACCCCCAGGAACTCTGGAGTGCAAATCTGTGGGATTCTGAAAAAAAGAAGGTTCTTGCCCCTCATCTCTCTGTGTGACTGTCTAGACCCAAAGATCTACTGAATTCTCAGAAGACTTCCACAAAATGTTTTGCCAGTTTGCTCTTGACAGCACTCAGGTATGAATCCAAAACATGTTTGGCTGAGGGCTACTCAGAATTGGATGTTCTTCCCCACTAATGAGCAGGGCTGCTTGACAGGGTCCACCCAGGCCTGGGAGGTCTTCTTTCCCCAGAAAATAAGTTCCTCCCAAAGTGACTCCCCAGTCTCAGGTTTAAGCTAGGACCTATGTTCCCTTCACCAAAATTCTAATCAGTTGTTCTGTAAGAAAGGTCAAACAAGGGGCTGTGGATATCAACTCTAGCGGGGGAGATTTAATGGAGTGAAAAGGAGGGAAGATGATGACAGGGAAAGTTATTTTTGTCTCCCTGAGGAAGAGTCTACAGAGAATAGTTCAGAAACAAGTCCGAGAGCTTTTCAAGCTCAGCCCTTGGTGCGGTGGACTGAAGATTTGGACTGAAGTACTCCACCTTGAAAACTGAATAGTACTGGTCTTTTCTCTACTTCAGGTACTGTGATTTTTTCATGTAAATTTTTTTTCCAGACATTTTTCTTCCGTCTTAAACCTTTAGCACCTGCAGGCCACAGAACTAATGAAGAAGTAGTAAACAGATATAAATGGGCAAGCTTGGAAACCACCAATCATGCTGTTTTTGGCTTTTTAAAAAAGAACATATGTGCTTGTGGTTTTATACTGCCTGCCCATAACGTAGCCATATTTTCTGCTATTAAAATTGTTCTTAGTTCATGGGATGAAATGAAACAGGCCATTATTCCAGGGTGTTTCCAGAAGAGCCTCATGTTTCAGGAAGCACACCATGAATGTGCCTTCTCCCCCACCTGAGTACACTTGAGCGCCGCTGTTGTAGACTCTGGAGTGCTGGTTTCCTTTCCTTTCCCTCTTCCCTGTGCTGTTCACATCATGGCCTGGACTGACTCCCAGCCTCTGCTAGGCTAAAGATAACCTCTCCATCTAGGCCGTCTCCCACAGGCTAAATATATTCTCAGGGGTGAGTTGGGGCTACCCTGACCAATGACTCCAGGCATGCATTTGAGCACCCATGGCTCTAACTCATCTCAAGAGATGAAGGAGCTTGGGAAGGGGAAAGGATTTCCAGAGGAGGGTAGGGAGGAATGAAAGATGCGCCGGGAGACTGAGAGGAAGCTGGCAAAGGGGCTTCAAGAGAAGGAGGACACCCTGTACCACATGGCGACTCTGGCATAAGCTGAGTTAGTCCGAAGGATTTGACTGCTCCCAGCAAAGATTCCTGCACTGTCAGTTATTATGTTACTGTAATACAACCTCCAGAGGGAAAAGCCCAGTGCTAATCAGGGCTCAAGAAGTCAGTGGACTTGATGTACAGAATGGGGTGTTTAACTTTATGATGTGGCTATGGGTTACATGAAAGACTAATAAAAGAACTCCATAAAATGTGGCTTGTAGGAATGGGGTTGCAGCCTCTGCCAGAGGGTCAGCCCTTCTCAGAAGTGGTTTTAGAGCTAGGCTGTTATCTAGCTGGTGTGCACTCGTGTGGCCACTCTGGTTCTTGAACCATGCAAGGCATTCTGTACCAGTTGTTAACTGGCTGCTGCTCTTAGCTTTCTGAGTGAACACTGCCCTGTGGCACTCTGGGACCTCTCCAGGATGCAAGAACCCAATGCAGATGACCTGAAGATCCTGCTCTATGCCACGTCTCTGGTGCCACATTATTTCTGAGTGACTGGTGCTACAGTTGTATCTTTTGTGAATACTTGAAATACCTCCGTCCTGAAGCATACCTTCCTGGGGATTGGTTCTTTCAGATACCTGTGGAACAGACCAGGGACACAGTTTTGTAAAGCTCTCCTTCACTGGTCCCAGGCCAGTCCAGGGTGCCCGAAGGAAGCTTCCTTCAGGAATGCTCTCCTGGTTGCTGCAGGAACACACTCAACCTTTCCCTTGAATCATAGTTGGCTGCCTCAAAGGAGAATTTTAACAGGCATAGAAATGACTCCAGGGTTGAAGAATATTTTTGGAAGAAAGAGGTAAATTTGCATAAGATTTCTCAACCAGGAATTTCATTTGCCATAGAGTTTGAATTAGAAGGATGCTTAGCGCACATCTTGTCTCTCTTCAGGGCCAGCAAAGAACCCTTCCGTATCACCCCTGACAGGAGATAACCAGCCCCTCTGGGGTCAGGTCCACTGACAGGGAACTCAGCTTTTTGAAAAGAAGCTTCTGGTGTAAACCAATAGCAGTTGAAATCTTTCTAGACAAATCAAAGTATGAACTCTTTTGTTGAGTTGAAATCTTCCTATACAACTCAAATGTTGGTCCCTCATCTAGCTGGAATTGCAAGTTCAAAAATGGTGCTGAAGTAAGCATTTCTGTGTACTAACAAATATGTCCTGTTTTATCAAGCGAGCTGGTAGATCACGCAGTCATTCATTCATTCATTCTTTTTTTTGGAGTCTCACTCTGCTGCCCAGGCTAGAAGGCAGTGGCACACTCACGACCACCCCAGCATCGACCCACTGGTCTCCGGCAATTCTTCCGCCTCAGCCTTCCAAGTAGCCAGAACTACTGGCACACGCTACCATGCCTGGCTAATTTTTACTTATTGTAGAGACAAGGTATCGCCAAATTGTCCATGCTGGTCTCGAACCTACGGGCTCAGGCAATCCACTCACCTCTTCCTCCCAAAGTGCTGGGATTACAGGCTGAGCCACTGAGCCCGGCCCATTCATTCATTCTTTATTGAGTAGCTATGAAGTGTTATGCAGTGATCCTGGGGCTGGAGCCTCAGCAGTAAACTAGAAATGGTCCTGCTCTGAGAGACTGTCTAGTCAATCTGGGTCAGTACTAGACAATTGGGAGACCTGGGGAGTCAGGGTGGCTGAGCTCTGGGGCCCTGTTCCAGGCTGGGTCCATTCTTCTGTGTGGGCTGTTGTTGTTCTTGACTCTGGGCAAGAATCTTCTGTCTGCGGTCCTCCTGTGCCCCCACAGGTTACTAACTGCCCACTGAGGGTATGGAGTTCTCAAGATAGGCTCTCAGCCGGGCTCGGTGGCTCAGCCTGTAATCCCGCGCCTTTGAGAGGCTGAGGTGAGTAGATTGCCTGAGCCTGCGGGTTTGAGACCCGCCTGGGCAGTGAGACCTCATCTCTACAATAAATCAAAAATCAGCCGGGCGTGGTAGCGTGCACCTGTAATTCCGGCTACTCGGAAGGCTGAGGTGGAAGAATCGCCAGAGCCCAGCGGGTCGAGGCTACAGTGGCCGGGAGTGGCCACTGCACTCCAGTCTGGGCGACTGAGTGAGACTCCAACTCAAAAAAAAAAAAAAAAAAAAAAAGATAGGCTCTCATTTTACAGGAACTCTGATGGAGAGCCCAAGGACTGTTTGCCGTCTCCCTCCTTACACCCTCTAAAAATACTTGCGTGAGTCAAACAACATTTGATAATGCATTTTGCTGAATTAACAACTGAACAGACTCTTATATTTTATAAACAAGAAATATTAGCTAATATAGATAAAAGATGACAACGAAATTATGTATACATTTATCATCTATAGGCAACAATTTGTTGTTTGTCCATGCAACCTTTTTTATAGGTATACTTAATATATCTGTAGATGTGGGATATATCTATATTTATACATCTATATACATACACACACACATACACACCTCTATATATGCCCTGAAATCTGCCTTTCACCCAGTTGTTTTCCCAATGAACACAATTTTAAAGTACATTCTATCACTCAAGGATTTTTAATTAATACACACAATGTTAAAGAATTACCTGAACAAAAAAATCAGTGAAAAACAAAGAGATGAATCATCTCAGAAGTAAAGGAGACATTTACCAGGGACAGCAAATCCAGGATGTCCTATATTTTTATTAAGAACTTGGAGTGAGCCGGGCTCTGTGGCTCAGCCTGTAATCCCAGCACTTTGGGAGGCTGAGGTGAGTGGATTGCCTGAGCCCACAGGTTCGAGACCCGCCTGGGCTAGGTGGCGAGACCTCATCTCTACAATAAATCAAAAAAAAAAAGTTAGCCGGGCGTGGTAGCGCGTGCCTGTAGTTCCACCTCCTTGGAAGGCTGAGGCGGAAGGATCGCTGGAGCCCAGGAGTTCAAGGCTGTGGGGGCCGGGAGCCGCCACTGCACTCCAGTCTGGGGGACGGAGTGAGACTCCAACTCAAAAAAAAAAAAAGAACTTGGAGTGGGTTAGAGATTCTCGTGAGGCAGTGCCTGACTGCCCTCCACTCCCATCTCCAGCCTGGTGCTCTTCCCGCCACCCACTGGGAGGTGGATTCTGGAGGAGCCAGGGCAAGCTTGGCTCTGGCAGAGACCAGGTGAAGGGAGCTGGGGCAGGGCTTTCTTCCCTATGAGCCAGTGAATGGGAAGCTTAGGAATGAAACTGTAATCATGATGGGCCCTATGCTTGGCTCCTTTAGATTCATGGATCCGCAGCAAAGAGCTACCTCAGCATTCATGAGTGGGCCTCCCTGGTCCCAGGTGGCTGAGGAGAAGCTGAACATGGGGAGACGTGGAGCTGAAAGGCTTCCTTCCTCTTGGAGCCTTGGGTAAGACTGACCTCCTACATATAGCTACACTGATGGTCAACAGGGGCCATTCCTTCCACTGCTCACAGGACTGCAATCACTTAGGGAGTCCCCAGAAGCTGGCACTGAGTTTCAAAGATTGGATTCCAGAAAACAACCCTCACCTACAGGGGTCAGGAGGGGGAGAGGGGGGAGGGGGAGGGGGAGGGAGGGGGGAGGGGGAGGGGGAGGACATTGTACCCAAAACAAGCAAAAACAAAGACTTTGGGGAACTTTAACTAAAATACTCATTGGATAAATTAAATCAGGCTTGCAAGACCAGGGGCAAGAATATATGAAATATATAACAAAAATACAAAGAGATGGATGTTGTAAGGGCAAAAAGAAAAGAGTAGGAGGTTTGATCCAGGAGACCTGATAGGAGTTGCAGGAGATGAAGAAAAACAAACACATGAAAAGAGAGAATAATTAAACACACGATAGAAGACAGTGTTCTTGGGTGAAAAAGCCTTGGGTCTGAGGTTTAAAAAAACTCATGGAGTCCCTGAAAGCCACATACCTAAACCCATCCAGATTAAATTCTTGGTTAACAGGTATAAAGAAAACATTTTGAACCCTTCACTGCAAAGAAAAAATTAATTAAAATGTAATTAAAAATTAAAAGTATAAGAAAAAATGTAAAATTAAAAATGTAAGGAAAAGGAAAGAGATGGTGTTACACTTCTCACCTACAACAATGGGAACTTGACGAGAGGGGAATGATGTCTATAAAATACTAGAGCCAGCCAAGATACCTCTTGCTGGGATTTTTTGGGGAAAAAAAGTATTATCTAGTATGGCATCAGAGAAAAACACTTTGGAAAGAAACTTAAGGAAATAAAAGATAAATGGAAACTGATAACTCAAAATAGGAGATGAAGAAGAAAGAAGTTGGTAATGGACACATGCCCCCCGCCCCCCGGCAATTGCAACAGAAACCTCAGCTAAACCCAAGGAGCTGGAGTTGCTCTGCATTGAGATGGATGGGTCCAGCCTTTTCACTTTTCATCTCTGCCTTGACTAGTAGTTGTACAGAGGTTGCTGCAGGGGAGGCAGCAGTAGGCTGGGATGGGGGTAGGAGGTGGCAGCTCCCTTCAGTTTAAGGCAGTTGAGGGACTCAGCTGTTGAGCTGTCTGCAGCCAACACTTGGCAGCTGAAGCGGGAAATACATGGTAGGTCAGCCCCAGCATCCTTCACAATGTGTGACATGGCGCTATTATGTATGGGCTGTGGTGTGCTAGGAAATGTTTGATAGTCCGCTCTCTAGAGGAAAAAAGAAGCTCTGATTTGTAGCTTTTGTCAATTTTTGAGATGTAAATACTCCTATCATGACTAATGTCAAACTACCAATGTGATGTCACTGATCATGGAACTGGGACAGGATGCACACAATTGCCTCTCATGAGCAGACAAACTGATTCCAAAACTCTGCCGTCTATGCGCAGGGATGTTTAGAGGAAACGTGGGAAAGGGGTGAGGCATAGGAGCACCAGTTCCAACATCTGGGCATCCTGTTCAGGAGGAGTGCTCTGAGTTCTGTCTCTGTTTTTTCTCCATTTGGCTAATTTTCTGTTTTGGGGGTCAATTTTCTAATTTCCAGCCCTACATTCCCCTGCCCCTCTCCTCTCTCTGCCCAGTAATTTAATATTCTTTGCAGGTCGTATTTTAGAGGGAATCTCAATCTATGTGACTATCAAAACAAGAAGCTGTTTCTTGGTCCTCTAAATATCAATGTGATTGTGGAGTTCAGGGAATGGCAAACTTCATGGAAGGGGCCAGCCAGGAAATATTTTTGACTTTGTGGGACATGTGGTCTCTTGTTGCAACTGCTAGTCTCCTGCAGAATGTAGTTTACTGACTCCTGTTGTATATGATACCATTGTATCATAAATCTCTGCATACACGTTTTAATTACGTTTATTTCAAAGAGCCCAGAGAAAGAAATCTCTTAACTGTAGAAATGCAGACCAACTAACTCAGAGGAGGGATTTAGGCCTTGGGGAAGGTTTGTGGTTCAGTCGGCTTTGTGAAAGTAGCCTTAGGCAGATTTTTGTTTAACTCCTAGTTATCCAGGTTTAAATAAGGTAAGAAAAAGAGAACTCTCCGATTAAAAGACAAAAAAACCCCAGCCCTCCCAAGCCTTCAAAAGTCCAGAGTCCAATTCTACTAACAAACCCTTTTATACGTTAGGATCTTATTAACTCAGAATTTAGAAAAACATACCTGAGAAGAGGCATTCGCCATTACATTATCTTTAAAGAAAGGTATTGTGAGTAGATTAACAGAATAAACCAGGTCAGGCAGGCAGAAATCTTTATATGGCTAAGGAAGTCAGCTCTTCTTCAGCTTGCTAGCAAGTAAAATGTATGAAGGTTAATATAAACCCCACGATTCTCTGTTTATAAAAATGAATCATGGCCAGGTGCAGTGGCACACACTTATAAACCCAGCTACTTAGGAGACTGAGACAGGAGAATCTCTTTAGTCCAGGAGTTCAAGACTGCAGTGAGCTATGATTGAAGAGCCACTGCACTCCAGCCTGGGCAACATAGCAAGATCCATCTTTATTTTTACAAAAATGAATCATGTAGAATCTTTTTTGGAGATACTTGATGAGCAGATTTGTGTAGATACTAAAGCTACAGTTATCCAGATATATTTGGGGAATCTCTTTTCCTGGCTTCAATTTTCCATTTTTAAATGAATAGTTTAGGCTTCTTGGACAGTGCAGTTTGAATGTGTTCTCTAAATGTCACATGCTGGAAACGAAATTTTCAAATTCATGTGTTGATTGACAGTGGGGCCTTTGGGAGGTAATTAGGATTAGATAAGGTCATCAGGGCTCCCCCCCCAATAACGGGCCTGATAGCTTTATAAGAAGATGAAGAAAGGACTGAGCTGACACACATGCTCTTGCTCTTTCCCTGTGTTATGCCTTCTGCCATATTATAATGCAGCAAGAAAGTCCTCACCAAAGGCGCCGTGCTCTTGGATTTCTCAACCTCCAGAACTGTAAGAAATACATTTCTTTTCTTTATAAATTACCCACTCTCAGGCATTCGGTTATAGCAGCGGTAAATAGACTAAGACAAACAAACTTATGAATTTTTGTGAATTTGTATTGGTACAGATTTCTAAATTTCACTAAAAATATTAAAGCCCTTTACTAAAAAAACCCAAAAAACAAAAAGAAAGAAAGAAGAAAAGGAAAAAGCCCCGCTTCCTCTCCTGACCACTTCTTGCCTTATAATTGACTGTTGCCTATATAAAAGATCAATTCTATTTTGGCTTCTGTTTTAGGGTGTGTGTGTGTGTGTGTGTGTGTGTGTGTGTGTGTGTGTGTCTGTATTTTGGTGACGAAAGAGTTACTTTCTGATAGGAAGTTCTTGCCTTATCATTATCTACGACGTTTTGCTTATAAAACCCTTTCAGATTATAAGAAAATTCCCACTAATCACTGAGTATCATATTTCTTTTTGTAACATCCATTAAGGTCATACCTTTTTGACATCCCCTTGTGCCCAGAAAACTCAGAGCAGACTTTAGCATCTGAAAACCCCACTCTGGTTATGTTGTAATTACCTTTCAGTAACTCTTAATCTCTTTTGGTTAACCGATTTCTATGGGAATTTGATGGAAGCAAAGGGGAATTTACCAGGGAGCATTCAAATATGTATAGAATGAATTCTGATCACTCCTTTTGGAAATCTTCTACTACTACATTTTATATTTTATTTGTGTTATTAACTGGTACCCCAAAATGCTGCTTTACACAAAGATTGCAAGATAGACAAGATGTGGACAGGGTTGGAAGGGTTCATTTGTTCATTTCAATGTAAAGGGGATGAGATTGTCAAAGTGTTTTGAGGAGAGTATTTCTCTAGGAATGTATCACAACTTAATCTTGCAGTGGAGGAAAAGCACTCGACGAAATTTAAAACTGTGGTTTTTTTTGCAAGCTAGTTCTGAATTTAAACATATCTTTTCGCTCCAGTTAGCCTCCATTCTCTTAACTGTAAACTGAGAACGTTACACAGAGTGATGGGAGATGAAGTAAGAGACTGGATGGGGAAGTGCTGGTTACACAGGAAGTGTGGTGCAGACAAGGGGGATTCAGGAAGACTGACTCCTTGGGATCCACCACCCTCAGCACTCACTAAACCATGAGCAAGGGATGGACATGAAGCCTCTATGGTTCTTGCTGCATACAGAAAATGCCACTTGCTGTGTGGCCCAACAGACCTGGGACTTTGTTTTTTACTGCCCCAGCAAAAAGATAAACATTTAGAGAGACTCTAACATGGCTTGAAATGAGCATGTAGAAACTGCCAGCCCAGTGGGGTCATGGTGAGTATTTCTGGTTTGCCCTAACACAGTATCTGTATCTAACACAGATCCTGGCCTGCCCTGTCCTCCACACATGCACACCATCAGCCCCTCCTGTTAGCTCCCATTCAACTACCAACCCCTCTGTCAACTCTTTCCTGAGCTGTTCTTTTCTCTCCTCCAGCCCATGGGATTCTTGTCTGTCAGGCTCCAGTAGCATTTACTGCTTATTTTGTTCATTCGTTACTGAAGTTAAACAGTTTGGTTGGGCTCAGTGGTTTAGCCTGTAATCCCAGCACTTTGGGAGGCCAAGGCGACTGGATTGCCTGAGTCCACGGGTTTGAGACCAGCCTGGACAAATTGGCGAGACCTTGTCTCTATAATAAATCAAAAATTAGCCAGGCGTGGTAGCATGCACCCGTAGTTCCAGCTATTTGGAAGACCGAGGCAGAAGGATCGCCGGAGCCCAGCAGGTCGACACTGGGGTGGCCGTGAGCATGCCATTGTACTTCAGCCTTGGCGACAGAGTGAGACTCCAATTCAAAAAACAAGAAAACAGTTTATGGAGTACTTACTATGTGGAGGGCTTTGTGCAAATCATAGTTGTATACTGCTTTGATTCATTTTTTTTTAGATCATTCATCTCCATATGTGTCATACCCCTTGAGGTCTGGGATCACTGTGACACATGCATCCTTCACACCGTCCAGTATGCGGACTTGACAGCTAAAGGTCCAGTCATGAGTCATTCCACCACCTGCCAGAGCTCAGTATTGAGTAGAGTGCATCATAATTATAAATGTTATACATGTCCGGTTTAAAAAGTTGGAAATGCAATACAGGTACAAATTTTGCTATGATTCTACTACTTAGAGATAACTTCTGTTACTGTTTCATTTTACTCTTTTTTAATCTATGTCTTTATTTACCTAATTTGGAACTCTACATTCAAAGTTTTATACGCTCATTTTCCTATGTCATTACACATTTTGAAAATATCATGTAAATGTCTGTGTAATAGTCTATGATATTGATAAGCCACCATTTATTTGCCAGTTTCTTTATTAGATGCTTAGGTTTCTGTCAATTTTTTAACTATTACAAGAAATATTGTAATGAGAGTTCTTATATGTATGTTGACATGACACCATGCCTACTTGTCTGATTATCTTCTTTGATGTGTTTGTGGAGTTTGAAATTTTATCCAAAGGGTGTGGAACTCTAAAATTATTGGTTTGTATTACCAAATTGCTGTCAGAAAGGTTTATTCTTTCTAGTCCCATCAGAAGAAAAGAATATCTGATTTGTCATCCCTACACTAACATTATCTTTTTCAGTATTTACAACTTGATTAGAATATATAAAGTTTTAGTGTTGCTTTTATATGTTTCTTCGATCATTAGCAAACGTAAGCATTTTAATTTTAATTTTTTTTTTGAGTTGGAGTCTCACTGTGTTGCCCAGGCTAGAGTGCAGTGGCATGCTCACGGCCACAGCAGCCTCGACCTGCAGGGCTCAGGCAATCTTTCCGCCTCAGCCTTCCAAGTAGCTGCAACTACAGATGCATGTCACCATGCCTGGCTAACCATTTTAATATATTTATTAGCAACTTTTCTTCTTTTTCTTTGAATTATCTATTTATGTTTATGACCACTTAAAACATGAAAGTGGTCAGGCTCACACCTATAATCCTAGCACTTTGAGAGGCTGAGGTGAGAGGATTGCCTGAGCCCATGGGTTCAAGACCAGCCGGGCAACTTGGTGAGATGTCATCTCTACAATACATCAAAAAATTGGCCAGGTGTGGTGGCACATGCCTGTAGTTCCAGCTACTTGGAAGGCTGAAGTGGAAGGATTGCCTGAGCCCAGCAGGTCGAGGCTGTAGTGGTTGTAAGCGCGCCACTGTACTCCAGCCTGGGTGACAGAGTGAGACTCCAACTCAAAAATAAAAAACCATGAAAGTGTTAGTATTTCTCTTATTGGAATGCTACAGATGCACTACAGGACCTAAAAGCCATTTTAAAACAACTGCATACTTTTTGATGCCACATCATCCATGGCCACCTTAGAAGGAAGACTAGCCCTAGGCATAAAGGGCAGTCCCTTCAGATCCAACCTTGGTTATGTTGGGTTATTGAGCCATTTCTTCATTTGATGAAGAATGCACCAGGAAATGTGAGTGCAGTTTTTTCTGCAGCACACTTACTTTCCATTAAGTGGATCCTTTGTGCTGAAACAGATTCGCAGGCCTGCCAAACCAGACGATGCTGCCGGTGCCAAGATGCATACTGTCTGATGTTAATGCAAGATTGAGAAGACCTGTGTGACATTGTTGCAGGAGGTCAGCCCAATTTTGTAGAATTTCCTTCCTCCTTTTCCTTCCCCTCCCCTCTTCCCCCTCCTTTTCTACCTTCCCCCTTTCTGTTGTTCTTTTACTTCATTCATTAGACCATACATATTTTTTTTTTGGAAAGTCTCTGTTTTGTACATTTACATCAGGATTGAAATATAAAGACTTTTTTTGAAGTCATTCATAAGATGCACAAGAGGATTTCATCACAGAAACTCCAATCAATCTTTTTTTTGAGTCAGGATCTCATTCTGTTACCACAGGCTTGACCTCCTCCTGGGCTCAGGAGATCCTTCTACCTCAGTTTCTAGAGTAGCTGAGATATAGGAGTGTGGCAATATGCCTGGCTTGTTTTTTTTATTTTTTGTAGAGACGAAGTCTGGAAATGTTGTCTGGGTTGGTCTTGAACTCCAGGGTTCAAGCAGTCCTCCTGTCTCAGCCTCCCAAAGGGCTGGGATTATAGCAACACCTGGCTTCAATCAATCTTTAAAAAAAACCACAACAACTCCCTCAAGGTGGGTATTAGCATTATCTTGATTTTACAGATGAAGTTTAGAGAAATTAAGCAGTTTGCTCAAGGTCAATAGCCAGTAAACCATAGCCACCAAAAGTTGGATCCAGTTTTGCTGATGGCCAAGTCTACACTCCAGTCTACACTGCATGGCTAACCTAGTTGTAGTTCTTAATTATGTGAGATTAGAAAGCTCTTATTATAGTTTTTAACTATGTGTGATTGGAAAGCCCATGGCAGATCCATGAGGCAGGTCCTACAGAGGATGGGACACTGTGGTGGAACATTTGCCAAAGTATTGAACCATAAGGCTCAGAAAGTCAGCAAATTGGTAGATGCGAGATAATTCTTCATGGAAGCTGGAGTGACCACTTTCTGGCAAAATGGCAAAGGGAAAATCTGGAGTAGAAAGTACAAAGAAGGCTGCACGCAGTGTCTTTAAGTTTGTAATCCCAGCAATTTTGGAGGCCAAGGCAAGAGGATTGCCTGAACCCAGGGGTTTGAGACCAGCCTGGGCAACTTGGTGAGACCTCGTCTCTACAATATATCCAACAACAACAACAAAATTAGCTGGGCATGGTAGTGTATGCCTGTAGTTCCAGCTACTTGGAAGGCTGAGGTGGAAGGATCGCCAGAGCCCAGCAAGTCGATGCTGGGGTGGCCGTGAGCGTGCCTCTGCACTCCAGCCTGGGCAACAGAGTGAGACTCTGACAAAAAACAAACAAAAAAGAAAATACAAAGAATATGGTTAGTGAAGGGAATTCAGATGGTTCCTTTTACTCTTCAAAGCCTTTAGGTAGTCAGTGTCAGGGTAATTGTGAAAGGCTGCGGAGTTTCTAGGACAATGGAGGAGGAACAATGGGCCCTAGGAAGATGAAGTAACCAGTGGGAGAGTCTACCAAGGTATAGAAATAGGATCCCAGGAGTCAGAGAGGCTAGCCTCAAGCATGGCCGGGCTTGAACAGGAAGAAGGCATTCCAGTGGACTGACAGAGAATGGGTGTGCCTTGGATTTATACCTCCAACCCTGTTAGGTGCTTGGTGAACCATTCCTGCTAATTGAGCTCCCCCTCGTAACTGCAAATAGTGCTCTCAAGAACTGGGTCCTGGGTGCTTTCTGGTTTGATGGAATAGCTTCTTTAGAACAATGGCTCCTTACTTTTTTGGATTATGATACCCAGCAAAGTGTACCTTGTGACCCACACATGTAAACAGACGGCTCCTGACTCATGATGTTTCCATTTATGATGTTTTGACTTTAAAAGGTGCGAAAGCAATATGCATTTAGTATGCTCCTTGAGTTCCTCTGGATGAACCCAACATAAGTTGAGGCACATCTGTATAGGATTGAAGCAAAATTTCATGGTACAGTATTTACTCTTACTATGAAAGATGCACCCAGTTGTTTCCTATCCTTTCCTATTTCATTTAAACAAATTTGCTGGTACCTCTTGCTAAATTGATTTCTCAATCCATTAATGAGTTGTGACTTACTGAGTGAAAAATCACCGTTCTGGGTTGTACCATATATCAACAAAACAAAAATTGTCATCTGGACTCCTTTTAGGGTCACAATCAGCAGCATGGAAGTTGTATGCAGAATTTTTTTTTTAAGGGGGAAGAGATTTTTTAAAAATAGATGTTTGAATTGTGGTCAACATCTATTCTTTTAGCCTGCAAATAACTTTTCCTGTGGCAGATTTGGTATTGTTCTGAAACCGGCTCTGGAAGGCCAGGATCGGAAGCTCGTTTTGAATATGTGCAGAAGTTTCTTGAGGAGCACTTTCCAGCTGAGCCTTGCTTAGGCCTGAGATAGGGCGTCATCCCCACGAGCTTCCCAGGACCCTTGGCCGTGCTCACAAAGAGAGGCGAGCCTTTCTTGTTTGGTCCTTCGCCCCTTCCTATGTGATTGAATCTGGAGAGGAACTGTTTGCCTTTGGCCGCACATCCTGAATCATAATCAGGATGCTGCTGGCACAGAAAACCTGCTCCCACCCTTGCCTGAAATAACTGAACGGGGGAAGTAGAGTTCCTCCCCTCTCCAACCTTAAAGAAAGAGGCTCGTAATTTATTGCGTGCTGGCAATACATCAAAAGTCATTTCGGTCACTTACAGTAAAATCAAGGAGGCAGAACAATGAATATAGAGTGAGGTTAAAACACCTCATTAAAGGAACAAATTGTTCAGTGGACTCCACAATAGTGATGCGTACATATTTGTTAGCCAGAGTCCAGCCGTCTTCCGAGATGCTCCCGGTCTGTGGGGTATGAAAAAGGTATAAAGCCACATGCTCAACTTTTTCAGTTCTCCAACTCAGCAAATACGCTTTGCTCAAACTGTGTCATGGACTGTATGACTAGGTAGATTAGTTTTCTAGGGCTGGACTGCTGTAACAAATTACTATAAACTTGGTGGCTTGAAACAACACACATGTATTCCCTGCAGTTCTGGAGATCAGAAATCTGAAGTCAAGGGTTTGGTGCCAGGCATGGTGACTCATGCCTGTAACCCAGTACTTTGGAAGGCCAAGGTAGGAGAATCGCTTGACCACAGGAGTTGGAGACTAGCCTGGGCAACATAGCAAGACTTCGTCTCTCCAAAAAAAAAAAAAAAAAAATTAGCCAGGCATGGTGGTGTGTGCCTGTAATCCCAGCTATTGAGGAGGCTGAGGCAGAAGGATCACCTGAGCCCAGGTCGAGGCTGTGGTGAGCCATGATCACACCACTGCACTCCAACCTGGGGGACCGAGTAAGACTCCAACACAAATTTTAAAAAAGGTGATTGAGGTTGGCAGGGTTGCACTCTCTCTGAAGGCTCTAGGGGAGGATCGTTCCTTGGTTCTTTCGGCTTCTGGTGGCTGCTGGCATTCCTTGGTTTATGACTGCAGCACTCCACTCTGCATCCTCACTGGATGTCTCCTCTCTATTGTGTCTCTTATAGGGATACTTGTCATTATCCAGGATCAACCTTGGTGATGCAGACTGATCTCACCTGGAGATCCTTAACTTAATTACATCTGCAATGACCCTTTTTCCAAATAAGGTCACATTCAGAAGTACTGGGAGTTAGGACTCTGGCATATCTTTTTAGGGGTCAGTATTCAACCTTATTACACCAGAGATACAAAGTTGACAAGGGTCAGGTGCTCATTCTAGTTCTCAAGGAGCTCAGTCTAGTGGGGGTGACAATAACAATGTCAAAACAGTAACCAGAGAGATCTAGGTTCCAGGTGCTGAGGGAATCTTTTGTGTGTTTGTGTTACCACACCTATGAGGGTTTGTAAAGGGAGTTGATATGGAGACTGTGGCAGAGCAGAGATGGATGTGTGTGTTTTTCTAACCTTCAAACTCTATAATTTCCTGGCACCTAGAAATCACTAATCTTGGCCCAGTCAAATCTGTTGGGTCTGGTTGAGTTCGGCCAACCCTGTTGGTTATCTTGAGGCTTGGGGGAGTTGGCAGGGAAGTGAGGGACAGCTGAAGCCCATACACTGGTTGGGATTTTTGAAGGATGTATTGCTGGGAGCTAAGGATCTGCACAGCTTGAAATGGGTCATTGGCTTTCTCTGTGGCAGACAACGGCAAAGGAGAGCATTTGTGTCTGCCTCAGTGAGTCAGGTAGTGCATTTCTGCCACCCATCCCAGGTTAGAGTGTGAGCGTCTCTGCTGGGGACACCACAGGCCCAGGCAACTGCCCCACTGGGGTTGCCTTTGCACCAAGGCCTTGGGTCAGTGTTCTATCTTGGCCCCTGGCAAGGTAGGAGAAGGTAGCTACCACCCCACGGCATGCTGGGGAGACAAGACAGAGAAGTGTTGCTCAATAATTTCTGAGATAGCATTTTTGCAACTTTTGCAGACATGTGCAACTCTTTGCATTCTCCTGGGACTTTGCCTTCTCCATGATTGTTTTCTATATTTAAAAATGTCTTCATAGTAGATATTATGGAATTGTTGTCAATATTCTTGGGTGTAATATGCTTATTATTTTGAAGGTCTTCTAAGGAGCACATAAACTGGGTGATGTTATCATGTCTACAGTTTTCCAGAGTTTTAGCAAAAAGATACATAGACCTAATATCACAAAAATGTGAAGAACTGCAAAGTCTAGGTGGAAGGTATGTGATATGCGTTGTTCTATTCTTCTGACTTTTTTCTATGCTTGAAATTATTCATAACTTGGGGGAGAGTGGGGGAACAAAAGTAGAATTTCTTATGTTTCATGGTCTCCGTGGGAGTGGAGCGTGGGGGCGATGGCTTTTCGGGGATCAGAAACTTCCAAATTTATATTTGAACTTTTGTGGGGCATGTGTGTGTGTATGTATGTGTGTACACACATTGTTCCTTTCAGGGGGAAAGGTTTTTTGCTTGTAGCGTGGCTTGGTACACTGAATAAAAGTATGGAGTTCAGACAAACCTGCTTAGGGTCTTGAGTTTGCCTCTTACTAGCACTAGGACCTTGGGAAAACTTGTTAAATGCCTTTGAACAAACTTTCTCATCTGTGAAATAGGACTAGTTATAGTTTCCACCTCATTGGGATATTGAAAGGATTCAATAAAAATATGCCTGTAATGATGGCTAACATTTTGTCAGGGACTTGTTGCATTCAGAGCACTGTTTTAAGTTTTTTAGGTATGGCCATCTTATTGAAGTCTTATAACTGTGAGCTAGTTGCTAGCATCCCCATTTGGCAGATAAGAAAACGGAAGCACAGAGAAGCTGAGTTAAGTGCTCAAGGTCACACAGCTATTGAATAGGAGAACTGAGATTTGAACTGAGGAAGCTGAATCCTCTTTCCAATATCTTAACATCCCACGTGGCACAGCACCTGGCCCATAGTGAGCCCCTCGTTAGATGTTTGTGTGACCACACCTGTGAAACGCCTGTGCATGCTTACTGAATGATGACTGCAAGAATGTCTCCCCAGGTTGTTTGTTAGAAGAGTGCTAGAAGTAGTCCTGTTATGGATGAAGAAATGTGCTTGTTTAGAAAAGGACACATTTTAAGAGCCTGGTGTTCAGTCCTTTGAAATAATAACTCTAAAACTCACGTTTGAATAACCTCATGAACAAAGGGCTGGTCTGGTGAAGATTTCTGCAGCTTGCTGTTCCAATCAGCTGCCGAGATTGGGCCGCAGCCAGGGTGTGTGACGCTTCTCCCATATGCAAGAGGGTGAAGCACGAGGGTGTTACCAGGAATTGAGACCTGGATGGGCTGCAGGGCTGGGCACCCGGCCGAGTCACACCCACAGGGTGGGCACTTGCCAGCTTCGGGCTCTGCTGCTGCCCCTGAGAGGTTGGGCAGGGCAGGCAGTTCCTTACTTGCTGAGCATGTGTCGCCTGGGGCAACAGCCTGGTGCAGACTGTGGTCACTTCTCCTGAGTCAGCGGGCTGCAGTGCCCCAGGGTGTGGCCGCATCTTGCTTTGGAAACAGCCCCCCCCACCCCCCGCACAGATGTGTCTTTATCTCAGAGGTTGTCACTGCGCCATGGTGGGCCCAGGGCTGGAGCTACAGGACAGGGGCTGCTGGCTTTGTTGCGCCGCCAGAAAGTCTCAACTTTTAGGACTCTTCACTGGGCGGTTGCTGTGTATCTCTTTTTCTTTTCTTTCTTTATTTTTCTTTTGGTCAGGGTCTCACTCTGTTGCCCAGGTCAGAGTGCAGTTGCAAGATCATGGCTCACCACAACCTCGACCTCCTGGGCTCAGGTGACCTCGACCTCCTTCCTCAGCCTCCTGAGTCACTGGTACTAAAGTAGCATGCCACCACACCTGGCTCCTGTTGCTGTGTGTCTAACATGTGTAAGGTGGGGACATTTTAACACTGGCAGTGTGTCAGTGTCTGACCATCATAAAGAGATTAGAGACTGGTCCTAGAATCAACTCTTTCTCTGATTTGTTGTATATGTTTGGGGGATTTACTTTTTCTCCCCTGTGCCTCAGTTTCCTCATCTGGAAATTTAAAATAACTCTAGTCCTATCTACATCACTGGATTATGCCAAGAATCAAATGCAATGATGAGTATAAAAAAGGTCAGTAACCTGCAAAATGCTAAACAGAAGCAAGGAGCCATTTTTCCATGAGCTGGGTCCTATAGACCTGGCTCCTTCTAGCTGCTCCCCTGTGTGAAGACTCTCCGTCCATGGCCAGCCTTAAAGGTCTGGAGGTTTGATTTTCATAAAAGAGATGACTTAGCCGGGCTCGGTGGCTCAGCCTGTAATCCCGCGCTTTGGGAGGCCGAGGTGAGTGAATTGCCTGAGCCCGCGGGTTTGAGACCCGCCTGGACCACTTGGCGAGACCTCATCTCTACAATAAAAATAAAAAAATCAGCCGGGCGTGGTAGCACATGCCTGTAATTCCAGCTACTCGGAAGGCTGAGGGGAAAGGATCGCCAGAGCCCAGCAGGTCGAGGCTGCAGGGGACGGGAGCAGCCACTGCACTCCATTCTGGGCAACAGAGTGAGACTCCAACTCAAAAAAAAAAAAAAAAAAAGAGATGATTCAGATGGGTGTGGTGGCTCACACCGATAATCCCAGTACTCTGAGAGGCTGAGATGGGAGAATTGTTTGAGCATAGGAGTTGGAGGCCAGCATGGGCAGCATAGTGAGATCTCATCTCTACAAAAATGAAAAAAATTAGCAGGGTGTGGTGACGTGTGCCTGAATCCCAGCTACTCAGGAGGCCGAGGCAGAAGGATCAGCTGAGCCCAGGAAGTTGAGGCCATAGTGAGTTGTGATCATGTCACTGCACTCTAGCCTGGGCAGAGCTAGATCCTGACTCAAAAAAAAAAAAAAAAAAAAAGGCTGAATTCCTGACCTGTGGTGCCAGTAGGGATCGCCAACAGAGGAGGTCAGGGAACAGGTGTTGGTGGTCAGAGGACTCGGCCTTCAGAACCAGGCTGAGAGCCTCTCTGCGTTTCCAGCCTCAGTTGACTGGGATCTCATTTTATTAGGTGAGAAATAAAAGTTTCCTTACTCAGCGACTCTCAGTCTTCTGTGGTATTCTTTCTTATTTTTTTATTTTTATTTTTTTAGTTGGAGTCTCACTCCGTTGCCCAGGCTGGAGTGCAGTGGCACACTCACAGCCACCCCAGTGTCAATCTGCTGGGCTCAGGCAATCCTTCTGCCTCAGACTTCCAAGTAGCCGGAACTACAGGTGCATGCCACCACGCTCAGCTAATTTTTTTTTAATTTATTGTAGAGACAAGGTCTCGCCAAGTTGCCCAGGCTGGTCTCGAACCCGCGGGCTCAGACAATTCACTCTCCTCGGCCTCCCAAAGTGCTGGGATTACAGGGCTGAGCCACCAAGCCCAGCCTTCCGTGGTATTGTCTGTGAACTTTTGTATTTCGGGGATGCAAATAAGGGTGATAGGCACCCTCAGAGTGAAGATTTCCCCTGAAATGTAAATGCTTGTAAATGTAAATGCTTGTACTTAAAGAGAGCTGAAGATGAGGGAGACACCCTGACAAGATCACATCTCATCATAGTAAGCACCAAAGAAGAAGGAGGGAAGAAGGTGGGGGGTGGGGACGCTGGTCCAGTGGCAGCCACAGGGCTCCCATACCCTCACCATGGATTTTTGTTGGGAATAACACACACTTTTCAGCTGATTTGTGTGTGTGTGTGTGTGTGTGTGTGTGTGCGTGCGTGCGTGCGTGCGCGTGCGTGTGCGTGTGTGTGTGTGTGTGTGTGTGTGTGTGTGTGTGCAGGGGAAAAGGGGGTAAGGACTAGTATCAGGAATTTCTTTCCATGTGTCTAAAAACTGTGACAAAGGCCTGGCACTCTTGTTCTCTGTGCCTTGGGAAGTAGCTGTGGTTGGACCAGAACAGTCTCCTAATGGCTGCAGAATGGTGGGTTGGGAGTGAGGCCCAGCGCCTAGGAGTTGGGTACTTGGTTTTAACCTGACCATGTCCCCAGGACACTGGCCAAGAGAGGGACAGACTGGAGCTCATGTCACAGAACACAAACGGAGTAGGGGTATTTAGTTTGGAACATTAGACTATGTGCCTGAAGGCCTGTCGTGGGGAAGGGTGGCCCCCTCTGTCAGCACCCTTGTCCCAGCTCTTCCTGCTCTTACTCTCCAGGGAAGATTGTGGCTCAATGTAAGAAGGAGCTTTCTCTAAGTCAAACTACTGGAAAGTGGTGAGACAGATAGTGGCTAACCTCCAAAGGAGCCCGTGTGGAGGGGATTCAGAGAAAGATGGGAGTTGACTTGGATGATCTCCCTCTATGTCCAGAGCTGTGAACCCAAGGAAGGATTTTACAGAGTTGTGATCCTTTCCTACCTGGTGTCCACTCAGCAGTGCTCCCTCCCAGAATTTCCTCCATGATGAAATATCCTTTAGGGCTGTTGTGCTGGATCTTTCTCCACAGCAATAAGACTTTGAGGTGCTGTGAAGTTCCACTTTCTTCTCGTTTTGCTGGGAGGGGAGGATGGCCCACATCTGTCATCCTGGTCTCTGACTAGCCCTCTTTTTCATGTTCCCTATTCCTCCTTCATTCTCAATTTGTTGCTTTTGGCACATGAGTTTGTGTGGATTTGTTCGTAACAATCACTCTCTGCCTTGGAAAGCATGTGGAATGTTTTAGGGATATTTTTGTAAATCTTGGGCCATATTTTTATGGCTGGAAATTAACAGGGAACTGCAAAAATACAGGCTTTACATCATGAAGATGAGCTGCCTCCCTGACTCCTACCTTGAGCCATATGTACTTCCTTGGACTGGATCTTTCCTCTCTCACAAGGACTTCAGGATTACTTGCAACCCTGAGATTGTTTGTTTGTTTTTTGAGTTGGGGGTCTCGCTCTATTGTTCAAGCTGCAGTGGCACAATGATGGCTCACCACAGCCTCGACTTCCTGGGCTAAAGCAATCTTCCCACTTCAGCCTCCTGAGTAGCTGGGACTAGAGGTGTGCGCCCCCATGCCTGGCTAATTTTTTAATTTTTTTGTAGAGACAAGGTCTCATCATGTTACCTAGGGTGGTCTCAAACTACTGGGCTTAAGCAATCCTTTGCCTTAGCCTCGCTAAGTGTTGAGATTTTAGGTGTGAGCCACCATGCCCAGCCCTTAGTTTTTATTGCCAATCCTTTGGTCCTCTTCTCACCTCCCAGATGTTCGTTATTCTCCTTGATTTCCTTTTTCTTACTTCAACCCTTGCCTCTTCCCCATTCCCTCTATCTCCCCCTTCTTAAAAACCCTTGCTCTTTGAGTTGAAGGTACCTGTCCATCCCAGTGTTTACACCTTCTCCCTGAAGGAACCCATGCAAATCATCAGTATTGAGGGGTAGGCTTTGGTTCCCTTTGGAGTGGCTCCATTCTCTTAATTTCCCAAGTTATCTTGGGAAATGAGTTGACAGGATGGTAAACTCCAGAAAGCATCATTTTGCTGAGTCATGATTGAAAAGCCCTAGTGTGTTTTTGCATTGTATTCATTTTGGTCACTTTTTTCAGACTCTAACATAAAGACGTTTTTCTGGTTCCTCTCATTCTCAAACTTAAAATGATGAAGTCTGAGGAAAACTGTTTGAATCTTGAAGGTGATTCTACAAGGGTCTGTTTATTATTCTGTGACTCCACATTACTGGACATTGGCTACAGGACAGGCATAGGGGTAGGCACTGAGGGCAAGAACATTAATTTGACAGCTTGCTGCATTTGGGTGCTCCGAGTCTAGTTGAGGAAGGGCCCACTAGTTGATGATATGGGCCTACTGAGGAGGAAGGCTGGAATTCAGCTTATGTAGAGATGGGGCAGGGGTGGTGGTGAAGTCTCCTAAGCTGAAAAGGTGAAATCTCAGATGGGTCTTAAAGTACATGAGTACAGCTTTACTAGAGGGATGAGGCTATTGTGGGTAAAGGAAGGGCGTTTGGGAAAGCAAAGGATTGTGGGGATAGTGGTACATTTAGAGATCAAAGAGCAGCTGAGAAGAAGTGGATGTGGTGGAGGTGTGGGAGCAGAGGGAGGGGGAGAGATTGGGAAATCATCCTAGAGTGCTGTCATGAGGGCCTTCAGTGTCATGTGAAGAAGTTTGGACTTTGTTGACAGGAATCATGGATCTCTACAGCCCCCTCTCTTTACTGTGACCTCTGTGTAGCGCTTTCCTACCCATGGATGGATTAATCATTTCACTGTGAGATGCTCCAAAAACCTGCACGAGTTGTGTTTTAGAAAAAAAACCCTCGGGCTGCAAAATGGAGGACAAACAGAAAGAGCATGAGACCAGTCACCAGAGCATGTCCTCAGAGGATTTTGTGATAACCTAGGTGAGAACTGTGGAGTGTCTTTGAAACCAGCTCTATCTGCCACATGGAGTGAACGCGTGTTGACAATTACACCGTCACACCCTTCACCTGAGGTCCCTGCAAACTCGGCTTGACTCCTGTTCTCTGTGGTCTCCTGTCACCGCCCTTGCCAAACTCATGTTGTTTAGAGTGGCCCTGACTGTGATCACATCACCCAAATGCTCTTGGGCATCCCCCCCAGGACACACATGTCAGAGGAATGGCAGGATGTATGAGGCATATCCTCAGGCTACCAGTGGAGGAAATGCTTACAGGGACACAGGCTCTCTGTGTCTCATCTGAGTTTGGGTCAGGCTTTCAACTTCTTTATATCACATGCAATCCTTACTGCCTTCCCCGTGTGAGGAAATGGATCAATGGGGTGAGGGAGGCCTGCCTATGTTCATGTGAACTCAAAGGCTTCCTGCCCATGGCGTGGACTGGCTTCAGATGTGTTTCTGCAGGTTTTGTGGCTTTGCCTTGGTAGGTTCCTGTATTACCTCACCCAGACGAGCATCTGCTGGTGTCATCCTGAGGAGCGCCGGAAGCTCCTACGTGCTCCATAGGCTTCTACCTCCCAGAGACCAAGGCCTGCAATCCCAGCGTTTCTCTCTGGACTTTGTCTCCAAAGACTTAGAGCAGTGTTTGCCTGAATGTTCTCTCTGTTCAGTAGAGAAAAGATCTCATGGTGTTCACACACTTTTGGGAAAACCCTGGATAGCATAATGCTAAGTAGTTTAATTTACCGCAGGCCTTCTCAACATCTTTACCTCACTGTTAGGTTTTGTGAGTCTCCAAGAGGGCCTAAGAGTATGAATAGTCCATTTCCCACACTTCCATGGAAGTTCTTCATGCCCCACTCCTGGCCATTGTGGAGGCTCTCCTCCTTGGGGAAAAGGAAGCTCAACTGGAGCCCAGCCTTGTCTGGTGTAGATTCCGAGGGAAGCTAAGCTTCATCTCCTAGACTTTGGAGGGATTCCTAACAAGAGTTGACAATGTCTGCGTTTGCCTAAGGCAGTCCAAGCTCACACAGGCTACTCCAGCGTAATTATAATTGATGCCTCCCCATTTTTTTCTCAAAAATGCCCGGTTTGTTGAATCAATTCTATGATCCTGACCACAATCCGCTGTAGACCAAGGCCCCAGACGGTTGGCATTTGGAAACCCAAAGCGCAGCTCATTGTTAGACTTTGCTTGTGCCCATACACAATCTGATGTCACCCTTTGACTCATCGCTTGCTCTCTGACAACTTCTGATATTTGCCATGGGGCCCCCCCAATTCCTTCCCCTTTATTCAGCCACCGTCTTCAGCCTGGCAAAATGCCTCACCTTCTCAAAAATGATTCTGCAGGGGGTTGACAGAAAAATCAGTGCCTCAGACTTTGTGGTAGGTGTCACTTCACAACGCCTTCGTCGTGGCATTTCTGAACCTCCTCAGTGGGTGAACTTTTGGTGGCCTGTTGCTGAATCATTTGTGTCATTCTTTTTTCTTGTTCTCTTGTCTCTTTTTATTTCTGCTACTGAAACAACCACCTTCCTGCCATCAGATGCTCCAAAGGAATTTGCGTTAGAAAATATCAGGAGCCGGGCTCGGTGGCTCAGCCTGTAATCCTGCGCCTTGGGAGGCTGAGGTGAGTGCATTGCCTGAGCCCGCGGGTTCGAGACCCACCTGGGCAACTTGGTGAGACCGCATCTCTACAATAAATTAAAAAAAAAATTAGCTGGGCGTGGTAGCACGTGCCTGTAGTTCCGGCTACTTGGAAGGCTGAGGCGGAAGGATCGCCGGAGCCCAGCAGGTCAAGGCTGCGGTGGCTGGGAGCGGTCACTGCACTCCATCCAGTCTGGGTGACAGAGTGAGACTCCAACCCCCCCCCAAAAAAAGAAACAGAAAATATCAGGAAACCATCCTCATTTAGGGAATGAGAGAAATAAAAGAGGGAAAGGTAGGAACCAAGTAGGAGATGAATTAGGAAGATCACAAAATTCATTGAGAAAAGTGAAATAATTATAATATTTCTTGATTTTTTTTTTTTTTTTTGAGTTGGAGTCTCACTCTGTCACCCAGACTGGAGTGCAGTGGCCACTCCCGGCCACCGCAGCCTTGACCTGCTGGGCTCCGGCGATCCTTCCACCTCAGCCTTCCAAGTAGCTGGAACTACAGGCGCACGCTACCACGCCCGGCTAATTTTTTGATTTATTGTAGAGATGAGGTCTCACCAAGTTGCCCAGGTGGGTCTCGAACCCGCGGTCTCAGGCAATTACTCACCTCAGCCTCCCAAGGTGCAGGATTACAGGCTGAGCCACCGAGCCCGGCTGATTTTTTTTTTAAAGGTCAATTAAGCCGGGCTCGGTGGCTCAGCCTGTAATCCCGCGCCTTTGGGAGGCTGAGGTGAATGGATTGCCTGAGCCCGTGGGTTCGAGACCCGCCTGGGCAGCGAGACCTCATCTCTACAATAAATCAAAAAATCAGCCGGGCGTAGTAGCGCGTGCCTGTAATTCCGGCTACTTGGAAGGCTGAGGCGGAAGGATCGCCGGAACCCAGCAGGTCAAGGCTGCGGTGGCCGGGAGCGGCCACTGCACTCCAGTCTGGGCGACAGAGTGAGACTCCAACTCAAAAAAATAAAATAAAATAAAGGTCAATTAATGACCTGTAGAATTTGATTTCAACTTTTGCTCACTTTTTTTTTTTTTGAGTCAGAGTCTTACTTTGTTGTCCAGGTTGGAGTGTAGTGGCAAGATCATGACTACTGCAGCCTTGACTCGCTGGGCTCAGGTGATCCTTCTGTTTCAGCCTTCCAAGTAGTTGAAACAACAGGTGTGTGCCATCACACCCCACTGATTTATTTATTTATTTACTGTAGAGACAAGGTCTCACCAAGTTGCCTGGCTGGTCTCAGGCAGTCCTCTCCCTTTTTCCTCCCAAAGTACTGGGATTACAGGTGTGAGCCACCATTTCCAGCTGTTCACTTTTTTTTGGTATTTCTGTTAGCAAACTTTTCCAAAATGTCAACTTTTGGCTTTCCAAAATCCTTTTTCAAAGTGGAAAGATTTAATGAAGACATGCTTTCCTTTGTACTCGACATGATTAATAAACCATGAGAATTATCTTTAATATTTACAAAAGCTTTAAAAAAATCATGTTAGAAGCCCACAAGGAAACTAGTGATCAAGTATTTGGGACTTCTTTTTATTGTGGATGGGGTTTTAGATGTAAATGATATATACCTGAATCTTATCTGGTTTTAAATGTCCCAAACAATAGGATTTCCGCATTTTCTTCATGGATATTTTACTTGATGTTCTTAAGTATGTCTGGGACAGACTCTTAAATCCCTGTGTCTCTCTAAACAAACACATTTAAACTTGGCCTTTAAATTTAATTTTTCAAAAAATTACTAAAGTTATAGATCTTAAAAATTTTAACTGTCCTTTTTTGGATAACCATTTTGCATTTTTTTCTGTCCCCCCCCCAGCCCCAGCTGTATAGTTTTTGAGTGTGTAGAAGAAGTAGTTTTTTCTCTTAATTCTTTTGAATGCGTGAGTTTATTTGGCTTTAATACTGTCAGCTTGGACTTTTCATATATGTGTGTGTTCATGGTAGCTTCCAGTTGTCCTTGATATCATAGTTTGCATGGTGATTTTTCTCTGACCAAACCAAATGAAAATCAAATCAGAACCCATTCTCAAAAAATACACCATGAACCGAAACCAAACCAAAGCACGTTGACTAGTTTGATTGTCTGAGCATCCTTCCCCTTGGTTCTCTAGTAGATAATTGAGTAGGGTTTCTTTCTTCCTGTGTCTATTTTTTAAAAAATACTTATGCACATAAGCCTATATCAGTATTTCATTTCATATTGTTTCAAAAGATGCTTCAATCCTATTATGTAAATTCTGACTAAAAAAATGTAAAAGAAATGTTTGTACATAGACATGGAAATCAAACCTTGGTTCCACAAGCTTCACCTTATTTTGTTGACTTTATTTTTGAGAGGGAAGGCCATTTAATTAAAAAAATTCTTCTTTCTTTTCCTTTCTTCTTCACTCCCTTCCCCCACCTTTTCGATTGTCTCCTAGGACAGGAAGTTTATATGTAAACAGAAGCTGTAATCAGACCCCTGACCTCCTCTGAGCTTTCAACCTAGTGTTTCCACAGAGGGATTAACCCCAAATACCAACTTGCTCTCAGAGGCAAAATTGTTCCTGAGGCGGGTATCTCCAAAGGGTTTTCTTCTCTCTCTGCTTTCTCATTCACCCTGCAAATAAGTCTCCTCAAAGGGAGGCTTAAGGGCAGCCGCTGGAAAGCAAATTGCCAGGCAGGCTGGAGCCAGAACGATACTTAGAATTCTCTGGGCCCTTGAGCCCCTTCCTCTGTCTTCCCACCAGTTGGCCAAATGGTGTGGTCAGGTCACTTTCCAGATCCACGAGTGCTATGGGAAAGTGCCAGGTTGCCTGGTGTGTGTGTGTGTGTGTGTGTGTGTGTGTGAGCCCATCTCTGGGTTCACACATTGAGAGTCTTGTGGATTGCTGGACCTCACCCTGGCTGCCCAGGGCTTCTCAGGGAGGGGTTGTGGGGGCAGGTGGACATTCAAATTTCCCTCCCAGGGGAGACAGGGACAATAGTACCGGCCTGCTGGATAGAACCAACACTGTGTGCCTACACAGGAAACACTTGCGAGTCATTCTGTTTTATTCTCCGCTGCAAGTCTTATGAGGTCCACTCAGGAGGGAACACTTTGAACCCGGCATCAGGCTCTGGACTGGATTCCAAGTTAGTCTAAAAACAGAACTATCCCCAGTCCCCTACTTGCTGGGCAGAATGGCTGAAAAGAGTGGGTTCTCACTTCTGCCCGCTTGTCCTCCCATTGGGTCCCCACACTGCCTGACCCAAGGCCCAGACAACACTAGGAGATTTTCTTATGGCAGAACATCCTCTCCCCACCTGGCCCCAACAAGTTCTCACCGGAGAGACAAAGTATCTGTACCTTAAAGGCTCCATGTAACATGTCCAGAAATTTCCCATGTTATTAAGAAGGGGTGGGGGTGGGGAAAGGGCCCAGTGAGACTACTTACTTAATCGCTCCTAACAGCTGTGGAAAGTTTGATGCAGCAGGAGCACCCAGACAGAAAATTAAAAAACTAATAAAGTCCTCAGTGTGGGGGCGCTGGCATCAGGACAGCTTTACTTCTCCAGACACCTAATAAAGAGACATTCCGGGACACTAACTCATAAGGGAAATCTGCAGGGGTCATCGGGAACAGTGGAGAGCGAACCATGGAAACACAGCAGTCACTCACATTGCTGTGGGGAAGGTTCTTTGGCTTCTCCTCTTCCCCTCCTCCCCTCCCGTCCCTTTTCTCCCATTTAGAAAGATGACAGGGTGCTCAGGACCAAAAGAAAGGCCACAAAACGGGTGATTCCAGGAGTCCTTGATATAGAAACCTAGCTTTCAAGGGCTGAATGAACATGTGGCTGATGTTTGACACCTCCAGTGTTTGAGGGACAGGAGGTGATGGTCACTGCAGAGGGCATTGAGACTGGAAGGTGGTTTGGCTTCTGGAGGGGGCAGAGAAAGGGGGTTTTGAGAAGCGAGGTTTCTCCAGCTAGATTTCACGAAGCGCCTTCCTTACGGCAGGTAAAGAAATGTGGAATTTTCTCCTGGGGACACTTGGTCATTTTAGATCTGAGTTTCTTGTAGTCTGCTAGGTTATGGGGTTGCTGGTTGAGAATTTTGGTTTTGAGGGGGCATTTATGTTATTGTGACTTGACTCTCAAGTCAGGCTGTGTCCACTTGAAGAAAAAATAAATGGTGACTTTGAACATTCGGCTGAACTATCAGTCAGTTGTGGAGAGATTTCATTGAGCTGGTGCTACCTGTCTTCTCACACATACAACATACAGGTGTGAAAGATGGAATGAAGCAGTCTGTTTAAAAAAGAGAGTAGGTCGGGGGCAGTGGCTCACACCTGTAATCCCAGAATTTTGGGAGGCTGAGGCGGGAGGATTGCTTGAGCCCAGAGGTTTGGGACCTGCCTGGGCAACATAGCGAGACCTTGTCTCTACAAAAAGTAAAAATGTTAGCTGGGTGTGGTGTCCCAACTACTCAAGAGGTTGAGGCAGAGGGATTGCTTGAGCTCAGGAGGTGGAGGCTGCCGTGAGCCATGATCGTGTCACTGCACTCCAGTTTGGGCGATGGAGTGAGACCCTGACTCAAAAATAAATAAATAGACGAACAAATAAGAGCGTAAGAAAGAAAGGGGTGGCGCAATATTCCAGCCGTCAGCCGTTTGTAATCTGGAACCCAGCAGTGAAAACCTGTTCCTTTGGATACCCCATCCACAGCAGTGGTTACAACTGTGAATGTTACATTTGCTTTAGAAGAAAACAGTTTCTGAGTATCACATGTTCTCACTCATAAGCGACCTTGAACAATTACCCTAACACTATAAGAGAATGATTGGCAGTATTGGGAAACTGCCAGCAGAGGGGTGGGGAAGTGGGACTGGCTGTAGTGGGAACCTGCCTGGGGAAGGGGGGCACACCTCATTAACAAGGGTACCTGCATAATGAACATTTGTATACCTGCCTGAATTGTACCCCGCATCTTAAAATAAAAAAAAAACTAAAAGACAAAAAAGAAGAATACAGTTTCATGTTGTGCAGATTTGTGAAAGGTCTTTTCCACACTGACCTGGAGGGAGTCCTTGCACAGATTCTCTGAGGTCTCGTGGTGTGCAGGAAAGAGGACAGGAGAAAGGGATTTGGGCCCAATCCCAGCTCTGTAGCTAACGGGCTTAGATTGCTTGGACAGGTCACTGGCCCCCTGCAGGCCTCAGTTTCTTGTCCTGTAGGATGAGGGGAATGGAACATGACTTCTAAGGCTCCTGCCTACTCCCGCCTACTGTGACTCTGTGAGGTTAGAAGGCTGGTCTCCACATTGGTGTTCCTGGCTCTCCTGTGTCAGAGAGAGTGCTTTCCCCTGGCTTTTTGCTGAGTTGTGGCTTGGCAGAGGCAGACTGCAGCCCTTGGGTGTGATGCAGGAGAGTCTGTGGTTATGTGAGCAAAATGAAATATGGACTTTTGAGCTCCTAACGTCCAGCAACCCTTTCTTGGTCTTTTCTGTTTCTCTGTGGGTTTCCTTCTTCCTTTTTTTCATTAAAAAATAAGTTTTTTCTTCCATAAGAACAGTCCCACATTTAAGAAAAGAACACTGCTGCTATGGGGCAGGCATGGGCTGCCTTCTAGTAGGTGTGTTTTTCTGACAGAGGCCCGGGAGGTTGTGGCTCATTCTGGAAGAATCTAGACCAGTGCTTCTCAAGATTCAAAGTCCATAAGGATCACTCGAGAGTCTGGTTAAATCCAGATTCTGATTCAGTAAGTTTGAGGTGGGACATGGGATTCTGTGTTTCCAGTGAGCTCCCAGGCGATGCTGGCCCACAGACCACACTTTTACCAACAAGGCTAATTGGTCCCAATCCCGACCTTCCCTCTAGAGAGCAGAACTCACAGGGTGGGCACACTGTACCCAAGCTCTCCACACTAGGGTTTTTTAGGATTTCCAGTTCTGCTTCCACTGCAGTGGCAAGATCATGGCTACTGCAGCCTCTACCTGTTGGGCTCAGGTGATCCTTCTGCCTCAGCCTTCCAAGTAGCTAGGACTATAGGCATGTGCTACCACACCTGGCTAATTTTTTAAATTCATTGTAGAGATGAGGTCTCACCATGTTGCCCAGGCTGGTCTCAAACTCTTGGACATAGGCAATCCTCTTAGCTCGGCATCCCAAAATGCTGAGATTACAGGCATGAGCCACCACACCTGACAGGGTCAGCTCTTGATATAGGGAACGTATCCCCTGGAAGCCTGGTCTGTCACAATCTGGCTGCGAATTGGACTTTATGGAGGTTTTTCCTTTTGCTATCTGACAATCGTGTGATTTTTTTTTCTTTTTTCTTTTCTTTCTTTTTTTCTTGCATTGAGAGAAGAAAAATTGGACTGTGGGGTGAGGAAGAACAATAAGTGCCTCAATTAATTAGAAAGCTATAGTATTGAATTAAATAAGCTCCGTACTGTGGCTCATTAACAGCATCCTATTACTTAGCAAGTCGAGAACTAGTGTTTCAGTCAAATAAAGAAATGTAAATCATTTAATACACCTTTCTTAATTGAGCTGCACACCAGGGGCACCCTCCTAATGGTATTATGGCACCAATGACCTCATTAGGAGAGAAGAGCTGCTTTTATGACAGGTTTTGGAAATTAAAATGGCAGAGAGCTGTCCTTCAGGAGGACTGACTCTGGGCTGGGCTGGGCTGAGCCATGAGCAGGGGCCGGAAGGGCACACAGGGACTGGGGACTGAATGCAAGATGGTGATCCCTGTCTGGTCTGACCCTGACTTGGGGGATGAGATCTGGACTCATTCTTCATGTGTATATTTTTGGCCAAGAACGTAAGCCCCAGTGACTCTTGTGCTTCTAGTGTGTATACGTTCCACTGGGGAGGCTTGTTAGAAATTCAGGTTTCAGGGTGCCACCCTAGGATTCTGACCCAGGAAGTGTAGACTGGGCTCCGACCCAACCTTGCTTGTTATAGGGCCTCTGGGCAACTCCCATGCGAGAAACTCAAAGATGCTGCTTCAAGAAACATTGTCAAGAACTTCCCAGTGACTTCAGTCAAAACCCAGCTGCCTGTATTGCAGCTTCCTCCCTCCCTGGGGGTTTGAATCTTTCCAAAGAATAGATTAAATGAGACTTACTTGGCTTGCATCTTCAGACACAGTAAAGCTACCATCTTCCTTTTCTCTCTGCGTAGCCTGCTTTGGTGGGTTCAAGGGGTTGAGCAGCTGCGCAAACTGGGTTGACTGTTAGCTGGGACGCTCACTTGCCCTGTGACATCGGGCAGGGTATTGTATCCTTGGGGTGCCGTTTCCTCAACTCAAAATGTGCACAGTCTGGTGGCACTTGTAGAGTGTGTGGACATGCTTTTGATCAAGACACTGTCTTTTTTGCAGCTCCGTTTGCTTATCTGTAAAACGAGAATGTTGCACTTAACGTATGGCTTTGGTGAGTCTGAGTAGGAACTGGGCTTCTCTTTCTGGCAGTTTTTTATGGTTTCCTTCCCTATAGTAACAAGAACTTCAATCAACCTCCAGATTTTGTGTAAATGTTGAATTTATTGCAATGGTTTTGCAGAGCGTTCCAGTTTTTGGGGTTGATGATTACTGTGGTTTTCTCAGAGATCATTGTGCCTTCTCAAAAGACTTTTCCTTGCTGGTCCTGTGAACTGCATGGAGGCTAGACGTTTCTGCTTTCTCGGTTGTTCTGTGGAAGAGGGAGCAGACGCATTCTGTGTTCCCCACGGGGCAGAAGAAACATCAGCTGATAGACGCGTGAGGAGACAAAATTGGGCTTAGTCTGAGAAGCGTACCTGATCATCAGAATGACCTTCCGATCCCAAACCTTTGCTGGCCTTACGTGGCCTATCACATTGTACTCGGCTTCTCTATTTGGCCTTCAGTGTCCCCCATCATCTGGCTTTAGCAGGCATTGTTAATCCTGTCTTCTCTCTCTAAGCAACTTAGATAGTGTGACCTGGATTCACTTTTGTGGTGCTCACTCTCCAGTCTGCCTTTCCACCCAGAACCTCTCTGCATTTTCATCAACCTGCAGGGCATCTCCAGCGGACTACCTTGTCATCACTGCACATTCTAAATGTCCTTGTGCCCATCCATCAACTTTCCCTTAGCCTTACTGCTCTTCTTTCTATCTCTGTTTCTGTTTTATGGAAGCATGATTTAGGCTTAGGGACTCAAAATAGATTGGAAGATCCTGATCTTCCTCATTGTGTCAACGGATCTTTCTCTAGGACCCTGGCTTTGAAATATCTCAGAGTTTAATAATCGCAAGAAATCTTTTCCAGTTCTTATAGCTCATTCTCCTTCTAAATCAACAATAAAACTTTTCTAGGTTTTATAGTTTATGGGTCTCAAGGTAGGGAAGAATGGTTTGTTACTAGCAGACATGTGAATGGGTTTGTAGACAGTGTAAACCAAGTGTAAAATCCATGGTATGTAGATGCCCTAGAAACTTGCATATGTCTGCTTTCATTAAGAAATGTGCAAATTAGTTGGGTGTGGTGGCACACGCCTGTAGTTCCTGCTACTTGAAAGGCTGAGGCAGAAGAATCGCCTGAGCCCAGCGGGCTGAGGCTGCAGTGGCCGTGAGTGTGCCACGGCACTCCAGCCTGGGTGACAGAGTGAGACTCCAACTGAAAAAAAAAAAAAATGTGAACTACAGCAAAAATTTTTTTGGCTTGAAAAAAGAAAAGAAACGTACAGCCTCTAGAATGAGCAAAGTTATTGTCCTGATCAACTTTGCACTATTAACACATGCCGGGGGTATGTTTCTTAAGTTATTATTATAAGTGTATGACCTTTCTGGGTTGTCAAAGACAGTGACCTAAAGTCTCCCATTACTAATTCATTTTTATCCATTTCTCCCTGAATTTCTTTGAGTTCTTGCTTTATTTATTTTTATTCTATATAATGTGACATATAAAAGTTCATGAGAATTGTTTATTTGTTGTTCACTTTGTCATATTTATCTAAATTTCACTTAAGTCTTTCACGTTAAATTCTACCTTGGTACAAAATATTTTGATCCTGATTTCTTTATGTATTTGTGCATATAATGTATTTGTTAGCTTACTTGTTCTTTTTCTAATACTTTTCTTCCCTTGCTTAGGTCTGTATCTTGAGATAGCCTACTGATAAGTTTAGTTTTCAAATATGAAGTTTAAGCCATTTACATTTATGGTCATAGTTACAACATTTCTTTTTATTTCACGTTAAGTTGTTTATGATTTCTGGTTTTTACAAACATGTTCTCTTTTCTTGCTTAAAATTGTGTTAGCTATGTTGTTTGTACTTCTGTTCCATTAATGATATGGAAAGTATAAGTCCTCTTTTAAAATTCTACTTGGATTGCCTTGAATCTTTTAAAAACATGATTTTCTAATTGTTTAAAAATGCTATTGACTGTAAAGTTAAGAAACAAACACACTTTTCTTTCCTCCTTATTCCTTATTTCACTCAGTTTCCTGTTTTATTAATTTAATTTTGGATTTTAGATTCAGGGGTTGCTATTTTTTCAACATTTTGCTTTATGAAAACCTTCAAATATACAGAAAGTTTAAAGAATTTTACAGTAAGCACTTTTTTTTTTTTTTTTTTTGGAGTTGGAGTCTCACTCTGTCACCCAGACTGGATGGAGTGCAGTGGCCACTCCCGGCCATTGCAGCCTCGACCTGCTGGGCTCCTGCGACCCTTTTGCCTCAGCCTTCCAAGTAGCTGGAACTACAGGCACATGCTACCATGCCCGGCTAATTTTTGATTTATTGTAGAGATGAGGTCTCGCCAAGTTGCCCGGGGGGGTCTCAAACCTGCGGGCTCAGGCAATCTACTCACTTCAGCCTCCCAAAGCGCTGGGATTACAGGCTGAGCCACTGAGCCTGGCTAACACTTCTAGACCTACCATCTGTTTCTGCCATTTTACGACATGTCCTTTGTCATGTGCTTATCTATCCATCGTTCTATCCATCTACTAATCTGTCTTTAAAAAAATTTCAAGCCGGGCATGGTGGCTCATGCCTGTAATCCTAGCACTTTGGGAGGTGGAGGTGAAAGGATTGCCTGAGCCCAGGGGTTCAAGATCAGTCAGGGCAACTTGGCAAGACCACATCTCTACAATAAATAAAAAAATTAGCTGGGCGTGGTGGCGCGTACTTGTGGTTCCAGCTACTTGGAAGACTGAGGTGGAAAGCTCACCTGAGCCCAGCAGGTTGAGGCTGCAGTGGCCGTGAGCAGCACGCACGACAGAGTGAGACGCCAACTCAAACAAACAAACAAACAAGTAAATAAATTTTCAAAGCAAATTGAAGATATCAATCACTATAGTTTGGATATTTGACTCCTCCAAATCTCATGTTGAAATTTGATCCCAGTGTTGGAGGTAAGGCCTAATAGGAGGTATTTTGGGTCAAGGGGGTGGATCCCTCAGAAATAGGGTAATGCCCTGCTTGTACATTGTGGAGTGAGTGTGTTCTCACTCCATTAGTTCCCTAGAGAACTGGTTGTTAAAAAGAGCTAGGCATCTTCCTCCCATTCCTCTTGTTTCTGCTTTCACCATGAATCTCTACACACTGACTCCCCTTCGCTTTCTGCCAAGAGTGGAAGCAGCTTGAGGCTTTCATCAGAGGCCCAGTCTTCTAGCCAGCAGAATCGTGAGTCAAATAAATCTTTTTTCATTATAAATGATCCAGTCTCAGGCCGGGCTCGGTGGCTCAGCCTGTAATCCCAGCACCTGGGGAGGCTGAGTTGAGTGGATTGCCTGAGCCCGCAGGTTCGAGACCCACCCAGGCAGCTTGGCGGGACTTCGTCTCTACAATAAATCAAAACAGTTAGCCAGGTGTAGTGGCATGCACCTGTAGTTCCAGCTACTAGGAAGGCTGAGGCGGAAGGATCACCAGAGCCCAGCAGGTCGAGGCTGCCGTGGCCAGGAGTGTGCCACTGCACTCCAGCCTGGGTGACGCAGTGAGACTCCAACTCAAACAAAACAAAAAATAATAAAATAAATGATCCAGTCTGAGGTATTCCTTTTATAGCAAATGGACTGCACAGGTAACTTTGACTAGAGTTTAATAATTGCTTCTAGATTTTTTTTCCTTTGAGGTAAAATTTACAACAATGAAATGCACAATTTTGAAGTATATATTAATTTAATTTTGACAAATGTATATCAGACATTTAATACTATTTTCTCTTTCAAGTTTTTTGTTTTGCATTTTGAAATATTTTTTACAACCATACTTTAAAAATTATTTAGACAATGTTTAAGTGATTTTAATAATTACCATGAGTTCCATTTCATCAGAACTTCCTAATTTTTTTTTGGCTCATTTCTTACTTGCCTAGAGTAGGAGTTAAGTGATTTTTTAAAGAAGAATGTAAGTGATGTACCTTAGGACTCCCTGAGTGGTTGAAGTTTTATTTTAAAAATTTAAAGCAATATAATAATTTCTTTCAGATATGAATGGGAACTTGAATGAGTTTAGAATTCTTTTTTTTTTTGAGTCAGAGTCTCAGGCCTAGGCTGGAGTGCAGTGGCATGCTCACGGCCTCTGCAGCCTCGACCTGCTGGGCTCAGGCGGTCCTTCTGCCTCAGTCTTCCAAGTAGCTGGAACTACAGATGCAAGCCACCATGCCTGGCTTATTTTTTGTAGAGATGAGTTCTCACCAAGTTGCCCAGGCTGGTCTTGAACCCCTGAACTTAGACAATCCTCTCGCCTTGGCTTCCAAAGTGCTGGGATTACAGGTTTGAGCCACCGTGCCTGTCCTTAAAAATGTAAAGAAATATAATAATTTCTTTCACACATGAATGGAAACTTGAATGAGTTTAGAATTCTTGACTGACAGGCAACCTTTTGCACTCAAAACTACAGACCTTTATCTATTGTCACCCGATGTTTAACATTATAGGATCTGAGGCTAGCCAGCTTGATATTTCTACATTTGTAGGCAATCTGACCTTTTTTCTGCCTAGATAATTATAAAATTCTTCTATTGTTTTTGAGCTTGGACACATTTAGTAGTTGAAGTCTTTGAGGTAATTTTGCTGGGGACTCAGTGAGACTTTTTGATCTGCAAGTATATAATTTTATTCAGTTGTGGTAGAAGTTGGTAGTGGTGCCTCCAAATCCGTATTTCCCCTCTTAAAAACAATTCTTGATAATCATATGGACACATAACTGTTTAGAATAAAAACGATATTTCCCAGCCTCCCTTAAGGTTAGTTTCTCATCTGTCACCAGCAACTCACCTTGATACTTGTGGATACATCAGCTCAGGAAAGTTTTCTTCTTTTATATATTTTTATTTTTTTTAATTTATTCTGGTTTCCCCCCCTCCAGGGACATTTTAAAAATCTGTGTTTCTAGCCGGGCTCGGTGGCTCAGCCTGTAATCCCGCGCCTTTGGGAGGCTGAGGTGAGTGGATTGCCTGAGCCCGCGGGTTCGAGACCCACCTGGGCAGCAAGACCTCATCTCTACAATAAATAAAAAAAAAAAAATCAGCCGGGTGTGGTGGCGCATGCCTGTAATTCCGGCTACTTGGAAGGCTGGGGCGGAAGGATCGCCGGAGCCCAGCAGGTCGAGGCTGCGGTGGCCGGGAGCGGCCACTGCACTCCAGTCTGGGCGACAGAGTGAGACTCCAACTCAAAAAAAAAAAAATCTGTGTTTCTGTATTATCTCTTCTTTGAACGCAACATTTTTTTCTCTCATTTATTTTAACCACTTTGTTTTTTGTCTCCTTATTCCATGCAATTTTTCTAGATTCCCTGCTGAATCACTCATTTTTACTTTCTGCAGTACCCAGTCTAATCTTTTTTGCTTTGAGTTAAAATTTTAGCTTGCGATTTCTGTTTTAGTTTCCTTAACTCTTGTAACTTCTTTACCTCCTCTGAGCCAGTGCCTTTTTTCAGGACTGCCTTTGTTTCTCACCTTTCATCATTTGATTTATCTTCTTGAATTTTCATGGAAACCCAAATCTGAGTTTCTGAATTTTTTTTTTAAATGCTGTAATTAACGTTTGTTTTTAAAAATATATTGTTTGAGTTTTTTTTGTATTTTGAGCCTAGACTTTCTGTCTTTTATAATTCTTTTCTTTTCTTTCTTTTCTTTTTTTTTTTTTTTTTTTTTAGTTGGAGTCTCACTCTGTTGCCCAGACTGGAGTGCAGTGGCCGCTCCCGGCCACTGCAGCCTCGACCTGTTGGGCTCCGGCGATTCTTCCGCCTCAGCCTTCCAAGGAGCTGGAACTACAGGCGCGCACTACCACGCCCAGCTATATAATTCTTATGTTGGTTTTCCTGTATTTACAAGAAATCAGAAAATACATAATTACTTGTGGTATTTGTTCATAAATAATGTGAATAGAGTTTTTGAATGGAAGTGCATTTGTATTGCTACTTAAGAGGTGCAGCAGATGGAAGGGCATAGAGAAGAAACTGGAGTCAAGGGCAGACAACAGGGAAGGAGGCAGAGAGCAGGAGCTGGAATCACCGCAGGCTGGGGGAGAAGACGGGATCCTTGCCTATAACATCGTTCTCTGCAACCGTGAAGCTGCCAGGTCCTGTGCTGACTTTCTGAACTTCGTTTTCTACCTGCCTGACTTCTGAACTAGGTTGAGGCTGTGTTTGCTTTCTTCTCCTTCTGTTAGTTGTTGTCCACAATGTGAAATTCACTTTCTTGCCCTTTTTGCTTAATGGAGTCATCGTGCTTATTCTGGGACTCCGCCTGCTGCTGCTTTCAAAGACTCCTGTCTGTAGCCAGTGCAAGACATGGCCTTCTCATCTACCACACACAGCACGCCCTCGGGCCCTCCAAACTTTACTGCTGAAGGGCCCTGTGGTTTGGTGGGGATCTCACAGTGTTTCTGCCACGTATTTCCTGACACCACTGCGATTTCTCAAGACGAATTGCTGCAAGCCTGTCCTCTGTGTCTCCCTTCCTCTGGTCACCTCTGAACCGTATGGAACACGCTGACACCAAGCTTTACATCAGGTCAAAGGCGCACGTGTCCAGGTGCCAAAGTTTTAGTACTTGTTCTCCCTTCC
This sequence comes from Cephalopachus bancanus, assembly GCA_027257055.1. Classification (NCBI taxonomy): domain Eukaryota; kingdom Metazoa; phylum Chordata; class Mammalia; order Primates; family Tarsiidae; genus Cephalopachus; species Cephalopachus bancanus. Next base: position 699,367 of record JAPVLO010000546.1, on the reverse strand, counting down.
ACCAAAACCTGCTCTCTTTTATTTTTCTCTGGATCATTTCAGAGGGGATCTTGGGTAGAGGAAGTTGAACATTTAACTGCAATGCCTTTTTATTCAGAAGTCTATAGAAGGTAACCTTTAAGAATTTTCTTATTGTGAGCGTATATATTGTATGCTATAAATTGATTAAAAACAACCTAAGCCAGGTGTGGTGATGTGTGCCTCTATTCCCATCTATTTGGGAGGCTGAGGCAGAAGGATCACTTGAAAATTTATAAATAACCTCACTAATCATCAAAGAAGTGCAAATTAAAATCACATTGAGATGCCACCTAACTCCAGTCAGGATGGCTTTCATCAGTAACTCAAAAAACAACAGATACTGGAGAGGATGTGGGGTAAAGGGAACACTTCTACAATGTTGGTGGGAATGTAAACTAGTACAACTCTTGTGGAAAACATAGTGGCAATTTCTATCCCCCCTCTGGGAATATACCCAGAGGAATTCAAATCACTCTATAATAAAGATACCTGCACACACATGTTTATTACAGCATTATTCACAATAGCAAAGTCATGGAACCAACCGTACTGCCCATCAAAAATGGACCAGATAAAGAAAATGTTGTACATTTACACGATGGAATATTATGCAGCCATAAAGAAAGACAAAATTATGAACTTTGCAGCAACCTGGATGGAATTAGTCTATAATACTCAGTGATTTATCACAGAAACAAAGATCTGAGTACCACATGTACTTACACATAAGTGGACCCTGAACGTTTATCATAATACTATAAGAAAGGGATTGGCAGTAGTGGGACACTTTCAGGGGAGGGGGGTGGGTACATAACACCAATAAGGGTACCCACACTTTACCTGTATGATTACCACGTATGTACCTAACCCTCATTTGTACTCCACATCTTTAAAACAAAAAATTTAGTAAAATAAAATAAATATACTATGTATATTTGCCTATAAATATTACAAGATGTATTACTAAAAATAAACTTTTTGGACCTTAAAAAAATTTGTAAATAAATAAAACCCAATAAGTCTTTGTAGCAGAGGAGCTAGAGATGCAAGACCTAAACCTGAACCCTGATTCAGTCACTTACATATCATGTGATCTTGGCCATGTGATCTTCAGTTTACTCATCTATAAAATGAGGGTATTACCTTGCATTGAATAAGATCAAGTATGCAAATACATTTTTTTTAAAGTTCTTAAAAGCTAAAAAAAAAAAAGAGAGAGAGATGGCAGTTATCCTTGTGGTTTTTTTTTCTTTCTCTTTTTGCTTCTCATAGGCTGAGCCCATCATATGGAAAGTATTTAATAAATGCTTGTTGGCTAGTCATTTGAAGTGATCATCCAGAAAATACTGAAGAATAACCAAGGAGACAACAAGAAGTGACAAAGTAACTGAATACATTATTACTACCTTCTTTTATATTTATGTTTATAAGCTTTCTTTGAACCTATGTTATTATCTACCTAGAGAGAGCCAGATTTCAGTAACCATTTTTATATTTCTTCTCTAATCCTTCCTTCTAACCCTCTCTTAACACTTAAAGTTTATTGTAAAAAGGTGTTCTTTTAGGGACCTTTTAAAATAAATGTAATTATCTATGACTCAGTGTCACTTTTAAAGTTGTCCCTTGATACTTTGTGGAGGTTACAAAAGTTATTTAATTTCCAAAAGTTCTTGAAAGTCCTCCAATACATTCAGGCAGGGAGGGAATGGTCAGGGTACAGGGTGTGCGAGGGAACCGCACTGTGACTTGGCCCGTATCATTTATTATGGGCAATCTAACAGGTGCGTAAATAACTCCTCCTGGGAGGTTTTCCACTCAGCTTCCCAGAATGGCTTCATTTCAATATCCAGCAGTGATGCTGTATTCTCAGAATTGGATTAGCTAAGCACGGGGCAATGTAAAATCCACTAGAGTGATCCAAAGGAAAGACTTGCTTCTATATCAGCAGCATTAGTGTCAAGTAGGCTTTCGTTTATTAAAAATGGTAGGATTCATCAACTGATAGAAAAGTTCAGTTTTTTGGCCAGGCACAGTGGCTCATGCCTGTAATCCCAGCACTTTGGGAGGCGTAGGCAAGAGGATTGCCTGAGCCCAGGGGTTCAAGGCCAGCCTGTGCAATTTGGTGAGATCTCATCTCTACAATAAATCAAAAAATTAGCCAGATGTGGTGGCATGTGTCTGTAGTCCCAGCTACTTGGAAGGCTGAGGCAGAAGGATGGCCTAGTCCAGCAGGTCGAGGCTACAGTGGTTGTGATTGTGCCACTGCACTCCAGTCTGGGCAACAGAGAGAGATTCCAACCTCCTTCCTCAGCAAAAAAGAGAAGTCCAGTTCTTTGAAGTGCAGATATACATTTTATGCTGTGTCGCTCGGTCCTACATATATATAATTTTGAGGACTTATTGAGTGTGAGACCCTTTGTCGAGTGTTGTGGAGATTGAAGACATGTGTGAGACCCAGCCTTGGTTTTGGAAATTCACTCATTTGTTGGAAGACAGAGACTCATGTGTCATCCCACTGTCGGACAGATTAAGAAATTAGGAGTGCAAGAAAAATGCTGTTGTGGTAGAAAGAAAATGTGAGCCGGGCTTGGTGGCTCAGCCTGTAATCCCGCGCCTTTCGGAGGCTGAGGTGAGTGGATTGCCCGAGGCTGTGGATTCGAGACCCGCCTGGGCAAGTCGGCGAGACCTCATCTCTACAATAAATCAAAAAATTAGCCGGGTGTGGTAGCGCGCGCCTGTAGTTCTGGCTACTTGGAAGGCTGAGGCGGAAGGATCGCCCAAGCCCAGCAGGTCGAGGCTGCGGTGGCCGGGAGCGGCCACTGCACTCCAGTCTGGGCGACAGAGTGAGACTCAACTCAAAAAAAGAAAAAAAAAATGAGAGAAAGAAAATGTGAAGGTGCTTCTTTGTAGAAAAAGAATTCAAACCAGACATTCTTGCATTTATTATTACATAGACAATTGTTGAATGGCAATTTGGTTTCCTGCACTATGCTCTGAGCATTTAGATAGGATCAATTTTGGTTCTGTAGTTATTTATAGAAGAATAATGTTCAACAGGCAGAAAAAACAAAAGAGGGCAGTCTGGGGGTAGGACTTGAGTTGAGGCCTTCAGACTACTCGACAGGCCCAAGAAATGGGGAGAAGTCCAGTATGGCTCTGACTCAATATGCATGTGTCGAACTCAGGATGGGTTGTGGGCATAGTGAAAAGGGAAGGCTGGAAGACAGAAAAACTGCAGAGAGATCTCAAGGCCCAACGAAGGAACAATAAGTATTACTTCTAAAACACATTTTGACGAATTGAGTAAATCTATGTTTATCAGGACTGCTCCCTTATAGGTCTAGCAGTTGGAATTGCACTGGACTGGAATCAGACCAAACTTTGAATTTGAGCTGAAAGTTTTTTCTCACACTTTATCTCAGGGTTCTCACATCTGAGAATATTAGATCACCTGGATGCTTGTTAAAACACAGATTGTGTGTCCCCAGAGTTTTTGACTCAGTAGGTCTTGGGTGGGGCCTGAGAATTTGAATTTCTACCAACTTCCCAGATGCTGCTAATGGGGGATATTTTGAGAGCTTCTACTAGATCTTATTTTGCCCTGGGGCAGACCCTGCCGGATGCTTCCCTAACAACCATCTCCTCTTCCCTGCCAACAGTCCTGAGTTGTTCTTACAGCACAGAAAGATTCTTTGATTTCAGGGTTAGGTTTTTTTTCCTACCTCAGTGCCAGAAGACGAATGATAATGGGTCTAAGCAGTCATGGTCATCTCAGTTCTCTTGGCCACTGATTGATCTGAGGGTGAGCTTTGTGTCCTAACTTATAGACTTGGGCTTCGGTTATATGCCTGAATTTTTGAAGGTCTTAATTTCTAACTAAACAGAAATTATGGAGCAATATTAGAAATCTTCCAAAAAATGCAAATAGACCCAGATGCTCCCTTTTTTGGTTAAGCAGGATTTTTTGAGTAGATAGAAAAGCTCCCACAGTGGGAGGGGACCCGAGGGGGTTGCCCGATCCAGATTCTTTTATAAGCTGATCTTCATTTCTGACTTTGATCATCTTTGTCCAGCCAGCCATTCATCACAGTTGGCCCCTCCCAGCTCTGCTACATCAAGCTGTCCAGATGAGTCCACATTTACTGAAGAGACCAGTCCCCCAATCACACTAATATGTATGTCTATTATCCCATTGACTGTGACAATGGGGTAAACTAGTAAAACCTAGTGGTTTACTCATTTATTTATCCATTTGTTTGGCACTTTTAAATGTAATGTTCTATGTGCTATGGTGATATCAATAGCAACCCTCTCTATTTGGAAGGTTACTTATTCAGAGTTTATAAAGCCCTTTCAAAGTGTCAGGGTCTGGAGACTGAGCTGTAATGCAAAGCTGCAATGCAAAGCACAATCAGAGCATGCTGTTAAAATATGCTTATTTCAATTACTATTATATGTTAACATTGTGACGTGCATATGGACATATGCATTATTGCTTGTATCTTATTACTGCTTTCTGGATGGGAATCTTGACCCTCCATCTTAACGTGTTTTTAGTCTTACATCAGTAGCAAGGTAAGAAATTAATTTGGTGTGCTATTTTCCTTCTGTATTCCTAAGCCTGAATTATACCCCACATCTTTAAAATAAAACTTTTTTTAAAAGAGAGAAGGAATTCTGAGCTTTATTTGTCTATTCTGAGCTTTACTTGAATCACTGCTGTCAGCCACCTGACTTCCGATTGTCCTTCATTTATTATTTAAGTAATTAATTCCACCCTCATCTACTGAACAGAGTCCACCTAAATTTGGTACTTTGGGGTAAGTAGACATGAGTAAGTTCAGGACTGTGTCCTAAGGTGCTTACCATACAGTCAAAGAGATGAGACATGCACGAATGACTGAAATACAACGCATCCATCAAATGGTAAGTCTACTAGGAAGAGAGTAGGTAGGAAATCAGAGGAGAGGGCAAGGGTGTATGCTAGGAGAATCAAAGAAGGCTTCATGCTTTATGTGGAGGGACTTGTGCACTGGATTGTCAAGGATCCAGCAGGATTTGGGAACTTTGATCAAATCGAAGATTGTGGAATAAAGGATGGAGAAAAAGCTGTCTTCACTCTGTGCCTGGGAGACCCCCAAACAGACTTGTTGAGATTAGGATAACACTTATCAACCAGGTCAAATCTGTTATGCCGACGCAAAAGGACTGTGGCAAATATCAGGGTTTGTCTTTAATAGCTCTTTCACCAAAAAGCTCATCTGCAGTGGCTTGACAATCTTTTGTGTAGAGGTTTGGGTGGGATGGTTTGCACGTTTACAGGGAGGGGGTTACCTATGTACCTTCTCAGGAATGGAGACAAGCTGAATTCACTGGCACTTGGAAAATGCCCGTAGATTCTTGGCTCGGGAAGTGTTTGGGATGCATTTATAGAACGCTGTTTCTTTTCCTATAGCACAAAGAAGTGACAGGAGGAGGAGGAGGGGTGATCACACAGCTAAATAGTGCTCAGTACTTCAAACCAGCCCCTTTGAGTTACCCAAGTGTATGACGTGCTTCCCCACCCCCAAGTTATGAGCAGCTGAACCGAATTAAAAAAACAGCACCTCGGTTGCTGCGACCTGGCCTGCCAAATTCTCAGCTGGCGTGAGTTTTTATAGCTCCGTTATAAACCCCTGAAAAGTGAGGCATATAATGGAAACATTGACATAACCTGAACGCCTAGAAGAGGCTTGTGCCACTCAAATTATCCTTATGTCTCATTGGCCCATTTCTCTCCCTCCCTGGCAGGACATGCTGCAGTGGCTTTGCCTGACTGTCCCAGGGGCTGGGGGTTCGAAGCTGGGGCTTGCTGGGGAATAATGAGACAGTGTCTGCTGGTGGGAAGCCCCCTGTTCCATACATACTAGCCCCTCCCTTTTGCCTTTCTTTCCTTGTTCTCCCCTTGCACCACCTCCCCTCACCCCCTCCATCCCTCCACCCCCCCAAAAAAGGCAGAACAGTTCAGTTGGTTGTAAAAATTAATGAGTTCAGATACAGACTTGCCTTATTCCGGTCCAGCTGCGTAACCAGGGCGATTCCAACCAGCATTCTAGACGCTGACATCAGCTCCACACCCCGGCACAATGCTGCTCTGTTTGATCTCAGAAACAGATCAGGCTCCTGGGCTTTATACATCCTGCTTCCTCCCTACGTAAACTCATTTTATTACCCACCGGGAGAGTGCATCTCCACTGCTGTCTCCCCAGGGCAGCCAATACCAGAGGATCAGGCCCTACAGCTGACTCTTCTTCTACCAGCCAGACACTTTGATTCAGTTTTCTGGTCCTCTTTGAGGTTTCTCCCTCACCCCCAGGCATTGACAACTGGTGGAGGATGCTGGTGATAACGATTTCACCACTTTTCATTTGCACGGCACTGCACAATTTTCAGTGTGCTTCTCTGTCTCTTGTTTGATCTGTGGCCCACGACCACCCTGGGAAGTGGAGGTGGCATATCCACCCTATGGATGAAGAAAACATGGTGGAGCTGATGAGGACATAGCCAGGAATGAATTCCAGGGTCCTTGACGCCTAGTCCAAAGTTCATTTCATGGTCCCAGGGTGTTGACCTCTTGCTGTGGGTATCAGGCAAGGTAGATTTAGTTTCTGAGCTAGCAGAAAGCTCTGTGGACCAACTTTCTGTGAGCAAAAAGAGAGGGGAAGTAACAAATCTACAGGCCCTTCAAAGTGCATCATGGCGTACTTACTCTGTTGCAGCTCCCTGCCACACCCCTACTCTTTCTGCAGAATACTGCATGCCCTGCAGTCAGCACAGGAATATTTACTTCCCAGGAGCATCAGACAAATTTCTTGCTTACAGTGGTTCCAGAAGCACCAACCCCAAAGATGAATTGTAAGAATTCCCTAAAGAGATCTCGGGAGAAGCTGCTAATACAGAGCCAAAGCTCTAGAAATAAAACAGAACTATAACCTTTATTACAGGGAGAGCTTCACTCTGGAATTGGGACAGGTCTTCCAGGGGAAATATTCTGAGCAGAGAAGAGGAGAAAAGGGGTCTGTGTTAGTTTCCCAGGGCTTCCGTAACAAAGTGCCACAGACTGGGTGGCTTCAGCAATAGAAGTTTATTCTCCCACAGTTCTGAAGACCAGAAGTCTGAAATGAAGATGTCAGCTGGTCCATGTGCCCTCTGAGATTGAGGAGAATCTTTTCTTGACTCTTCCTAGCTTCTGGTGGTGGCTGTCAATTCTTGGTGTTCCTTGGTTTGGAGCCGTGTCAATTTAATCTCTTCCTCTGTCATCACATGGCTTTCTTCCTGTGTGTCTGTGTCTTCACTTGGCATTTCCCTCTTTTGATAAGAACACCAATCATTGGATTAGGGTCCATCCTAAGTTAAAATGATGGCTTATTAAATTGGTGGTGGTGGCGGTGGTAGTGGGGTTATCAAATGACTGGTGTCCTCATATGAAGAGATCCTTAACTTCATTATGATAACTTGATTTTATTAAAAAGATCCTGATTCAAATAAGGTCACATTCATAGGTACTGGAGATTAGGACTGCAACATGTCTTTTCGGAGGGACACAATTTAACCCATGACAGAATCTAATGTTTCTTTCATGGTTGTCTGTTTGTTCCTACTTAGAAAAGTAAAGAATTGAATTGGTTCACAACAAATTATTGATAGTGATGTTCAAATTTTTATTAGTGTTTTCATGCATATTATTATTCAGTCTGCACTGCAACCCTGGAAATGGCAAGGAGTTATGATTTCCATTTTGCAGGTGAAGAAATGGAAATGAGGAGAGGGGATGCTATTTGCTCAAGGCTGTCAACACAGTAGGGTTGGCTCTGGGACTATAATGAAAAGTTCGTACCCCCCAGCTGTGGTCCTCTCACTTGACATAAGAATGAGGTCGGAGAGGTTAATGAACCACCAAACCCCAGCTAGGAAACTGAGCTGGTTTGCAGGCTCCAAGGCTCATGTGCATTCCACTCATCTTATCCTTGGTGGACTTTTTTTTTTGAGTTGGAGTCTCACTCTGTCGCCCAGACTGGAGTGCAGTGGCCGCTCCCGGCCACAGCCTCGTCCTGCTGGGCTCCGGCGATCCTTCCGCCTCAGCCTTCCACGTAGCTAGAACTACAGACGTACGCTACCACACCCGGCTAACTTTTTTATTTATTGTAGAGATGAGGTCTTGCTGCCCAGGCGGGTCTCGAACCCGCGGGCTCAGGCAATCCATTCACCTCAGCCTCCCAAAGGCACAGGATTACAGGCTGAGCCACGGAGCCTGGCTCTTGGTGGACTTTGAATGTGACTCAGCCTTCACCTTGACCCTCATGAAAGTGCTGAGAACCAAGGTTCATCAGCAGTGTCTCTGGAGCATCCTGGAGCTCAGCAGAAGAACCACAAACCTGGAGGTCCTCACTCTGAGTCCATGTTCTGCCTTCTAGCTCACGCTCAGCATGCTCAGGCAGCCTGGCTCCCGCAATGTTGCTTAAACTTGTATTTATCATCATCTTCCATCATTTCTAATTGTTTTCCTGTGGCCCTTTCTTTTGTAGAGTATATAAACTCAGCATTTTAGCTTTTGAACTAGATTTGCTGTTCAGTCTCCTGGTTCTTTAATGGCTTAAAATGTATTGTTTGTGTCTCTCTGTGCCAGTCATAGCATTCACTGCAGGAAGCAGCAGGACGCCAGTGATGCTGATGTTTATTTGATTTTAGGGGGCTTGAAGGCATTCCTGGGACAATACGGAGTATTAATATTCTGTCTCATTGTCCCCAGAAGCTACTAAAATATCCTAGAAATGACCATGTTTTAGCATCTAAGCTACATATTTCAGATTCCCTCTTGTTAACAGAAGAGGGAAGTCATCTGAGCCTTCCATAAGCCACTGTAATGGTTCTAAAATGGGGACAACATGGTCCCTCACTCACTAAAGCCCCTTTCACCCTGAGAACTAGACACGCATTGCTGTTTTCTATCAGGGCTTTGATTTAGGAGACACCATATGAGTTCTGCATTAATGTGCAGTACATGGATGACTGTCCTCAATGCACAAGACTTACTAGTATTTTCAAAACATGATTATATGGATTACATTTATGTTACACATTTATTATTTAGATATGCAATAGAGTTTAGATATACAAAGTGAGGCAATTCTCACTTTATACAATACCATGTTAATGAAAACACATGCATATTGAAAAGCACATGTCTCTTGAAACCACATGCTCACATTGCACAATTCTGTGGTAACTGCAAAGTGAGAACACAGGTCTGATATGTACAAATTTCAATGAACATAGTACTGTGCACAGTGAGGACTATTTGTAGTTACTTTCAAATAAAATTTGGGTAAAGAATGTGAACACCGTAGTTCTCATTTCTTGAAAAAATAGGGATGTCCATTGGGCCCAGGTGCTATGCTTGTCTGTGTACTGAAATGCAACTGACATAGCGTCACACTTGAGCAACATAGAAGGAGATGCCAGATGAAGTATGGAAATGAAGACAAGGACTGCTGAAAGTCATAGAAGATGAAGTACTGCAAGAACTCAGAGGGGATGTGGTCATTTTTTTACTGAAGTCAGGAGAACCAGAAATGGCTTACAGAGACGTTAACGTTTCCATTGGCCCCTGAGACATGGGTAGATTTTAGAAACAATGAAGAGGGAAATGGGATGTGGGCCTTCCAGGCTGAGTTAATAGCATGAGCAAAGGTAGGAGTGTGCAGCAGGACAGACATGGTATCAGCGACAGTGCTCCCGAGGGAGCATAGGGCGACTCTAGCTGTGGAGACCTGGTAACTGTGAGAGTTCATTTGATGACACCTTATAACAAATACTATAAAACCCTAAAACTAAGTTGAGGTCAACTTCTGCACTCAAACATCATCAAGATGTTTGCATTCTGCATTCAAACTAGAGGTACCCAACACTTGTTTCCTTCACAGAGAAGGACAAAACCAACAAATAGATAACCACACATTGACTAGAGAGTCTTGGGGGAAGCATTGGGATTCAGCAAGGAAGTGACAAAGACCCCCGGAGGCATGGAAACTCACATGGAAACATAGAGAAGGAAATGAAATGGCCTGCCAGGATTAGCTCAGAGCCAGGAGAAACTTCTTATTGTGGAGAAAAGGTAGGTGGGACATCCTCAGCAATCCACATTTCCTCCACAGACACCTAATTCTTAGCCACAAGAGAGACCCTCAGCTTTCACGGGCTCTAAACTCAGTCTAGGGAGCTGCCTGGAGTCCACATGACTGCATTATTCTAGAGAGGGAATTCATGCTGGGCACCATACAGCATCCCATCTCATCCACTCAAAAGACTGCAGTGTTACAACAGCAGCTGGACTCACTAACACAGCTGTGACCCTGCTGCCCAAGGCCACTCAGTGCTCTACATCCTGGGAACCAGGTAGCCCAGCACAGCGGAGAGGCTGCCCCAAGAAAAGAGGGGGCTGACATGCACACTCTCTAGATCCTGAGACCAGCCACCAGTGACCTTTCTTCCTCCAGCAATCGAGTAGCCACATCACGTAACTGTGCGTGCTGCCTAGGAACTGGCCCACCTGGGGCCTGCCACTGCTACTGTCAGCAACTCCTACTGCCTTCAACAGCAAAGTCATGACTCACCTGCATACAGTGCCCATGAGTCCAGGGACTCTGCACCCAGCATTCCTGGCAAAGTCATGCCACAGACTCCACAAACAACTGCAGCCTAGGCCACTGAGGCACTTACAGATACTACTGATGTTGATTACTGCCAAATAAATCATATGTAGACTACATTACTGCACTCACCCAGAACAAAAACAAAAGCATCCTATTCAACTGCGGATATAGATATATTTATAAGAAAGAGTTTTTTCCTATAAAAGTACTGAACAAAATTGGGGAAAGTGACTGACCATTACATTAGATGCACAGATATCAACATAAGGACACAAGAAACACGAGAAAGCAAGAAAACATGACACCTCCAAAGGAACACAATAATTCTCCAGTAACAGACCCCAAAGAAAAGAAAATCTATGAAATGCACAAAAAGGAATTCAAAACAATGCTATAAGGAAACTTAGTGAGATACAAGAGTACACAGATAGAAAATTCAAAGAAATCAGAAAAACAATTCATGATTTGAATGAGAAATTCATGAAAGAGATAGATATTATTAAAAAGGCCCAAATAGAAAGTTTGAAACAAAAAATTCAGAGAATGAAATAAAGCACATGGTCAAGAGCTTCAACAATAGATTAAATCAAGCAGAAGAAAGAATTTTTGAACTTAAATATAGATCTTTTGAAATAACCCAGTCAGACAAAAAGAACCAAGAATAAAAAAGAACAAAGCCAGCACTTTGGGAGGCCAAGGCAAGTGAATCGTCTGAGCCTGTGGGTTCAAGACCAGAGTAGGGAACTTGGTGAGACCTCATCTCTACAATAAATCAAAAAGTAGCCAGGCATGGTAGCACGTGCCTGTAGTTCCAGCTATTTGGAAGACTGAAGCAGAAGGATCGTTGGAGCCCAGCAGATCTACACTGGGGTGGCCGTGAATGTGCCTCTGCACTCCAACCTGGGCAATGGAGTGAGACTCCAACTCAAAAAAAAAAAATGAAGAAAGTTTGTGTGACATATGGGGCACTATTAAGCAAGTATATATTTGCATTTTGGGAGCTCTAGAAGGTAAAGAGATGGGAAATATATTTTATTAAATAATTGATGAAAACCTCTCACATCTTGGGAGAACTATCGACAGCCATATATAGGAAGCTCAAAGATCCCCAAAAAGGTCTGCTTTGAGGCATATAATAGTCAAACTGTTAGAAGTCAAAAATGAAGAAATAATTCTAAAAACAGCAAGAGATAACCACCAAGTAACATATGAGGGAATGTTAATCAGACTAACAGCAGGTTTCTCAGCAGAAATCTGAAGGGCTAAGAAAGAACGGAATGATATAGTCAAAGTGCTGAGATTAAAAATAAAAATATCTGCCATCTAAGAACACTATATCCAGCAAGGTTATCCTTCAGAAATGAAATAAAGCCTTTCCCAGACAAGCAAAAATCGAAGAAATTAATCACCACTAGACCAGCCTTACAAGAAATGCTTAAGAGAGTTCTACATCTGAAACCAAAAGGACGATGTCTATCGTTATGAAAACACGTGGAAGTATACAACTCACTGGTAGAGCAGATACACAATTGAGAAAGATAAAGGAATCAAATGTTATTACTATAGAACACCACCAAATCACAAATATAAGCAATAAAAGAGGAAGAAAGAAATGAAAAATATGCAAAATCATTAACCAGATGACAAAAGTAAGTCCTCAACTTACAATAACAACACTGAATGTAAACAGTTTAAATTTCTTAATTAAAGGATATAGACCAACTGAATTAATTTAAAAAAACCCCAAAAACCAACTACATGCAACAAACTCACTTCACTTGTAAAGACACACATAGACTGAAAGCGAAGAATGGAAAAAAATATTTCATGCAAACAGAAGCCAAAATTGTGCAGAAGTAGCTGTATTTAGATCAGACAAAATAGACTTTAAGTGAAAAAAAAAACCATGAAAAGAGACAAAGAGGGTCATTACATAATGACAAGGGAATCAGTCCAGCAAGAGGATATAATAATAGTAACTATATATGCATCCTTAGACTGCAGTACAGTAATAGTTGGAAAATACAGCACCCCACTTTTCAACTTTGGTCAGATCATCTAGATAAGAAATCAACAAAGAAATATTAACTGCACTGTAGACCCAATGAACCAAAGAGACATTTACAGAACATTTTATACAATAACTGCAGAATACACATTCTTCGCATTAGTACTGCAACATTCTCCAAGATAGATTATATGTGAGACCACCAAATATATCTCAACAGATTTAAAAAATCAAAATCGTATCAAGTATCTTCTCAGATTATAATGAAGTAAGACTGGAAATGAGTAAGAAAACAAAACTGGGCCAGGAATGGTGGCTCATGCCTGTAATTTCAGCACTTTTAGAGACAAAGGTGGGAGAATTGATTGAGGCCAGAAATTTGAGATCAGCCAGGACAACATAGATCTCATCTCTATTAAAAAAAAAAAATTAGCTGGGTGTGGTGACATGCACCTGTAGTCCCAGCTTCTCAGGAGCCTGAGCCTAGGAGGTTGAGATTGTGTTGAGGTGTGATTGTGCCACTGCACCTCCAGACTGGGAGACAGAGTCAGACCCCTGACCAAAAAAAAAAAAAAAAAAGACAGAAAGAAGGAAAGTGTTAATTAAAATGGAAACACAACATACCAAAACCTATGGGATACAACAAAAACAGTACTATGAGAAAAGTGAATAACAATACATACCTACATTTATAAAATAGAAAGATTTCAAATAAACAGCCTAATGATGCATTTCAAGAAACTAGAAAAACAATAAGAAACTAAACCCAAAATTCTTAGAAGGAAATAAATAATAAAGATCAGAGAAGTACTAAATAAAACAGAGACAATCCCCCCAAAAAACCAAAAGATCAACAAAATGAAACAGTGGGGTTTTTAAAAGATAAACAAAATTGACAAACAATTAGTTAGACAAAAAAAAAGAGAGAGAGAGAGAGAGAGCTGAATAAATTAAACCAGAAGTAGAAAAGGATAAAGGAAATATTAAACTGATATTAGAGAAATACAAAAGTTTATTAGAGACTATTATGAAAGACTATATACCAACAAATTAGAAAACCTAGAGGAAACGGAATGGATACATTTCTGGACACATGTAACTTACCAAGATTGAACTAAGAAGAAACAGAAAACCTGAACAGACTGTTAACAACTAATGAAATTGAATCAGTAATAAAAAGTCTCCCAACAAAGTAAATCCTAGGACTGGATGACTTCACTGCTGAATTCTGCCAAACTTTTAAAGAACTAACAACAAGTCTCAAACTATTAAAAAAAAATTGAAGAGGAGGGAATTCTTTCTAATTCTTTCTGGAAAACCAGCATTACTCTGATTCCAAAATAAGACAAGGACATAACAAAAAAAGAAAACTTTAGGCCAACATCCCTAATATAGATGTAAAAATGTTCAACAAAATGCTAGTAAACTGAATACAACAGCACATCAAAAATATAATACACCATTATCAAGTGGGGTTTATTCCAAGAATGCAAGGATAGTTTAATATACACAAATCAATGAATGTGATACATCACATTAACAGAATGAAGGACAAAAAAACAAAAACCCGTATAATTCTCCCAACATTATTGGTATATATACAAAGTGAAATATTATTCATCCATAATAAAGATTGAAATCTTGTCATTTGGAGCAACATGGATGAGCATATTATGTTAAGCAAAATAAGTCAGGGACAGAAAGATAAATAATTAATGTTCTCACTCAAATGTGGGAGCTTAAGAAGTTAAAATCATAGATGTAGAGAGTAAAATTTTGGTTATCAGAGGCTGGGAAGGATAAGAGGAAGGGAAGGATAGGAGAGGTTAACTATCAGACACAAAATCATAGCTAGAGAGGAGGAACAAGTTCTAATGTTCTATAGCTTTGTAGGATACCTATAATTAACAGTAATTTATTATACATTTTCAAATAGCTAAGAGAAAGGATTTTGAATGTTCCCAACACAAAGAAATGATAAATGTTTGAGGTAATGGATATGCTAAGTACATTGACTTGATCATTACACATTGCATACATGTTTCAAAATATCACTCTATACCCCATAAATATGTACAGCCATTATATGTCAACTAAAAATAAAAGATGGGCAATTTTTTTAAAGCATAGGGATAGGCTAGTTGCAGCAGCTTTCATTTGTAATCCCAGCACTTTAGGAGAACAAGGCAGGAGGATTGCTCCAGGAGTGTGAGATCAGCCTAGATAACATAGTTAGACCTCTTTTCTACAAAAAGTTAAAAAAAAGAAAGAAAGAAAGAAAGAAAGCTGGGTGTAGTGGCACACACCTACATCCCTACTTGGGAGGTAGAAGTGGAAGGATTGCTTGAGCCCAGAAGGTCAAGGCTGTGGTGAGCTGTGATTTTGCCACTGCACTTCAGCCTGGGCAACAGAATGAAACCTAAAAAAAAACAACATAGGAATGAGAAATTCTAAATCCCCTAGCTAGAAAGTTCTAAATGATGACCTGTGAGTGATATTGGCCAAAGGAGAACTCTGCTTCTAAAGTCCACAAACCAAAGGCAGTTGGTAATAACCAGTCACATTCTAGAATCCCTAAAATCTAGGGATTCTAGATGCATTCACCTTCATGACCTTGTATGATTTCCAGAACAAACCTGTGAAGGACAGAACCTGAATGTGTGTACCCATTTTTTTTTTTGAGTTGGAGTCTCACTCTGTCACCCAGACTGGAGTGCAGTGGCCGCTCCCAGCCACCGCAGCCTCGACCTGCTGGGCTCCGGCGATCCTTCCGCCTCAGCCTTCCAAGTGGCCGGAATTACAGGCATGTGCTACCATGCTCGGCTGATTTTTTTTTTTATTGTAGAGATGAGGTCTCGCTGCCCAGGCGGGTCTCGAACCCGCGGGCTCAGGCAATTCACTCACCTCAGCCTCCCAAAGGTGCAGGATTACAGGCTGAGCCATCGAGCCCGGCTGTGTGTATCCATTTTATAGATGAAGAAGCAGAAACTCAAAAGGCAAAGACCTGCCCAAGTCTGCACAGCTAGCAAGTGACTAAGCAAGGGAAAGAATGCAGGTTTCCTGGAGCCCAATCTACTTTTTTTTTTTTTTCCCAACTGGGCCACAGTAATAATTTGATGCTTTGACAATTGTATCTTGTCTATTGTGAATTGTCCAGCTTCATGCAATTTTGTTCACAAAAATACTAATTATTATAGCTAATCTCTCCCTAAGGAAACACCCATTGGGGAATAAACAAGAAAATTAACATAGGCACATCTAATGGCCTGTGTTTTATTGCTCATTTATTTCCTCTTTACTTAGTTTATTTGAAAGTTAATGTTGATTAGATTCTAGAAAACAATTCCTCACAGGATATTTTCAATTGTTTTAAAAAAGAAAAAAAGAACACTACCACTAAACGGGGTTTTTTTCCTGTGGCGCCAAACTGTCTTCCATTTTGGGTGGATTTGCCCTTTGTTTAGCCAGTAATTACTGCAGGACTGCCCTACTGAGGTCCTCCAGGCATAAGAGCTGAAGGGTCCCCAAAAGAATATTGCCTTCATGTCTGAACCCTTCCAGCCTCTCAAGTTTACCACGAGGACCACAAAGAAACCTCTCCATCAATCACTTTCTGACAGATCAGCACAGGTTTAATCCCAATCAGAGTATCCGAGAGTCAGCAAGATGGGATTGTCAGGAGGCCCACCCTGGCTGGTCTGAAGCCTTTGACCGAGTAAACACAATCTGAAAGGGAGCTGGGGAGCTTGAAAGTAAAACTGTAAATGATCCCATCTGTGATTCTTGGCTGATTATTCCTCTGGGGTGCACCAAAAAGGGGGAAACCATAAGAGAGGGTCTCTCTTTGCTTTAAACAAAATATCATTACACTTCCAGCACCTTCCTTGTTTTGGGCATTTTCCAAGTGAAAGTTCATTAGGGAGATGCAAAAGCACGTTCTACTAATATCCATCAAAGAGGGGTTTGGTTTCAAAGCACAGAAGAAATACAATAGCGTTGAAGCAAACTACATGAAAAAGATCTTATGCCCCTGAGAAGCAAAAGAGAAGCACACATTGGTGACTTGGATTTTTTTTTAAAGCCACTCTTTATTTGGGACAAAATAAGTGAGCCTTGGAAAATTAGTAACTCCTGGGCACTCTTTTATTTACACGGGGCAGTTTGAACTAAACATTTTGAAATGTTTGTAAATGTTTGGGTTTCCTTTTCCATATTTTCTCCTTTTGGCACCAAACCTGCGGGGCTCAGAATTCCGTAACTATTGGTCTTAACCCACAGTGGTGACTATTATTAACATGTAAAGATCTGGAGGACGCACAGACACAGGATGAAGTGCAGTTCGGAGCCCAGGGATTAGGTCTGTTGGAGAATAGAATGTAAACAGGGGATGTCTGAGAGGTAAGGAGAGGGAGGGGCTCGTTTAGAGGTCTGCGATTGGGAACAGGGTGGCTTTGTGTCTGTCCTCAAGCTAGGGAATGGGCCCAGAGGCTGGGGAGCATTAGCCAGGCCCCTGGTTGAGTTGCTGGTCTGAACAGTGCCAGAACTTCCTTTTCTTGAGCTGTCCAAGGGTGATGGGTAGGTCCTGGGATGACATGCCCCTCAGCAAGGAGCATTCATTCAGGCCAGGGAAAGAGATGCTTTCCCCCACATTGAGCTTTGGCTGAGGAAAGTCTTGGTGGTCTCTCGTTCAAGAATGCTCCTAGGCCAGGTGCAGTGGCTCACACCTATAATCCCAGCACTTTGGGAGTCCAAGGTGAGAGGACTGCCTGAGCCTGTGGGTTCGAGACCAGCCTGGGTAATATGGCAAGACCTCGCCTCTACAATAAATCAAAAAGAAAATTAGCCAGGTATGGTGGCGTGCACCTGTAGTTCCAGATCACCTGAGCCCAACAGGTCGAGGCTGTGGTGGCTGTGAGCATGCCACTGCACTCTGGCCTGGGCAATAGAGTGAGACTCTGACTCAAAAAAAAAAAATAATAAATTTTAAAAAAGAAAATACTCCCTTGAGGAGTGGTTCTCCTTTATTGCAGAAGGATCTATCTCCCTTGGCTGTCCCTGGGAAGGAGTGAATGCTTCCAGTGCTTCAATTTTGTGCACTGTGAACCTCCCCAAAATACTTCTTTCAAAATAAGGCCTTTGGTGAACATAAATGAGGAACACAACTCCTCAAGAGAAAATCCACTATAAAAATTGAGGCCTTAGCTCTGAGTTTCCAGCAGTGAGGCTGAGAATGTGAGTCAGGCCACCCAGATGGACTCATCCTTACCCTGCTTGTGAGGACCAACTGGAAGTTCACCCAATGTGTCTGGAATTCCTAGGTTTCTAGGTTCATTTGGGGGAGACATCTGATCCAGTTTTCTTAACCTCAGAACTACTGATCTTCTCATCAGTAGCAGGGACATGAGCAAGCATGTTGTATAGCTCGTTTATACACAGTATTTATCACAGGCTCTGAAATCAAAGATAAGGGTTTAAGTCCAAGATTTCATCGCTTCGTTTCTTCACCTGTAAAATGGGGATAATATTTCCCACTTGAGAGAATAGCTGGGAAGAAGGAATGCGGTAATTTATGTAGGTGGTTACTTAGCATAGTGCTTGGCACATAGTATGTGCTAACCTACTATTACATGGTAGGTTTATTATTTCCTATTGTAGACTTTTCAGAGAAGTGTGTAGATGGAAACATTAATATTTAGGGAGCACACACTCTAGGCCACACATCCTATGATTGCCTACATTGGTGTAGGAAGAACAGACCATTTGCTCCTCAGGTGAGGTGCCAGCTGTGGACCTGGCATCAGGAGCTGAGCTTGAAGGAAATGGACACCACTTTTTCCCTGTTCTTAGATCTAAGGCAAGGCTGAAATGTGCTGTTCCCTAGTGACTTCTGCATGTATTCTTGGCTGATATAATACTGCGACTCACTTTGGCAGCTGAGAGTGTAGCTTCAAGTCTGTGAAGAGAAAAGACCTTGATTTGCTCCCATGGCTGGATCTGGATCTCACCAAGCTGCACATTCAGATTTGGGGCTCAGCAGTCAAGCTTCTCTCCACCCCAAGTCCCCCAACTACTAGCATTTCTTCATGACCCCCATGACTAAGAAGTTAGGTTCTCAAAGCCTAGGCAAGAAATCCTGAATTATCGTGTTGACTAACTCAGGTAAAGTGGGAACTGGTTGAAAAGGTAAGTGGGTCAAATGGAGAGAAAGAGACAGGGAGGTAGTCATTCATTGATTCAGCCCACAACCATTTGTTAGATATATACTGCATGCCGGCCACTGTGCTTGGTGCTGAAGTTGCAGAGATGAGAACAAAACTCAGCCTCTGATCTCAAAAGTG
Source organism: Cephalopachus bancanus (assembly GCA_027257055.1). Lineage (NCBI taxonomy): Eukaryota > Metazoa > Chordata > Mammalia > Primates > Tarsiidae > Cephalopachus > Cephalopachus bancanus. Next base: position 680,309 of record JAPVLO010000546.1, on the reverse strand, counting down.
TAGTGACTGCTTCTTGTTCTGGGTGCTGGTTAAAATTTGAAAGCATTCAACTGATTTCATACTTAAGATCTGGGTAGTTTTTGATGCATGTTTGTCTTCAATAATTTTATTTTTTTTTTTTGGCCAGGCTCGGTGATTCAGCCTATAATCCCAGCACTTTGGGAGGCCGAGGCAAGATGATTGCCTGAGCCTGCGGGTTCGAGACCCACCCGGGCAACTTGGTGAGACCTCAGCTCTACAATAAATCAAAAACTAGCCGGGCATGGTAGCGCACGCCTGTAGCTCTGGCTACTCGGAAGGCTGAGGTGGAAGGATCGCCGGAGCCTAGTAGGTCAAGGTTGCAGTGGCTGGGAGCGTGCCACTGTCCTCCAGCCTGGGTGACAGAGTGAGACTCCAACTCAAAAAAAAAAGTTTTTGTTTTGTTTTTTTTGTGTAGTAGCAGATGCAGACACCAAAATTCTAAGTACTAGAAACAGATATGCCCAAGGCATGGTAGGAGAATGGGAGGCCGGTGGTATGTGTTATATTTTAGAGAAGGCTGCCCAGAGGGGCAGGCTGGGCTCCTGGCACTAGTCATGGAGGAGAAAAGCCTGTGGTGTGGGTAGAAACTACGAAGAGCCCCCTATTGCTGGAGCATAAACTGGGAGGCAGGAAATGAGAAACACGGGGATTGAAGAAGGAGGCTGAGACTTTATGTCTATAGGTAGGGTGGGGGTGGAGGGGCTTTATCATGTGGACAATAGGGAACTCTGGGCAGGTTTCAGCCACAGGAAGGAAGAGGTCAGATCTGCGTCTTAGACAGCAGTGGGGAGATCTGCTCAAGACCAGGGGAAGTTTTGAGGCCATTGTCATTTTCCAGATGAGAAGAAGGTGAGAGCTGGAACTAAGATACAAGTTTTTATGCATGATATGAATTAATTCTTTCTCTCTTTCTGTCTCTTTCTCAAAGCCTGCAGTAGATTTTTATGTACTGTATTATTCTACAGAAATGCTCACTTGAGCCTGGTAAACACAAAGGCAGAATTGTTCAAAAGAAACTCATCTCTCTCTTGTAAAAAAAAAAACCACACACACAAACAAAAAAAAAAACACCTTTTTTTAATATCAGGAGATTTTGAGTGTGAGTTCAATGCCTCCTATGTCAGATATAAGGAGCACACATCCTATAGTGTGTGTATTTTTGTTTTTGGAGAAATGTGTGAGGAAGTAATTCTTTCTTATTCTTTTGGGGGTTTATTTGCTGCTTGTTTCTTTTTTGAAATATTTTCTGTTACCTGCTTTCCTGAAGAGACTCGAGTCTAGGGAGTGAACACCCCAGATTAGATCATCTTTTCCACCTTCAGCTGTTCATTTTTTTCTTGTATGTTCCAGAAGAAACTCCCAAGTAACAAAATGGATGAAACGATTTTATCTCCTCGGTATAGGCCCAGGTTTCCTGATGTGTCTTCTCATGTCCTGCCCCTTTAAAACAGGAGGCTGAAAGGTCTAGTCATCCATTCCAGAACAACAGCTTGGTACCTGCTGTAGACAGGCTCTGAGAGGCATTGATGGGAAGGTAAGTTTGTGGGTGTGGACAGAAGGCTCAGAAGCCACAGGAGGTTTGAGGGGAGGGAAGAGGGGCCCCAAGGACTCTGAATATTCTTCAACGCCTTCTTACCAGGTAGGAGAGAGAAGGGCAGGTGGTGACAAGTACATGTGGTCATCTACCCAAACTCTCATGTTTCAAAGGAACATTGATTTCATTGTCCCCAGAGAGGAGTAAATAGCGGAGTAATGTCTAAGTTTCCTCTTGGAAACTAGAATTCTGCAAAGTGTTATACTTAAACCTAGACTTGGGCTCTGGGTCTGCAGGAGGCGCTTGTAAGGAGTGTGACTTTGGCAAGTTGCTTCAACTCTTGGACACCCATTTCCTCTTTATGAAAATGGGATAATAGGGGTTGTCTTTTGCCTTTACAGGTTGTATGATATTGGGGGTGGAAATATCTTGCACACCGAAAAGTGCATTTTGAAAATAATGATCTGATAAGAGAATTTCCTCCTGAACGTTAACCAAAGGAAGCACGATGAAAACAACTTTGATGACAATAAAGGGTTTGGAGGAGTAAGGAGATAGTATGCAGAATGCTCCTTCAATATGGCAAGCATGTTGAATAATGTCCTGATGATCTGTTTTGCAGAGATCTGTGGCACATGCTCACTGGTTTCAACTGGCCTCAGCATACTTCTCTCTCTTCTCTTGCAGGGTTTTATAAACTAATTTCCCTGCCAGCCAAAGCAAAAACCCACTGGGAAGTGGAAGCTGTGACTCAGCAATTTTCGAAGGGAGGGCACTGGCCTCAGCGCCATCCGCTGGGTTTGGGCCTCAGCTCTGTCCTTCACTCCCTGCAGGTACCTGGATAGGCCTTTTCATTTCTCTGGGCCTCAGTTTCCCATGCAAATATTGGTTAGAATATTGTTAAGGTCCTTTCCAGCACTTGAAATGGATTCTGGACAGTCCCAAAGCATCTGGTCACTCATTCCTTCTAGCACCTGAAGAGCCCTGTGTTGCTGCAGTGACAGGGTTACTGTTGCAGTAACTCCTGCCCACTCACAACAGGAATTAAGGGCTGATGTTGTGCCAAGTCCCTCGTTCTCGCTTCTCATAGTGGCATGATGGATCAGACATGCCACAGCTCAGGAAATGTGCAGGGCATGCACGGATGCCGTATTTTCCATCAGCCACAGCTCTGAGGGAGCAGTGGGAAAAGAGGCTTGAGAGGGGAGTAGGAAGAGGGGCCACATGTGAGGAGCAGGCCACCGGCTGAGACCTGCTGAGGGATGGGCATTACTCAGAGGGTGGTCCAGTTCCCATTTTAGACCCAAAGCAAACCCTCTAGGCCCTGTTTTAGTTGGCGAACGGCAATCCCCAAACCACAGGCTCCAGAGATACGAACCAGTGTTCCAGGAGAAGCCACCCACAGGAGAGAGGAGGACAAAGGGAGAAACTTGGCTCAGGATCCTGCGTGTTGGGGACTGATGGATTCAGATGGAGGGTTACTACATCCTCGAGTTATGGGTTTGATGCTAAGACCTCAAGCAAACTGCAATCCACATTCACAGATACCTCACATGGGCAAGGTGTTGAGCTGTCTCCCCAAAGTCAACATCAAGAGAATCCCAGGGCATCCTGAGGACCCTTGGAAGTCCTTCATTCTGTTTTTCTCAAGCTCAGAAAGAGTGGCGTACCGCTAAGGAGGCATGGTTTGGATTGCTCTCCAAACCCCCGTCAGATTGCTATCTTTCAACTAAAACATATGGTTAGCTGAGTTTTCTTCTAAACTTCATTTCAAACAATTATCTTGGCATATTATTTGTAGCATTTCCTTTGGAGAGTGCCCCCACGTTAGCAAACAAGAAGTTTGCCGTATCTTGTGAGTGAGTGGGTTGAGAAATAAAACCTCAAATCCATCCAAATGTGTGAAGATTTGAGTGATGCATGAGGCTACACTGACAAAGACCTCATGAAGATGCCATGGCTAAGATAGATGACACCATAGAATCATGGCGATCCGGAAACCTTTGCAATGTGTAGACTCTGAATGTGACCTTGACAAATCACCTGTGCAATCCCTTGCTCTAAGTTTCGGCCATACTTGAATCTTCAGTCTTCAGCCCCTGTCGTCCTTGAACACACACACACACACACACACACACACACACACACACACACACACAAAACAAACACACATTTGCATGCAATATTGCACCCTCCCCCATAATTCATGGCAATTAGGATCTGAATTCTCTGGTTTGCTAGGCTGAACTTAGAGACCCAGCAAAAGGGGCTCTTGAGAAGGAAAAAGGAATTCCACACCGGTGAGGTTAGGGCTACAGCCTTTAAAGCGAGATGGCTTCGCGGAAACTGCCTGCTTCAGAAAGGGACGGGTCTTGACGCTCTCAGAGGGGGAGTTGGGTGAATTGGAAGGCTGGGGAGGGCACTCTTGCAGGACTGGGATCTGCATGGCACTGTGGATTTTACCTTCTGAGCACCCCATCTACCCTATCACATCCACAGCGAGAGCCTGTCCTTTTTCTATTCTCCACCCATCTCTGAAAACTCTCCTCTGATGCTACTTCAAAGACCCCTGGGAAAGCCAAGTTGCCAATTAAGCCTCTTTGAGGCAGGTTCTCATTCCTTCCCCACTAATTGAAATGTTACTCCTTTTACTAAACCCATAAACCACCCAAACACAACAGTCTTCCTCATTTGCATTGTAACAATGTCCCTAATGTGCTTCCAAGAGCTTTACGTAAAGGCGAACCTTTTCTCCTCTCCCTGTTTGAGCGGTCCAAAGCAATTCGAGGCAAAGACCTTCATTTCCATCCCTATACAGCTGCTCATTAGCTAAGGTGGAATAGATTCCTTTTATTCGGGATTCATTTCCCAGGATGATAATGTCTTTTTTGTCTCAGGCCACTGTTCCCAAACTAGGCCTTAATTGCTGATAGTAATTGAGTTAATACATATTTACAGCGGGGTAAGGTTAAAGAAGGTCTCCTGTAGTTTTATTTGAGATGTCTTATTTAACCTGCAATAAAATCATTAAAAAGTTGTTTGGTGTTAATTCTGTCTGTCCTTTATCTTGTCTCTGTCCCTTGGGAAAGTTGGGTGAAGGCAGATGGCTTTGGCGTGGGCTCAGTTCTCAGGCTGCAGAGACTGGGGAACCCGAGCCTCACCTCCTCACCTCCAGGTCCCCTTCTATTCAGAGCCTGTCCTGCTGAAAGCAGATAGCCTGAGGCAAGGCTGTGGAGCTCTCCAGGCATCCGGCCAAGGAGCATAGCAGCCTGGATGGTGAAATCCATCAAAGCCGCAGGGCTGGGCCAGGCTCCTAAATCTACTCCCACCAGTAGCCTGAGCCCAAAGTGGCCCACAGACCAGGCACCAGGCCGAGGTGTATGCAATGTGACAGGCCTGGCCGCTGGTGTTCGTCCAGGGACCAAGGCGCAGAGCAATGCCGGAAAAAGCCAGAGGGTTTCCACATTTCACCTTCAGGGACCTGATGGCTGGCCTGTAAAAAGTCAGTCTTCTCAATCCTTTTCTCTTTCCTTCTCATAAACAACAGGGAGAAATGTGGGGCCTTCTTTTCTGTGGGGCTCCAGACCTCTTTATCACGTTGGATCTGGCTTGAGTCTACCTGCTGGCCTGACTGCTCCCAGAGTGCTGCTCTCAGGGCCAGGAGCATCCTTCCTCTCATACTTGCTGGGCTCAGGGCTCTGGCTGCTTTTCTTCCTGACTTATCCAGAAGGAGCAGAACTGGAGGAATGTGCCTTACTATAGCAGAGGTAGCTGGCAGTTCTCTAGATCCACATTATGGTAGGCTTCCTGGATATACAACTAGACTATATTTTCAAGTTCCTTCTAGTTAGTTAGACATTGCCATGTGACAGCGTTCCAGCTAATGGGTGTGTGTTTGGAGTGGGGAGGTGGTACAGGTCATTTTCATGCTCTTTGCTCTGTCTAGTGTCTTGGAGGGAGTAAAGATGACCCTTTGGACAACTTTTGAAGGCAAAGGTCGAAAGTGGTAGAGCCTCAGTCAATTCAAAGATTTAAATCATGGGTGGAATGAAACGTAATTGTACACCTAACCCTTAACTGTACCCCACAAAACCATAATAAAAAATTTTGATTAAAAAAAAAAATCATGGGTGGAAGTCAGCTGTCCCATTCTTTTTTATGTATATGTACGAAATAAATCTCTGTGGGATTTAAGCCATTTATAATTTTGGAACTATTTATTGCAACAGGGAATCTACCCCACAGTCTGAATTGCACAGCATAATAAACTGGGCTGTGACCTTTGCCTAGAATGCTGGTCCACCAAGGTCTCTCCCAGGCATACCCACAGACCCACTTCAATTCCAGCCCCTCTGTGAAGTCTTCCTGCAGGCAGAGGAAATACACATCTAGCCTTACCTGGCCACTATTCTTGGTCTCCTACCAGTTCCACCTTTGCCTGTCTCTAGGTAGAAAGAGCCAAGAAGGAATCTGAAATCTGGCCAGCTAAGCAAAATATAAAAACTCCGCTTTAAGGCCCAAAGTCTCAAAACCAAAAGTAGCTCCTCAGAGACTCTGATTTCATAATTCATTATTTCCGAAATCAGGCTCACAAGCCCTGGATGTGGAGGAAAAAACCCTAAGCTGATTTCGGCATGTTGGAGAGAGAAGGCCCCTTCTTATCACTGATAAAGAGACTGAGGGAGTCTGAGAGCCAAAGCAGGAGAGCAGCACATTTAGCACCTGTGCCTCCTGACTCTCAGCCCTTAATTATTGCCTTAAAACCTGAGGACAAAAGCAAGGCACGTGACTTGTGCTGTTGTGTCTTTGCATCTCCTGGTACCTGCTTGAAATGATTAATCCATTTTCATTCACCAAGATGAGCTTGTCTTCAGTGTGTTCTGCTTTAGTCTTTTCAAATGTTACTCCGTATCACCTACTTGCTTTCTGTCTTTCTCTTTGTTTCTCTCTCTGTCTCTGTCTCTGTCTGCCTCTCCCTTTGTCTCTGTCTCTCTCTGTCTCTACCTCTTTCTCTCTCTCTGTCTCTCTTTCAGACACAGTCTCACTCTGTCACCCAGGCTAGAATGCAGTGATGTTTTCATAGCTCATTGTAACCTTGAGCCCCTTACTCAGCCTCCTGAGTAGCTGAGACTACAGGTTAATGCCACCACACCCAGATGAGTTTTTAAATAATTTTTTGTAAAGACAGAGTCTTGCTAGGTAGCCCAGGCTGGTGTCAAACTCCTGACCTCAAGCGATCCTCTATCTTGGCCTCCGAAAGCACTGGGATTATAGGCGTGAGCCATCCTGCTGGTTACCTTCCTTCTCTATGTGCATTTCATGGCAAAGTTCCAGGTGCTGACACTTTCAATGTGAGCATCTTGGGAAGTGCCACCATTTCCAAGGTTAGCTGTGTTTAGTATCCATCTGGATGGACATGGCTCATTCAAGGATCATGAACGCTCTATAATGGGAGATTGGGACAGGCAGGAAATGCAACATCACCAACCCACTCTGTTTGGGTTTTTTTCTTTGAGTTGTAGTCTCACTCCTTTGCCCAGACTGGAGTGCAGTGGCATGCGCACTCACGGCCACCCGAGCATTGACCTGCTGGTCTCTGGCAATTCATCCGCCTCAGCCTTTTAAGTAACCGGAACTACAGGTGCATGCTACCACGTCCAGATATATCTTATTTTATTGCAGAGACGAGGTCTCACCAAGTGGCCTGGGCTGGTCTCGAACCCGTTTTGCAAGATCCTTCCCTTCATGGGATAAGAAGAGCCCTTGGGGAGGATTCCATCCTATTCTACAAGAAACAGAGGCTCAGAGAGGTTTGGTGATTTGTGTAAGTGACTACAAGATGCGTTGCATTTCTCCCGATTCCCACCCCAGTGTTCTTGCCACCGAGGAGTCTATTATCAGAATGAGAAGTTTCCTTTTTCTAGGTTACAAAAGAAAGTGTCAGCAGGTTATAGTTTAGAAGGATATTTTGTATTTAAAATTCAATCTGTTGCATTTTCTCTTATTATCTCCCAAGGCACAGGCTTATTTTCCAGTGCTAATTTCTTGGAGTCTGGATATATGCTGATCAAACCTTGAAGTCTGACCCAACCTATGGGTTGGTCCAGCTTTCCACAATGCAGCCCTCTCCTATCAGCATTTTTTTCTGATTATTGGGTTGATTTTTTCTAATTATTGGGGCTGCTCTCACATCCTTCCCTGCAGGAAGCTGCAGGAGAATTGGGGGACTGGATACTGGGCTTGGGAGGAGTCCTTAAGGCTGTACAGTCCAATCCTTGTTCTGTAGCTGGGGGCCATAAGCCCATAGCAAACCTGTGGCAGGACCTGGGCTTCAGCAAAAAGTACTTTATGGGAGAACATGGAAGACAGAATCCAAGTTGGTTAGTGTCTCCATAAAGGAAAAGAGGAACAAACATTTTACTTCAATCCCTAGTTGGACCAAGGGGGAGGAAGCTACCCACGTCCATAGTTATCCTCTGGTTTAAAATAGGTCACACGCTACGCTGTCTACACTTCATTTATGAAATTGTCCCCTTTTGGGAGGCTGATCACTGTCTTCCCCTGGGATGGCTGTCTGCATCATTCTGCTTCATCTTTTCTGCTTTGTCAGCAGTTCTTTTTCAGTTAGCGAGTGTGTATGTGGCAGAGTGGTGGTAAGGTTGTGCACATGTTGTTCAGACACTGGAAGTGGACGAGAACATGGGGAGGTTGACAAAGTTAGAGTTCGGAGTGTCCACCAACAGCTGTTCTTTAGTATTTATTGCATGCTTTGTATGATAAAGGAAACTTGCTCCATAATATATAATCACTAGATTTTCCATTTGGTATCTTTTTTATTCTTCTTTGTTTTTCACCCAGGCTAGAGTGCAGCGGCATAATCATGGCTTACCACAGACTCAAACTCCTAGGTTCAGACGATCCTTCTGCCTCAGCCCCCTGAGTAGCTGGGACTACAGGCATGTGCCACTCTTCCCAGCTGAGTTTTTAATTTTTTTTGTAGAGATGAGGTTTGGCTATGTTGCCCCTGCTGGTCTCAAAACTCCTGGGCTCAAGCGATCCTTCTGCCTTGGCCTCCCAAAGTGCTGGGATTACAGATATAAGCCACTGGACCCAACCTCTTTTTTATTCTTAAATAAAAATTTGGAAAGCAGAAACCTGGAGAGGAAGAGTTAACATGTTGTGGAGCTACAATATTCCAGGCATCACTTTTCTCATTTTCACCTAGATTTGAGAAAACTTTCAGTTCCCAACAACAGCAGGAGACAATGATCACATCTTCATTGTCATGGTGAGGAGATCTGTGCTCAGAGCAGGGACTTGTTTAAGATCTCATGGCTAGTAAGTGACCAAGGCAGGGATTGAACTCGGATCTGTAGGAGACAAAGTCAAATTTCTTTCCACAACATCAAACTGCTTTCTTGAGTACATAGAACAGTTAGCATGCATAGAAGGAGAGCAATTATCCCCAATTTATAGCTTGAGGAAAATGAGTCTGTAAGCCTCAGAAAGGAATAAAGCCCTCAAGTTTCTAACCACAAAATCATGACCAAAATTCCAACCTGCACTAAGTGAAATGGCAGGTGCAGAAGGACTCCAACGGATGGCCCCTCCTCAAAAGCCCACTTATCCATCAGGAGCTGTGACTGATACTTGTGTCCCAGCAGGGAATGGCTCCCAGTGTGCATGTCAGGTGAGGGCTAGACTAGGCGATGTAAACGATGAAGCCTGAAGGATATCAGATGGCAGTCAGCATGGAGTTCAGGCTGTTGCCTTGTCTGCCAGCCTACTAAAATGGTCTTTGCTGGTAGGGTGTGGTAGCTGAAGACTGTAGTCCCAGCACTTTGGGAGGCTGAGGTAAGAGGACTGCTTGAGCCCAGGGGTTCGAGACCAGCCTGGGCAATTTGGTGAGACCTCGTCTCTACAATAAATAAAAAAATTAGTTGAGCATGGTAGCACGTGCCTGTAGTTCCAGCTGCTTGGAAGGCTGAGGCAGAAGGATAACCAGAGCCCAGCAGGTCGATGCTGGGGTGGCCGTGAGCATGCCACTGCACTCCAACCTGGGCGACAGAGTGAGACTCTGACTCAATAAATAAATAAATAAATGAAATAGAATGGTCTTTGCCAGAGACCATGGATCCTCTTACGTCTGTTATCAGGATTTTTTGTGGTCTGGAAACAAGAAAACCCAAATTAATTGTTGGCAAATATTTTGCAGTACTTGCCTCTCCTTACCAAGGGCAGGGCTATCTCTCTCCCTGGAGAATGAAGCTGGAGGGTGTAATCGCTGGTCAGATCTTCTTCTCACAATGGCCTGAGTAAAGACTCTGAGACCCAGGAGAGTGGGAGGCTGTCCTCTCAATGTTACCTCCAAAAGGAACGGGGATAAACACCCTTGTAAGACCGTCTCATTTTGTGGATGTGAATTCAATGGCTCACAGTTCCATTCTACTCATCTTGGCTCCTGCTTAAGTTTTAAAAACTAATTCTCTCTGCATTAATCTGAAAAGATCCTTCAAACAAAAGCTCAACATCTGAGTCTATTTACCGAGTGTGCAGCTGTGTCAATTGGCCAAGACAAAGCGAGGCTTCCTGGTCAGCCCACAATGGGCGGCAGGTAGTCTTGCAAACAGAGAAACACAAGGCAGGGGCCTTTCACGAGTCAGCAAACCTCCTTCCAACAAGGAAGAGCTGGAGCAGTGAGGTCAGGAGAGAGGAGTGCTGCCCCACCCCCACTCGCACCCTCACACAAGTGGGACTGAAAGGTCGGATATGTAAGCCCATCAATTAGGGCTATTAAAAAGGCAATTAGCTCTCTTCTATGGAAACCAAGGACAAAGATGTGAAAAGGGGAAATTCATTTTCTTATAGTTACATTTTAATGTGAGCAGTACACTTCAGTAATGAAATGAGGTGCTATTGTTGAGAATATCACTTGGTGGGTCTTAGTGGGAAGGTGGTATCAATTCAGCTTAAGAGTCATTTATAATAGAAATAGTATCTATTTTTTATTCTTGAAAAAATATATGTATTTTTTCTGCTATTAAAGTCTAGATTCAAATCAAGTGGCCAGATTTGGAAGGCAGATTTGAGAGGGAGGAGTTGAGAGTCACTTCCTTTCTAGTTTTCTTTCCCAAAGAGAATCGTGGCAGGAAATGAAGTCTAAAAATGTCAACAATGAACAATTTGTCTTGGATTCTGATAAGTGTGAAATTCAGAATTAGTGTTTCTGTTTCCTCTCTTTTCAAACATGTGTGGGTATTTTGGTAATAAAGCCCAAGAGAGCCCAAAACGAAGAGGAAAAACCTTTCTTATAATGAGATTTGAAGATCTTTATTAAAATAGACCTAAACTCTCCGTATGATGCTTTATATGACATTGGTCCAGTTCACAGTGAATGTCCGTACACATACTTATATTGTCTGTGTGCATGGTGAAGGTGGCGGTGGGGGTGACGTGTGCATGCCTGCAAACAAAGAATAATTTAATTTTGTTTTATTTATCTCTACCATCCCATGCTCTCCTTCTCCATAACTTTTTTTTTTAAGGTAAAATGGGCATATAATGAGATGCGCAGATCTCAAGTGTACAGATGAATATATCATATCTCATTAGTCTATACCACAATCAAGAGACACAGTATTTCCATCGCCTCAGAAGTCTCCTGCCTCCATCTAGTCAATACGACTGTCCCCAGGCAATCACTGTTCTGATTTTGATTACTATGGGTTAATTTGACCTGTTCTTGAATTTCAGATAAATGATTATCATATGATATGAATTCTTTTGTGTCTGGTACCTTTCACCCAAAATAGTATTTTTGAGAGTCATCCGTGATGTTGATTTAGTGTATTAGTATTTCATTCTTTTATTTATAATTAGTATTTCTTTGTATGACTACCTCACAATGTATCCATTCTTGTATTGGTGGATGGTAGTGTTGTTTCCAGTTTTGGACTATTATAAATAAAATTACTACAAACATTCTTATAGAATACTTTTTGTGGGCATATGTTTGTATTTCTCTTGGGTTATTATCTAGGAGTGGAATTGCTGACTCATGAGTTAAGTGCAGCTTTAACTTTTTTTTTGTTTTTTTTTTTTGATTTGGAGTCTTACTCTGTTGTGTAGGCTAGAGTGCAGTGGCATGCTCACGACCACCACAGCCTCGACCTGTTGGGGCTTAGGCGATTCTTCCGCCTCAGCTTTCCAAGTAGCTGGAACTACAGGCACGTGCTACCACGCCTGGCTAATTTTTGATTTATTGTAGAGATAAGGTCTTACCAAGTTGTCCAGGCTGGTGTCAAACCCTGGGTTCAGGCAATCCTCTTACCTTAGCGTCCCAGAGTACTGGGATTTCAGGCTTGAGCCACCGCACCTGGCCTAGTTTTAACTTTTTTTTTTTTTTTTTTGAGTTGGAGTCTCACTTGGTCACCCAGACTGGGAGTGCAGTGGCCGCTCCTGGCCACTGCAGCCTCGCCTGCTGGGCTCCGGCGATCCTCCGCCTCAGCCTTCCGAGTAGCATGCACTACCACGCCCGGCTGATTTTTTGATTTATTGCAGAGATGAGGTCTCGCTGTCCAGGCGGGTCTTGAACCCGCGGGCTCAGGCAATCCACTCACCTCAGCTTCCCAAAGGCGCGGGATTACAGGCTGAGCCACTGAGCCCGGCAGTTTTACTTTTTAAGAAACTACCAAGTGATTTTCTTTAAAGGGATTCTGCTACCTTACCTTTCCAACAGCAATGTAATGAGTTTCCGTAGTTCTGCCTTCTTACAAACCTGGTATTGTCAGTCTATTTAACAGTAGTTGTTCTAGTGGATATGGAATGGTAAACTCAGTGTGGTTTTAATTTACATTTCTCTGATGACTAATAATGTTGAACACTTTTTCATATGCTTATTACCATTTTGTATATCTTCTTTCATGAAGTTTCATGAAAGTCTTGTCCGTTTTGTATTCATCTTATTATTAATTTCTAAGTATTCTTTATATATTGTGGATAAAAGACTATTTTAGAACATAGGTATTACAAATATTTTCTCTTGGTCTGTGGCTTTCATTTTTGTTTTCTAATGGTCTCTTTTTGATGAGCAAAAGTTTATTATTCTGATAAAATCTAAATTGTCAAATTTTTATTTTATGGTTAGTGTTTTCTATGTACTATCTAAGAAATCTTTGCCTAACCCAAGTTTGTAAAGACATTCTTTTATTCTTTCTTCTGTCAGCTTTAGAATTTTAGCTTTTGTGATTAAATCTGTATTTCACCTCAAATTAATTTTTTTTTGTATGGTGTAAAGCAAAGGTTGAGTTTTATTATTTTTTTCTGAACATTCACCCAGTACTTATAGCACCATTTGATAGACTTTCCTTTCCTCCATTGAACTGCTCTGATGCAATATACTATGATAGTTTGTATATTTTTAATGTCTTAAAATCAGATAGTGTGAATCTTTTAGTCTTGCTCTTTTTTCTAAAGACTGTTTTGGAAATATTAGGTCCTTTGTATTTTTACATAAATTTTAGAATCAACTTCTCAATTTCTACAAAAGGGCTTGTTTAGAGGGAAAATAAACACTAGTTTATTTTACTGTTAGTTCAGTAACAATACTGAACTCTTCAGTTAATGAATATTATATATATTTCTATTTTTTGGTTTTCCTTTATTTTTCTTAGCAATATTGCATAATCTTTTCTTTTTTTTGAGTTGGAGTCTCACTCTGTGACCCAGACTGTAGTGCAGTGGCCGCTCCCGGCCACCGCAGCCTCGACCTGCTGGGCTCTGGCGATCCTTCCGCCTCAGCCTTCCGAGCAGCCAGAATTACAGGCATGCGCTACCACACCCGTCTGATTTTTTTATTTATTGTAGAGATGAAGTCTCGCCAAGTTGCCCAGGCGGGTCTCAAACCCTCGGGCTCAGGCAATTCACTCACCTCAGCCTCCCAAAGCGCGGGATTGCAGGCTGAGCCACCGAGCCCGACGCATAATCTTTCATGTAGAAGTCAGTCACATTTTTTATCAAACTTACTCCTAAATGTTTTATGTATTTGATGCTATTACAAATGGTGTTTTGAAATTTTTATTTTCTACTTTTTTGTTGTTAGTAGATGAAAATAGAATTGACATTTGTATATTTAATCTTGTAGCTTGCTATGTTGCTAAATTTCCTAATTAGTTCTACTCGTGGTGCTATAGATCCCTTAGGATTTTACATATATATGTATGTTTACACGTATATATCTAAGTGTATATGTGCACATATACATATGTTTTCTGCAAATAAAGAAAATTTTCTTCTTTCTGTCTGATCTTCATGTAGGGTCTCCAGTACAGTACTAATAGGCTGTTCACTTATTGGTGATTCACCTCAATTGTGTGGAGGCTGTCAAGATTTTTTTTTAGGGTCTTATGGTGTGGCATGTCCTTTTTCCTAAGGTGTGGGATCTCTGGAGTCTCATGTGAATGTGTGAGGGGCTCACCAAAGTGTCTTCCCTCTGCTTGGCAGGAATTCCAGTCTTTCCATACTGAGGACCTCTGGTGTCTCTAGTCATATTTCATCCCCATCAGCACTGTTCTCTGATAGGCCTGGTGGAGTTTCACCTCATGCACGTACAGTCCTGCTTTTAGTCACGGGTCCTGACAGATTCTCCAATGTAAACTTCAGGACACCTTCTTGCACAGATACCTCTTCTCTGGTACTTTGTCCTGCAGATTCCATTGCTTCCACATCTGCAGACTCGCCTCTGCCTCCTCAATTAAGCATACTCACCACACTGCCTGAGCTCCACTTCTTTGCACTATGATCTGGTGACTGTACCCAGGAGAAAGCCAGGTTACCTACTGTGCTCACTTCATAAGTGTCCCTTCTCTCAAAGACCACAGTTCTCTGGCCAGGCTCAGTGGTTCAGCCTGTAATCCCAGCACTTTGGGAGGCCAAGACGAGAGGATTGCCTGAGCCCACAGGTTCGAGACCAGCCCCAGCAACTTGATGAGACCTTGTCTCTACAATTAAAAAAAAAAATTATCTGGCATGGTAGCACACACCTGTAGTTCTGGCTACTTGGAAGGCTGAGGTGGAAGGATTGCTGGAGCCCACCAGGTCGAGGCTACAGTGGCCATGAGCATGCCACTGCATTCCAGCATTGGTGACAGAATGAGACTCCAACTAAAAAAAAAAGATCATAGTTCTCCTGTCTGTTATTCAATATCTGAAAATAACTGCTTCTTGTATTTTTTCCTGTTTAATTAATCCATTGCTTGTGGTGGAAGCAATGTCCAATACCAGTGTACTCCATCATGGCCCAAAATAGAATTGCACCCATATATACCAGGGGTGCCAAAAAATGAATACACATTTTAAGAGATGTTATCTATGTATTACTTTTTGAAGTTGAATTGAATTACAGTAGCAATGTGTAGTATAATGTTCACTCAAAAGGTGGCGTTACTCAAATGAATGCTAGCATCACCATGCAACCTGCAGGACGGTCAAAGAAAATGACGGAAGCACAATTATTGGAGGAACATGAGACCATTTTGAAGTTGTATTTGAAATTAGAGAAAATTGGGGAAGTACAGCATCAACGGAGGCTGCAACAGAACCTCTGTATGCAACAGAACCTCCAACAGGCTTGCAATTGCACACATTCATGATAAGTTTGAGACGCATGGTGCTGTGTGTGATGTGCACAAGGGAAGATCTGGGAGGCCTTGTACAGCAACAAGTCCAGCAGTAGTTCACCATAATCAGAAGTGTCTGGTGTTGATGGTAACTATTCTGAGCACCTCTTGTAATTGCAGAAGTCAAATGTGACTTGTTTTCATCCCTTGTTATCAGTATATATTGAATATTGTAATTTTACAACAGTTTTCCCTTTGTTAAAACATGTAGGCCAGGCTCAGTGGCTCAGCCTGTAATCCCAGCACTTTAGGAGACTGAGGCGAGTGGATTGCCTGAGCCCGCCGTTTTGAGACCAGCCCTGGCAATTTCGCGAGATCTCGTCTCTACAATAAATCAAAAAATTAGCTGGGCATTATAGCACGTGCCTATAGTTCCAGTTACTTGGAAGGCTGGGCAGAAGTTTTGCCGAAGCCCAGCAGGTTGACGCTGGGGTGGCTGTGAGTGTGCCACTGCACTTCAACCTGGGCAACGGAGTGAGACTCCAACTAAAAAAAAGTGTATATTTTTTGGCACCCTCAGCTTCCATACCAAGCATATACCTATGCCATCTCCTTCGTTTCTCATGTTCTTAGCAGAGGGCAGAAATCATCTCTTGAGTTCAGAAAAATCACTGGGTGATTCTTATAACGCTTTCCTACGTCCTCAAAAAACAAACAAGCAAACATATCATATTTTCTAAAAATTCAAGCTAGTCCCTTAGTAGTTCTTTCTGGGCCAGCATATCCCAGCCTGTGTTCTGAGGAATGCCAGCTCCCCAAGACGATAAACAGGAACCTGGGTATAAATGATTCCCAGATCAAATACTTTCGGAAGATGTTATGTCTGATTTTTCTTCCTGGAGAGTCACATGCAATTCATATATGAAAGACTCTGATATGTTCTGTTGAAAATTTTCATCAACTTTTTGTTTCTCAGACTTACTTGAACTAACTTTTTTTTTTTAAAGAAATATTCATTAACATTGTAAATATTTGCTCTTTAGGTTCATGGATTGTCTGACCTATCTATTTTCCCCAAAGTTTTGAACAAATGCTATTCAGAAGGCCAAAAGGGAGCTTTGACGTTTGACACATCAGTCAAAATCAAAGCTGCTAATATAGTATTTAAGCTGAACATTTTTGGTAGTGTCATAAATTAGATAATTTCGATTTCCCTGGAATCTCGGTGTCTGGGTTACACATTGCAACTATGCAAATAAGATATAGGAAAAATAACTTTTTCTTTTAAAACTGATGGATTCAAATCAACGTATTTATCTTTTAAAGTCCTAGAAATCTGGACTTTGTGGGCAAGTATAGTGCTTGCCTACAAAATCTTACCTTCAAAACTGTTTCATATATACTGTATTTTTCAGAGAATAACTCACATATATAAATTTTATTAATCATTTATGAACCCTCTAAAATACTTTTGGAAACATTTTTTAGCTCAAACACCTTTTTAAAGCCAAATGACATCACGTCTCTCAGCATATATTGTTCTATAACAGAGATTGGGAAAGCTTCCCCACTCCTCCATAAAACAACTGCTGAAAAGTTTGTCATCACTCTCCCTAAAAGTAAGCACCTGGAAAACGTGAGCGCAATGAAATCCAAAACATAGCTCTGGGCAGTCAGCTAGATTAAAAAACCTTTCCCTGGGGGAATTGCCTCAGGTAAAGCATGAAGCACGGCCTCCAGTCTTGGGGAACTTCAGAGGCCTATGAAGGCCATGCCACTGGGAGAGGCCTGTAGCTACACTCTGGAGAATTGCCCAGGAGGAAATACTCTCCCCGAGTTTCTTTGCTGAGCATGCTGTGGACTTGCCTTTGCCACCACACTGCTCTCTGTGAGCACCACATTCGGACTTATAGGCAGAAGCAAGTTGGATACATGTTTATTCATTCATTTATTCATCTTATTTATGTATTCATTTGTTAACTCAAACTGATTTACTGAGGACGAGTTATGTGCCAGGTCTCATATCAGAGGTGTGGACAAAATCCAATCCCTGCTCTCATGGTATTTACATTCTAGTGAGGAAGAAGAACCACCAGTCAATCAAGTCACATGGTCAGAAGGATTACAGGGCAGAATAAGTCACATGGAGAGGTTGGACGGTGGTTGGAAGGTTGATATTTTACATAGGGTGATCAGATTTCCTCTGAGGAGGCAACATTTGTACAGTGACAGGAATGAGAATAAATCAAAGAAGCACTCAGGGGAAGAGCTTGCCAGGCAGAGGAAACAGTTAAGTGCTATTGGCCCTGAGACTGGGGCTTTTGGTTGAATCCAGTGGCTCCTAAACACTAACTAGATGCCCTCAACTGACCTAGGAAGCTTAAAAAGAAGTCATATCCCTGGACTCTACAATCTCAGAGCCTGATTCAGTAAATCAGAAGAAGGGCCTGAGAACCTATGAGGTCTGACAATTAAGTTTGCAAACTTGCCAGTGTGTGCTTACGTTGGCAACAACTCGGTAAGGTTTCATAACCTTGGTATATCAGTGTCTCACTGCTGTGTTCATGTTGATGTGTGTCAGTGTCCTGCTGAGTGGCGTTCATTATTGTTGTTGCATGTTTTTGTGTGCCATTGCAAGAATGTCAGAGCTTGAATTAGAGCAACGAACAAACATTAAATTTCTTGTTAAACTTGGCAAGAGTGGAAGTGAAATCAGGGACATGTTAATCCAAGTTTATGGGGATCATGCCATGTAGAAAATAGCAATGTATACGTGGATTAAACGTTTTTCTGAGGGGAGAGAAAGCATCACTGATGAAGAGAGGTCAGGATGGCCAGTAATGAGCAGAACTGACAAGAACATTGCAAAAATTCATTGAATTGTACATCAAAATCATTGACTGACTGTGAGAAGCATAGGAGATCAAATAAATACTGATAGAGAAACAGTTAAGAAAATCTTTTTTTCTTTTTTATAGTTTTATTTTTATTTTAAAGATGTGGGATACAATTCAGAGCATATAAATGTTCATTATGCATGTACCCTTGTTGATGAGGTGTACCCCACCCTTGACAGATTCCCACCACAACCAATCCTGCCCTTGCCGTCCCCTGGCGTTTCCCACTACTGCCAATCCTTTTCTTATAGTATTTTCTTATAGTACTATGATAATTGTTCAAGGTCCGCTTACAAGTGAGAACATGTGATACTCAGTTCTTTGTTTCTGTGATAGGTCACTCAGTATTATAGAATTTTTTTTGTTTTGAGTTGGAGTCTCACTCTGTCACCCAGACTGGAGTGCAGTGGCTGCTCCTGGCCACCGTAGTCTCCACCTGCTGGGCTCCGGCGATCCTTCTGCGTCAGCCTTCAAGTAGCTGGAACTACAGGCGCATGCTACCACACCTGGCTAATTTTTTTATTTATTGTATAGATGAGGTCTCATCAAGTTGCTCAGGCGGGTCTCGAACCCACAGGCTCAGGCAATCCACTCACCTCAGCCTCCCAAGGTGCAGGATTACATGTTGAGCCACCGGGTCTGGCAGTATTACAGATTCTAAGTCCATTCAGGTTGCTGTGAAGTTCATAATTTTGTCCTTCTTTATGGCTATGTAATATTCCATCATGCAAGGAAAATCTTAACTGAAAATCTTGGCATAAGAAAAGTGTGTGCAAAATGATCCTGGAGGAGCTCTTACATCATGACAATGCACCAGCTCACACAGCACTGTCCATTAGGGAGTTTTTAGTCAATAAACAAATAACTGCATTAGAATACCCTCCCTACTCACCTTATCTGGCCCACAATGACTTTTTTCTTTACCCAAAGATAAAGGAAATAGTGAAAGGAAGGCATTTTGATGACATTCAGGACACCAAGTGTAATATGACAGGAGCTGTGATGGCCATTCCAGAAAACGAGTTCCAAAATTGTTTTTACAGATGGACTAGGTGCTGGTATAGGTGTATAGCTTCCCAAGGGGAGTACTTCAAAGGTGATCACAGTGATATTCAGCAATGAAGGATGTAGCACTTTTTCTAGAATGAGTTCATCAACTTAATTGTCAATCCCCGTATTGCCGCTTCATGCTGACCTGGGTGAGAACGCTGATTGTTATGGCTGTTATTGACTTGCATCACAGGAACTTCAGCTCCTCAGGTGTACTTTCTAGGGACACCAGCCATGTCCTTGCGCAGGCAGCTGGGAGGGCATCTAAAGCCAGGGATGTACAAGTCCAGGCAATGGAGTCTTGCTTTGGAAGGCAACTATGGGTGGGCCTCAATGGCTCAGCCTATGATCCCAGCACTTTGGGAGGCCGAGGCAAGTGGATTGCTTGAGCCTGCAGGTTCAAGACCAGCCCAGGCAATTTGGCAAGATCTCGTCTCCACAATAAATAAAAAGTTAGCTGAGTATGGTAATGTGTACCTGTAGTTCCGGTTACTGTGAAGGCTGAGGCGGAAGGGTCACCGGAACCCAGCAGGTGGATGCTGGGGTGGCTGTGAGTGTGCCACTGCACTTCAGCCTGGGTGACAGAGTAAGACTCCAAATCAAAAAAAAAAAAAGAAAGAATGAAAGAAACAAAGAAAGAAAGCGGCAACTGTGGTCTGAACATGACTTATTTATCTTATAGAAATTTCAGGTGATTCTGATTTCTTTTTAGTGATTTTTTTTTTTTTTTTGAGTCGAGTTTTCACTGTGTTGCCAGGCTGGAGGGTAGTGGGTGGCATGATCACCACTCACTGCGGCCTTGACCTCCTAGCCTCAGGCAATCCTTCCACTTTAACCTCCTGAGTAGCTGGTATTACAGGCGTGTGCCATCATACCTGGCTAATTTTTTTTTCATATTTTGTAGAGATTTTGAGTGATTTTTGAAATCAGGCTTTACTGAGAATGCAGAGGGGTAAGCTGATGTGCTTGCTGCATATTAATGGTAAAGCTTGATACATCGTCTGGGTTGTAGCTGAATCCAAGTCAAACATCACTAGGCCAGTATGACTGGTTGCATCACTGATCTCACTGTGCAGGACCCTGAGAGCAGAGTCTTAAGATAAAACAGTGTAATCCCTATCTTCTAAAAGCTCACAAATAATTAGAGTTCATGGCAGAAAGTAGTACTATTCCAATAGAGTGCTAGAGTTATAGAGTGTCATGGTAATTCAGAGGAACTTCTACCTCCTGAGAGGTATAGGAAGGATTTTGTTGGGTCTGGGTCTTGATTTGACAGGCAGAGGCATAGGAAGAAAACACTAAGAGGAAAGAACAGCCTCAGCCAAACCACAGATGTAGGACATGGCATGGCAGTTTTGGGGAAGAGAGATGAATCCAGAGTTTAAAAAAAGTGTGTAGGCTGGGCATGGTGGCTCACCCCTGTAATCTCAGCACTTCGGGAGGAAGAGGTGAGAAGATTGCCTGAGCCCAGGGATTTGAGATCAGCCTGGGCAACTTGGTGAGACTTCATCTCTACAATAAGTTGAAAAACTAGCCTGGTGTGGTGGTGCACCCCTATAGTTCCAGGTACTTGGGAGGCTGAGGTGGAAGGATCACCTGAGAAGATCAAGACCACAGTAGCTGTGATTGTGTGTCTGTATTACATTGTTTAAGCTTCTGGGAAGCATCTAGATGAAGCACTGTGGGTCCCTCCCAGTATGAAGGCCTTTAGATGATCATTATTTTATGCCAGTTCCTATAGAAAGGATGAAAGAGAGACAGATCTTGAAACTTCAAAGTCAGCTCTCAGGATAGGGGGAGATGCCATTAAGGCCCAGAGGTGTGCTGGATGGAGCTGGCTCAAAACCAGCTCATAAGAATCAATTGTTGAATTTTTAGGAATTTTGTGAGCTAGTTGTTAAATACAGCTATTATTAAATATGAATTTATAATTAAAGACATTTTATTTTACTTTATTTTTTTGAGTTGGAGTCTCACCCCGTTGCCCAGGCTGGGGTGTAATGGCACGCTCATGGCCACCCCAGTCTACCTGCTGGGCTCAGGTGATCCTTCCACCTCAGCCTTTCAAGTAGCCGGAACTACAGGCACATGCCAGCATGCCTGGGTAATTTTTTGATTTATTGTAGAAATGACGTCTCGCCAAGTTGCCTATGCTGTTCTTGAACCCATGAGAGGTGAGGCCAGGCAATCACCTCATCTCGGTCTCCCCAAGTGCTGGGAGTACAGGCTTGAGCCACTGCGTCTGGCCAAATAAATTATATTTTAAAAAGGAAGCAAGGTAGGGCATGATGGCTAGTACTTGTAGTCACAGCTAACTCAAGAGGCTGAGGAGGAAGGCTCACTTGAGCTTAGGAGTTTGAGACCAGCCTGGGCAATTTAATGAGACCCCCAGTTCTAAAAATAAAAACATAAGTAGCATGTTAAAAATTAATTATTATTTTTTTAAAAGCAGGATTTTTTGAGAGGACAGAGAAGCTCCCACAGTGGGAGGGGAACTGAGGGGGTTGCCCTAAAAATTAATTAGTTAATTTTTAAAAAGGAAACAAATACTCAAAACTCATAGCTTCTTAGTTATTTTATTATCTTCTACCATTATACTTGCTCTTGAGGTTATTAACATCTATCATATCTGCATGGTGACACTATGTAATAGTGTCCATCTCTTCCCAACTCTGCATTTAGTGACATCATGTTAGTATTGTGAAACCCGTCAGGCTGTGAGCATTTACACTATGGAAATGGGCAAGTGCTATAAATCAGGGAATGATTCATTTTTTTGCTGACATTTATACTTAAGAATGTGTTGGAGAAATATTAATAATTCAGGTTAAACTTAACAGTGTGTTTTGTCAATAGCCATTACATTGTGAATAACACAAAAAATTGAGGCGAACTGTATTCCAAAAACTATTATCCAATTCAACAAGGAAGTCTCTCACATCATTGATGAAAGAATGAAGTTCCTCCATATATTTATTGTTTCACTTCTGTCTAATTAATTTAAATGAAAATATCAACCAACATTTATGTCAGAACTGCATTTGTTTGTTGACTGCTCCCATAGATTGGCTACATATTCAAGATTTCAGCAGCAATCAATAAAAGCATTTTGTGAAACTCATTTGCACATTGTTGAAATTTACAACAAATAGCACTGTATGATTAATTAAATGCATCAATGTGACTAGCCTAAGGAATATCCCAGATAACTGGCAAAACATTTTTTCTGGGTGTGTCTGTGGTGGTGCTTCTGGAAGAGGTAGCACGTAAAACAGTAAACTGAGTAAGGAAGATTCTCCTTCACTGATATGGGTGGCTGCCATTGAGACCCCTCCTAAATAGAACAAAAAGGCAGAGGAAGGGTGAATTCTCTCTCTCTTTTCCATCTGAGATATCATCTTCTCCTGCCCTTGAACTTGGGAGTTCCTGGCTCTCAGGCCTTCAGTTGCCAGGATTTACACTAGCACCCTCCCAGGTCCCAGCCCTCCTGCCCCCTTGGTTCTCAAGTCTTACACTAGGAGCTAGACCTAAGTTTCGGGCCTTCAAACTCAGACTAAACTATATCACTGGCTTTCGTGGTTCTCCATGCTGCAGACTGCATATCATGGGACTTCTTGGCCTCCATAATCATGTGAGCCAGTTCTTATAAGAAATCTCCTCTTATATATCTATATCTAATTGTTTCTCTGGAGAACCCTGACTAACGCGAGTATTGTATGTTGTTGTTTTTAAAGTGTGTGCTTTATACACATTCTTTATATTATTAAAATTTATAATAAATGTATGTCTGTCTACCTATCTACCTATTTATATTTTTCCCAATGACCCAGTTGTTCAGCCTTTGACATTACACCACTGCTGAGACGCTTATTCCCTGTAAGTTGATATAACACACATCAAATCATCTCTGGAAAACAGAACTGACTTCCTATGGGTGCAGAGGGTCTCCTGGGAGCACATGAAGAACAGATTTCTTTTCTTTTTTTTATGGGGGTAGGAGAGTGCATATGCAGTCCTCTACTATCACAAATTATGCAGTCGAGTTTTCCACATTTGGGGAAATCGCAGGGGTCAGCACATCTGGAGTGCAATAGATAAACCTTGCCCTGGGAAAACTACCTTCGTGATCATGGTATGTCCCCTGCCAGGGAAGTATAAGAGCAGGTTTCTAAATATACAATTAAATGAGTGGTAGTTTGCTTCTTTATAAAGCACAATGCACTTTATTCAAGGAGCCCAAGATTTTAGCAATAGCGGCTCCTCCCGATAGCCTCCTAGGGTGGCTTTGCCCCCACCTCTTCCTAGTGACTAGCTCTGGGAGCCAAAGGTATGGGTTTGTTATCTCCCAAATTCTTCCTTACTCACTTAAGCCAGCCACAGCAGCCTTCTCCCCGGTCTTCAAGTGCACCAAGCATGCTCTTATCTCTGAGCTTTGCACCTGCTGCTTCCTCTGCCAGGAACAGCACATGGATGCTTCTTTATTCAAATGTTTCTTCCCTGATTACCCCATCTAAAAAACCACCTCCTCTTCCTTCTCTATTCTATCTTGTTTTATTTTCCTTCATAGTACCTATCACTGCCTGTGTATTATCTAACTCATCTACTACTATGTAAGTTCCAAAGGGCACAGATTTGGTCTGTCTTTTTCACCTCAGAGCCTTGAACAGCTCTTGGCACAGAGTAGGTTCTTAATAGATTTGGTTGAAAGAATAAACAAGTGTGCTTGGCTCAGAGTCTTCTCTTGTCTAAGAGATTCTGTGTCACCTCCAGCTTGTACGTCTAATCATGGGCCAGAATCAAATCGAGGTGTGTGAGGCTGACCCGATGCAAATGACCTCCTTGCTCAGAGCAGGAAGCGCATGGCTGTGCTGGGTTGTGGACACTGTCTCTCTGGAGATGGTGCCCTGCTTTGCTGAGGGCTTACCCCAGGTAAAACCCCCGTGAGGCTTTGGTGCTGGCGTGCCATCCAATTGTGGCCTTTTGTGGTTGCGTGTGTGTTGACAAACGCATCCTGTGTCTATAACCGTCTGCCCTTGTTTAACTTTCTGGAAGATGGATGTCTCATGGCTTTCCTTTTGAATTCTACTTCTTTGACTTAAAGGGGATGAAGGATCAGAAACAACAAAAGCCGTTTAGAATGTAGTCTTCCTAATTGTTTTGACCCAGTAAATAGATAAATAAAAAAGGGGGAGTAGGAGAAAAGAAAGAAAAAGGGAGCCTGGGCTGAGCTCTCCAGCTGTGGGTCCCTGATGGGCCCAGCTGACTTGAGCCCAATTATAGCAGGGCTGGTGCACCTGTGAGGAGTTAATGAGAAAAATTCAGAAGTGGCTGCTCCCACAAGGGCTCCGATTAGGACCCCACAGCGGCAGCGCCGCCCCCCTCTCCTGGCAAGTTCTAATGATGGGATTAATCTCAGCAGGTTGTATTTGGGGACACTCCACCTCTTGCTTAGTAGTAAGGAGGGAGTATTGGTGGCCTTCCCGCTCAGTTGCCTTAGGGCTTTTAGATCCTGAACTGTTTCTGAATGTAATACTCAAAGGGCATAGATAAAAATATAGGCATGGGCAGGGTTTTTTTTCTTTTTCCAAGTAGGTCCCATTCAAAAGGAAGTCAGCATGAATCTATTGGAGAATTGGGGGATGCTATTGATCATGAAACTCAGTTCCTTCACTTCTCAGATGGGGAGACTGGGATCCACCGAAGGCCTCAGAAGGGACACTCTTGGGTCAGATCACCCAAGGAAGTAGACCTCTGGGCAGGACAAAGCCACTTGTCTAAAGGTCAGTGTGGTGTGCTTATGTGGTTGTGTGATTCTGAGTGTGCTCTGGAGTCGAATTCTGACTCTCCTTTCTACCGATTGTGTGGGTTTAGGCAGACCTCCCAAAACTTTCTGTCTTCCCTGTGATCTTGTTTGTAAAATGAGAACAAGGTTTGTTCCTGCCTGTCAGGGTTGTTACATGCATTCATGCACATGATGTGCTTAGAGAAAGGTCTGGGCCAAGGCAGTCTTAAGCAAGTGTTAGAGTTTATGATTATTATGGTATGCCTTTCCAGCTCCCCTTCCATGGTCTCATTCCTAGGGACTGTCTGACCTGTGAGGTCAGACTCAGACTCAGACTGCAGAGGTGGTGGATGACTGATCTGATGCCATTCACTTTAGTCCCATAGCATCGTGCTGAGGATCTGTTCATGCCAGGTGCTCTGCTAGGCACTAGTTGGGCCAATATACAAGTGACAGTGTGAAATAGGCCCATTCTTAAACAGCCGTCAGAAAGAGCCCATGTTGAGGGTTAGAGAACACGACTTCTAGAGACAGGTCTCTCTTGTGCAGCCACATGGCCACAGCAAGCTGCTTCACCTCCATGAACTTCCAGGACCTTCTGGGATCAGATGGAAAGGATGATCCCCACCCTGCCTTTCTCAGGATTCTAACAAGGATCAAGTGACAGAAGTCACACAGTGAGATGCTTCTGCCAAGGTGGTGTAGTAGTGGGAACGAAATGGCCGTTCACCTGAAGGACCTCCGATTACACTTACCCAGGTGTAGACTGGATGTTCTTAATGCTGATAGCAGGCAACAGAAGAACTCTGGGGAGACCTGCTGAACACCCAAGTGGTGGAGCCAAAGTCAGGAGATCCTGGGCTGCAATCCCAGCTCCACCTCCTACTACCAAGGTAACCTTGTACAGGTTATTTAACATCACCCAGAAACTCAGAATCATAATAGCGACCTCAAAGGATGGTAGTAAAAAAACAGATGAAATAGTCTATGTGAAGTGCTCACCACAGGGCCTGGTGTATCATGTTTCCTATAAGGACTGGCTGTGCTTCAGTGAGGCCAGCTCATTCCAGGATCAGTCCTTGTAGAGCTCCCAAGAGGATCCTGTTCACAGAACCTGTCACACAGACAACTGATACATAGATGAGAATTTTAGTTTCTCCTTTTACTGGGTGTAACATGGAAGCTCACGTCTAGCCTGTCATTTCCTTGTAGACAAGCTCCCCGGGGAGCCCAACTAGAACCAGCTTCTCACCTGGTAAGCAGAGTCTCTGAGCAAAAGGACTAGTTAGGTGAGAGTTTATGTCAAAGGCATCATGTCCTGTTGACCTGATGCATCATCCTTCTCCATATGACACCTGCACCATGGGCTGGACAGAGCCCCCTTCTCCTGCTGTATAACCAATGTCAATTCCCAGTGCTCTGTCTTCCCTTTTCTATGTTGCTTCCAGTTGAGATACCACCATTTTTTCTTTGTATGGATTCAGGTCCTTGATTTCACTTCCTCCTAGCCTGGCTAGAGTCCTGCTTCTGGCCTATGACCTCTTCTGGCTTTGGGGGCAGCCCCTATCTACCCGATATCACTCCTTGTGTATTAATGCTGCTGGTTTAGCTGTGTTCAGCCTGCATATGATTTGTTTGCCTCTCTACAGGGCTCCTAACTTTGTGGACACATATGCCATGGTCTTGGGACTTCTGAATCTATGCACTGGCCTGGCAGCTATAAGGACAGGGCAGTACCTCTGGAAGCTCTTAGTGAGAAACTGGCCTTTCATCTCTGCTGTTTATGAAAGGGACTCATGGCACCACACAAGAGTTAATGGCTTCCTTCATGAGGCAGGGATCTGTATCTGGTTCATTCAGGGATGTATCTAAAGTGCCAGAGCAGTGCCTAGCACAGATCAGGCACCCAATTGTATCTGTCAAATGAATAAACGTCACTTATCAAGATAGTGTCCTGTTTATCTCAGAATCAGTTTTTGGCTGACCTTGGAAGACAACATACCGTGATTTCCGACAGGATAAATCATTTTGCATGCTTTCCAAACTCTGGGTTTGCTTTTGGGGGCTGGGACTTCATTATCATGTAGGCCCCTATCGCCTCTTCCTACACAACCACTGATGTCAGGGACCCTGATAAAAGCAGAGTTCTGACCTTATCATTCTTGCCCAGCTCCAGATCCTTAGTTGACTCCCCAGTGCTTTCTCACCTGGGTAATCAAGGCCTAGGATCTGCACCTGATCTTCTCTTTCAAATTTAATCTCCATTTTTTCCCCACAAATACTCTTGGTTGCATTTCAATTGCATTGCTCAATGTTTTCCAGACTTCTGCTTGAAACTTTTCTTTGTGCCTTTCTTCATGTTGTGCCCTCTGTTTGGAATAACCTCCCCTAAAGAACAATATTCAAGAGGGGTCCTGAACACTTGTCACACTGTGATTTCTCTGCCTGCTGGAATCACTTACAGCTTTCAAGACCTAGTCTGAACTTGCAAAACCCATCGTGAACATCACAACCCATTTGTGCATAAAGTCTCCAGCTAAGTGAGCCCTCTACCTCTTCTTACACTCTAGCATGTGTATCTGTGCACTTCCTTAGTTTTCTTTGACTTTATGTCTTTTTTTCCTGTAATTCCTTTGTTCATTCCCACCCTGTATGGCTGAACATTCTTTGAGGAGAAGGATTCGGTCTTAATTCCCTTTCCTTTTCCATGCTGGGCACATGGGACCCTTTAAGGAGGTAGTGTCACTGAGCAGCTGTTGCATCAAGTAGTCATTCTGTAAACATAGGTACTACTTCTGTATTTATAATTCCTCATTTCTAATGTCTCTCCAGGTTGCATGGATCTTACACAAAGAAAGGATTTTTGCTGTCATCAGCAAACACTGATTTCAAGCATCATTTGAATAAGCCACTGGACAAAAGGCCAGCACATCTTGAGTTGCTTTAAACATGCAACGATTCTTACTCTGTGGATCCCTGGAAACTCACACCATGGTTGTTTGTAAGTTAATGTCGCTAAGGTCATTCCTTACACATTGATCATTCAAATCGAAGTTTCGTGTGGTTTTTTTCTCAGCACTAGGAAGGTCAAACATGAATTTCTCAAACCTGTCCAAACAATCTCTATTTAGGGAAAAAAAGATAGGGGTTGGATCTTTTGTTCAAACAATGTGACTAGCTAACACACATTTTATAGTCCCTGAAGGATTGTTGAAAAGAAGTTTCTGTCTTATCACTAAAGTTGCATTCTTGAACCTATGAAATAAACTAGTTAGTTAGCCTGTCTTTATATTCCTTTCATGTCTTTAGAGATACCTATTTCCAGACATGTTTTCAGAGTGCATTTGGGGAAGCTGTGATTAAAGGATATTTTCTGGTATGGTATGGAGGTTGAGTCTCTTGAAAATGACTTGGAAAAAAAGAATAAAATCTATTTTACATCAGCTGAATGTCTCTAATTGGGTCTTGAAGGCCAAACAATTCCCTTCAATACGACTGGGGCTTTGGGTAGCCCCAAACCAATTAACTCAAATTATATAATTTTCCTCCCCCACCCCCCCCAAAGCTTGACTTGCTTATTTAGTAGAGAGGAGGATTAGTGCAAGCAATAAGGAACCATTCTCTGACTGCCTGGCACAATATGTAAACTTCGTCCTGGGCCAGCCAGAAGCATCCTAGCTGGGAAGAAAGGAAAAAGGGAAGCTGAAGTCAAGTCGTCTCCTTGGTATAACTCTCCTCTTTCTTCAGTACAATGGAATCCAGCATAAATATATGACTGGATTACCAGGCAGTAGGAAGCTTTTAAATGGAAACAAGAGTCTTCAGCCCTTCTAAACCTCTGAAAATGTACAGGAGCTAATTAAGGCAACAAAGTCATGAGGTGATCAGGGAAGACCAGAGAAATGTGGACAGTTAGGCAAGAATCTGAACAGGTATGTGTGTGTGTGTGTGTGTATCTGTGTGTATAAAGGAGCAAATAGCTGTACTATGAGCAGATTTTATTTTTCTTCTCTTTTCTTTTTTTTTGAGTTGGAGTCTCACTCTGTCGCCCAGACTGGAGTTCAGTGGCCTCTCCCGGCCACCGCAGCCTCAACCTGCTGGGCTCCGGTGATCCTTCCGCCTCAGCCTTCCAAGTAGCCGGAATTACAGGCATGCGCTGCCATGCCCGGCTGATTTTTTTTTTTTATTATTTATTGTAGAGATGAGGTCTCGCTGCCCAGGTGGGTCTCGAACCCGCAGGCTCAGGCAATCCACTCACCTCAGCCTCCCAAGGAGCGGGATTACAGGCTGAGCCACCGAGCCCAGCTTCTTCTCTTTTCAAACGATTCATTAGGGCTGGAATGAGCACTGGACAAATGATAAAATTATGTAACAATTCCAGATGCATATTTTTCAAATAAAAAAAAACACAATGAATTTAAAAGGCAGAATAATCCCCTACATTACAATGATATCACAAATATACTTGGTAAACTTAGTTACAAAACAGCTTAAATTTTTTCTATTTTATATATCGCATTTTGTGTTCTTTGTAATAAAGTACTAAACATCTGAGTTGATCATTGTGAAATAGAAGTAAACTAAAAATTGTTTAGCTGTAATAAGAAAGAATAATGAATGGTACCCCAAGGTTGGCAGGTTTTTCCAGGGAAGTCCTTTCTCACTTTTTTGGCCTATGGAATCCCAACTTCTAAGTGCTGACCTTTTAGGTACCAAAAGAGAAAGCATATAGTAGAAATGCCTGAATGTCTCTCTTCCTTTTTAAGCATATAAAATATGATACTGAACTTACCCTGGTATTTTCCCACACATTCTTCTCTGAGGGGAGTCTGCCATGGATACTGTTGGCTCCTTCATTTACTAGAATGGGATGGTTTCATATAACAGGCTTCCCTGTTATACAAAACTGGAAACTCATACTGTGGTCCAAGAAGTAATCGTTCAAGTTTGACTTTTTTGTTTATGTGTTTGTCAAAAAGGAAAATCTAGAGAAATTAATGTTCTCCAAGAAACTACAAGTTCATTCCCCTCACTTCTCATGACTGAAGTAGCATTTTGTCTTCTGTCGATGCTATTATTATTATTTTTTTTTGAGTTGGAGTCTCACTCTGTCGCCCAGACTGGAATGGATGCTACTATCTGTATAGGATTTTCTGAGATCTGTGATAGAGACCCTAGGGAATTGTTCATCGGTTTCCTTCAGAAACTACTGACCATCAGTGTAAGACTCAGAGCTAGAAAACTACATCCCTTGGCCTTTTGGGCTATGGTACCAATGACTCAGGCTTAAGCCTCTTCTGTTGGTAATCTATCTTAAAGGAGGTGGAGTTCTTTTTTTGTTTGTTTTTTTTTGTTTTTTTTTAGTTGGAGTCTCACTCCGTCGCCCAGACTGGAGTGCAGTGGCCGCTCCCGGCCACCGCAGCCTCGACCTGCTGGGCTCCGGCGATCCTTCCGCCTCAGCCTTCCGAGTAGCCGGAATTACAGGCATGCGCTACCACGCCCGGCTGATTTTTTGATTTATTGTAGAGATGAGGTCTCGCTGCCCAGGCGGGTCTCGAACCCGCGGGCTTAGGCAATCCACTCACCTCAGCCTCCCAAAGGCGCGGGATTATAGGCTGAGCCACCGAGCCCGGCTGAGGTGGAGTTCTTAAATTCAAGAACCATATGTCCAGGAAAGGTAAGACCCAGAGTATGGATACCAATTAAAATAAAGATAATAGATTTTCGAGTTTAAATTTTAAGAACATTACAAATTATTCAGTCTACTTCATCATTGTAAAGAGGTTACCATGGCAGCCCAGGAGGAAAGGTGTTCAAGGTCATATGGTGACTTAGTAGTACAGCCTGGCCAGAGCTTGGTTCTCCTTATTCAGTTGAAGACAATTGGCTATCAGTGCCAATCACATCTTAGTCATAGAAGCATCTTACTACTCTTCTGACTTCGTAGAATGATAATGGCAGGGGAACCCTGTGATTTACAGGTTGAGGTTTCTCCCTGCTGTCCCTGGTTGGACAGATTTGGCATCTGTGATGCAGGCTTTAAGGCAGAAAAACAGACACAGGCCAATCAGTGCTTCTCTCCATTGGATGTAAATTTAGGAGATGTATTAATTAACATAACATTGCTGTTTCCATCTCTAAGCTTAAACCAGCCTTCTGCTTTGTACTCTCCACCAAAATCAAAGCACCAGTATGGTTTATTTTTTAGGTATCTCGAAAAGGATAATGTTTGACCACTCCTCTTCTTGGCTTTACCTCCATGTGCTGTGTGTAATGATCCAAAGAGAATCAATTGGACACTGCATTTTCAAGATAAGGATTGGGATTTTACTTCTGGGTAACCTGGTGACCCCAATCAATCTCTGTCTTACAAACCCTCTGAAGATTTGATGCTCCAATCCGCAATTAAGTCCCAGCTTCCAAGAATGGCAACAGATGTTGCAATCCAAACACCTTTATTAACTATTTATTTTTAGATGTGTATCAATGATCTCCTGGCCTACAGAAACAGTACTAAATGCACTGCTCCTTAAATGGAAAATCATGCACTTTCATCTTCAAGCTACTTTACTCTATAATCCCTTTGAGAAGATAAATAGATGTATTAAGAAAGTTGCTGACAATATTTAATTGCTTTAAAAATCTACCCTTTCTAAAAGTAGTTGTCATCTATCCATTGAAAAGATTGCTATTAAGTGGTATACCCCAACTATACAAAACATCAAATGTTTTTTAGGGTAAGTAGATAGCATAAAGTTATCTCTAACAGTGTAGATTTCAATGTTTGGTTTCCTTTTTTTCTTATAAAACTTGCTGATTACATTTCATTTGCCAGACTTTGACCCTGTTTGAACCAGATCTTCAACACCATAAAGAAAAATCCTTACCACCAACTTGCCTTACAAGAATGTCATGAGGATTATAAATGACGGCAGAACACTTTAAACACTGAGAATGAAACATAAGGCCAACATTTTTTTTTTTTAAGCAGGACCCTGTGTAATCCTTTGTAATTAAACTCATCAAGGTTTTGTTCTACAGCTGAGCTCTTGCTTAAAGTTTATTGAGATAATTCCATGGAGAAGAAAATAAACTATTGTGAGGTCAAGGAGGCCTCTTCTCTCGTGATTTAACTCACTGGCTAAATTTGCTAAATTCCTCTCACACAGGTAGGAGGAGTGGGCAGTTTTTTGCTTCAAGGGCAGGAGTGAATTCACAAGGAGATAATGCAGTTTAAGCTTCCAAGTCTTCTCAATGTCATTTGTCTTCATAAAATTTGCAAAAATCAGCTATTTTAACCACAATTGGTTGAAATGCTGTCTGTTTCCACTCTGACTCTCCTACCATCATACCCCAGTACAGTCAAGTGGGGTTAAAGTTGCCCCAGAGCAATTGTGCATGCCAGCAAAGGGAACTTTGAGCAAGTGATACTAAGTTTGGACTTAGTGACATATATTTACATAGTTTGCTGTCCCTTTTGCATATACTTAAGTTATTTCTAAACTTTCTGTTGTAGGAATGCCTTCCAGGCATATTCCTCCCACTGTGCTGACTCACCTGCTATCATGGCTCAGAGCTGCAGGCCAAAGTTCTCATCAAGAATTAAACTAAAGCCTGGAGGTCTGTTGGGTAATGGAGAAGAGGCAAGATTTTCAAGGTGTGGAACTAGAAGCTGGTTTGTGGAAAATGTGTCTAGTCATCACACATGCACAAGTGTAAGTGAAGGAGCCCATTTCATTGATGCCTGGTCAAAGGAAAGTTCTCTTCTGTCAGGACTATACTTAATAAAGCATTATTTATAATTATAAATGCATCCTTTTATATTGTTTTAATTTTTTTTATTTTAAAGACGTGGGATACAATTCAGGGTTAGGTATACAGATGTTCATTATAGGGGTACCCTTGTGGATGAGGCGTGCCCCCTCCAGCAGATTCCCACTACTGCCAATCTCACTCTTTTTTATTCTTAAATGGGAATTGTGTAAAATAGAATTCATCAGAATTTCTGTGCTTATAGATACAGACCTATAGGAGTGTTACCAAAAAACAAGCATACCTTGTGAGATATCTGAGTTTTAAGCATCCCAGCTTTTAATAGCAAAGTTACAAACTCCAATCTGCCCCTCCTCAGTGAGTGAATTATCTTTCTGTTATGTCTACTGAAAAGAACATAACAAAATCATTGTCATAATAAGAGGTGATCAGAAAATTGTTAGTACAAAATGTAGATTTAAAAAGTTATTGTGGAGGTGCATTAATCTGTTAATTACTAAAAATCCTAAGTTATTTTTTGGATTTTAAGATGCCTGTGGTATTTGCCAGATTTCTAAATCAATATCCATGTTGTACATACGTTTTTATTTGTAATCTTTTTGCATTCTTATTCTCACAAAAACCCTACAAAATTGTGTATTTCAGCTCTCACATAACTTGATCTGCCTCTAGAGAAGGGGTGGGTATGAGTGTGGGGGTGTTAGGCAGCAAAACTCAATCTTCACCAAAGATGGTTTGGTTCAGAGAAGATGTTGGAGGCCAACTATGTCCCTGCTCCTTGCCTCCCTCTACTGCCTCCCCACTATGTTTGAAGAAGTACAGACTTTGAAGCAAAGTTCTTTGCCTATGATGACCTAGCCCATGCATGGCAGAAATTGGGCAAATCCATGAATTAAGAATGGATGCCGGGACCTGCTGCTCAGACAGACCAGCAGCAAAGCCACTAAATTAGAAGCCAACAGACCTGGGTTCCAGTCTTGACTGCCACTGCTTCATGGATGACTTCTAATAACAAACTTCCTTCCTTGGGCCTTGGTCTCCACATCTGTGCATGCTCAA
Source organism: Cephalopachus bancanus (assembly GCA_027257055.1). Classification (NCBI taxonomy): domain Eukaryota; kingdom Metazoa; phylum Chordata; class Mammalia; order Primates; family Tarsiidae; genus Cephalopachus; species Cephalopachus bancanus. The sequence goes on along the minus strand of JAPVLO010000546.1, from coordinate 646,577 downwards.
AGGAGCTGTCTTCCTATATTAGAAGTTATGGAAGTACTCCATGACAAAGTAAGACCTGAGTAGACACCTAAAGGAAGTCAGAATGAGTCATATGGATATCTGGGTCTTTCTATAAAGAAGGAAGAGCAACTCCTGAGACAGGAGTGTGCACGGCATCTTGGAGGACCAGCAGGGAGGACAGTGTACTTGGGTGGAGTGAGCAAAGAGAGGAGAAGTAGGCAGAAGTAGAAGAGGTCAGAGAGCGAGTGCAGGCCCCAGCGAGGGAGTTTGCTGTCATGGAGAGGAGTGCCATTGAAGTTTAGGAACCTTGAGTGACGTGACCTAAGAGATGCTTAAAAGGGTCAAACATGTTGCTGCATGTTGCTGCATCTGGAAGGAGGCCAGATGGGAGGCTGCTGTCATCATACAGGGGATGGCCAAGGCAGGGGCCCATGGAGAAGGTATCCACAATCACCTCCAACATAAGGCATAAAGTAACAGGTTCCTCAAAAGAGTCAGAGAAAAATGGTGATGGCCGGAAAGAATGAGCTGGGCATTATCAAGCAGAGATAGCAGGCAGAAGAATGGCAACTTTATAGAGAAAATGACATGAACAAAGATACACGTGAAAAAAGCAAAGGTCATGCTCACAGAAACAGTGCTGTGAAATGATTGGGAGTGAGGAGTCTGTGATGTTGTCAATTATTCAACCTTCCCTCAAAGTCTTCATAGTAAGGGGAGATTGTATACGCATCTGTCTGGCAGAGGGCTTGCAAAGGCTCAGGGTGAATGGTAGCTCTCACTACTATGAATGCAACTTTTATTAAACTCCAAAAAGTTCCATTGGGCAGAAACTCAAGAAATCAGGCTGGCATAGAAAAGCCTTAAATGCCAAGCTGAAGAAACAAAGTGGAAAGACCATTAACCAATCTCTTCAGGAAGAACGTCCCAGGCTTGTCTGATTCTACAAGTCATCAGTAGTGCCTACTAAAAATGAGGTTCTCTAGCCACCTGCTCTGGCCTGGGGACCAGGGGACTGGGTTTTAGCAAGCATCCCAGTTGACTCTTAACACCGGTACTACTTAAGAAATTTTTCCCCCCTTAACTTGAGGGTTGGAATGGGCATTGTCTTCAACTGCTGAGTTGTTGATGAACCCATCTGCCAAAACAACACTATGCCTAGTGCCCCCAGCTCTCATGCAAAGTCAGTAACAGCAAAGAAGATGGAGCTGATTGCTGGTGGAGGGAGGAAAGGTGAGTCCTGGACTTGAAGGAGAGCCCTGGCCACCTTTCAAGACACCAGCCTTAGCTCACATTCTAGTCCCAGCTCCAGTGCTGCGAAGTCATTGTGTGTTGCTGGGTGATTCTTGCTTCCTATTTGAGTTGTGACTTTCTCCTCTGGTTTTAAAAAAAAAAAAGTCAGGAGGGCAGAATTGGGCAAATGCTAAAGTCCCTTCCAGCTCCAAGTTTATCTGTTTATCAAACAGACTAATCTTTGCAAAAGTACTTGCAACAGCTACAGCCTGAGACAGTCTTTGCCCAGACTCAAGGCTTTGAGGGTAACACAAAGGGCACAGAATACCCCTGCCATCATGATAAGAGAAGGAACCTTTCTCTCTGCTCGTTCACATGCACCTCGTCACACGCACGGCAGGTCCGAGAACTGGACTTGTGTGATTTAACCCTTATCACGCTGCAGCACTGGGTGTGGCAGAGGTAGATGCAGTCAGACGCTGCCGATCCTATGTCTGACTTCCTGGCCTTGGGAGACCGCTCAGCCCTTTCTTTGCCTGAAACACGTGAACTGGAGATAGTCCCCTCTGATCAGAAGCCTTGTGATTCTGTGGTGTGAAAAGCAAGGAGAATCAATGCCTCTGATTTCAAATCAATCACTTATGCACCTCAGGACTCAGTCTCTTTATCTTAAAAGTTTAGGTTCCAGCCGGGTTTGGTGGCTCAGCCTGTAATCCCGCGCCTTTGGGAGGCTGAGGTGAGTGGATTGCCTGAACTGCGGGTTCGAGACCCACCTGGGCAGCAAGACCTCATCTCTACAATAAATCAAAAAAATCAGCCAGGCGTGGTAGCGCATGCCTGTAATTCCGGCTACTTGGAAGGCTGAGGTGGAAGGATCGCTGGAGCCCAGCAGGTCGAGGCTGCGGTGGCCGGGAGTGGCCACTGCACTCCAGTCTGGGCGACAGAGTGAGACTCCAACTCAAAAAAAAAAAAAATTTTAGGTTCCCCAAATGAGGGTACTTTTGTTTCTTAATTGCTATCAAATTCTGATGGCACAACTTTTACCAAATCTCGTGCTTTTTTCCTGACAAAATTGTGGGATGAGCAGACCTTTCAGGATTAATTTTACGATAATAGTTTCATCCCAAACTGAAAGCTGGCTCTCTGTTCACCTTATCTTTATTAAAGACATCTTTACATTTTGAAGCAAATAGTGGTGATCGTGACCTCACTAAGGGCCTTTCTCCCTGTGGTTCCTACATACCTCTGTACCCACAGAGCTGAGTGCTTATCTCACTCACTGAGTTTTAAACTGAGCATATTCGTGAATTCTCCATCTAAATATTTCACATTGATTTCTTGATATATTTTCTAAAACAAGAGTGGGGGAAATGTTGAGACTGTCATTACTTGCTAATTTATCTTCTCATTTCCAGATTCAAGGGGATGGAGAAACAATTTGCAAAGGGGAGGAATGCCACCTCTTAGGAAAACATACAGAGCTAAAGGTGTAGGGGAGAGGAGGCTACATGGGAAGAAGCTTGTGGTAACATGATCCAATAATGAAGGAAGGTTAAGTCACAGCATTTTTTTTTTTGAGTTGGAGTCTCACTCCATGGCCCAGGCTGGATTGCCGTGGCACACTCCCTGCCACCGCAGCCTCGACCTGCTGGGCTCCAGCGATCCTTCTGCCTCAGCCTCCCAAGTAGCCGGAACTACAGGCGCGCACTACCATGCCCGGCTGATTTTTTATTTATTGTAGAGACGAGGCATAGCATTTTAAAGAAAAGGGCTGAAGGAGTGAAGGTGGATGAAGGCTGGGTCCAGGACTCCGATTACTCCTGCCTGGCTGGTCTACCACACCTTCTCCCCTACCTCCGCTCCAGCACCATTATTCCCTACACCAGAGATAGCCAACCGTTTGGCTACCCCGGGCCGTATCAAGTAAGGAGGAATTGTATTGGGCTGCACATAAATTGTAAAATATAGTTATTGTATAGACATAATAAGATTTAAAAAATATTTTTATTATAAAGTTTAGAAAAATGAGAACAATCGAAAACTAGTGGGAAATTTGACTTGTTTTTGTAAAACTAATCTATCAGTGAAAGTGGTTGTAATTCTTAGTGCATTCTCAAGGTGCTCACCAGAAATATTTGTTTGAATTTTGCTTTTTGTGTGCATTGTCATTGAAAACAGCTGCTCGCAAATGTATGTGCTGCCAAAAGTGATGTCATGAATAAGGCATGATTGTGAACTTCAAAAATTGAACTATGGGTTGCTTCACAAAGAAAATAAATGCTAAAAAACACATGATTTTAAAGGATTTTGTGGGGCCACATTACTACCTGTCCTGGGCTGCATGTGGCCTGTAGGCTGCAGGTTGGATGGACATGCCCACCTTACACTGTTATTTATCCCTCTGGAGACTTCCCCATGGAGTACCCACCAACTCCCAATACCCCCAGGAAGGCATTGGTCTCTCCACAGAGCATGCATCAGCCAACAGGATTTGTCTTCATTCTCCACAGCTGCTTGTCCCCTGGGCATCTGAGCCTGTGGACTGGCCTGAGAGACGTCAGGAAACCCCACCTTCCCACCATGAAGCAGGGAACAGAGCCTCCTATAGGTGTCAAGTCCCGAGTGCACCTTCCTTGTCCTTCCCCACAGCACACTGGGTCCTCACCAGAGCCACCCTCCACATGCCAGACTGAGGGGGCTTCTGGAATACTCCCTCAGTTGCTGAGGCCCACAGAGAATGGGGTGGGAGGCCAACTATCAGAGGTTTCTGAGACTCTTAGGTGCCTGAGAAGGGGTAGTTTGAAGCAATCCATCAGAGTGTCAATGTGCAGTTTCTGTTTGACTGCAATAAAGTTCTTGTGACAGATGTTTATTGAGACCTCTTAAAAGCCCTGAACTCAAGTGTGCTTCACAGCATAAAGAAAGAAAGAAGTACGGTCCAGCTCCCAGGGTCCCCAAGGCCTGCTGGAGAAGACACATGCATTCTCTTGGCACCCAGAAAGCTGGAACCTCCTCCTCTGCTGAGGGACTGGAGGCTTGCTTGATAGTGGCCCAGGACTCCCTGAAGAAACAGCAAGAGGGGCAGAAAGGGCGAGGCCATATTGTAGAGCAGGTAGCCTCTCTTGCCCCGCCTTCTGCCCCAGCTCCTGCAGGGCGTAGAATTCTCAGGCAGTGCCTGTCTTCCAAGCCCCGGCCTTCACCTCCATCATGGGCCTTGGTGCAGTAGCCAGTGAGCATCAGCCCTGCCCTTCTTGTTTGCTCTGTGCCTCTTCAACCAAAACTGACTTTTCAATGTCAGGTTGACTGGTGCTTTCACAGGTTGGTCCAGGCCCCATCTAGGGGAAATTCTGACTGTGACACCCAGTGCTTCAGTATATTCTCATAGCCTCATCTGGTCATTGTGATGGTCCCCTAATTGGTCTGGCCCTCTAGGTTCACCATCCTCCATTCTGTCAGCAATAGAAAAGGGTTGGGAACTAGGGTTGCTTGGCCTGGGGAAGGATGATCTCTTGTGGATAGATGAGTGACTGCAATAGCTAATGTGCTTCCATGTGGTTGAAGATTTGAACTTGTTCTCCAGGACCCCAATGAGTAGTGGGGATCCAGGGCTGGAGGAAGCACCAGGGAGGCTGAATCTGCTTTTATACTAGGAAGACATTCTGCTAGAGCTCTCCAAAAATGGAGTGGGTTGCCTCATCAGCTCAGTGGACAATCACTCATGGGAGAGACTGGATGAGTATTAAAGGCCCTTCCTGACTCACTCACCTATTACCATATAATAAACCACCCCAAACCTAGTGACTTAAAGAACAATGATTCATTATTTCTCATGATTCTGTTAGTTGGCTGAGCTCAGCTGGGTGGTTCTTCTGCTACTCTTGCCTTGAGTCTGTCATGTGGCTGCTGTCATTTGACAAGTTGACTAGAGCTGTGGGATCGAAGAAGACTCACTCAAACATTTAGGGCCTAAAATTCTTGCTGTCAGCTGTGTATCCCTCTCTACATGGTCTCTTATCATTCAGTCATCTAGCTTAGGTTTCCTTGTATATTGGTGGGAATCTTGAAAGGGAGCAGGGAAAGGTACTGCAAGACTTCTTAAAATCTAAGCTATGGAGCACACACAATATGGCTTCTGATACACTGTGTTGGTCAAAACAAGGCCATCCCATATTCCAGAGATGGGGAATAGACTCCAACATTTAATGGGAAGAGATGCAAAATATTTGCGATCATAATTAATCAGCAGCACTTCCAAGTTGCCTTTGAGTCTAAGTCTTTTGGGTGTTTCTTTAAGATTCTATTAGCTTTTGATAGGGGCCACGTGGTAAATTTCTATGCCTATGAAGATGGACTCTATGTGCACACTGGTACTTACCAAATATCCATTCTTCCCTTTTTTAGGTGGAGAGGTGCTTATTCCATCTCCACAGTCACATGCTTCAGGAGAAAGTGGCCTTGCCCCAGCTTCATTAGTATGGCTGAGAAGTATAACGGACCACTGACTGTTCTGGGAATCCAGGCCTATGCCAATAATCTCATGGCACCATCCTGCCCACAGAGATGGATTGGGAAACAACATGTAATCTAATGCGGGCCAATGAAACATGAGAGAATATTTTCTAGAAACTTCTGAGAGACAAGTGTTCTTATTCTTAAGAAAGAACTGCTGGACAGGGTCATTTCTCATCTTCTGTTGTATAGAGAAGTGAGGGCTGGAACTACTGCCTTCTTGTTTCCAAACTGAGGATGAAGCCATCTAAAGGAGGAGGACAAAGCCAAGAGAACCATAGGAAAATGGGATAGGAACCCTGGTCATTCTGCATCTGAGCCCTGTGGATGAGTTTCAGTTACACAAGCCAATGACCCCTCTATTTTGGTTGTCAGTTTGGGTTGCATTTCCTGTCACTTGCAGCTGCAAGTATTATATCTGACCAGGGCTTGAAGTAGTCAGATGACAAATCTAGTAATATGTTACAAAGTAAGGACTGACTTCTAAAGAGAATAATAACTGATGTATTTTTACTTTGCTTTCCCAGAAAGTGATGAAATGAAAGATTCATTATTTCATAATAGATCATCTTAGACATTATCTGTTCTACACCATCACTTGACAGATATGAAAACTTGAGCAAAAATATGACTCCAATGTCACAGCCCCAGGTGCATGCTCTTACCACTGTGCTACACTATCTCTACCTACCCTTCACAGCAGGACAGTTATTCACATACCTAAAGCACAAGAACGCCCCTGATAGTCAGAATTTATTTTATTTTTACTGTCTTTGAGTTGGAGTCTCACTCTGTCTCCCAGGTTGGAGTGAAGTGGCATGATCATGGCCAAGCATTGCCATGGCTGGCTAATTTATTTTATTTTATTTTTATTTTTTGTGGAGACCAATATTGCTTATCGCTATATTGCCTAGGCTGGTCTCAAACTCCTGGGCTCAAGCAATTCTCCTGCCTCAGCCTCAGACTCCCAAAGTGCTGGGATAACAGGTATATGCTACCGAGCCTGGCTCAGTCAGACTTTAAATGTGAACTTATAACAGCAGCATTGGAAATCTATTTGGTGGTTTCTTTAAAAACTCAACATGTGTCTCCCATATGGTCCAGCAATTCCACTCCTTGGTATTTACCCTAAAGAAATGAAGTGACAGCCGGGCACGGTGGCTCAAGCATGTAATCCCAGTACTTTGAGAGGCCGAGGTGAGAGGATTGCCTGAGCCCAGGGGTTTGAGACCAGCCTGGGCAACTTAGTGAGACCTTGTCTCTACAATTTATCGAAAAATTAACCGGGTGTGGTAGCGTGCACCTGTAGTTCCAGTTACTTGAAAGGCTGAGGTGGAAAGATCGTCTGAGCCCAGCAGGTCGACGCTGGAGTGGTGGTGAGCACTCCAGCCTGGGTGACAGAGTGAGACTCTGACTCAAAAAAAAAGAAATGAAGTCATATGTCCACACAATTATATATATAGAAATGTGTATATAGCAATTTTATTCATAATGGTTAAAAGTTGGATATATCCCAAATATCCAACAACAGGTGAATGGATAAACAAAATGTTGTGGTATATTTATATAATGGACTACTACTCAAAAAGGAAGAAAAGAGGAATAAACTACCCTGATACTTGCAACAACATGCATGAATCTTAAAAACACACTGAATGAAGGAAGCCAGACACAAAAGAGGACACACTGTATGCATTCATTTTTATAAAGTTTTAGAATAGCAAATCTAACCTGTGGGACAGAAATCAAATGAATGGTTGTTTCATGTTGTTTGTACAAGTCCCCTACATATGAAACTTCAAGTTGTGAACTTTCAAAAATATAAATGTGCATGTGCATGTCCAATCACATAAGTTAGTTCATGTGTCTGGTGTACATTGTTATGTATGTGCATGCATCCTCCATAAGTGGTTGTGCTTTTGTGTACTTTATTGTACAGTACTGTATAGAATACAGTGGTACAGTATTTTTATTTCAAGCCCAGGGTGTCCAGAAGCATGTATAAAAGCAGTTGGTTATGTTAATTGGGTACCTAGGCTAACTTTTTTGGACTTGTGAACAAATTGGACTTAGAAATGTGCTCTTGGAACAGAATTTGTTCATATGTAGGGGACTTATTATATACAAAGGTGCATTGATTAGGAAAGACATGAGGGAAATTGCTGGGGCGATAGAAACATTCTGCATCTTGATCAGAGTATGGCAGCTAGATGTATTCACTAGTCAAATCTGAACAAGCACCTAAGATCTAAGTATTTCACTGCATAGAAATTATAACTCAAAAAATTTTTAAAGTGAATTTTTAGCCACAAACAGAAAGGTACAAAATAAACCAGACGGTTAGACTGTATGAGTTTGCATGTTCCTGGATTCAGGGCTTGGAGAACTGCTGTCTTTTCTCACTTGTGCTCCTGCCTGGGGTCAGTCAGCTTCCTGTGTTCTCTGCCAGTGCCGGGCTCTCAGGATAGACCCAACCCCAGCTGTCCTAATAGCAGGTTGGGAGAGTCATTTCCTCTCAGCCTTGCAGCCATATCACAGAAACCAGGCAGCCCCTCTGGCCTGCTTCCCCCCACCACTGCCTGCCTCATGAATCTCACAGAACCTTCCCTTTCTTCACCCTCAGATACCATTCTGGAACCTTCCTGGGTCCAGGCTGCCCTTTACATGACTTGGGCTTCATGGGTGATAAACTCTGGCTTTCTGACATTTCAGGATTGTTTTGCTGGGTCATGGCAGCAATCCTTGCTATAATATATATATTTTTTGAATTGCCATTGTGTTTTCTCCATATTCCCTGCCAAACTGTCAAATCAGGGCCTCTTCAGATACCAACATCTGGTATTAAATTGCAAGTCTTGATGATCTTCCAAAACAATGTTTTCTGAGAGTCAGGGAACTTTTTTTGCTCACATTATTAATCTGCTCAAATTGTACCATGTTCTTACATTGATTTCTCTATTGAAATGTGTCTTTCAACATGTCAAGGCTATCCTATCCAAGATAAGCCTAACACCAGCATCAGACCATGAGCTGCTAGGAGAATGTGCGATCTATTGTTTTGTTTTTTTGCTCTCTTTTACTTTTCTATTAAAAAAAATCAATAAATCACAAGGAAGCCCTTTAATAAGCATAGAATGGATGAATGAATTCAGCCTTTCTCTTATTAGGATGCTTATATTTTCAATATAAAGTGAAATCTCTAAGATGCCAGACATATGGCACCCAGACGGACTATGGTTGTCTGAATCTGGGGCTAGAAGTGGTTTCATGATGTTTCAGCACATGCAGAATGTGTCCCTGGCTGCAGCCTGGGAATGTGTACTGGAGTGGGGGTGACCCACAAACCCATGCTTGCTTCCTTCTGCTTCTCTAACCATTTTAGCAGCCTCTGTTCCTCTTCTGGAAAATCAGGAAGTGGTGACGTCCAGGCACACAGCAGGTCTGGAGTGGAAGGGAAAGCACCTATCTGAGGACAGGAGACTTAAGGTCCCAGAGCCATCACTAACTCAGAGTGACTCAGGTCAATTTCCTCCTCTTGGGCCTTCTGCCAGCTTGGGCCTTGGAAAAAATCAGTTGATTTCAACCTCCATACTTTCTGTGGGCCAGCGGAGGTGCGGGGAGCTGGAGTGCTGGTGGGGGAATGTGGAGGAAATGTCTCAGGCTGGGGCTCCTGGCCACCTCTTACTTCTATTTCAAGCAGAACCATTACACTTTGATCTGTCATATACCTTGGACTTAAGAGATGTAAACCTGTCCAACAAAGACAACTAACATCACCAACATCACCTCCTTTGGGCCATGATCACTAAGGGGCCCACTCCAGCCTGACATGTGAGGATTTATTGTTCCTTCTTAGAGCCGAGCGGATCACCAGTATGACGCAGTACCCCTCAGATGGGGCTTCAGTCACTAACTGGGGAGACCAGGCAGGCATGGCAGAATCGTGTTCTGTGCTGATTTGGCTTGTGTACTTTCTGTTAAGTGCTTCCGTCCCTCCGTCCCTCCTTCCCTCCTTCCCTCTTGCTTCCTGAGAAATTCCTGATGTCTTGCCTGCTCTCTTCAGACCTTTCAGCGACAATAAATTCATTTCACACGTTGAACAGTTTCAAAGTGAATTTAGAAGGTGTGTTCCTAGCTAGCCTCCTGTCTAGACACAATTCCAGTGAGCAGACAGAGCTGGGCCTGCCTGGGATTCCCACATGAGCCCACCTGGGCCCATCTGCTGCTGTCATAAATCGACAGGGAGCTGAATTCGACTGCCCAAGGGAGACTTTTCAAGCCTCCATGGCTGCCAGCTGTTCAAAATGGCCTCTGCCAGGCGTGTGAAGTACTGAATCAGCAAAAACCGGGTGTCTCTAGAAGAGACGGGAAGGACGGGGAGAAATGTGGATTTAAAAACGCAGCACAACTCCGCCACACAGCAAATGTTGAACAAAAGGCGAATTCCACGGACAAACAGCTCCCGGTTGCACTTCCCTGAACGTCTGGCTCACATTTCACTGTGCCATGCTGCCACACCCTTGGTTAACACACATCGCTAAGGCCCAGGTCAAATGCAAAACAAGAAGGCAACCAGGGTTGCCAGAACATGATGTAGCCACATGCAGGCACAGAGAAATGGCTGACAGTGTTCCACACAGAGTGCACGTTCCCAGAAAGGGTTGCTACACTGGGTGTCCCAGGAGAAGCTTCATGAAGTCTTGCTCAGTCTGAGATGCTTTTTTAACATAAATGAAGCAGAGGGAGGGCTACTCCTCATTTCCCATCCCTTGGAAGCATTGCTGTAATCTAAGAGGTGAAGGTGCATATCATTCTCTGAGTTCTCAGACTCTGTTCCTTATAGTATATTCCTTTGTATAAAGTACTCTCAGGGCTCAGTCAATCATTTACCTTCTGAGAATGCATTGAGAATCTCCCGGAGTTAGGCGTGGTCCCTGTATGCCTTTAGGACGAGGACCGAAGCTTACTCAACTTGGTGTATTCTGTAAGTTGCTAAGTATGCGTTCATACAAGAATCAGAGAGAAGGCTCTGTTTCCTTTCCTTCCCCTCCATCAGAGAGATACAAGTGCTCGTCTGGTCCATTTGAACACTAGGAAGTGAAGATGTTGGCTTGGGCACTTCCCACTCCACAGGCAGAAAGAACAAAGGCCACTCGCTCCAGAGGTATTCTCCATCATGTTGAAAACTGTGTCCAATCTCATTGTAGGAAGCAGCAGGTAGCTGTGAAAGGCGGTTCAGGCCCCCATTGTGACTGCCTGGGCTGCAGGTGAAAGGTCAGTTCACAGGCAAGATTCTGACCCTTAACTTTTTTGTTGAGAGTGTCACAAGGTAAATTAATCAGATTTATGGCATTAAGCTCTGCCAATATCTTTATCCTCTCAGCTTTTTCTCCGGCAAAACTCTCTCTTCTAGGGAAGAAAAAGTCTCCTTTCTGATGATGGGGGTAAAGTGCTTTTTGTTTTTCTCTCACAGTTTTCACTAAAAAGTGAAAATGATTAGTCCAGCACAGCCCTTCTCTTGAACGAGGGCTCTTGTAAGTTAAAGTGAACTTTCCTGGCCTTCCATCACATGTCCTGTAGCATTGGGACAATGCAAAAGGCAGTCTTGGTTGGTGTTGATGACTTCTTGGTTTCTGGGAAGAGCCTTCTCTTTTGACTACAGCAACTTAGCAAAGTCCACTAGGGAGATGTTGCCAGCAGGTTGCAAGGCTCAGGTCTCAACTGCACCCAACCTGGGGCAGCATAGGTACCTGAGCAATATTCAGAGGGACAGGTAAGCTGCAAATGAATGAGCAGAAAGCCCTGCAGTCCCAAAGCCAGGGGTTCAGAACTGGCTCCCAGCAGGGGTGGGAGGGAGGCTGCTGATGCTGCAGGTGCTTTTCAGACAGCCTCGCAGGAGAGCACCAACTTCCTGCTGCTAGAAATTTGTCTGCAAATTTTTTTCTCATTCAGAAGTGACGGGATCCAGGAGACACTGGCTAGATATGATCACTTGATTAAGGTTTCCACAGGCGATCCAGATGCCTGGGAACTGGCTGAAAGGAAGCATGCTTCCCTCTAACCTTTCACTGGGAAAGAGTTGACAGTTTGTAGTGGGTAGATTTCTTCACCTGAAGCTGTAAAGGTGTCAACATTTTACAACCGGGGCCTCCAAGTATCACAGCTGCATTTTTGATACAGCTTCTCTGCAGAAAAAGTAACCAAAAGATCATTTTCCCACATCAATTTGCAGCATAAGCACTGGGTCATGACAAATATTTACTGAGGTCCTTCCATGTGTTAAACCCATGTGTTTTAGGCATTGGAGATATAGCAGCAAACACTTCAAGCAAAGCCCCTGCTTTCATGGAGCTTAGAGTCTAGCTGGGGGAGACAGACAGTAAAGAAATGTACAAAATCACACTATGTCAAGGGGTTACAATGCTGTAAAGAACAATCAAACAGGGCCAGAGGATAGAGATGGATGATGGGGTGGGGTGATATTTTGGATAAACAGAGCAGAAAGAAACAACCTCTCTGATAAAATGGCACAAAGTTAGACACCTGAATGAAAATAGCACATAGACTGTGTTGCTATCCGGGCAGAACATTCCGGAAAGGAGGATTAGTATGTCTAAGGCCCTGAGTGGGGAGTCTGCTTGATATGTTCAAGAGATATTACACTTATGAATGTAAAAAAGCCCATTTAATGATTATAATAATTGTGATAGAGCTTTTGTCACAATGTCATTATGAGGATTAAGTGAAATAATGCTCATAGAACACTGTGTCTTTGGGATGGTAAGAATTCAGTAAATGTTACGGTTTTATAATTCTAATCATTGTTTTCTAAGCATTTGACGGTCACAATAATTCTACAAGGTAGGTGATCAAGACCTACTAGCTCCATCTCGTAGAGGAAGAATCTGAAGTCCACAGAAAAGATATGATTTGCTCAAAGCCACACTGCGGGTTAATGGCAGATGGAAGCAGCTTGGGTCCCTAAGGCTGCAGACAGAGGGTAACCAGGAGAGCTGATGATCTGCTCTGGACTTTGCCTAAGCAAGAGACAAACTTTTATTGTATGAAGTCACTGAGATTTGGGGGTTATTTATTACAGCTTAATATTACTTAACCCAGCCAACACCGCCGGCTCTCGGATGACTGTGAGAGGGTCTGAGAGACTGGGACTGTGTCCTTCAAATAGCAGGGCTCATGGCTTTTGGAAGGAAAACTGCATCACCGACGGGGACTCTGAAGGCTAGCCTCTTGGGTTCTTTAGGTTTGGTTCTTTGCAAGTTATTTCTATATATTCATTGTCAGACATTTCTTCTTAACCTAAGTCGTTTATAACAGGAGGCATTAGCGTGCTGCTGAATCGTACTGTTTGGAAACAGAGGAATAATTTTTAGGGCTGAGTGGGGACCAGGCATATCTGGAACTAGAGAAAAGAGGTTGTAGAGAATAAACAAACTGTAATATAAGATGTCTTTCATCCTCTATCCCACCTCCAGGATTTTTACAGGACTCCGTGGTCTTTTCCCAGTGCCAGCCGCTGAACCCAGTTACACTGGACCTTGCACGTACCTATATTTTTCTAGCACCACTTTGCTCCTACCAGTTCCTCTGCCTGAGGCATGCTCCATCTACTTCTCTAACAAAACCTATGTAACATATCCTTCGAAGTTCTGTTTGAATGCCACCTTCTCCAGGAAGTCTATAGTTACTCACCATAATACAACATTTCTTGCCCTGCGCTTCCGCAGAAGATTCCTGCTCACTGGGGACCACATTTTCCTTCTGCTCCACTTGTAAGTGTGCATATCTAGTTCCTGCATGAGACTGCATGCTTCCTGAGGCCCAGTCTCTGGCTTCTCTGCTCTCAAAACAGGCCTGAGGCAGGATTCCATTTGCAAAGAGATGAAATAAAATAATTTCTATTTTATAAAAAGATCATTTTAAATGCTAGGGCAAGTTATCAGAGAAAGTCCTTCCTGTAACATGTTGGTATTACCTTTTACAAACATTTGCACCCTCACACACCCACACCTCCCACCGATCCCTCATTTCCATGGGCAGAATGATCGTGATGCTGTATTTTGCTTTTTGCTGTTGACTTTATGTTGATGTTTAAACTCCTCTTCTCATCTCACCCCCAACCAATTATTGAATGCCTAAAAAAAAAGAAAACATCAAACTCTACCCCAGCAGATGTGCGTGAGCTGTTTGATCTCGAGGCTGAATAGGAACCAAAGTATCCAAGACTCAGATTATGATGCAGAAAAGGGGGGAAAAAATCTTAACAGGAACTCTGTGAAGGAGAAAGTTTAGCTTTGATCTTACTATTGAATTTTGCTAGTGGGGTGTGTGTTTATATCTATTTCTATTTATCTTTTTAGCTCCAAAATTCTGTGCTGTTGTGTCTGTCTTTTGTAGCACTACAGAAGGGAGTTTTGTCTGGATTTGTGTGATGTGATTTAAGTCATTTAAAGTAAGAATTTAATTTCTCTGGGAAATAAGGAGAGGACTGTAGGCTAATTTATGGATATCTTTTCCTTTAAAGAATTCTAAAATAATTGGGGCCACTTTATCTCAAACCAAATGGAAAAGAGGCCTATTAAAAAGCAGAGAGGCTGTGCTTCCAGACAAGGAGGTCTGACTTTATCGTTTAATTCCTAATTTGCACATCTTCCTCACTAAAGAAAACCCAGACCTTAGAAAGTAATCTGACCTTTGCAGTTTAGGGGGGAGATTAAAGTACATTTGTTTATAGTTAAATTCTATTTCAAAGTATCCCCTGAATGTAGTCTCTTTCTTAAAAAAAAAAATCATTTTAAAAGCTGAGAAATGTAAAAAGATACCTTCCCTGTTATGTTGATAATATAATAATGGAGAGATAGACAGAAGGTTGTTAGGTATTCATACAACTTGTGGAATTGGGGATTTTCAATAAATTTCAGGGTGAAACGGAAGCATCCATCACAATCTTGCTATTGATATTTCATCTTGATTTGAGGACTACTGAAATGTATTATAGCCTTTCTTTTCTTGTATGCATTCTTCAGTTAATGTATCCATTCAATCAACTGATATTTATTTAACTTACTACCTTCCAGAGGCTTTGTTCACACACTTATAATCAGCAGCAGGCATTAAAAAATCAGATATTTATCTGTACCCCAGATAAACCCGCCACAATTCCTAAATTAGGTATTCACAATCCCCTATACAGCTGTTTTCAGAATTTGTATTATTTAGCATTTTTTGAGGTATTTATTCAGCACCAGCCAAATATAAAACACGATGCTAAGCATGGGTGTGAGCGAAGAGATAAATCACACACCAACTGTGCTTTCTAAATGGCCTGGGGGTTGGTGAGAGGCATACCAAGTCCTGCTAGGGAACGGATGTGTGTGAGTGAGGTGAGAGGGGGATGCAGCACAGAAGGGGGATCCCTTGGGCATGGGCTGGGGCGGGAGGTTGCCAGCTTCTACACAGAAAATTGGAATGTCAGGATTCTGGTGTGGAAAGAGATGCCTTTCAAATGCCATCTCAGGGGTGTGTGATCATAATTAAGGGTCCTACTGGGCTTGGGGCCAATAGAGAAGACCCCCTTCGAAGGCAACTGTGGCCTGGAACTTACTTTGACTGCCAGCCTTTGGGTTGTGGGTCGCAACCTTCTTGGGGTTTCAAGAGAGACCACCCCCATTCCCTGTAGATGGAGGCCCCCTGGAGGGAATAGGGCCCTCTAAGACAGTGTTATTGATGTCCCCTCATCCCCTACTAAAAGGACCTTGGTTCAGCTGCCTCCCTCCTCATCCCTCAGGCTCATGGAATGACTTCAGAATGTCCTGGTGTGCTGGCCTCAGGGGATCAATGAATCCCACCAGGTGAAATATAGAGTCTTGGTCTCCGAATTTAAATCAGCCTGGAGCAGCTATTGGGTTGGTGACTCTCTCAGACCCTGTTCTCACTTGGCCTCACTGGGGTCAGTATGGAATAACCACTAACGCATTAGTCCTGGCTTTTCTGGAATTGAGACACTTCATGATTTTTTTTAAAGAGAAGTTTTAGATTTTCATTGTGCTTTATGCCACTATTGCCCACGTGTATTTTAAGTATTCACGTTTCGATGGGTTATTTTTAGACTTTAGATTTTTAGATATAAAACATATATGATTGTGAATATTTTAATTTGTTGACAACCATATATGTTTTGTATCTCTAACCATCCATAGGTCTATGAAGCTCAGTCATTAAACAGCTCTACATAAAATGCCTACTATGTACGTTATGTACCCACTATGGAAACTGAACAAATATCACAGAAAAATGCAAGTTTCTTCTATATTTACTTGTATAACAATATAGATGCATATAATGCTATAAAAGCTTTATTTCTAATAGCCTCTTGTAGACAATTTTAAGATTCAATTTGCCAGTAAACAGAATAATAATAAAGATTTTGATGGCATAATATTTAGTATAGACTATGAAGTTAAACATGCTTGGCTCATACAGGCATGTGACCTCACCACATTTTATCTGTGTGACCATAAGCAAGTCAACTAAACTCTTATTTATCAAACAGATCTTGGGTTGTTTTGTGCATAAAATGAAATAGCATTAAATGAACTGTTTAGCACTATGCCCGTCACATAGTAGGTACTCATTAAATGCTAGCAATTTTTCCACTTTTACATAATTTTCTAGTGCCTTTCATTAGGATTCAATGGCTGTGATCATCTTTTACCTTTTTATGGAAGTGATATTTTCAACACTTTTTAAAAATACCAAGGCCTGCTAGCCTTTACACACTGGCAGTGTGGGTTATAGCATATAGAACATCCGGTCACCACTGCCTCTTTTGGGTCTTTGCTGTCACATTGCATGTGCTTGGAGCCCAGATGCAGCTGGTAGACCTCCTACCCCTACCCGCAGGCCACTTTACCCCAGCACCTCCACACCATTCTCCCGAGGAAATGCTTTCCTCGCTTACTGGGTGCTCAGATTACAGGCGTGTGTTAGAGAGACCGATGCCTGCACTCTGTGGCTTTCTCTCACAGACACTTCTTTGAACCTGTGTTTCCCTCCCTCTCTCAGGGGCACACGGTGCATCTGACCCTGTCAGCTTCCAGGAGCTGAGCTTCTTGAAGTCATTATGTAAGGTCATCCTCTTTGGCCTTCACAACTATACCCAATCACACTGTTGTCTCCACTCTGTTTTTCCTAGCTTTTGAACTCCCTCAGCCGCTCTAAGAAAACTTTCACATTTTCTTTCATCTTTCTGAAAGCTTACACATCTGTATTTCTCTTGCTGATGTCTAACCATACCCAACTAGACTGGGGAGGCAAGGAGTATCTGCTGTTTTGCCTGTTGACTCCATCCCCTCATACCTGGGAGCTGCACCTGATTTTTCTTTGAAGAGCCTTGGATGGGTACTAGCATCATTATTCACAAGATCTTGCTTTCTATGGGCCAGGGCTTGGCATGTGACTATGCCTTGGCCAATCAGATTATCTCTTGGGAATTTGCATCTTAAACAGACAAAGACAGCTCCAGAAGGCTGTGATGGCTGATTAATTCTAGTAGCAATTTCTACCTAGACTGTCCATTGGTTCCTGCTACCTAGGTCCTGCCTTGGTTCCTGATTCTTCTGAGACTGATTCTTCTCATCCTGATTCTGTAAGCAGTTCAATATCTACTATATTCCTTCTATATGTAAGATAGTGAAATTCCGATTCTCTTACTTGCAATCAAATAATTCTGACAGACTAGGTCACTCTAAGTACGTTTCTAAAGCTTAATTTATATTATGATTATTCCTGGATGTTCATGTGTGAGTTTTTAAAAAAATATTTTATGTCTTCAGATGAAGGCTTTGGCAACTGCATTTGAGAGTGAACTTCCTGTTCCCTGGTATAGAAACAGACTTTCTTAATCATATGGTGAAGGGTAGCAACAAGTGAAGCCAGTGAGCTTAAGAGAGGCTGACTTACCTAAACTGTGCCTTCAATCTGTGCTTCTCAAACCTTAGTGTATATAAGAATCACCTAGAGAGCTTGTGAAAACACTGATTCTTGGGTCTCACTTCCAGAGATTCTGACTTAGTTGGTCTGGAGTGGGACCCTGGAATCAGAATTCCAAACAAGCTCCAGGGGTTGCTGTGTTGCTGGTTTAAGGATCACATTTTAACAGCGAGTCCTTAAATATTATCTTTCCCCAGGCAAGAGAGACTTTAGAACATGGAAAGATTTCCTCTAGTTTGTTGGAGTTAAAAGACAGGAGACAAGATGAGAACTGCCTTCCAACGTGACTCTTAGAGAAGTGTGTCCCTCACCGACCTCTCTAACTAAGATTTGTCCATTGTGTTGCTGAGATGACGGCTGGGTTGGAAGGTGTGTTCAAGCGCAAGGGTCTCTCCATGAGCTGGCCTGGCACGTCCCCACAGCGTCTCACAGCCAAGGGCAGAATATATAAGGACATATGAGTGGAAAGTTTTTTGTTTGTTTGTATGTTTGTTTGTTTTTAAGCAAGAGACTGCATAAGATCCCAAGGAAATGCAGGACTGCCCCCGGGACCATTCAGTGGTGGCCACAGCTAGTGCCGGGATGGAGCTGACCCTGCTGCTCCCTTTGTCTGAACTGCCCGCATTCCCTACCGGACAACTTTCTCCCTTCCTTATTCCAGACTACTTTCTTCTCCTTCTCCCAAACCCAGCTCTGAGCTCACTTCTCCCAAGTTCCCTTCCCCACCATCTTTCTTCTGCCTCAGCACAACATCAACACACTCAGCTTTTGAAATGTTAACACTGCGGTTATGATACTCACAACAGCCTGCTTCTCTGCTCCTTACCACACTGCTGGAGCTTTTTTGTTGTTTAGCTATCTCACTTAATCCTTGTAACAACCTTATGAGGTATTATTACCTGATGTTATAGATGAGAAAATAAATTCAGTAGTTTGCCCAAGATAAATTACTTAGAAAAACTTAGAGACAGAATGTGAACATTGAACATTGCTGACACTCGAACCTGTGCCCCAAACCACCCTGCAGACTAAATCAATTCAGTATGTGTATACGTGTGTGTACGCATGTGTGTACGTGTGTATGTGTATGTGTTTTTGTGCATATCTTAGCATTTGGTATCTTGATGTAACAAAAAGCTCGTTTAGGCAGGACCTGGATGCTTTGGAAGAATATTCTAGTGGTTCTCTTGATGGGGTGCTAAGGGGCACATTTCTTTCCATAGTAATCATTCAAGAAATATTGTTTACCACTGATGTGTTGTTTTCTGATGGCTGACATTTCTGAACATAGGCAGGACTGGGCACATTACTGGAAGTGGGAAGCATTTTTTCCTACTTACCAATCATCTGTGCTTTCCATTCATATCTATGAGACAGATTAAAAATGGGCTCCCCAGGAAGAATAAAGAACTCATTATTTGTCATCCTCTATTGAGAGTCTGTTTTGTGCAGACCAAGAGGCTGTGTCTTAGAAGGAGCCACAGAGGAGGATCCTAGTTTGGGAGGTCTTGGACATGGGGGTGTCCTGGGAGTTGGGGGAGGCCAGACCAACAAGGGAGAGTAGGCAGGAATTAGGCCAAACTTGGACTGGAGGAATGTCTTTGTTTGTGGTGGTACTGGTCCCTGGGCTG
Source organism: Cephalopachus bancanus (assembly GCA_027257055.1). Classification (NCBI taxonomy): domain Eukaryota; kingdom Metazoa; phylum Chordata; class Mammalia; order Primates; family Tarsiidae; genus Cephalopachus; species Cephalopachus bancanus. The sequence goes on along the minus strand of JAPVLO010000546.1, from coordinate 627,195 downwards.
CACTAACTGTTCAGGTTCATGTTGAACCTGAAGGGGTGTGGCAAAGGCATCCTTCATGCTGAACCTGAAGGGGTAGTCTGTAGTTAAGCCGTGGTCAGTAGAGATGTCGTGGGTGAGGCAGCATTGCTAACACAGGTGCTTAGTTTATTCAGCACAGAAGCCCAGACAGTGACTGAGAAGTACAGAAAGCATCTCTCACTCGTTCATTCATACGTTCATTCATGCATTCCAAAAGGGTTTTTTTGGTGTATAGAGCTCTGCACTGAGGATACAGTCAAAAACAAGACAGACAAGTCCCCGTTGAACTTGAGAGGGAGACAGGTGTCAAATACGAGTGACATGAGGGGTGATCTAATATAATTATGATTGATGCTGTGAAAAAGGATTTAGACAGAGTTATAAGAAAGCTCACACTCCATAGCCAGGCAGAGTGTAAGTGCTCCAGGCGAAAGGGAAGGAGATCAAGACCAGGCTCTAACTGCAGCAATCGCTGTGCCTGCCATTCATTCGGACCAGGGTGAAGCAAGTGCTTTCTGGAGGTTCAAACCCTACCTTGCCTTTGAGAAACAATCCATCTAGTTGTGGAGATAGAGCCCATGCCCATACTGAGAGAGTGTGGTGAGTTGAAAGAACCCTGGATGCAGAACCAGAAAAGCTGCCATTTGGTCCCAGCCTTTCTTTGTTCTGGTAGCTTGACCTTGGGCAAATTGTCTACATTTCAAGAGATTTAAACTTTTCAGAGTCTCTGTCTCTTCATTTACCAATGAGAGAAATATTTAGTGCTCTGCCTGCTTTATGGTGTTCATGAGTGAGCATGTGAAAGTGTTTTGTAACTATGAAAAGCAGGATATATTTAGGAAACACACACACACACACACACACACACACAGAGCTTAATGAGCACAGGACGTTTAGGTCCCGGTGCAGACTTCAGTTTAATGAAGCATTGAAAGGGTTGGGAGAAGCTCCCATGAGCAGGGTGAGCGTAGCAAGGGGAAGGAGGATGAGTGTGACAAGGGGAAGGAGGAAGTGGCCAGGTCTGAACATTCCACAGGGGCGCTGTGTGTGAGGGCGGGTCATCAGGAGGGAGGAGCCCTGAGGGGGAGGTCAGAGGTAGGCTCGGCAACAGTTGAGAGCCTCAGTGTGGGGTGCTAAGAGACAAGGGGAGTTGCATAGGGTGGAAACTAGCTGGTGAAGGAGCTTGAAACACATGCTTGTCTCTCTGTTTTATTGTTTATGGTCCCAGTTAGTCAAACCTCACTTATAACTCACTTGTAACATTTCGATTATGAATTTAGGTTGTTTATCATAGAAATTTCTTTTTTTAACATAATCTTTTAATAATATCTTTTTAAAAATAATCTTTTAATAATATCTTTTTATGATCTATGATTCTTGGTGCTGAAACTTCTGCATGTCATGTGTCTGTTACACAGCACCAGCTCCAAGAGAGAAAAAGACATGGATAAAAAAAGACAAAGATTCAAACTAGATAAAGTTATGTGTAGATTTTCCAAATCTTTCTTGTCATGCTGAAACTTCCAGCTTCTAGGACAGTAATACATGTTTCTCTTATCCTGATATCCAAGAGTGTGTTCCCTCTCTTGGGCATAAGAATATCTAGAGTTGTATTTAGGTGACAATAATGTGGAGTGACACACTTACAATGACCACATTGTGTTGATGATATTTCCATCCAATGCATCGCCCCACTATTCACTTGCAAATACATGATATATTTGCTTTCTAGACATATTCTAGGAAGGCCAAAGAAACTGGCTTCTTATTCATATGAAATAATCCACTGGGGAATTTCTTTCAGAGTAGACCAAAATTGACCTAGAACATGATCTTACATGTTAGCATCCTTCAAAGGAAGCCAAAAAGAAAATCTGGGCTGCAAGACTCAAGGAGAAGAAAAGCATTGGCTGATGCTATGCTGACAGTTGGTGCTTCCTGCCCTGCATCTTCTGAGACTGGAGCCCAGTGCAGGCCACAGGCAACTTAGGAGTTGAAGACTTCTTCCCATGGATACATGGTGTTAAAAAAGGACTACAGTACCCAAAGGACTACAGAAAAAATGATAATACATGGAATGTACCTGATAAGAAGGTACACAGTGTGGAGCAATGTAACTCTGGAATTACAAAGCCTGATTCAAAGCCTGGCTAGGCCACTTAGGCTTAAATGTTGTTTTACTCAGTTTGTAAAAAAAAAAAAAAAGTCAAGAGACCTTGAAGGAATGTTATACGGTGCAGTATCTAGTCAGGTCAAAGCATTGCATTACTTCCTCAGAAAATTTCATAGTAGGGCTGGTAACCCTCACAGCCAAGGCGGCTACAGAGAAAGTGCACCTGGCTCCAGGTGACAAAGAGGTCTTGGAGAGGGCCCCAGAGGAGTTTGGCAGGACCCAGGTTGCCCCTATATTCGACTTGGAGTGGGCTTTGCTCTGTGACCCAGGGAAGAGGGTACACAACACCCAAGGCTTCTTCTTCAAGCCACCCTCCTGTGGAAAGGAGTCACTAACCCCCATGTGTATAGATTCCCCTTCTCTTTCTTTCTCCATCCTTTCTCCAGTCCATTCCACCAGGATCCTCTTACCCCCGGCAAGCCCATCAGTTCTACAGCAGTCATTTCCATCACCTTAGTCAACGCAACTACCCACTTGACCTCACAGCTCACTTCAGACCCTGGGGTCGCAGACATGGACACTTCCCCTTCTATGGCTGTAATTTTTAGGTCTACCTCCAGCTCCAGGGTGTGTGTGCTCTCATTTTATCAAATCCATCCCAGTGCAGTGCAGAGGCACCCTGCAAAGACGTCAGTCTACATCCACCCACCTACGTTTATTTTCCCCAGCCCCGCTCTGACTTTTAACAATCCCTTTGACTGGAAAACAATCCCTCAGCCCAAATTTGGAACACCTGATGGGCAACAGCAGGAGGCCTCTCTTCCTAGTGCCTCTGTTTTATGAGCCTTCCCATCAGGGCTCCTTCAGTGACCTCCATTCCAGGACCTCTGCAATATCCTCCAAGACTGCCTTTGACCCCAATGCTATGGATACCACCCTTCCTTTCAAGGCTCTCATCTCCCCCTGTATCCAGGAATGTGCCCCCATTCTAACATAGCCTCTGAGGCCCTCGTAGCTAAACTGGCAGTTCCATGGTGGACAACACTATGCCTTTGTAGGGAGACCTCCCTTTTAGCAAAAAAGCCAGGGACCCACCCAGCTAGGATGCTCCTTTAGACTTCAGGGTAGTAAGGCTTGTTGATAACATACTTGTGTTTGGAGGTTCAGAGCAACTGTGCCTGTGATATAAGTATGAAAGCAGTGACTGGGACACCGTTGCATCTGCCAAGAGCTTCAGGAACCACCAATTCATTTCTTACTCTTCTCGCAGACCTCAGCAAAGAACAAGTCTCCCTTCACGTACAATCCAATGAATGGACATTGCTCCATGAGGAAGGGGCTCAGTCACTTGAAGTTAAATGTAACTTGCTTTCTTTCTGCAGAAACTGGAAGCTAACATACCATTAGCTTCTACTCAAACCTCAAGGTGTGTGTGTGTGGGAGAGCAGATAAGCCCTCCTAGAACCACTCTGTATTTAAGACACTTCACAGTGAAGAGTAGACAAGAGCACATACCATTAGCTGTGCCCTCTCTGGCTTGACTGTTAACCTGGCTAACCAAAGTTCTGCGCCAGTTCTCTCTGTTCTTGGAACTGGCAAGATGCCCACTGCTACTTACAGATGCTCTTTTTACCCTCATCCATTTGCTTCAATGGGCCCTTATCTTTTCCAGATCATTTATGTAAAAATTTTGTTCTTGTTAATCTGCTTCTGGTCAAAATTCTTTGCTCTCTGACTCAGCTGTGGAGGAAGAATTGACATGTATGAAGGATTATGTGATGAGCCAGGCTTTATGCAAAATTTTCTGTGTTCTGGGGACTAGGATGTGAAAGTAGCTATCCTTTATGCCTTTATGACTTCACATGTTGAGTCCTGGTCTCTGTATAGTCTGAGTGTCTAGGATGACAACCTAGTGTAAATCCAAAATAAGATCCTAAGTTTCCCAACCGACTGAACAGACATCCCCTCTCTTTGGCTAAGGAGATCCCAGAAAAACCTGAAAAACTAAGTTCTAGGTCACGATGGGAAGGGAGGTTGGACACATCTTGTTATACCCCCATCCTTTTGAAGTTTAGGCACAACTGACCAGCATTAACATTAAAATAGAGATCATAAGACTAACAAAATAGACTCTTTGTGGTAATAGGATACCAAATTCCAACCTTACTCTGGTATAGCATTACATGGTGTCTGAGGACAGCCACCTATGAGGGTTCATCTACATAGCAAGAGATTTGGCTTCCACATCTGCCTTATCTTACCATAAGTGTTCCTTTCTACTGACTTCTAAGTCTTTAGACAAAGTATAAGTTTTTCATCCAATTGCCAATCATAGAATCTTTGAATCTGCCTATGACCTGTAAGTTCCTCCTTCTACTCCAAGCCCTTTGAGACATCTGGCCTTTCCTGGCTGAACCAATGTATAGATGTATACCTTAGATGTACTGATTTATGTCTTTATGTAAAAATTTTGACATTTTTAACTTCTGCTTCCCTACAATGTATAAAACTAAACTGTAACCTGACTGCCTCAGGCATCCTTTCTCAGAACTTTTGAGACTGTACCCTGGGCCATCATCACTCATACTGGCTCAGAGCAAACCTTTTAAAATATTTTACAGAGTTTTGCTTTTTTGTCAACACCAGGAGGAAGTGAGGCCCAGACAAGGAAGAGATGAGGTGATCCACCCTTGTCTCTTCCTTCTATTCTTTTCTCCAACCACTCTGACCTCACTAGAGACTATATCCTTCCTGATATGTGTTAGGAAACTGCACTTGCTGATTTGATTTTTCAAAAATGTTTAAATGTCTTTTTGTGTGTATCTTTTTGTTTAATTTAGATTTAGGCTAGTCATCCCCACAGATTTCCACTTCACCTAGAGAGACTGAACTTTGCATTTATCTTCTTGCATCTCTGTCAATCACATTTGCTTTTGTCTGTCTGTGCTGTGAAGATTTACATTTGATCATGCAATTGCAAAGTATCTCATGTTTTATGCATAGGTTGGCTCTGAGGTAGAGCTGGAAATGGTACTCTCAGAGGTCCCAAGACAGGAGTGTCATCTTCAGATTGGCCTTCTGGATAGGAAAACTGAGGCTCATAGAATCATATAGCTGCTCAGTGTTAGAGCCATGATATAGATCCTGTCTCCTAATGACCCACTGTGGTCAGATGTCCACAGGTCTGGGGCCATGCACAGAGCATGGGAATCAGGATGCACAGCATAATTGAGGGGGTCAGTCATGTGGATGAGCTAAGGAAGAAGTACTTGGTGACCATCAGGCACCACTCATTGCAGGGTTCAGTGGATGTGAGGAGGGACCCCTTCATCTCCTGGGGCCACCTCAAGATCTTCATGCCCCCAAGTGACAGCAGTGACTTCCATAGAAGTTGAATTTCATCACAAAGAGGAGGACTTCTCTACATATAAAATGAAAAAAAATCAGACGGTGTTGAGAATATGGACCACTCTTTGAAGAAACATAAAGTTAAACTCCCTAGCTTATACTAAAAGGTGAATTTTTGATAGATTTAAAGGCCAATATGGGAAAGATAAAATTATAAAACTATAAAGGAAACCAAAGAAGAAAAGGTAAGAATATATTTATAACCTTAGGATGAGGAAAGCCTCTTAAAGAAGAGTTCAAAGCACAAACTTTAGGGCAAAATATTGATGAATTTTACTACAACAATGTTAAATTTTTGTGTTCTTAAAGGATGAAGGTAAAAGAAGGCAACAGATTAATATAAGATGGTTTGCAATACTTTAATCTAATGGGAGTAAATAGAATAGGCAAGAAATTCCTTAGGCCAACAAGAAAAAAAAAGAAATCCAACAGAAAAGTGATCAAAGACTATGAACAGGCAAGCCACATAGGCATAGGAAAAATGTTTTTACATTAGCAAGTGCACAAGATGCCAACTTCATTGATAATCAAAGAAATGCAAAGTAAAATGACAAGATTATATTTATACTTACTACATTTGCAAAATTTAGAATATCAGATAATAAATAATGGTGAGAATGTGGGGAAATAGAAACCCACAAACGTTGCAAGTACAGCCATTCCTGAAGTGTATTATATTCACTTAACTGAAGAAAGTGTGTGACCTCTGACCAGCTCCCACTCCAGGAAACTCTCATATAAGTTGTTTGTGGTAGCAGGGAGTTGGTGATGATCTCAGAGACCATCTTTGGGGAAATGTATTAATAAGTTGATTTGCATACCTACCATGGAATAGGATGTTGTAATCAGAAACAATGAACTATATCAATAGATCTTAATACAATAATTTTGTGTAAAAGAAACAGAATGAGATATATAACACAACAGCATTTATATAAATCAAAAGCAATTGGAAAAAACACTATATTTTGCAAAGATTAATTCATATCCAAGGATATATAAACACACTAGACAAGTGCCCATATAGCAGTAAGAAATTGGAGTACTATATTAATCATTATCCCTTCAGAAAAACTGAAAACACTAGCTATTTCAAACAGAAGGAAGTTAACATAGGGAACTAGTTACAGGGAACTGAAAGGCCAAGAGACCAGAAAGGGGCATTGAGTTAATTGAAATATTCTAACCACAGAGAAAATACATCATACTTAGAACAAAAGGGAAGAAATGGGTACCAGACTTAGGAATTGAGAGGAAGGTACCTTATGGCAAGTGTGCAGACACGGTACTCAGACCTCTAGGTTAGGGGTACAAGGGGTCCTTAGGGCTGATGCTGGGAGTGTTGATGGAAGCTGTGGACTGGATCTGTGGCTGTCCTCTGCTGCTAGGAGATGTTGACAGGAGCTGGAAACAGAAAAAGAGCTCTTCCATTCCTCCTGTTTTTTTTTTCCTCTAGCCAGTGTGCCCACAGGCAGAACCTACCAGGAAGTCAACAGGCAAAGGAGTCTGGGAAATGAATTTAGAACCCTAGTATTACAGAGCAAAATATAAAATAATGAACTTGGGCTCAGAAATAATAAGAAATAACCAGTGCTGCTAAAGTAACAACAAAATAATTAAAAATAGGAGCCTTGTCTTGGATTACTGGCAATGATGAACTTATGAATTAAAGAGCATGATAAACTCAATTATGTGAGTCTAAAAATTAAAAAATGAATGTTCAGGGCAATGGGTCATGTAACATAGGACCAGTTTAGGGTCACTCACCATGTCACCTTGGCCAAGTCACTCAAACACACAAGTCTCAGATCTTTTACCTGTGCCAATCATAAATGTAAAAGCTAAAGCTATAGAACTTATAGAAGAAAACATAGTAGAAAATCTTAGTGATCTTGAATTTGGCAAATATTTCTTAAATCTGATATATAAAGTATGAACTGTAAACTTTAAAAAGCCCTAATAAATTGGACTTTATTAAAATAAAAATTTGTTTAAAAATAACCCCAAATTAAAAATGTAAGCTACAGACTGAAAGAATATTTTGCAGAATATATTTAATAAAGGACTTACATCTAGTATATATAAGGAACTCTTTTTTCCCTTTTAAAAATATTTTATTTTAAAGATGTGGTGGACAATTCAGGGTGAGATATATAAGTGGATATTGTACAGGTAAAGCTTGGGCCTCCCTTTGGTCTCCACTTTGCCTGGTTTGAGATCAGGTACCCTTTGTGATGTTATGTGCCCCTGCCCCCGACCCTGGCAGTATACCACTACTGACAATCCCTTTTTTATGTTATTATGGTAAATGTTCAGGGTCCCCTTATGAGTGAGAACATGTGGTACTCAGTTCTTTGTTTCTGTGATAGATCACTGAGTATGACAGACTTCAAATCCATCCACATGTTTGTCTTTCTTTGTGACTGCATAATATTCCATCACATATATGTACATCAGCTTTTTAATTCAGTCCAGTTTCAATGGGCAGCACAATTGGGTCCATGTTTTTGCTATTGTGAATAGTGCTACAATAAACATGCGTGTCCAGGGATCTCTTTTGTAGAATGATATGAGTTCCTCTGGGTATATTCCCAGTAGGAGGATTGCTGGATCATATGAAGGTCATTTCTAGTTCTTTTAGAAATCTCCACACTGTTTTCCACAGTGTTTTTGAGCAAACTAGTGTCCACTGTTTTTGAATTAGTTTGCATTCCCACCAGCAGTGTAGAAGTGTTCCCTTTTCTCTGCATCCTCACCAGCATCTGTTGTTTGTTTTAGTAATGATGGCCATTCTTACAGGGGCAGGTGGTATCTCAATATGGTTTTGATTTGCATTTCTCTGATGATTAGTGAGGCTGAGCACTTTTTCATGTGTCTGTTGGTTGTCTGTATATCTTCTTTAAAGAAGTGTCTATTCATGTCTTTTGCTCATTTTTCAATGGGGCTGTTTGTTTTTTCTCCTTTCAGTACATTTGAGTTCCTATAAGGAACTCTTAAAACTCAATGATAAGGAGACAAACATCCCAATTAAAAACTGGGCAAAAAATTTGAGCAGACATTTTATCAAAGAGGATATATAGATGGCAAGTAGGCACATGGAAAAAAAAATGCTCAATGTCACTAGTTACTAGGGAACTGCAAAATAAAACCACAGTAAAATACTCCTAGTCTCCCACTAAAGTGACTAAAATTAAAGAGATTAGTCAAACGAAGTGCTGGTGAGGATGTGGACAATTAGATCTCTCAAACACTGCTGGTGAGAATGCAAAATGGCACAACTACAGTGGGAAACGCTTTGACGATTAATTTTTAAAAACTGAATGCGTAAACAGATGCCTACCATATGACCCGTCATCCTATTCCTTCATATATACCTAAGAAAAATTAAAGCATATATCCAAAGTCTTGGTAAGTTCATAGAAGCTTTATTTGTAATAGCAAAAAAAAAAAATAAAAACAATCTAAATGTTCACCAAGAGGGCGATTAAATAAAGAATTGTGGTATAACTATACAACAAAATACTATACAAATGAGAAGAAATAAACCATTGAAACACAAAACAACATGAATGAACCTCAAAATAATTGTGCTGAATGAAAGAAGACAGACAAAAAGAGTTCATCGTATATGATTCTACTTCTAGAATTCTAGAACAAGCAGGCTAATATACAGTGGCAGAAAGTAGATCAGTGGTTGCCTAGAGACTACAGGGGTGGGGCAGCAGGAAGAGAGGGAGGCAGAGATTGCCAAGGGGCCTGAGGAAACTTTTGGGTGTAATGTTCATAATCTTTATTGCGGTAACTGTTTCACAAGTGTACACATATATCATAGCTCATCAAATCGTATACTTTAAATAAGCATAGTATGCTGTGTCAGTTATACCTCAATAAGAAGAAAACAAAAAGTGCCCTGGGCAAGGAGTCATGTGTCATGAGTCCTATGTTCAGTTCCGGGCCCAAGTTACCGTGCTACCTTGGCTCAACCACAAGGGTCTCAGGTTTTTCACCTGTGCTCTGAAGCTTTGGGTTAAATCAGGAGTAATAAATGCTAATGATCTCAGGGCCCAGGAAGGAAATATGAACGAATGACACAAGCCAGATTCACTGTGGTGAAGGATGAGACTGTGGCCACCTGGAGAGTATTCCCCCTGTCGAGGAGGCCAGCTGTCAGTCACCTTCAGCCATTTGCTGCTTCGATGGAACATAGGCGGTACTGCTCATGCTTTAGAGTTTTCAAGAGAAACCAGAAATCAGATTTCTAAAATGAAATCTTCCTGTTATCAAATGCAGATAATGAATTTTTTAAAGTCAAGACATTGCACAGCCCAAACCTACATATGTATAGAAAAGACCCAGACTGAGTCCCACTCATTTGCACCTTCTGCATTCAGTGATGCCTAGGGGACACTCTGACAGTCTATGACCAAGGACCTTTTTTCAATTTTTGACTAAAGTTGCTTTCCTAATTCTTTATTGCCTATACTTTACTAAGCAAATATTTCCGCCAATGCTTATTTGCAACCTGCTGCCTTGCCATTTACTGTCTGACCTATATATTACCTTAACGTTTGGTATGAATGCTCATTTCCTTAGTTTGTGAAAGAGAAGTCCTGGATAATTTTAGAGTTCAAAGAGCCTTTTATATACCCAATAAAATTGAAAGCAGGGACTCGATCAGATATTTGCACACCAATGTTTATAGCAGCATTATTCACAATAGCCAAAAGGTAGAAACAGCCCAAATGACCACTGACAGATGAATGATGAACAAGATGTGGTGCAATACAATGGAATATTATTCAGACTTAAAAGGGAATGAAATTTTGCCACATGTCACACCATGGAGGAACACTGAAGACATGTTAAGTGAAATAAGCTAGGACAAATATATGGTTCCATTTATGTGAGCTGCTTAGTATCATCAAGTACACAAGAGGCAGAAAGTACCAGGTTACTGGGGTCTGAAGGGAGGAGGAAATGGGGTTACCATTCAATGGGTACAGAGTTTCAGAATGGGAAGATGAAAGAGTTCTGGAGCTGGATGGTGGCGATGGTTGCACAGCAATGTGAATGTACTTAATGCCACTGAGGTGTGCATTTAAAATGGTTAGATGGCAAATTTTATTCGTGATAAGAATTTGTTTTATAAAAAGGCTGCACACATGTCTGGGATTTTCAGATTGGGCGAGTCAATAAGAGAGACGTTCTCCATCCAACACACTGTGCTAAGGAACCATTGCTACAACTCCCATTGGCCTGTTGTCTCTGTGACTCCCTCCTCAGACTCCTCACACCCAGGGGATGACTGGAGGGTGACTAAGGCTCACTTAGGCATCATCCATTTGGAAGAGTGAGTCTCAGCCCTCGTGGCACTTTGGGAGCTTTGGAAAAATATTGATGCCTGAGCTCTACCAACTTGGAGAATCTGATTTAGCTGGTGAGGTTGTGAAGCCTGGTCTCCACATTTGCCAAGAGCTTCCCAGGTCATTCTAGTGTGCAGGCAGAATTGAGAACCACTGAATTCTGTTTTGAAAAAATCAGTGAAATCTTTCATGGGTATTATGAGTAGCTCAAAGACCACATCAGGTGGTGCAGAGCAATGCCCCGCAAGAGCACATTTGGGCAGAAGTGTCTGTCCCAGGAAGGGTTCTGCAGGTGTGGATGGTCCTGGAAGTGTGAATATTTGTGCCCAATAAAGCCACAAAAGAGCAGGCCATGCTTAAGGGACTTGTTATCTGGAGGGAGAAAAAACAAGGTTAGGGTTAGGTAATAACACATGACACAAGGGGACCTGCAATTCCAAGGTGAAGTGTTTGGAGCTTCCTATCTCCGCACAAAACCTAATACATGCAAAACATGTACTTTTGTTTCAGATAACTTCTTGGATTTCAATTCCAGGTAAGTCAGTCATAAGAAAAGCAATACAGGATGCTCTAAATAGGAATCTGTGTACCTAACCCCTCTGTGATTCTCTGCCAAAATATCCTGTGCTTCAGTCTCAAGGTGTGCTTTCGTTCAGAAGGGTATACCTATAAAACTGGGTGAATAAACTTAGGTTTATTTAATTCAGTGACTTGACCAAGTCAAACAGTTTTTTTGAGAGATTAGGAATAAAAATCTAAGAGGAGAATACTAGACTAGTGTAAATTTAGATTATTCATTACTGTCATTCTAAATCCTTTGTGAAACAAAGTGGGAGAGTCAATCAATTGCTCAATCTGATTCCTTTTCCTAAAGAGTATTTTCTCCAAATCATTTAATGGAATTAAATGGTAGTGAAATGGCTGTCATGTGATATGTCAAGCAGATAAGCAAAGCCAATCAGAACAAAATTTTAAACAATAAAGGAATGAGAAAAACGTTCTGGAGAGAACATGAGTCTCTTCTTTTGAGTCAGGGTCTCACTGTGTTGCCTAGGCTGCATTGCAGTGGGCTAGTCATAGCTCAGTGTAATGTCAGACTTTTGGGCTCAAGTGATCCTCCCACCTCAACCTCCCAGAGTCTTTATTTCATGGAAATGATTAGGCTGTGCTAAGAAGTTGATTGAGGCTCTGAAAGTCTCAGTGCATGACAGTATCTTACTTAACTGTAGGTCATGTCTCTGGCAATCTTACTTGTTCACAGGAGTTGAGAACTAAGAATAATAATGTCGATAACACTAGCCAACCTATGCCCACCACTTACTATGATGTTGCAGGCACTCTCCTATGTACTTTGCATATTTCCAGATTAATCGTCACAAAAACCTTGTAAGATAGGTTCTATTTTTGCTATCCCTAGTCCAAAGTTGAGACCTTAGACATACTTTACCCAAGGTCACACGGCCAGTAAATAGCTGGGCTGGCTTCAAATCCAGCTGTCAGGTTATCCTAGGTCAGAGCCTGGGCTTTTCATGGACCACTATTACCCTGAAAGAAGGAAAGGAAAGTAGAAACAAACAGTAAGTGTTTATTAAGTGCCAGCAACTTTACACATTATTCTTCCATTGAACCCCGCAACATATCCTTAGCCTTATGTTATTGCCAAGGAAATGAGGAAATGCAGACATAGAGTTTAATGACTAGCTAGCAAGAAGCAGCACTAGGACTAGAACCTTCATTTGTCTGACCATAAATCTGAACTTTTTTCACGAAATCATGACATTTCAGAGTAACATTCATGCAAGAAAGCATGCTTAAGGAAGAAAGTCTCTTGCTTAAGCTTCGTCTTTAACTTTGTACAATTTTAACCAGCTTGATTATCTGGTTTCCTTGTTCAAAGTCAGGAAGTAGTGTGGGGTGGGAGGGAAGAAGGTGGGTAGATAAATTGCCAAGGAAATAAATTTGATAGAGAAAATAAATGTCCAGTAGATGAGGATTATTAAATAAACAATGTCTTAGCTACTTATCTTTGGTCTTTTTGAATACAAGTTTTGTTTAAAAGCTGTATTCTTTCCTTAAAGGAGTCAAAGGAAAAAGGTTAGATGAGTTCATCAGGTAAATTTAGTAAGCTTTCAAAAATCTGTATAAAAATAATCTGTAGTTAATTTAGAACAAAATTAAGTTCAACCAAGAACATTTTTTTTTTTTGAGTCGGAGTCTCACTCTGTCGCCCAGACTGGAGTACAGTGGCTGTTCCCGGCCACCGCAACCTCGACCTGGTGGACTCCAGGGATCCTTCCACCTCAGCCTTCCAAGTAGCTGGAACTACAGGCACGCGCTACCACGCCCGGCTAATTTTTGATTTATTGTAGAGATGAGGTCTCACCAAGTTGCCCAGGCGAGTCTCGAACCCGCGGACTCAGGCAATCCATTCACTTCAGTCTCCCAAAGTGCAGGATTACAGGCTGAGCCACCGAGCCCGGCTCATTTTTTTTTTTTTTAGTTAAAGTCTCACTCTGTCATCCAGGATAGAGTGCAATGACATGGTCACAGCTACTGAGGCCTTGACATGCTGGGCTCAGGCGATCCTTCTACCTCAGTCTTCCAAGTAGCTGGAACTACAGGTGCACACCACCGTGCCTGGTTAATTTTTTGACTTATTATAGAGAGGAGGTCTTGACAAGTTGCCCAGGCTGGTCTCAAAACCTTGGGCTCAGGCAATCCTCTCTTGTCTCTACTTCCCAAAGTGCTGGGATTACAGGTGTGAGTCACCATGCCTGGCCAAGAACATTTTTATTATTAGAAAGCAGTTTTACTTGGCTTTTTAAAAAAATGCATTGCCATTTACTCTAAACAACATAGTATCAGTAAAATTATTATTCCAAGTTTATTAAACATATATCAGAAGGTATACAGAGCTTAGACAATAATTGTGGATATGCCTGGGCATGCCCAACCTTCCTTTGTCTGACTGGTGAACTTCTTTGCTGGCTCAAAGGCAAGTTCTTCGGGACTCTAGTAAGAAGTCAGTCCTGTTCCTTCTCCTCCACCTATCACTGCCCTGCGGTCTTTTGAAGCTGCGGTTCTCACACTTTAGAGGGCATTGGAGTGAGGAGGGCTTGTTAAAACACAGATTGCCAGCTCCACCCTTGAGCTTTCTGATTTAATAGTCTGGGTGAGTTTCCAGGACTTGTATATACAACGAGTTCTCTGCTGAAACTGATGCTGCTTGTCTGGTGACTGCACTTGCAGGACCACAGCTCCAGAGAAAATCACTCTGTCCTCTGTGCTGTCTGACCTGTTCAGACGTTGTATTTTGACTCTGGTTAATTCAGACAGTTTCTGTGTCTTCTCAGGGGACTTTGATATTTTTGAAGAAAGGCAACGGTTTTTGGGTCTCAGAAAAGGGTAATGACAGGGAGTTGAGGGGCTTCCTGGAAGAGGATTCCAGCTGACTCAGGGCTGAGGATCCTATAACAAAGCTTTAGTCACAGGTCTCTGAAACCTGCATCCCAACCCCAGACGCTGCTGGACTCACAGACCCAGTAGAGAATAGGGAGCTGTAATTTAACACAGAGAGCTAGTTTTGGTGTTGTTGTTGTTGTTGTTTAAAGGCAGAAGCAGCACTGTCTGGGACCTATAACAGAGCATGACACAAGGAAGAGAGGCGTCTTTCTACACTCCTTCACAAACCATTCTTTTGGCTCCCCAAAGAATTTAGACCACTACTCACCCTACCTGAGTGAGATGACGGTGTCCAACAGAGCCAGACATTGTCCAGGGTTGTGCTGCCCAATACAGTAGCCATTAGCCACATGTGGCCATGTAAATGTAAATGCCGATTAATTAGAATCAAAGAAAAGCACATGTATTAGTCTGTTTTGTGTTGCTATAAAAAAATAGAGGCTGAGTAGTTTATAAAGAAAAAAGGTTTACTCATCTGACAGTTCTGCAGGCTGTACAAGAAGCATGGTGCCAGCATCTGCTTCTGGTCAGGACCTCAGGGAGTTTTTATACAAGGTGGAGGACGAAGGGGCAGCAGGCGTATGACATGGCGAGAAAGGGAGCAAGAGAGATGCCAAGATCTTTTAAACAACCAGCTCTCACATTAACTAATAGAGCAAGAACTCACTTATTCCAATAGGGTGGGCACCCAGCCGCTCATGAGGGATCTTTTTCATGACTCAAATACTTCCCACTGGGCCCCACCTACAACACTGGGGATCACATGTCAGCATAAGATTTTGAGGGGGAAAATATCCAAACTGTATCACCACACCAGCTTCATTTCAAGCACTCAGTAGTCACACACAGCTAATGGCCATCCTGTTGAACAGCTCGGATATAAAACATGCCCATCACTGCTGAAAGTTCAATTGGCTAGCACTATTGTAAGGACCTGGGCAATGATGTCACAAGAACAAGATGGCATACAGGGCAGCCAATGTAAGGTGTTTGTGCCCCTCACTCCGCACGCCACTACTACCCAAGAATTTACAAAGACTTTCTCCTCCTCCCACAGAATGGTGCCTGAGAATATGTGATTCCCCTCTGCTCCCTGTCTTACACTCCTGGGCGAAAACTTAGTGTCTAGTATGGTGGATATATCCATGGGACAGAGAGCTACTCATGGAACCAAGAGTAGGATTGTCCCTGAGCAGGAGTGAGTCACTCTCTGGAACACCTAGCAAAACCCAAGGGTCCTTCACAAAGGGCTAAACACCTGCCTGATGCCCAGGCTAAGTTGGGTCACATTTTTTCTATGCCGTCAGTATGACTTGTGCCCTGCCAGACTCCTTCTGCAGCAGGAGCTTTCCTTCCCTCTCTCATAAACAAGGCGCGCTCTCTTCTCTTGTCATTACTCTTTGAACAACAGCCCACTCACTGGAGTTAGATTTTGGGAATTTAAAAGGATGGTAAGTGGAAAAGCAGAGTTGAGTTGCCAGGCCACTGAGAGCCTCTCCAAGACCTGGTCTGGTCCCTGCTGTATATTTCGGTAATTGGGTTTCCCAGCCTCCCCTGGTGACATATCCGGGTCTGATGAATTTTTCTCCATAAACAAGTTTCCTAATGGTACATAGTTTAAATATTCCTTTACTGAATTCTCCCTTAACTCATCATAAAATGAGAAAAGAGATTCGAATGTCCTCCATGCTGGCTAAAGGCTAAGATAGGTTGGAGGAAAAAGCATTCCAGGCTGCTTTTCAGGTGGCACGTGGGCTTGAATTTTAGCAGATGGGCCACTGCCTGCTCTGTTATGGAGTCTTTGCAAGTCCTCAGCATTCAGTGTCACAGGGTCTTAGTCAATGGATGAGTAGCAAACAGGGACCTTACTTTGGCATATGGGGCAGACTGAGGGGAGAGCGAATATTCTGAGAACAGAATGCTCAGCCAGATAACTGAAGTAGATCTAGGTTGAGCCCAGGCTGTGCCCACAGCTGGATGTTAGAAATGTCTAGAATGTGTGGTGGTGGGCAACCAGAAGTCTGTTCTTATGAGGGTCCAGGAAGCCGCCTGAGAGAATATTTACTTTAAGAGGATAGGAACGAGGGCATTGCATGCTTGAACTAGTCAATATTAAGCCTAAACTGAGATATGGGAGGAAATCTCACATGCAGGGCTGTGTTTGTCACCCAGATTTAGCTCCCGACCCAGATTGTGGAGAAAGCAGGAGCTTTCCTTCCCTGTTGGAAAGTGTGGAAGAACACCTTGGCTCACCACCAGGCAGAACTGCTCTAGGAGCCCCGAAAAAGCGGATTGACTTCAAATTGTAAAACATTGAGCCCAATCAGCACACTGCATGGGGACTTCTCTGACCAAGTGTGACAAAGTAAGGTGGTGAGCCAAGGTGTTCTTCCACACTTTCCAACAGGACCTACATGGCTTTGGTACATGAAGTGCTCCAGACAATCAGAGACGGCACAGAAATGATGTAGGAGACAGGGAAGCCCTGGGGGAAGTCAGCAAAACCTCACTGAACTGGAGGATTCAGCCACACTGGGAAATGTGAATGAAGGAGGAGAGGATCCCAGAACAAGCCAAGAGAATTAACTCTCTTCTTCTCCCCCACTCTCCTTTCAGAATATTCTGTTCAAAAGCCATGAGTTAGCTGGGCTCGGTGGCTCAGCCTGTAGTCCCGCACCTTTGGGAGGCTGAGGTGAGTGGATTGCCTGAGCCTGTGGGTTCAAGACCCGCCTGGCCAAGACCCGCCTGGGCAGCGAGACCTCATCTCTACAAAAAATCAAAAAATCAGCTGGGCGTGGTAGCGCATGCCTGTAATTCCGGCTACCTGGAAGCCTGAGGCGGAAGGATCGCCGGAGCCCAGCAGGTCGAGGCTGCGGTGGCCGGGAGCGGCCACTGCACTCCAGTCTGAGCGACAGAGTGAGACTCCAACTCAAAAAAAAAAAAAAAAACCATGAGGTGAAGCACACAGCAAGATAGGCCTCTATATCCAATTAGGGAGGGAGTGGAGAGGTCCAGAGCAGGCTCACACAGGAGGTTGGGGGATCCAGGGTGAGGCCAGGCCTGTGTGGAGTGAAGCTGGCACGCACATAAGAAGAAGCCACCCAGTGTGTGTTGGCGCCCAAATGGAGTGAAGTGTCAGGCCAAAGCAGGATGAGAAGGAAGTCCCCACCAGGGAAGATGTCCTGGCCTGGGGACTCAGACCCTCAGTGGAGTGAGGAGGGATCTGCCCAGGAGAGTGGCCCAGCGTAGGGTGTCAGAACTGGAAGGGGTGAGGAGAGTAACTGTGCAGGGACACCATAGCATGTGGTCAGTACCCTCGTGGAATGGGGAGGACATCCGTGGAGAAGGGCAGCCCAGGCTGGATGTTGGTGTCCAAGCAGAAGAAGGAAGATGTCCTCCACTTTGTGTCCTGAGTCTGGCAGAGTATAAGGCACTTAGTAGTTATCTACATAACAGGAGTTATTGACTGGATGATGAAATCAATGGGAAAGACCTGGGTTCAAGTCCCGCCTTGACCACTTACTAGCTGTGGAACACTGGACATGTATTTTTGTTTCTGTCAAGGGAATTCTGCATGTGAAACCACTCAGAAAAGCTAGTGCTGCACATGTTTGGATGGGCAGATCTTATTCTTCATAATGGGAAGGAGGGCTCTGCCAGTGTCTGACTTGCGGGCCTTCCTCACACCACCTATCCTTTCCACGGCACGTATTTGCATATGAACCTGTGCTATCGAACTTCAGGAGTCTCCTTTGTAAGGTGAGAAGCGCATGGAGTAAACTCCCCAAAGCTAGCCAGGCTGGATGGTTGAGTGAGTATGAGGCCACAGTGGATGCTGAATAACTCACCCCTATGGAGACATTGTGGCCTCTTTCCCCAATCCCTGTTCAGCTCATTTGGCTTGGCAACCCTGAAGACCACAGGAGTGAACATGGCATTCCTCTCCCCTAGCAAACACTATACTTGCATCAAAAATATGAGGCTGTTAGGTCTTCTGGTTCTAGCAGACCATGGTTCTACCGGGAGCATGTGTCTGAGCAAGGACATTGGGTCAGAAGCAGGACACCTGAGTTCTCCTGCTGGACCGGTTATGTGACCTTGGGCAAACGACTTCCTGATGTGGGTGGTGGAGGACAGCATGCTAGCTGTGTTCTGAGGTCTCAACCCTCAGAATTTCCCTCCTGACACTGTGCACCTCGGGCAAGCAAGGGGGACAAACATATTGACCAGCAGCTTGTGATCAATCACTGACTCGTCCCCACCCACTCTCCAGCAGAGTCATGTCTGTCTGTTAAAACACAAGTTCAAAACAGACAAGTCTGCTAAACATTTTAAAGTTGATACTCTGCACCGAATTATTTTGAATTATTGTATGTGGATTTTTTTTTGTTTTAAATTAATGACATTATCTTTATAGCCCTGAGTCAGACTTTTCTTGACGCCCTTGGGTGTTCTTATCTACTCCAGTGGCTTCAGTCAGCATTATTAAGGTGAAATTGCCCCAAATTTTCTCTCTACCAGATCTTCTCCTCTGAATTGCAGATCTGGATATCAAACGGCCCTCTGCATGTGACCACTTGGCCACCTCAGGCCTGCCTGGTCCACAGAGTGAATTCTGAATGCATCAGCTCCCCACTCTGATACCACTGCAGACCGCTCCTCTGACGGGGTCCCTCCACCCTCCTCCGAACAGCAGCACCCACACTCACAACAGTCAGTCCCTAAATCCAACTGAACTCTGTCTCCTGCAACTATCCCTGCTCTAGTCACCACCATCTCTCACCTGAAACACCTCAAATTGCCACCCAGCTGGTCTCTCCACCTCCAACCTTGCCATGCTACCCCCTTCCACCCCTCCACGTCCTTTCAATTTATACAGACTCTCCTACACTGAACCCTGAGAAATGTAACTCTGTATTTGCCACTTCCTTATTGAAAATTCCAATGGAGCCAGGCTCAGTGGCTCAGCCTGTGATCCCACGCCTTTGGGAGGCTGAGGTGAGTGGATTGCCTGAGCCCACGGGTTTGAGACCTGCCTGGGCAGGCGAGACCTCATCTCTACAATAAATCAAAAAATAGCCAGGCGTGGTAGTGCGCGCCTGTAGTTAGTTACTCGGAAGGCTGAGGCGGAAGGATCGCCAGAGCCCAGCAGGTCGAGGCTGTGGTGGCCAGGAGTGGCCAGTGCACTCCAGTCTGGGCGACGGAGTGAGACTCCAACTCAAAAAAATAAAAAATTAAAAAATAAAAAAAAATAAAAAAAAGAAAACTCCATTGGGTCACTATTGTCTTTAAAATAAAGTCAGAAATCTTCAGCAGCGTTTATTTAGATCTCTGCATGTAACTCACATGCAGCGATCAGTCAGGGCTTCCCTGATTTTAGCGCTGAGGTCCTGAGTTCTCCTTAGTCCCCTGGAAACTGGGCCACTTCCTCATTCACGTCTTCTCATTGTCCCATCCCCATCCCAAATTATTTTGTCCTATCTGTCACCTTGGGGTCTTCACACTTGCAGCCCCCCTGCCTCCTAGGGAGAAGGCACTTTGCCCCAGCCTCTTTGCCTTTTTAACTGTGAAATCCCCCTCCCAGTCTCTCAGTTGAAAGATGACTTCCTCCATGTTGTCTTCCTGGACTCTCCAGGTCAGGTGATTCGTCCCTGTTGTGTGGCACTCTTAGTTTCCTGTGATACTTAGTTCCCCTGTGATACGTAAGTGCATTATTACAATTGTTGGGGTTATTTGGAGCCCTCCTTCTGAGAGAGCTGCTGGCAGGGAATGAATCATCTTTGTCCCCTGCTGTCATCTAGCACAATTGCCTGTTGCAGATTTCAGGGGGTGATTTTTAGATGAGTCTGAATTCACACAGTCTCAGCCTATACACAGAACATGTGTATGTCTACTATGTTGACTCAAACAGGCAGTCTCAAAAAGAGAAAAACAGTTAGGTTATAAACACATGATAAAATGTCCACTATCACTCATTACTGAATAGATGCGAATTAAAATAATCATGAGACTCACTTTCAACATGCTAGATCCATAAAGATTACAAAGTGAGAGGAGGTGAGGACCCCAGCAGGCACGATCCTCTCTAGGGTAGGAGTGTTAATATACAAGAATCTTTGAAGAGCAACATGGCAACATTTACTAAAACTTTAATTGCAGGTATTTTCTTTTTGATATTTTCACTCCTAGAAATTTATCATATACATATTCTTAGAGATTTGTACAGAGAGGAACATACAAGAATATTCAACATGTCATTGTAACCAATGAGAAAAAAATGAAGGAAAACACCTTACCTATCTGTCAAAAGGAGACTAGTTAAATAAATTAGGAAAGTCCTTCCATTATGAAAGAATTTTTCATATAAAGTAATCCTCAAGGGGGAATGAAAAAGTAAGGCCCACAATGTGCTTATTTTTAGTAATGATTTTAAAAGGAACTCTGCATATGTGTTCATATCCATAAACTATTTCTGGAAGACTACATAAGAAACTCTTAGCAGTAATTACCTCTAGGGAAAAAGACTGGGATCTGAGCTAGGAGAGAGACTTATTCATTCTACATATTCTGTCTTAAGTTTTTAAATAATTTATTGTAGGCATGAATTAACTTTGCAATTATTACAAAAATAAAACTCCATTTTTAAAAAAAGAAACTAATGAATTTGCATCTGGCTGAGGTTCTAGCAATTTTCTTTCCTCCCTTCCTTCTTCTTTTTCTCTGTCTTTCTGCCCATCCTCTCCTCCTTTCTAAAAAAGATAACCTTCCCAGAAACTTCTAGCAATATTAAATAGAAATAAGATGAGCCCAGCTCTGCATCCCTGAGCTGGGAATCTGGGATGAGTGGAGCGAGTCTGTCCAAGCACGCTGCTGACTTCGGCTGAATGGGCCACTCACAGCATGCCTTTCATGCTCTTACCCACCTTGCCCCTCTAGCCATGGTCTGGTGTCCAGCTGCAGCTGCCCCAGCTTCTCATTCCTCTTACCTTCTGCTGAAGGGCTCCTCTACCACCACTATGCGTGGTGCCTGGGCCATCCATTTTGCTGTTCTGATACTTGTGGTAACCTGGATGTGGGAGGAGGTTAACAACCCACAGGGTGACCTGTGATCCAAGAGATCCCCCCTCATTGATCGTTAAGGGTCCCCAGCAGTCTCAAGCTGCAGTTTCCCACTGGCCTTGTCAGCTCAGTACTTACTAATTGGCCTTCCTGCTTTGTGGTTTGATCTTCCCAGCCTCTAACTCCTGCTTCTTGGGATCACTTCCCAAAATAAGCTTCCAGTCTGTATTAGGCTCTGCTTGTGGGAACCCCAGGCAAAGACGGCATCCCTCACAATAAATGTGGATTTCTGGAGTCCTTGTAGACCTGTGGTTTAAGATCACACACTTCATTCAGAGAGGTCAAACAGTTGTCCCTGGGGAGTTTCTCTTAGTCTTTCTAAGATGTAACCTTTCTCTCTAGGTCCTTATGCCTGTCTTTCCTTCTCTCTAATAATATGAGAATGGTGTTCTGTTGTGGTCTGAATTTTTGTGTTCTCCTAAAATTAATATGTTGAAACTCAACCACCAGTGTGACGATATTAAGGAGTCGGAACCTTTAGGAGGTGATTAGATCGTACCCTTATAAAAGAGGACTTAGAGAGCTGCCTTGTCTCTTTCATAATGTGAGGACACAGCTAGAAGGCACCATCTGTGAACCAGAGAATAGACCCTCACTAATAGGGAGTTTGCTTGCTCCTTGATCTTGAACTTTCCAGCTTCCAGAACTGTGAGAAATAAGTTTCTGTTGTTTATATGTGACTTTGTTTATGGTATTTTGTTGTAGGAGCCCAAATGGACTGCAACACATTCATAAACCTAGGTATTCTTTTCCAAAATTGCCTTCAAGTCAGACAGGGGACTGATATAGATTCTCCAGTTAGAAACATTTGTCCTAAAAATTAACTCTACCTTTCACATTAGGATCATCTTGCAACCTTTTTAGATCCCAGAACTCTGATTTGATTATTTAAGAAACAAGAGAACCTCTGAGTCTATCCCATCCAGCCACTGACTTCCTGTGAAGAAAGATCATGTGGTTCACTTATAAGACCCCAGCTCCATGCTCAGAAGATGCCAGACCAATGTAGCAAGCCCTGGTGACAGGTCATTATTATTTCCTCACCCAGAACTCAGAGTTCCCTCAAACGGCTGTTGTTGCCTTTCAAACAAGCCTGGAAAAACTGCCTGGTAGCCTCGCCCTGCCTCTTTCCCTGGTCTCTCCCTTTTCTCTGCGTTACATTTTCAAAAGAAAGCATTTCAGTTAGTTGTGGTAAACTCAGTGAAGGAAATTTCAAGTTGGGAATGGTGAGAAGACCTACAGAAGGGAAACTATGTGCAGCTTACTTTTTTTTTGAGTTTGGAGTCTCACTCTATTGCCTAGGTTGGAGTGTAGTGGCATGCTTACAGCCACCCCCAGCAGCGACCTGCTGGGCTCCAGTGATTCTTCCACCTCAGTCTTCCAAGTAGCCATAACTATAGGCACATGCTACCACACCCGGCTAATTTTTTTTGATTTATTATAGAGACAAGGTATCACCATGTTTCCCAGGCTGGTCTTCAGCCTGTGGGCCCAGGCAGTCCTCTTGCCTCAGCCTCCCAAAGTGCTGGGCTTACAGGATTGAGCCACTGTGCCCAGTCTGTAGGTTACTTTTAATGACCATAATAACATAATTGCCTTTATATTACTGTCTGCCTTTAAGCAACAAATAACATTTTTACTTGAAAATCAAACCAAAGTAGTCTGCACAGTCTCCCAAGACCCATGTATGGTATGTGCAAATATGCAATATAATTCTATATTTATAGATCTGACTGTGACTTTCCTTAGGGAAACAGCTTCCTTTGGGTGCTCTGCAGACCTGAGTCAACTTTATCCATCAAAATTTAACTTTGTCATAAAAACCTAGAAGTTTAGAGCAAAAAGGTAATCACAGAGGTGAAAGCCTGTCCTTTGCCCAAGGTCATGTGGTGAAAAAAGACAGGTACATGCAAGGAAGGAAAGTAGAGATAGATTCCAACTGAACACCTGGAGAAAGGTCTTGGATTCTCAGATTCCTCAAAAGGGAACTTCACACATCTTTTTCATCTATCACATTCAGAGATTTGGAGGTTATAATCACCACTGTTCAGTTGAGAAAGCAGATTCAGAGGAGGAAGTGACTTGCTCCAAGTGACACAGCTAACCAATGTAAGAAACAAAATGGTGATTCATTTTCAAAATGGCAATTTGTTATTTCACTTCCTGGTCCTTGCTTCTCTCCTGGCAGGCTTTCTCTTTTAGCAGACTTCCTTTAATGAACATTGAAACCCAATCAGAATCTAGAAACACACATTTTACCTTATTTGTGTAAAAACTGCTTGTGTTTTACCTTATTTGTACAAAATTATTGCTTAGGCAACATCCGGGAAAGTGATGCAACCTCTGAAGTACTCAGCCAATGAGGGACCAAGAGAGGATCTTGTGCTTTAGGGCATAAATATGCTGGTTGTGACTGCCTCGGTGTGCCTGCTCACCTGGGAGGCACCCGTTCTTGCAAGAACAAGATTAAAAGAACCGCTTCACTCCCCCTATCTCTGAGTCTCCATGTCATGCTTTGACAATGAAACAGAGGAGGGTCAATTCTACCTCCCACACCAATGACAAGAGATTGGACTGGAACCCAATTCCAGCTCAAGGCCAGTGTTCTCTCACTCATTGTGTCATCTTAGTTATTTCCTGGGTTTTGGAGTCTTGGGCTGGTAAACCTTGATTGGCATGTCCACAGCAATAGTCTCAGCCCTGCCCAACTCCCCACTTGTCCCTTAACGTTTGTGGTCCCCCCCTTTTCCATTACTTACATGCTAATTTCCAAAGTCATAGGACTGACATTCAGGGCTCCCTGTGATCATGCCCCTGCTATGTGGCTCACCTTCTCTCTATCACTGTAAGGTTTATACCTCTATGATAGCATTGCACACAGTCAGCCCTGCAATATAGTAGCTAAAAAGCATAGGATATTGGATTCATTTTGATGTCCAATAGGACATCTGCTACAGGGTCTCACACATAGTAGGTACCCAGTGATGGTGTGCTGAATGGTATGGACTCATTCCTGCTCTATGCGGAGTGGTCCCTGTGGCCTGTCCATACCACAAATCTTAATCTGAGGATAAGTCTAGGACTGTCATCTCCTGAAGAAGACACTAACACACAAAGAGGTGAGGTAAACCCTTGTGCAGAGTACCAGGGAACAGGTTGACATAAATAATACCTTTGGTGTGTTATCAATGCAACTAAAGTGTTTCTTAAATCATCAGAGCAAGGTGTCTAGTGTGTTTCTATAAACTTCATCTGAAAAGCATCAAATTCTGTTATTGATCCCCAAAGTGTAACTGCTCAAGACTAAGTGAAGAGAGGTAATGCTTACAGCTCCACAGGCATGACTACTCTGTGTCTTAGTGCCATGTGCTGGGAAATTGGGATGCCTTACAGAGGAGCTTACAGTCTGAAGGAGGAAGGGGGCTGTGCAGGAACACAAACCCACAGAGAAGTAATGACAATATGGAAAGACAATAGCATGAACAGAGACATTGTGCATGGGTAGGGATGGCTGGGAGAATGAGGATACAGAAAGTGCCTACACAGTACCCAGTACGTAGAAGGTGTTCAATAAGTGATAACAAGTGTTGTCCTGTCACATATCCAGCTGGGTGCACAGAGGAGCAAGGTCTCTGCCTGCCTCTGATTTGTAGGCTTCTTTCTACCCCCATCCACTCCCCTCACCATGTGCTCCAGCCAGTCTCCTGATCGTGAGAAACACACCAAGTTCTTCCCTTCCCACCCCACCCCCAGGAGGGAATGGCTACTCCTTGTGCCAGGAACCCTCTGTTCCTGGCTTACGGCAAAGCTGACTCCTGTTTGTCCTTCAGGCCTCAAAGCAGATGCCATTTCCCCTTGTCTGGTTACCCTACCACCCCAGAGTTATTCTCTGTCACATCTTTCTGGCTGTTTCCTTCTTTGCAGTTATCAGAAGCTGTAGCGGTTTGGTTTCTCTCTTTGCTTGTTTATTATTCTACTAGGCTTCAAGCTTGAGAAAGAGCGGATGTACCTCTGGGTTCTTTACGATTGTGCCTCAATACCAGGACCATGCACATAGCATGGTCAGATTACAGCCAATTTGTGCCTGGAGGTGCTGGGCAGACCTCAAAAATGAAGGTATATTTGACCACAGCCTTGCAGGGGGAAGGTGGGGGAGAGAGTTTACCCACCAGGGGCTGAGAACTTTGTTGTTATGGGCAGCTCTGTCCAGAAAAAGACAGGGATCTGAGTCCAAACCTGCACTGGGGGTTCAAACAGAAATATCCAAAGGGGAGGGAAGGGGTGAACAAATTGTGCAGCCACCAGAGGCTGAGGGCTAAGTCCCCTTCCTCTAATCTGGGCTCTCTTAGTGACCTTCTGGGCTGGAGCTTGCTTTTTTATGATGGGACCTACCCACTGTACAGGGAGGATCTTACCAGGTGGCCAAGTTTGGTTTCCAAACAATAATAATAATAGAAATTATAAGCACTGCTATTCATCGAGCTCCTAATAAACATCAACCCCTACACTAGATATTTCACACACACGTCTGGTTGCAGCCACAGCCACTGCACAAGATTGGGATTTTTTCCCCCCTCATTTTCAGAGGCTGAAACTGAGACTGGGCTTCATGTCCAAAAGAATGGGTGAGTAATATGTCTAAAGTCATGGGGCTAGGAAGCGCTGCATGGAGTTTCAAACCCAGCTACATCTGACCCTGAAGCCAGTGCTCTTAACCACAGTCTTTTTTCTGGTGAGTGTATCTCACAGGTGAATCAATGAATTGGGTTTGGCTCATTTTCTCATGGACTGAGTCATCCTAAATCAGACTGCCTGAACCTGTTCCTCTCCGGGAAGCTGATACAAACCAAATCTCTAAACTGACAACACCGAGGGCAGGATTTTGGACTTTGGTAATCCCACGGTGGGGCTGCTCCACCCTAACCCCCCCCCCACCTCAGAGCTGCAGACTACTTCTCCCTAGGGCAGCAGGACCCAGGTGTGCCATGAGGGGCCACTTATTGCAGATAGATATCTTGCTTTGCTCTGCCAGGAGGGAGATGGCCACGAGTTTGGGCAGACAGACTGGTTTGTAATCCAGCTTTTTCAGTTGGGAGCTGTGTGACCCTGGCTTGGGCATATTTTTTTACTGTTCTGTACTTCAACTCTCACCAGTTAAATGAGAACAAGAGCAATCTCATGGTGCTATGATGAAGATTACGAGAGAAAAGCATGAAAAGTGCCAAGCGTCTTAATGGGAGGTATAGTGGCATATATTGGCTCGAATCTTGGACTATCAGTTTTTTAGCCATGTGACTTTGGGCAAGCTACTGAACTTCTTTTTGAATTCTCATGTTTAAACTCTGGATAATTTAGAAGGATTCTGGGATGGCAGCCAGGCACCCTCATCCTTAAATGAAAGCTAGCATCTGTTAAGGAATGAGGAAACACCAGAGGCAGGGAATGATCGCTGCCACGTGTGGACAGCATCTGCCCTAAGCCATGGTCTGGCCAAGAAGAGGTTGAGGACATCTGGACCGTCTGCTTCTCTTCTGGCTGTCCTGGGTGGGGTCTCAGAGTGTGGCTGTGTCTGCTTGTCTGTTGTTTTGGTTCACACTAAAAGAAGATGGTTTTAAGGAGCATGGTGAGTATAGTCAGCACAGAAGTCAGGAGAGGAGTGGCCACAAAGAAAGGCCACATCTGCACAAACTGTCTGGGTGACCCCTCTTCAAGAGCTCAGTTGTGTGGTATGTGGCACCTCCCCCCCATGAGGTTCATCAAAGATCAGAGCTGTCTGATGTGGCTCTAAACCTCTGATTCTGCTTCCATGCCCCCAGGCAACCCGCCTGGCTTGCAGCACTCAGCTTCTTATAGATAACAAAGCTTGGATCATTTGCACCCAAGTCTCTTGGTAACTGACCTCAGATTCTTTGAGTGTGATTTGATGTGAATTAGTCCTGAGACGCCGATGCCCTCTGAGGGCACTGATGACAGTGAGTTGCTGGGCTCAGGCTGAGAACTCATTCAAGTCGCATGGTGTCCCTGAGTGACCGTCACTCTGAGGCCCCACCAGGGCCAGCAGCTGACAGTCCAAGAAGCCACTTGTCTCCAATCATTTTCTTTATCTAGAATGATACCTCCCTCAGGGCTGGGTAAAAGATGAAATATCAGTTTGGCATACACTAGGTGCTCAGCAAACACTGATTCTTTCTCCACTTTATGTAATCTCTATGACCTATCTTGGTCAACAGATTGTGATCACCCTAAGGCCTGGAGCCATGACTGCTGTTGCTCTGGTTTCTCTCCCTCACTCTCAATAAGGTTGTCCTCCAGGGTTGCCTTAGTCACGCTTGGGTTCCCACCACCCTGACCATTCCCCACATCAGTCATACCCTGGGTATTCCCTGAGCCACACAACAGCTGCACAGTAGAGCACAGCAGCATGGCGCCCAAATTCTAGAGCTGCCACCTGTCACTGTGGAACCTAGCCCGAGGCATTTCCATCTTGGGGCCTCCCTTTCCTTATTTGTGAAATGAGTGCACTGGGCTAGTTACTCCCATGCAGATTTGTGTGAATGAATTATTCCATCCATCCATCCATCCATCCGTCCATCCATCCATCCACCCATTCACCCATCCATCCAACTATTGCACAAACATCTAGCACCTTCTTAATGCTATGTTAGGGACTCTGGCAGGAATAAAGAGTTGAACAAGACATGCCCCAGGCCCAAGCCCCTCCCACCACATTGAGGAAATAGGTTCCACAAAACAGTACTCATCCCAGAGGGTGCCAGCTCTGTGACAAGATGGTGCCAAGGAGGCACTGTTTAGGCAGCTCCTGAGTCCCCCCACTGAGGCTTCGGGAGTGGCGGGGGCCCAGAAGCCGGTCTCTCCTCCGGTGGAGATTCCTCACCTTTCCCCGGCATTACTCAGCGCCCTAAAATGTCTGCCTCCCTCCAGTCTGTCCTCCTCATCCTCCTGGAGCACAGGACAAAGGTCCTGTTGTGGGCCTGCAGCCCAGGCAGCAGGCGAGCTTCTCTGGGTGGTGACTCACTCTCTTGCCATTTCCTTTGTGTGGCTCCCAGGCTCCTCCTGGAAGCTGAGTGTGTCTGCTGGACTGGGGGCGGGAGTACCGGGAAGGGGACGGCTCCAAGACCCACAGCAAGCCTTTCATGTGGGCAGGGGGCTCCCTGCACGCGATGCCAGCCCACACCCAGAGCCTCCCAGCGACAGCGTCTGACGCGGAAGGCAAGATGTTTGCAGCCTTGCCTGTGGCCTCCACAAGAATCAAAGCGCCTGCCCTGAGGGAGGCATGTGTTCCCCATCAGGCGTTCCTCTGCTCCTTGTCCCCGGGGGTGAGTGCATCTTTACGAATCTTTATGAAAAGTGAAAATTAACCACGGGAGGGAAGGGCCCGGGTAGTTTGGGAAGAACCCTGGGCTGCCAACCTCCTAGCTGGTCCTTGGTCACAGCTCAAATGATTTGGCAGCAGCAGCAGCAGCAGCAGCAGCAGCAGCAAGACCTGTGCTGGGAGGCATCTTTCCAGGCCTGGCTCAGGGCTGGGACTCCTTGGACTCAGCACTCTGGTCAAAGCTAGGGCTGGGCAGCCAGCCAGAGGCAGTGGGACTGGGGGCACTTGATCTACAGGGAATGAACCCATGGACACTAGACCAGGGGCCTGGAGGCTGGTTCTTCTGCTGGTTAATTATGAGAACTCCAGCAACTTATTTGTGTATTTATTTAGAGTCAGTGTGTCTCTCTCCATCACTCAGGCTGGAGTGCAGTGGCATGATCACAACTCACCTACAACCTTGACATCCTGGGTTCAGGCAAGCCTTCTGCCTCAAGCTCCTGAGTAACTGGGACTATAGGTCCATGCTATCACACCTGGCTAATTTTCTTATTTTTTATTTTGTAGAAACGAGGTCTTGCTATATGGCCCAGGTTGCTCTCAAACTCTTGGCTCAAGCAATCTTCCCATCTTGGCCTCCCAAAGTGCTAGGACTCTAGCTGTGAGCTTTCCAACAAGTTTTGAATATCAGGCTTCCCTCAGAGAAGGTCCTAAGCCATCTCCCAAGACAACCCCCCTATCCCACCCCAACCCATCTTCCATCTCGTTCCTGCTCTGGCTTCATCTCTGCCCATGTACCCCTTACCCTTTGCACTCCAACCACTCTGAACAGCTCGTTCTTTGGGGAGCACACCACATTCTCGTTCACATCCAAGTTTTCCACAAGCTGTTCCCACTACAAGGAAGACTGTCCTCATCCTCCTCAAAGCTCGGATGTCATCTCCACAGGTGGCTTCTCCCAGGAGCCTGGTATAGGTGCTTCTCCCCTGGGAGCCTTTGCAAAGCCCTGACATAGAGCTCACCACCCTGGACTCCGCCGTACTGTTTGTTCACAGGAGGGAATACCCTGAAGTAGTGAGTAAATAAGTGAGTAAATGAAAGGCTTGAGAAAGGAAATGACTTTTCATGGCAGCACCCTCTGGGTGGGTACTGAGACAAACCCTACAGAAAACTTGAGAAAACCGTTCTAATTCTGTCCTTTCTTTTACAATGTTTCAGTGACTCATTACAACTACAGATGCCTTGTGAGGGTATTGCCCTGGACTGAGGAGGGCCATACAGGTAAGGCATCAACCTGTAGTGTGAAGACCACAGATCCTATCAGATCATTGAAGCAAACATGTGCGTGGACATGTGATGTTATACCTGCTTCTCCTATGCCAGGTCAGCAGGCTGTCCCTGAGAACCATGCAGCAGCATGGAATGTCACCTCCACACACTCCTACAGCTCTTTGGGATTTGCACAGCTTTTTCCATTGCTGGACTCATTGAATCTGAGTGGGCAGGGTGAAGATCATGTCTGCTCCTATTTCTGAGACAGGCATACTACACCTTAAGGAAACCGAGTCTTGCTCAATGTTCCACGAAAAGTCAGTAGGAGAAAACCCAGATCTTCCTTTGTT
Source organism: Cephalopachus bancanus (assembly GCA_027257055.1). Taxonomy (NCBI): domain Eukaryota; kingdom Metazoa; phylum Chordata; class Mammalia; order Primates; family Tarsiidae; genus Cephalopachus; species Cephalopachus bancanus. Next base: position 596,757 of record JAPVLO010000546.1, on the reverse strand, counting down.
CAACAAATCCTGAAAATCTAGTGGTTGTTGAGCACCCTGAGGATGACTGAGGTATGATTCTTGCCACCAGGGAGCACCCAGGCTTCTCAGGGAGACCCATGTAGAGCATGACATGTGTTAACTTCCTGATAGGAACAAGGGGATGTGGAGTCCAGAGGAAGGAGGGTTTTGTTCTTATAGAAAAAGAGACTTTTAGTTGGGCCTTGAAGGGTGAGTAAGAGACTTCTGATGATGGAGAGAAGATAGGAAAATATAGTGAGACAGGGCCTGTGGCAGGGGAAGCACGTCTCCACATGCTTGTCCCCTTTAGCTATACGGTTATAGTCTTCTAATTTCTAAGCCAAGAAGAGCAACAAGAGCAGAAACAGTTGTGCATACATTGAAATTCTTAAAAGGTCCTTTGGGCCCCAACAAATTTTGAAGCAATGAACTGGTGCCACCTGTCCTGTGGGTAACTCTCTCAGAGGGGGTGTGAGTTTGAGCACCATCATCAGTTGAAAAGAAGACTGATGTCTTAGCTGGAGAGTGCTGAGGATTGAATGTTTCATATGCTAAAACCCTAAGTCCCAATGTGACAGTATTAGGTGATGGGGCCTTTGGGAGGTAATTAAGTCAGGAAGGTGGAGCCTCATGAATGCGGTTAGTGCTTTCACAAAAGAGACTCTAGATAACTCTCTAGCTCTCTTACTGCCATGCAAGGTGACAGTAAGAAGTCAGCAGTCTGCCTCTGGGAAGAGGGTCTTCAAAGAGCCCAACCACGCTGGCACCCTGATCTCAGACTTCCACCCTCCAGACTGTGAGGAATAAATGTCTGTTGTTTATAAGCCACCCAGTCTATGGTGGTTTGCTATAGCAGCGAGCTGATGTTAGGAGCCAATGGAGGTTGATTTTAAGGTGGAGATACTACAGCATGTCTTAGGATGAAGGAAACGATCCAGTAAGGGGGTCAGAAACAATGGCATGCCTCACCTTGAGCCATCAGCCTGAACCAGCTATAACTGACACTAGTGCCCTCTTCCAGTGTTCTCCCCTCCCCGCTGGGTGGGCACCTGGCTCCTGGGATCCACACTTTCCATTTCAACCTCTTCCCTTTTCCCCAGTTCTCATCTCATCAACCCCAGCATTATGTCTGCTGGCTACTGGGAGAACAGACCAGAAACACTCACCTAGTTGGGCCTTCCTGCTCTATTTGTGTATCTCTTGGGAAGAAAACAAAAATGCAAGAAGGTTCGAAGGGAGATTGAGCCAACCTGTGAGTCACCCTCAGCTCCCACAGGCCCCAGAGAACCATATTCAGCAGCATCCAAGGGCCTCTTGTGACTGAGGGAGACAGCCGGCACTTTGACCCAGGCTGTGCATCCATATTGCAGTCTCTGTATCCTTCACTGCTTTTTTGTGGGCATTGTATTCGATTCATTTAGGAATAACAATCCAACCAACGGCCAGGAAATATCTGGGAAATATCACAACCCTCTCCCCAATTTTCAGCCTCTTGCTGAAAAGGGAGGACCTAGGAAATCACACTGGTATCATAATAGCATTGCTTCTGGTGAGCTAATTGGACTAACAGTGGACACATGGCTTTGGGCTCTAGCCGAGGCCAAACCACTGTTTGTTATTGCTGTTGTTTGTTTTGTTTTGTTTTTTTTTCTTTTGAGAGATAATTTGAGGTAAGAAACATGGAGACTAAAGTTAGAAGAGTGCTTGAACTAAAGGTTCTGCAATGTCAGGACAGGTGTTAGTATTTGTATAACAAAGCAGGAGTCATGGACAAGCATGAATTACAGAAGAGGGAAAACTAAGAGCCTCATAGAGAGGATCAGTCTGCTAAGAGGAGAAGGAAGTTGGCATGCAAAAAGAATTAGAGGTGACAAGACACCCTACAGGACTTTGAAGAACAGAGGCGACATCTTCTGATCCCCTGTGACCCAGCATTATTCACTTCCTGTACCTGGAGGCCAACTTTCAGTATCCTTTCAGTACCCACCTCTTTTCATTTGTAATCGTTTGAGGGGGTACCTAGTCCTTCAACATACCCTATATAAGAAAATGCTCAAACTAGAGATACAGCATATGTGAATTAATTCTTGGAATTCTTTGGCTCAATTCAATAAATGTTTCACAAACAGCTTTCATGTGCAGGTGCTGGGGGATTTCTGAGAAAAATTGAGATCCAGGATCTGTCCTTGGAGAGCCCAGTCAGATGTGGTCTGATACGATGTGTTCCCACATACCTAGAATACTAGGTAGTTTAGTAGTAGCACTCTAAGAGAAAAGCAGATGGAAGGTCAGAAGGGTCTACCACAACTGCAGAAGCAGGAGGGGCTTAAGGGAAGGGGGCTTTCAAGGATGGATGGAATTAGTATTGAAAAGAGATTGAGCCGGGCTCGGTGGCTCAGCCTATAATCCCGCGCCTTTGGGAGGAGGAGGTGAGTGGATTGCCTGAGCCTGCAGGTTCGAGATCCGCCTGGCCAGGGAGACCTCATCTCTACAGTAAATCAAAAAATCAGCCGGGCATGGTAGCGTATGCCTGTAATTCCGGCTACTCGGAAGGCTGAGGCGGAAGGATCGCGGAGCCCAGCAGGTGAGGCTGCGGTGGCCGGGAGCGGCCACTGCACTCCAGTCTGGGCAACTGAGTGAGACTCCAACTCAAAAAAAAAAAAAAAAAAAAAAAAGAGATTGGAGGCCAGGTGCAGTGACTCACGCCTGTAATCTCAGTATTTTGGGAGGCCGAGGCAAGAGGATTGCTTGAGTCAGGAGTTCAAGACCAGGTTGGGCAACATAGCAAGACTTTATATCTACAAAAAATTAAAAAATTAGCTGGGCTTGATGATGTGTGCCAGTAGTCCCAGCTACTTGGGAGGCTTAAGTACAAGGATCACCTAACCCAGGAGGTCGAGGTTGTGGTGAGCCATGATTGTGCCACTACATTCCAGCCTGGGTGACAAAGTAAGACTCTGACTAAAAAAATAAAAATAAAAATAAATTTAAAAAAATTGGAGAAATAGAAAATATAAGAACTAGAAGTCTGGCTGCAGGAAAGATCTTGCTACAAATGGGACACAGTAACCTGCATGACTTGAAAGAAATATGGGGTTTAGAAGATAGATGAATCTGTAAGACAGGCTTGACTGAATTTTGAGGGTCCTCAAACGTCAGGCCAAATTTGTTATCATCGAATGGTAAGAATGAGAAGAGCCTTAAGTGTTATTTAAGTGTTATCTTAGGGTGGTCGCCATGACAGACAGTATCCCAAGTGCTTATTTCAGATACTGTCATTTCAATGGTAGTGACTCAGAAACTACTCTTCTAGCTTCAACAACTTAGAGTTCTTTGCAGAAGGGCCCTCTTACTACCAGGAAGAGTCTTGGAGCACAGAAAGTTGGGCCGAGAGAGTTTGCAGCACACTGTCTGAAATAGCAAAGTATGAAAGTGAGGAACAGGAGGGGGCATTTACCTTATTCTGGCATCAGGCTTGGTGCTTCTAGGTGTTATGACATCTGTAAGGCAGAAATCACAATCCCTTTTCAGGTGAGAAAAACGGAAGCTTTAGGTGGGAGTAAGAAAGCTCTTTAAGTCCAACGATTGTAATGATGAAGCAGGAATGTGGCTCCATGTTCCCCAGAGTTCACAGTCATGTGCTTCCATCCCTCTTCTCTGCTTCCTTTTAGGGTAACCACCCCGCCTTCAAGGACATATCACTCCCTCACAGGAGATGTTCAAAATGACCTCCATACAAATGAATGGCTGATGGATGCAGGTGGTCGTAGGGAAGGAACAGATTATAACATTGTATGAATTTAGTAGAGCTCTAAACCATACGGACCAGAAGTCTACAGAGACATTTGGCAAAATGGTTACTCATTTTAAATAAGCCAGGGACTCAGTTTATAATAAGCCTTGAACGAGTCCCTAGATTTCAAAGCCCTTATCATCTTACAGACCCCTCTTGAGACCACACAGTGCTTCCGGCTTCTGGAAACAACAGATGCTATTGCTTCCATGAGTAATGTCATCACTTCATACACAAGGGGGCCCAGAGGAAGAAACATGGATGGTTGAAGGACAGGGGAGGAGGGGCAGCCTTGGATCCTCTCTGAGGCCATGTCTCACTCAGACATTCCTGGAGAGAGTATGATGTTTCCCACTTCTGATGCTGGCAGCTTTGAATGCCAGGAGATGTAGATGAGGGGCTTGGGAGGGAGGCCGGAAAAGGGAGGTGATCTGGATGCGAGAAAGCGCAGAATGAACTGATGGCAGTTGGAGTGGCAGGTAAACAGAGCCACGTGAAGGAACAGCCAAGGCCTGTGAGAAGATTGAGCCCAACACGTGTCCTAGGAAGCTGGTTGAACCCCAGAGTTCCCACAGACTCTGAGTCTGGGATGAGGCCCAGAAGTAACCTTTGTCACAGTTCCCGGTGATTTTATACAGGCAGTCCTTGGGAAACACCGGTGGTAGGATTTTCTTTTCTGGACCTCAGTGTCCCACTCTGTAAATCGAGAGGTTTGTCAAAGACACTTTCTACTTTCTCTGCCAACTCGGGCACGCAGCTTCTCAAAAGCATACATGTCATCTCTTTACCCAAGCATACGGGCCTCATTACCATTTTAACATGGTTGTTGCCTGCCCTTTTAATTTATAAGGCAGGCGAGTGGTCTACCTACACTTTATAGACTCAAGCAGCTCCTTCTGGTCTGTCCATTTGGGAAGAGCGAAGCTGCATCGTGTGCGTCCACAGGGGTGGCCAAATAGGACAGAGTTCCTGTCTCCGGAGGCCGCGGCTTGGGGCCAGGACAAAACCACTTCCAGGTCTCAGGTCACAGGATCATGCAGGATGATTTATTTAAGGAAGAAAGCTTCAAGGGCTCCAAAGAAATTAAACGTGTACATTTCTCCAGCAATTATGCATGTGCTTTCCCTTGAAAAATAGTTCTCATGCCCTGCCGGGAAGAAAAGCCAGATTCTCAATGCTGCTGTGTTCTGCAGGCATCTAGAGGGGGACTGTGTTTTTCTAGCAGGGAAGCCACATGAAAGTCCTCAGCCACTTTGCACTGTTTCTGCTGCAGCTCTGTTTGGGGCAGACAGGAGAATCAGGGAGTCCTGTCTGGGAAAACGAGACAGGCTGGGTCTGAAACATTGATTTCTGGTTCAAGTTTCCCAGTGAAATGTGAATGAGGAATTTTCCACTTCTCCTTGTCCTGATTCACCTTGGCAAAGTCTTTGGAGCCCCAGACTGAGGCAGGGAAAATTCATTTCAGGTGGGTTTTCCAGCCAGACTTGTGCCCCAAGTGAATAGTCCTCTGTGCTGTTTCTAGTATCAGTTGTCTCCTGTTGGCCAGGAAAAAAGCTCTACCCACCTGACTTCTGTTTCAGCCATTTTGCTCTGGAAGTGGCCAGGTCAGAATACCAGGACAGGAAACTATCATAGTGTCATGTCAGTCCTCACTATTGGACATTAAACTTCAGTGCGTGGTAGAGAGCCACTTAATGCAAGCTAAATAGCTAATACTACTCTATGCCATACTTTGGGAATCAAAATGTAGCTATGATACAATCCCTATTCTCAAGAGTTTAAAGATACCAGCCAAAGCAGACTTCAATAAAGGTGACAAGAGAGAAAGATTGGGAAGATTCAGAAAGATTGGGAAGAAGTATTTTGGCTGGAAGATTTCAGGTGATCCCTTCCAGAGAAGTTGGTATTTTCACTGGGCCCTGGAGGATGAATGGGACTAGAGAGAAGGTGGAGAGGGCAGGGAGAGGGGTCAGCAGGGACGACACAGTGGCTAGAACGTTCTTGGTGCATGAGGGTACGGTAAATAGTCTTGGATTGTTAGCGGTAGATACACAAAGAGATGATTAGGAGATAAAACTTAAAGAAAAGGCAAGGGCCAGGCCATGAAGGGCATTCTAAGTCATGGTGAAGGTGTGGACTTGACAAGGTAGGCAGTGGGGTGCCATCAGAAGATTTATAGCTGGGGAGAGAAGAGTTGGATATAGACAGAGCCTATATGGAAATGAAAATAAAGAACAGAATCAAGAGATATTTTAAAAGGGGAAAAAAACCAGATTGCTCTATCATGGGGAGAGGGCGAATTAAAAGATTTTCCAATATGTGCTGATCCCTAATTTAGACCGTGGTGGTGGAGGGGCGGATGATTTCATAGTTGCACATGCAGGCTTCAGGATGAGCAGGCCTGTGTCCAACACCTGGGTCTTCAATTTCTTAGATAGTGACCATAGGTAAGTCACTTAAATTTTTTGTGCCCCAATTTCCTCATCTGTGAAAGAGGATGAACAAATTGCAAAGTGAAATGGTTAGCTATCGCTGTATTCAGAGGCCTAGCATTTTTATTTTTTATTTTTGCATCTATTACTCCCCCAGAGTCCCCAAGGACCTGGGCTAGGAACTTAAACAAGGTGCACTGTGAGGAGGGGGTGCTCACTTTCCTCCTGAGGGTGGGGCTCATGCTGCCCATTTTGACTTTCTAGCTGGTAACATGTTCCATGGAGTGATAAAAACTTTGCAAAAAAAAAACAAAAACAAAACTCTGAACAAAGTGTTGTTTCTTGGTCAGTAAATGGAAGTTTTAAGGGAGACATCACTGACAAAGTGATATTTGAGAATTTAAGGTTGGTTTCTCAAAAGAACTTAGGAAAGCATCCTTTGCCCTCTCACTGTGGAATTATAAGAGTGCTGTGATTTGTAGTGGTTTAAAAACCATTATTATTCTCAAATACAATATACATAGAGCAAAGTCCATAAAGCACACATCACAGTAAAGCAAACAGTTATAAAACAAATATTTGCATAGCCACCATCCAGGTCAAGTAACAGGACGTTGCCAGCACCCCAGTGCCCTTTCCTGACACACCAATTCCCACCCAAAATAACTTTTATCTTGACTTTTATGGCAACCACCTCTCTGCTGTTCTCTCCTCCCACTCACCCAAGTGTGCCTGCCTGGTCCCTAAGGAAAAACAGTTTGTTCTGATTGTCTTTGACCTCCACAGAATCGTATGCATAGAATCTTTTGTGCCTGGCTTCCCTCTCTCAAATTAGGAGCCCACTCTTGCCTGTGTGAGCCTGCTGTCCGCATATATTTTCACCACCGCTCTGTAAGAACACACCACATTAGCCATTAGATTTTTCAAAGGGCATTTGTGTTGTTTTTTGTTTTGAACTATTTTTAATGGTGCTACTGAGGACATTCTTATCCATGTTGCACACATTTCTGTTAGGATTTTTCCAGAAGTAGAATTATTGGGTCATAAGAAGTAGGCTCATCTCAGCCTTTAGTAGATATCATTAAACAGTTTTCTAAGATGGTCACACCAATCTTTGTTCCCACTAGCAGGGCTTAAGAGTTTCCCACCTCTCTTCATGCTCATCAAAACTTGGTATCATGGATCTTTTTGCAATGTTTTATCACTGAAGGAGGTTTAAAGGCCAACTAAGCCGGGCTCGGTGGCTCAGCCTGTAATCCCGTGCCTTTGGGAGGCTGAGGTGAGTGGATTGCCTGAGCCTGCGGGTTTGAGACCCGCCTGGGCAGTGAGACCTCATCTCTACAATAAATCAAAAAATCAGTCGGGCATGGTAGCTCATGCCTGTAATTCTGGCTACTTGGAAGGCTGAGGCGGAAGGATCGCCGGAGCCCAGCAGGTCGAGGCTGCGGTGGCCGGGAGTGGCCACTGCACTCCAGTCTGGGTGACAGAGTGAGACTCCAACTCAAAATAAATAAATAAATAAATAAAGGACAACTCAGACATATAATTAGAGGTCAGTGTGCTACCAGAACAATTTCAGGTCTAAAATGCTGTAATATTTGAAAATAAGTGAATTGAATTACTTTTTCAGGTGAAGGCCCATAATTAATCTTCACCATGCAAAAAGTCATTGCAAATTGCTGAACGAAGTTACAGAAGCAGGTTTATCAGAAGTGGGCTGCTGGTGCCAAGAGGTGGAGTTGGAAGGAGATAAAATGGTATTTCAGAAAAGTCCATAAGATGAAAACAGAGGCAGGATGGAGAGAATTAAGGATGCTTTGAGCCAAGGTAGGAGCCCTGAGGGAACATCTCTGGAAAGGAGTTTAAGATTTTGGAACCATATATTGGTATGGGTCTGTTGGTTTTTAAAATTTAAAAGAATACTATTACATGTATTGTTCTTATTCACTTGCAATTTGTCTTTTCCCCTCAAAATATAGATCAAATTTATTAATATTAATTACTATATAGTATTTGTTTGCACTTAAGCATCACATTTGCTTATCCATTTATATTGGTGAATATTTGCAAACAATGCTGAAACAAATATAGTTTGGCTTTTATATTTTTTTAAGCCATAAAATAACATTAAGCTGATGCAAACAGCAATTTTTGGATTTTAAGAATGTCTGCTATATTATTTTCTAGACTTTTCTGTATATTTAAAATATTTCATAACTTAAATATATTTCAAAATTGAGTAATCCAAATAGGGCACAGAGAAAGGAGACATCTTGAGTGGGCAAATCCCAATGTCTTACTGGCTGGGTTGACCTAGGAACTCATGGAAACAATGTAGATGCTTCATCCTAAGGGTGGACCTGCATGCAACTTGGCAAAGACCTTGTGCTCCTCCCAAGCTGTGTTGTGCAGTTCTGGAGTCAGGCGGACATGGTGGGATCTAATTCCTGATCTCACTCACCGAGCATGACATGTTGTACAAACTGCCTCAGTTCTTGGTTTCTGCGTCTATCTATAAAACTGGGGGATTAAATCAATCAGGCTGAATTGTTATGAAAATTAAATGTAATCATGTACATAACAGATGTTGTACCAATTTGGGTTCGATAAGGAAAGCAGGACCACTATGAGTGACGTAGACCCCAGGATGTCGTATCAACATTTGGCCAGCACAGTGGAGGTAGAAACTGGGAAGTGAGGATCTGGAAGGGAACAGTTGAAGGGTTGGAGAAAAGCCATCCACCAGGAACCACCAAAGGGGGCAGGTAAAGAAGTCTAGGTAAGGGCTCTGCATGTGATGGAGGCCTGAAGTTACTGCAGGTCAACAGGAAAGGCAGTGGGAACAGAAGCTGCACATGACGCAGAAGAGCACGAGGACAGACTGGAACTCACAGGGACAAAACTCAGCTCATGATGGTCAACTCAGCTCACATGGTAACTTGGTGGCCCATAATCAGGCATTCATTCACTTTCTACTAGGTCTAGTATCAGTGTAGAAGCTTTTCTTAAAGGAATAATATTTGTCTGCAGAGTATGGCATAGTTTTGTGCCCAAATCCTAAAGGTCTGCATTGTGACTTACCTATAGGGACCTGCTCATAGTTCCATACAGCTTTCTTACTTGTCACAGATCTTTCTAGCAAAATTAGATGTGCCGGATCATTTGTTCCATTTAGGTGGCAGAACAGCTTTCCCAGTAGGCTGAACCTGCTGCAAAGCCTCTTCATGGTCTGGACTGAACTCAAAACTGGAAGCCTTTCAGGTTACTCAATAAATGAATTGGAATAGCATGACCAAATGAAGTACGGTTGCTTCCAGAAGTTCACTGGGCATTCTGCCATTTTCTAAGGGGTAAGAGACCAGATACTGCAACTTCTCCTTCTTGCTGGACAGAGTATCTCAACATACCCTGACCACTGGGCCTATAAGAATTTCTTCAGAATAGCTGGCTCCTGAATTTTTGTGGGATTCATTTTCCTCCATCTGCTTGCATTTTTCTTGCCAAGTACCCAGAGTAATTGCTCTTTCCTGCCCATCAGGACCGGTGAGCATGATGTCATCAGCATTGTAGGCCTGTGTGATACCCTGTGGAATGGAAAGGCTATCAGGGGCCTTGGGATTTGATTGTGACAGTAGGCAAGAGTTAATATAGCCCTGAGGTAGAAAGTGAATGGGTATTGTTGGCCCTGCCAGCTGATAGCGCATTGCTTCTGGTGGTCTTTGTCAACAGTTATAGAGGGGGAAAAGAGCATCTGTCAGATCAATAGCTATTATAGGGTGTGTTGATTTATTCAGCAACAACATCACATCTGGAAAAGTAGCTGCAATTAGAATCACCATTCAGTTAAGTTTATGATAGCCCACTGTTACTCTCCAAAAGCCGTTAATCTTGGCACAGGCCAAATAAGCAAGTTGAATGGTGATGTGATGGGATTCATCATCCCTACATCTTTCGAGTCCACGATCATGGCCTAATTCCTTCTAGGAATGCGATACTTCCTTAGTTTATGCTTCTGTAGGCAAAAGTGATTCTAACGACTTCCACTTGACTTTTCTTACCATAATAGCCCATACACCATAGAGCAGAAAATTCTACTAGTAGCTTGATATGTCTATTCCTAAAATGAGCAGTTCTGGAACTGGTGAAATAATTACAAAGTATTCAGGGCTACACCAAGCCCACTGTGAAATGGGTCCAAGCCAAACTTCCACTGATCACCTGATCTCCATAAATCCTATTCTTACTGTGGGCCACAGTGGTATTTTCAATTTCCTGAAATTAGTGTCAGTTCAGAGTCAATACCCAGTCATTTCTGAAGGGTATAGTTTCTTTTTTCCAATTCATAGCCACACTGGTAGATGTCTTCAGATTCCTTTGGAGAAAGCTGGAAACCAAAAAAGACTTATGTTGTAAGTTTTGGGCTCAATAGTAGGTTCCTTCCTGGGGAGATCTCCTTTCATTCAAATGGCTTTGGGACTGAGAACTGATTCAAGTCTCAGAATTGATTGAGGAGACCATGATTCTCTACTGTGGTCAAGTCACTTCTATTCACTAGACCTAGAACTTTTCAACTTACATAAATCAAATTAGTCTTGAGTAGGCCACAAATCAATTTCAGTTTTTAGAGACACCATGATCAATTAGACAATGCCAAAGAACTCTGCAGGCCAAGCCATTCTGATTAATGCTTTGGCTTTGCTGTCCATTACAGTAACCAGATCATCTCTAGGGACTGAGTGTCCTCTACTTGGCTTCTGCCACCTGGGCGTCCCAACATTTCTATGAATTTGTGGAGCCCACTTCAGTGGCGGCTGTTCCTGTGTCATTCCTGATCTATAGTTATTAGGTACCACAGACTCTTCAAAGATACTGGGGCTCCCCTTTTGGTTTGCATATCATATCTGCCTTGATGAAGGCAGTGTTCTCTGGATCCTGCTGGGGTCATAATTAGAAGGCAGTGGGCAAGCAGGTCTCCTATAATAAATCTACTCCAGCATTTTGATCTCTCTAAACCTTTGTTTACCTTTCTCTACATTATATCAAGAAAGTTCTAGTATTTCAATTTCACTAGGTATAAGCCACCATTGAGTCTAGGTTTAGCTAATACACAGAGCAAACAATTAGAGCCATTCTAAGCAATTCATAGTGACACACTGAATCCAGAATCTCTTTCCAGTTTATCTCTATTGATATGTTTGGTCTAGTCCAACAGTATATTCCATCCACCCTGATTTGACATCGTTAAGATTCATTTCTAAATATGTTTTTCAGGTTCCTGTGAGGCAAAACTTTATAGGTCTTTTGATGTACATGATATTTTAACATGGATCACACTTGAAAACTTTAACCCATGGAGCCTGTTGAAACTTGAGTCTAGTCATGGTTCTAGAAGCAATGAAAGGGTTGGTGATAGGTCCTAAGGTCTCGAACCCGTGGGCTCAATACTTTCTTGCAAGACACCTCAGGTCATTTGACCTGGTCCTGCTCCAGTGAACGGTCATTTCAGTTTCTTCAGACATGATGAGACTGAGCTTTTAGTTAGGGAGGAAGTGTTGCTACTACTGGCAAAGGAGGCTCCACAAAATTTGAATTCGAGCTCCCCAGTTTCACCTTAACCTGCCCATATGTCTCTACACCAATTTTCAGACCCCATTTTTTTTCCAGTCAGGGTCCTACCTTTCCATAAGAAACCCTGTGAGGTTGTGATTTCATTTGCATAATGTAGCCCAAGATTAGACCTTGAGTTTAATATTCATAACTAAAGGTTTCCCTTAGCCAGACCTTTAGTTGGGACCTTACAGTCATGATTTTCTTTCTCCAAGTTCTCCAGCACCCTTAGAAACCACCTACCCACATCCTCATCTTCCTCATTTTTAGCAAAATGTTCCATGGAAGCAACTACTTGGTCATCCAAAGCCTTGCCTTCTGTTGGCACTTAATTGCAGGTGTTTACAGGTGATAATTTAATTAACTGTTTTGCTACTACATACCATGGACCATTATGAACTTTTACCACTGGCTGCAGGATAATTCATGCCCTTAAATGTAATCTGACTAGAGAACCAATTCCAGAACCGATTCAGAAAACTCATCCTTTAGATTCTCTTCCTCATGGTTTGATAAAGGAAGCACAGTCACTCTCAATGATATGAAGTGAAGAATTTCTTGCTGCGTTTGGCAGCTTATGTCTGTAATCTTAACCATTTGGGAGGCTGAGGAGGGAGGATTGCTTGAGCGCAGGAGTTCAAGACCAGCCTGGGTAAACATAGCAAGACCCCCATCTCTAAAAAATTTTTTAAAAATTAGCGAGTCGTGCATTTGTAGTTCCAGCTACTGGGGAGGCTGAGGTGGGAGGACTGTGTGAGCCCAGGTGCTTGAGGCTGCCATGAACCATGATTGTGCCACTGCACTCCAGTCTGGGTGACAAGAGTGAGACCCGTCTCTCAAAAGTAAAAATAAACAGAATTTCTTATAAGAATTAGGCTTTACGCCATAGTGAGAGGAGAAGCTATAAAGGTGAAGATCTGGAAGGGGGAAAAAAACTTATTCAGGGACTACAAAGGGCAACTCATGAAAAAAGTCTGGGGAAATCTATTGCTTCCATGTCTCGCAATGGTTCTGAAGTTGCTGTGGGGGACAGGCAGGAAGACAAGCTGGACCTGAAGCAGGAGAGAGCAAGGACAACCTGGAACCTGCCCCTGTCTTTCACCACGTCGAACCCTCGGGAAGAGACATGTGCCCTTCGCCATGGAGCTGCACACATGCCTGACCCAGGGCTCAGTAGGAGCTGGGGGAGCTGCAAAACTGGCTGCTGTTCTATGCCAGGATGGTGTGTGCATGTGCATGAGCTGTGGTGGCACCTGGGACCCTGCACTGCCCTTCAAGTATGGTGGGTGCTCTGCTTTCCAAATCTCATACCAGTCTCTTGTGGTCAACCATAATGAGGGCCAAACAAAGTAAGGGAAATCTGGGAAATGCCATTTGAACTCAGCTAGGCTGACCCAGTCCAAAACCACCAGCACAGTCAATATTTGGTAGCGCTTATTAAGGGAGCTCAAGGCTTAACTGAAGGATTAGTACCCAAAGGGAGATGTCAAGAGAGAGGGATGGATTGGATCTATGTAAAAATTGAAATATAAATCAACTTAAATTAAGACTCTATGTGGGATTTTACCCAAAATCAGGATCAAGAAAACCAGAGGGAGGAACGGGTTTTGCTATAGAATATTTCTATATTTGGCAATGATGATAATGACCCACATTATCCCAGAGCATTGTATAGTTTGCAAAGTGCTTTCACATGCATCATTTCATTAACTCATTTACTAAATACTCTTTGAATATCTGTCCTAAGCCAGGCATTGGGCTAGACATTTTACATATTTTGTCCTAAATATATCTCCTTTATATTTCACCATATCTCTATGACAAAGTTATCATGGCTGCTGTACAGATAAAGGCATTATGGCTATAATGTTGGAGATACAGGATGGGCGTTGTGACTCACACCTGTAATCCCAGCACTTTGGAAGGCTGAGGTGAGAGGATTGCTTGAGGCCAGGTGTTCAAGACCAGTCTGGGCAATATAGTGAGACACCATCTCTAAAACAAAAAAAATTTTTAAAATTAGCCAGGCATTGTGGAATGCGCCTATAGTCTCAGCTACTGGGAGGCTAAGGCAGGAGGATTGTTTGAGCCCAGGAGTTCAAGGCTGTGATGAGCTATGATTGCACCATTACACTCTAAGCCTAGGTGATAGAGCAAGATCCTGTTTCAAGAAAGAAAAAAGAAAATCGGAGACCTTTATGGGGGTACAAAATGAACAAGACCTTGTCCTTGCTCTTGAGAACAGGGATTTGTAAACTTTTTCTTAAAGGGACAGGTAATAAATACTTTAGACTTGGTGGTCTCTTACAACTACTCAACTCTGCAGTTGTAGCAAAGTCAGCCACAGACAATACAAAGATGAATGAGACTGGGTGTGTTCCAATAAAACTTTATTTACAAAACCACACTGTACAATAGATTTCACCTGTGGGCCACAGTTTGCTAGTCTCTGCTCTACAAGGTCACAGTCTAGAGGAGTGACTACAAATGCAAACAGCTCAGGATAAGACAACATGGTAAAGAGGAACATACAAAGGGCTGTAGAGGGTGTAGCTGGCTGGGGAACTTGGCGAGGCCTCCATGGCAGCATTTCTAGAATCATGACGCCCTTGGCCCATATTTCCAGTTCACTGCCACGCATGAACAAAGAAATAGCCTACAGACAAATGCAGGGCTTGTATCTTATCAGAACCTGTGTCTCCTTCCTGAGCAGTCTTCCTATGAACTGAGCCTGTGGTGTTGAGGTTGTGATCCACTGTGTGCTTTCCCCTTCTGTGTCAGCTAGCCCCTAATGCTTCCTAAAGGCCAGAGTTCCTAAATCCTTGGCAGCACACAGAGGCTGTGGGCTTGGCGTGACACAGCCCTAGAATGACACTTCCTTGTGTGCCAAACTCAACTTCTGACCTGGAGTTTAGAAACACCACTTCCTGGTAAATGGTTATCAGCTTATGCCTCCGAGAGTGCCTTCTGGATCTGGTTCCAGCTGGTGGTGTAGACTCACACTTATGGTTGAACCCACAGCTAGATATTAAAAGGAGACTCGGTATAAAGAAAAACTCTAAAACAACAAAAACTGCCTCCAACTGGCATGGTCACTGTCCTATAAACTAACTCTATGATCTTGGGCACATTCTTGAGCTCTCTTGGTTTCATGATTTGAAAATGGAGACTGCACATCTCTCATAGGGCTGTTGTGATAATTAAATGAGAATGGTGTCCAAGTTCCTAGCATGCACCCACACAATTGATTTAAGACAGCTTTAGAGGAGCTCTGACATCAGATCGGGTAGGGCCACCAAGTTGGGCAAAATGACTTTCGAGGTCTGAGGTTTACAGTTCTTTGACACATAAAGCTAATGAGAATTTCTTTCCTTAACTTATATGAAGTAATTTCATGAAATCCCAGAAACAAAAAGGATGTGGCCTCAGAAGACCTCTTTGTGGACATAAATGAAGGAGTACTTATTAACGCAAAAGAATTTTGTTAGGAGGGGAAAACAATTATAGGACCTTTTATGATCAATGGTTTTCGTGTTTACAAGTCATTTGGGATTATAAGATAAAGTGTTTCCACTTCAAACTGAATAAAGTTTTGCTTTTTGCACGTCTATACTAACAAAGCTCTTATTGAGGTTTGGAGAGGAAGAACTCAAAAATTTTTGTTTTTCCTCATTTAAAAATATGCTACTCAACTGGTTGGTATTAGAAATAGGCATCCATTTCTTTAAGTCCTACACAAAATAAAAGCATCTGACTTTGTGGGCAGAGGGAGGTCCAACTTCCTTTTCTTAATGCAGATGGAAAGAATCCCAAGAGACCAGTGAAGCAACAAATTATCAAAGCTGCGGTATTTACTAAGTCACTTTGTGCCAGTGCCCTGGCAAGCTGCCACCATGGTTGCCAAGCCCTGTCACCCTCACTGACCGGTACAGAGAGGGGCTCACTGAGCTGGGGTAGAGGAAGCAGGAAGTTCGCTGAACCCAGACAAGAAAAAGGACTCCTTCTGGAGAGTCCCAGCAGGTGGGAGAGTCCCTTTGCAGACTGAAGCTCTTTTGAGGAAGAGCACACACAATAGAGCCCTCCTAGGAGAGAGTTTTTTTCCATGGGTTTCTTCTTGGCTCTTAGGATTTGTCCTAAACTGGCTTTCAGTGTGTGTGAGTTGTCTTGGCCTTTCTGGTTTTCTTTCCTTTTGGAACTTTCAGATCTTTCCATTGTGCTCAGTGTCCCCATTAAAAGGCCTGAGTCACTCTGCCTCGCACTTTGCAGCCTCGACATTCCTTCCCTGAATGAAGGTAACCCGGCATATGTCTCTCCGCTCAGTAGGGGAAAGGGCGCTTTATCACCCTGGCCCTGGCCCCAGGCACCCCCTTGGGAGCATTGTTGAGGGACTTTTTCAGATGAGAGCGCTTCTGTAAAAGGCTGACTGGAACTTCTTGGGACAGATGACCTTTAAAGTTCTTTTCCAATTCTGACTGAAAGATTCTAGAATGGTGTGTGGCCCCCGACAATGTCATCTGAGCAGGAGCAGACGGAACTGGAGATGACTCAGAGGAGACATTAGAGATCCTTGCCAGTAAGATCCTTGCAATACGGAAATGAGAAAGAGAGATTAGTCCGAGTATATGTGGTCCCAGAAGGCAGAAATTTTGGCTGGAGTTCTATGACAGGATGAAAGTTTACAGTTGATTTAGAAAGGGAGCCCTGATTTAGTAGATAGATTTACTGGCGCAAAGCCTGAAGTCCTGGCTTTGAATGCTTACTGCTGCTTAATGTCTGTGTGATGCTGGGTCAGTGACCTTACTTTGCAGAGCCTCTGTTTTCCCATGGGTCAAATGGTGATAAGACTCACCTTGTCCTGCCATTGGGTTATTGTGAGGGTGGAATAGGATAAGAGAAAGTGCTTGTAAATTCTGAAATTCTGCAGATTCAATCCTATTATCCCCCCTCCAATTTGGTAGAACGGATAGCTGAAGTCTGGAGAACTGAAGAAAATTCCATGAGACCACACAATATTGGTCTAAGGTAGTAGTTGATAAGACTTCACATCTGCAAGGGATAATATAATTGATCCTTGGCAACTCCGGGATAAAAGGCATTTGGGGGAAGGGCCTTGGGGCCATTATGCAGTCCCAACTTCCCAGTGGAGTTTCATTTCACGCTTAATTTTATTTTCTGCTTATAAAAATTATTTGTGCGCTTACTGTGTGAAACTTATAAAATATTAGCAGGCCAGGTGTCGTGGCTCACGCCTATAATCCCATCACTCTAGGGGGCTGAGGTGAAAGGATTGCTTGAGTCCAGGAATTCAAGACTAGCCTGGGCAACAT
This sequence comes from Cephalopachus bancanus, assembly GCA_027257055.1. Classification (NCBI taxonomy): domain Eukaryota; kingdom Metazoa; phylum Chordata; class Mammalia; order Primates; family Tarsiidae; genus Cephalopachus; species Cephalopachus bancanus. Next base: position 579,598 of record JAPVLO010000546.1, on the reverse strand, counting down.
AGTAGGACCTCATCTCTACCAAAAAAAAAAAAAAAATGAGCCAGTTGTGGTGGTGCACACCTATAGTCCCAGCTACTAGGGAGAATGAGGTGGGAGGTTTGCTTGTGCCTAGGAATTTGAGACTGCAGGGAGCTATGATCATTCCACTGCACTCTATCCTGGGCTACAGAGTGAGAACCTGACTTAAAACAAAACAAAATGAAATAAAAATTCAAAATATTAAAGACAAAAAGCACACACAAAAACATCTGAAACATTTTTATAATTCTGCTATGTGAATATATCTGTATCATGATATATAAGCTTTGGCCTTTTCTATAATTGAAATGATATTTTGTGTGAAGTTTTGTGGTTGACTTTTTTTCACCTAAGAGTTTGTTTTGCACTTTCCATTATAATTCATTAGGCAGTATCTAACACTTGCATAATTTTCCACCGTATGATAACATTTCCACTGTATGATAACATAACAACTTGTAACAGGTCTTCCACTGTTGGATACCCAACTTCTTTCTCAATGGTTTATTGTTACAAAAAAAAGTATTGAACATTTGTATACATGAATTGGAGTTCTCTTGGCCCCTCTTTAAATCCCTGTGACTTTCATTCCATCCAGGGAGCAATGCAAATGTTAAGAAGGAGGTTCTGAAGCAAAACCTGCTTAAAAATCTGAACCAAATGCTGTAAGTGCTCCCCCACCATCAAATATTTCTTTATTTCTTTTTTTTTTTTTTAATTGGAGTCTCACTCTGTCATGCAGGCTGAAGTGCAGTGGCACACTCACGGCCACTCCAGGATCCACCTGCTGGGCTCCGGCAATCCTTCTGCCTCAGCCTTCCAAGTAGCTGGAACTATAGGGACGCGCTACCACGCCTAGCTAATTTTTTATTTATTGTAGAGACTCAGTCTCACCAAGTTGCCCAGGCTGGTCTCGAACCCCTGGGCTCAGGCAATCCTCTTGCCTTGGTCTCCCAAAGTGCTGGGATTACAGGCTGAGCCACTGAGTCTGGCCTCAAATATTTCTAAAGATTTCCCTGGGTGATTTCGGCCATTCTCTAAAAGTCTACGAGTCTTGTCTTTTGTTTGTTTTTGTATTTATTTACGTATTTAGGTAGTTAGTTAGTTGGTTAGTTTTTTTAAGCTGGGAGGTCTCACTCTGTTGCCCAAGCTGGAGTGCAGTGACAACATCATGACTCACCGCAGCCTGGACCTCCTGGGCCCAGGCAATCCTTCTGCCTCAGCCTCCCGAGGAGTGAGACTACAGGCATGCATCACCATACCTGGCTAATTTTTTTATTTTTCATCAAGACAAGGTCTTGCTATGCTGGTCTCGAGTTCCCGGACTTAAACGATCCTTCCATCTTGACCTCCCAAAGCGCTGGGATTATAGGGGTGAGCCACTGTGCCCCGCCTAAGTATCTTATCTTTTGTAGAGACTTACAAATGTTAGCTCAGCCCAAAGTGTTGCAGGTTTACCCTGATAATATGTAGACTATGATACACAGCTGAGTCCCAAAGTCCTACTAAAATATTTTTAAAGTGAAGTGATTTATTTAAACACACATATTTTATATTAAGTTTTTGTTTTTGTCCTGTAGTTTTCAAAGTTACTTAAGGTAACTGAGTTTCACTTGTCTTTCCTGGTTTAAGTTTCAGATTGGACTTGGCTCCATGTCCTTGTGAAGGTCCTCTCCTCTTGAATCTGTCTTGCTCAGTGACTTGCTTTTGGCCACCTATATGCTGCAGAAGTATTGCTGTGTGACTCCCGAGGCAGGTTATAGGAAGACTTGCAGCTGTGTCCTGTGTCTCTGGGAATGCCTGTTGAAGAAAAACCACTGCCACGTAAGAAGTTTGGCTACCCTGAGACTGTCATGCTGTGAGGACTCCTAAACTAGCCACATGGAGATGGCTGCCTAGCCAGGCCCCGGTTCTCTCAGCCATCTAAATAGTAGCACCGGAGGTCATCTTCCACACCAGGCCTAGTTGAGTCTCCAGATGATCCCATCCTGGCCTCCATTTGACTGTAACTAGACCCTGGAGAGGAACCACAGAACAGCTGAACCCAATCCACCCACAGGCTGGCAAGGATGACAACACATAGTTGTGTACAGCAGCTACATTTGGGATGTTCTGTTATATAACGCCTAATCAGAGCAAGACTCAATTCTTTCTTCACAGCTGGTAGTCTTAAGCATCTGTTAATTCATATCTTAGTCACATTATAGATGCTGTATCACAATAAGCATTTATTGAGTACCTTTTATACAGGGACTATACTAAGTTTGAAAAATAAAAGACAAGTACAACACAGTCCTGCTCCTGCTCAGGGAGCTATGGTATAAATGAGGCTGCACACATAATGACCCATGGGATAGAATACACAGGAATAACCATCCTCACAGAGGACTGGTGACACTGCCAGGGGTCAAATGATTCTGCCTGTAGAGTAGTGTAGGACTTTTTGAAAGAACGACATTGAGTTGCATCTTGAAAAATGCCTAGGAAGACACTCATAGACACAGTGAAGGAGGGACATTCTGACAGAAGGAGATTTACATGCAAAGAGACATAAATCCCTGCACTCTCCTGCCTCATAGGGCAGAGAACAAGCCTCTCCCCTTAAACAAGGCAATGATGTTCCCCCGTGTTGAAAGTAGGGCTAGCTTGGCCACCCCTTAGTAAGCCTTGAGCAAGGTTCCCAGCCCTTGCCACCCACTAGAATCACCTGGGGAGCATCTGCAAAACACCAATATGGTACAACTACTTTAGAAACTGGTGTTATCCACTAAAACTGAACATATATGCATGTCTTAGCAATTCCATACCTAGGTATACACTCAACAGAAACGCATACCTTTATGTGTCAAGACGCATGCACAAGAACATTCAAAACCACGCTCCTTGTAATAGCTAAAAATTGCAAACAATCCACATTTATCAATAGTAGAATAGTTACATACTGTGTGTGTATAAGTCAGCATCTTAGTCCACTCAGGCTTCTATAACAAAATACCTTAACTGGGTAATTTATAAACAATAGAATTTCTTGCTTACAATTTTGAAGGCTGGGAAGTCCAAGATCAAGGCGTCAGCAGATTTGGTGTCTCTTGAGGGTCTGTTTCCCATAGATGGCACCTTTGTGGTGTCCTCACATGGTGGAAGGGGCTAATAGACTCCCTCTAGCCTCTTTTATAAGGGCACTAATTCCACTTGTGAAGACAGACCCCTTATGATCTAATCACATCCCAAAGGCCGTGCCTCTTAAGCACTATTGCATCAGAGATTAGGTTTCAACATACGAATTTTGGGGGGGATACAAATATTCAGTCCACAGCAGTCAGACAATGGAACAATGCACGATGATAAAAATAAATGAACAGAGCCGGGCTCGGTGGCTCAGCCTGTAATCCCGCACCTTCGGGAGGCTGAGGTGAGTGGATTGCCTGAACCCGCGGGTTCGAGACGCGCCTGGGCAGCGAGACTTCATCTCTACAATAAATCAAAAAATCAACTGGGCGTGGTAGCGCATGCCTGTAATTCCGGCTACTTGGAAGGCTGAGGCGGAAGGATCGCCGGAGCCCAGCAGGCGAGGCTGCAGTGGCCGGGAGCGGCCACTGCACTCCAGTCTGGGCAACTGAGTGAGACTCCAACTCAACAAAAAATAAATAAATAAACAAATAAATGAACAACAGCTACCCAAAACACCATGATTGAATCTTAAAAGTGAAAATTTGAATCAAAGAAGTCAGACACAAAGAGTCACACTCTACATTTCTATAAATATCAAAACCAGGCAAAACAAATCTATGGTGTTAGAAATCTGGAGAGTGCTATCATCCTGGGGAGGAGGAAGGAGAGGGACTAAAGCGACTTGGGGGTACTTTGGGCAGCTGGTAGTGTTTTCTTTTTCTTGATCTAGGTGGTGGTTATATGTGGATATTTGTGTTGTGAAAATTTGCCAAGGTTTGATGTAATTTTCTGATGTATAGTAAATTAAATTTTAAGTTTATTTTTAAAATACCAGAGCTTGGTCTCCCCTGCCATGGATTCTGATTTTATTGCTCTGTGGTGGAGCTCAGGCTTCTAAGTGGTTTAAAAGTTCTCCAGGTGGTCCTAATGTACAAAGGCTTGAGAAAGACGTGTTGTGCCTGATTATTGGCCTCCTTCTTTGGGAGGTGGCGAACTCCCACCCGTTGTTTTCACCTATTGACCAGTCCCACTCAGCTTATGGTTTAGAAACTTAGAAGAAAGGGTGGGGCTTGAGTCATCAGCATATAGTTCATCACTGTCTGAGAGTGAGAGCTGAGGGCATTGATTAAAAAATGTTTAGAGTGATGAATCCCAGAGTTGATGGTGATATGAAAATACATAAACTAGGAGAGAGTTATAGACTCAGGGAAAATGAGGAAACCGAGGAACTGAAGGGCTAGATGAGGCTTCATATCAGCTACAATGAGGTAAGAGAAGAAGGTGTGAGGAGAATAAGAAGCCATGATAAGAAGATGGATTTGGAGTCCAAAAACCTAGGGCAGGGACATCAACAATTGCCTTGCTCTTAGTGTGGCCTGCTTTCCGTGTTGCCCAAGTGAAATACCTGGTGTTTTGTCAACGGCCTGTGGTTTTGCACTGTCCTATCTGGGCCAGCACAACCACTGACACTTTTCCTAACTGCCTCATTGACTTATCAAGGCAACCTGGTTATGAATGCATGCTCCAGAGCTTGGTAAATAGCTCACCTTACAGGATCTAGGTGAAAAATTGGAGGACTCCAGGTTGAAATAATTTCTAACTGTGCTCCGTGGAGCCCCTGGAGAGTACCTAGTAGCAGGGCAGTTTGGGGAGAAGAGAAGAAAGAACTGTCACCCCACTCTTTTGAATTTAACTAGAATGATAGACTTCTCTCTGTTTTACACACTAGGTCCTGTAGCTAGAAAAGCTTGAAAACCATGCATTTAATTACCGCTAAGTTTCCCTAATGCTAAGAACCTGAACTTCCTCTAAGTTCCTCAGGTGGGCATCAAGTGAATTATGACTCCCGGCCCCACCTTGAACTCTGCTGGTTGCCTAGGGTTCTTTCCCTTCCCCTTCCCCTTCCCCTTCTGAAGCTGCCTGTCTTCCATCTTTTTCCCCCACCAGCTCAGCTTCAGAACCAAACACGTTTGCAGGTACCCAGAGGCTGTCTGAAGACATGTGGTCACGTGGCACAGGGAAATTCGCTTCACCATGCTGCCCAGAGCACAGCTCCCAGGAAGGGTCCTGCTTGCTCTTACTATTGCACAGAACAAATGGAAAAGAATTTGGGACCACTTGTGAAGACATGCAAATAGAGTAGAAAGGCTGGGCCTGGGCGCCCAGATAAAAAACAGGGCTCTTCGTCTTTATTTATTTTTTTTTTTTGAGTTGGAGTCTCTCTCTGTCACCCAGGCTGGAGTGCAGTGACACGCTCAGGCCACTCCAGTGTCGACCTGCTGGGTTCCCGCGATCCTTCCGCCTCAGGCTTCCAAGTAGCCGGAACTACAGGCATGTAGCAGGCATTCCCTGCTAATTGGCTCTTTTTAACAAAAGGAAGCAAAGCCAGGACTCAGTAGATTTTCCCAAGGTATCACCAAACTGAGTGAGTAGAAAACATTTTGAACAACCCTCAATAAAGAATGTTGCTATTTCAACTTCCGAGGGCAAAATGAAGTTATGGCCCACTAAGAATTAAGTCACCTGTCCACAGACCCAATGGTGGAAAACTTTTCTAAATAATATTGCTCAGCCCCCTGCATTTGAGAACACAAAAACCCAAAGAGAAGTGACTTGTCCAAGGCCACAGAGCCGGTGAGAGGCAGAATGTGTGGTTGGTGGAAAGAACACCGTCTGTGGGGTCGAATGAACCTAGGACAGATCCAAACTCCATTGTGTGACCTTGAGCAGATTCATTAGGCTCTCATTTCCTCATCTGTAAAATGGGGGTAATAATACCTATCTAGCAAAGTTACTGTGAGGACCAAATGAGAAAATATATATGAAATGCCTGGCACACGATAGTGCTCACTAATAGTGGGTATTATGAGAATAAGGTGTAAATGCCCATAGCACAAATACAGTCCCTCTGAATGAGAGGTAGAAACTCACAATGAAGGGGCTGTGTTGGGCGGACCCTGTCTGAATCTCCCTGGGTGTTTAGTGGAAATACTACCCCTGGGGTATCCAGATTTATCTGGAACTGTCTTAATGGTTCAGGAGAGAGTCCTTATTGTCCTTCAAGAATTTTTTCATGGTGGCTTTTTCCCAGTTGGGGAGGAGCTTCTGAGTACCTTTGGACAAAGAGAAACCCATGAACCATTACGGACCCTCCATCACCTGCAGAGACCAGACCACTCATTTTGCCTTCATTCATTCAACAAATACATATCTGAGCTCATACTCCATGTCAGACACTATTCTAGGTGCTGGATATACAGCAAAAGAATAAAAAATGAATAATAATAAAAAAACCAAAAAATCTGTGCCCTCATGGAGCATACATTCTAATGAATTCTAATAATTCAAAAAGGAAAGTGGTCACGGGGCAGATGCCAGGCTCTGAGACCCTTCTTTTCAGACACTCGTCCTTTGAATTGCCATAGCCTCTTTCTCATTTCCCTTCCCACAGATGCTGTCTCTCTTCCTTCCTCATTTTTCATGTTTGTCTTCCCCAAACCATTTTTCTTTCCTTTAACTTGCGGAATTAAAGCAAAAACAATACTGGTGTTTAGGAGCACAAAATGTGACACTGTTCAATGATGGAGAAACCAGATAAATTAAGGCTGTTATCTTTTTTTTTAATTGTGCCCCACACTAATTAATAAAGTTGCTTCTGCCTAGTGTGTGATGCAGCTGATACATTTCTTTCTGAGCATGGCTGGCCTCCAGTGGAAGGGCCCTCTTCCCTTCCCAGGGTCCAGGTTTTGGGGGCGTGTCTTTTATAGCAAACACAGTACCCCTGACCCTACCTCCTTTATCACTTGACTCTGACTGTGAAAAGAAAGGGAAGAAAAGTAGGTTTGTTTAGTGGGAGTTCTTTCCTGAAACCAACAGGGAGAACAGGGTTTGTAACAAGAGGAGGCTGCAGTTGGGTTCAATGGTTAACCAGCCAGATTAATAAATGCTAGAAGGAGGAAATAGCCAGTAAGTAAAGAGGTAAGAAAAAATGTCTTCCTGTGGTTCAAAAAGCCAACTAAAGTTTACCAAGATCCATGACCTGTGGTTAAAATGTCCTCACAGGCCATCTCTCCTCTGATTCCAACCTGAAGGCCCACTTTCTTTCAAGAGAGAATACTGGTTCTTCTCTTAGGCTCAGCACCCCTGAGGTGTTCTAGCACCAGGCCAAACCACACATAACCCAGCAGGACTGCCCTTGCCACAGAAGTCTCAGGGCTCTACCCCAGTTCCATAAACTTCTTTCATGAAAGTGACTCCTCTGTCCCTACAAACTTTCTCCCCCAATGCAGCTTCCACCCAATGTTTAAAATCAGATAGAGAGCTTTAGATTGGGTGAGGACTTTGGGCCAATGTAAACCAGGAGAGCTGGGCTGTCCCAGTCTCTGCCCTGACTTGCTCTATGAGTTTTGGCAAATTGCTCGATTTGTCCATGCCTACTTTCCTCTGTTGTTAGAATTACGATGTTGGCCTAGAAGAGTGGTTGGCAAACTCTTTATGAAAAAGGCCAAATATTAAATATTTTAGACTTTGGGGGCTACATAGTCGATACCTGTTTCAACTACTAAACTCTGCCAAACTCTTCACATTACAGTGTGAAAGTGGCCATAGACAATATATAAATAAGTGGGATGGCTGTGTTCCAATAAAACTTTATTTACAAAAACAGGCAGTGAACAGGATTGGCCAGTGGACTGTAATTTGCCAAATCCTGGACTAAATCTCTAAGAATCCTTGCAACTCTCAGATATCATACAGTCCTGGATTCTTATACAAAGAAAAAATTGAGGTATGGTGATTCTAAATGACACAGTCCAAACCTCAGAGTATGTCAGTAGCAGAGCTTGGACTGGACACCCAGTCTCGTGATTCTAGTCCACTGTGGTTCTCAGTTCTTCCAGAAGCAGAGCACAAGCTGTTTTTGGCATACAGGGCTTACCCTGGGAACTGTTCTTCCAATGTGACTTGGCACAGGAGTGAGGGAGGGAAGCCTCCCTCTGTGGACAGCCCCCACAGAGAGGGTGGGGATCAACTCTCTCTTTACCTGTTCCAGGAGGGCTTTCTGACTTGGTGAGGGCCCCAGACTTAATTAGGTGAGATAAGAGAAACTACAAGAAAAGGAGGGTATAAGTGGGCAGAGGACATTTGCTGTTCCTTCTGAATCTGGGGAAACCGTGACTTTAGGAGAGGGGCATCCCTGCATATTTCACATTGCAACCTCATGCTTCCAAAGCTGTACATGTTGACTTCCTTTCCACCCAGATGGTGCCACCAGGAGGAAGTCCCCACCAGTATGTGTGCTTCCTGGGGATCTAAATGTTCCACCAAAGAGGGCTTCTCCCGGGAGATTGGCTTCCAAGCCTGTTCCATGACAGAGTTGTTGCAGTCAGCCCAGCATGGCTATGTACGTTGCTACGCTTCTGCGACACGTATGTAAATTTGTGTGGAACTTGCTGTTCCTGGGCTGAAGACCCAAGGAGCTTTTCCCAGTTAGTCTGTTTTTCTCTTTGTCCTCAACTTTGCTCTCCAGGGGACAGAGGCCATGGCTAAAGGGGCCTCTACTGGAGTGGGTGAATCTTAAGTGTCCTAAGGTCCATACATTAAACCTCCTCTCCACATGTCACCCTTTCCTCCCTGCAGGGAGCTCTGGACAGGCCCCTCTCTCCCTGATCAAGGACTTCTGGAGTAACAATACTCCCCTACCACAACTGTTGCCTCAGCTACCTCTACAGTAAGATCAAACTTCCATCTGCATTCATTGAGCTTCAAGGAGCAGCCCTGTCCTGTTTGTTGTAACAGGGTTTTGTAGCAAAATTCACATGAAAGGAACAAAGCTTGGGGATGGGTTTGCTAACATAGGGATTGTCTTGCCAAGTGAAGAAGTAAAATCTTCAGACTGGCTTGAGCATGAACCTGGATTGGGGAGCTAGACTGGTTTGGGGGAGTCATTCACAGGGGCCTCCCCTGTGATGGAGTATGAAGTTTGTGGACAGCCCCCAGCTTCTGACAGCAGGATAAGCTCAAGGTGATCCCTGGTCTAGAGTTAAAGACCACCAGACCAGCTTGAGAGGGTGTTGAAGGCATGAATAAGGGAGCCTATATACATCTCAAACACCCCAACCCACCCTCAAATACCCTGAGATAAACTATGGGAGTTGGATCCTAAGTTTTCTGGGTGACTGCTTCTCTAGCTCTGTCTTTTCTCTACACACCCTGTACTCTTGCCAAACTCAATTGCAGCACTTCCTGACCTACCTGTGCTTTATAGCCCTTGCCTTTGCTATGTTAGCCTCTGTTTTGAAAGCCCTTCTCTCTTCAGGGGTTTCCTCTTCAGGGTTTCCATTCATCTTTCAGCTTCTAAATGTTATGGCTATCACCATCCTTTTCCTTGTACTTCTGTTCTTTGTGTCACAGTGACTTACCAGATCATAATGTTCTCAAGGGCAGAGACCCTATCCAGTTTATCACCGTACTCAGTTCCTTCTGTGATCTTTGGAGGAACTATTGAAAGAGTGAATAGATGAGTGAGTGAGTAATGGACCTTGTGGGGATAGACAGTCCATGGGATGGTTAATGCGGCCTCCCAAAGATTCATCTAAGCACTAACCCCTGGTACCTGTGGATGTGACTTTATTGGAACTAGGGTCTTTGCAGATATCATTAAATTAAGGATCTTGAAATGAGATCATCCTAAATTTAGGGTGAGCCTTAACTCTTTATAAGAGACAAAAAAAGAGAAGACAGAGATACACACAGAGGAAAGCCATGTGAAGCCAGAGGCAGAGATTGTAATTATTTACAAGGAAATCCAAACATTTCCAGAAGCTAGGAGAGAGGTACAGTTTGAGTTTTCCCATTCCTCATACCACACACAAACATGAACTCAAAATGGATTTAAAAAAAATTGTATGTAAAGCTAAAATTAGAAAACATCTCAAAGAAAATATAGGGGTATGGGGGTACAACTTCATGATCTGGGATTAGGCAATGGTTTTTTAAAGACTTGACTCCAAAAGCATGAGCAACAAAATAAAAGATAGTTAAGTTGAACTTCATTGACATTAAAAATATTTTGTGTTTCAAAGAACACCATCACGAAAGTAAAAAACACAACCAAAAGAATGGAAGAAAATTTTTGCAAACTGTATATCTGATAAGAGATTTATATCTAGAATATGAAAATAACATGTACAACTCAATAATAAAAAGACAACACAATACAAAAATGAGCAAAGGATCTGAATAGCTATTTTTTTCAAAGACTATTTGCAGTGGTCAATAAGCACATGAAAAGATGAGTAATTAGCCATCAGGGAACTACAAATAAAAGCCGCAATGAAATTATAGCCACTGAGATGATTATAATAAAAAAGGCAAATAGTAGAAAGTGTTGGTGAGAATGTGGAGAAATCAGAATTCTCACACTGCTGGGGGAAATGCAGAATGGTGTAGCTACTTTAGAAAACAGTCTGGAAGTTCCTAAAAAATTAAACATAGAGTTACCGTTATGACTCTTCTATTTCCATGTCTAGGTATATAACCAAGAGAGGTAAAGACATACACTTGTTCAAAATTTGTTCACAAATGTTCATATAACATTATTGATAATAGCTGAAAAGGAAGCAACACAAAAATCTGTCAAGTGATAATTTTTTAAAATGTAATATCTTCAAACATTGGAATATTACCCAGCAATAAAGATCAAGTACTAGCCGGGCTTGGTGGCTCAGCCTGTAATCTCGCGCTTTGTGAGGCTGAGGTGAGTGGATTGCCTGAGCCCGCGGGTTCGAGACCCGACTGGGCAACTTGGCGAGACCTCATCTCTACAGTAAATCAAAAAATTAGCCGGGTGTGGTAGCGTGTGCCTGTAGTTCCAGCTACTTGGAAAGCTGAGGCGGAAGGATCGCTGGAGCCCAGCAGGTCGAGGCTGCGGTGGCTGGGAGTGTGCCACTGCACTCCAGTCCGGGCGACAGAGTGAGACTCCAACTCAAAAAAAAAAAAAAGATCAAGTACTGACACATGGTACAACATACATGGACCTTAAAAATATTCTACTACCTGAATGACACATTGTATAATTCCATTTATATAAAATATAAAATATCCAGAATAGAGGCAGAAAGTAGATTAGTGGTTGCCTATGACTGGGGGCAGTGGAGATGGGAAAATAAGGTGTGACAACGAAAGGGTGTGGAGTTTCTTTTTGGAACAAGTAAACTGCTCTCAATTCGATTGAGGTGATGGTTGCACAACCACAACTGTTGCCTCTGCTACCTCTACAGTAAGACCAAGCTTTCGTGTTGGTCTGAATATGCTGGAAACCATTGAATTGTATAATTTAAACTGGTGAATTGCAAGGCATTTGAATTATATTTCAATAAGGCTCTTACCAAAATTTTTTTATATAGATAGATATAAGAAGATTGGAAATAAATACTCCAAAATGTGTGGTTATTTGCAAGTGATACTTTTTTCTACTTCTCACTTTCTATGATTACCAAATTTTCTTCATTGCACATGGTTTACTTTTTATTCTCATAATCATAAAATTAATATTATAAAATTAATGAAGAGACTAGATGGTTCCCTTCCTTTCCTTTCCTTCTGTGGGAAATTAATTACTAAAATGATACCTGAATAGTATTGAAATGTAATCAGAAAGGGAGATGCCTCTTTTTTTTTTTTTTTGAGTGTACCCTATTACTTTTTTCATTGCTGTTAACAGTGAGATAATGGTTATTAATTTTTTTCTCCTCTTTTTTGAAAAGGTGAACCTATAGGTCATATAACAAAAAGCAAAAGTAGAGATTATCTGAATTATTAACCACTAAAGTTTAGGGTTCTGAGTGTTGTATTCCATGTAGTTCCATGTGTAATTTTTTTTTTTTTTTTTTTGAGTCCGGGTCTCACTCTGTCACCTAGGCTGGAGCGCAGTGGCCTGATCACAGCTCATCACAATCTCGACCTCCCGGGTTCAAGCAGTTCTTCCACTTCAGCCTCCCAAGTAGCTAGGACAACAGGCATGCACCACCACAACTGGCTAGTTTTTAAATTTTTTTGTAGACACAAAGTTTAACCATTTTGCCTAGGCTAGTCTCAAACTCCTGGGCTCAAGCAATCCTCTCGTCATAGCCTCCCAGAGTGCTGCTGGGATTACAGGCATGAGCCACCGTGCCCAGCCAGAGATACCTCTTAAAAGCAGAGGTACCTTTTATCAAGGGAAGAGACTATTTATTTATTTATTTATTTATTTATTTTTTGAGTTGGAGTCTCACTCGGTCGCCCAGACTGGAGTGCAGTGGCTGCTCCCGGCCACCGCAGCCTCACCTGCTGGGCTCCGGCGATCCTTCCGCCTCCGCCTTCCGAGTAGGCGGAATTACAGGCATGCGCTACCACACCCAGCTGATTTTTTAAATTTATTGTAGAGATGAGGTCTCGCTGCCCAGGCAGGTCTCGAACCCGCGGGCTCAGGCAATCCACTCACCTCAGCCTCCCAAGGCACGGGATTACAGGCTGAGCCACCGAGCCCGGCTATTTATTTATTTTTTAATCTTAAAGATGTGGAGTTCAATTCAGGGTTAGGTACATAAGTGGTCATTGTACAGGTAAAAATTTGGTACTCTTATTGATGTGATATGCCCTCCCCCACCCCCCTGGGAACAGATTCTTTCTATACAGCATCATTGACAAAAGGGTTCAGCCTCCACTAACCTCTAGAGTGATAGGAACAAGCTCATGTCATCCCTCGGCTTCATGCTCTTGAGAACTAGCACTGAAGGTTCTGTTTTGTGTTGAGTTAAAATATTTCTCCCCAAAGCTTTCCTCGGTGGTCTAGTATTGCCTTCTGAAGCCACACAGAAGCAGTCTGTTTCCCTTCCACAAGACAGCCCTTTGGATATCTGTAGATAAATGGCAATACCCGGAGACTTTCCTGCTCAGACCAAATCCTTGCAGCTCTCTCAGCCATTCCTTACATGACAGATGGATAGGGAAGGTCTGAGTTGCAAGCAGTAGAAACCCACTCTAGCTGATTTAGGGAGAAAGACAGTGTCATCAGGAGGAAATGAGGATGTCCACAAAATTGGCAGAAAAGTTGGAAATCTAGCTGAGAAAAGGGCAAAAACAAGCCAGAACCAACTGAAACTTTTCCAGACGCATTCCAGGAGGGCACACTGAATGCCACATGGAAATTGCACCACTGTGGGGGAAGAAAGCAACCGCGGTCTTCCTGAACTGTGAGTGTCAGTCATCCATGCAGTGGACAGAGCACCAGTTGTTTCTCAAGAACTTATTGGGGAAAATGGGTAATGGAGTTCGTCTGGACATCAATCTACCTGGTCAGGTCAGCTTGGCTTTCCCTAAAGCATCAGGTATAGGTGATGTCATGGACTGAATGTTTGTGCTCTTCTAAAATTCATATGTTGAAGTCCTAACTTCCAGTGTGCCTGTATGGGAGGCCCTGATAAAGGTTAAATGAGGTCATAAGGGTGAGGTCTGATCTGATAGGGCTGGAGCCCTCATACGGTGAGAAGAGGTACCAGAGCTCGCTCTCTCTTTTCTGTGTGAAGATACACTGAGAAGGCTGCCAGCTGCCAGCCAGAAAGAGAGCCCTCACCAGTTACCAAATCCACAGGCACCTTGATCTTGCATTTCCCAAACTTCAGAACTGTGAGAAATAAATTTCAGCTTTTTAAACCACCCAGTTTGTGGTATTTTGTTAGTTTAGTCCAAGCTGACTAATATAGATGGGTTGGTGGCAGTTATGTGTTTCTAACCACCTGAAATTTCCACAAATCATAGTAGCTCCTTGGGAGACATGAGACCTTGCTGTGACCCAGCAGTTTTTCATTCGCCTTGTACTCATGGTGGTGTTTTTGATGTTGTTTATTTCAGAGAGCATCAAATTATGCAGAAAAAGAAATCATTCAAGGAACCATAGGGTTGTAGGATTTCAGAATCCCTCTAGGGCTAGTCCTAGGGCAAGCACCAGGCCGGCTATGTAAAAGTTGCCTGGGAAACTTTTAAAAAATATAGTTTCTGGGTTTTATCCTCAAAGAGACCAAAATAGTCAGCCTGGGAGAGAACCCAGGAATCTGCATTTTTAACACTTGTCCCAGGAGACAGGATTAGGCAGCGTCAGGAGTGGGAGCTCTATTCTGGACAAGGCCCTCATTCTGCAGATGGGAAAACAGGCTGAAGAGGGAGACTCTGGGTCCAAGGTCACAAGTCGATTTCCAGGCTCAGGTGGGACCAAGACTTGGGTCTTCTCGCCTCTGGCCTCTCTCTTCACAGCACTGACAAGTCCTCTGAATGTGAGTGAGCCTTTACTACAGACCCCAGGTGGTGCTTGAAGAGGGGCACAAAAATCTGCCATGAGAGCAGGGGTGAGTGGGGGCACGAGGGTTCTGACTGAGGAAGACAGTTATGGTCTCCTGGTAACTGCTAACTTAAAAGTAGGTTTGACCGAAGGGTAAGTAGGAATCCCTAGGACAAATAGTGTAGTGGGAGTTTCACAAACAAGTGGGTGTAGGAGAAAATTCCAGGTAGAGGGAACAGCTTGGGCAAAACCCTGGTTGGCAGTGGGACTTTGTAAGCAGAGTGAGAAGATATGGCAGCCACCTCCCCCCCTCCCCTGGCAGCAGCTGGCCTTGTCCAGAGCATTGAGGCATGGCAGGTGCACTAGGAGTTGAGGCTTGGGCAGAAGGTGGGAGCTGTGATTCTTGTGTAAACCCTAAAGCTGCAGTGATGACTCTGGGCACAAAAAGATATTCAGTAAATACCTCATAAAGTCATTTGATAACTTGCCCCAGTTTCAAGAATGAAAGAAGTTGGGGTGAAGGTAAGAGAGAAGGTTTCATATGACTCATGTCAGACAGTTTGGAGTGAGGAGAGTCGGCAATGAAAAAAAACGAATATCTTCAAAATCTCACAGAGAAAGAGGTCCCCTCCTTCAAATCCCCACTGAGTTCTCCCAGCTCCCTGGCATCTATGTTTTTTGGCTCCTGCTGCTTTTAACGCACGTGAGGGAGAGGTCAAAGAAGCAGAAGGCGGAAACGGTGCCTCCCTGGGTCACTCAGAGCAATGATTGCAGGTTTGACTGTGCTGAGAGTCAGGTGAACACACCTTCCCCCATCTAATCAGCACTCAGCCACCAAGATACAGGCTTTTCTGGAGGGCACAGGTGGCTGCCAAGTAGGCACAGAGTCAGATAAGTGCAGCTCCAGGTAACGCCAGAGGCTGGTCCAGGCCACACCCACCACCTCACACCACCTTTTGCACACAATCCCCCGGGTCTCACCACCTCAAACCACCTCCTGTACACAATACCCAGATCTCACCACCTTATACCTCCTTTTGCACATGATTCTTGGGTCCTTCTGCCTCACACTGCCTCCTGTACATGATCCCCAAGTCCCACCACCTCACACCTTCTGGACTATCCCTGGGTCCCACCACCTCATACCACCTCCTGCACACAATTCTTGGGTCCCGCCACCTCACACCTCCTCCTGCACACGATCCCCAGGTCCCAACACTTCACACCAACTCCTGCACACGATTCTTAGGTCCCACCACCTCACACCACCTCCTACACACTGCTCCTGGGGGCCAGGGAGGGGTGGGCCTCCTTTTAAAGCAACCCTCTCAGCAGCTTGCCCTCTTGTGCATATAATATGAAATGGTGACTGTGTTAGGGTCTCGGCAGGTGTCAGGAAGGGAAGAGGTGTTGAGAGATGCTCAAACCCCTTTTATCCTGAGAGGCAAGACGGGTTGCTACATAGACACATAATATGTGGGGTGGGTTGTTCAGGGGTGCAGGAGACGCAAAGGACAGTTGTAAGGAAGCACCCAAGTTCCCAAGAGAAAGTCATGCCTTCTGTCTGGGTTGCTGAGAAGGTGCCAGGGCAGGGCAGCTTCTGAGTTGGAGTTTGAAGACGGAGAGTTGAAAGTGACGGGGGCAGGGGGAAGAACCGAGGGAATGGTCTGGACAAGGACAGACAGGATGGGCCTTCCAGGCCCAATCATGACCCCTTGGCCATGTCCTTCCTCCCCCTGCAGACCATGAGGCAGAGCTCATAAGGTGCCTCCAGTATCTCTGAGCATTGTCACTGGTCAGATCACCATTCCAGGCACTGACTTGTTTATACGATGAGTAGTGGTGACAGCCTGCCTTGCAGGGACTCAGGGGCTTAGATGTTCGAGGAAAGTTCTGCAGGAAGCTAGAGTGGTGCAATCCTCCATCCCTGTATCCTCCCCTTGCACAAACGACTCCCCTGGCCCTACACAAAGCTGTGCTTGCCCTCTCTCTTGGCCTTTGCTCCTGCTGTTGCCTGCATCTAGAGCATTCTTCCTCCCCTGCATGAATGTCCACATTGTGCCCATGAAGCCTAACACCAAGCCCACCTCCAGTATGACATGACCTTGCTGAACTTCATCCACTAGCCCCACCCAGGCAGGAGTGTTGCTCCCATCTTTGAGTTGCTATCATACTGGGCAGCTTCCTCTCTGTATGTAATAGTCACTTGCTTACAAGATTAATCCTGCCCCTGACACTAGACTGTGAGTGCCTTGCAGGCAGCGTTAGGTATCCTCACAGAAGCTAACACAGCACCTGGCACATAGAAGGTGCTTAGGAAATGTATTTGTCAGCACAGCATAGTTGGACATGGGGATCTCTGAAAACCTAGAGGCCAGGGTTTATCATAAAGGGTGAGAAGGACCTCACAGGAACTGCCTGGAAAGAAAGTTTAGAGATTTGTGGAAGAGGTGAAGGGCCATGTGAGAGCAGAGAACAGGAGAGGGGCTGGGCATCTGAGGTGAAAAGACCAGTTGGAGATGAATGCTCAGGCTCGTGGACTCTGAGATGGGAGGGTCTTTCACTACATAGCCCTCCCACTGACCAACCCTCACCTTACCCCCAGCCCAGTCACACGTCCCAGTTGGATGCTGGACAAAGGTCTTGAACATGAGACAGAGAAATTTTGGCTCACAGACATAGGATGGCACTTGGAGAAGTTTCAGGCAAGATGAAAACTATTTTTTAAAAGATTACCTGGATCATATCACTCCTTGGCTTAAAATCTTTCATACGTTTCTAATTTCTTTTAGCATACAGAAAGAACTTCATGTGGTCCTCAAAGCCCACAGGGTCTGGGTGTCATGTGTTTACCAAACTCAGCTTGCCCGGAGACAGCTGCTGTCTTTTCCTCTTTTCATCTTTCCTCAATGCTCTCTCCTGCCATAGGACATTTGCACAAATGTTTCCTCTAACTGTAACACCACTAAATGAGGAGGTAAAGGGGATTGGGAGTTGGGAGCCACAGGTGACTGTGTGGAATGAGAAGGATAGTTGTGAAAACATTAAGAATAGGTGGATGTTACTTTGAATACCAAATTAAAGTATGCAGAGCTGCAAGAGGGAAGGAGAAGGAAAGGGAACAGACATTGAAGGAGTTTGTCCTGGAGAGAGAACACATTACAGAAGTTAAGTTCTGACTGCTAGGTTCACGTCCCAGACAGAGGACTTGCTGGCTGTGTGGCTTCGGAAATAACCACACATAACCACTCTTGGTGAAAGTGAAACTCTCAGTTTCAAGTGAAACTTGAAAGTTTCTGTTCTGTAGAGATTATCTTACAAGTGAGACGAGTTAGCATATACCAAGCATTTCAAGTGCAGCCTGGCTCATAGGAAGCAGATAAGTGGTGGCCCTTTTAGCATAATTATTGACTAGGAATAACAGCACCCATCAGCCAATGGGCATGGTCTCGCCCCTATTTTACAGGCAAGGCCACAAGGACTGAGGAGGCTTAGGGGCTGCCTCAGTCACACAGCAGAGCCAGATACAATACGAATGTGGACATTTCAGCCTTCAAATTCCTTTCCCATTGTATTCTGCTGGAAGACATCTGATTGCATAGCACTCCTGCCCACCTGGGAAGCCCCTAGACTTACCACCCCCGCCCCCCGCACATGTTCTAAGTGGATTCTGAACAGAGGCCTTGAATGAGAGGCAGAGAAACTTTGGCTCAGAGACATAGGAAGGTCATGCTGTTACTTCACTATTCTAGTCCAACCTTCTCATGATAAAAATGGGGAAACAGAGACCTGTAAAGGAAAAGCAACTTGACCCAGTCTCATGCTTTTAAGCTAAAGTGTGCAGGAATCGTCCAAGTCAAGACATCCCGTGCACAGCTGGAAAGGCAGGACCTGAGACCTTATGAGAGGGACACTTGGCTCCTCAGTATAGGAGGAACCCACAGTTGGCTTTCAATGCCCTGAACCGCCTGCCCTGGCAGAGGTTCACTGCCCTCTGTGCCCTCCCCGGGTGACTGGGCAGATGGTGAGCTCTGGTTGCCGAGGCACCCGGGTTGGCAGTTCTGAAAGGGGCCTCGTCAGCAGCCTCGCTCCAGGGGTTTCCCACATCCTTGAGTAACCACCGCACAAAGGTGCCGGGCATGGGACCAAGGGTGCGGTGAGATCGGGTTAGTAATGCACACTTGGTGACCCTCCCCAGCCAAGTTTCACTGCATGACTAGCACCACTCCTTCCTTAGTGTTTGTGGCATCTTTAAGGGCCAAATAAAAAGGTAAAATGGCCAGGAGTCAGGAGGGGACAAGTCAGCCTGGAGTTGGTGGGGGAGGAGGGGCGAAGCTCAAAGTGAAAATGTACACGATTGGCTCCTTACAGGTTATGATGTATTAAGTGAATCTGTCGAAACCTGAAGGTGGATTATGGAAGGACAGGCAGTGGCCAGAGGGAGGCAAAAAGGTGTAAACAATCCGAGGTGAATGTGGGTCTTGTTGGCATTGTAGATTTATGCCCCATCTTCATAATGTACCCTTTCATCTTGGGAGCCTGGATTCCAAAAATCTAGTCTAGACAGGAATTGATGGCTTACACCCTTCAAGGTTTCCCAACACCCAGAACTCTAGAATATTGATGGGAACAGCCCACTCGGCCAGGGGATGTGGCTCGGAACTCAGGAGGCTGAAGGCATCATTCTTACAGGCATGAAGGCATTGCTCAGAAACAGCCCGGCGGGGCAGAGGCACTCGTTCTGGGGGAGGACGCTGTCTTTGTCTTCATCTTCCCGAGAGGGGGACAAGTCCAATCACGCCTGCCACCTGGCAGTCAGCCTCATGCCTCCTCTTTCGTCCTTTTCTTGTGTGCTTGGTGCCGGTTTCAGTGGCTTTCATCAGAGACAGAAACTACCCCCTCCCCAGTCACCTCCTAGGGCCATGGGCAGGCCCGGGCTGACAGGGCCAGGCCCAGGAGTCTGGGCAACAGTAAATAAGGAGGCTGGGAAGACCTCTCAGAGCCCATTGATCTGCCCGGACAGGCCTTCTTCCCCGGGTGGCCAGAGTCAGTGTCTAGGAGCTCCCTGCTGCAAGAAGAGAGTATGAGAGGCTTTGTTCTTGGGTATGTCCCTTCTTTTCATTCTTCTTGCTGTGAGCCCAGCAAACGCAACCTGGGGCTGCCGGGATGGGAGACGGGAATGGAGTTCTCCGGAAGCTGGGAGTGTTTGTAGTGGAGCACGTGAGGCTGAGCAGTGACAAGGCATGGGTCTGAAATTCGAAAATAGACTAGAAAAGACTACAGATTAAGCGATCCACAGAAAACAGGCAAAAACTACACATGGTCAAAACAAACAAACAAAAAAAGGCACAAGGACTCAGAAACGAGTTTGTGTTTCTTTGTGAACAGCTGGGATCCCTGACTTACACACTGTCCAATTCTTTATGCCACAGGGGCCAGAGAAAGTCAGATTCTGCAGGAGACAGAGTGCTAAACCAATGTCCCCACTTCCTGTCTGTGTGACCCTCGGCACTGAGCATCTCTGAGCATCTCTGAGCCTCAGCTTCCTAGCACATAGTAGGCATTAAATAATCATGATTATTATCCCTGATCAAACTTTAGAAGTTTATGTGATTAGTTACTTACAGGTTATGATGTATTACCCACTCTTTTAAAGTCTATTCTCGAAAACCAAGTTTCCATGTGCATATTCAACCCATATTTCTGAAAGAACTTCCCTTACCCACAGCCCCAGACTCTCTCTCTCTCTCTCTCTCTTTCTCTCTCTCTCACTCTCTCTCTCTGTGTGTGTGTGTGTGTGTAAGAGACCAGAGGGACAAAGAGAAAAATGTTCTTTCAGCATAATGAGCACATTACCCTATCCTATAATTATGTGTATGAACGTGCATAGATATATGTTTGTATATACACACTCAGCCCCATGGGCTGGGAAAGTCAGAGTTACATTTTCCTCCTATTAAAGGTGAAGAGGCAGACCCTCAGAAAGATCAAGTGACCTGAACATAGTCACATAGTCCAAGTGTTTCTTCAAGGAAATGACCAGGAGTCGGTGTTTTTTTAAAGGCATTCCCCCACCATAAAAACACGAGGAAGAAACACTGAAATCATACCTCTGGGGCTATTTTAGGAATGTCCTCCTAAGAGGTACCATCTAGCCATCTTGAGGGAGGATTCCAGCTCTTTGTCCATTGAGAAACTGTGTTCCCCTCAAATACTCTAATGATTCCTCTATCCAAGTTCCCTGAGTAGACTCTGGGGAAAGTCAAGACACAGAAAAGAGCAGATGACACCCTGAAAAAAATTATTTTCTCCTGGAGACACTACTGAGACTCAACAATCCCCCTCTGCTACTCCACCCTGCTATATGGGAAGCTTTAAGTCACTTTGACAGCAATGTGACAGAGCCAGTGACCATGATAACCTTTACCAATCACAACATCTTCCCACTCACCGTCTAATGTGCCCATTCCAATAGTCGTGTGAGGCAGGCTACAGGTGAGCTCACGATCCCCATTTCGCAGGTGAGAATGTCAAGGCACAGAGACATCCCGCTTCTTGTCTTCGGTCAGGCATCTCACAGTTAAACCACTGTCTTCTGACCTGGCCAGTGCTTTTTCCCCTGAACCACTGCACCTTTGAAAGGCACTATACCGAGAAATGTGGGTTTATTTCACCTGTTGTTATTTTTGTATGCTTGAAATCATCTTTTCTAAACAGATTTAATGATTGGAAGCTTTGCTCTCTGTTCCTTTGAGAAAAAGGACATGCTTTGAAGAAGGAATTGGAACATGAACAGTCATGTTTTGTAGGCATTCGTGTTTATTTCCCGGTGATATTGTAGCTTCCTTTGGAAAAATCCAACCAACACATCCGTTTTAAGTCCTGAGAAACTCCCAAATGTTGACCATGTGTCTGATTCCTGTGTGGTCAAAAGAGTGATGTTCTCAATGTCCACAACTTATTTCCATGTTAAAATAATTCCACGCTCAGCTAAATCCCACTTACACACAAGTGCACACCTGTTAAAATAGGTCATTTTTCACTGTTAATCTTTCAGATTCCATGGGTATGTGTGGGAACCACAGACAAATGCAACTTGAATGTCACAAAGGGCATTTTTCTTTGCTGAATGATCCTAGTTGGCCCAGACCCTTCAGGTCCTTTGCTCCCACAGATCTGTGAAACTAAGGAAGATCACTTTCTGCTGAGAGAATGGATTGGAATCAAATCTTAGCATAGAAAGCCCTGTGTGAAATGCACAGGCTTTTTGTCTTGCAGTTGGGTTGTGTTTTAATTACTTTTCTGTAGATCTTTTCTAAACTCTGATGTACTACAGCATAGAAACTCAGTAACGTTCCTCAATGCCCCTTATAAAACTAAAGAAGAAAAGGGAAGAAGGAAGAAGGGAGGAGGAGGAAAGATTTTTAGATCAAGAAGCTCTACTTCTGAGGTTTTGTTACTATTGCGGAAGTAGGAGGTCATAACCAGTAAGGCTAAAAAGTAAATGCACAAAAGAGCACTTCTGATTCAGAAATCTTCTTGGCAATAAGATTTTTTTCACCCCTTCTTTAGGTCTGGAGTGCGTCTGGAAACCCAGGTGCCCCAAATCAGTATCAGGGGACTGCTTCCAACTCATAAGGGTCTCCCTCTAGGGCTCATTGCAACTTGGGATCTGGGTTCCATAGAGACAAGCATGAGGTATTTGAGGAAGTTGATGGCAAAGCCTACGCCCTGTGGCTGATATTGGTTTCAGGACCCGTGCTGGGACAGCCTTTCCTTCAGTCCGTGATCTGTGAGGGCCTGCCTTGGACTACTAATCTAAGGGACCATGATACTGTGGGCTACGTCAGAAAAGCTGTCTCTCCTGGGAAAGTAGCTATCCTCTCAAAGAGACAAATACCAAATTTTTGTCTTCCTGCAGAGTTGTTAATATATGAGTGAATCCCAAATTCAAGAATGGACTCTCCTAACTGATTAAAAAAAATTGGGGGGCTGGGTGCAGTGGCTCAAACCTGTAATCCCAGCACTTTGGAGGCCGAGGCAAGTAGATTGCCTGAGCCCAGGAGTTTGAGGTTGCAGTGGCTATGAGCGTGCCACTGTATTCCAGCCTGGACACCAGTGAGACTACTATTAAAAAAAAAAAATTGTAGAGATTGGGTCTTGCTTTGTTGCCCAGGCTGATCTCAAACTTCTGGGCTCAAGTGATCCTCCTGCCTTGGCCTCCCAAAGCACATTGATTTATTTACACTTTTTTCTGAGACTTGTGTTTCAAGAAATGGATATAGAGGGCAATATGTAGGTCTTGTGCTGTCCTTGAGGATGTGAAGGTGAAAAGCTGCTTCTAGGGTAGAATCTGACACAAAAACTGGCCCATAGCAGGCGTTCCACAGGCCTGACTTAGCCGGAAGGACCTTTCCTACCTTCCTTTCACCACCTAGAGAACCATGTTTGTGATGAGAGCTGGGGCCTTAAAAAAAAGTCCTTTTCCAAGATTCCCGCCAGCCCTCTTCATTCAATTCACTTTCACAAACATTTCCTTAGAGCCCACCCATTCCAAAGGACTGCAGTGGGTGCCATGAGGGAGACGGAGGTGAATAGGACACAGTCCTGTCTGCTGCTACTGCAGCTGAGTAAGCTGATAGCCTGGGTCTATTTGCCAAGAACGTAGTCAACTATTGAAAACAACAAAACAAAAAAAGCTGATTCTGTGAGATGACTGGACCTGGGAGGGTAAAGAGAATGTCCAAGCTATGAATCCCCTGGGGGCCAAGGAAAGTTTGCAGATGGCATGGTAACAGCAGGGCGGTTGCTGAGGGAACCTGAAATCATGTCACATGGAGAAGATTTGTAGGAGTGGGGGACCTTTGGCCTGGAGAAGAAAAGACCTGGCGAACAGAGAACTGGTTCACATATCTGAGAGACTGTCATGGGGAAGACCAGCACTTTGTTCCCTGTGGCCCCAGAGGGTAGAACACGGACTAAGGTGGGGATAAGTAGGAGACCGATTGCAGTTCAAAATTGAGAGTCCTCAAGGCTGGGAGCAAGCGGTGGCTCACGCTTGCAATCCCAGCACTTTGGGAGGCTGAGGCAGGAGGATCACTTGAGGTCAGGAGTTCGAGACCAGCCTGGGCAACACAGCAAGGCCTCCACAATAAAAGGGGGAAAAAAGTATATATTTTTTTAATTGACTCCTTTCCTTGTCTGAGCTGACCCTGAGGTGGGACAGGATGTGCTGGGAGATGGTGAGTTCTTGTCATTGGAGGGATTTAGGCAGGGGATAGAGAGCCCACTAAACACAGATGCTGTGGAGAAGAACCAAGCACGGGGAAGAGGGTGGAGGGTCTGATCCTTTAAGCTTCACTTTCTGCCTGAGAGTCTTGGATTTGTTTCCTCTTCTTTTACTATCACTTAATGAGCTACTAACACCAACACTCAGCTTCTTATTCAAACATGCCTAAACGTGGACAGGGAGGACTGGCATCACAGGTGGGCACATTGATAATGAACTTCTACAGGGTACTCTGGAATGAGAGTGAGAGGACAAAAACAGAATCATTCTGCAGGCCTGAGAGGTAAATTGGAGCTTCCGGGTCTTGATCAGCCACTCCTCAGGTGGAAGAGGAGGCTTTTTGCTGTATCTTTTTTTTTTTGAGTTGGGGTCTCACTTTGTCACCCAGACTGGAGTGCAGTGGTTGCTCCTGGCCACTGCAGCCTCGACTTACTGGGCTCTGGCGATCCTTCCGCCTCAGCTTTCCAAGTAGCTGGAACTACAGGCACGCGCTATGACCGAACTCTTTTTTTTGAGTTGGAGTCTCACTCTGTCGCCCAGACTGGAGTCTTAAAGGAAGAAAAAGAAGAGTTAGAGAAAGAGAAGTGGGGATGGTATTCTAGGTCAAAGAAACAGCCTAGCAGCAATGACAAAGGATTGGTACCACTAGTCTGCAAATTCAGAGACCAGGAGTGGAAGGAGATGAGGCTGAGGAAGCCACTCTGGACACACAGCAAGGGTCTTGTTGTCATCTGAAATGTCTGATGTTTTCCTGTAGGTTATGGGAAACAGAGGAATGACATGGATTGATTATTATAGAGTTTTTCTGCCTGCATCAAAGACATAATACACAAGGGGGCAGAACTAGTGTCAAACTAGTCAGAATTTTCCTTTAATAGTTCAGTTGAGACATGAGAAGAGCTTAAGCTAGTGCAGTTGTTTTCAGATAGAAAGGAGGGAACCAATATTTTGAGTTTAAAAATCAATGAGTCTGTCCAAAAAAAGAAAAAATGAAATATACAAAGACAATGAAACAAGGGTTGAAAGTTGAACAGACACCTCACAAAAGAAGACAGTGCCTAATTAGCACATGAAAGCGTGTTCAACATTATTTGTTATCAGGAAAATGCAAATAATTTTTTTATTTTTATTTTATTTTTTTGTAGAGATGAAGTCTCACAATGTTGCCAGGCTGATCTCAAACTCCTGGCCTCAAGCAATCTTCCTGCCTTGACCTTCCTAAATGCTGGGATTTTAAGTGTAAGTCACCGAGCCTAGCCCAGAGAAATGCAAATTAAAGTTGCAATAAGATGTTATTCCATGCCCTCTAGAATGGCTAAAATTGAAACTACTGACCATACCAAGTGCTGGTGGAAATGTGGAGAAAGTGGAATTTGCATGCACTGCTAGTAGGAGACTTAAATGATATAAACACTTTGGATAACTCTTTGACAGTTTCTTAAAGAGTTAAATACACATATATCATATGATTAAGTAATTCCATGCCTAAGAAAACAATGTTCCCGAAAACTAGCACAGCAAAAACATGTTCCCAATAAAATTGTAGAGAATGTTGATAACAGCCTTATTCAAATATTGAAGAACTGGAAGCAACCCAAATGTCCACAAGCAAGGGAACAGCTAACCTATGGTATATCCATACAATAGAATACTGCCAGGCAATAGAAAGGAACAAACTATTTATACATTCATAAAACATGAATGAATGCTGGCGCAGTGGCTCACACCTATAATCCCGGCACTTTGGAAAGCCAAGGTTAGAGGATTGTCAGAACCCAGGGTTCAAGACCAGACCTTGTCTCTGCAATAAATCAAAAAATTAGCTGGGCACAGGCCTGTAGTTCCAGCTACTAGGAAGAATGAGGTGGAAGGATCACCTAAGCCCAGCAGGTTGAGGCTGCGGTGGCTATGAGCATGTCACTGCACTCCAGCCTGGGCAACGGTAAGACTCAAAAATAAAAATAAAAATAAATGAATAGCAGAAACATTATATAAAGTGGAAGAAACCAGACACAAAGTAATACAAACTGTATGATTCCATATATGAAATTCCAAATACAGGCAAAATTAATATATAATGTTAGAAATCAGATAATAGGTGTATGCAAGCATTTGGGGGTATTTGTGCACAGGGAAGTTTTGACTGGTAGAGGCTGGAGGGAAATTTTTAACACATGGAAATATCCCATATTTTATTTTGGTGATGATTACACAGTTGTACACAATTGTCAAAATTGATCAAACTGAACATTAAAATCTGAGCTTTGTATGTTTGGTGTTTTTTTTGTATGTGAACTTTATAAAACACACACGTGCAGAAACAAAAAAAACACAGGTCTGGTGATTGATTTATATTTGACCCTCACATTTCCACCAGTTTGGGTGGATGTGGTAACACTAAGACAGATGAAGAATATGACAGGAAGAGCAGGTAAAGGGCAGAAGATGAGTAAAAATGTTTTATATATGGAATATGTGGTATCCGTTATCACAGGCACCAGCAAGTGATATTCTGAAAGGAAAACAAACAGAATCAATGTGTCTGAAGCTCTGAGAAGAGGTCAGGATAGGGATGTACCTTTGAGAGTCACCTTCTCACAGGTGGTAGTTAAAAGCAAGAGTGTGAGTGAGAAGATGCCAAGAGGAGCTCTGGCATCAGAAAGCAGTGGCTGAGGTCCAGACCATGAGGAGCAGTGTTGGTTGCTGGGTTAGCAGAAGGAGACTGGAACCCATCAGGAAGGTCTAAGGAGAATCAGGAAAAGGCAGAACCACAGTTGTCCAAAGCAGAGAGTTTTACGTGGGGTTTGTTTTTTCTTTTCTTTCTTTTTTTTTTTTTGAGTATGTAATTTTATATGTTAAAGAATTTTTTTACAACTTTACTGTGTTCTAAATTACATGCCATGAGATTCATTCATTTTGAGTATATGGGTCAGTGAGTTTTAGTAAATTTACACCAGTCATGCAACCACTACTACACTCAAGTTTTAAAACATTTTTATCACCACAAAATTTTCCCTCGTGTTCCTCTGCAGTCAATCCTTGATCCCACGCCCAGCCCCAGACAACCACAGATATGCTTTTGTCATTAGTATTTTGCCATTTTTAGAAGTTTTATACAAACACAATCATGTCGTCTTTTGTGTCTGGCTTCTTTCTGTTAGCCTGTTTTTGAGTTTTCTCCATGTTGTGTGTATTTGTAATTTGCCTCTCATGGTGCATAGTTTTCCATGGTATAAATATACCACATTGTATTTATTTATTCATCAGTTGGTGGACATTGCATTGTTTCTAGTTCTGCATTATTATAAATAATCCTGCAATGGATACTTACTTGCAACTCCTTGGTAGCACCTATTTTCATTTCTCTTAGATAAACACCTGGGAGTGTAATTGCTAGATTGCATGGCAAGCACATGTTTAACTTTTAGAAGAAGCTGTCAAACTTTTACAAAGAGGCTATACCATTGTACATTTCCACTAGCAATTTATGAGGCTTCCAATTTCTCTCCATCCTTATCAACAGCTTGATATTGTTTTGTTTTTAAACTATTCTGATGGGCATACAGTGGTATCTATTGTGATTTTTTTTTTTTTTTTTTTGAGTCTTACTCTGCTGTCCAGGCTAGAGTGCAGTGGTATGCTCACAGTCACTGCAGCCTTGACCTGCTGGGTTCAGGTGATTCTTCTGCCTCAGCCTTCTGAGTAGCTGTAACTACAGGCAAGTGCCACCACGCCTGGCTAATTTTTGATTTTTATTGTAGAGATTAGGTCTCACCAAGCTGCTCAGACTGGTCTTGAACCTGTGGACTCAGGCAATCCTCTCACCTCGGCCTCCCAAATTGCTGGGATTATAGGCGTGAGCCACTGTGTCCAGCTTATTGTGGTTTTAACTTGTATTTCCCTAATGACCATTTTTTCATGTGGTTTTAGACTATTCATATATTTTCTTTGGTAAGATATTTGTTCAAATTTTTGGCCAGTCTTTTAATTGGGTACTATGTCTTGCTATTTTTATTTTTTGAGTCAGAGTCTTATTCTGTTGTCCAGGCTGGAGTACAGTGGCACCATCACAGTTACCACAGCCTTGGCCTCCTGAGCTTAGGCAATCCTTCTACCTCAGCCTCCTTAGTAGCTGAGACTACAGGTGTGAGCCACCACAGTCATCTAATTTTTTTTTATTTATTGTAGAGACAAGATCTCACCATGTTGCCGAGGCTGGTCTTGAACTGTCGATGCTGGTCTTCATGCCTTGACCTTCCAAAGTGCTGGGATTATAGGCAAACCATGCCTGGTCAGTTTGTCTTGTTATTGAGTTCTTTAATACTAAATTTAAATTACATAGTTTGCAAATATTTTCCCACAATTTGTGGTCTCCCTTTTCATTTCCTGTCACCAAGCTAATGTTTAAGTTTTGATGACATCTAGCAAACCTGTTTTTCTTTTATAATTTATACTTTTTGTGGCCTATTTAAGAAATCTTTGGTTAACTAAAAGTTACAAAAATTTGTTTTTCATTGTTTTCTCCTAGGAGTTTTATAGTTTTAGTTCTACAACACATTTTGAATTAATGTTTGCATATGATACAAAGAAAGAGTCAAGGTTAATATCTTTTATAACTATTATTATTTTATAATTACTAATATCTTTTATAATAGTTATTTCAAGACCATTTACAAAAGAGACTAATTTGTTTTTTTCTTATTCAGCAGGTCTGGGGTGAAGCCCGACAGTCTGCTTTTCTAACTTTGGGAGGCTGAGATGGAAGGACTGCTTGAACCCGGGAGTTTGAGACAAGCCTGGGCAACATAGCAAGACCTTGTCTTTACAAAAAGTTGAAAAGTATCCAGCATGATGGCATACGCCTGTTGTCCCAGCTACTTGGGAGGCTGAGGTGAAAAGATTGAGCCCAGGAGATCGAGGCTGCAGTGAGTCATGAATGTGCCATGGCACTCTAGTTTGGGCGACAGAGTGAGACCTCGACTCAAAAAAAAAAAAAGCTTACACATTGGCATCAAAGCAAATCCCGCAGACAACTTGCAAATTTACACGGACACATAACTATGTCATCATAGAGGGGCTTCCCTCTGCCTTGCCTTCTGGGAGGCTTTAAGTCAGTATACTCTTACTTGGTTCTGTATACTACATTGTGCTCCCACAAATACTCTGAGATAGATCTCAAACTGGGCTGTGATATTGGGTCAAATCTTATGAAATTGCCAATATTCAAACAGTTTTGACCTTCCAAAAGAAAGATTTCATGTGGTCCTCCCAGATTAACAGGGAAATCAGATTCACTGAAGAGATAATGGAAGACCTTACTCCCCACTAAGTGGGGCCCATTCCTCATTCACATTTCCTTTCCTTGGGGCCCAGGTCCTCTTGTGAAATGCAAATTCTGCCTTCGATCCAAACAGGAAGCAAAATTGTGCAGGGTTACCTGGGAAAGAGTCAACTTTCTCTTCTCAAAGCCTGTGGCATCCTAGCCCAGGGAAGTGAAAACTGATCAGCAGTTCATGTGTGCAGTGTATGACACATGGTATGCTGCTAGGGCTTCTTTCAAACAAGCCTGATAAGGGGTGGGGGGAGCTATTGCTTGTTAGAGACTGGAGGGGGTTTCTTTAGCCAGTCCAGGCTTTCTAGAAAACATGATTTCAGGAATTCAGGACAAAAAACACCTGAGCAAGCCGGGCTCGGTGGCTCAGCCTGTAATCCTGTGCCTTTGGGAGGTGAATTGCCTGAGCCCGCGGGTTCGAAACCCACCTGGGCAACTTGGTGAGACCTCATCTTCTACAATAAATCAAAAATCAACTGGGCGCGGTAGCGTGTGCCTGTAATTCCAGCTACTTGGAAGGCTGAGGCGGAAGGATCACTGGAGCCCAGCAGGTCGAGGCTGTGGTGGCCGGGAGCGGCCACTGCACTCCAGTCTGGGCGACAGTGAGACTCCAACTCAAAAAAAAGAAAAAAAAACCAAAAAACACCTGAGCAGAGATGTGGATGTGAGTGCAGTCTGACAGGGAATAGGCTCACTTGAAAAAGAAACCAAGTGAGGCTGAGCTGGCTCCCTCCAGGGATGGGGCTGCATTACTCACCTGCCAGTGGGGCTGTTTAGAGTGCAGGTGCATTGCTTGAGTGATATGTGGTCTTCAGTCTCCAGGTTAATTTGGTGTGTCTTATAGGCTCCCTTCAACCTTGCACCTCGAGGTGTGGTCTGGGGACCAGCAGCATTGGCATCACCTGGGAGTTTGTTAGAAATAGAAGATCCGGCCAGGGGAAGATCTGGCCGGGGGAAGATCTGACCGGGTTTGGTGGCTCAGCCTGTAATCCCAGTACTTTGGGAGGCCGAGGTGAGTGGACTGTCTGAGCCTGCAGGTTCAAGACCCAGGCAACTTGGCAAGACTTCGTCTCTACAATAAAAATTAAAAACTAGCCGGTGTGGTAGTGTGCACCTGTAGTTCCAGCTACTTGGAAGGCTGAGGCAGAAGGATTGTCGGAGCCCAGCATGTCGAGGCTGCCGTGGCTGGGAGCATGCCACTGCACTCCAGTCTGGGCGACAGAGTGAGACTCCAACTCAAAAACAAACAAAAAAAAACAAAAAAAAAACACACCACAATATGCCCATGTAATAAACATGCACTTGTATCCTCTGAAGCTAAAATAAGAAAATTTAAGCTGGGCACAGTGGCTCATGTCTATAATCCCAGCACTTTGGGAGGCAGAGGCAAGAGGATTGTCTGAGCCCGTGGATTCAAGATCATCTTGGGCAACATGACGAGATCTCATCTCTACAATAAATCAAAAAATTAGCCGGGTATGGTGGCTCACGCCCGTAGTTCCAGTTACTTGGAAGGCTGAGGCAGAAGGATTGCCTGAGCCCAGCAGGTCAAGACTGTGGTGGCCCACTGCACTCCAGCCTGGGAAACATTGTGAGCCTCCAACTCAAAAGAAAAAAGAAAAAGGAAATTTAAATAAATATTCAAAAAATTGACAATCGTAGACTCTATCCTCTACCTATAGAACCAGTGATTTTTATATACATTAAAGTTTTGGCCAGGTGCGGCTGTTCATGCTTATAATCCCAGCACTTTGGGAGGCTGAAGCGTAAGGATCATTTCAGTCCAGAAGTTTCAGACCAGCCTGGGCAGCATAGTGATACCTCATCTGTACAAAAATAAAAATAAATTTGAAAAAATTAGCCAGGTGCAGTGGCACACCCTTAGTCCAAGCTATTTGGGAGGTTGAGACAAGAGGATCACTTGAGCCCAGGAGGTCGAGGCTGCAGTCAGCCAGGATCGTGCCACTGCACTCCAGCCTGGGCAACAGAGTGAGATCCTGTCTCTAAAAAAAAAAAGTTTGACATACCATAAAATGACCACTCTTCTGAAGCAGGATTCAAATCTCTAGTAAAGAACTATAATTTTTTATAGTGCCAATGAATAAAAATATAAACCCTAGTAAGGGAAAATGGAAGGACTTGTCCATACAGCTGGTAATTAAATAGGAATAAAACCTAGTTACAGAGAAAGGACAAAGAATTAAGTTCATCAAAAGCAGTTTGGGAGTGCAAATAAGACTGCTGGGAAGGCACAGTTAAACTCTGCCATAAGTGGTCTACCTGTCTTCATCTGACCGATAACTGTTTCCATCATCACTCCCCTCTTGTCCATTGCCCACTCCCACAGTCATGCACACACTAGGTCAGTGAGCGCAGCAAAAACCACCAAATCCAAAAGACTTGATGGGCACTAGGTCACAGATGTATTCAGCCCCTTCCCTCCAGCCCTTAGAAAGGCAGGCAGTGAGTCATCACTGAGAGCAATGGCATGTGGATACTTCAACACACCCTAACACCACTGTTGGTGTTACCCAACACACTCAGGTGTCCAGTGATCAAAGCCTTGCTAGTCTGAGGGTGCAGGTCCACATGTATTGCACCATCTTCAGGGGCTCCCTTTTTCATTGGCTTTACAACATTTTACAGGCAAGTTCCAGCACTGCTGCCCAGGACTATTCTCAGGTACCGTCTCCTACAGTCTCCCCAGAGGCAGAACCCTGTGGGACCATGACAGATCCTTTTGCCTCTGTGGCTTGTGAATTTAGTCAATATTGACCAAGAAGAACTCTGAACTAAACCAAAAAAGAAAAGCATGACATGTATGTCGCTACAAGCAATGCCATTGTTAGTGTCCCAGCTGAAAGAGACCTCATGTATTCAAATAGGCCTTCATCCATGATCAGTTGCTGACGGAAGACAGAATAGCAACGTGGTAACGAGCACACGTTTTGTGGCATCAGATCACCTGATTTTGACTCTTGGCAGCTGTGTGAACTTGGATTAAATATTAACGTACCTGTACCTGGTGTTCTCATCTGTGAAATAGAAATGAAAATAGTGCTTGCTTCAAAGAGTTGTTATAAGGGTTAAACAGCACCACTGATGCACACCACTTGGGAGACTACCTGGCACGCAGTATACGCTCAGTTAACAACTGCTAGTGTTGTAATAGAATCTGCCGCTAGCATGGAATCTCCATGAGGGGCAACACAGGGTGCTCATGGGAGCTCTAAGGAGATGGCGTCACACACGCAGTGGGGAGGTTGAGGTCAGAGAAGGTCCAAAGGGTGCCTTGAAGTCCAGTAAGAAGAGTAAACTCGTGAGCTCTACATGTTACCTCTGTCTTTTTTGTTCTGCTAGAATACATTCTCGCACATGGACACACGCGCGCGCGCGCGCACACACACACACACACACACACAGACACACACACACAGACACACACACACACACACACACACACACACACACACACACACAGAGCACGTCAGCAGATTTGCAGCTGTCGGGGACATAACACGGGAACAACTGCCAACAGCTGAGATCCCAGCCCCTGCGTTCACTCTGGCTGCTCCTGCTCCAGCTGTGAGGGAGGAGGAAGACTGGAGCCAAAAGTCGGCCTCCCCCACCCCTGAGAAAATCTCCCCAGATTAGGCAGCTGCTGGCCCCACCTCCTCCTCCCCCGGGCTCTCAGCTGGAGGATGGGAAGATGGATAGGGAGGTGTGGAGCTGCGAGGCCAGGAAATTGGCTCTATTTATTCCCATCTTCCTGGAGAGCTAGCAGGAGACCCCCCACCCCAGGATCCCAGAGTCTAGCCTTGCCTACAGCTGTTCTGCGTTTGCATCCAGGCATCTGTCCTGCTCCATTGTTCCTCGGATGTGGGTTCATAGCTGGAGGGAGGGGGAAGCTGGGGGCAGGGAGGTGTCCCATCCCATCCAGGTCTGACACTGGTTCTCAGACACAGCAGCCCTTCAGAGTCATCAGGGAGCTTTGGCCTGGGCCACACCTCAGAACAGCTAAAGTAGGTTCTCTGGGGGTAGGGCCTGGGCTTTTGAATTTTTTTTTAAAGCATCCCTGGTGATTTTAATGATTACTAGGGCTGAGAACGATTGTTAGGGAAAACTTTAGCTCTCAGGAGTCATAAGCCTCAGGCCTTTGGATCTGAATGGGACTTTGGAAATGGTTTGACCCAACCTCCTTATTTTAGAGATGGGGGAACAAAAGGCCTGGGGAGGAAACATAGTAAGTCTAGGCTGAGAGTGAGCCGTGGTGGAGCTGAGAGAGAACCCAAGTGTCCTGATCCCAAGTCCAGTGCGTATATCACAACACATTTTAGAAGTATCCTTGAACACTTCGGCCTTGAAGGCCAGTGTCAGTGGCAATCAAAAGTGTAAGAATGACAAGGTACCTGTCATCAGAGAGGGGAAGACATGTACCATCTGATTATCACCATCTGGCAGGTGAGGGGGCGCTGGATGAAGGTCCACACTTGCCAATTCATTTGCCCACCTATCCAGCTGTGGAACTTAACTCTTAAGGCTGCTGCCAGTGCAGAAACCCATCCCTTAAGCCTGCACAAGAGGGGTCCAGTGC
Organism: Cephalopachus bancanus; assembly: GCA_027257055.1. NCBI lineage: Eukaryota > Metazoa > Chordata > Mammalia > Primates > Tarsiidae > Cephalopachus > Cephalopachus bancanus. The sequence goes on along the minus strand of JAPVLO010000546.1, from coordinate 545,880 downwards.
TTTCCAGGGCCATGCACATCTCCATGGGCAGGGAGTCTAAGAGGTCAAGAGCACGTGACTATCGGAAGACTGCATTTCTTATTCAAGACATTACCCTGGGTATCCTGGACTCCTAAATTCCCTGCCAAAACACCACTAGCCTCTTCCTGGGCCTGCATGGGTCTTTCCTTAGGCCTGACTTTCCAAATGTGGGTTGCATAGCAATGTGTGTACCCTTAAGCCCAGAAACCGCCAAGTGATACACTGCCAGCCTGTGCACCCCTACGCCTAGGGGCCACCAAGGGACAGTTGCATTCAAGGGACTTGGAAGAGAACTTGGACACCTGAGCTGGGTGCCCAGTTGTGTCCAGATGGGGCTCACAAGGCTCCTTGTGGATAGGGATATTGCTGTGGGAGGGAAGAGAAAGGGGCTGAACATAGTCCAAAGGTATGTTTCCCTTTTTCTACTGAGTTTTGAGGCAAAACTCCAAGAATTTGAGCATTTCTAAATGAGAACATAGCCTTCAGGACATTATAAAGATATATTTGTTAAGGCAGGAGGGTAGAATGTATTTTAGTTAATCATTTCACACTTATTTTAAATAACAGATTGGAGAATTTGCACTTTTGCCCCCGGCCCTGAAAATGTTAGGGCAGGCCTGTAGCCCACACTTCACTCTTGTGTGGATTTAGAAAAAGGTGTCCCTTCTGCTGGATGGGAAACCTCCATCTGAGCGTACAACTTAGGAAGTGGAGGGCGGGCTGAATTTTACCCCTATCAGCCTTATAGCTGGGAGTCCTTGGACTGTTAAACCCTGCACAGCTTTCCCTGGATATTGTGGAAGAAAATCAACTCAAGCACCATTGGTATAAGGAACAACAACTGTGATGAGGACATGGGAGAACCATGGTGGGACATTCTCAGTTCTTTAGGGCCTTACACTGCCCTATCCTGCAGCTCTTTTCTTTTTTTTTTTTATCAATATTTTTTATTATGGTTTTGTGGGGTACAGTTAAGGGTTAGGTGTACAATTATGTTTCATTCAGGCACCCTGTTGATAAGAGGTGTTTCCCCATCCCGACAGATATTTGCTACTGTTGATCCCATCCCGCCCCCATAGTTTCCCAGTACCGTCAGTCATTTTTCTTATAGTATTACATTGGATGTTCAAGGTCCATTATATGAGTGAGAACATGTGATACTCGGATCTTTGTTTCTGTGAGAGGTCACTCAGTATTATAGACTCTAGTTCTATCCAGGTTGCTGCGAAATTCATGATTTTGTTCTTTTTTATGGCTGCGTAGTATTCCATCGTGTATATGTACCACATTTTTTAAATCCAGTCCTCTTTTGATGGGCAGCATGGTTGTTTCCAGGTTCTTGCTATTGTGAACAACGCTCCTGCAGCTCTTTTCACAGAGAGCAGTTCCCAAACTAACACCACCTCATCATCTCCATCTCAGTAACCGATCTGGACACATCAGGAATGAGAATACCCAGGGCCCCTCTCTCTGCAGCAAATCAGCCAGTCTACATAGATGCCCAGAGCCCATGGGCACACCAGTCTTGGTGTAGGCTCTGTTGGCCTCACTACATGCTCAAAACCTCAAATTCACAGAGCTACCTGCCCCCCATACTCCATTGACAGGGTGGAGAGAGATTCATTTCAAGGGCAAAAAATTGGAGAAAACCTCATTTGCTGAGGACTTTCGTGGGTGGCTAAAGACTAAGCAGGCGGAGATCATGGACGATCATCCACTAGCCAAGCCTGGGAGATGAGGGGCACACGTATGCTTGAGAAGCACGTGCCAAGATTAAGTGGACTGACTGCGTGAACAGAAGTGAGAGCGGTGGGTTCTGAGTTAGGGGCAGGAAGAGGCTGGCTGGAGCAGCTCATGGTGGTCTTGGATGCCACAACAAGTAGTTCAGAGGCTGTCTGGTCTTCACACTGGCAATCTCAGCTACACTCTCTGAGGAGACCCACAAGGCAGATTTTTTTTTGCGCTGTTAGTAATTTTTGACACCAGATAAATGTGAGCTCAAGAATGTGAGCTGCATTCTCATCCATTTGAAAGGCTGGGCTTTTTCCTCAATGTGGGACTTGCTCTGAGTAAAGACAGTTAGAACTCAGAAGCATCTATCTGAATCTGCTCAAGCAGGTGGGTCATATTGTGATTGAAAACTCTGACTTTTGCCCCCTAGAGTCTGTCTGCAGCGGGACCATGATGGGTTCATCTGTGTATCATTACTCATTCATTTGTCCATTCTTCATGCGTCAGCCTCCAACTGAGGTCTTCTTCCATGCCAGGTCACCACAAGAGCCAAGGACAAATCACAGAAGCAGCAGACGAAGTCCAGGTCTGGGCATATTTATGTCTTTATTCATTCTTTCAGAGGCAATTTAACTTCCATCACAGTAAACTGCCTCTGAGAGAATGAATAATGACCTGAGTCTGTTGTGCTTATCTCTCAGACAGGTGCTCCTTTCATTTTCTCTTCCAGGATAGGGTATGTTGTGCAGGAAACTTTGAGGCTAGGAATGTGAGGACCGGTGGCCTCTAATGCAGTCCTGTATTGCCAGGACAAAACCACTTTTGAGAACTTCTCTCTGGGCATTTGCATGTAACTTTGCAGTGCAGCATAACCCCTTCATTCCTCTATGGACTCTGTTTCTGGAAGCAAAAGCCCCCCGTCTCCCATTGCCTCTCCCTCAGCTCCGCCTGTGTCTAGCATCCGGCTAGGTACAAATTAGGTGATAAGTTAATGAATGTTGAACTGAATAATCTTTTCCTGCTCTGGAGTAATATCCAATACAAAGCCACTTCTGCCTCTGTCCCCAAACACACATTGACACCTTCACCCAGACTGCAGGTAGCACTGGAAGGAGATAGAGGAGGTCTGAGGAAGCAGGGGGTGGGGGCAGACCTTGATTTAAACACAGACACCTTCCTGCAAGGTTTCATATCAGAAGACAAAATCCTGGTTTTCAAATCCCAGTTCATTCGAAGTGCCCCACCCCTGGGAGGCTGAGAAGGAGCAGGCAGACAGGATTCATCCTTCTCCACAAGGTTGCTCCACAACTGAGAAGTATCCAGTTGTAACAGCACTGCTTTCTCACCAGTCAACACGAGTCACTAAAGTTTCATGCAGCAAGCCCGACAGACATGCTGTGTTGCAAACCGTGGACTGCATTTGCCTAATCTGCTAGCCTAGGCAGACGCATATGAAAGGGTTCCCCAAGGCTGCCAGAAACAAGCTGGGTGTATTCCCTTCCCCCATCACAGCCAGAGGACCCCAAACTGGCCTTTTCCCACTCATCAGTAGCCTCTACTTGGTTTGGGAAAGTGGAAGGTGATTGCAGAACAATGTTTCCAAAACCATAGGGACCGTTAAATTTCACCATTCTCACCCTTTGGGCCAGGTGCTAATTCTCTCATTTCATCCTCACAATTACAGCCCAGAGTGGCTGCTACTATGTCCATTTTGCAGAAGAGAAGACTAGAAGAGGCTAAAAGAGGTTCAAGGCCCTTAAGTGAAGAGGCAGCCGAGTCAGGATTCAAACCAAATCACGCTGGGCATTCAATCCCTCGTCTCTCCACTGCAGTGCATACAAGCATGGGCAGAAGCCAAGAGGCAATTGGGTCTTCCCACCAAGGAGATGCTTCAGTCCTTCCACACCTCTGTCCCTTTCCTCTGGCATCAACAATTACAAAATGTCTGCTATCTCTCCACCAAGTGAATTGTTATTGTATCGGAAATACGGATTCGACTCAATTATCATTGTTACAGGAATAGGCAACACTAGCACTGAGAGGTCCCTTAATCTATTTGTAGAGACATGTAAACAAGAACCACTCTTCTCCTAGAAAGAAGTAAGACTTCCTTGAGTAATTCACCCAAGGCTTGGCTGTCTTAAGTAAAAGACAGCTGGTAGTCATTTTGCCATTCTTTTCCTCTTTCAGTGAGCCCTGAGATGTGTTCAGTGTGATTATGATTCTTTAAACCAGTTGTTTCTCATGTTATCTTTGGGACGTAGCATCTTGAACTTGGAGATGGTCTTCCAGATCCTTCAATCAAAAAAGAAAATTCAGATCCAGTAAACAGAAGTGAATTGTCCAAAGGCGTGACAAGAACTACAACTGCAGATTCCTGAGTCTGATACCAATGCTTCTTCCACATACTCGTGGGACTGGCTGATGAGAACATGCAACCTCATGGTGGTTCTGTGGCGCAGGTAACAGTGTCTCCATTGCAGGTAACACAGGGTCTGAGAACTGTTGTGAATGGCGAATTAAGCGAAAACCTGCTGGTTTCTCTGCCCCATAAATGTGGTGCCTTCTTCTTTTCACTTACACTGTTTTGGGTTTTTTTTTTTTTTTTGGAGTTCAGTCCTTCATTGATTCACAAAGCAAATGAGAAACTACTATGCTCAAAAGAAGACAAAAGGAAACAGGAATACTCCTCAGTGTCTGCTTCTGACCTTAAGTATCTACAGTCTTCAGTATCTTCAGTCTGCTGGGACGAACCTCTGTATCCATAGAATAACCACGTGCACCTCCATCATGCCACACCCAGTCTCTGCTTCCATGGCATGTTTAGGATGAATTCCTCAGCCCTTCTTCAGACCTGCTCCTGCCTGAACCAGTGACCAATATCAACTTCTACACGAATCCCAGCCAGAGACCATGGAGTCCGAGACATAGAGTCTTGCCCATATAACCACAGTTCCCCGTCAATTCTATCCACATTTCTCCTCTCTGCATTCCTTGTGTTTTGCTGCTTTGGGGTATTCATTCATATTGTGCTGGCATTGTTGCAATAACCTCCCAATTAGTCTTTTTTTTTTAAAGACATGGTCTTGCTATGTTGCCCAGGCTAGTCTCAAACCCCTTGCCTCAACTGATCCTCCCACCTCAGCCTCCCAAATTGCTGGGATTACAGGCAGGAGCCACCACACCTGGCCCCATTTCACCTTTTAAACATCACTTCAGCACCATCACTACCCTCACACCCACACTCCCACCCTCACCAAATCCATCCTCCACATTGCTCTAAGAACAGGCCTTAAAATACATATTTGTTTCTACTGCCCTTTCGTCTCTTTAAAATCCTTTGATGACTCGCCATTGCCTCCAGAATAAATGTTACATTTTGTGGCAGTGGTTATTCTGTTAAAATCATCTGTCATCTGTCTTCTACATTGGGAGGTGAGCTCCTTGGGGCAGGCACTGCGACCAACATATAGAAGATCTTCAGTCAAAGACGGTTAGGTGACTAGAGGATGGAGTGAGGGTTCACCACTAGACAGGGGCCGCATGTGCCACAGAAAAGGCAAATGAAGTGCCTAGGAGATTCAGTGGAGGAAACACGAGACTGGAGAGATGCAAGAGTATGTGATGTCCTTGAGGGTGGATGTAGGATTTAGACAGGTAGAGACAGAAGCAGGGGGGTGGGGGGAAGGAAAGGAAGGGGGGGAATTCCGAGCCAAGGAAATAGAGGAAGTACAGGTGCAGAGTACATTGAAGAAATTCATGACCATAAGATGAGGCATGAGAATGGAAGTAGACGCATATAAGGGCAGGCAGGTGGTAGGCTGGGGTGGGGGCCTTGGAACCAGACCAAGGAATGTGGGCTTCCCTCTATCATGGCATTAGGGTTTAGACTGGGGAACGGTGGAGAGACAAACAGCGGAACAAAAGTGGTGACAGAACCAACTCCCGTTAACGTGAGAGCGTTGGTATTTCATCTGCCTCTTGCTTGACTTGAGTTTAAAGGAATACAAGTATCCTTTTCTCCCCTTATTTTTTTTGAGTTGGAGTCTCACTCTATCACCCAGACTGGAGTGCAGTGGCTGCTCCCAGCCACCGCAGCCTAGACCTACTGGGCTCCGGCGATCCTTCCGCCTCAGTCTTCCAAGTAGCCGGAATTACAGGCGTGCGCTATCACTCCCAGCTGATTTTTTTATTTATTGTAGAGATGAGGTCTCGCCGCCCAGGCGAGTCTCGAACCCGCGGGCTCAGGCAATCCACTCACCTCAGCCTCCCAAAGGTGCGGGATTACAGGCTGAGCCACCGAGCCCGGCTCCTCCCCTTATTTTTTAAGGCACAAATTGAAGTGAACACTTGGACCTTCTAGATAAGTGGTGAAGAATGAACCAGTTTTTGCTTGTTTTTTTGTTTGTCTGTTTTGTTTTGTTTTGTTTTTGAGTTGGAGTCTCACTATCGCCCAGACTGGAGTGCAGTGACTGCTCCTGGCCACCACAGCCTCGACCTGCTGGGCTCCGGCGATCCTTCCGCCTCAGCCTTCCAAGTAGCTGGAACTACAGGCACACGCTACCACGTCTGGCTAATTTTTTCTTTTGATTCATTGTAGAGATGAGGTCTCACCAAGTTGCCCAGGTGGGTCTCAAACCCGTGGGCTCAGGTGATCCACTCACCTCAGCCTCCCAAAGGCACGGGATTACAGACCGAGCCACCGAGCCCTGATCAGTTTTTGTTTTAATGAAAGATTAAAACAAAATGAATGGATTTATATGAAATTCACCATCAACATCCAAATCCATATTTTTTTTTCTTTTGAGTTGGAGTCTCACTTGGTAGCCCAGATTGGAGTGCAATGGCCGCTCCCGGCCACCGCAGCCTCGACCTGCTGGGCTCCGGCGATCCTTCTGCCTCAGCCTTCCAAGTAGCCGGAATTATAGGCATGCGCTACCACGCCTGGCTGATTTTTTGATTTATTGTAGAGATGAGGTCTCACCGCCCAGGCGGGTCTCAAACCCGCAGGCCCCAGCAATCCACTCACCTCAGCCTCCCAAAAGCACTGGATTACAGGCTGAGCCACCGAGCCCGGCTCCAAATCCATTTTTATCCATGGGCTGTGATATCCAGAAAGGGCAATGTTGATGCCACTGTTGATGCCACAGTCCTGCACAGCAAATGCTGTCTCCTTTCTGTTCTGTGTAGATGTCCCTTGGAACGGGGTCAGGACCTCTCTGAATAATTAATGCCCTTTCATGTGGACAGGCAGGGGAAAGGTTTGGACAAATGGCAATTAAACCTTACCTCTCTTCATTCCTGGAGGAGACAGGCAGAGACAGCAAGGTTGAAGAGAAAGAGCCCGTGTCTAGAGTTGGGCACCGGGCTCTAACCCTCTCTCCCCTGCCAGTTTCCTGCATGTTCTTAGGCAAGTACCTCTCCCATCCCAGGTCTCAGTGTCCCCACCTGTGGAAAGAAGGGCTTAGACAGATGAGACACAGTCTTTCGAGAGGACTTTCGAGCCCTGAAAGCCATTGCTATCCATGCAGCTCCTCCTCAGTCCCCTGCTCTGCCATGCTTGTCAGTGACAGTACTGTAGAAGCAGGAGACCCAGATGAAGAAAAGGAAGGGCAGCCGGGCTCGGTGGCTCAGCCTGTAATCCCGCGCCTTTGGGAGGCTGAGGTGAGTGGATTGCCTGAGCCCGCGGGTTCGAGACCCGCCTGGGCAGCGAGACCTCATCTCTACAATAAATCAAAAAATCAGCCGGGTGTGGTAGCGCATGCCTGTAATTCCGGCTACTCGGAAGGCTGAGGCGGAAGGATCACCGGAGCCCAGCAGGTCGAGGCTGGGGTGGCCGGGAGCGGCCACTGCACTCCAGTCTGGGCGACAGAGTGAGACTCCAACTCAAAAAAAAAAGAAAAAGAAGGGCTTATTTTAAGGAGCCAGGTAGCCAAGAAGAAAAGGAGAGAAAGAAGCCCAAAGAGCTCTGGCCTTTGCACAGGCCTTGATGTTTTTATGGGATTTGCTGGCCGTGGCCCATGAGCTGCCCACACACACACACACACACAGGGCACCCCCCCCAGCAACCACTGAAAGCCACATTGTGGCTCTGGGACCCACCAGCCAAGAGTCCCTGCTTGCAGTCTCCACTAAAGCAGACTGGGGACCGAGCTGGTCTGCCTGTCAGCTCACACCAGGCTTGGCCTGACAGGGTCCAGCACAGAGACCTCCCATGGAGACTGGGAGCAGAAGAAATTAGGTTGGAAATTCACTGACAGCCTACACTTGACCCCATGGAAAGTGTTGGTTTGGGCTAGCAGGAATGGCACCGTTTAGCTTGGCCAGACTGGCCTATTCACCAGACCCATGGAAAGCCACAGATCATTGAGTTAAGCCTCCTATTGAGTGCTGATCCTTAAGCAGATGGATACCCACTGAATAGCAGACACAGAGGACGCAAAGGTCAAAACGCAGGTCCTTGTCCTCACAGGGCTTCCTGTGTGATAGGAGGAGCAGCTGTGCCAACAATTTGCCATAATCTACCTGGCTAAAGGTCACACTTGAGATATCCAGAGGGGCTTGGGAGCACCAAAATCTAGCAAGTGATTCCGAGAGATGGTGGAAGGGAAGAAAAGTTTTATAGAAAATGGAACAAGTCCCCAAAATTTTGGAAGATAAGATCCCAGATAGTTTCCCAGTGGAAAAGAAGGGCCTAGAGAAGCATGCCTATGAGAAAGCCCAGAATGTTCGCAGGATCAGAGAGGTAAGAATGTGGTGAGTTTGAAGAATGGCACATAGCTCTCAGAGGCTGGGGAACAGCTGGCAAGGGTGGAAGGGCAGCGGGAGAATGGTGGAGCTGCATCTCTAAAAAGATGTGCCAGGCCAGGCACAGTGGCTCATGCCTGTAATCTCAGTACTTCGGGAGGCTGAGGCTGGAGGATTGCTTGGGCCCAGGAGTTTGAGACCAGTATGGACAACATAGCAGGAACTCATTTTTACAAAAAATCAAAACATTAGCCTGGTGGCAAATGCCTATAGTTTCAGCTACTGGAGAAGCTGAGGGGGAAGGATCACCCGAGCCTAGGAGGTCGAGGTTGCAGTAAGCCATGATCATGCCACTGTACTCCAGCTTAGGTGACAGAGTGACATACACACACACACACACACACACACACACACACACACACACACACACGCAAAAGTCCTAACCCCTGGTATGTGTGGATGTGACCTTATTTGGAAACATAGAGTTTTTGCAAATTTAATCAGGTTAAAATGAGGTCATACTAGATTGGTGGGGAAGCCCCACCATACCCCTCTAGGTAGGGCCTACCTCCAGTGCTTCCTTGTGATCCTGCACAATAAAGGTCTCCTGCAAGATATCTGCTCTGTGCTGGCTGACAGGGAAACTAAGTTGAATAAGATATTCCACTTTTTCACTTTTATTTGAGATTCAGGTGGTACAAGGGCATGGTTGTTACATGAACATATTGCGTAGTGGTAAGGATTGAGTCTCAGGTAACCCATTCCCAAGACTAGTGAATATTGTACCCAATAAGTAATTTCTGAACCAGAATCCTCCTCCCTACCTCCCCACCCTGGTGTTCCCAGTATCTATTATTTCCATCCTTCTGGTCATTTAGCTCCCACATATAAGTGAGAAGATGTGGTGTTTGGTAAGCTGTTTCTGAGTTGTCACTTAGGATGATGATCTTCAGCTCCATTGATGTTGCTGAAAAGGACATGATTTCATTCTTTTTTAGTGCTGTGTAGTATTCAATGGTGTATCCCATATTCTGTATCAAGTCAATCATTGGTGATCACTTAGTTGGTTCTATGATTTTGCTATTGTGACTAGAGCTGCAATTAACATATGACTACAGTTATCTTTTTTATATAATGATTTATTTTCCTTTGGGTAGATCCCTAGTAGTGGGAGTGCTGAATCAAATGGTAATTCAATTTTTAGTTCTTTAAGAATTCTCCATACTGTTTTCCATACAGGGTCTCATCCTGTCACCTAGGCTGGAGTGCAGTGGCATGATCACAGCTTACCAATTACCTCCTGGGCTCAAGTGATTCTTATACCTCAGCCTCCTGAGTAGCTGGGACTACAGGTGGGTGTCACCATGCCTGGCTAATTTTGTTTTTTAATTTATAGAGATGCAGTCTCACTATGTTGCCTAGGCTGGTCTCGAACTCCTGAGCTTAAGCAATCCTCCTGCCTCGGCCTCCCAAAGTGCTAAGATTACAAGTATGAGCCATTGCGCCTGGCCTCTTTGACTTTTTAATAATAGCCATTCTGACTGCTGTAAGGCAATATCTCATTGTGGGTTTTATTTTTTAAGTTGGAGTCTCACTCTGTTGCCCCTCAGCCTCGACCTGCTCTGCTCCAGTGATCCTTCTGCCTCAGCCTTCCAAGTAGCTGGAACTACAGGTGCGCGCTACCATACCCGGCTCATTTTTGATTTATTGTAGAGATGAGGTCTCACCAAGTTGCCCAGGTGGGTCTCGAACCCACGGGCTCAGGCAATCCACTCACTTCAGCCTTCCAAAGTGCTGGGATTACAGGCTGAGCCACCGAGCCCAGCCTCAATGTGGTTTTAATTTGCATTTCTCTGATGATTAGTGATGTTGGGCATTTTTAAATGTTTTGTGGCCACTTGTTTGTCTTCTTTTAAGAAGTGTCTATTCATGTCCTTTTCCCACTTTTTGATTTTTTTTATGTTGAGTTGAGTTTCTTGTAGATTCTGTGTATTAGCATAATTTACAAATATTTTCTCCTATTCAGTAGGTTTTCTGTTTACTCTGTTATTTCTTTTGCTGTGCAGAAGCTTTTGAGTTTAATTAAGTCCCATTTGTCTATTTTTGTTTTTCTTGCAATTACTTTTGAGGTCCTCATCACAAATTATTTGCCTAGGCCAGTATCCAAAAGAGTGCTTCCTAGGTTTTCTCCTAGGATATTTATAGTTTCAGGTCTTATGTGAATAAGACATTGTTAAGAAGCTGACAATTTGGTGAAGGCTGGGCTTAAAAGAAAGTGATAAAGACCAAGTTTTTTTTCAGCACACTGTAGTCAGTGACCCAGGAGATGTCTGTCATTATAAGAGGAGAAACACGTGGGGGGGGAAATGCCATGTGAAGACAAAGTTAGAGATTAAAGAGATGCATCTAAAAGGCATGGAATGCCAAGCATTTCCAGCAGCCACCAGGAGCTAAGAGAAAGGCAAGGCACAGATTCTTCCTCTGGGCCCCCAAGAAAGACCCAACCATGCCAATACTTTGAGATATACTTCTGGCCTCCAGAATTGTGAGACAATTTCTTGACCAGTTTATGGGAATTTGTTATGGCAGCCCTAGCAAACTGATACAGTGGGCATTTGAGCCACCCTGAGCTCCCACTTGGTGGTGGTCCAGGATGGTCCTGGCTTCAGAGGGGCTGCCTATGGAACTATTAAAATGGCTTAAAATTCCCTTACCTGGAGAATCAACCTATTATTTTTCCAGATTACTTTTTATAACTGATACCTGTCCAAATCTTTAATCAGATCATGTATATTGATTTTTATGATTTATTTTGTTTTTTGATTCAGAAAGGTATACTCTCCATTATTATAGAGTCATATTGTGTGGGTTTGGATGAATCAGCCATCTAACAAGTTGTGGCAGGTGTCCTTGTCAGTTTTTCTGATTCACCATTGTTTCTATGAGATTTCTAGAATTAGATTGCTTGCAAATGTTGAAAAATGAGCTTCAGCTCCATGCAGACCCATGTGAGCCCATGACTATGTTGTTTTCAGATCTTCACCTACAATGCCATCTCAGTAGAGCAAATCTTACCACGAACATCTCTGGGGGGAGCCCGTCACCATTGCTTTCTTCTGAATCTGCACAACGAAGGTCTCCTCCAGGATGTCTGCTCTGTGTTGGCTGATGGGGAAACTTAGTTGAATAAGATAGCTTTAAGAAGCTGGCAGTCTGGTGAAGTCTGGGCTTGGGAGAATGTTATAAAGACCAAGTTGTTTCAGTGTATTGTGGTCAGTGGCCCAGGAGATGGATGCATAAGGTGCTTTAGAGCCCAGAAGAGGAGTGCTTGGTTCATGTCAATGACTTTCATTTGTCAAGCACCTACTATGTGCCAGACACCATGGTAGAGGCTTTGCATGCATTGTCTCTAATCCTCAAAGGGCAAGGTGCATATTACCTTCCTCATTTGATAGATGAAGCAACTGAGTTTACAGAGGTTAATTAAGTAACTTGCTCAGCCGGGCTCGGTGGCTCAACCTGTAATCCTGCACTTTGGGAGGCTGAGGTGAGTGGATTACCTCAGCCCCCAGGTTTGAGACCCACCTGGGCAACTTGGCAAGACCTCATCTCTACAATAAATAATAATAAAAAAAATTAGCCAGGCGTGGTAGTACACGCTTGTAGTTCCAGCTACTTGGAAGGCTGAGGCTGAAGGATTGCCGGAGCCCAGCAGGTCGAGGTTGCGGTGGCCGGGAGTGGCCACTGCACTCCAGTCTGGGCGACAGAGTGAGACTCCAACTCAAAAAAAAAAAAAAAAAGTAACTTGCTAAAAGTCATGCACTTAGCAAGTGACAGAGCCACTATTTGAGCTTAGGTCTGCCTGACACCCAATATCAAGCCTGATCACACATGGATTCTTCACTATACCAGGTTGATGCTCTGGGCTTGTTTAATAAAAATAGGCACTTAAAAATATTCATCGACTTTTCTTTCTCTCTCTCTTTTTTCTTTTTGAGTTGAAGTCTCACTCTATCATCCAGGTTGCAGTACAGTACAGAGACATGATTATGGCTTACCACAACCTCCTAGGCTCAGGGAATCCTTCTGCTCCAGTCCCTCAAGTAGCTGGGACAATAGACTCATGCCACCATGCCCAACTAATTTTTTGTTTGCTTGTTTGTTTTTGTAGAGGTCTCACTATGTTGCTTAGGCTGGTCTCGAACTCCTGGGCTCAAGCAATCCTCCTGCCTCACCCTCCCAAAGTGCTAGGATTATAGGTGTGAGCCACTGCACCTGGCCCTGATTTTTCCATATCGTTTTTGCACTATCCAAAGTTGAAAGGATTAATTTAAGCTTCCCAAGATTGCCAACAACCCACTCATTGCTTTCTTATTTGACTTGACATTTCTGAAGGTTGGTCTGGCCTCCTTCTTGGAAATCCTTCCTCCCCGGCTTCCATGGCATCATATGTGGCTTGCGTTCGTTCTTTCTCTTTGGATGTTCTTTTCAGTTTGCTCTTTTCTCTATATAACTCCTTTAAGGTTCTGACCTCCATCTGTTTCTTATTTATCACTCTACAGGTCTTCTCCAGGATAATTTCCCATTTATTTCCATTACTTTTATAGTCATGGTTTCCTTGTTTGTTTCTTGTTGATTTCCGTATCTCTGTGTTTAGCATCAACCTCTCTTCTGAGCCACAGACCTAGATATTCAATGCTTTTCCAGCCATCTCCACAGGAAACTTCCCCTTGCATCTCAAAGTCAACTTGCCCACATCAGATCTCATTCTCCTTCCTCCTAGACTCTGCCTCCTCTGTTCTCTATCCCAGGTAATGACATCCTATATTCCTCTCTTGGTCAAAGCTGCTCTCTCCTTCATTCTCCCGTATTAGGTCAATCCCTATATTCTCTTCATTCTGCTTCCTAAATATCTCTCAAATATGCCCACAGTAATTATCTTGTTCTCTGTCTTTTCTATCCCTAATGATTATTTTTCAAAAAACTTTTTAATTTTTCCTGAGTTGAAGTATCACTCTGTCACCCAGGCTGGAGTGTAGTAGCACAGTCTTGGCTACTGCAGCCTCAGTCAGCTGGATTCAGGCAATCCTTCTGCCTTAGCCTTCCCAGTAGCTAGGACTACCAGTATGTACCACCATGTCCAGGTAATTTTTTTACTTATTGTAGAGATGGTCTCCTGGACTTAGACAATGCTCTCGTCTCAGTCTCCCAAAGTGCTGAAATTATATTCAGGCCCGAGCCACTGCCTGGCTAAACAAACAAACAAAAAACTTTTAAAAAATGTAAATGTATAGAAGAGATGCAAGGATGGCACAAATAGTTCTTGTATACCTTTCACCCAGCTTCCCTAATGTTTACATCTTGCATAACGGTGGTCCAGTTCTCGGTGGCTCAGCCTGTAATCCCACGCTTTGGGAGGCTGAGGAGAGTGGATTGCCTGAGCCCGCGGCTTCGAGACCCGCCTGGGCAGCGAGACCTCGTCTCTACAATAAATCAAAAAAATCAGCCGGACGTGGTAGCGCATGCCTGTAATTCTGGCTACTTGGAAGGCTGAGGCGGAAGGATCGCCGGAGCCCAGCAGGTCGAGGCTGCGGTGGCCGGGAGCAGCCACTGCACTCCAGTCTGGGCGACGGAGTGAGACTCCAACTCAAAAAAAAAAAAAAAAAAAAGAAAGAAAGTAACATTACGTACTGAATGATTTTGATGGTTTCTGTGACAGATTCTCCTGGTTGCTTAGTTGCTTCCCCAGAAATTTTTGTCTTAGCTTGAAGTGGAAATGTGCACGCCCCCCCAGGGGATGGATCAAGGTAGATTCGCTTACTTGCACTGTGACTAACTTCTGCTCATTCATCAGCATCAGCTGACTCCCCCAATCTGGATGAGGCACTCCTTCGGGATGCTACCCTAATACTCTGCTTTTTCTCCACAGTCACTGGGTTATGGCTCTGTGTGCTTGCCTGTCATCCTCACTGGACTTATAAGCAGAACTGACAGCAGAATTCTCAGTAGTCACTCAGTAAATATTTGTGATATGAAGGAATGAATGCGATCAATGTGACTGGAGCTATAGTGCTTATAGTTGGCTATCAGAAAAGTTTCACTTATTAATGGAAAGACTTGAACAACTATTGGGGACCCAAAGTTTTATATAATACAGAGGCCCAGACCCAGTACAGATGGGCCCTGATGTCATTTCCATCCTCGCTCTGACCATCCTTAGTGATAGAGGGCAGGGACAAGCTCCTTTGAATGTCATGTCAGGGAGAGCGCCTTGAATCCCATGGTTCCCAGATCTAGTTGGCTGACTCAGAGCCTCTAGGGATGGTGCCTGGCAGTGTGCCTGGTTAATAAACTTGCAAGGTGATGCAACACTCAGCAGGGACGGGCCCTGGGCCAAGAACTGGAGTCAGAAACCCCTGCTGTAGGCCAATCTGCTTATTGACAGACAGTGTGGACAGTTTGATCGCAAAGGCCCCTTCCAGCTCTGACTTGTCTGATAGATTATTCAGATTATTTCATTTTAAAATAAGATAGTGAATTCAAGTGTTATATAAATCATGGATATATACCTTATGCTGTGAAAAATATGCCTTCTAGAAAGTAATATAGAACAGGAAATATTTCCAGTTTCTTAATCTTTAAAATTTTTATTGTAAGTCTCATTTTGTAGAATATAACACCAGAAACTTTTATTTTATGAATCCTGCAGTAATATTTCATTAGTATCTGATGGGTAAATGATATTCATATGAATCCTGACTTAAGACTGCAATCTTAGTGAATGTCTACCTTGCTTTGGATACTGGCTAGCCTTTATTTCTACATACAGGATTTACTGACTTTTATTACTGGAATCGAGGACAGAGTTATAGTCCAAAATAGGTCCTAATATTCACACCTCTCCAAAATTATGTATCTTTGGCTAAAGAAGCCAAATTGCAGATTTTCCATACTTTAAAATACCTAATGTTCTGGAATGGTTTGGCTGGTTACTTACTGTATGGAGTCAGCAATATCATATGTCAAAACCTGACCTAACCCCAGCTTTTCTTCTCATTCTAGACAAATGATTGAAGTGAAACTGAGTAACAACATGGGCAGCCCTACCATGGACCTGCATAGCTAGAGTTGGTGCTGGTGGGCTAGAGGTGGGATGGGGGAGGCAGTGGACCATGGGCCACAAAAGTTGATTGATTTCCTTGATATCTATCCACCTCCGGCAAGAACATTGCAGCTTCCAAGTCTGCATTTTTCAACTCAGAGCCCACTTGTTAAATGCAAGGCTGGGGTCAAGCATGTGGTCAGGCATGGGAAGAGGCAAGTGAATAAGTATACAAAGAGCTTCAGTGCTGTGGGGAAGAAGTTCTGGGAGCTCTAATGAACTCAGCATTACACACAATAATACAAATTTTTGAAAAGTCCCAGGTTAATTTGAATTCTTTAAAGGAAAAGAACCCTTGTTTCTGGGTGGTCAACAGTCAGAGTGGAAATGATTTCCAGGTCTGTACGGCACACTTTTTATTCTTTCTTCTTCACTTGTAATTATTTACTCTCAACAAATATTTAAGAAACAATTAAGCCATCATGGCTAATCAGATGTGCATGAAAATGCTCTGGTCACCATTTTTCTGGGCAACTGCTATGACATCTGCTCTATACTACAGGGTGACAGGGAAAGAAACTGTTTCTACATCCCTCCTTCCTGTGCCTGTGATGGGAAGTAAAACGGACCATCCGCTGAGAACTGAAGTTCTTCTGACTTCTCTAGGTGACAACAGGACTTCTTCTGACATTTTGGCTTTGGGGCTCCAGACTTGAAATATCTAGTCAATGCTGTCATCAGAGCTGTGATGAGTTACTTCCTACCTTTCTTTCCTCTTTCTTTCTACTTGCATGTATTGAGTATATATTATGTACAAGATCCTGTACCAAACTCTGGTTTAGATGACTAAGAAAAGCAATGTGATAAAATGACTGTTGACAAAGGTGTGTATAGAGTACTTTGAAACACCTGGGCCATCCATGGTTTTGTCCAACAGTTACTTACTGAGTGATTGCTATGCTGTGTCACAGAGATAAAACAGAATGAGTTCCTGTTTGTAATGACCTCACAGTCCAGTCATAATATCCAAAGAGAAACAACTGAAAACCAAGACAGATAACATTGAATGACATAAAATGTTGATAGTCTATCCACCCATTCTTCAGCCACCATCTATTCAGTCAATAAATATTTATTAAATATCCACTACAAGCCAGCTCTATTCTCAACTTTAGGGATGCAACACTGAACAAAACCACCATACAAATTATGAATAGGAACATTTAATAAGAAGGGTTAAGTTGAATAGTAAAAAGTTCTTCAGAGGAAATAATTCAGGGTGATGAGATAAAGAATGTTCCAGATAGAAAGGTTGAAGTAGGCCTTGCTGGGGCAATGGCATTTGGGCTTGAGGGGTATGAAGGAGACAGCCTTGAGATCATATGGGTGAAGATATAACCCCAGGCAAAGGGAATAGTAGTAGCAAATGGAATGGTCCTGAGGTCAGAACTGGTTTAGTAGGTTCAGAGAATAGAAAAGGGGCCAGAGTGACTGGTGTGTCATTAGTGAGTAGGGTAGGGAAGTAGCTGGGGAGTCCTAGAAGGGGAGATCTGAGGAAAGGGCATAGAATGAACCATGCAGTCTCATACAGGTCACGCTAAGAAGATTGAATTTTATTCTAAGCACACTGAGATGGCTGAGGAATTTACACTGGGAAGGCCATATTCTCATTTATACTTTAAAAAGCTTGCTCTGATACTCTGTCTCAGTAATTTATATAAGAAGTACAGAGGCCAGGCGTAATGGCTCAAGCCTGTAATACCAGCACTTTAGGAGGCTGAGGCAAGAGGATCGCCTGATCCCAACAGGTTCGAGACCAGCCTGGGCAACATGGTGAGACCTCGTCTCTACAATAAATCAAAAAAATTAACCAGGCATGATAGTGCATGCCTGTGGTTCCAGCTACTTGGAAGGCTGAGGTGCAAGGATTGCCAGAGCCCAGCAGGTTGACAGGTTGATGCTGGGGTGGCCATGAATGTACCACTGCACTCCAGCCTGGGTGAAGGAGTAAGACTCCAACTCAAAAAAAAAAAAAAAAAAGGAGTACAGAATAAAGATATAATAAAGCAACATTTAACAATGGACATTCATAGAACATTCCACACCCAATAATTGTAAAATATACATCCTTTTTAGCTACAAATAGAACACTTACCAAGATCAAACATTTTCTGAGCCATAAATGCATCTTGATACTTTTCAAATAATTGAAATCTTATAGAATGTGTTCTACCAGGCGAACAAAACTAAACTACAAAGCAATTACAATAAGATATCCTGAATTTTTCCCAAATATTTAGAAATTAAATAACATGTTTCACACTTTGACATGAGCCAAAGAAGAAATTAAAGGGAAATTAGAAAATATTTTGAACTGACCGATAATGAATATGCAATATATCAAAATTTATAGTATGCATCTAACTAATGCAGTGCTTAGAAGGAAACTTATAGTTTTAAATGCCTCTACTAAAAAGAAAGAAAATGATCTAAGTGTCTACCTTAAAATTCTAGAAAATGAAGAACACATTAAACAGAAAAAAAAAAAATCATAAGAGAGGAAAGCAATGAAATAAAACCCATAATCCAAACAGAGAAATTGACAAAGCTAAAGAAGTTGGTTCTTTGACAAGATTTAAAAACTTTACAAATCCTTATTAAGATTAATCAAGGAAATAAAAGAGAGTAAAACCAAATGATCCACACAAGGATGAAAGAGACACTATCTTATAGATACTATGGATATTAAAAGGATAATAAGGGAGTATTATGAACTCCATGTCAATAAAGTCAATAATTTACTTCAAGGAACAAATATCTTGAAAAATATAACTTACCAAAGTTGTCTCAATAAGGAACAGAAAATCTAAGTAGTCCGAATTCTATTTTTTTACATTTTAATTCATAATCTTATTTTAAAACAATTCCAAAAAGAAAACTCCAGGTCCAGATGGTTTACTGGTGATTTTCTATCAAATATTTATGGAATTGTACTAATTATATACATAAGAGAAATAATCATTTGCAGCTCATTTTATGAGGTCAACATAATCCTAATTTTAAAGCCTAATGAAGACATGAAAATGCCTTCTTAAAAGAAGGAATATGTTATCCCTACTTCATGGATGAGGACACTGAGGCTCAGAGTGGCAACATAGGCAACATGACTTGTCCCAAATCTCAGGATTTGGAAGTGGCAGAGCAGTGCTCGGGCCCAGGTTTCTAGCGCTGAGGCTTTCTTTACTGTGCTGTTCCCTAGAAAACACTCCATTCACAGTCCACAGATCACATCATATAGGCAACAGCTTGAGGTTACTAGGGCCAGGAGCTGAGGAATCCCCTGTCTCCACTTCTTACCCCCAAAGAAATGTGAATGCTGGAGTTTGCACCCCATATTGTCTATGATGGAGTCCCTGGTGTGAATCTTCCTATTTACAATGAACAGCTGTGTGAGGACGAAGATATATGTGTGGTTATAGAAAAAAAAAACTCTTCCATATCACATCTGGTTTTGTCATTTGGGTCAATAATCCTGTCTAGTCCATTATGTATTGCTCTGTGTAACAGATACGGCACAGAAGGAATGCTTAAAAGTTTTAACAGGAAAGCAAGTCCCTGCCAGATGAAGATCATGGCAGACTCGCAACATGGTAATAGGAAAACCCTGCTCAGTTTGTACTTACACAGAAGCCCAAGTATTTACACTGAAGCTTAATGTTATTAATTAATATTCAAATCAGCAACATGCCTTGTATTTTGCCCATTTTAGAACTTGAAATAACTACTTCAGTTCTTCTGTGATTCTGCGGTTTTGATGTCCTGGACATGATTTTAGAAGGGGACTATTGGCTGGAACAAGAGAATGTCTTTCATGGTGCCTGTCTTAATGGGTTGTGAATCTTCATGACCTGCTGGGGAACATGGTCTTTATGTCTAATTTCACTACCTTGTCCAGCTGAGTCTACCTCCTAAATATCTCTTAACTCCACTCCCCCTTCTCATTTACCTCTGTCCGTGTTGGGGTCTCCTCGTCAACTCTAAGGCCACGGCCTCCCAGCGTGCCTCCTGTCTGTCATCTCCTCTCTTGCTGTCTACTTTCACAGTCAGTAGACGCTGTATTTCCATGTTGTCTTTGGGTTAAACTACACATTTATTAGTATGTCTCCCTGAATTCTAGCCTCAGTATGTATTTAAACTCTGCAAACTGAGCCCCCAGTGGTCCCTTGCTAACCTGTTCTTCCTTCCCATCTCATTTAAAGACAATTCCATTCATCCAGTGGCACAATACAAAAACTTGGTGTCATGGTTGACTAACTTTTCTCTCTGTCCCACATCCAATCCAATCAGTAAGTCCTACTGTCTCTACCTTTAGAAGAGACCAGGCGTTTTTACTGCTTATACCTCCACTGCCATCACCCTGAATCAAGCCTCCAGATCTCTTACCTGAGTCATTTCAAGAGCCTCCTTACCTGCCTCACTGTGTCCTCCCTGCCCACTACTATTATTTTCAAGCAGCAGCCAGAGTGCTCCTGTTAGAACTCAAAAGTCAGACCATCTAAACCCTGCCTGCAAAATCTGTAATTTCCACCTTGCTCCAAATAAAAGCACAGTTCATTACAGTGGCCTAGGAGGCACAATCCTATTTGGTCCTTCTCTATCCTCCTAGACCTATCTCCACTCCTCTCTCCAGTGCTTCGTCCTCTCTAGCCACACTGGGTCCTCGCAGGCTCCTGGTGCGTGCTCATCTCAGAGACTCGGCTCTTGCCCTTCCTTCTTTCCCCATGGGACTGCGTGGCCCATGCCCTTGCTTCTTTCAGGTTCCTTAGCACCAGGGCCTTCCCTGACTACCCAATATAAAATAGTACCTTCTGCTCCAACCCTCTCTATCCTCTTTTCCTGCTTCATTTTTTTAGCAGAGCCTATATAACTGTCTGAGGTCCTGTATGCTTATCTAATACCTTATTTATAATCTGTCTTCCTCAGGGGAATACAAGCTCCATGAGGCCTGGAACTTTATTTTATTCAGTGCTGTGCCCCAGTCCCTAGAAAAGTGATTGACACATAATAAATGCCCAATAAATATTTATTACATGAGCAAATAAATGAATATGCTTCTCTAGCCTCATCTTCCAGAGATCCCTCTTATTGAACTGTACCTTTTAAATAATTATTATCATAATAGTGATGATGTGATTATGATAATAATAAGTATTCCTTTAAACAACTTTGGTATATATAAAAGGATTTTAAAAAACAGAGATAAGTGTTGTCTATATAAATATATATAATATATATAACATACTGATAAAAATATGCAAACCCAAAAAGAATATGGCCAAAGCATGTATAAAATGCATGGATCCAGCTTGAGGAAAGAGTTAATTAGATTTCAAGTTGTGTGGATTTACAGCAATGGCCCCCTTGCCTCAGCAGCATCCCAGTGGTGATCACACAGACAAGAAACCAGATGTCAGGTTTCTGGTGCAAACCTTTGTGGCGATATGGGTGGGGTTGTGTTTGCACATCCCCTCCAGTCCTACCTACCACAAATTTTGATTATTTGGTGAGAAAAGAAAGCATTCCTGGGAACTGTGCAGTGCCTTGGCGGAGTCCTTACTAGGAGAAGGATCACTCGGGCACAAATGGATCACTCAGGCCCTAGATGTTTCCGGGGAAAGGAAATGGTGAAGTCTCTTCAGTGCTGTTTGCTCTCTGTGTGTCTGGGATCGCCAGATGTTTCAGGACACAGGTGTGTGAGATGGTTCCATTTCCCAGGGCCTTGTCCTGTTTCAAGCTGTGTTGGGACATCTCATGAAATCAGGACGCGAGTTTCTCCCTGATTATAACTTCCTAAATTTCCCTCATAAAAGTAGGTTTTCTATCTGTGAACGACTGTCATGAAGTCCCTCCACCCAACCCCCTACGCCCTACAGACAGTTCTTGTAAGGCAGGGAGTCAATAGTCAGGAGACAAGCAAGTCAAGCTCTCTAATCATCCTAGCTGGCTGCATTTGTTTTTAGTACCTCCTTTGTCCACAACATTTCCCTCTGGTTCACCCTCGGCCTCTAATCTAGCAGTTCTCAAGCTTGAGCCTGCGTCAGAATCTCCTGGAGGGTTTCTTAAAACAGTTTCCTGGGACCCACACTCCGGGTTTCCAGCACAGTAGATCTGGAGTGGGGCTGTGGACTTTACATTTCTAATAAGTTTCCCAGATGATGTTGATGCTACTGGTCCTGGGATCCCACTTTGAGAACCACTGATTTACTTCATCAACTTCATCACTTAGTGGGAAATATTTCTTGTGCCCATCTCCTTTTCATTTTCACTATTACCAGTGTAGTTCATGCCCTCATAGAAGTCTAAGCTTTTCAAACTTGGAGAGACTTTAAACATAATATTTCAGGGAAGTGCAACAAGAGGCTCAAAGTCACACGGCTAG
Organism: Cephalopachus bancanus; assembly: GCA_027257055.1. Taxonomy (NCBI): domain Eukaryota; kingdom Metazoa; phylum Chordata; class Mammalia; order Primates; family Tarsiidae; genus Cephalopachus; species Cephalopachus bancanus. Next base: position 523,840 of record JAPVLO010000546.1, on the reverse strand, counting down.
ATAGTGGTGGAGTTAGGATTGACCTCTGGTCCTTCAGACTCCAAGCAGCACAGTTGAGTGACTCAGGCCCACACCTTGGCTAGGAGGCGCTGATGCACAGAGAAGGTGGCCTTGAAGACTTGCCGAGCAAGTGAGTGGAGGAACAGGGACGAGGACCCAGCTGTCTTGACGCCTAACGCTTCTCTTCTTCCCACTTTCATTCATCTTCTCGAATGAGCACCTACCATGGGCCAAGCATGAGATAATCCTTCATTCTGTCAAAATATATTTGAGTGTCACTACTATGTGACACAGTGACTTGTCCCATTCTTACGGGTTCTAATCAAGGAGTTAGATGCTAATCAACTAACTGCACCCGAAATTAAAGTTGAACTGTCTTTAGGGCTATAAAGAAGACATACATGGAGCTCTAAATGCATATAATTGGTAAAATTAATGTAGACAGGGTGTGGAGGAAGTTTTTCCCAGGAGAGTGACAAGTAGGTTGAGTAAGTGTTAATCAGGTGAAGAGGAAAAGAAAGGTATTTGTTGACTGCAGTAGCACATATAAAGGCCCTGTGGTAGGAGGGACCCTGGTGAATATGAGGGGGTGAAAGAAAAGCAATACTGCTACAGTACAAAAGGTTGGGGGTCTAGAAGGCAAGGAGATGCCAGGCTGTGCAGGGCTCAGCAGGCCATCTGAAGAGGGTTTAACGTCAAGAACAATAGAAGGCCACTATAGGGCTTAAAGCAGGAAGAGGTGGCATAATCAGATTTGCCTTTCCGAAAGATTCAGGAGGCTGTCTTGGAGAGGAGACAGGAGTGAACACAGGTAGACAGGCTGCAGTGAGAAGAGATGGTGACTCAACCTCAAATGCTGGTGGCAGACACAGAAGCAGATAGTCAGGGGTGACTAGGACATCATAATCTCCAGGGCTTGGGAAAGGGTTGGTTCCGGGCAGAGAGGGCGGTGCTGTGGCTGACACCTGGATTTCTGGAGCACATATGTCATGGAAAGGGAGCAGTGTGTCCTATTTCAAAGTGTTTACATAGTAGCTATAGTTTATTGCGAACATCTTCTGTCTCATTAAACATTTGTTGAGATGTGATTTTTAGAACCTCTGTCACTGCTTAGAAGATCGCCTCACTTTCCAACTGCCCTACTGAATTCTGAGTAGTAAGGACTATTGGTGCAAGGACTGTGTATTCGGCCATCCTCCCACGCAGAGGGCCTCCCCACCATGCTTATACCAGGGCTCGGCTTACCATCAGTGATGAATACATAACTTGTGAAATGAGGAGATGAGAAAAAGAAATATCTTCAGGAGTGGTGTCTGGGTTCAAACAGCCATCTAGGTTTCCCAAGGAATTTGGGTTCTCCAAAAGTCGACTACACCAGGGCCTGGCTTACTATCAGTGATGAATAAATGCTTGTGAAATGAGGGGATGAGAAAAAGAAACGCCTTCAAGAGCGGTGTCCGGGTTCAAACAGCCATTTAGGTTTCCAAAGGAATTTGGGTCCCCAAAAAGTAGGACTGAGTGATTATTTCCAGTGTACCTATTTCTAGGCAACAGTTGTGTGTGACTATTCAGCTTATCCAGTTGGAATCAAAGTATGTCAACTTCATTGAAAGAAAGGAAGGACAGGATAGAATCTCAAATCTGTGGAAACTAGAGACTGCTTGAAGAAATCCAAACCAGATATTAAATTTTGAAAGCCCCCAAAACAAAAAAGTAATTGTGTGTTTCAACTGTAGTCACTAGATGTTGCAGAATGAAGTGTCTATAGCCTTCTCAAATGAAAATGCATGGCTTGCTGGGTGCGGTGGCCCATGCCTATCCTTCCAGCTTTGGAAGGTCAAGTCAGGAGGATTGCTTGAGTCCAGGACTCGGAGACTAGCCTAGGCAACATAGTGAGCCTTTTCTCTACCAAAATTTTAAAAATTAGCCAGAGGTGGTGATGCATGCCTATAGTCCCAGCTGCTTGTGAAACTGAGATGGAAGGCTTGTCTGAGCCCAAGAGGTTAAGGCTGTGGTGAGCTGTGATTGTGCCACTCAAAAAAAAAAATGGCCATGTGGCATGGCATTGTGGACCCAAATTCACCTTAACCTAGTTTTCTCAAAATTCTTGAGCCCTAATGAAAAGTTAAAATGTGTTCTACTGCTTACTGATAACCTTGGGGAACATACTTCAACTAACTGCCTTTTTTTTTTTAAACAGCTCACAACTTTGAGTCCCCACACATCATTTCTTCTGTTTAGAAAACCTAGATTCATCCATGTTCTCCTTTTCCAGACAGGAGATGTTTCTTACATATCCTACTTTACTTACTGACCTCTGTAAAATAAATTTACTTATTTATTTCCTCAGCGACCCCTGACAATTGTGTCTCTCCATCCCACGGATGAGATACCAGTCTGATATGTCATCTATGTTTTACCTCAGCCTGAATTCTGGGAAATGTTGCTGTTTCTCTTCCTGAACATTTGCTTTGAAGATAAAGAGAGGATGTTCATCTCCCCCAAGAACCTCCCTGGGTGTGCCTGCCTATCAGTCTTGTCCCCGTCTTGGGAAATTCCATCAGGCAAACATGAACCGGACTAACACTCATCAGGTGACTGGACTCAATGAAGAGGAGAAGCCCAAAGAAAAGCCCTTTGTAGAATCCTTTTTCCCTTTGACACCCAGGCAGTGCTTTTAGGAAGGTGATTAAAATCCCCAGACCAATTTTGTAGATTTCAAAACCATGCTCAAAGTCATGGAGGTGCAGTAAAAAGCCCAGAGACCTGGAGACCTGGGTTCTGGGTCAGACTTTGTGACCTTACACAAGTTTCTTTACTTCCTTGGCCTCTGGGTCCTCAACTTGAAAATGAGAGAGTTGAACTAAAGTTGTAGTTACCAATGTTTTCAATTATATTTTCACTCCTTTTTTAAAAACTCATATCCCCCACTGCTCTAGCTCTATACTTGAAAGTATTTTGACTTCTAAACACACTGAACTTATTAAGCAGCAGTCTTTATTTTCATTCTCTTTTTTATTCATCAAAGCACACACCAGATCCTCTGATCAACATGACTGGTTAATCTTATTCTAGCCAAATAAAACCTCATTGCAAGGACACGTGATTTTGTATAGGCTGTTTGGAATTTTGAAAATAAATTGCAAATCCCTACTTCAACATTCATGAACCCCTAAAAATTCTAAGGATCTCAGATGGAGGAACAAATGAGCTAAAACATCTTTAGAGAAGCCTTCTGTGCCCAGTGTTCTGGCAAAGATGATAGAACTCCAAAGCCCCTATACCACAAAAAGTGTTACAGAGCTGGTTTAAATAACCCAAGCTCAGGCTGTGAATTCTTAGACCTCTGTCTTTCTACTCTGTCAAAGGAGATAACATCTGTTCGTGTGTCCCTTCTGTTAATCTTGCCAATAGCAGAATTCACCGAGTAGCACAGATCTTTCCATCAACCTACACCCAAAATGATGAATAATAAACAACTCATGTATCTTTCTGATGGTTCCATGTGCCAACTTTCCTAATACTTATGGATTATTCTAGACGTCAAAGGCAGACTATATGAATTCATTTTCTATCTATACTTTATTTTCTTTAATACATCGATACAAGAGTGCCTGCTATTTTCCAGGCAGGCAGTAGGTGCATAACACATGCTTGTTGACTATGTGAATAAACTAACCAACTCATGTGTGATTAACTCTGCTAAACATTCCCACATTCCAAGTTTTTTAATTTCCTCAACAACTCTGTAAGGCAGGGAGTACTCTTCTCATCTCACAATGGAGTAAACTGAGTCCAAGAGGTGCTGTGACTTGTTCAGAGTCATCCAGCTAGTGGTGAGGCCAACCTGTACCCCAGTCTTTTGTCTATACATGCCCGGGCCAGGACCTCACAGAGCAGGCCCCCAGGGATTCCTAGTGTTCTTTCCTGTGGATTCCTCATGTTCTTCCCTCAGGAGTTTCTGAATGAGCTGGCCATCTCTCTCCACCTCGGCATCACCAGTTTATCAGTCTGTCCCCCAGCCATCTTCCATCTTGCTTATGGTATTTATTTATTTATTTATTTTGGAGTCAGAGTCTCACTTTGTCACCCAGGCTGGAGTGCAGCAGCACTCTAACAGCTACTGCAGCCTCGAACTGCTGGGCTCAGGTGATCCTTCCACCTCAGCCTTCCAAAGTAAATGGATCTACAGGCACGTGCCACCACGCCCAGCTAATTTTTTGATTTATTGCAGAGACAAGGTCTTGCCAAGTTGCCCAGGCTAGTCTTGAACCTCTGGGTTTAGGCAATCCTCTCACCTCAGCCTTCCAAAGTGCTGAGATTACAGGCGTGAGCCCCCACGCCCAGCCTACAGTGTTCTTTTGGACATACCTTGCCACACTGTCATATTGCAGCTTCTTACCTGAAATGATGGATGTTTGTTCTCCTAGCAATTCTGACCCTGGAGCAGTTTCCCCCATACTCTGTAGCATGTCCTCTGGGCTATCTGGTGGGACCACAGAGCAGCCCTGCTAGGAGGAGCCTGTGAAGTCTCCTCATCCATCCCCTCATTGTGCAGACAAGTGAGAACAAGTGTTCTGGGAAAAGACATGCCTGCGCCCTATCACCCGAGGGCACATCAGTTCTCACTGGAGGAACTTGGTCACTTCTCCCTCCCCTTCAGACCTTTCTTTCCCTCTGGTCTTCCCCTCACCTCCTCCAAACACCTCCTTTAGCGTGCAAAGGGCCCGTCCTAAAAGTGAATTTTGTCTTGTAGGACAGGCCAGTTAGCTGGGTGATGTTGGGCAAGTCACATCCAGAGTCAGGTTCCCACTAGTTAAATGGAAGGATTTAATGGGATGGCCCTGGCAGCATGGACATGTGCTGCTCTGATGAACGCCCTTTCTTCTCTCCCCTCCCATTCTCAAAGCCACACTGTCCTTTGTTGAGCCCTCTCTCAGCCTAGGGACCAGAGTACTCACTCTCTTTCCCAAATCAACTCTGGAGGCCCAGTTCCTCAAAGTCTTCCTGAGCCAAGTGGCCCAAGGAGGCTACTGTCAGTCCCTTGACTTTGGTGCAGAGCTTAAATATCTCTCAACTTGGGACCTTGACAAACTCCCTAAGAAACACATAGCGTCGGGATTAACAAGAGCCTACTGTTCCAGGCCTGCCTGTGGGTTCTCTATCCTTGGAAACTGGACACAGATGAACCCACCCCTTCATCACTGCACCAGAATCACTCCTGTCAACTTTGGAACCACAAGTGACATGTTTTTTCCCTTTTTTAGAACTGGAAAAGTCCTTTTAGAACAACTGCTTCAATGACTCTGCAGTCGCCATCCACATCTACACCCATTTTACAAATGAAGAAACTGGGATCCCTGAACTCCTAGATAAAACAGAGAATGCAAAGGAAAGTAAATGACAAATGTTTTTTCTTGATGACTGACAGTGGAGGCATATAAAAGCATTTCTTTCTGTCTACGACAGACTAGCAAACGACGGTTGGAAAATAGCCCTTTGGCATTAATCCCATTATCAATGACAAGGCCTATGGCTTTCCTGCTCCTACTGGACACTAGCTCAATTTTCTGTTCCTTCCTTCCTTCCTTCCTTCTTGAGCTTAACATAAGTACTCCTGTGGGTGTGTGCATGCCCATGTACATGTATACACACACCATTCTGCCCCTTTAATTAAGCTAATTTTATATCCACAATGCGTTTTTTAATGAAAGAAAATAATATTCTTCCTTCTTTCCTTCCTTTTTGAGTCGAGGTCTCAATCTGTCACCCAATCTGGAGTGCAGAGACACAATCATGGCTCACTGTAGCCGTGACCCCCTGGGCTGAAGGGATCCACTCTCCTCAGCCTTCTGAGTAACTGAGTGTGCACCACCATGCCTACCTAATTTTTTTTAGTTATTGTAGATACGAGGTCTCACTATATTGCCCAGGCTAGTCTAGAACTCCTGGGCTCAAGGGATCCTCTCGCCTCAGCTTTACAAAGTTCTGGGATTATAGGCAAGAGCCACTGTACCTGACCCACTAGCTCAATTTTCAGTGCACATGGTGCTGATGAGAGCACCATGGATTCACCATTTGGGGCTGACTGCCCTTCTGAAAGAGAAGCAGGAAGAGAAGATCTGCTAGTCAAGCATTTCAACGTAAAGTACTCCTGTGGGTGTGTGCATGCCCATGTACACATGCACACATACCACCTTACCCCTTTAATTAAACACATTTTATACCCATAGTGCATTTTTTTTTAGTTGGAGTCTCACTCTGTCGCCCAGACTGGAGTGCAGTGGCAAGTTCACGGCCACTCCAGCGTCGACCTGCTGGGCTCCGATAATCCTTCCGCCTCAGCCTTCCAAGTAGCCAGAACTACAGGCACTGCACCAGAGTCACTCCTGTCAACTTTGGAACCACAAATTTCCCCTGGAGTAAAATTCTGGCATTAATGGCTCCTGTTTAAGCAGCACTTTATAGTTTGCAAAGAGCTTTCACAAGCTTTATTCTTCTAGTTCCCACAACACCGCTGTGGACAATTTTGTGGCATCCAGGACTGCCCTAAGTATGGACTGCCTCTTGAAGCAGTGAGCTCTCCGTCACTGGAAATAATTAAGCATGAATCACTATGGGTTTGTTCTGATTCAAATACAAGACACTCCAGGTCTCTCTTGGGCCCATAGATGCATGCTGGGGGAAGGCAGAGGTGGAAGACATATATGCACAGCAGAGTTCTGAGTGACCACAGAACAGAAAGGTGCCTGGTGGGCAAGGCTGGCCAGGACACATGTATGCCCACCCTGAATGCACTGATTACCTTTCTTAAGGGTGGTTATGCCCATGTGATTTGTTCTTTCAGAAAGCCATGGCTACTTCCTTGTGCCTGATGCCCAGACTTCTCTAACCTGATACCCGTGACTGTCCAAGGATTTACCACAATTGACTAGCCTAACCATCCATGACTGTCTCATGGTTACTCAATAAGCCATAGCTTTCTTTCCCGCTTGCACCTCCCCCAAGTTAAATGCTCCATCTTACTCCCTCCATCTCCCTAATCTCATGGAAGCCCACTTATCCTTCTGGGCACAATTTTAATGTCACCATCTCCAGGAGCCCTTCCCTGATTTCTTCCCTACCCATTCTCAACAAAAGTGACTTCTTCCCTATTGAACCCGTTTCATCTTTCCTTTTCTTGTAGAGTTTATCTCTACATTAGAGCTAATTGTGTTCTACCTCCTTTTACCAAAATTTAAATTTCTCAAAACCACATTTCTGTCTCTCTATTCCACCCCTCCTTCACCCAATCACCCTGGCACCTTGCACAATTCCCAGCACCAGCAAGTATCTGATGCTGAATGAGTCAATAAATGGATGCACTTCTCCTTCCAAACACAAAAATCACAGGCAAAATGGACTAGCAAATTCATTCTTCTCTCTTTGCATGTCAGCCTGATAAAGAATGCTGCATCTGGAACACAGACAGAAGATCTAAGGGGTGTCAACAAGTCGAGATCAGCAATGGGTAACACAGATGCAAAATCTATTGGTAACATAAACTCATTTAATGCATGGACTGGTGATTGATTAATCACCAATTAACCACGAAGCCCATGACATATTTTCAAAACATGGTTAGAGTTACCGGGCATGTCTAATAAACATCATAGTCATCATGAACTGACTTAATTTTTAAAATTGTTTTACATCTATTCTCATGGAATATTCAAGTAAATAGCCAACCTCAAATCGAGGAGCTGGGAATGGCAGTGTGATGGTGTTGAAAATATTCTGGGCTGGGCAACAGAAGATGTGGGCACTGGCCGGAGCTCTGCAACCAATTTGGTGTGCAGACATGTCAGAAGGCTTTCCTTTCTACCCCCTTCTCGCCTCCTATTAATCTCAGTGGAAAGAGGTGTTCCTCAGATGAAAGAAGGTGTTTCCCATCTGCCTTTTGCATGCCTTTGGCTGTTTCCCACTGATTTCTAACAAAAGGCCCTCTGGGTCTACTTGAATGCTGGTCCACTTAACAGCAGCACATTGTTGGCCAAAGCAAGGTTGACTGGTGACAACTGTGAAGTGGGAAGCCTGAGAAGCAGAGAGGACTTCCATCAACTCACCAGCCAAGGACTGCCCTTCAGATTCAACTGCAGTTGCTGGGAATCTTAGAGAGGGTTAGTCAAAGTCAGTGGTCCTGGATTGGAGGTCCTTGCTTTGCAATTTTGTCTTTTGGTCACAGATACATGGAGGCAACAGCTTTCACAGGGTCCTGTGATTATGTATTAGCTAAGCTGGCCATGAACTTCCCTTGGTCTTCCCTCAGAACCCAGCAGTGAGAAGCAGCCATCTACAGGAATCGAGGAAAACCAGGAAGGTCTCCCACCCTCGGCCACCCACTGCCCGGTGCAAATACAGCACTCATCCCTCAGTCATTCCTCAGAAGCAAGTAATTAGATGTTCCCAGAGTGGCCTGTAAATTCTTAACTTCTCTCTTTGGGAGGTAGGAAGGAAAGAAACTCCTACTGAATATTTCTCTATTTTTTGACCTGTGGGTAAATGTGGAGAGACAGAGAGAGAGAGAGAGAGAGAGAGAGAGAGAGAGAGAGAGAGAGAGAGAAAGCATGTTCCCCCCTCCAACCCTGTGCCTTATACAACTAGGTATTTACACACCAGATGATCCCTGCAGGAAAAGGCAAGTCCCCAGCTGCTGTGGAATTTTAAGAGATCTTTCTGGAATGCCCTTATGGGATGTCTGGTTCTAATTGCCTCCATCAGCCAGAGCTGGCGAGCTGGCAGGAGCAATGAGAGGTGAAATTGAACAGATTCCAGTTCACATCAGACCCCCAGCCTGCCAGAGTCCCTCCAGGGCTAGAAAAGAAAACAAACGTAGCCAAGACTGTGGGTGTGGTGTGGTGGAAAGAACACGCGACTGGAAGTTGGAAGGCCCAGACTCTTGGCCCAGCCTGCCGCTGACGCCCTGCTTTGCTTTGGACCCGTCGCTTTCCTTCTCCGGCCTCATATGCTAAATGAGTGGTGAGGACAGGCTGATCTCCAAGGCCCCTTTCTAGTCTAAGATTCAGGGATAGAAATGTCAAGTTCTGATTGTGGTGGGGGAGGGGGAGAGCATTTTCTTCTGAGCTTTGAAATCAGATGTTCTGCATTCTTAGATCTTTGAGAAGAATAAGGGAAGGGGAGAAGATTTCTTTCTTACACATCATAACCTATTCCCTGGTCCCAGCGCCAGCCCCCTAGTCCCCTGCCTTTCTATTCTAGGCTAGAGGTGGCTGGAGGTCTGAGCACCTAACCCGCCCCAGAGGAGACAAGATCCCATAGTTTCTTAGTGCCCCCTATAGGTCCAAAGGGCGGCCACACTGAAAAGGGAGCTGCCCAGGAAGCATCCGCCTCCTCTCTTCCTCTAAAGCTTCTTCTCCTGCAGAGCCTCTGATTTTAGAGGTAGATGGCTCAAATGGACCCCTAATTTATGGTGGATTCATCTTTCTTTTAAGTGTGTTGTTTTAAGGCTCAGACTAAAACCATTTAACCAATAGCTCTAACCAGCTGGGGGTTGAACACCTTCTAGAGTGCCCCAAATATCGAATACTTGAAGACTTCTAGTTTACCACCAGCACTTACCCACCAACTTACCCCCTGCTAGGCTCTCACTCCACTAACCCTGCAACTGAGGCTAGCACATTTCTGGTGACTGGGAGCTCATTTCTTTCTGAGTCTACCTGTATCAGGTAGGAATTCTACTTGGCTACTGGTAATCACCGTGTGTTTGTCAAATTGCAGGTTTATTTGCTCATCTAAAAGACACCTGCAGCCCACAAAATCAGTAACCATCCCTCAAGCACAATGTTCTCATCAGCCCTGTCATCTCACAGGCCATCACAGAGCCTTCCAAAGAGGTAGAAGGGGAAGGGCAAAGGTTGACAGGGTGCTTTACCCACCAAGTCAGCCCCCTTGAACACCCACCTAATGATATTTGCTTGCACCTGTTTGGCCACCCTAGCTGTAAGGATAATGAGTATGTTGTCTCCCTGCCACTCTGAATAAAATCGGTATGTGATATTAAAGAAGAAAGGGGGAATGGATATTGGATCAACATGGTATAGTCTCTCCAATACCCCCCATGTGTCTTGAGAGAAGCAACAAATGGTTGTGCAGCTATGTGGTTGTCTCCTATGGACACCAGCTTCGCTCTGTCTATAGGGAAGGCATGGAGCGCCTGTGTGCTGGCTCACCTGGGAGTGCTCACCCGATCCAAGAGAACTCCTTGCCTTCTTACACAGGACCAGATTCTTGCCAAGTTGGTGGAGAGAGATGGTATCTGCCAGCACGCTCTCTCCTGCAGATGATGCCAGGCAACGAAGCCTCCAACTGCCTCTGAGTCAGGCCTCTCCGGTAATTTCCCTAGAGAGAACTATGCCAGCTTACCTACGATAACCTAAGCCCAACTCCAGACACGCCCCCCGGGTGCTCTCTGCCAGGTCCAGGACTAGTGAACTGCTCGTTCCCAGCAGGCTCCCGTGGCTTTGTTCCAGCACCCCCTCCTTGGGGGAGATTTTCAGCCCATGTTTGGATGTACCCATTACTCCAGGGAGAGAGTTTATTGCTTTCTCTCCATTTGTACTGCTGCGAGCCAAAGCCACCCATCGGTTAAAAGAGCAGACCCTTAAATGTTTAAATTTGGTATTGAAAGCTGTAGGCCAGACTCGGTGGCTCAGCCTGTAATCCCAGCACTTTGGGAGGCCGAGGTGAGTGGATTGCCTGAGCCTGCGGGTTAGAGATCCACCCAGGCAACTTGGCGAGACTTCATCTCTACAATAAATCAAAAATTAGCCGGGCATGGTAGTGCACACCTGTAGTTCCAGCAACTTGGAAGGCTGAGGTGGAAGGATTACTGGAGCCCAGCAGGTCGGGTGGAGGCTGCAGAGGCCAGGAGCGTGCCACTGCACTCCAGTCTGGGTGACATAGTAAGAATCCAACTCAAAATAAATAAATAAATAAAATAAAACTGTAGATACAGAGTGCAGACCAAACTGATGTGGCCCTGTTGACTTGGCCCAGCTATCTTCTTAATCAACTGGTTTCATGGTCTCTGATGTTTCTGGTCCTTCAGGCTTAGTGGGGAGGCTGGTCCTTCCGTTGGTCCCCAGGCTCTGCACCATTTGGTGACTGTTCGTTTCTTCCTCCTCAAGAGACCCAAAAGCTTTTCCTGATGTTTTATCCCCCTGCTTGGATTGCTGCGAGACCACTTCCTTGTAAAGGAAACTGAGGCACAGATATGTCATCTGTGACAGTTATCCCTTGCACTGGATCAAGGTGTGCAGAGTAGAAGCGCCCAGGTGAGAGGAGGAGAGAACTGGGGGCAGCACAGTGAACTTTATTTGGGGAAGCCATTCTCTAAATCTCTTGGGGGTGCTTTAGTTCTTGTTTTGTGTCTCAGTCAGTACTTTATTATTCTATTTCAATGGTCAGCTACATAATTCAATAACTGCACCAATTGTTTGTTATACTAAACTACATTCTCTGTATGGAGCATCATTTTAAACAGGCAGTTTTTGCCACCTCTGTTTGATATGGTCTAAAAATACCTGTTCTTCCCTCCCGTCACTTTCATCCATTCAGTTCTCTCATGAGACTGAATATGTTTGAAGAGAGAGAACCTTAACTACACAAAGTCAGAGCAGGATTTCCCTTTAAGATGGCGTTTCCAGGAATGTACTGTGCTTAAAAGCAGAGACCACCTCTTTGGGAATGTGAGGGAGAGAAATAATCAGCTTCAATTTGTGAAGAATCATTTATCATGAATGCTCTGAAACTATGTCTGTTTTAGATCTTTCCTCCAATATAATTCAGTTATTGCACATATATCATGGAACGTTCCCAGACTCCTGGGCTCAGCAGATGGCCCCCCAGAGGCCAGCTTTTCCATTTCTCATAATATACTTAGTCAAAGACAGAGTGTCATTTTAGCACTTTGCTAGTTGGTATTTTCTTAATATATTTTTTTGTGCTGTTTAATGCTGGGTATTTAATACTATGGAGCACTTAAAAACCTAATAGCAAGTTGAATTATCACTGCTTTGCAGCCAAGGAAGCTAAAAGAAAGGTTTTTTAAAAAATGATTTGGTACATGTTTCATCTTTAGTTTAAGGTGAAAGGAGGAATTTGAGTCCCAGGATTGCATCACATTGACAGTGTGACTTCTTCCTAGCATGTCTGTGTATGTTGAAGCTATTATCGAGAAAATTCAGCCAAGTCTCTTTTTCCTCAGAAACTCAACTCGAATGCCTCCACAGTATAAAATCAAAGTAGCTGAAATAGGGCAGCAACTTAGTTTGAATCAATCATTTTGGTCCCTGGATAATTACTTTCCTTATAAAGTAGGGGTCGCATCCCCCAAAGAACAGTGCAAAAGTCTCCTGGAAAATGTGCATGGAAAATGTAAACAAGACTGTGTCCGCAGTCATGTCTTCATAGCCACATGGAGATTGTTTAATAAGCATTGACTGAAAGTTCATCTGCATTGTGTTTTGTCCCGGGTGTACAGCATAGGGTTAGACCACTGGTATTATGATACAGAAGAGGGTAAATGTAAACCCCAGGCATGAACTTGAAAATACATATGCTAAGTAAAAAGAGGGGGGAGTGATGAACAGTGGATATAATGTACTGATGTTTGTCTAAAAAAAGAATAGGTACACACATGATTCTTTACGTTATATGCATAATGACTATATCTGATGAATGGCCTAGAAGCTGATAATCTGATATCTGATGAATGTCACTAGAACTGAGAGAAGGGGTGGTGAGATGAAGGCGTAGAAGGAAGAATTTCTACTTTATGTCTTTGGTGCCTTTTGAACTTTTCAAACTGCAGGATGTATCACCTAGTCACAAAAGAATAAATAACAATTTAACTTAAAACATAATGTAACCTATCCGGTGTCTGGGTTGGTGGTTCCTGGGAGTGGACAAACAGTGGGATGAAGAGAGGACTGTTTTAAGCCCTGTCTCACCTAGCTCTATGGTGTTCGTGACATCTTTTGATCTCAGATTGTGCTCCCCCTGCTATCCAAAGCCTTCCCAAGGGCCAAAGCCAGTATGTGTCCAGGAGTCACAAGCTCGTGACATTTATATTTCTTTTCTTCTTCTTTTTTTTTTTTTTGGTTTGGAGTTTCACTCTGTCGTCCAGGCTGGAGTGCAGTGGCATGCTCATAGCCACCCCAGCATCGACTTGCTGGGCTCCGGAGATCCTTCCACCTCAGCCTTCCAAGTAGCCAGAACTACAGGCACACGCTACTGTGCCTGGCTAATTTTTTATTTATTGTAAAGATGAGGTCTTGCCAAGTTGCCTGGGCTGGTCTCGAACCCACAGGCTCAGGCAATCCACTTGCCTTGGCCTCCCAAAGTGCTGGGATTACAGGCTGAGCCACCGAGCCCTGCCAGCTCATGACATTTCTTTAAGCAAATGATGATGGACATCAGTTGCTGACTGGATTGTCATGCTCTTCAAGCAAAGTAACAAAACACTTACGTCCCTGTCTTGTACCTCATTGAAGAGACTTTGCAGACCCACCAGAGGGCACCCCAGAAGCTGGTCAGGATGGCCTGGGCCAGGGACTGGTACACACATGCTGTGAGGGAGAGTTGGAGCCTGGAGACATGACTTGAGGAGCCAGGAGCTGTGTTGCTAAACTGTCTGAAAGGAAACCAGAAGACAGCCCAGATGAGAGCCAGAGGAATGTGTGTCCTGGGCAAGCTGCAGACCGCTCGGAGCCCCTTTCCTCATCTGCAGCATGGGGATGGTAACACCCACAGCAATAATATCTCTGGGGTTTTCTTGTTTATGACGTAATGCTTGCAAGATGTCTAGCACTTAATAGGCACCCTGCAGAAGTTTCTGAACCCCTGCCTACCATACCTAGTTCCTGTCAAACAAGTAAATTTATTCAGAGTAGCCCCATTGAGTGACGGCTGCAGGAAAGTAGACTTGGATTCCTATTAGGAAAGACTTTCCTATAGAAAGAACTGTTCAAAGATAGATAATTCTTTCCTGGTGGGCATTGTCGAGGTAACAGCATAGGGACAGACTGAAGGCTCCACCTTGGAGGTCTCTAAATTCACCACACTAGAGGTGGGATCAAAGCACCCTGGGTCTCACCTCGGATGTCCCTCCTGGACCTTTTCACCCAGCTCTCCTCTGTGTTCCTGTCCCTCCTCCAGCCAGCCTGTGCAGCTTCCAGAAAGGTTCAATTAAGAAGGCATTTCCAGACCTCTCTGTGACTGGCACCGCCACATAGTTTGCATTCCCTGCCTCCACTGCTCCTGGAGCTGTGAGGTGTGTGTCTGCCTGTGTGTGTCTCTTATCTACCTCAGGAGGAAAGGACAAGAGTCCTGTGACTCAGCCTAAGAGGGATTTCCTCCCCTGAGTTCCTCACAGTTACGGCTGGTGCAACTTTCTCCAGGTTCTAGTGATGACCGTGAGCATATCTAAGAACGAATGTCCTTAATTGTGCTTTGATTCCGCAGAACTTCTGAGCAGATGCTGTTCTGGGCCCATGGGGATTCAAGAATAAACAGAGTCCGTTCCCTGCTCCGAAGGTAACCACAGTCAGTTGGGGGTGACACACACACATGCAAGTAACTCTCACGCTGGAGGAGCTGCAACAAATGCCACAGGAGCTAAGTGCCATGGATCCAAGATGTTATTAAAGAAAGATTGTAAATATTAGATATGCTTATAGAATGTGATTATGCTAAAGAGAAAGCAGTCCTTATCAGTTAGAGATGCATGCTGACATCTCCAGTTGTTCTAAAATACTCTAGATTTAAAAAAAATGAAATCTTCAGTGTTTTGGGGTATGATGATACAATATCTGGGTTTTGCTATAAAATATATTTTTTTAAGAAGTTGGAAAATAGATGACCACTTTGGCAAAACATTTATAATTGTAATTATTGAAGACAGCGATGGATACAAGGGAGTTTGATATATCATACTTTCTACTTTTGTATATGTTTGGAAAATTCCAGAATAAAAAGTTAAAAGGAAATTAGTGATTAATTCTGAAATGGGGCTCGCAGATCAGAGATGGCTTCACACAGTAGGTGAGGTTGAAACTGCAGTTAAAAGATGAATCAGAGATGGGAGTGGAAGGGATAGACATGATTTAGAAGCTTGTGCTGGCTTTACTTTTTGTCTGTGAATCCTTCTGCTCTCCTGGGTTTTCATACCAGTGAAAGCATTTCCCCTCTCAGGGTGTGACCTTCCCTTGTTTCAGACACCCCGGGGATGAGGCCTGCAGGAAGGACTTCTCTAGCTGCCAGAGTTGGAGCTGTCCTGGCCCTGACCAAATCCACGACCCCTAGGCTCCCACCCCGGGAGACTCTGCTCCCCTTCCTTCCTCCTCTTTTCCCCTCCAGTGCCCCGCCTGGGGAAAATTATCCCAGCTTTAAGTAGTAAATTTAAGGCCTTGGCAGCCCTCCCACAGATGACTCCCAAATTATCCCATTCCAAGCGTGGGCGTGGGGGAGGCCAGAAGTTCAGGCCTGAGGCATTGGTCCTGTCGTTCGAGAGCTCCGGGCGCCATCTGGTGACGGAGACCGTAGCCAGCGCATATTGGGAGGTAAGGGATGTGCAGGAATTCACCAACAGCAGGAACAAGGCCAGTTCCAGATCTCTGATAATGATGGAATTCATTCTTTGTCAGACACCAGGCAAAAGGGAAAGAAAGAGTACGTGTGTGCATGCACATGGGCGTGCCCGAGTGTGTGTGTGTTTGCAGAATTACACATTTAATGATGGTGACTGGCTGCGTGCTGGGCTGTGGGTATTTTGGAGGGTGTGTTAGGACTGTGTGCATGCTTCTGTCATTGCTCCTCAGGGTGAGGATGTGGGCCTGTCTCCAGAGTAGAAAGACAGTAAATAAGAAGGTAATCAGGCCCAGCTGTATCCCTCCATGGGAAGTTTCCAGATGTCCTCTCGTCATTAATTCTCAGCCCAAACATGGATGATGTGTGAGACTTAGTTGACTGTATTTTCAGCTGGGAAAAGTAAGGCACACAGCATCATCAGAGCCCATAGTAAAAAGACTGGTTCTACCACAAGCCTAAAACAACCTAGGGGTACAGACTCCAGCAGTCCTTTAGTTCATCCTCATTATTTTACAGAGAAGAAACCATGAGTTCAATGAAGGGAAAAGCAAACGAGAGATCCCAGTAGATTATCTTTAAAGCCCTTCTCAGCCGTGAGTTCTGATGGTCAACCTTCCACCCCAACCAAACCTAATATCTACGTCAGGAGGGTCTTAGGCAGCTGTTCTTCTGCCCTGCCCATCTCTGCCTCACCTCATCTCTACTATTTTCTCTCTTGAAAGAATTTCCTGACTCATAAATCCTGAACGATTTATTATTTCCTGAGGCATCTCTTAGCTGGAAAATGTAGCTTTACCATCCCAGACTCAGAAACGTACTAGAGTCCCAGCTCTAATGTGGGAGCAGAATTTTTCCCAGATGGTGATGGAGAGGACAACAGCCAGTCACCTGTCTATCTGTCCCAGGGCGGCCACCAACATCACTACTTACTTTTCCTGACTTCCAACTAATGCTGCTAGAACAACCAGAAATTTCTTTCAGCAAGTTGTGAGAATGACCATAATGTCAAGGAGAACCAAAAGGTTTGGTTCTTCTCCTCACCACCTGGAAGAAGAAGGGAGACTGGGGTCTTCCTGTCTCTATGATCATTTCTTCTCTCTAAAATGACTGCCTCTGACTCTAGTCTTTCCCCCGCTCCAATGTGAAGAAAAGCTTCCTAAGACACAGCTCACCTCAAAATCCTGCAGGCAACACCTTTTTTTCTGTAGGATAACCCCAGACACTTTTATGGGTTCTTCAAGCACCTCATTGCTAACCCCACGTCCCTCTAACACTCTTGCTTCATGGTTTCATGCATGTGCTGATCTCTAGCCACACGGGGGTCCCTTCCCTATTTCTGGTCCTGCCTCATGCTGTTCTGAGTCTACACCTAGCATATTGTCACTCACGGCTTCCTCAACCACAGATGCCCTTTCCTCTGTCTCCAAATGTTGAGAACCTTTTTGTTTCCCAAAGTCCTATCCTAAATGCTACCTTCTCCTGGAAGACTTTAGAGATGCCTCCCTCCAAACTAGACAGAATCTCCTCTGAGTCTCCCAATATCGTACTTAGCTTGTACCTTTCCAGGTTCTTATAGGCTGCTTGATTTTGTAGCTTCTTGTCCCCATTGATTAATCTCCTCTTAGATTCTGAGCGCCTGGAGGGCAGGGGCTGCATCTGCAGCATCCTGGTCTTCCTCTCCATTCCCCTCTTCCAACCTCCCCCAACTCCCGACCCAAAGACCCAGCACTGTTTCCAGCAGTGAGGACATTCTTGGGGAAGAGTGGTGGATTTGAATTTCCAAGTAACTTATAAGTGACATTTATATAATCCAATATTTTGACTTTTCCAATCTTTGCTATTTTTCCTTAGGGCAAATTAACCCAAACAAACAATGTACTTCTGAGACACAAACTTCTCACTGCTGTCATGCCTTCTCAGAAGAGAATATGGGCAGGACACCCTGGTGTCCCAGAAGCAATTCCGCTGTGGACACCCAGCTCCTGACATGCTATTCTAGACCTAGGATCCGCAGGCCTGGTGCTATGTCTGTCTCTAGGGAGATCATCTAAGCCAAGGACCACTACTGAGAAGGTTACCTGAGCCCTCAGAACGCATACCTGGGGGGCTCCAGGAAAGAAATGCATCCTTCATAGGTACAGAGGGAAGATGTCCTTACAGCTTTGGTCTCTTGTCTGTATACCGTGTGAGCAGACCTGGATCATCTTTAAGGGCTCTCCGAGACTGACACTCTGGAATCACAATAAGGACACACACTAGGCAAGTAGGAGTCTTTGTTCAAAGATCTTCTCACATTTTGCCTCTTTGATATCTTAATAAAATTAAGTCACCTAGAGTTGTATATATGCCAAACTGTTTTGGTCATCCAAAGTTTTTATTAAGTACCTCCAAGCCAGGTGTAGTGACTCATATCTGTAATTCCAGCACTTTGAGAGGCCAGGGAGGGAAGATCCCTTGAGGTCAGGAGTTTGAAACCAGCCTGGGCAACATAGTAAGACAATGTCTATTAAAGTTTTATTTATTTTTTTAATAGCCAAGCATGGTGGTGCATACTGTAGTCCTAGCTACTTGGAAGGCTTAGGCAAAAAGATCACTTGAGCCCTGTAGTTTGCAGCTGCAGTGAGCTACGCTTGCACCACTGCACCCCAGCCTGGGTGGTTGAATGAGACACTGTCTAAAAAAAATTTTTTTTAAGTAATTAAATACATCAACAGATGTAAAAACGAGAACCAAGTGGTTATCTCATTAGATGCAGAAAAAGCTTTTGATAAAATCCAGCATCCCTTCTTGATAAAAACCCTCAAACACCTAGGTGTAGAAGGAACATACCTCAAAATAGTAAATGCCATCTACGATAAACCCATAGCTAACATATTGCTAAATGAACAGAAACTAGAAACATTTCCCCTGAAAACTGGAACAAGACAAGGCTGTCCACTCTCACCCCCATCTTGTTCAACATTGTATTTGAAGTTCTAACTAGGGCAATTAGACAAGAGAAGGAAATCAGGGGTATTCAAATAGGAAAAGAGGAACTCAAATTATCCCTCTTTGCTGACCATATGATCCTATACCTTGAAAATCCAAAAGAATCTGTTAAAAATCTGCTTGCACTGATAAAGGACTTTGGCAAAGTCTCGGAGTACAAAATAAATGTGCAAAAGAAAGTTGCATTCTTATACACCAACAACAAGTAGGCAGAAAACCAAATGAAAAGCACACTCCCATTCACAATAGCCACACAAAAAATGAAATACCTCGGCATCTTCCTAACCAGAGAAGTGAAAGACCTTTACAATGAGAACTACACAACTACTCAAAGAAATCCAAGAAGACACAAACAAATGGAAAAATATTCCATGCTCATGGATAGGAAGAATCAACAGTGTTAAGATGTGCATCCTATCAAACGCAATCTACAGATTCAACACAATACCCATTAAGTTACCAACATCATTCTTCTCAGACCTGGAAATGACAATACAGAAATTCATATGGAAACATAAATGACCATGAATAGCCAAAACAATCCTTAGCAAAAGAACAACAAAAAAGGAGGTATCACAGTTCCAGACTTCAAACTTTACTATAAGGCTATGGTAATCAAAACAGCCTAGTATTGGTACAAAAACAGGCATATAGACCAATGGAACAGGATAGAGATTCCAGAAGCAAAGCCTTAATTTCTCAACCAACTCATCTTTGACAAGCCTCCAATAACAACCACTGGGGAGAGGAAAACCAATTCAGTAAATAGTGCTGGGAAAACTGACTGATCACATGCAGAAGATTGAAACAGGACCCCAACCTATTACCAAACACAAAAATCAACTCTAAATGGATCAAAGACCTAAATGTAAAACCTCAAACTGTAAGAATCTTAGAAAATGCAGGAGACACCCTTAAGGAAATTGGAACTGGCAACCAATTCCTGATCAGAACCCTAAGTGCCCATACCATAAGAAATAAGATAGACAAATGGGACCTCATCAAACAGATGAGTTTCTGTAAAGCAAAAGAAACCATCAAGAGAGCAGGGAGACACCCCACAGAATGGGAAAAAATATTTGCCAACTGTATATAGGAAAAAGGCCTAACATCTAGGGTCTACAAGGAATTCAAATGCACCAAAAAGAAAAAAACAGGCAGCCCCATTAAAAAGTGGGCAAAAGATATGAATAGACACTTCTCAAAGAAGATGTATAGGCAGTCAAACTAATGAAAAAGTGCTCAGTCTCACTAATCATCAGAGAAATGCAAATCAAAACCACATTGAGATACCACCTAATGCTGGTAGGAATGGCTGTCATTAATAAAACAAACAATAGATGCTGGCGGGGATGTGGAGAAAAAGGACTGCTTCTACACTGCTGGTGGCAATGCAAACTAGTGCAACTTCTCTGGAAGACAGTGTGGGGATTTCTGAAAGAACTAGAAATTGACCTTCCATGTGACCCAGCAATCCCCTTACTGGCAATATACCCAGAGGAACTCAAATCATTCTACAAAAAAGATACCTACACATGCGTGTTTGTTGCAGCTCTGTTCACAATAGCAAAAACATGGAACCAACCATGCTGCCCATTGAAGATGGACTGGATTTAAAAAATGTGGTACATATACACAATGGAATATTATGCAACCATAAAGAAGGACAAACATGGACTTCACAGCAACTTAGATGAATTTAGAGTCTATCGTACACAGAGATCTGTCACAGAAACAAAGAACAGAGAACCATATGTTCTTACTCATAAGCAGTCCTTGAACAATTATCATAACACTATAAGGAAGGGACCGGCAGTAGTGGGAAACTGCTAGGGGAGGGGGGGTGGGATTGGCAGTTGAAGGAAACTGCCAGGGGAGGGAGGGGCACACCTCATCAACAAGGATATCTGCATAATGAACATTTGTATACTACCTAACTCTGAATTGTACCCCACATCTTTAAAATAAAAGAAATTAAAAGAAAAAGTATTAATGATAGTTGCTATTGTATGTGCGTGAAAAATGAGATGTAAAAAATATACATATATTAGGAACACAATTGTGTTGCTTTTAAGTAATTTCTATATATTTTTTCTGATTCAAAGAATGACACACATTTATTTTAAGTAAATATTGGACATACAGAAAATTATAACAAAGACAAAAATCTAGAATCCTACCACCCAAAGACATGTATTAAAATTTTAGTGTAACCCTCTCAGATCTCTTTTTAGGCACATTTTTGGATATATTTTTGTAAAACCTTTTGGAGAGATGTTATTTAGAAACTCTGGACTTTTGCATATTAAAATACTGTGTCTTTCTATGCCTACAGTATTCTATGGTAGTATTTTTAATGGTTTCATAGTATTCCATCATATAAATATATATTTTATTTAACAAATTTCTTATGGTCACAGAAATACCCTGTTTTCAGGTATATGTCTAATAACCTGCTTGGATTATGTTTCTAAAAATAGAATTACCAAAAGATATGGACTTTCTAAAGATGTCTGGTATTGGCCCTTGCTGTGGCCATGTCCCCCGGCCTGCCCCAGCATTCCCAACATGTTGAATGATGGGTTGTCAAAGCCAGAAGGAACCATAAGCATGTAGATTTACAGATTAACATGTGAGAGAACAGAGGTTTGAAAGGGGCAAGTGCCTTTGCAAAGGGAGTTGGCGACAAGACAGATTAGAGTCCCTAGTCTGTAATCTTCTCCACATTTGAAACCCAGATCCCAAATTGCATTAATTTGAAGCCTGCTCTGTAGGCTTGTTTTTGTTTGTTTGTTTGTTTGTTGAGTTGGAGGTCACCCAGGCAGGAGTGCAGTGGCACGCTCAGGGCCACCCCAGTGTCGACCTGCTGTGCTCCAGAGATCCTTCCGCCTCAACCTTCCAAGTAGCCAGAACTACAGGTGCACTATCACGCCCAGCTAATTTTTTAGTTATTGTAGAGACAAGGTCTGCACCAAGTTACCCAGGCTGATCTCAAACCTGCTGACTCAGGCAATCCACTCGCCTCAGCCTCCCAAAATGCTGGGATTACAGGCTGAGCCACCGAGCCCAGCCTCTGCAAGGTTTTAAATGTATATACAGCAAACCTGGGCATTGACTGAGCTGGCATCTATACTAGATAAATATCTGGCCTAACTGCCTGTAATAAATCTGGCCTGAATCAACTAGGACACCAACTGTCCATTATCTTAACAAACAGAAATCTCCTCCCAGCGTTAAAACTGTTTTTTGGTTTGAGGCGTGAGACTGAAATGCTGAAAAATCGCTGCACAGACTGAGCCTCCTGTAGAATGGGGTTTGGGGGGAGACTGGTGTGAAGCTATTTGAAGACTTGGGGATTTCAGTGTTCTCATTATAATGAAAGACAGGTTCAGTGTTTGCCCCAGGATGGATAGGACAAGCCACCACTTGGCTATGGCCTCTCAGGCACCAGGCTGAATAGTCTGTGCCTGTCCTAGGTAAATTCCCCACAGCTCTGGAGAATGCTTTCTGTGGGGAATGGAGTAGGCCAGGGAGGCTCTGCTTATGCTAACGAGGCACTAAATTAGTGCATTACATGCCTCATTTAGCACGACTGCAAAATCTAAAGTACTAATAAATTTTCCTTCTGGGGTCAAGAATCATAAAAGGATAAATGATCAACCATTAATTAGCAGAGAAATTAAAGCTTGACGACTTCTGTTCTATCCCTGTCTTCCCTCAAACAGCACAATTTGTTCCTGATGCTTTTTTGCAAAGCAGTCTTTCTCAGGGGGAAAAAAAGTGGCACTGGCCAGGAGAAGGGGCTTCCTGTCCTCTATGGCTCTCAGAGTGACAGGATTTGCACAGGGTGACCATTCTAAAGGATCAGCACTGGGCCTTTGATCAAAAGAGAAGACTCTTGCTTTTCTTTGTTTACTTATTTTTTTCCTAATAGCATTAGTATAAAATATAAGTCTTATACTAGTCATAACTTGTAGAAAAAGACATTCAACCACTCAAGGGTCTCAGTGTCAACTGAATTGTGCCAGATGCTGCAAAACAGAGACTTCTGGGATGAATGGAAACCAGTCTTCTATTTGAGTTTGCTGTGATGATTAAGGACAAATCTCTAAGTTCATTGCTCCTTTCCCCCTCCCTCCCCCCCTTTTTTTTTGAGTTGGAGTCTCACTCTGTCACCCAGACTGGAGTGCAGTCCTGGCCACTGCAGCCTCGACCTGCTGGGCTCAGGTGATCCTTCCGTCTCAGCCTTCCAAGTAGCTGGAACTACAGGTGTGCGCTACCATGCGCTACCCCTCCCTTTTAAAGATCTGTATTTATGCATTACCGAAAGTTGGGTGTGGGCTTTAACATAATTCTCAGTTGAAAGTCTGAACTCTGCTAGAGATCGCCCTGCTGCTCCCTGTGCCCTTAGTGTACCTTCTGGGTATAAAGTGGGCTACTTGGTTAAGAAACAAAGTGGTGTCCTGAGCAACATCACAAATGTAACTTTCTAAGATTGACAAGTGCCTCCTCCCCTCCTCCCAGGCCTGGACTTTGACAGGAGGCCTAGTTGAGTGTCCTGGGAAAGGGAGGAAAGACTGACCCTGAGGCTTTTCATCATCTCTGGATCCTCCGGGGCATCTGCCAATAAACGTAAACAAAAGCCCAGAAGAAGGCTCAGCTCGTTTGAATGTCATGGCTTTGGAGGTATAAATACACCCAGATGTTTAAAACTTTTCTCTTGTTGTATCTAATCACCAGAACAACTGGGGCTTTTGCGCCTCTCCCCCCGCTCCCCTGCAGAGACACACAGAGATCCTAATTAAAAGAGCTTTCCTTTGTTTCCCTAATAGCTCTCAGCATTTGGTCAACAAGAGAGACTCTAATGTCTAACAAGAGAAACTCTAATGTTTAAGGCCCCACACATGAGCATGCCCACACCTGAACGCTCAAATGAATGCTCAGACACCAGACAGGAAAGGGGAAGAAAGAATACCTGAGATGATGCAGCAGGAGCCGCTGCTGGCAGCTCATTCATTACAAAGGATCCCATTTTGTCCTCTCCAGGGACTTGGCTGGAGCACCCTCCCAGCAGACCCTTCTCCCCAGCCTCCAGCCACTGCCCAGTTCTGGCCTTGCAACAGCTTCACTTGGTCTCGCTCCCTCCAGTCTCTGTTGCTCACTGGCGTCCCTGTAAGCCCAATGCATTCCCCATATCACAGATGCTCTTCCCAAGACACAGATCATGTCAATCCCTGGCTTGATATACTTTCCCATTCTCTCTTGCTTCTAGAACAAAGTGCAAAGCTGCAACCTCCCAGGCTCAGCCTCATTTTTGTCAGTTCCTTTTCTGTTCACACTGGATTTCTCACTCTTCCTGCACACTGCCTGCCTTTGTTCTTGCTGTACCTTCCACTTGCAAAGCACTTCCCACACTTGGGCCTGGAAAAATCCAACTCACCCTTCCAAACCACATCAGGTGGCTTCTCAGTGTTACAGTCTTCTTGCCAGGTCAGCCCCCACTCTCTGTGTCCCACCCTGTTGAAGTGACTTCCAGACTGTGAGCCCCATCAAGGGAGGGGCCTGTCTGATTCTTTCTTGTGTCTCTCCTCCTGGACACAGTGGCATTACCTCTATAAAGGATAGCACAGGAAAGCGGTGACAGCATATTCTCCTATTTCCCAGGAATTCCCTGGGCCACTGAAGGTAGTCTTTAACCTCCATTACTAGACCCATTTCCCAGAGTACTGTTAGTTCAATGTTAACTTCTAGTGATTACCAAACTGTCCACGAGGCACCCTCCACTGCAGGGCATGAGATCCCTTAAGCCCAGGTTGCCGCTGGAGCATATGCCTCCCTTCCCCCCAACATTCCCAGACAGGGGACACTTGCAGAACAGAGCTCTTTAAGTAGGGCCAAGGAACGCCTTAGCTTGGAATGGATGTGGTTTCAAAAACATACTGCCTGGACCCTATCTCAGACCAATTCATCACAATCTCTGGGCTGGGGCCCAGGCCCGAGTGCTTCTAAGCTTCCAATGTACAGCCAAAATTGAAAATCACTACTTTAGTCCAAAATAATGCAATCCTTGCAACCCACTTGTGAATATTCAAGAATATAGGCAAAACAGTCTCACCTGGAGAGGTCTGTAAAATGCCATTAGATCCCGTTTGAAGGCGTCAAATACAGCATGTTTAGGTTGTTTCATTATCCAAAATGAGCTTCCTCCTTGGCTATGAAAGGGCAGATGAAGGAATTCAGCAATGCCCTTCCATGCTAGGAGTACTCGACACCACACAAGGACGGGGGTCCAAGAACGGGGGTTCAGACTCATGCCCAACCATGTACTGACTTTGTACGACTGAGTGTTGCTTCCTCATCTGTAAAATGGATTTAGCAATAATTCCTACTCCATAGTATATTGTGAAGATTGGATAAGAGATGTGAAGGCATTCTGTAAACCATAAAAGACAGCTGTTGCTGCTATTTTTTGGTGCTATAATATTATTGTATATTTCTGAGTTTATAGGAAATAGGGCCTGTGTCTTATTCATGTTTGTACGCTTTGTAATAGACTCCTGTGCCTGGCTCATGTTCTACCCAGAGTGAGTATTGAGCATGGGAATGAATGAGTGAAGTTAAAATTGAGTTAACTAACAAATGAGCGAATGAAAGGATGAAGGAAAGCTGGAGCTTGTGTCCCAAAATCCACACACCAAAGCTCTGCAAAGACAGAGACAAAGCATATTCCCTCCTCTACGCCCAAGCCTTCAGCTGACATGACCTACACATGGAGCAACTTAACAGAGAAGCAGACATCTGTGGACCAGAACCGCGGTTCCAAAAAAAAAACCAAAACAAAACCCTGAACCCAAGCTCAGAAAATGAATACCTCTTCAGTTTCCACTTTTGTCCTCCTTTCTACAATGCTGCTAACATTAGGCAGGGGCTAGCTATGGCCAGATGGACAAAGGCAAGGATCAAAGCAAGGAACATGAGGAAAGCCTGGAAGTGAGAAACAGACCTAGTTCCCAATGCCCACCAAACACAGAGTCAAGGAGAAAGCCGCTGAGGTTTGGGAAAAAGAGCACTGGACCTGGAGTCAAAAGTCCCAGATTCAAGTTCAGGGGCCACCACTCATTTTCTGCGTGGCCTTGGGCAATTTACTCAATCCTTTTGTAAAAAGCGGTTAATAGCTTTTGTGTTACAGGTTGGTGAAGAGTAAAAAAAAAATGTTTCTGAAAACTCCTAGCACAATGTTTGACTTTAAACATTCATTTGCTCATTTGTTCAACAGAATTCATTTATTGTGACTTTCCAAGTCCCTGCCACTCTTACAGGACACAGGACACTCAATAAATCTTTCCTCCCTTGTTTTCTTTCTTCCTCCCTTTCTTTTCCTCAGAGAAGGAAGGGGACTTGGGTGTCATTTGGTTTAAACATAAAGGATGAACCAATGAAACTATGATTGTTTTTTCTGTGAGGACTTCTCCCCCCGCACATGTGAGAGAAAAAGTGAGCAGAGAGATGTGCAAATACACACGACCACAGATAGAAAAGCACAAATATCTCATGATTTATCTCAACAGGCTGGAAAAAGGCAAATCAAGTTAAAGCCTTTGAGTGGAGAGGCCAGCACCTCCCCAGAGTAGATTCAGTGGGGCCAGATGTGTGCAGACTGTCTAGGAGGGCTGGGAGAATTGGAGGTGCTCCTTCGTGTTCTGTGTTATCTCCCATTTCCTTTGGGAGCCCCAGAGACACAGCCTTCCCAAAGCAGCCTCCGAGGTGGCCTGTGAAGCTTTTGTCCTTGGCAGCAGAGAAATTTCTGCTTCAGTGGTTTCAAACAAGGCTTGCATTAACTCCAGGCCTGTGAGGAGAGCACGTGGAACAAAACCCAACACCGTGTCCCAGCCCTCAGACAAGCACAGAAACAAATGGTGCAGGAATTTTTCAGAATAGAATCATCCGCTCAATGTCACTGCATACATTTACCTACCTCAGTGCCTATTCAGGGCCCCCTTTAAAGGGGGATATCAATAGAGATGGATCAGACAACATCTCTATGGCAACACCTCCACTGAAAAATGATGGCGGCCACACCAAGAGGAGCGATGACCATTTAAAAAAAATATACACAGATTCAACACTATTTACTCCAAAGGCTCCCCTGGCTCCTGGGTGTACGGCTGTGTTTAAGACAATAGCATAGGAGCTCATGGCAAGACTAATTAGGCACACAAGGGGAGCATGCAAACTCAGGAACAAGAGTTTGCACAAAGAATTAAGACCTGGGGCTTCAGGACACTGAAATTTGTCAACAAAATTAACATTCCCTTTCCTGGAAACTCTCAAGCTGAAGGAGTTTTCCGAGGACCTTATTTTAAGTGTCCAACTTGGAGGGACAATTGTTAGAGAGGAAGAGATGGTAAAAGCAAATAGTAAACCCCATCAGTCCCTTCAACAGAATATTAAACCTCGCTGAGGGTAAGATTCCGCCTTCTCTGATGCCTTCGCAGACCAGGATTTGGGGAAGGAGTGGCCTTGTTCACAACCTCAGAATCAGATGCCTGAAGGCGTTTTGTGGTTTAAAGGGTGGTGGTGGGAGAAAGCCTAAAATAATACTCCTACTAAGAATAATCATCACCACCAACATCACAAGAAGAATAATAAAGAAAGGAGAGACATGGATCCCACTTACATAGGTACTCCAGGAGGTCTTCTATATTGACTGATTAGAAAGAAATTGGTCACTCTGTCAACCAGGCAGTTTTTCCAAGAAAGGGTAAGAAAGCGAAAAATGTTCCTTCATCTGTTGCTTTGTGTGCCACAGAACAGAAATGCAAGGGGAGCCTAGATTACTGTCCCGTGAGCTGGTCAGGACAGACCAACGTGGTTTCTATTTTCTCTGTTTCTATTCCCTGTGACCTTATGCAGGTCGTTCGTTAACCAAGCCTGCCTACCCAGCTCCTGCCATAAAATGCGAAGCACTTCTGACTGTTAGATGAAAGAATCTTAGGCCCTTGTAGAGTTTATATACAGTGCCCTTTCTACACAACACATGAAAGAAATTAGCTGTCACAAACACCAGGGGCAGGTGGAAGATGCACGATCTGCGCTCACCGTGCTGGTGTTTGGATTCCTGAGTTTTGAACAGTCTTATTTTAAGAAACCTTGTTGCTGGAAAATGAGCTGCGGCTGACAGCTCCTATCATCTTTGCTGCATTTGGAGGGCAGGGCTCTGGGTCACTATTTTTCAAATTGTACACTCCTTTTAGGCAGTTATAAGAATCTCTATGATAATCTGTGTTCTAATTTTCAGGAGCCAAAATAAAAACCTTTCTTTTTTCCAAAGTTCTTAAAGTTAAACACACACAAATTAGATCCTTAAAAATCATTCCTTCTTCTAGGACCTATACTTTAAAACAAATATCTTTCATAGAATTTTAAAATTCTATTAACATAGTTAAAATACATATTTTGTATCCATTTGAGATATAACAGATATTAATTTCACTAATTTATATTGATTTCTCTATTTCACTAATATATAACCAATATGTATTAGTTATAATTTCTGCAAGACCTACAAAAAAGCATGAATAAGGACTCAGAACACTTAATTAAATTTAAAAGAACAACACTATTAAGTTCAAAATCAATGAATACAATTTTGTTTACTCCACGAATTTTCACTTTATTTTAGTAAATTCTCTAACAGTATCACAATGCAATGTAGAAGTAAACTATATTTGTTTTAAATGACTGATATTACTTTTTTAAGTCATGAGCTTTACCTTGTATAATGTTACTTTTTTAGAAAATAAAATCAAACTTTTCTTCATTTTTGCTTTGTCAGGAGTGAGTTTCAGCCCAATAAGGAGGGCTATGTGGCAATTTGATTCATATTAATTGACGGTAAATTCACATCGAAAGTCCTGCTTTTCTTTTTTTTTTCTTTTTTCTTTCTATTTCTCATTTACTTATGACACATTTGAGGCAATTGTGCAAAGAAAGTCCTGCTTTTCAACCTTGTGTTTTGTTCATTGAACTGATGATGACTGTCATTTCTATAGGGTTTAGCCCATTACAATGTCAGCTGTGCATTTTTGAGCATGGCAAAATGATGGACTGAGCTTCCATTTATTTTTTGCTTCCCAGGGTATTTGTGGATTAAAATGCAACTTACAACACAATAGCTGATGTATACAGTGACTCTACCATGCTTGCTGCCCTGAGCAGAGTCTCAACATGCAAATACTCAAGGCAGCCTGTGACCTGCGACTCCTAAGAAGCAGAGGACCTAGAAAGGAGTGACCATCTACTGCTGGTTCTTGGCCCTGCCATGAGTAGAGAGGAGGGTTCTGGGTCTCTCTTTCCTTTTCTCTCCTACTGTCAACAGGAAAAGGGAAGGATCATCCCTTTCTGAGGTCACATCAAAAATGGCAAATATACAGGTCATCTGGGTACCATATCATCTTAATTCTTTCGAGGTTCTAGGGGAAACTCATAAGCACAGAAGCCATCAATCTAGAAGGAAAATCACACAATGAAGTTAGAATCAGATACTTAAGGCAGGTATTATCCATTGATTTGCTAACAACTGGGACGGTTTGTGAATCTGTTGATTTCACAATGACATTTGCCCAGCTTCAGAGTGTGGGTGTGGAAAGCGGGGAGAGGCAGAGGTGTATCCTCATATGGAGAAGGTCTCAGTTCAGCGAGCTGTAATAAACCTATAATGTTACTTCTTGATACAGGCCTCATCCAAATAACTAGGCAAGACCTTGAAGATCATAAACTTCATTTTGTGGCTAGGAAAACCGAGGTCCAGAGAGGGTTTTGCCTTGCCCAGTTTCATTCAGCAAGTGGACCAGAAAGAAACCAGGTGTGCTGGCTCTGTACCAGGTTACATTTTGGCTTTTTGGATTAACTCCACCATCTTCGTCAGGGGCTGTAGTAGATCCCTATGCTGTAGTTTTCACACCAGGGATGTGCTTAAAGTCACAGCCGATTTCAGCTTACTGAGATTTAAAAAATCCATTTTTGCCCCTAGTAATATCCTGCTGACCTAGCCAGAAAGCTGTGAGGGCCAAATGAATAATGGATGAGGAAGTGATTTGTAAAGTGATAGGTGATGTGCACTTGTGAATCACTGTTATTCCAGCTCTAGCTAGGGCCTCTGGTCACAGGATTCAATAGCAGCCTCTCCCCATATGGCTGATGATGCTGACTCAGGTCTGCAGCCCCAGGAGCCAGAAACAGAGACAGGCTGCATCTGAGGGGAGGACCAGGCATCTCCATGTGGCTATCGGGGAGCCAGAAGCATTTTGATGTAGCCAACAACAACAAAAAAAAGTGGGGGAGGGGGCACATCTTTCTGCTTGTTTTCTTCTTAATTACCAAGTAATATCTACCACTATAATCCCCACCACACCCCCTGGGGGCTGGGGAATGGGCGAAGGCCAGGATGTCTGTTGCACAGATTGTCTGCTTTACGAAAATGTTTTGACACAGCAACACAAGAGCTGCAGGGTCCAAATGGCTGCCTCACAGTTCACAACTTTGTTCTGAGAGCAGGCAGTGGCCCAGGGCCCAGAGGACAAGCCAGTCCACTTCTCCAAGCCCGTGGTCCACTGAGCTTCCAGGCAACGAGCTACCCTCTCTTATGCAAGACACACTGAGATGGCTCGAACAAGTCAGGAGAGAAATGCAGCCGCTGTAATGAGAAATGATGAGAAGCGTTAGAGGAGAGGCTGGCCTAGAGCATTGCCCTGGATTCGGGCCTGCGGTCGTGCCTTGGCCGGCTGCTCACGGAAACTTGGACAACCAAATTCCCTCTCTGAGCCTCTAAAAATAGAGACAATAATCCTGGCTCTGCCACACTCCCACAGCTGCTGGAAATAAATGGGAAAGGTGATATCAGGAATCACTGGGTGGGAAGACACTTCAATTTTCCTTCTAATAAGCATTTACTGAAGTCTTTCTGTGTGCCAGGTACTATGAAGGCCTAGGGGACACAGAGATAAATGAGACACACCCCTGCCTGGAAGTTCTTTAAGTACAAGAAATCGTAGGTACACCAGCCGGGCAACATAGCGAGACCTCATCTCTACTAAAACTTAAAAGATTAGACGGGCCTGGTGGTGCATGCCTTAGTCCCAGCTACTTGGGAGGCTGAGGCAGAAGGGTTGCCTGAGCACAGGAGATAGAGGCTGCCATGAGCCGTGATTGTGCCACTGCACTCCAGCCTGTGTGACAGCATGAGACTCACAAAAAAAGAAAGAAAAAACCCACAGGTACACCTGTAAGAGCTGCAGAAGAAACAGAGCCCATGTGCTCCTGGGTCTAGGAGTTAGCCTGCAGAAGGGGACTCTTGGGAACAGAAGCATGCGTTATATTGTTTCACACTGCAGACAAGCACTTAGGAAGAGCTGCTCACTAGGAGTAGAGAAGTCCAGGAGGTCCTCAGGGTGGGGCAGGTGGGACCCATTTGCTTGGAGTGCTGATTATATTATACTCCTCTGACAGATCATTTTAAGAACCTCACAAACCTTCACTCATTTGAACCTTTTAAAGCAGATTATATCTTTATTGTCATTTTACACATGAGGAAACTGAGGCATGGGGAAGTTAAGATACCTGCTCATCACCTAGTCGGCCAGCAAGTGGTAGGGCTGGGATTCCAACCCAGGCAGCCTGGCTCCAAATTAGCTATCAAAAAGGGATATGTGTATGATTATAAGAAATACAGGAGGCTAGAGATATTATCCTATAAGAAAAAGAGATTTTGCTCTATTTGTTTTGTCATTTTGATGTTTTCATTTGTTATTAATTGGAAAATTGAATAAATAACTTCAAAGTCAGTCACCAACGCGGCAGTTGTGGGCCAGCTTGTGCTCAGCCTAAAAACTGCTGGCTCTGTCCCTGGGTCTCCAGCAGCGGGCCAGTCCAGAGCCAAGGTGTGTGACAGCCACCTTCCTCTCAGCTTCCCCCACTTCTTGCTTGGCTGGGCTCTCTGTAACCTACTCCCACTCAATCCCATCTCTCCCAGCTTCATCATCTTATAAACATTGATTTCTGCATCAGCCCAGAACATCTGAGTCTACGACTTAACCTACAGAGGAACTTTGTGGGGCAGAGGCACAAGTTTTGAGTTTGTTTTTCCTCTAGTAAGTTATTTATTTAAGCCATCCCTCCTACAAGCAAAAGGATGGAATGATCACCATTTGATACGAGTAAAGAGGTGAACTTAAGGTCACTTTTCTGCTCCACATGCAGAAGAATGGTCCCAACCAGTGTGGTGGCCTCTGTGCCTGGGTGGTGGTCCAGATTCTCTCAGAGCTGTTCATCCTCAGAGCTGGTTGGAAGGAAATCACATGAGGATTATAGGCTACAGCGTGGTCATCATCTCCCCAGAGAATGGGCTTGGACCTTCAACAGGCCCGGGAGTAGGGAGTAACCTGGTATCTCTCAAGTGCTTGTGGTGTGGCTTCAGCAAGGTGTCCAGCTCACTCCCACGCCAGGGAGCATGATGAAGTGGGTAAGGACCTTCCACATGCCAGCCAAGCCCGCCTCACCGTGGGTGCCTCTCCACGTGGGCCGCCTCAGCCCAGGAGCCAGGACCAAGATGCAGGCACTGCTATCTTCCAGCTGGACTGCCACCAATTTTTCTTTTTTTGCAGGTTCACAGCATCCAGAACTGCGCCAGAAACCCAGGAGGTGCTCACTGGCCACCGTCATCAGTACAGTCAAGGGGCACAGGAGCTTCTCCTGCACTGGGATTCCCTTTCATAGCCCACTCAACATGTGTTATGAAACTCAATGAGCTCAAGAAATCAGCAAGAGGGGAAGGGGCAGTTACAAACCAGGCTGTTAGAAAACAAAGTCTCCCGCCTTTGGGAAGCTGAGGTGAGTGGATTGCCTGAGCCCGCGGGTTCGAGACCCGCCCGGGCAACTTGGCGAGACCTCATCTCTACAATAAATCAAAAAATTAGCCAGGCGTGGTAGCGCGCGCCTGTAGTTCCAGCTACTTGGAAGGCTGAGGCGGAAGGATCGCCGGAGCCCAGTAGGTTGAGGCTGCGGTGGCAGGGAGCGGCCACTGCACTCCAGTCTGGGTGACAGAGTGAGACTCCAACTCAAATTAAAAAAAAAAAAGAAAGAAAACAAAGTCTCCACTTTACTTGTTTCTGCCTGGGTCTCTTAAGACATTTGGAGTGAATGAAGAAGAAAAAAGAAACAAAGACAAAGAAGACTGCACTCTGAAGTTTGAAATAGGAACAAAAGGTCAGATTTGAGATACCCAGGGGCAGCTAGTCAGATGTTTCTTCATGAAACCTCCATCCCTTGTGGACAAATGGGACTTCAAGGCCACCAGGAGATAGAGATAGGGGAGCTATTCAGGGCTGCATGACCTGTTACTCTATCCTTGTTCTTGAATAACACTCTCTCCAGCCCTAGCAACAGAGCCTCGGGGCCCAGCTTTCCACATGGCCCAGCCTGCTGCACCCCCCTCCCTGACAAAGCTCTGATATCCTGCCCAGATTCTCCACATAGGCTCCCAGGGATAACATCATGAAGGCACTCCATCTACTCTGACCTTACTCAAGGTCTTGCCTTCTGCTTGACAGATGTGATCACTTCAGTCCTCTCCCCAGAGTCTTCCGGGACGGGCTGAGGGACTGAAGAGGAGGTTGGTGGGTGTTAGGGTCACAGTCCTGGAACCGTGACTCTTCACACTGATCCGAAGGCTCATAGAATCACTAGGAATCAAGGCACAGCTCAAATGCCACTTCCTCCATGAAGCCACTTCTAATCACCCAACACTACCAGTAAAACAGAATGGCTCTCTTCCACCTCTGTGCCTCACTGCACTTTGGACTCTTGCAGTACTTGTGAGTCCGCTCTGATTTGAGTATATGCCTCCCCCCAAAGACTGAGTTCCTTGAGGGCCAGGCCCAGAGAAGACCCTCAGCAAACATTTAATGACAGAATTAATCAAAGAACAGATGAAGTAAATATGTCATTTCAATGACCTCCTGGACATCTATACAGGAATGTCTTTCTTTTATGTAAAAACATGTATTGAGTCCTACTATATGCTGGGGACTGTTCTTGTTTTAGAAGGAAACAAAGCAGACGAAAGTGCATATCCTCATGGAATGTATGGTTTAGAGGAGAAGAACAAACAATGTGAAGGAGGAAAACAAACAAAACAAGTATGTAAAATAGATAGACTGATAAATAGCAACAACTGAGGTACAGAGAAAGATAAAGCAGAACATGGGACTAGAGCAAGCTGGAGTCAGGGGTGTATATGGGTTCTATTTTTATTTATGGTGGTTGGGGAAATCCAGCATTTGAGAAAACACCAGAGACATGTCAGAGAGTGAGCTATGTGGACATTTGGGAGAAGAGTCTCTGAGACAGAGGGAATAGTAAGTGCACAGGCCCCGAGGCAGAAACATGCCTCAGAAGACTGTGAAGCTGGGGCAGAGTAAATGAATGAGAAGGTGGTGGGAGATAAGGGTAGAGAGATGATGGGGGCTGTTCTGCCATGGGCCAGATCTATGCACTGTGACTCCTCACACTGATCTTGAGGCTTACAGTACCAGTAGAAATCAAGGCACAGCTCAAATACCACCTCCTCCATGAAGCCACTGAGATTCAGAGGCCGAAGAAAGAAGCAGACATATCCGATTTCTCAGAAAGAAATATTCAGTAGAGGCTTATGAACAGAAGCCACGTCTGTGTTCGGAAGGCGGTGAGACAGGATGGTGGATCCCTAAGCCACTACCACCCAGACCCAGGACTTACATACCACAGGAAAAGGTGACTCTGAAGGGACGCATGGGACAATTGACGTTTGAAGGGTTGTGTAGGACAACTGAAGTATGATAACATCAAGTTTGTTTTTACCTAAGGGCAGGACTTATGGTATGTGGACAGTGGAAACACCAGAAATCTTAGAGGCCTTCCTGGAGTTAATTGGAAGTCAACATGGTGGATTAGCATCCAAGATGGAGTTGCTTTAGCTTCCACAGGGGCACAAATCATGTAGGGCCTGGTAGGCATTATTAGTAAAATAGGAAGCCACTGGAGAACTCTAAGAAGAATGGCATGATTGGACTTAGGTTTTAGCAGGATCATTTAGTCTGCTGTGTGGAAAACAGACTGTAGTAGGGCAGTGCAGAAGGCCAGAAGACCACTTAAGAGGAGTTTGTGACAATCTAGGTGAGCACTAATGGTGAGATGAGACAGGCTGATAGCCCTAGGGATGGTTTGAATGCCTGGGAGGATTTTTAAGCATTTTGAAGAGAGAGACAATGGAATTTGCTGCTGAAACTGGATGCATGTAAAAAAAAAAGAGAGGAATTAAGGGAGACCTTAATTCTTGGACAACAAGAAGGAAGAAATTGGCATGAACTGGGATGAGGAAGACGGCAGGAGAAACAGCTCATTATCATCATGTTGGTTTTAAGATGTCTATTAGATATTCTAGCAGAGTTGCAGAGCAGGAAATCAAGTATCTAAGTCTGGAGTTAGAGGGAGGTCTAGGCTGATATGGTAGGCTCAAAAATGGCCCCCCAAATATGTCTATATCCCAACACTCAGCACCCATGAATGTTATGTTATACAGGAAAAGGGACCTGATTAAGTGAAGAACTTTAAGATGAGGAGATCATCCTGGGTTATCCAGATGTGATCTCAGTGGTTCCTATAAGAGGGACACAAGAGAAAAGAAAGAGAAGAGGATGAATCAGAGCTTAGTGTGATATAGCCACAAACCAAAGAATTCTGGTAGCCTCTAAAAGTTGGAGGAGGCAAGGAATGGATTCTCCCCAGGAGCCTCCAGAAGAAACAAGCTCTGCTGACACACTGAGTTTTAGCCCTATAAGACTTCTGACCTCCAAAATTATGACAGAATAAATTTATGTTGTTTTAAGCCATCAAGTTTGTGTAATTTGTTTTTTGGTTTTTTTGAGTTGGAGTCTCACTCTGTCGCCCAGGCTGGAGTGCAGTGGCACACTACTCACTGCCACCCCAGCATCAACCTGCTGCTGGGCTCCCACAATCCTTCCAAGTAGCTGGAACTACAGGCACGTGCAACCACGCCCAGCTAGTTTTTTATTTATTGCAGAGACAAGGTCTTGCCAAGTTGCCCGGGCTGGTCTCGAACCCACGGGTTCAAGCAATCCACTCATTTCCACTTCCCAAAGTGCTGGGATTACAGGCTGAGCCACCTAGTCCGGCCTGGTAATTTGTTAAAGCATCAAAAGGAACCTGGAGATATAAACTTGGGAACATGTTACTTAAAGCAGTAAGAATAATGAGATCCTCAAGGGAAACAATTACAGGCAGAAATGAGAGCCAAGCATAGGGGACAGGAGCAGTTGGGATGATGAGGAGGAAGGGTCACAAGGACTGAAAAGGGGCTAACCATCCACTAGGCTAACCATACAGGAGAGTATGGTGTCTGGGAAGCAAAGTGAGAGAGGAGAGTCAAGAAGAGGAAGTGGAATGGGCATGGTGCCGGTAATCCTAACACTTTGGGAGACTGAGGCAGGAGGATTACATGGGCTCAGGAGTTCGAGACCAGCCTGGGCCATAGAGCAAGACCTCATCTCTAAAAAAAGTAAAAAAATAAGCCAGGTTTGGTGGCACACACCTGTAGTCCCAGCTACTCAGAAGGCTGAGATGAAAGGATCACCCAAGCTCAGGAGGCTAAGGCTGTGGTGAGCTGTGATTGTGCCACTGCACTCCAGCCTGGCAACAGCATGAGACTCTGACTCAGGAAGAGAAAGAAGAGTACGTGATTCATCAGGTGAGGTGCTGCTGATGGTCAAGAAAAATGGGAAGTGAGCACTGACCCTGGGATTTAGCCACATGGAGACCCTTGATGACTTTGATAAGAGCAGTTTGTGTGGGGAGGTGGAGGACAGAGGAAAGTCTGGGAGGAGGACAAAGAGAGAATTGGAGGAGGGGAATTTGGTCTAGCATGAGAAGACAACTCTCTCAAGATGTCTGGAATACAGGGAAGGAGATACATATGGGGACAGTCAATGGGACATTTGAGATCCTGCTTATGATTTCTATTTAGGCTCTTGACAATGATCTAATAGAGAAGGGGGAATTGAGGATACAGGAGAGGAAAATAACTGAAATAATGCCCTTGGGGAGACGAGGAGGGGTAGGATCTAGTTATTCCAGATCAGAGTGCCTGGACTCTGAGTGCCTTTCCCCCTGCTGGATTTTTTTTTTTTTTTTTTTTTGAGTTGGAGTCTCACTCTGTCACCCAGACTGGAGTACAGTGGCCGCTCCCGGCCACTGCAGCCTTGACCTGCTGGGCTCTGGCAATCCTTCCACCTCAGCCTTCCAAGTAGCCGGAATTACAGGCGTGCGCTACCATGCCCAGCTGATTTTTTGATTTATTGTAGAGATGAGGTCTCGCTGCCCAGGCGGGTCTCAAACCCGCGGGCTCAGGCTGCTGGATTTTTAATCCACATAGTTCCCTGGGCCAAGGAAGCTCCTCCCTGCTTTCATTTCTGAAGGGCTCTCCCAATTCCTTGTGATTCTCCATCAACTTGTCTATAACCCAGGTCAGCAGCACTCTACCTGAGAGGAGGCAAAGTCCTTGAAAGGAAGGCCCCATATCCCCTCTGCCCAACTCTGAGAATTCTCAACTGGAGAAGACCCTAAGAATATCCTACAACAACTTAATCACATTACATGTTCTGAGTTAGTACACTTTGAAAAGCCCAGTTCCACTAAGATTGACATTTCAATTTCATACAAAAACATATTTTTTATGGTCAAATATGAAAAAAGGGCTGTCTTGTTTCATTTTTCCCTCCCCACTTTTGATGACGTCAAGTTGTTAATTTCCAGTTTTCCTAATTACACCCAGAATGTTTTCTGTTGCCTTTTGAAAACTCCTTTATGTCAGTAGTATCCAGCACTCTTAATTGCCTCCAACTCCATATTAGCTGAGATCTCATGATGATGTTAGACAGCTGCTGGCTTTCTCTATCAGAGCTGACAGTCGATGAAGATATACACATTCTTCTGTATTTATAATAGTATACATTGCCGGGCTCGGTGGCTCAGCCTGTAATCCCGCGCCTTTGGGAGGCTAGGGTGAGTGGATTGCCTGAGGCCGTGGGTTCGAGACCCGCCTGGGCAACTTGGCGAGACCTCATCTCTACAATAAATCAAAAAATTAGCCGGGCGTGGTAGTGCGCGCCTGTAGTTCCAGCTACTTGGGAGGCTGAGGCGGAAGGATCGCCGGAGCCCAGCGGGTCGAGGCTGCGGTGGCCAGGAGCAGCCACTGCACTCCAGTCTGGGCGACAGAGTGAGACTCCAACTCAAAAAAAAAAAAAATAAGTATACATTGTATATTTTAAGTGATGCATTTATACCTCTGTGTCAGGTCTTGTTGTTGTTGTTGTTTGTTTTGTTTTGTTTTGTTTTGAGGTGGGGTCCCACTCTGTCATCCAGGCTGGAGTTCAGTGGCAGCATTACGGTTCACTGCAGCCTCAATCTCCTGGACTCAGATGATCCTTCCTCCTCAGCCTCCTGAGTTGTTGGGACTACGGGCACATGCCACCATACTTGCTAATTAAAAAAACAATTTTTTTTGTAGGGACAGTGTCTTGCTATGTTGCCAAGGCTAGTCTCAAACTCCTGGGTTCAAGTAATCCTGCCACCTTGGCCTCCCAAAGTGCTGGGATTACAAGTGTGAGCCACCTTGCCCAACCAGGTCTTGTTATATAAAATATAAGATGTATTAGGACAGTAATGACTGACAGCTTCGTGACAGTCACAGTTAACTATCAGTTTCATCAGTATTCCATTTGCCATATCCGTGTCTGCTTACGTTTGTGAAAATTATTCTTGAAATATTTGTGGAATTTAAAGGATTTTTATAGAAAATTACCCTGATAGGATCTTTGAACTGGTAACATTTTATTCCCCTCAGCATTTTAAAGGAACGCATATATTTCTTTTCTTTAAATTTAGCTCTCAACCTAGGATACCAGCAATAGTTACAAATAGTTTGTTCCTTTATTTTTTTAAACTTGTAAGCGAATCTCTACTAGGAGAGGGAATTGACTAGACTTGTTTGCAACGCAGAGGAGAAACTAGAAGTGGAATCCTAATGTCCTAAACCCTCACTGGAGGGAGGGATCATATTTGGAAAGTTCCCTTTTATCTTCTCTGTGGAGCGGGAAATGGTCTTTAGGATTGCAACAGCTTTGTAGATTTCTCCAGGGTGTCCACATCACCAGACTTCTCAGATTGTTTGTTTGGGATGCACATGTAGGCATCTGTATGCATATTTCTTCAGAAACAGGGATCTTTTCTGTTTCTGAGGACACACAGAGAAACAGATTCTACAGGTCTACCCAATGGCAACAGACATTTCCTTCAAATGTGCTGCTGTTTTAGAATAGCATGTGAGACAGAATGCGGGAGATTCTATTCCTTATCCCTTCTATCCCCTTGTTTTACAGATAGTGAAACTAAGACGCAGAGAAAGGGAGAGCTGCCCTTTGCTTACACAATAGGTCGGGAACAGGAACTGGAACAGTACTGTCTTTTCTGATTCTAGACAGTCACTGGACTTTTGACAAAGGTCTTATTTCTCTGGAAATTGCAAACTTTTGTAGGAGTGTGTTGCCCAAGTAGAAAGGCTGATTTTCTGACTTTTTCCAATCAGAGTGGATTAAACAGCATCATGCTCTAACAGGAGAATATAATGGATCTAAGATAAAACAGCCTACCATACTGACAGCAGTGGGTGGAAAAGACAAAAAGGATGGGAAACAAACAATAACAGGTTGAACTAGAAGGTCAATGTCCTAGAAGTTAGCCCTAGTGATGTGTTTTACTTTTTATATGACCTTGGGTTCATTCTATCCCAGATTGGCCTCTAGACTAAGTTTTCTCACCCATAAGATGAGGCAATCAACCAAGTCTTTTGTATTCTGTGCAGGGCTCTTTTAATCAAAGAATGTCCTGCCTTTGTTTTTGTTTTCATTTGCCACCATAACTGAGAGAAGACAAGATGTTCTCTGGGCCACATGTAGAATATTTAGTGTCCTGAAAGTCATTAAGTCCATGCATGCTAAGGCCTTTCCATAGACCAGAGACACCCTTTCCTGATACCTGCTACTGTCAGGGATGGCTGTTATAAAAGGTATAGCCTGGAAACAAATTCCAGTATGTCTCAAAAGTCTGGTTTGGCCATAGCTGTCCCTACAGGAGGGGCAGACGTTCTCATGCCCAGTTCTCAGTAGCAGCAACATCCTTTGGTTCTCCAGGAGCAATTTGTGTTTCCAGTTAAAAGTAACTCCTCAAAATTTCTAGCCAAAGCAATCAAGCAAAAAAGAAAAGAAAAGAAAAGAAATAAAAGGTATCCAAATAGGAAAAGGGGAAATTAAATTATCTTTCTTCACAGATGATATGATTCTATATCTAGAAAATCCTAAAGAATCCACCACAAAACTCCCAGCACTGATAAACAACTTCAGTAAATTCTCAGGATACAAAATCAATGTTCCAAAATCAATTGTATTTCTATATGCCAACAACACTCAAGCTAGGAACCAAATCAAGAATATAATCCCATTTACAATAGACAGACACACACACACACACACACACACACACACACACACACACACACCACAAAAGTACCTTGGAATGCATCTAACCAAAGAGGTGAAAAATCTGGAAGAAATCAAAGATGACACAAACAAATGGAAAAACATTCCATGCTCTTGGATTGAAAAAGTCATTATTATTAAAATGTCTATACTGCCCAAAGAAATCTACAGAATCAATGCAATCCCTACTAAACTACTGGCATCATTTTTCACAGATCTAGTCAAGAAAATATGTAAATTCATATGCAAGCAAAAAACAGCCCAAATAGCCAAGGCGATCCTAAGAAAAAGGAATAAATCCGAGGCATCACATTGCCAGATGTCAAGACAACAGCAATCAAAACTGCATAGTGCTGATACAAAGTTAGACACATAGACAAATGGAATAGAATAGAGAACCCAGAAATAAAACTGCTAACTAACAACCAACTCATTTTTGACCAAGTCAATAAAAACAATGAGGAAAGAACATCCTATTTAACAAATGGTGCAAGAAAAACTGGCTAGCTGGAACCCTATCTCTCACCACATCAAAAATTAACTCAAGATGGAATAAATATTCAAAAATAAGACCTCAAACTGTAAAAATCCTAGAAGAAAGCCTAGGAAACAATCTCCTGGACTTTGGCCTAAGCAATGAATTCATGACCAAGTCCTCAAAAGCAAACACAGACAAAACAAAAATTGACAAATGGGACCAAATTAAACTAAAGGACTTCTCCACAGGAAAAGAAACCATCAACAGAGTAAATAAACAACTTACGGAATAGGAGAAAATATTTGCAAACTGTGC
The DNA here is from genome assembly GCA_027257055.1 of Cephalopachus bancanus. Classification (NCBI taxonomy): domain Eukaryota; kingdom Metazoa; phylum Chordata; class Mammalia; order Primates; family Tarsiidae; genus Cephalopachus; species Cephalopachus bancanus. The sequence continues at coordinate 482,767 of JAPVLO010000546.1, read as the reverse complement.
ATCTGATAAAGGCCTAATAATCAGAATCTGTAAGGAACTCAAATTAGTCTGCAAAGAAAAAAAAATAACGTTAATAGAAGTGGACAAAGGGGCCAGGTGCAGTGGCTCAAGTCTGTAATCCCAGCACTTTGGGAGGCTGAGGTGAGAGGATTGCCTGAGTCCGGGATATGAGACCAGCCTGGGTAACTTGGTGAGACCTCACCTCTACAATAAATCAAAAAATTAGCCGGGCATGGTGGTGCACGCCTGTAGTTCTGGCTACTTGGAAGGTTGAGGTAGAAAGATCGCCTACAGTCCAGCCTGTAGTTCTGGCTACTTGGAAGGTTGAGGTAGAAAGATCGCCTGAGTCCAGCAGGTTGAGGATGTGGTGGCCACGAGCATGCCACTGCACTCCAGCCCGGGCGACAGAATGAGACTCCAATTCAAACAAACAAACAAACAAACAAGCAAACAACAACAACAGCAAAAGAAGTGGGCAAAGGATATGAACAGACACTTCTCAAAGGAATACATATAAGCAGCTAACTAACATGGAAAAAATGCTCAATATCATTAATCATCAGAGGAACGCCAATCAAAATCACAATGAGATACCATCTCACACTAGTCAGAATGGCTATTACTAAAAAGTATAAAAAACAACAGATGGCAAGGTTGCAGAGAAAAGGGAACACATGCACTGGAATGTAAGCTAGTGCAGCCCCTGTGGAAGACAATGTAGAGATATCTCACAGAGTTTAGCATAGATTTACCATTCAACTCAGCAATTCCACAATTGGGTATATACCCAAAGTAGTATAAATCATTCTAAGCAAAAGACACCTGCACTCATATGGTTGTCGCAGCACTACTCACAATAGCAAAAACATGGAACCAATCTAGGTGCCCATAATTGGTGGCCTGGATGAAGGAAATGTGGTACAAATACACTATGAAGTAGTATGCAGTCATAAAAGAGAATGAAATCGTGTCCTTTGAAGCAGCATAAATGCAGCTGGAGCCATCATTCCAAGTGAATTATCACAGAAACTAAAAACTGAATAATGCCTGTTCTCATTTATAAGTGAAGCTAGACACTGGGTACATGCAGCCATAAGAATGTGAAAGCTGTGACCATGGAAAAGACACTGGGCATTCCTAAAGGGGAGATGGAGGGAGGCGAGTAAGGGTTGAAAACCACCCATTGCTGGGCTCGGTGGCTCAGCCTGTAATTCCGCGCCTTTGGGAGGCTGAAGTGAGTGGATTGCCTGAGCCCACAGGTTCGAGACCCGCCTGGGCAGCGAGACCTCATCTCTACAATAAAAATCAAAAAATCAGCTGGGCATGGTAGCACATGCCTGTAATTCCAGCTACTCGGAAGGCTGAGGCGGAAGGATCGCGGAGCCCAGCAGGCGAGGCTGTGGTGGCTGGGAGCGGCCACTGCACTCCAGTCTGGGCGACCGAGTGAGACTCCAACTCAAAAAAAAAAAAAAACCACCCATTGAGTACCATGTTCACCACCTGGGTAACAGGCTCCATGGAAGCCCAAACCTCACCGTCATGCAATATACCTATATAACAAACCTGCACATGTACCTCTTCAATTTGAAATAAAAAAAAAATAAAATGTAAAACATAGTTCATTGGAAGATATAAATAAGCAAAGTAATAGTTTTCGAGATAAATATAGCTTAAAAAAAAAAAGGGGGACCTCCTCATAGGCATCTCTGGCTAAAGAGGCCTTTGTGTCTAAAAGAACAAAAACTGCAGGTATTTAGGAACAAATACTTTCTCTTTTAATCCATTAAGCCCTTCTGCTTTTATCCTTTTTATTCTAATTCCAAAAGGATATGCTTATTTGCGGATTCATTGATTTATTCATTCAACAAATAATTCATGCCTTCATGGAGATTATAATCTATTGGGAAAGGCTAAAAATAAGCAACACAGAAGTATCTGTGACTGAAAATCATTTTAAGTGATTTTTAAGTGAGTAAAAGAAGAAAAAGCAGAAAGCAAAATAACAGGTGAGACTAACTTACATGGGCAGTGAGAAAGCAACAAGTTATGCTATAATAGGTTTTTGCAAAGACGGTCAATGCTTATTGGTTTCAGATAGAACTCAATTTTCTTAACCTAGAAGGAGGTGGCAGAAGGTGATGAGTATAATGGGAAACAGTAGTTCCATGCACTTTTGACATCACGTGTATTTTGTAGATGTAAGAGAGAAAATTTGTAGAATTAGTCTGCCCAATGCTGAATATCTTCCCTTTTGGGAGTGTGCAGTCAGAAAAGATTGTGTTTAGTAATAAAGCAGCCATTTCTCTCTTTATAGTACATGTTGGCCAGTTGACCCCCATAAACCTTCTCAGTTAAATCACTCAGCCAAGGCCGAGTGACACATGACTTCCTTGCTTTAAGCAAAAGAGCCTTGTTAAAGAATATTACAATAGTTTAAGAGAAATTGCATGCTTCCACTCTGCATCATCAGGAAGACTAATCTTGCAAAGAATTAAAAACACATGGGGATTTCTGTATCTGGCCATGACATAAGAACTGGTACATAACTTGCCTTTACTTTAAACAACTACAAAAGGGGCAAAACATATGAGGCAATTGTTTTCATACCCTGAGCAACAGTCAATAGGGGACTGTGATTTTTTTGGGAGAAGTGAACTATATGAGGTGTGTCCCACAGTCACAGCTTTTTGCCCAGGGGAACCCTCTTACTGTAATAAAAAGAGCACAGGAGGCATAGATTGGAGCTTCTGGCTACAGAAGAAGCAGGATTTGTGAGGCAGGATATCAGAAAAGAAGAAATCACACCGAAAGGCAGGCCCCTGAGGTCTGCATGAGGTTGACTGTGGGTTGGTTGCTGAGAACTGAGCTGGCCAAGAATCCACAAGGCCTGGCAAAGGTCACATGCTGCGGACTGAGAGCTGAACAGAAACACTAGAAGTTCTCCAGTTCTGAGAGTCATTGCACTTCTGGCCCAAGCAGAATGACAACACTCTCTTAAGTATTTTGAGAATTCAGTTGAGACTCAAAAAGGTTATACCTTAAGAGGAAGAACTATGGCTCTAACTAAAACTAAGCCCCAAACAAAAATAGATTTTCATAAAGAAAAAGAAACAAGCCTGACAGGACCAAAAAGACCTTCCAATTACTTAACTGCCTTTGAGAACAAAATCCCATATCTTTTTAAAAAAAATTTTATTTTTTATTTTTTGAGTTGAAGTCTCACTCTTATCACCCAGGCTGGAGTGCAGTGGCATGTTCACAGCCACTGCAACCTCAACCTGCTGGGCTTAGGTGATTCTTCCGCCTCAGCCTTCCAAGTAGCTGGAACTACAAACACACGCCACCACACCTGGCTAGTTTTTGTGATTTATTGTAGAGATGAGGTCTCACCAAATTGCCCAGGCTGTCTCGAACTCCCAGGCTCAGGCAATCCTCTCGCCTCAGCCTCCCAAAGTGCTGGAATTACAGACTGAGCTACCGTGCCCGGTCCCAAAACCCTTTAAAGGAAAGTGTCAGGCCGGGCATGGTGACTCACTCCTGTAATCCCAGTACTTTGGGGGGCTAAGACAGGAGGACTACTTGAACCCAGGAGTTCGAGACCAACCTAGGCAATCTAGCAATCCTTCACCTCTACAAAAAAATCAAAAAATCAGCCAGGTACAGTGGTGCATGCCTCTGGTCCCACAGACTTGGGAGGCTGAGATGGAAGGATCATCTGAGCTCAGGAGGTTGAGGCTGCAGTGAGCTGTGATGGCAGCCACTGCTCTCCAATCTGGATGACAGAGTGAGACCCTGATTTATAAAATAAAATGAAATGAAATGAAATAAAATAAAATAAAAAAGTAAAGTAAAATAAAATTAAAAAAATGTGTCAGAGTCTGGACTTTCTTTATCGTATTATCCACATTAAGAAATATACAATAAAAAATTGCCAGACATGAAGAAGTAGGAAAATATGACCCAACTAAATCAAGGGGAAAAAAAAAACCATTCAGTAGAAATAGACCAGAGGTAATCCAGATGTTAGAATAAACAGGCTAGACTCTAAACGTAAAGTAGCTATTATTAATATATTCAATGACTTAATAAAAATATAGGAAATCTCAAAAGTGAAATGGAAAACATTAAAAGAACCAAATGGAATTACTAAATTAAAAAAAATATGTAAAATAAAAAATTGCACTGAATAGGCTTGAGAACAGAGTGAAGACTGCATGTGAGAGGGTTAATGAACCCGAAGATAGATCATTTGAAATTATCCAACTTGAAACAGATTAAAGAGATTTAAAGCCAGGCTTGGTGCGCCTGTAATCCTGCGCTTTGGGAGGCTGAGGTGAGTGAATTGCTTGAGCCGCGGGTTCGAGACCCGCCTGGGCAACTTGGCAAGACCTCATCTCTACAATAAGCCAAAAAATCAGCCGGGCATGGTAGCGTGTGCTTGTAATTCTGGCTACTCAGAAGGCTGAGGCAGAAGGATAGCCGGAGCCCAGCAGGTTGAGGCTGCTGTGGCCGGGAGCGGCCACTGCACTCCAGTCTGGGTGGCAGAGTGAGACTCCAACTCAAAAAAATAAAATAAAATAAAATAAAATAAAGAGATTAAAAAAAAGATTGAACAGAGTCTCTGTAGGCTCAGGGAAAAGCAGCACTCACCTTCCCCCAACTGCCTCTCCACCCACCAATCCCCTATGCCCCCCTCCATCCCAAACCCACAACCACATACCAGCTTCCTAGAACCTGCCGGCAGCTGCCGAGAAGGGCCAGACAGAAACTTTCCAGCCCACGCCGAATGCGACGCTTTGTCTCCCTACTTCACTGCCGCCCCCAACACCTCCCCGAATACAGCACCCTTAAAAACCCAAGCCTGCCCCTCCTTGGGTGCGACTCCCCTGGCCCATCTTTCCAGACCACGGGACTTCACCTGGGAGTTTCTCCCCCAATAAACGCTTGGTTTATACTGGTCCTTTGTCCTGTGCCTCTTTCGGTATCTCCAAACGTTACATCTTGGTGCTGAAACTCGGGAGGTGACTGAGCCACACAGGCCTCACCTCCTGGCTCAGGGGCCTCCGCCCAGATGCCTCCACCCGAACTGCGAATCTCCAACCCACTCCTCCACTCAAACTTTCGTGAGGTGAGTTCCCCCCAAGTCGGTCTCTCTTTCCCCCTCCAGGCCTCCCTATCAGAAGTCACAGCTGTGCTAGGGAATGCCCTCCATTCTGGTCAGCGATAAATCCTGGGGACGCCCTGTTTATCCTGACCTTCTTCACTCTGCCCGGCCAGTCTTTGCCTGAGTTGGGCACCTTTTCAGACTTAGACAGGCCCCGGAAATTTAGATCGGCATGGGTAACCAACCCTCTAAATCTAATTCTAAGATGCCTCTGGGCTGTCTTCTCAGTAATCTCGACAAATTGGGATTTACCCCGGACATTCAATGCAAATGTCTAATCCATTTCTGTACTGTGGCCACGCCTCAGTATAGATTGGAAAATGGGTCCAAGTGGCCCCACGAGGGAACTTTTAATTTTAACATCCTCACTAACTTAAATAATTTCTGTAAATGCAGTGAGAAATGGTCAGAGATTCCCTATGTTCAGGCCTTCTGGCTCCTGCGCTCCCATCCCTCCCTGTGTCAGTATTGTTCCACAATCCAAATTTTGCTGGTAAAGGGAGACTCCTCCCCTTCCCTGTCCTCTGTTCCCGACCCCTCCCTCATTCCCTCTGCCCCAATCCCTCCACCCAAATACGACAAGCCTCTCTCACCCGATCCGGAGTCTTCCTCCTTCATAGATCTTCTGAAAAACATAACTGCGCCAATCCCTTGTCCTCCAAATCCTCCTCCTCCTTCCAACCTGCCCCCGTACAATCCACCCTCTCTCTACCCCCATCTTCCTCCTTCACCTTCCGACTCTCCCCTTCCACCACTCTCCCTCCCCTCTCCGGTCAGTACACATACTCGTTCACACTGCATGCACCACCTCCCCACCCCCTTGTTCCTGTGCCCATTTGTCCTCTCTGAGAGGTTGCTGACCTAGATGGCTTTGTTTGAGTACACGTCCCACCATTCTCTCTACCCATTTCGTTACCCAATCTGCCCCTAATATCTGCAGAAAGCTAAAAAGGCAGAGGATGGCCCTCAAACCCCTGTCCGTGACCTGGTAAACATGGCCTTTAAGGTTTTTAATGCCCGCGAGGAAAAATGCAGAAACCATTAGACAGCAGTGCCTCCAGCAGGCTGCTAAAGCGCAAGCCCGCACCCTGGTTGCAGCCCTGTGGCCAACGCAACAGGGTACGGGGGTCTCTTGATGTCTGGAGACAGGTAATGAAGCTTCCCCGAGAGCCTGTTTCAAGTATGGCCAGGAGGGCCACTGGGCCAAGCAGTGCCCTAACCTGTGTCCGCTGAGTAAGCCATGCCCTATCTGTAAACAAATGGGCCATTGGAAGTTAGATTGCACTTAGCCTGGCCAAGCCCCACATGGTGCCTCCACATGGGGGTGTGGCTGAGCCGCCTGCTCCGCTCCATAAGCTGCTTGGACTGGTGGAAAGCTCAGAATGCCTGGACTCGAAGACCCTAATTACCCTCGCCAAGCCCAGGTCTTGCTCCAGGTAGCGGGTAAGTCAATCTTGTTCCTCGTGGACACGGGGGCTGCCTATTTGGTTCTGCCTTCCTTTTCGGGGTCTCTATCTCTTTCCCAGGTCTCAGTCATTGGTATTGATGGCCAGCCTTCTGTCCCCCTTCAAACCTTGCCTTTATCTTGTTCTCTCAGTAATTGGATGTTTAGTCACTCCTTCCTTATTGTCCCGTCCTGCCCCATTCCGTTGCTTGGCAGGGATATCCTCTCAAAACTGGGGGCCACTTTAACGCTGCCTGCTTCAATCGGCAGCCCCACTCCTTGCCAATATTGCTCTAGTCTCTGTTTTTCCCATCTCAAACCTACCGCCTCCCTTCCCACCCCACCTGGTCAACCCCGATGTGTGGAACATTTCCACCCCAGTCATAGCCCAACACCACACCCCAGTTCACGTAGTTTTGAAAAACTCCTCTAACTTCCCTTCTAGACCCCAGTTCCCCATTTCAGCCACACATCATAAGGGCCTTAAACCCATCATCACTCGCTTGCTTTCTCAGGGCCTCCTCATACCTGTTAACTCTCCATGTAACACCCCCATCCTTCCGGTCCATACGCCCTCTGGAGACTACCGCTTGGTCCAGCCCTCCGTCTCATTAATGAGGCAGTGGTCCCTCTCCACCCAGTGGTTCCTAATCCCTACACTCGTTTATCTCAGATACCACCTCAGACAACACATTTCACTGTCATTGAGCTCAAGAACACTTTCTTTACTATCCCCCTACACCCAGACTCTTACCCCCTTTTTACTTTCACCTGGGAGGACCCAAACACAGAACAGGCACAACAACTTACGTGGACGGTCTTGCCACAGGGCTTCCGGGACAGCCCCCACCTCTTTGGCCAGGCTCTCACAGCTGACCTAGCTGATTGCCCTCTCCAACCTAGCCACCTAATCCAGTACATGGATGATCTCTTACTTTGCAGCCCATCTGAGGAGCTGTCCCACACACACACACAGCCACCCTTCTCAATTTCCTAGCCTCTAGGGGATACCGGGTGTCTCCCCCAGAAAGCCCAGCTCACAAAACCTGAACTTCTACCTGTTAGCCAAACCTCTGTATGCGGCCACCAAACAAACCCCTACAGGGCCTCTCACCTCCCCCACTGAGGTTCGCAAGGCGTTTGTTGCTCTCCGCGACACCCTCCTGTCTTCATCACCACTGTGTCTCCCTAACCCCTCTCAGCCCTTCTGTTTGTTCACAGATGAGCGCCATGGAATAGCTGTGGGGGTCCTAACACACCCGGTGGGCCCCTCCCACCGCCCGGTAGCCTACCTCTCCAAACAGCTCAATACCACTGTTCAGGGGTGGCAACCCTACCTACGGGCACTAGCAGCGGCCACTGTTCTAACCAAGAAGGCTTTAAAACTTTCCATACATCACCATATCACTGTCTTCTCCCCTCACAGAGTCCACGAACTGTTGGGACATTGGGTGCTCTCTCTCCTAGGCCCCTCCAGGATACAGGAGTTCCATTTTTTGCTCCTGGACAACCTGGGGGTAACTCTAAAGCCTTCACCACCCCTTAACCCAGCATCCCTACTCCCTCTCCCCTCCTCTGGTGCAGGGCCTACCCACTCTTGCCCAGAGGTGGTAGAGGCCCTGACTCTGTCCAGGGATGGACACTCCGATCAGCCACTTCAGTTCCCAGACTTCACTCTGTTTGTGGATGGTAGTTCTGTCTGCACCCTGCAAGGCCACTGGCGGGCAGTCTATGCTATAGTCTCTGCTGACTCTGTTCTCAAGGCCCAGCCCCTTCCTCTGGGCACCACTTCCCAAAAAGCGGAACTTGTTGCTCTTACACAGGCTCTCAAACTATCTAAAGGGCAGCAGGTAACCATCTATACCGACTCCCAATATGCCTTCCTCATTGCTCATTCAGCTCCTACACATGCAACATCTCCAGACCTGTGCCATCTACTCTATCCGCTCCAAGGGGTGGGTTCTTTTAATGTAATGGCACCCTCTTCAAATCTATCAATAATTCTTACCCTTGTTGCTATCTGGTAATGCTTGTGCCACAGCTTACGTTCTATTCTAAAAAAAACTCTTACTCAAAGCCTTTCCCACTCCCCGCTGCGCCAGCCATGCGGCATTTCTCCCCCTCATGCTCAGTCTCACATTTGCCACGTCCTTGGTGGCTGGAAGGCTGGGCAGAGGAGCACTGGGACACAGCCTCCTTTCTTCCCAAAATCTGGAAGAAAGACTGCAAGCCACTCTGAAAGCATCTGCAAACTCCCTGACATCCCTGCAGCGGCAAATAACCTCTCTAGCCTGGGTTACTTTACAGAACCCAGGGCCCTTGATCTCCTTACAACAGGCCAGGGTGGAACCTGCATGTTTCTCCAGGAAGAATGCTGTTTCTGCATTAATGAAACAGGGCTGGTAAAGGAAAAAGTCAACGTCCTCCAAGAGCTGGGAGACAAACTTTGCCAAAAAAAAAAAAAAAACACCGCAGAATCGCCCTTCTCTGCTTGGTGTAACTCAGGCATCGCCCAATGGGTCATGCCATTCTTGGGACCTGTTCTATTTATCTGTCTTTTACTTATGGTTACACCCTGTCTGTTTAATTTTTTGCAGTCTCGCATGAAAAAAATTTCTCGCGTCACAGTCAATCAGCTACTCCTGCACCCCTATCCGTATGCCCTACTTCCTTCTGAGCCACCCCATCCTGACCTCCCCTAAAACTATGCCCCCTTTCAGCTTAAAGCAGCCAGATCGAGTCAACACCCCTTATACCAAAGAGGTCGGGATGTTAGGCTCAGGGAAAAGTAGCACTCACCTTCCCCCATCTGCCTCTCCACCCACCGATCTCCTATGCGCCCCTCTACCCCAAACCCACAACCACATACCAGCTTCCTGGAACCTGACAGCAGCTGCCGAGAAGGGCCAGACAGAAACTTTCCAGCCCATGTCAGATGTGATGCTTTGTCTCCCCGCTTCACTGCCGCCCCAACACCCTCCCTGAATACAGCACCCTTAAAAATCCAAGCTTGCCCCTCCTTGGGTGCGACTCCCCTGGCCCATCTTTCCAGACCACAGGACCTCGCCCGGGAGTTTCTCCCCCAAATAAACGCTTGGTTTATACCAGCCTTTTGTCCTGTGCCTCTGTTGGTATCTCCAAACGTTACAGTCTCCATGACCTATGGGAAAATACCAAGCAGTCTCACACATGTGTCATTAGGGTTCCAGAGGGAAAGCATAGAGAAATGTACAGAAAAAAAAATTTTTTTTGAAAAGAAAAATGGCTGGAAAATTTCCCAGAATAAGTTTTTTTTTTCTTTTTTCTTTTACCATGAGAGAATTTCCCAGAATAAGTAAAAAAAAAAAACATTAAAATACAGACACAAAATGCTTAATAAACATTGAATCATAAACACACATAGTATACATACAAATACATATAGAACTATATCTATGATGGTCAAATTTGAAAGTAAACAATATAGAGAAAAATTTATTTTTTATTTTTCTAATTTTTTAATTTTTTGAGTTGGAGTCTCACTCTGTCACCCAGACTGCTCCCGGCCACCGCAGCTTTGCCTGCTGGGCTCCAGCAATCCTTCTGTCTCAGTCTTCCAAGTAGTTGGAACTATAGGTGCGCACTACCACACCCAGCTAATTTTTGATTTATTGTAGGGATGAAGTCTCGCCAACTTGCCCTGGCAGGTCTCGAATCCATGGGCTCAGGCAATCCACTCACCTCAGCCTCCCAAAGCGAGGGATAATAGACTGAGCCACCAAGCCCGGCTGAGAAAAATCTAAAAGTAGCTAGAGGACAAAGACACATACAAGGGAAATAACGATATAAATGACAATTGAACTCTTCAGAAATAATGAAGGCCAGAAGAGAAGTAGATTTTTGAAGTGCAGAAAGAAGAAAACAAAACAAACACCTCTCAACTCTGAAGAGTTGAAAGCAAGAATCTTGCTACATCTAGCAAAAATATCAAGACAAAGGCAAAATGAAGACTTCTTTTCCCCTAAACAAAAGCTGACTAAATTTTTTATCAGCAGAGATGTGCTACAAAAATATTAAAGAAACTACTTCATGCAGGAAGACAAAGATAACAAATAGAAACTCAGCTCTAAACAAAAGATGTAAAATGTCATAAATTACAATTGTGTGGATAAATATGAACATTCACTTGTGTTGTAGAATTTCTTTATAAGATGATTGGCAGTTGAAACAATATTGTGGTGCTTATAGCATATAAGATAAAATTTATATAAACTATAGCACAAAGAATGAGAGAAAAAATGGAGGTGTATTGCTGTAAAGTTTTTACATTATACACTAAGTAGTAAAATAAAAATTGAAAGTAGACTGTGATAAATTAGATGTATATACTGTAAACCCTAGAGAAATTAATAAAAAATAGTATATATAGATATAGACAATAGTGAAGATAAAGTGTAACACTAAAAAATATTTAATCCCAAAAGAAAACAAGACAAAATAATCATAAATAAAAATGGAGACAAATAGAAAAGAAATAGCAAGACAGTAGGCTTAACTCCAACCATGTCAATAATTTTGTAAATCATCTAAATACACCAATTCAGAGGCAGAAATTGTTGAATTGAATGGGGGGAGTGTAAGCAACATTCATTTATATGCTGTCTATAAAAAACTCATTTACAGGTAGGCTAGTAGTAAAATAAAAGAAAAATATATACCATGAAATACACTAATCGTAACAGAACTGGAGTGACTTTATTATGGTATTATAATATTGTTTGATATCAGTATTGAACAACATATGGACATTAAGACAAGGAAGATGACAGACATTTTATAACAATAAAGCAGTCAATTCACTAAGAATGTATAGCGATTCTAATTTGTATGCACAGATAATAGAGTTTCAAAACACATGAAGCAAAAACTGACAGAACTGAAGAAAAGGAATAGACGAAGTGAACACTGCCTCCTAGCAAATGAAAGAATAAGTAAAAGAAGTAAAAACATGTAAAGGAAAGTAAAAGAAAAAAGTAAAATCAAGTAAAAGAAAATCAGTAAGGATATCAGAAAATGTGACAACAGTATTACCAAATTGACCTAATCGATATTTATAGAACACAATACTCAATCACAACAGAGTACACATTATTTCACATGCACATGCAGTCCTCATAATACATATCATATTTGGGGCATCAAAACATTTTTCAATAAATTTAAGAGGTATAACATACAGAATATGTTCTTTGAGAAATGGAAAACAAAAAATTTTTTTTGAAAATTTTGACATTTGAGAATTGAATAATGCAGGAATCATATTAGAAACTGTAAGATACATTAAAATATTTTGAACTAAATGATAATTAAGAATACCTTATATCAAAATTTATAAGACTTCTGATTCCAGTCATCTGGTCAAGATGAGTAAGACAGACTAGATTTAATCTTACATCAAAAACAACTAAAAAATCGACAAAATATATTAAATGATAACACACAAGACATTGGACATTAAGCTGTGAAGGACAGATCAGAAATCAGGAACAAATGTGATAAGCCCTCCAATTGCCTCAGCTTCCACCTGGAGAAAGTTTCTAAGCCATGACACATGGAAGGAAAACTCAGGTAGAGCCCAGTGGTCTCCCTGAGTTGAGATGATGGAGGGGAGAGTCCAGTGGAGCCAAGACAGCTAGTGATCATGAGGCAGAATGCCAAGAGGTGAGAGTTGCACAAAGAGAGAACATTGGGGGTGGCTCAGCCTATAATCCCAGCACTTTGGGAGGCCAAAGTGAGATGATTGCCTGAACCTGGGGATTCAAGGCCAGACTGGGCAACTTGGTGAGACCTTATCTCTACAATAAATCACACACACACACAAAAACTAGCTGGGCATGGTGGTGTGTGTCTGTAGTTCCAGCTACTTGGAAGGCTAAGGTGGAAGGATTGCCTAAGCCCAGCAAGTCAAGGCTATGGTGGCCATGAGTGTGCCACTGCACTCAGCCTGGGTGACAAGAGTGAGACTCCAACTCAAAAACAAAACAAACAAAAAAAAACAAAGAAAGTACTCTGGATATTCTTAGAGTCCTTCATAAATCTTTAGCTGGGTGTGGTGGCTCATGCCTGTAGTCCTAGCACTTTGGGAGGCTGAAGAGGGAGGATTGCTTGAACTCAGGAGTTTGAGACCAGTCTGGGGAACATAGTGAGAACTTGTCTCTACAACAAATCAAAAAATTAGCCCAGTGTGGTGGCACGCACCTTTAGTCCTAGCTACTTGGGAGGCTGAAGCAGATTGAGCCCAGGAGATTGAGATCCCAACTAAAAAAAAAAAAATTTTTTTACTTGAATACCAATCAGTGGATGTATATGAGAAAGCAACCAGAAGCTGAGGAAGAACCACTCAAAAGAATTGGTGGGCATAGAACCCGAGTATGCATAGGATTGGGAACAGTGCCTATTCCCAAAAGTTAAAATGAAAAACTTCATAGTTATGAGTCCATCAGTTAAAGTACAAAAAAGTGTCAGCTGTAAGAGTCCTTGGTACTCATCTTGACCAGAGTGAAGGAATATTTATAAGAATACAAAAATATTCAACATCCAACAAGGTACAATTCAGAATGTCTGGCTGTCAATAAAAACAGTACTAGGAATTTAAAGATGCAGAAAAATACAAGTTATAATGAGGTAAAAAAAATCCGTCAATCAAAACTGACCAAGAAGTGTTGTAGTATTAGTAAACATGAACATTAAAAGGGTCATTATAACTGAATTCCATATTTTCAAGAAACTAGGGGAAAAACTATGTTAAGTAGAGATATTGAAAATTATATATATTATATCTCCAAATTGAACTTTGAGAGACGAAAACTACAGTATCTGGGATGAAAAATACAGTGGATGTGGCTAATGGGAGATTAAAACATTGCATGAGATAAGGTTGTTAACTTGAAGTCATAGCAATAAAAACTATTCAAACTAAAACACACACAGAGAAAAAAGATAGGGCAGAAGAGAGACCAAAATGTCAATGAACTGTAGGACAACCTCAAACATCCAAATATACAGATTAGAGTTTCAGGGGTAAGACAGTGACTGAAAAATATTTTTAAAAAACTTACTGAAACATTTTAAAAATTGATGAAAACTGCAAACTCACAGCCACAAAGCTCAACAAGAAACATGCACCAGAAAAAAAAATTAAGAAAATTACACCAAGAAATATCATGATTAAGTTAGTTAAAAATCAGTGAAAAGGATAAATTTTAAAAGTAGTCAGACGGAAGGGACATATTACATATAGAGAAACAAAAATCAGAAGACAACAGATTTCTTGTTGGAATCAATAGAAGCTAGAAGACAATGGAGCAATATGTTTAAAGCACTGGAAAAAAGTCAATTAGAACATTTTATTAAGAAAAAATATATTTTAAAAATTAAAGTGAGGCTGAACTTGGTGACTCAACTCTGTAATCCCAGCACTTTGGGAGGCTAAGGTGAGATGATTGCCTGAACCCAGGGGTTTAAGACCAGCCTGGGCAACTTGGCAAGACCTCGTCTCTTCAATAAATCAAAAAATTAGCCAGGCATGGTGGCACATGCTTGTAGTTCCAGCTACTTGGAAGGCTGAGGCAGAAGGATCACCTGAGCCCAGCAGGTCGAGGCTGCAGTGGCCGTGGGTGTGCCACTGCACTCCAGCCTGGGTGACAGAGTGAGACTCCAACTCAAATAAATAATTAAATAAATAAATAAAGTGAAATAAAAATGTTTGAGCAAATAAAAGCTTAGGAAATGTTAAAGGCAGTCAATCAAGCAGAAGTAAGTTGATACCAGATGAAATATGGATCGAAACAAAGTAATGAAGAACTCCAAAAAGTACTTACTATGTGGGTAAATATAGAGACTTTTTATATATTTTTAAATGTCTTTAAAAAATTAACTCCTAAAAATGATTACTTTTTTTTAAGACACCAGATCTCACTGTGGCATTTAGGCTGGAGTGGAGTGGCAAGATCATAGCTCACTCCAGCCCCAGACTCCTGGGCTCAAGGGATCCTCCTGCCTCAGCCTCCCAAGCAGCTGGGACCACAGGTGCACATCATCATGCCCAGCAGCTTTTTAACAATTATTTTTTTTTTTTGTAGAAATGGGGTCTTGCTATGATGTCCAAGCTGTTCTCAAACTCCTGGCCTCAAGCAATCCCCCTGCCTCGGCCTCCCAAAGTGCTGGGATTATAGGCATGAACCACTAACTCCCACTAATAATTGACATTTTAAAGCACAAATAATAACAATATACTGTGGTGTTTATTATATATGTAGAAGTATAATATACAAAATCTGCAGCACGAAAGCAAGAAGAGAAGAAGTAGAAGTATACTTAAGGCACTTATACATGACATGGTATAACATCACTTAAAGATATAGACTGTGATAAAGTAAAAATATATAATATAAACCCTAAAGCAAACAAAAAAATTACAAGAGAAAGGTGTATATAGCTAATAAGCCAACAAAGGAGATAAAGTGAAATTATGCAAAATACTGAGTTAATCCAAAAAGGAGACAGAGAAGAAGGAAAAGGGAACAAAGAATAGATGGAAGAAATAGAAAATAAGATGCTAGATCTAAATCCAACATTGCCAATAATTAAATGTAGATGGCCTTAGCACTCCAATTAATAAACAGATTTTTTAGACAGGATACAAAAGGAAGAACCAACTATATGCTGCCTACAAGAAATCCACATTAAATGTAAAGATACAAATGGTTAAAAATAAAACAGTAGGGCAATAGATCATGCTAACAGTAAATGACAACAATAAAAAAGCTGGTGTACTATGTTAATATTAACCAAAGTAGATTTTAGAGAAAAGAATATTACCAAGAATAAAGTCATTCAATATGTATGATAAAGAAGCTATTTTCATCAAGAAGGCAGAATAGTCCTAAACATTTATGTACCTAATAACTGAACTTTGCAAAAACATATCAAATTGCAAGGAGAAATACGCAGCTGTACTCAGAGAGTTTAATATTCCTCTCTCAAAAAATGATAGAACAAGTAATCAAAAAGTATACTTGAAAACACCATCCGTCAATTGTCATAATTGATATTTGTGAGGATATTCCACCTAACAACAGAATACATATTATTTTAAAGGGACACAGAAAACACTAACAAGTTAGACAATATTTAGTGCCATTTAAAAAGTCTCTATAAATTTTAAAGGATTCAAATTATACAAGTATATTCTGTGTCCACAGTGGAATTAAATTAGAAACCAATAACAGAAATATATCTGGAAAATAACCAAATATTTCGAAACTAAAAAACATCTGAGTCAAAGAAGAAGTTAACAGGAAAATTTAAAGTATGTTTAGCAGAATACAAATAAAAATACAACATATTAAAACTCAAGGAGTGCAACTAAACAAGTACTTAGAGTGACCTTTTTGTTTTTGGTGCTAACACTTTTTATTCAAGTGCTATTGTAGTTGTATTCCACAATTTCTGATATGTTGTATTTTAATTTTTGTTCAGTTCAAAATACTTTCTTTTTATTTATTTATTTATTATTTATTATTTTTTATTATGATATTGTGGGGTACAATTAAGGGTTAGGTATACAAATATGCTTCATTCAGGCACCCTTGTTGATAAGAGGTGTCTCCCCATCCCCAGACAGATATTTACTACCATTAATCCCATCTCCCTTCCTCTCCCCCTGCATAGTTTCCCACCACTGTCAGTCATTTTCTTATAGTATTACGTTGGATGTTCAAGGTCCACTATATGAGTGAGAACATGTGATACCCAGATCTTTGTTTCTGTGAGAGATCACTCAGTATTATAGACTCTAGTTCCATCCAGGTTACTGCAAAATTCATGATTTTGTTCTTTTTTATGGCTGCGTAGTATTCCATCGTGTATATGTACCACATTTTTTTAATCCAGTCCTCTTTTGATGGACAGCATGGTTGCTTCCAGGTTCTTGCTATTGTGAACAATGCTGTGATAAACATACGTGTGCAGGTATCTTTTTTATAGAGTGATTTGAGTTCTTCAGGGTATATTCCCAGTAGGGGGATTGCAGGGTCATATGGGAGGTCAATATTTAGAGCTTTTGGGAATCACCATACTGTTTTCCACAGAGGTTGCACTAGTTTGTACTCTTACCAACAGTGTAGAAGTGTTCCTTTTTTGCCACACCCTCTCCAACAACTGTTATTTTTGGGTTATTGATATTGCCATTCTGACTGGAGTTAGGTGGTATCTCAGTGTGGTTTTGATTTGCATCTCCCTGATGATTAGTGAGGTTGAACATTTTTTCATGTGCCTGTTGGCTGCTTGGGTGTCTTCCTTTGAGAAGTGTCTGTTCATATCTTTTGCCCACTTTATAATGGGATTGTTTGTTTTTTTCTTTTCAGCATGTTTGAGTTCCTTGTAGATCCAAGATATTAAGACTTTGTCAGACCTGGAGTTGGCTAATACTTTTTCCCCAGTCTGTAGGCTGTCTCCCTGCTCTCTTGATGGTTTCTTTGGCTTTGCAGAAGCTTGTCAGTTTAATGAGGTCCCACTTGTCTATCTTATCTCTTATGGCTTGTGGGTTTTGGGTTTTGTTCAGGAATTGGATGCCAGTTCCAATTTCCATGAGGGTATGTCCTTCATTTTCTAAGGTTCTCATGGTTTGAGGTTTTACATTTAGGTCTCTGATCCATTTAGAGTTAATTTTTGTGTATGGGGATAGATAGGGCTCCTGTTTCAATCTTCTGCATGTGGTCAGCCAGTTTTCCCAGCACCATTTACTGAATAGTTTCTCCTATCCCCAGTGGTAGGTGGTGGAGGCTTTGTCGAAGATGAGTTGGTTGAGAAATTGAGGTTTTGCTTCTGGAATCTCAATTCTATTCCATTGGTCTATATGCCTATTCCTGTACCAATACCAAGCTTTTTTGATGATTGTAGCTTTATAGTAAAGTTTGAAGTCTGGTAATGTGATACCACCTGCTTTGTGTTTTTTTTTGCTGAGGATTGTTCTGGCTATTCTTGGTTGTTTGTGTTTCCATATGAATTCCTGTGTTGTTTTTTCTAGGGCTGAGAAGAATGTTGCTGGTAATTTGATGGGTAAAAAAATGTGCAATTTTTTTGAAAGATACAAAAAAACCTCACTACCAAAATTAAATCTGTAGATTGTCTTAGGTTAGATGGACATCTTCACAATGTTGATTCTTCCAATCCATGAGCATGGGATATTTTCCCACTTGTTTGTGTCATCTTTGATTTCTTTGAGCAGTGTTTTGTAGTTTTCATTGTAAAGGTCTTTCACATTTCTGGTTAGGAAGATGCCAAGGTATTTAATTTTTTTTGTGGCTATTGTGAATGGAATTGTGGTTTTTATTTGAGTTTCTGTTTGTTTATTATTGGTGTAAAGAAATGCGATTGTCTTTTGCACATTTATTTTATATCCTGAGACTTTGCCAAAGTCCTTTACACTGTAAGGAGGTTTTTTACAGATTCTTTTGGGTTTTCAAGGTACACGATCATGTCATCTGCAAAGAGAGATAACTTGACTTCCTCTTTTCCTATTTGAATACCCATGATTGCCTTCTCTTCTCTGATTGCTCTAGCCAGGACTTCCAATACTATACTGAACAGGAGGTGTGAGAGTGGGCATCCTTGTCTTATTCCAGTTTTCAGGGGAAATGGTTCCAGTTTTTGTCCGTTTAGGAGTATGCTGGCTGTGGGTTTCTCGTAGATGGCTTTTCCAATATTTGAAAAGCATAAGTCTTACATAAATGGCCTCATCTTTTGCAGTATGAAACTAGAAAAAAGAGAGCAAATAAACCCAAAATATGCAGAAGAAAGGAAATAATAAATATCAGAGCAGATATAAACGAAATAGAACTGAAAATAAAGAAAAACTAATAAGCCCACATGCTGGTTCTTGGACAAGATGAATAAAATTGATAAATCCCTAGTCAAACCAATAAGAAATGGTTAAAAAAAAAAGTGAGATAAATTTAACCTGTATTAGGAAAGAGAAAAGTGCTGTCACTAAAGATTCTATGAATTTTAAGAAGATAATCAGAGTATCTTTTGAAAAACTTTGTGCTGAGAAATTTGACACCTTATATGAAATGTGCAATTTTTTTGAAAGATACAAAAGAAACTCACTACCAAATTAATTCAAGAAGAAACAGATAGTCTGAATAGCCTTGTATTTATTAAGAAAATAAAATTTGTGTTAAATTCCTTCCCATAAAAACAAACAAACAAAAACACAACTAAAAAATCCCTACAGTTTCAGACAGCTTCACTGGAGAATATTACTAAACATTAAAGGAGAAAATATACCAATCTTATGTAAACTCTTTCATAAAATAGAGGAACAAGAATTACTTCCCAAATCTCTTTGTGTGACCAGTAATTCTTGATACCAAAACATGACAAAGACACTATAAGAAAGAATATTGTAGAACAACATCCCTCAAGAAATTAGACACAAAATCCTTAACAAAATAATATAAAATTGAATCTAGCAGTTGGATAAAAAGGATATATAAGATTAAAAGCATAAAACTGAATGAGTTTAGCACAGGAAGTTAAGGTAGATTTAACATTTGGAAATCAGTCTGTGTAAGTCACCATGTTTTTGTTTTATTTTGCTTTGTTTTGTTTTTGAGTTGGATTCTCACTCTGTCGCCCAGACTGGAGTGCAGTGGCCGCTCCCAGTCACCACAGCCTCGACCTGCTGGGCTCTGGCGATCCTTCCGCCTCAGCCTTCCAAGTAGCTGGAATTACAGGTGTGCGCTACCACACCCAGCTGATTTTTTGATTTATTGTAAAGATGAGGTCTCGCTGCCCAGGCGAGTCACGAACCCGCAGGCTCAGGCAATCCACTCACCTCAGCCTCCCAAAGGTGCGGGATTATAGGTTAAGCCACCGAGCTGGGCTGTGAGTCACCATATTAACAGAAAAAGAGAAAATATGATCAACTCAATCAGTGCAGAAAAAGCATTTGATAAATTGAATACTCACTTATGAGAAAAAAAAAACTCTAAGCAAACAGAGAAAAGAATGAAAACTCCTCAACATAACATTGGGCATCTATGTAAAACTTATGTAAATATCATATGTAATGGTAAAAAAAAAAAAGATTAAATGCTTTCCTTCCTAATATTGGAAACAAGGTAAGAATGATCACCCTTACTTCTTCTATTCAAAATTGTATTCAATATCCTATCCAATTCATTAAAGCAAATAAAATAAAGGTATGAAGGATGAAAAGGAAGTAGTAAAATTGGCATTATTTTCAGATAGTATGATTGTTTACATACAAAATATAAACAATATTCCTAGGGAATATTTTAAGAACAAAAAAAGACTACTAGAGTAAGTATCTTAGAGTAAGCAAAGTTGCAGGTCAATATACAAAGATAATTGTATTTCTACATGCAAGCAGCAAGCATTTGAAAATTAAATAATGAAGATAATTTCATTATCAATAAGATAAAATACTCGGGGAAAAAGTAACAAAAAACACTTCTAATTTCTATATTACTGTGAGAATGAAAAGATGAATGAAACAAATGGAGATTTATACCAGAATCCTGCATTAGAAGACAATATGGCTAGGATATCAATTCTCTCAAATTGATGTTTAAAGTCAGCATGAGTCCAATAAAATTCCCAACAAGCATTTTTGTAGATAAGTCCCCTGCATACAAACGAGTACCATTCTGAGAGCACATTTGTAAGTCAGCTCTGTTTAGTAAGTCCAACCAAGTTAGCCTAGGTACCCAACAAACACAATTGGCTATAAAGTTCTGTACTGTAATAGCTTTATAATACTTTTCACACAAATAATACACAAAACAAACCAACAGTGCAGTACAGTAGAGGATGCATGCACACTAGACATGGGAAGTAACTTATGTGACTGGACATGTGAACACACGCATCTTTAAAAGCTTGCAACTTGAAGGCTTGTTATGTAGGGGCTTATTGCACTGAAAAACTGATTCTATAATTTATATGACAATTCAAAGAAACTTGATTGCTTAAAATAATCTTTAGAAAGAAGAGTAAATATGGAGAAGTCATATACCTGGTTTTAAAACTTGTTATAAAATTACTTGATTACTATAAAATTTCTTACCAAAGCAGTATATTGGTTAGATAAGATTATTTGATCAAGAGAACAGTATAGAATGCAAAAACATCTCACTGTACAATCATTGATGTTTGACACATTTACCAAGGCAAATAAGTGATAAAAGTCTTTTCAACAAATGATGAGGGGAATAACTGTACATCCATATAGAAAAAAAATGAACACTGACTCCTATTTCATACAGTTCACAAAAATTAGCTAGAGACACATCCCAGACCTCAAACTAAAAGCTAAGCACTGGGCATGGTGGCTCATGCCTGTTATCCCAGCACTTTGGAAGGTTGAGGCAAGAGGATTGCTTGAGTTCAGGAGTTCCAGACCAGCCTGGACACACAGTGAGATCTCATCTCTACAAAAAAAAAAAAAAAAAGATTAGCTAGGTGTGGTGGCATGTACCTAATAGTCTCAGCTACTTGGGAAGTTGAGGTGGAAGGATCGCCTGAGCCATGATCGTGCCACTGCACTCCAGCCTGGGCAACAGAGTGAGACTCTAACTCAAAAAATAAATAAAATAAAAGCTAAAACTACAAAACGTTTAGGAAAAAAGCAATCTATTTTTAGCACTTTGGAGTAAGCAGAGATTTCTTAAAGAGGACACTAAGGTATTAACTATGAAATTTAAAAATTAGTAAATTGTATTTTATCAAAATTAAAAATGTGTGCTTATTTATGTTAAAAACATGAAAAACAAGATAGTTTGTTAAAATGTCCTGCTAAGAACTTGTAACCAGAACAGAAAAAACTTTCAGAAATCAGTATTAAAAAGCAAACAATAATTTATTTATGTATTTTCTTCAGAGACAGGGTCTTGCTGTGTTTCCCATGCTGGAGTGCAATGGCACGATCCTAGTTCACTGCAGCCTCCAACTCCTGGACTCAGGTGATCCTTTTGCCTTGGCCTCCTTAGTAATTAGGACTACTGGTGTGAGCCACTACAAACAGCTAATTTTTTTTTTTTTTTTTTTTTTACAGAGTCTGGCTATATTGCCCAGGCTGGTCTTGAATTCCTGGCCTCAAGTGATCCTTCTTCCTCTCAAAGTGCTGGGATTACAACATTTTGTGAGCCACAATACCTAGCCCCCAATCACAGACAGTAAGAAGATGGACTGTAGCAACTTTTAAAACACTAATAAAATCAACTAAGCCGGGCTCGGTGGGTCAGCCTGTAATCCTGCACCTTGGGAGACTGAGGTGAGTGGACTGCCTGAGCCCGGGGGTTCGAGACTCGCCTGGGCAACTTGGCGAGACCTCATCTCTACAATAAATCAAAAAATTAGCCAGGCGTGGTAGCACACGCCTGTAGTTCCAGCTACTTGGAAGGCTGGGGCAGAAGGATCGCCAGAGCCCAGCAGGTGAGACTCCAACTCAAAAAAAAAAAAATCAACTGAAAATTGTCTAATTGTCATATGACAGCAATTCTTAACAAGATCAGTGATAAATTATTCTTGTCCGCACACCCCTGCATCCCTCCCACTCATCACTGATGACAGTTAAGCCCTTGTGCTATATCTAATGTGAATCTCTTTCCTTCTTAAAGGAAAGAGTTCCTTTACTAAAAGCTTCCAGAAATAGGCATTTTTAATGGTTGCATGACATTCCTTTTATTTAAAAATTTATTTATTTATTGAGCCAGGGTTTCACTCTGTCACCCAGACTGGGATGCAGTGGCACGATCACAGTTTACTGCAGCCTCCAACTTCTGAGCTTGTGTGTCAGCTTCCCAAGTGGCTGGGACTACAGGTATGCACCATCACATTGCCTAATTTTTTTGATATTTTGTAGAGACGAGGTCTTACTATGCTGTCTAGGTTGGTCTCGAACTCCTGGGCTCAAGCAGTCCTCCTATTTTGATCTCCCTAAGTGCGGGGATTACAGGCTTGAACCACCACACCTGGCCTCCTTCATATTTTGTTAAAGGACCTCCTATTAATGAACACTAAAACTGTTCCCAATTTTTTCCTTATAAACATTAGTAGGATAATTTCTTTGTAATTACATATTATATAAAATTATGTAATTATATATTGTAATTGTATAAACCTTACTCCTTTTTTTCATATTATTTCCTTGAGAAACAAATGTCTCTTCTTGATTTTTGATCTTTGAAGAGAATGTGGACAGTGAATTAGCTGACAATGTGTACATGACAGTGTACATGCTAGGAGATCAGTAAAGCCTCACCTACAGACTGGGAGAGGCAAAGAGCTCGAGGGTACAGGGTAGAGGGTGGAGGAGCCCCCAGGGTTAGCAGCATATGAAAGTCGCTATGTTCCTTGTATGTGGGCAGACTTGACCCCTCTGTGTGTTAGTTTACTCATCTGTAAAATGAGCTTAGAAACAGTACCAGACTCTGTAACACTCTTTTTTTTTTTTTTGAGTTGGAGTCTCACTCTGTTTTCCAGGCCACCCCAACCTCACAGCCACCCCAGCCTCGACCTGCTGGGCTTAGGTGATCCTTCTGCCCCAGTCTTCCAAGTAGCTAAAACTACAGACACAGGCTAACATGCCCGGCTATTTTTTTTTTTTTTTTGGATTTATTGTAGAGATGAGGTCTTGCCAAGTTGCCCAGGTTGATCTCAAACCATGGGCTCAGGCAATCCTCTCACCTTGGCCTCCCAAAGTGCTGGAATTACAGGCTTGAGACACCGCACCCAGTCATGTAATACTCTTATGTACATGAATATTTGTAAAGCATCTAGAATATTACCCAACACACAGTGAGTACTATATTCATGTTTGGTAAATAAAAGTAAATCCAACTTCCGGTAGAGCCTAGGGCAGAGCATGCCCCAAGTGGGACATCCATGCTGAAGAGCCCACAAAATGGAGGGCTTTGCTTCCCCTCAGGAGGGAAGGTGACCGGCAACCTGGTCCTGGAGTTGGCCTTCTAATGCAGCAAGCACTGGAGGCCTGGGTGAGGGGCCAGCTGCCTTTTCTCTCTGACTGGCCAGTATCTCAAAAATCAGCTGTGAGAAAGAAAGCACCGAGTTAGGTGATACAAGCAGGCGGCTTTTCTCTTCCATCGGCTCTTTGGGGGCACCAGTCACCGCTTATTAAGCAGTTTATGTCATTAAGCGTCTCCCAGGGGGCACTGGGAAGTCACAGGACAGTGTAGATAATGAAGATCTATTGCATAAGCAGAAAAAGTTCAATGGGAAATGTCTCTCCCTGCTCCCTGGCTGCCCCCACTTCAGCCCTGTCTCCTTTTCATTAGCAGCGTGAGAGGGTTCAACAGGGTTTTTATTTTCTCACTCCTTGTGGAAAAAGACATTGATCCGGGCTTAGGAAGCCTCTCTGCCTCTGTTCCCTTAGGCTGAAAATTGGGTTTCACTTTAGGCTAAATGTTCCTTTAAACACAAGCTGAGCCAGGCTCGGTGGCTCAGCCTGTAATCCCGAACCTTGGGTGGCTGAGGTGAGTGGATTGCCTGAGCCTGCGGGTTCGAGACCCGCTTGAGCAACTTGGTGAGACTTCATCTCCACAATAAATCAAAAAATTAGCCAGGTGTGGTAGCGTGCCCCTGTAGTTCCAGCTACCTGGAAGGCTGAGGTAGAAGGATCGCTGGAGTCCAGCAGGTTGAGGCTGCTGTGGCCGGGAGTGGCCAGTGCACTCCAGTCTAAGCGACAGAGTGAGACTCAACTCAATAAATAAATAAATAAATAAATAAATAAATAAATAAATAAATAAATAAATAAATAAATAAAAGACATAAGCTGAATTGCTCCTAGTGCCAAGATGAGCCCTGGGCACATCTCTGATCGGCCTCCTTTCCCTTTTGGGGCCTTGAAGTCAAGGCTAGCCTGCTCTAAGGCCCCTCGGGCCAAGGAGAACTGCCCTCGAAAATAAGAGAATGCCTTGAATGGGAACCAAGGCCTTGGCTTCTTCATTTTTAAAATGCAGGGCAAGGATGGAGTTAATGAGGTCTGAGAGCCTTCCAATCTGGATATTCTGTGAAATGGAATGCCACCGATGGGCCAGATAGCTTCTAGATGTAAGGTGGGCTCAGGCCTGGGTGAGGGCATAAGGGGAGATATGTAGAGGAGCAAGATACTTGGTCCCCAGGCCTCAGACCCCGGGTCATGCCTGACAGTAGTGAGAGCTCTATTGTACTGCATCCACTGACTTCTTACTCTTTGATCAAGGCTGGGTTTGTGCCATGGTTGAACAGAAACAGGTGGAAAGCTTCCCTGTAGTTTCTAGCAAACAGTCCTCAAAGACTTCTTTAATGAGTAGCTTGGAGCCCTGTATTCCACCCCTCGCCTCTTTGGCCTCCTGCCTTGCCTGTCTGTCATGGACCTTGCTTACCACCGTGTTCAAGCTGAACCAAGGTTCGAGGTGCCATCTGGGTCTCTTCAGTCCAAATATGGGACTTCCAAAACCACCCCCAACAATACACACCTTACTGTGTTCATTCCATTCTTATTCTTCCCACTCCATCTCTTCCCATCCCATCTTTGTCTTTACTTCTAGAACCAGAACCCCATGGCCATAAGAGAAACTGCACTGTAATCACCCCGAGTTTTCTTTGCAGGAAAAGACACTACTACCTTTTGCCTGCTCATCTCTTCGGTTTGAAAAATGATGTTATGTGAACAATTGACCAAAGGATTAACACTGTTAACACCATCTAGTTCTGAGACAGAGATTAAGTTAGAAGTATCACAGCTGGAAAACAATTCACACACAAAGTCCATGAATTGTATTAAGCTCTGAAAGGGAAGACATGGACAGGATATTTGTTATTTGGGGAGGGGACCATGGCCCTTGAATCAGGAGGACTGTGAAGGGTAGCAGTGAGGATTAAATGGATGACACTGAAATGGTCACACTGAGGAATTTGTCCTTGATTTGGTGCTTCTCAACCTAAACACTTTTAACATTTTTGACCAAACAATTATTCTGTTGTGGAGGGCAAGCTTATGCATTGTAGGATGTTTAGCCAGAATTCCTGGCCTCCATCCACTAGATGCCAGAAGGGCCTTCTCCCAACTTGTGACAACAGAAAATATTTCCACTGTGGGACCTGGTACCTGTACCCCAGAGGGAGGATGAGAGTAACCAGTGGGGAAAAGGAAAGAAAATATTAAAACTTCTGTTTGTTTTTACTCAATTATAAAATATAGAATTTAAGTTTTATTAACATTAATAATGCCCAGATATGATCCAAGATATATTAGTAAGATATCTATAACTCGAACAGGTAGACAGAGAGACCCTCATCTGTTCTATCACTCTCAGCTTATTACAAGGTGTTAACATTCATATGTGCCCAGTTAGGTGGGTTCAGTTATTATTTTAACTGACAGATGGCAAGTAACCATAAAAATTTCACAAATTATCTCATGGCAAGGCACTTAAAAATGTGGCATACAAGCCGGGCTCGGTGGCTCAGCCTGTAATCCCGCGCCTTTGGGAGGCTGAGGTGAGTGGATTGCCTGAGCCCGCGGGTTCGAGACCCGCCTGGGCAGCGAAACCTCATCTCTACAATAAATCAAAAAATCAGCCGGGCGTGGTAGCGCATGCCTGTAATTCTGGCTACACGGAAGGCTGAGGAGGAAGGATCGCCAGAGCCCAGCAGGTTGAGGCTGCGGTGGCCGGGAGCGGCCACTGCACTCCAGTCTGGACGATAGAGTGAGACTCCAACTCAAAAAAAAAAAAAAAAAAAAATGTGGCATACATTTTTCTCTTGGAAAAAAATACGAATGGGCTGGGTGCTGTGGCTCCTGCTTATAATCCCAGCGCTTTGAGAGGTGAAGTTAAGAAGATTGTCTGAGCCCAGGAGTTCGAGACCAACCTGGGCGTCTTGGCAAGCCCTCATCTTGACAGTAAATAAAAAATTAGCCAGATGTGGTGGCATGCACCTGCGGTTCTAGCTACTTGGAAAGCTGAGGAAGGATTACCTGAGCCCAGCAGGATGAGGCTGTGGTGGCCATGAGTGTGCCACTGCACTCCAGCCTGGGTTACAGAGTGAGACTCCAACTCAAAAACAAAAACAAAAACAAAAAATTCCAGATTTGCTACTCTTTTCTTGGATAGGTAGCTGCCAGCAGTGTGCTACCTGGTATATATTTTCAATATATACACAAGCCATCCCTTCAAAATAAAGGTGATATTTAACAATGAGTGAAAAAAAAAAAAGACTGCTTTTAGGACAAAACTTGGGATATGGTAAATCACTAGAGAACCTGAAAAGCCCTCCTGAAATAAAACACGTGGATATTCTGGATAAAATATAACATGCATACTTTTAGATTCAGATCTGAGCTGACCTGAAAGTAAGGGAAATCACCAGGAGCCAGACTGAAGAAGGAGTTGGTGCTGATGCTGCAGCTACCCAGAGAGCATTTGTCACTCTCTGAAACAAACTTGAGTATAATGGTACTGCAGGGGACAGAAGACTAAATGTGCAGCCTGAGTAAGTTTGAAAATTGGAACCAAGAGCCCAAATAAAGTAAGACTTAAGAACTATAGTCTAAGTAAAAGGCTATGCTAGAAATAATCTGTCCACTGTTAAAGGAGGTTGAAAATTAAACTTATTTGCACTAGGGATTATATTCACACATTTATGTTGACTGGAAATCCCAAGCAGAAAAGTTAACTTTCAAATGGTCTGGCATTGTAGTACTCCAGGGCCATCTGGCAGAAATATATATGCTCTCTGTAAGGATGCACTCAAAACCCAGACCTCATGGGTTCCCACAGATAAACACAGCTGAACATGAACTCACAATCCGAAACTGTAAAACACATGAAAAAAATCTAGCCACTGCAACTAAAAATCAGAAGAAATGTCAAACAACAGAATTACATTCCCAGTGATTTCATATATATGGACTATAGAACACAGAATAAAAAATAAGTATGTTTTAAGGAAGTAAAAAAAAAGATTTAGGAAATAAAAGAGAGAATAAAAATACATAGGCAAGGAAGAAAATAATCTCAAAAAGACCTAAACATGAGTAGAAAACAACCAAATAGAATTCTAAACATGAGGAAATGTGATTATTATAATTAAAAACTAAGTGACTGCGGACAAAACCTAAATGGTTATTAAACATGAAATTAAGCACAGTTGAAGAAAGAATTAGTAAACTGAAAGATAGATCTAAGCCGGGCTCGGTGGCTCAGCCTGTAATCCTGTGCCTTTGGGAGGCTGAGGTGAGTGGATTGCCTGAGTCCGCGGGTTCGAGACCCGCCTGGGCAGCGAGACCTCATCTCTACAATAAATCAAAAAATCAGCTGGGCGTGGTAGCGCATGCCTGTAATTCCGGCTACTTGGAAGGCTGAGACGGAAGGATCGCCGGAGCCCAGCAGGTCGAGGCTGCGGTGGCCGGGAGCGGCCACTGCACTCCAGTCTGGGTGACAGAGTGAGACTCTAACTCAAAAAAAAAAAAAAAAAAAGATAGATCTAAATATAAATAAAGGGACTTGTAAAAAGAAGTATTTCAGAGGAAGAAAACAATTCTGCCAGGAAGCTGCAAGAAGGAATTATTTTCACTTAGAACAAAAATTTCATTAGTTCCTAATTATTAAGAGTTTGTATATAAATGTGTGTTACTTTGACCATTTAAATGCAGTGCTAAGATTTGAAAATAAATGTTAGATGATAAGTGTCTTTAAAAAAATGTATTCATGTTAAAATTTAGGTCTTTAAGGCTGGGTGTAGTGACTCATGCCTGTTTTCCCTGCACTTTGGCAGACTGAGCCATGAATGAGCCATTGCACTCCAGCCTGGGAGACTGGGCAGGAGGAGGAGCCCAGGAGTTCAAGAACAGCCTAGGCAACATAACGAGACTTCATCTCTACCAAAAAAAATATTATTTGAACATGGTTTTGCACACCTGTAGTTCCAGCTACCTAGGAAACTGAGGGGAGAAGACTATTTGAGCCCAGGAGGTCAAGGCTGTGGTGAGCTGTGATTGAGCCACTGCACTCCAGCCTGGGCACCAGAGTGACCCCAACTGAAAAAGAAATTATGCTTTCAAAAAGTTGGGAAAGAAAGCATGAGAATATCACTTTAAAAATGTAAATGAAAGGTATACATATTAGTAAGGATGATGTAAAACTTTATTTATTTGCAGGTGACATGATTGTCTACTTAGAAAATCCAAGAAAACTGACAAAACAAACAAACAAAACAAATGAATACAAAATACCTTCTAGAACTAATAAACAATCATAGCAAGGTTGCAGAATACAAAGTTTATATATAAAAGTCATTCATGTTCCTATAGATCAACAATGAACAATTGGAGTTTGAAATTAAAAACATAATGCCATTTATAATAGCACCTTCCCAAATGAAATACCTAGGTATAAACTTAGGAAAATATGTACAAGGTATACAGAAAAAAAAAGACTTTGATGAAAGAAATTAAGAGTTATTTCATGTTCATGGGCAGGAGGAAGACTTGATATTGTCAGTTTTTTCCAACAATATGAGGAGAAGAACAAAGTCAGAAGACTAACACTACTTGACTTCAAGACTTACTATAAAGCTGCAGTAACCAAGACAGTGTGGTATTGGCAAACAAATAGACAAACAGATCAATGGAACAGGATGGAGAGCCCAGAAACAGACATTCATAGATCACTTGAGTCCAGGAGTTCTGGGCTGTAGTTCTGCTATGCCGATCTGGTGTGCACAGTAATTTCAGCATCAATATGGTGATCTTCCAGAAGTGAGGAATGACCAGATTGCCTGAGGAGGAATGAACCAGCCCAGGCCATAAACAGAGTTGATAAGCAGTGAGATCGCACATGTGAATAGCCAGCTTCGGCAACATAGCAAGACCCCATCTTTAAAAAAAATAAGAAGAAGAAGAAAAAGAAATAGATCCTCATAAATATAGTCAACTGATCTTTGACAAAGGAGTAAAGGCAATAGAATAGATAAAGGATAGTCTTTTCAACAAGTGGTGCTGGAACAACTGGGCATACATATGTAAAAAAATGAATCTAGACAGACTTTATAGCCTTTACAAAAAAATTAACTCAAAATGGATTGACATGTAAAAGCAAAATGCAAAATTATAAAATTCCTAGAATATAAATAGGAGAAAATCTAGATGATCCTGGGTTTGGTGGTGACTTTTTAGAAATAATACCAAAGGCATGACCCGTGAAAGAAAGAATTGATAAGTTGTACTTCATTAAATTAGAAGTTTCTTCTCCATAAAAAAAACATCATCAGGAAAATGAGAGAAATAATTCACAGACTGGGGAAAAAACATTTGTAAAAGACATTTTATTTATTTTTAACAGTCCTGATGATCAAGGACTGTTCTCCAAAATATAAAAAGAACTCTTAAAGCTCAACAATAAGAAAATAACCCAATTTTAAAAAAATAGGCAAAAGACCTGAATAGAGAAGTTACCAAAAAAGATATACAGATGGCAAATAAGCATATGAAAAAATATTCAACATCATATATCATCTGAGAATTGCAATTTTTGTTTAAATGAGACACTGCTATACACTTATTAGAGTGCTACCCATCCTAATCACTGACACCACCAAATGTTGGTGAGAATGTGGAGCAACATGAACTTCCATTAATTACTGATGGGAATGCAAAATGGCACAGTCACTTCGGAAGATAATTTAGTTACTTACAAAGTTAAACATAATCTTACTACACAACTCAGCAATTGCATTCCTTGGGTTAAGTTCAAATGAGTTGAAAATTTACGTTCACACAAAAACTTGCACATGAATGTTTATAGCAACTTTATCCACAATTGCCAAAACTTGGAAGCAACCAAGATGTCCTTCAATAGGTGAATGGATAAACTGTGATACATCAGTTCAGACAATGAAATGCTATTATTCAGCAATAAAAAGAAGAGAGCGATAAGTCACAAAAAGACATGATACAAACTTTAATACATGTTGTTAAATGAAAAAAGTCAGTCCGAAAGGCTACATATTGTATGATTCCATCTATATGACATTCTGGAAAAGGCAAAGCTGTAAAGACAGTGAAAAGATCGGTGGATACCAGGAGTTAGGGGGTAGAGGGGCGAATCAGCAGAGCTCCTGTGTTTGTTAGGGCAGTGTAACTATTCTGTATAATACTATAGTGATAAATACATGGCATTGTGCATTTCTCAAAACTCATAGAATGGATAACACAAAAAGTGAGCCCTAAACCATGTACTTCGGCTAATAATGGTGTGTCAGTATTGCTCATCAATTGTAACAACCACCATACTCTTGTAAGATGTTAATAATAGAAGAAACTGGACTCAAGAGGGAGAGGTTGGGTGGGAGTCTATGGGAAATCTACTATCTGCCCAATTTTTCTGTAAACTTAAAACTGCTCTAGAAAATAATCTCTGTTAATTTTTTTAAAACCCCAATTAGAACTAATAAATGAGGTCAGCAACTTTATAGAACTACAAAATCAACGTACAAAAATCAATTGCAAAGGAAAGAAAAAAGAATCAACTGTATTTCTACATAACAGTAATGAACAATCTGAAAATTTGGTCACTGTAGACATAATTCAAATGCACAAGAACTGCATGGCCATGATATGGGACAGCCTAGATGGGGAACATTCCCATTGCTGCAGAAATTTCCACTGGACAGCACTGCTCTGTCCAAAACAACGGCTGAGTCTCTGCACCAGCAAGGTGTGTGACTATTAAATAAAGAGATATCTAGAACATAGTAAGTATCTAATAGGTGGTAGTACTGTTAGTAAACAAGAGGTTGTGCCGGCCCTCATTGTTTTGATCTGGTTGCTATTGGGAAGAGCCCTGGCTTGGCAAACCTTAGTGCTGCCACTAACTTGCTGTGCAACCTAGGATAGCTTAATTCCTTCTCCCTGGGGCCTCAGAGTTTTTGTCTGGAAAATACAAGTGTTGGATCAGATGCTTTTGACTAGTTCTGACATGTGAAGAGCCTGTTAATCAAAGGCTCTTTCTATGATAAATGATTAAGGAAATTTTCCCACTCTTTCTCCCTCACAGAAGGGCCAAGTCTTGCTAGAATGTCATAGAAAGGAACCAGAGGAAATAACTTTCTTCTCATTTCTATGAAAGGACCTATAATTCTTGGTGGAATTTAACAAAGCCAAAAATGATTCATTCTTTCAACATATTCAGGAAGGAAGAAAGGGCAGAAGAGGAGGAGGGGAAAACATAAATTTACAGGTTGATTCAACCTGTTTCAGCTGGCAGCTGGGGTGGCAGGACAAGGGACACTTGACCTCGATATATCTTCAGAACAAAGTGGGAGGGAAGGGCTTCCTGCCATCTTTTGTCATCAGGCAGGCCAAGCCTGGCTAATGGGAACTGTCACCTGGGCCTTTCCAGGTCAGAAACGAAGAACAGCAATTAACTCCACCAGGAGGCCTGCGCCCCTGTGTAAGCCCTGCTAGGCCAGGTAGCTAAATCATTAAAGACACAGTTCTTTTCAGTGATAAATTGTGCAGGCGCGTGAAACCCGCTGCTGGCCATTAATCTGGGCTAATCAGGTTGAAAGCTGGGTTGTTTTATTTAGTAATTAACGGGTTATGTGAAAAACATGATCCATGGCCTGGGGTGCTTCTACAGAGCGCTGTCCGGGAGGAGAGAATGGGGAACGGCGGGAATTCTCTGGAGAGCCGCTCGGGCCTATGCAATTACAGCCATTGGCAAACGCTGAAAAATGACCCTGGGCTTGTATTGACACCCAGGAAAGAAACACGCCTGCCAACAGCGCAGAAGGAGTCTTGAAGGCCGATAATTGCTCTCTCCCTCCCACCCCTGGCGACAGCTTCCTAGGCCAATCCCAAAGTTTCAGGGATGCGTGATGATTTTGCAGGGGCACACATGCTCTCTATGGCTGTGGGCAGCCTGAGTTTGAAAGTAGGCAGGTTAGAGACTGACACTGTCTGCAGAAATGGGGTTCCCAAAAGGAAGACGGTGAGGGTAGGGATGGAATAGACAAATGGTTCTCTTCTGAATACTCTGAGATGGCGGTGCTCAGAGAGGCCAAGATGTGATGATCAGTTGTCAACTGGATGCCCGGATGTGAAGCTCAGGAGCTGAACAAGAGGTTGGGCTAGAGCTAAGGAGAGGGCTGATCCTTCAGGGGATCAGGTGTTTGGAGTGAAGGAAGGAAGCCCTGGCTCAGGGGCTCCGGTGTGGCCCAGCTGGAGGTTGGCACCGTGTACGGCCAGCCACACCTTTTATGCTGATGTTCTATAACCTGAGCCACTAGAGACAAGCCCTGCCAGATCCACCTTCTAAACGGCCCCCATGTCTTGCTTCTCCAGGCCTGCACTCCACCCCAGAGACATCACCATCTCTGTTGCAGAGTCTGCCCCAACTGCTACTTTACTGGTCTGCCTACTTCTCTTCCTACCACCTCTGACTTGCTCTCCCCCGTGGAGTCAGGAGGATCTTTCTAAATTGCAAGTCAGCCTAAAACCCTTGGGATACTCCAGAATGATTCAGAGATAGAATTAAAATTCTTGACAAAGTTGACCAGGGCTGGCATGAAGTCATACCCCGCCTCTCCAGCCTCCTCTTCCTAAGCCTCCCCTGCCCTCATCCTTGGAGGCCCAGCCACACTGAATTTCACTCACTTCTTCAAATGTGCCATGCCCACAAATCCACACACCTGGGCTCTCCTCTCAGCCCCCTCTTCCCTGTTCCCTTCCACATTATCTCCTGCTCAAGCTTTGGTTCTGAGCAGAAATGTCTCCTCTTCCAGGAGAACTTGCCTGTCTCCTCGAGCGGGATCAGGAGCCTTCCTCTGGTGTGTGACAGCCTTGTGCTTTCGGGTACCCACCACTTTGTGGTCCTTATCAGCTTGTTTCTCTCAGTTTTCCTCCAAACTCCATGAAGGCAAGGACCAGTCATATTGTCTTTTGCTCATGCATTTGCAGCTCCTCAAATACTTCCTGGCGCATAGTAGGTGGTCCATAAAACTTGTTGAAAGAAGGACTGAATGAAAAAGTTCACTGAGTCAGAAAGTCTCCTGAAGGGCATTGAGTCTCAGCCTCACAAATAAAGAAACTGGCCCTGAAGAAGGCCAATAATTTCCTGCATCACATAGCAAATGAGTGGCAGGCCAGGAAGGAAATGTGGGTCTCTTGACCTTGCCCAGGGGTCTCCAGCAAACTACACTACTGTTGATTCACATCTGTCATCATTCAGCCCTTCGGAAGATTTATTATTAAATTCTTTACGGAAGGTCTTTGACCTTTTGATTGCTATAAGCAATTTCTCCAGATGAGCAGCCTATTCCTAAAAGTGGGAATATCCAGCATTTTAGGATGACGTCAAGGTCTAGAAATAATGTAAGGAATACCTGGATGTTTGCGTTGAGTTCCAGAGTTGCCTGGAGACAGTTTAGTTGACAGGTAAGAGTGAGAAAAATGGGTTTAAATTCTGGCCCCGTCATTTATTCATTGTATATTTGTGGACAATTTACCGGAGCTCTCTGGGCCTTGCTTTTTTCATCTAAAAGTGGGGATGCAGACAATACTGACCTAGTACATGATTGCTAAGAACAAGTGAGATGCTGATAATAATAGAAGACAGTGTTTCTTGAGTGCTAGATACTAAGCGCTTTGTATGTCTTATTTAATCTCTGAACAACATACTCTTCTTATCCCCCACTTTATAGATGAAAAAGAGTGTGGCACAGAAAGGTTCAGTAAAGTGCACAAAGTCACACAGTCAGAAAGTGGAAGAACCAGGATCGCAACACGGGCTGCCTGGCTCATTTTTATCTGCTGTAGTGGCCTGCTGTGTTTCCTCGGAAGCCAGGTGCTGACCTATGTGCACCATCATGTTACCTGGTATGAGGGGCGGCAGCCCCAGATGCAACAGCAGAAGTCATATCTTGTTTAGGACTTGGCTCATAGTATATGTTCAATAAATGGTACCTTGTAGGACTATGATTAGCCCAGGCAATCTGTGTCTGGAAATTTGTTTTCTACTTCTTCTACCTTTTCTGTAAAAGGGATTCAGCAGTCTTTTTTTTAAGTGAGAAAGCAGGATTTATTGAGAGGACAGAAAAGCTCCCATAGTGGGAGAGGACCCAAAGGGTTGCCCGGGATCCAGGAGTCTTTATGAGGAAATTCAGTGAGTAGAACTTGGTCCTGTGGTTGCAGAAGGCGTGCTGGCCTTGGAGAAGCCAGTTCTCAGCAGGCCAGGATACCTGGCCTTGGCTGGCTTCAGGTAGTTAACTGCCAGGCCCTGATAGGTTCATCTCCTTCTGGGCTTGAGGTTAGATCATGTGCCCACAAACAAAATGGAGTTCCCAGTCACAATACCCAAGCGGTGGCTGGTGCGGCCCCTAGAAGGCTGTGAAAGCCCCTGGGAGTCTCTGTTGTCCCTGGGATTGGGTGCTGGATGTTGGCTGGAGGGCACATCCCAATGGCAGCCTCCTGCTCCTTCTAGGCAGGCCATGCCCCAGTGGGGACAGTCCTACTATCTTCTTCCACCAGGGGAAACCTGTCACCCCTCAAAGATGTCCATCTTTTGTTGGCCTACTTTCTGGCTGAGCAAGGAAAGGTACTGCTCGGTGAGGTCCAACTTGACAGGAGCTCCAATGACAACCGCCCTTGGGTAAAGTGGGACATCACTGAGACTCGGAGACTTGGAAGGATGCATGCCTGGACCCCTCCTGTGAAAACAGATGTTATAGCATTAAAACTGAGAACCACCGGGCTCGGTGGCTCAGCCTGTAATCCCACGCCTTTGGGAGGCTGAGGTGAGTGGATTGCCTGAGCCCGCGGGTTCGAGACCCGCCTGGGCAACTTGGCGAGACCTCATCTCTACAATAAATCAAAAATTAGCCGGGCGTGGTAGCGCGTGCCTGTAATTCTGGCTTACTTGGAAGGCTGAGGCGGAAGGATCTCCGGAGCCCAGCAGGTCAAGGCTGCGGTGGCCGGGAGTGGCTACTGCACTCCAGTCTAGGCGATGGAGTGAGACTCCAACTCAAAAAAACAAAAAACAAACAAACAAAAAACTGAGAACCTGGACTCTGGAGGCATCGTCCCCAAGTTTTAATCCAGGCTCTGCCTCTTACTAGCTCTGTGACCTCAGGCATGTTTCTTGACTTCCTTGACCCTTTGCTTTCTTACCTGTACTAACTGAAATTACAGTGATGTTCACTTGACAGAGTTCTATGAGTATCCTATGAGATAACCCACGTATAGCACCTGGAGTGGTACTTCAGATGTAGCAATTATCCAGTAAGTGTCAGCTGCTTATTCTCATAGCTATGACCAGTTCCCCCAATTCAGGAACCCCATCATGCCTCCTGTTCAGCTCCTGTCTGCTTGGCCTCTCCTCGTGATGGAAAGCTCACTTTTCCTCCCAGGCTGTCAGTTGTTGGACAATTCTGATTATTGGGTTGTCCTTCTTCCTCTATGTAGCAATAAAAAGTACACATGGGAAGGCTCCATATACTGAGATGAAAGATATCCATGGTATATTACATGAAAAAGATCAAGCCACAGAACAATGCTTGCATTAAAACAATAGGATTTGCTCCACTCAGCCCTGAGACATCACGGTGACTGATAAGAGATGTTGGCTCCTTTTCTAACTGACTGGCTCTGAGGGACTGCCCTCCCATGGTGGTGTTTTAGGCAGCTGAGCAGGCTGGCAGGTAATGTAAGAGGGTTTAGGTGGGGAGGTTTCTGCCAATTAAATCACCCAGCTGCCTGGGAATCCATTCTCAGATAGGGTCAATCTTAGAGCTTGACCCTCAATGGAAACTCACTGGCCTCAAAAAGTGGTTTAGTTCATGTTTTCAAATGAAGTTCAGAATCCAGAATTGATAGGGAGTCTTGAATCTGATGTTTAAAAATTTCCCTCAACTCTCAAGAGTTGGCCAAGTATCTCTCATACAAAACATGATACATGCAAATCAGGGCGATTGCAAATAATCCTCTCTTTCAGGACACTCCAAGAATCTGACTTAGAGCCTCTTGTTATCTTGGGACGGTGGCCCAGACCCACCCCTGCACCTGCTCCCTACCCAGCCACAAGGGAAAATAAGATTTCCTCTCTGCAACCATTATACCTGGAGAGGTTTGGAATAGTATTATGTAGCCACTTCATTAGCATAAAAGAATGCTCATTTGTCTCTTAGTGTCACTTCTGCCAGAGAAGTTTCTTGGGCTGATGGAAGTCTGCAGATCTGGGACACATGACTATGCAAAGCTCCAGCATAGTCAGAGTCATTCTTTTATTCAATCTTACAACACAACCATATAGTAGAATTATTCAATCCCTGGGTTATAGATGAAGAAACCAAGGCAAGGAGAGAAAAACAACTTGCCTTAAGCCATGTAGCTTCACAGTGGCAGTGACAGGTTTACCCCAGGTCTCTCAACACCTCATGGAATGTTCATTTTGGTTCCACTGGGCCCCTAGAATCTTCCTCGTGTCTTTGTTCTTGAGTCAGTTCTGTTGCCCCCTTCAAACATCTACCACCTGTCAATACCATGGGGATGAGAAGTCTCATTTTAAGGTAAGGAAGGCAGAAGAAAAGCACGATAGAGCAGGACATGATGAGAAATCCAGGGCAGAAGTGGCAGCAAATACGAATGAAAGGCCTTGTGCATCCAGGAAAGCCCGGGTTATCGAGGCTGACTCTGAGGGTCTGATTCAGAGTAAAGCCAATGTTTTCCTGATGGCTGTGACTTGGTCACTCTGTTCAAGGCCCAAGGCGGCCTGCTAATGGAGCTCCACGGTGAGGGGGACAAAAGGATGATCAGACCTGCCTGGGCCAGCAATGCTTACACTGCGGCCACACAAGAGCTTGAGAGCCCTTAAGCTGCACTTTGAAGGAAGGCAGCGGTGCAGCCAGATCAAGGAGGCAAAGTCAGGGTTCACCACTGGCACAGCAACCTCACGCAAACAGCATCATTTATAAGAAACAGAGAGAGAAAGAGACAAAGACAGAGAAGGAAATCATGCTCTTGACTGTGCCTCAACTAGACGGGACCTTTAGCATTCTAATAAAGATAAATGAAGCTTATCTGTGCATCCTCCTCTTGCTAATATGGACTCTACTCTGCAGCCTTGACTTTGGGATCATGCTGGTAGGGCCTGGTGCCCAAGATGGACGGAAAGCCATGTAGAGGCTGGAGCCTCAGCCTAGGCCAAGGGGCCTGTTTAATTGCGGTCTTTCTCTTACACTGTGGCTGATGTGGGCTCCAGGTGAGACCTATGTCTCCTCTGTGGGATTTCTCCAGTGGCCACAGTCCTGAGCAAGCCAGGAGTGGGCAGAGCACTGGCCAATCAAGGTTAATGTTATGAAATATTTGTACAGTGGACAACCTAAGAGTTTGAAGTAGGAAAAGAGAAACATTTAAAAGATAAACTCCTCTTGGGCTAAGAATAGGAAGAAAAAGAGGTTTCCAATCCATTCTCCTTCCAAGCAGGGTTTCTCTCAGGGCCTTCATTTCCATATCTGTAGAGCAAAGGACATGTTTCTTCACTCTGTTCTTCTGTGGCCTTGTAAACTCCACGCCTTGACTTCCCTTTCCCACAAATGCAGCAGGTCCAGGGGGACATACCAGAAATCTTTTTTTGACTTGGGGTCTCAGTCCATTGCCTAGGTTGGAGTGCACACTTACAGTCACCCCAGCATCGACCTGCTGGGCTCCAGCGATCCTTCTGCTTCAGCCTTCCAAATAGCTGGAACTACAGGCGTGCACTACCATGCCTGGCTAATTTTTTATTTATTGTAGAGACGAGGTCTCGCCAAGTTGCCTGGGCTGGTCTCGAACCCACGGGCTCAGGCAATTCACTAACCTCGGCTTCCCAAAATGCTGGGATTACAGGCTGAGTCACTGAGCTCGGCCTTATACCTGGAATCTTATACAAGAGAGAGGCGTCTACCTCCAGAGAGTTCCCCAGCACCAAAACCTAGAAAGTGCTCTGTTCTTCTCTAACAGCCTCAGGATATGTCTTTATGACACCCAGCATCCAGCTGCACTCTGGTTATCTGGTTAATCTAACAACTTAGGCAAGAGCTCCCACCATTTTCCTTTAATCCAGCCAAAGTTTTGGCCCGGAGCACCTCATAGATTTCTCCAGGTCTGAAAGGGCCTGTTTTAGGGCCTAGTGCCAGCTTCTACCTGTTTTCCAAATACCAGTAGCTGAGGGGTATCTTTTTTTAGGGATCTGTAAAAATTTTGGAACGTACACGAGAAGCCGCACATTACACATACCCATGCATATCTGTTCAGCAGGATGTGTCTGTGTACCCTGTGCTGGGGCCAGGAAAGCAGTCTCGTGGGGGTGCAGACAAAACAAGCAAACAAAAAGTCACTTCGGGGTCTGATAATGTGACATGCCCCGTGCCTGGAGGGTTTGGGCATTTGGCATCATGGCTGATCATGGGAGATACAGGCTGAAGGTAGAAGACTCACGTCCCCCTCAATTCACAGAGCTGGGGGAGGTCACAGAGACCTGGCCACTGACCTCACTGCCCCTCACTCACTGGTCTGATCACGTGCAGCTCCCTGGGGATTCCCATTGTCTGCACGGATGAGCCAGGGTTCATTTGGGAAACCCGTCCTGGGAATGGAAAGGGAGATTTCAACCGTGGAGTTGGACTTTTGTGTTAATACAACTGTGTTTTGTTTGGGGGTTTTGTCTTTTTTCAAATAATACTACACAGAGAACCCTAAGAAAGTCCCCAGGCTGTAGCAGACAGACACATCATTTCTTTTTATTCCATCCATCAGGGAAAGAAAAGGAAAAAAAAAGAGAGAGAAAAGAAAGGGAAGAAAGGAAGAGAAGCCCCTTAGCACCCCTCCCGTGTCCTTCCCATCAGCCACGTGGGTTTGCACAATTAAATCTCAAAGCTCCTTCCAGGGCTTTGTGGGGGCTGTGATTGCCCCATGGTCACCCCGACACTCAGAGTGTCTTTCCTCTCCACACACCCCACTGGTCAGTCTCTTCCCCGACAGGCGCTTCCGGTCTGCACCTAGTCACATCAATTCCTTTCAAGGGGTAGGTGCATTCCCAGCAGCAGGGAACATATTCCAGGCATAAAGCAGTCAGACTTCAGCTGCAAAAATATGCCCATCCAAGAAGAATGCAGAGGAAGCTGGCTGCTGGTGTCACTTGCCGTTTTTTGTGGCTGTGAAGAGTCATCACAGTGTTAGCATGGTTTAGAGCAGTTGCAAGGGAATGTTATCATTATTATTGTTTGAGTTGGAGTCTCACTCTGTCACCCAGGACTGGAGTGCAGTGGCACAATCATAGCTGACTGCAGACTTGACCTCCTGGGCTCAGGCAATCCTCCCACCTCAGCCTCCTGAGTAGCTGGCCTACAGGCATGCACAACCGTGCTTGGCTAAATTTTGGGATTTGGTTTTTTTGTAGAAACAGGTCTTGCTGTGTTGTTCAGGTTGGTCTCAAACTTCTGGCCTTAAGTAATCCTCCTGCCTTGGCCTCTGAAAGTGCTGGGATTACAGGTGCGAGCCTCTGCACTTGACTAGAATTTTATTTTTTGAATGAAGATCCATTATGAATCATGAACATTTGAAATCTTCTAGTGTTTTCTGTCTCAAACAAATCCTAAATTTTCAATTTACCTGACTATAAAATTAAGAGCATGGAACTTAATAAAGATGCATATCTGAAATCTGAAGCTATATTATCAAACAGGACTCAGCCACAAGTTAGTAAAGAAAGAGAGAATTGAGATTAGTAGAACAAAGGAATTCTCTGGAATGGGAAGCCCCCATATCCCTCTCTTCTCTTCCATCCTCTTCCCATCCCCATAGCAGGCTGCCCTTTCCTTTGCTGCTTCTGTCCCCTTTCTGGGAATCAATGGCTCCCTCCCTCCAGATCTCTTGAATCCCCTGCCCCCACACAGCATGTCTTAATTCTGTCCCTGACTCCTCTAATAGGAATCCTGCATTCCCATAGTCCTTGCCCGTATTTGTCTATCTCATTTTCTGTACCTTATCTTCTAACACAGATGTTTTGCAAATCTGGCTTATATACTGACTCACTCTTTGAAGTCAGGGACGACATCTGAGATTTCCCTGACTCCTCTACTACCACTGGTATGAGCGGAATTGCAGGGCATAGAATGTGAGCCTATGGCTTTAGCCAAGCTAAGGGCAGGTGAAGCCCAGCTGGCTGCTACTCCCACACCCACCAGGTCAACGCCATGCTGACTAGATGGTTCTTTCACCACTTTGTTAAATTAGCAAGTATTGATCAGGCATGGTGGCTTGTACCTGCAGTCCCAGTACTTTGGGAGGCTGACGTGGGAGGATCACTTGAGTCCAGGAGTTCAAGACCAGTCTGAGCAACATAGTGAGGCCTTGTCTCTATAAGAAATCAGAAAATTAGCCG
Source organism: Cephalopachus bancanus (assembly GCA_027257055.1). Lineage (NCBI taxonomy): Eukaryota > Metazoa > Chordata > Mammalia > Primates > Tarsiidae > Cephalopachus > Cephalopachus bancanus. The sequence continues at coordinate 441,672 of JAPVLO010000546.1, read as the reverse complement.
GGTGTGGTAGTACACGCCTGTAGTCCCAGCTACTCAGAAGGCTGAGGCAGAAGGATTGCTTGAGCCCAGCAGGTCGAGGTTACAGTGAGCTGTGATCTGTGCCACTGCACTCCAGCCTGGGTGACAGAGTAAAACTCTGACCCAAAACAAAAGAAAACAACAAAAAAGTATTAATCATATGAATATGAATCTCTTCAATGAAAAATAACCCATTTTGTCTTCAGTGGTGTATATGTGTCAATGGGCAGGAGAGGGACGTGCGTTATGAGCACACAGGTCTTAAATGTGCATTTCAACTGGGCCATTTATTTATTTGGGCTTGTCATAAATTTACCTCTTTGATACTACTTCCTTATCTGTAAAATGGGAATAATAATAATAATAATAGCACCCACACTGCCTTCTTTCCTGAGTGATTGTGAAGTTTGAATGTTGTGATGAGCCCTTTGTAGACATATGGGTATCAGTGACTGCAAAAGGCTTCCCCCCTGGGCTGGAAAGTACCATTCAAGTTATCACTGTCAATGGTTAGAAAAGACTTGAGATCAGGCTCTGTGGCTCAACCTGCAAACTGAGCACTTTGGGAGGCTGAGGCAAGTGGATTGCCTGAGCCCGCGGGTTCGAGACCAGGACGGGCAACTTGGCGAGAACTCGTCTCTACAATAAATAAAAATTAGCCGGGCATGGTAGCACATGCCTGTAGTTCCAGCTACTTGGAAGGCTGAGGCAGAAGGATTGCCGGAGCCCAGCAGGTGGAGACTGCGGTGGCCATGAGCATGCCACTGCACTCTGGGTGACGGAGTGAGACACCAACTTAAAAAAGAAAAGAAAAGAAAAGACAAGACTTGAGCGGGGTGCAGTGGCTCACGTCCATAATCCCAGCACTTTGGGAAGAAAGAAAGAAAGTGGGGCCAGGGCTCCATAGGGTAAGCAGGAAGGGTGTTAAGGAAGGGAGCTCTGCAGGTCTGAATGAGAAATGGTCACTGCTTTTCTGGAGCCAAGAGGTCATACTGGAGCAGGGGACATGTGCAAAGTCAGTTTGGACATGAAGGCTGGGCTGCACTGTGGAGGCCTCACACATGTGACTGGAGCGCTTGACGTTTCGAGCAAAGAAATAAGGTGTTGAGAACTCATTGTGAGCTCAGGAGGTGTGGCAGGATGTGCAGGGCTGGGAAGGAAGGTGCCAGAAATGGAGCAACCCATGAGCAAGGGCTATAGTCACTCAGCGGGGCCGTGGACGAGGCTGTGGCAAAGGCAAGGAAAGGACAGATTCAGGTCTACACTGCAGGAAAAAGTCTTTGCCAGTGACTGCCTGGGGTTGGGGATGAGGGACTGAGAGGGAACCGCCCCTTGATGTCACGGCTGTCTTGGTGCCTCGTCTGCTATCCCGGGGTGCCATGTCATAGCTACCTACACTTGTCTCCCACAGACTGGACTGTATGTTGCTTGAGGAGGAGTCGCTGTGACATCACATCCCCAGATTCTGGTCCTGAAGGGTGCTAATAAGCATGTGTATTGGACGAATGACTCAAACTTATACAGCATCTTCAAGGGGGGAATAAATAAGCCTTTAGTGGGAGCTAGGGCTTCTTGTTTGGGAAGGAACCAAATTTTGGATATCATGGCCCCTAGACCTTCCCCCAGCCCAGGCTGGCTGCAGTTCTGGGAGTTTTCCCGGCCTTGCCTTGGCTCTTGTCACATAACACAGGCCCAGTGGGACATGAGATCACCTGGGTTCCCAATCTGGCCAGCTGTGTAGTGTCTCCTCTGTGCTAGCCCTGTGGATATGACACATATAATCTCATTCAATTCTACTCCATCTTTATGGTGATCCTTTGAGTAAAGGGTCATAACCCCGTTTTTCGGAGCTCTTAAATTAGCTAAAGCTCAAAAACATTTCATAACTTACCCAAGGCCACACGACAAGACCTAATGGGCCCAAATCATGACAAATGTGGGCTCCTTGAGGGTAGAACTGTGCTGTGGTAACTTTTCTATCCCCCGTATCTTGCCCACAAGGTACAATTAAGAGTGCTTGTTGAATGTATGAGTGAAACAAACTTTTCGCGGCTCCAATGTGTTCTGAGTCTCCATTGCATCCTCTGGAAAATGGAAACAACACGAACCTCATAACCTGGGTGTGAGATTCCAATGGGTCCTGACAATATATTTGGGAAACCTAGGGGTGGAAGCCACCTTGCCTCTAAAGTTCCCCAAACCCCAGACTGTGGACAATGCTTGTAAACGTCCTTTTGGAGAGGTGTGGCCTCCAGAGATCAGCTCACTTCCCATCAGGGCTTTTTGTAAGCCAGATCTGGTACTTAAAACCAGCATCATCACCCGCCACCAGGCAAATGAGCAAACCTCCCATAAAAAGTGGAACAAACTCCCTTTATTTTAATGCATCTGAAACCTGCCCGCTGCTCTGGCCACCACCCCACACCAACCACACCTCTCAGCTCCACCCTCTCTCCAGTCACTAGTTCTTTGTCAAGAGACTCAGAGGAAGTGAAAGGTTAACTGAAAGGGGGACATCTTTGTTGCCAGAATAAGTGAGTGGTAGGGTTGCCATCTCCACCACTGCTGCTAAAGTTTCAGCTGCTGTGGCCACACAGAGCAGGCCTTGTTCTTTCATGAAAGTTTCAGACTAGGTTTTGTTTCAGGGATGTGGAGACTTCAGCAGGGCTTTTGTGGCCAAAGAAACTTCCTGGACAATAGGGCCACCTCCTCCAAAGTGCTTGCTCCACCCTGGAGGGAGAGCTGAGGTTCACAAGATGCAGGGCTGCCCAGCACTTGTGGATGTGGACCAAACACAGAGCGTTCAATGGGAAAGGTACGGGTGGAGACGGGGTGAAACTCTATTGAACACTTACCTAATGCCAGGTGCTGTGGGAAGCACTTTAACAATAATTATTAATAATCAAGCACCCACTATATTCCAAGCATTATGTTAAGCACTCTCTCTATATATTACTTTATTCTGTGTTCATAATAATCTTATAAGAAATAAAGGAATATTATCATCCTCATTTTACAGATGAGAATGCTGAGGTTCAGAGAGGTTAAGTGATCCGTCTAAAGTCACGCAAGATGTAAGTGGTGAAGCAGAAATTTAAATGGAGGAATTGAATCCACATTTGTGCAACATAGAAGCCCGTATTTTTTTTTACTGAAATACAACTGATATACAATGTACTGCACATATTTAGAGTGTAGTTGATAAGTTTCAGCACATGTGAAACCATCACCACAATCAAGATAATGAACATATCCATCGTCCCCAAAGTTCCTTTGTGTCCCTGTAATATCTTCATTTTGTATCCACGCAACCACGAAGCTACTAGCACTATATAAGTAGTTTACAATTCCTAGAATGTTCCTAGAATCATACGGTATATACTCTTTAAAAAAAAACTGACCTCTTTCACTTGGCATCATTATTTTGAGATTCACCCAGGCTGTCGCATGTATCATGGGTCCATTTCTTTTGACAGCTGAGTAGTATTACATGGCTTGGATATACCAGTTTGTTTATTCCCTTCCTCAGTGACTGGACATTTGGATTATGTCCAGTTTTTAACTGTCATAAATAAAGCTGTGTGCACATTTGTATACAAATTTTGGCATAGACATATGTTTTCATTTCTCTTGGGTAGACACTTAGGAATGGAATGGGTGGATCATATGACAGTTTTGTATTTAACATTTTAAGAAATTGTTTTCTAAAGGGGTTATAACATTTTGCATTTCCATTAAGAGTGTATGAAAGTTCCAGTTGCTCCATATCCTTGTCAACACTTGGTATGGTCAGCCTTTTATTCTACCCATTCTGATAGAGGATATAGTGGAATCTCCTATTTTCAGGTGCTTCTTTGTTACTGTATATCTCTTTTGGCAAAACATCTATCAGGTTGTTGGCCATGTTCTGTTTCATTTTTTGCTTGTAAATTGTGCTTTAATTTCTGCAATCAAATATGATGCAAGTATAAACTCTCATTGTGCATCCAGAAAATAAAAAGCACATTTACACAGATTTATTCCAACCGCTTAGTCTATTATAAGGAAAAAAGTTTTGAATTTAATTAAAGCTAGTTTATCTTCAGAATAAAAACTTGGAGGTATAAATATTAGATTCAAGGTTATTATGTATGTAAATGAATTTAAATTTTCCAACTTGCACAGTACAGCACTTTAAGCAAAGTAAATGGTCTAATTTCAGCTTTTACTGTTAAGTATAACTCACATCTCAATCTTGAATAAAAATTTCACAGTACACAAATCTACCAAGTATTCTGTATACAAATAGAAGTTATAGAAATCTGATTTCAAATATAAATACAAAAATTGTCAGGACCTTACATGCTGCAGCAGCTCAGTAACTTATTTTTCTATTGTAATTATTTAAAAGTTATAGAAAAAAAGCACATTCAACTGCTATGTTAAGGGCCATGACCTTAAGCCATACTTTGTGGAGTGAAAAGCTTCACACACATTTTTTAAATTGAGTTGACTGATTTCTTATGATTGAGTTTTGAGAGTTCTTTATAAATTCTAAATGCAAGTTCTGTATTAGATACATAATTTGCTAGTATTTTCTCCCAGTTTGTGGCTTGTCTATCAATTCTCTTAATAGTGTTGGGCCGGGCTCGGTGGCTCAGCCTGTAATCCTGCACTTTGGGAGGCTGAGGTGAGTGGATTGCCTGAGCCTGCGGGTTCGAGACCCACCTGGGCAACTTGGTGAGACCTCATCTCTACAATAAATCAAAAAATTAGCCGGGTGTGGTAGTGCGAGCCTATAGTTCCAGTTACTTGGAAGGCTGAGGTGGAAGGATCACCAGAGCCCAGCAGGTAGAGGCTGCAGTGGCCAGGAGTGTGCCACCGCACTCCAGTCTGGGTGACAGAGTGAGACTTCAACTCAAAAAAAATAACAATAATGTCTTTGAAAAGCAGTTTTAAATTTTGGTGACATTTATTTTTATTAGTTTTTGCTATTACAGATGGTGCTTTGGTTGTTATATCTAAGAAATGTGTGCCTAGCTCAGGGTTACAAAATTTGCTTCCTTTTTTTTTTAAAGTTTTGTAGCTATAGTTTTCACATTTAAGATTATGATTCATTTTGTGTTCATGTATATGGTGCTATGATGAATCAAAGTTCTTTGAGCATCTGGATGTCCAATAATTTCAGCACCATTGTTGAAAAACTATTCTTTCTCCTCTGAATTGCCTTTCTACTTTTGTCAAAAATCTGGTGTCGACCTGGTGTAATGGCTTTTTCCTGTAATCCCAGCACTTTGAGAGATGGGAGGATTACTGAGATGGAGGATTACTTGAATCTAGGAGTTCAAGACCAGTCTGGGCAACATAGCAAGACTGCGTGTCTACAAAAAATAAAAAAAGTAGCCCAGCAAGGTGTCGTGCAACTGTAGTCCCAGCTACTTGGGAGACTGAGCTGGGAGGATTGCCTGAGCCCAGGAGGTTCAGGCTGCTGTGAGTTGTGATCATGCCACTACACTTCAGCTTAGGTAATAGAGTGAGGCCTTGACTCAAAAAATAAAAATAAAAATTAGGCGTTCATGTATGTGTGGGTCTAATTCTGTACTACCTTTTTTGTTCCATTCATTGATCTGTTTGTCTATTTTATACCAAATTATACTTTTCTGATTACTCTTGCTTAAGACTTGCTCTATTACGTAGTGTTGACCTTATTCTGGTTTTGTTTTGTTTCTTTTTTTTTTTTTTTGCCTTTCTAAGTCCTTTACTTTGCCATATAAATTTTAGAATCAGTTTGTCAATTTCTGCTAAAAATAAAAAACCAAAACAAAACATGCTGGGTATTGATGATACCATTGTCCTTAATTATATACTATCATATTTAACATTTACCACAAAGTGAGGATTTTAGTTTTTACTCTCACCACTTTTTAAAACAAAGAAACCGAGACTCAGATGGGTTATAGAATCCATTAGTGATCGAGCAAAAACTTGAACCAAAGTTGGCTGTATTCTTGCTACAGCTACATCATAGTGCTTAAAGGAGCCAGCTGGGTCATAAATGGTGTCCCGGCCTCCAGCTGGGATTTCTAACTGGGTTAGCTCTGGGTTGTATTCAACACTTGAAGCCATCATTTTGTCATCATTTGGTGTTTACCTGACTGCAAAATAGAACTTCAAAACATACCATTCATACTATCTCTCTCTGGCCCTCTTTCATTCTCATTTCTTCAATGAATGGGAAAAACACACACACCTATGCACGTAGTCCCTCCCTTGTTTCACTAACCACTATCGTAATGGGAACTTTTTCACCTGACTTGTTCATGAATGCTCAAATATTCATCTCATTGAAAAGCATGTCTCCTGCTCAAAAACAAAAACTCCCTAGTGCTCTCAAAATTAAGTTGACTCACAGAGTCATGCACATTTAGAGCAAGAGACCTAAGAGATTATATATACACCAACAGTGGAGAAGTACTGTTCCATCCTCTTATTTCAGATGTGAGAATTAATTACCAAGGAGAAGAAGTGACTTCAATGCAAAAAATCTGCAATCCCACTTCTATCAGGGATTCTGGTCTTGATTTTGTTTGGTTTTGAGTTTTTTATTCCAATCACTACCTAATGTTTTTTCCTCTAAAAATGGAGAATACTCGCCCTGACATTCGAGGCTCTTCCCAATTGTTTTCCAGCCCATTCCACTCTTCCCCCCTGCTTTTGCTGTTGTTTTTTAATCTGCATCTGTTTCTTTCTGAAATACTTCCATTCCCTATATTAGAGGCTAATCTCAAATGTCACCACTTCCAGGGAGCCTCCGACTCCCCAGCTACATGCCTAAATTCTCTAGCCACTACCCAGGGTTCTCTTCTCACCATCCTGAGTCTGAGGCGAAAAACATACTGGATGGGATTAACAGTAGATTGGTAATCTCAAGGAGAGAAGCTTAGTGAATTTGATGACATAACAGAAGCACAAAATGAAACCAAAGAGCCAAAAAGGGAAGAAAACCTGGAGAAAAAAATGAACATAATCAGTGATCTATGGAATAACTTCAAGTGGCCTCATATTTATGTAGCTGGGGTCACAGAAAAGAAGAGGGTTCATAGAAAAAATATCGAAGATATAATGGCTAAAGTTTCTCTAAGGTTAATAAAAACTATGTACCCCTAGATCTGAGAAGTTCACCAAACCCCAAGCACAAGAAACATGAAGAAAAATACAATAGGACATATGTTAATTACATTTCTTAAAACAAATAGTTTAAAAAAACTTTTTAAAAAAGTAGTTAGTGACAAGAGACACATCATGTACAATGGAACAAAGTACAGAATTAGAGCCAATTTAACACTAAAAACAATGCAAGTTAAAAGACAGTGGAGCAATATTTTTCAACTTCTGAAAAGTAAAACCAACGTAGAATTCTATATCTAGAGAAAGTAACTTTAACAAATAAAGGTAAAATAACGATTCTTCAGATACTTAAAAGCTGAAGAGCTCATCATCAGGAGACCTGCGCAATTAGAAACATTGAAGGAAATCCATTAGGCAGAAGGAAATGGTCTCAGATGGAAGTCTGGATCTACAGAAAGGAATAGTAGCTACGCAAGGAAGTGTATGAGCTTGTTTTTATTTGTAACACATATAGAAGTAAAATGTATGACAATAGCACAAAGCATGAGAGGAGAGATATGGAAGTTTACTATTGTAAGTTTCTGTATGCTAAATGTAATATTATTTGAATTAAAGAAATGCATCATAAACTCACAGTTAACATTAAATAACAAAACAAAGAGGTATAGCTAATATGCTGATAAAAAAGATTCATTGGGAAAAAAAGATTCATTGGAATTATAAATGATAATTAATTCCAAAGAGGAAAGAAAAGAAGGAAAGAGAAACAAAGTCAATCAAATAAGTAGAAATATTAAGAGGATAGATTTAAAATAGTAATATGACAGATTTAAACTCAACATAGCAATAATCACATTAAGCGGTTTTGGCCTACACTGTCGAATTCAAAGACGATGTATAAAACAAAAGTAGTGGACTTTTTTTTTTTTTTTAGAGTTGGAGTCTCACTCTGTTGCCCAGGCTAGAGTGCAGTGGCACGCTCACGGCTACCACAGCTTTCACCTGCTGGGCTCAGGTGATGCTTCCGTTTCAGTCTTATAAGAAGTTGGAATTACAGGCATGTGCCACGATGCCTGGCTCATTTTTTATTTATTGTAGAGATGAGTTCTCTCCAGGTTGCCCAGGCTGGTCTCAAACCCCTAGGCTCAAGCAATTCTCTCGACTCTGCCTCCCAAAGTGCTGGGATTACAGGTGTGAGCCACCATGACTGGTCCAAATAGAGTAGACTTTTAAGAATTGGTGAGTCGAGATGAAAAACATATGGGAGTTCTTGTCACTTGTTTTTGAAATTTTTCTTTAACTTTGAAATTATATTAAAAATAAAAATGTAAGAATGTAATATTTTAAATTAAAAAGAAAGTAAATAAATATTGTTTACAAAAAAACAAAACAAAACTCTCCCATCTCTTTTCTTAAGGTTTTCTAGGACCTTACTTTTCTATCTCACTAAACTCTGGCAGGGTTGTGGCACTAGGCAGGGGATGAAGAGACTTGAACTCCGGTTCTGCTTTTACCATGTGCAGCATTTCACTTGACCTCTCTGATCCTCAGCTTTTTTCTTTCTCCCTCCCTCCCTGCCTCCCTCTCTCCCTTCCTCCCTCCCTCCCTCCCTCCTTCCCTCCCTCTCTTCCTTCCTTCCTTTCTCTTCTATATTATTATTATTATTATTATTATTTAATGGAGAGGAGGTCTCACTATTAAAAGTTGCCTAGGCTGGTCTCAAATTCCTGGTCTCTAGCAATCCTCCTGCCTCAGCCTCCCAAAATATTGGGATTACAGGTGTGAGCCACTGTGCCTGGCCAATCTTTTTCATCTGAAAATGGGCACCAAAAAAACTACCTCGTGAGATGATTGTGAGAAGCATGCCAGGGTAATTCTAGGGTTAGCCTTTGCTTATCTTTGCTTATCCACTGCCCCCACTCATCCCTATGGCATCCTTCCTGATGACTTTCTCTTAGAACGACTCAAGTGCAAGACATACCAGTGTCCCCCTCATCCACCTCAACAACAAGGGAGGGCATGCCAAGCCACAAATTGTGAACACCTGTGTTGGTTCTATCCACTTCATCTTCACTGCCACAGTTGGGCTGAGAACTATTTTTTTTTTTTTTTAATAGAGAGGAGGTCTCACTATTGAAAGTTGCCTAGGCTGGTTTCAAATTTCTGGTCTCTAGCAATCCTCGTTTTACACCTGGACTCTGGTGATAGACTCTAAGTGGTCTCTCAGACTCCAGACTTCATTCTGCCTTCTATCTCCTCATCTCTAAATCCACTCCTCTTTCCATACTATAACCAAAATGAGATTTTAGTAAAAACTTCAATAGACCTTATTTTTTAGAGGAGTTTTAGGTTCACAGAAAAAAAAGGAGAGGAAGGTAAAGATTTCTCATATACCCCGTACCCCACACATGTATAGCCTTACCTGTTATCAACATCTCCATCAGCGTGGTACGTTTGCTACAGTCAACGAACCTACATTGACACATCACTATCACTCAAGGACCACCATGTACATTAGGATTCACTCTTGGATAAATGTATACTGACACGTATCCACCATTATAGTGTCATGCAGAGTAGTTCATGGCCCTGAAAGTCCTCTGTGTTCCACCTAGTCATCCTTCCCTCCACTCAGCCCCCCGGCAGTCACTGATTTGTACCATCTCCCTAGTTTTGCTTCTTTCAGTGCCATACAGTTGGGGATCATATAGTATGTAGGCTTTTCATACTGGTTTCTTTGACTCAGTAACATGCGTTTAAGTTTCTTCCTCTTTTCATGACTTGATAGCTCATTTCTTTTTAGCACTGAAGAGTATTTCATTATCTGGATGTACCACAGTTTATTTATCCATTCACCTGTTGAAGGACATGTTGGTTACTTCCAAATTTTGGAATTATAAAATTATAAATAAAGCTGATGCATGTTTATTATATTATTTTGAGATGGAGTCTCACTCTGTCGCCCAGGCTGTAGTGCAGTAGCACACTCACAGCCACTCCAGCATCAACCTCCTGGGCTTTGGCGATCCTTCCACCTCAGCCTTCCAAGTAGTCAGAACTACAGGCATGCATGCTACCACGCCTGGCTAATTTTTTTTTTTTTTAATGTAGAAATGAGGTCTCGCCAAGTTACCTGGGCTGGTCTCGAACCCGTGTGCTCAGGCGATTCACTCACCTCGGCCTCCCAAAGTGCTGGGATTACAGACTGGGCCACCGAGTCCGGCCTTATTATATTATTAGAAAAACTTGGGACCAGAAGTGTTTTGGATTTTTTTTTCAGGTTTTGGAATATGTGCAGATACCTGATAGAGCATCATCAGGTAATACGAAATCCAAAATCCAGAATGCCCCAGTGAGCATTTCCTTAGAGCATGATGTTGGTGCTCGAAAATTTTCAGATTTTGGAGCATTTTGTACGTAGGATTTTCTGATTAGAGATAATCTATATAAACATGTGTGTGCAGGTTTTTGTATGGATGTATATTTTTAACTCCTTTGGGAAACTACCAAGAAGTGCAATTGCTGGATCCTTGATAACTGCATGTTTAGTTTTTAAGCTGTCTTCCAAAGTGGTTGTACCATTTTGCCTTCCCATCAGCAACGAATGACTGTTCCTGTTGCTCCTTGTCAGCATTTGGTGTCAGTGTACTGTATTTTGGCCATTCTAATAGGTGTGTAGTGGTCTTTCACCGTTTTTATTTGCAGTCCCTTGATGGCATATGATGCTGGGCATCTTCTAATTTGCTTATTTGCCATCTGTCTGTCTTCTTTGGTGAAGTGTCTGTTAAGATGTTTGACTGATTTTGAAATTGGGTTGCTTTTTTTCTTATTGCTGAGTTTTAAGAGTTCTTTGTATATTTTGGATAATAGTTCTTTATCAGAAGTGTCTTTTGCAAACATTTTATCCCAGAAAAACTACACACACACACACACACACACACACACACACACACACACTTTGAATTGAGGTCTCACTCTGTCACCCAGGCTAGAGTACAGAGGCATGATCATGGCTCACTGCAGCCTTGACTTCCTGGGCACAGGTGATTCTTCTGCCTCAGCCTTCTGAGCAGTGGAACTACGCACCACCACACTGGTTAAATTTTTTAATTTTGTAGGGATGGGGGTCTCACTATGTTGCCCAGGTTTTTCAGGCTATCCACCCACCTTGGTCTCCCAAAGTGCTGGGGTTATTAGCATGAGCCACAGTGCCCGGCCTGAAAATGATCTTTTTACTCAAAGAAAAAGCAATTGTGATTGAGTCACTTTCTTGCTCAAAACCCTTCAACGGGTCTCCATCACCTTTAGGATAAAAATCCAGACTCCTTAGGTTGTCACAATTTATTTATTTTATTTTATTTATTTATTTTTTATTTTTTGAGTTGGAGTCTCACTCTGTCGCCCAGCTGGAGTACAGTGGCATGCTCATGGCCACCCCAGCATTGACATGCTGAGCTCTGGCGATCCTTCCACCTCAGCCTTCCAAGTAGCCAGAACTACAGGCGTACGCTATCATGCCCGGCTAATTTTTGATTTATTGTCAAGACGAGGTCTCACCAAGTTGCCCGGGCTGGTCACGAACCTGTGGCCTCCCAAAGTGCTGGGATTACAGGCTGAGCCAGTGAGCTGTGTAGCTTGTCACAATTTAAATAAAATCAAACTCTTCAATCTCACCTCCCAGCTTTCTTCCTTTTCCTTGACAAAAACACACACTTGGTTCTAGTCACACTGTTCTGAGATAAACTAGTCCAGCTATTTCCCTGGCGGTCAACCGAAAACGAGAGGCAGAAACTGGGGGAAAAAAGGAGCTTATTTCTGCAACTAGGTTGTAGGGAGACAGGTGATATCATTACCAAAAACACGCTCAAAGGCAACCTTACTTCAGAATTTCTACTTACAAAGCCCTTCACCCACCCTAAATTAACAAGGCTCATGGGCAGGTTTGGGCATGACTCAAGATCTCCTAATCTTGATCTTCAGGCTAAGTTCCTTAAGGGTGGAACAGAAAGTTTCAACAATCACAAGAAGAACATGTGCTACTTCAGACAGGCTACCTTGGTACATTTACATAGGCAAATTAAAATCAAACATAACAAATGTAAGAAACTCCTGTTCCCAGAGCCTTGGCCTATGACAACACCAGGTCGGCTTCCACCACTTAGATTCCAGCATGCCATTTATTGAGCACCTATTATGTGGCAGACACCATGCTAGGCGTATTTTCACTGTAAATTTTCTTTTATTTGGTTTTTATATTTTAATTCTTTTTATTTTGAAGATGTGGGGTACAATTCAGGGTTAGGTACATAAGTGGTTATCGTACAGGTAAAGTTTGGGTCTATCTTTGGTCCCCATTTTGCCTGGTTTGAGATCGGGTACCTTTACTGATGTTATGTCCCCCCTTCCCCCAGCAGTGTCCCACTTAAACTTTCTTAACGGTGGTTACCCTGATTAAGTAAGGGATTATTGTGCCGAAGATTACAATGCACTTTTATCTGACCTTCAACTCAGCTCAAATGCCAGCACCAACACGAAGACCACCGGGGTTGGATCTGCTCTCTTGGTCCTCCCACAGCATTCGAGGCTTTTCATTTTTAGAGTGCTAGTTCTCTGGAGTCACTTCTTGTCTGTGACCCAGGATTATTACTGTCTTCCTCATGTTCTGTTCCTACCAAACTGTGTGAGCCTCTTGAGCTTGTGTTGTTCACCTCTGCTCGAACAGGGCCCGCCCAGGACCAGGCCAGGAGTCACACCGAAAGGAGCGAAGGCTAAAGAGTCCCAGCCGATCTTGCCAGGCCCCGCCCAGCCCTGTGGCTCCTCCGCAGGATGCGTTCGCGCGCAGACCCGCATCCCCAACCCGCAACAGGCTTTCAGGGCATAAGGTGCCCGGGTATGGGGTGTTGCTGGCACCGAGTCTTGGAGGGAAGTGCAGCAGAGGCCTCAGGACAAGGGACGTTATAAAGTTCTCAAGATTGCAGAGCATCTGGGCACCCGCGTGGAGGCCCGCGGGCTGGGGGCGACCTGGGGGGGGGGTCTCTGTCAAGCTCCTCTTCCTCTCCTCGGTGGAGTCTCTCCACGTTCTGGCAGTTGCGGGCCCAGCCTGTGTGATCAGGCCAGAGGGTGGGTCTCGCCAGAGTCCGTGATCGAGGTCTGGAGCGCCGGAATTCCAGGGGTGCCGCCCCTGACGGGGTTGGGCGGCAGGAGTAGATGGAGTCTCTCCAGAACCTTGGCATTGCCAAGCCAGCTCCCTGGGCGCTGTATTGGCAAACACTTCCACATACAGACCTCGGGTCCTCGAGTGTGAAGTGGAGATCGCGCTAATAGAGCATGGGGCTTTTGTGACCGCGGAGCAGGCGGATTCAGCAGCATTCTGGGGTGTTGCAGAGGTTGACATGCATGATACAAGGGAGAAGTAGATGAAATGGAAAATAATGATGGATGGAAACCATTGTTGCTGTGTGTGTGTTTTCTTGGTGGGGTGGCGGTGGTGTTGGTTTTTTTTCCTTTGACATGAGCCATAAAGTCCTTAAAAAGCCTCAACACTCCCAACATAGCCTCAAGAAACTCCCCTTCCCTTTTGAGGCCTCAGTTTCCCCACCTGTGATCAAGGAAGTTGAACCCCCTGCTCTGGCACGCTTTTTACCAACTGTTTATCCACCACCCCCCATCCCCATCCCACACACAAGCACAGAAAAGTCTTTAGGAATGCTGAAAGGAGAGGCAAATCACACAGTGTATTTAAAGGGACTTTCCCCAGTCCCCCTCTCTAAATCTCCCTGGAATCGTTTTAAGACAGAATGGGCCAGATTCAGGACTGGAACGAATCAGATGCCTTCCATTGGTGTGGAGGGAATCCCAAACTGGCCCGTCTTTGGATATTTCTGGATGACAGTATGGTGGGAGGAGGCAGTTAAGGCATGGTGGGCAGGGGGGCAGTCACCTTCCTAGAACATGTGCCTGAACCAGCGTGCTAAGACTGGCTCCTAGACACCATCCTCTGTAGTCAGACCCACTCACACCTCTCAGGCTCAAGACTGATAATGGAGCCAGAGACTGTATGCTTGGCCTCAAGACCCATAAAGAACAACTCCATCCTTTATAGAGTCAGCCCTCAATGCCAGAGCTCACGTTAGGGGCTTGATCACATTAGAGGCAGAACTGAGACCAATCTATGCTTGGCCGTGTTCGAACTGTGGTCCACTGGACAAACACATGTTACAATGGCTTCAAATGCCAAAGTACAGTTTCAAAATCCTGGGGCTTAAAACAGGCAAGACTAACCTAGGTTATATGTCTGAATAATGGTTAACCTTCCAGGGCGTGGTGTCTGGGAGGGAGCTCAGCTGGGCTTGTGAGATGTCAGAAATGTTCAGTTCTTTACCTGGGCCCTTGATACAAAAGGGTGGCAGTTTGTGAAAAATTCATCAAGCTGTACAGATGATATGTATATAATACACATTAATAAAAATATAATTTAAAACATGAGCCAAAACAGAGGAGAAAAGAAGTATGTGGCTTAGACACTGTCCAGGGCATTTCCAACACCCCCAACTGTAACCATGGCAAGGGGGATGTTTGAGGGCCGGACGCTGGCGCATGTTGGCAGAGCAAACACAAGGCCTCCGAGCATACTCTCCCCTCTGTGTACACAGGGGGTTAGGCCAGGCTTCACCAAGCTGCACTTCATGGTAACAAAGACAACAATGCCACCATCTCGTAGTTGTCAACAGCGTCACCACACTCAAGTCTTTGGTCCAATATTTGCGAAGTCAGAGCAGGCATGTCGACTTGGCAATATTGACTTAGATTCATCACTGACCAGGAAAACCTGAGTGCCCAGGCTTGCCTGCTCACCCACTGTGGCCTTTGGGAAGTGTGTGGTCCTTGGCAGAATGTGCGGGGTCATGGAAAGCCAACCTGTTTGGTTTCCTGGCTGTTGTCACTTTATCTTTCCCATGTATCCCGGGCAGCAGGCTGTAGGAAGGGTTGTGAATGTCAGCCTGCTGCCTAAGACTGCCTGAAGTCCTCTGTAATCCAGCCTGCAGGACTGGGAGAGAAGGGGACTGGGAAAATGCAGCATGGAGTTCACATTTTTGTTTTGTTTTGAGTCGGAGTCTCACTCTGTCGCCCAGGCTGGAGTGCAGTGGCACGATCATGGCTCACTGCAGACTCAAACTCCTGGGCTCAGGAGATCTTTCCATCTCAGCCTCCCAAGTAGCTGGGACTACCAGTGCATGCCACCACACCTAATTTTTTTGATTTTTTTTGTAGAGACTAAGTCTCACTATATTACCTAAGCTGAACTCCTGAGCTCAAGAGATTCTCCTGCCTCAGCCTCCCAAAGTGCTAGGATTACAAGGCGTGAGCCACTGCACCCAGCTGGAGTTCACATTTTTGAATGGAAGTTTTCAGGAACTGGCAATGAGAATGCATTTCTGTGAAGAAAAGTTTTCTTGTTCATAAAAAAGGAGAAATTTTCCTCTTCACAAATGGGTTAAACCCTACAAGTGCCAAGCTTCCAGTTCAGGGTTCTACTTCTGCCAATAACTTCTGAGGGAGACACTGAACCATTGACAAACACAAGGGGCTGCTTTCCAGAAACTCCTGTTGCCAAGGGAGGTGGCTGCTCCCCCTCTGTGAGCTCCAGGGCCCCAGTGCCCGGCCATGGCCTGTGACCTCTTTGCTCCTGGCCCCACTGTCAGCTGGAGAACGCAAGGGGCCAGCCTGCATCAGCTGGACAAACGAAGGCCTGGACACACTGCTTGGAGGCTCCTCTTTCCACGAGGGGATGACCCCTCACTGCAAGTGCTGTGTCCCCAGGGCAACCTTGCTGCCCAGTCTTGTCTTCTGGTCCCTTGCTGCCCAGTCAGGTGGCAAGGAGTTTAGACGTGCCCCCCCCAAGAGTATTTCTCTCTTTCCCATTTTATCAGAAGAGCTCTGATGAGACTCCCTGCCCTGCCCTCTCTCTGCCTCCAGGGCCCACACATTCAGCGAGGCCTCCCATAACCATTAATTTAGCCAATTTCCTGGGCCACACCGTCCCCCCAGGGACCCCACTTTGGTGGGCAGCAGCGGAACAAGACTCCCTGCTGTTTCCCTTCCCTTTTAATTACATGGGGACAAGCTTCCTTGGGCTGACTTTGGGAGGCGAGCCCCAGGCCAGCCTGGCTGCCCTCCACGAAACAATGCACACATGTTCCGGAGAATTCCCTCCTCGCCTAATCCGGGCTGGGAAGAAAAGGGCTTTTCTTCTTCTTGTCAAAGGGGGTCTTCGATGCTAAGATACCATTTTGTGTCTCAAGTCATGTCACGGGACTTCTGCCTCAGCCTCGCTGCCTGCTCTTTAGAAATGAAAGACACAGTCCTTGATTCACCTCAGGACGAGTGCCCCCATCCTGCCCTCCTCTGAAAATAAAAGGGGGTGGGGGGTGGGGGACAGAAGCAGGAAAAGCTCCCAACTCCCACTGTTTCTTTCTCATCCTGGCAACCTCGGCTTTCTGAACTATTTGCCCAAAGGATGAGTAGGGAGAGCTGAGCCTCACCTGCTGATCTCAAGGGTCATGAATATTCTTATAATCCCCTAGAAAGAAGGGCCCTTTCATGAGAGAAGCAGATTCCACCTCCTCCTGCCCACCGGCTCGCCTCTGCTCCACTGTCCTGCTCCTTGTCTTCTGGTCCCTGCTGGGTTTTTGGCTCTTGGCAGAGGCTGGATGGAGAAACAGGTTGTTGTAAGGCAGTGCTATGCTGCTTTCCATCGCTAATCCATGTCTCTATTTTATAGACAAATTAAAGGAAATGACAACAAAGTTACAGACATGCAAACTGCTGCTTAGAAAGGAGTAGGCAACAGTATACAGAGAACAATCTTGCTGTATCTGGTAATTGCCTATGTTTAAATTTACACTTTACCTCATTTGACAAAGGATTTGAGGTAGCTTTTGGAAAGATTCACGAAAACACAGATGAAGAAAGCTAACTGAAGAGAAAATGTAGCAAAGATGACATTAAGTCAGGGAAACATTTTATATATATGTAAGGCTCCATATGAGAGCAAGGATATCTTTAGTTTTGAGCTTCCTAGCAGCCAAGGAAAAGGAAGAAAAATGGTCAAAAAAAGATAAGAGAAAAATATTAGGTCGGGGGCAGTACAATTCTCCCTGATACTGAGTTTTGAGTCTCCTCTATCAACTGTGGGTCCTCAAACAAAAATGCTGAGTGCTGCATTAAAAATGTCATCTGAGCCGGGCTCGGTGGCTCAGCCTGTAATCCCGTGTCTTAGGAGGCTGAGGTGAGTGGATTGCCTGAGCCCGCGGGTTCGAGACCTGCCTGGGCAACTTGGTGAGACCTCATCTCTACAATTAAAAAAAAAAGTCATCTGGCAGGGTATGGGGCTCATGACTGTAATCCACAAGACTGATTTTTTTAAAAAGTCATATTCCTGCACTAAAGTTTCATGAACTCTTTGTTTGGACACACTGCTTGGAGGCTCCTCTTTCCACGAGGGGTGACCCCTCACTGCAAGTGCTGTATCCCCAGGGCAGCCTTGCTGCCCAGTCAGGTGGCAAGGATTCTCCACATCTTCTCAAGAAAAACAATTTGTATGGCAGCCTAAGTTGCTTCAGATTCTGTAAGTGCAGCCCCGAGTCAGTGCCTCACAGGCACACCCTCAGGGACCTATCCTGAACATACACTAATGCCGGGGCTGGGACTATGAGCCGGACTGTTCATCCTTCTAGGCCAAGATCACAGTCCAGCACAAGCACAGCAGTGAATCCGCAAAGCAGAGCTGGGCCGGACCCAAGAAGCAGGACACTTAAAGGTCCGAGCAACCCTCTGCTTAGAGAGAGGTGGGGGAACACCTCTGGAGAATAAACAGCCTTCACGTGTCAGTGGAGTGAGCAGATACCACAGGAAATAAGTGAGATTCTGTCAAAATTTCTGATGCCATTTTTGGTTTTGGCTTGGAGACAACTGTTGATGAATCTTACCTTAAACCACATAGTATCATAATGATAGCTAATAGTTTTGAAGACTCACCAAGTGCTAGACACTTTAAAAGTGTTTTAAATATATTATCCAATTTCAACCTAAAAACGTAGTTAGCAAACACACACAATTTTTTTTTTAGTGAAATGAGGAAACCAAGGCTTAGAGAAGACTTTGTCTGACATGACACAGCTGGAAAGTGACAGTGCCAAGAGGTTAACCCAGTTCTGTCCAGGCCCAAGATCTTCACAAACAAACCATCCTGGGAAGAAAATCATTCTAGAAATCAGGAGACTTGGAAGACTTTGGTTCAGAGATCATTGGTATGACAAACTAGCTTTTCATGCTTTCCTTCAGGGATTAATTTTTGCCATATGTTTGAACACGGGTTGGGCCTCTCAAATCCTTTACAACCCCAGCATTCAGATAACCTCATTTATTCATTGGTTCCATAACAATTTATTGTGCCATGTTCTGTGTTGTGGGGAAATAGATGTAATCTCTGATCCCTCAGGTCTACAACCTAAATGGGAAGATGGACACTGAATAAATAACTAGGAGCGTCCATGTACTAGGAGAGCAAACTTTAGGGTGCTACAAGGGCATATTAAAGAGACTAAATTGATCTGCATTGAGGGCGAGGTTGAGAAGCACTCCCAAAGTCGGCAATATTCAATCAGAGCCCTGAGGCGATGTCGCAGTTAGTTGGGCAAATGGGAGTGTGGGGGTTGAGAAGTGAATGTGTAGAAGCCCAAGGTGGCATTGTGTATATTTGAAGATCTGAAAGTTCATGTGACTGAAGCACAGGGAGAAAAGAGGCTGGAGGAGGCAAGGGCAGATCTCACTGGGCCTCAAAATCTTATAGGTGACTTTGGACTTTATCATGAGGATAGTGCCCATCGGGGAGGTGGTTATAAGCACCTGTGTACTTTACAATCACATGTGTACTTTAAAAAACTCATCTGATAGGCTGGGAGCAATGGCTCATGCCTGTAATCCCAGCACTTTGGGGGGCTAAGGTGGGCGGACTGCTTGAGCCCAGGAGTTGGAGACCAGCCTGGGCAACAGAGTGAGACTTCATCTCTACAGAAAATAAAACATTGAGCAGGGTGTAGTGGTCTGCACCTGCAGTTCCAGCTACTTGGAAGGCTGAGGCAGAAGGATCACCTGAGCCCAGCAGATAGAGGCTGTGGTGATCTGTGATCCTTCCACTGCACTCCAGCGTGGGCAACAGAGACTCCAACTCAAGAAAAAAAAATCATCTGGCTAGGGGACAGGGGGTAGGTCAGAGGGAAGCAAGAGAAGGAACAAGTTAGGAGGCTCTGCAGGGCATGGCTGGGGCCAGGATGGTGGAGATGGAGAGGCACGGGTGGATTTGAGATGCTCAAATATCTAACAAATAGGCCTTGGTGAATGATTTGATGTGGACATAGACGGAGGGAAACAAGTCAAGATGACTCTTAGTTTCTGGGGTGCACAAAAAAGTAAATGATATTCCTATTTAGTGACATAGGGCAGAGTAGAATGAACGCAGGTTGGCGAGGATGATAGAGTTTAGCTCTAAGGCACCTTTGAAAAGTGCAAGTGATAATGTTGGCTAGGCATTCGGAATCACTGGCAATGAAATGACAGTTTAAGCTATGGGAGCTGATGAAATCTAGAGGGAGAATATGGACTGGGAGGGGATCAGGACAGAGCACTGAGGAATTCTAAAACTCTGTGTTTGAGTGGAGAAGGAAGACATTAAATAAACAGTCAGAAAGGTAGGAGGAAAATCAGAAGCGTGTGCTGTAATGGAAGTGAAGAGGCATAAGTACTTCAAAGGGGATGGTCAACAGTGTAGGATGCAGTGATAGGTCAAAGATGTGGCCTGAAGATTGTCCAATGGATGTAATGACACGACACCAGGTGACCTTAGGGAGAGCGGGTCTGGTGAATACTGCTGACTTGAACATGCAACCCACACACCAGGGATCTCTGACATTTGCTAGCCTGACTTTTGACAGCGGCCACTGATATAAAATACATCCTGATTTCAGGTAAAGAAACCATGAGGTCATTCTCACGGGGAGTACAGAGCTTCAGATACTTTAAACAAAAGTTCTAATCCCATAGCTAAGCCTCATGGTACAAAGTAGTAATCGCCACATTTATAATCTCTTAAAAATTATTGAGTACTCCATGAGTTTTTGTTTATGTAGACTATACCAATTGATATTTATATTAGAAATTAAAACTGACAATAAGCTGGGCTCAGTGGCTCAGCCTGTAATCCCCTGCCTTTGGGAGGCTGAGGTGAATGGATTGCCTGAGCCCGCGGGTTCGCGACCCGCCTGGGCAACTTGGCAAGACCTCATCTCCACAATAAATCAAAATGAGCCGGGCGTGGTAGCACGCGCCTGTAGTTCCAGCTACTTGGAAGGCTGAGGCAGAAGGATCGCCGGAGCCCAGCAGATTGAGGCGAGCGGGAGTGGCCACTGCACTCCAGTCTCGGCAACAGAGTGAGACTCCAACTCAAAACAAACAAACAAAAAAAAACCTGACAATAGAGTTGAAATTATTTACTCATTAATTTAAAATATAAAACAATTAGATGTTAACATAAATAACATTTCTTATGAAAAACAAAATCTAGTAATAAGAGTAGCACTGTTTTCATTTTTGCAATTCTCTTTAACGACTAGCTTGATAGAAGATAACTAGGTTCTCATAGCTGCTTCCCCATTTAAGCTACTGTGATATGTTGTTTCCGCGGAAGTAAATGAAGAAAACGGCCTCACACAATTATGTAATTAGAAAAGAGAAGAATAAAAAAATTTTCTTTTTTAGTAGGAGTCTCATTCTGTAGCCCAGCCTGGAGTACAGTGGCATGCTCAAGTCCACTGCAGCCTTGACCTGCTGGGCTCAGGTGATCCTTCCAACTAGCTGGAACCACAGGCACATGCCACCATGCCCAGATAATTTTTTGATTTATTGTAGAGATGAGGTCTTGCCAAGTTGCCCAAGCTGGTCTTGAACCCCTGGACTCAGCATTCCTCTCACCTCTGCCTCCCAAAGTGCTGGGATTATAGGCGTGAACCACCAAACCCAGCTAGAGAAGAATTTAAGAGGCTTTTCAGGTAACTGTGAATCTTCTTTGATACCATACTGTACTGCACCAACACTTGACAAAAGTTAGCTGTAACGTGGAATCGGAAACTGTTTCAATGAACTTCTCACATTCTATGACTTAAAATCCACTGGTCTGCCTTCTACTTTGTAGGGATCTCTACCCATGCCAATTTGGTACTACCTTGCATTAGCCATTCCCTTGTTTCTCTTCCATATTGGTTCCCTTGGTTATGAAGATCTTCTGACTGTTGATGTGTTGCATTTTCCATCAAAAATCACATTCACAAATATCACTGTCCATCACATGAGAAATACATATACTGAGAAGCTGTCAAGTTCATGATGGCAGACACAAGTTTTTTTCTTACTATTTATTTTCTTCCTTCCTTACTCACCCCCCCCCTATTTTTAAGAGGTAAAGGTCTCAATATGTTGCCAGGCCAGTCTTGAACTCCTGGGCTCAAATGATCCTCCCACCTTGGCCTCTCAAAGTGCTGGGATTACAGCCACGAGCCACTGTGCCTGGCCCTCATTTTTTGCTTAAACGTGTTAAGTTTTATCATTGGCAACCATTACAAAAGAGTTGTTTTTCCTTGACGTGGCAGGCTCACTCTACTTATTTTTGAGAAAATGTTTACTAGATGACCAAATCTCAATTGCCATAGTGTGTCTGTTATTCTTTGAAGCAAAATGATGTTTCTTGAAAAATGCTGCAGTTTAGGTCACTAATCAATTACACAGGTACTTTTTCTCAAGATCACCATTATCTTTTCTGTGCAAGTTGTGTGAACCTTCCAATCTGTCACAGATTTTTTTTTTTTTTAAGATTGTGAACACATGGCAGTGAAGATGACATACTGTCTGCTGGTATAGGTTGGTGTCATTGCCCTTGATTCATGCTAAGGTTTGTTTTATCCACCCATTGTGTTTGTACAAGCAGTGAATGTCAACACACTGAAAAGGGTGAATAAAATATGAGTATTACTATCGAAATCATGTTTACCTTATGGACCACCGATAGGATCTTGAGGACACTGGAGACTCAAAGACTACCCTCTATCAATTGTTGGTGTAGAGGAAGCGTTGGCATCTAAGCCAGTAGCTTACTCATGGAGAAACTCTCCAGATGTCACATAAGGCAAGGATTTTCTTCTGTTTTGTATTTTGAGTACAGCTCTGGAAGCTATAAGAATTAGAAAGGTATCCCCCTGTGTTGCAGCAATAAATATTTTAGAAATTTAGTGCCAGAACCAAACTATTTGATTAAGGTCAAATACTTAAAACAGTAATAAATTCTATTCATCATAATGACTATCTTATCCACCTTGCTGACATATTTTAAATATTAGCGCTACTAGCTATGAAAGCTATATGCCAATTAAGGATAGTTTTATTTATAAAAGGCAGTTTTGTATAAAAATAGAATTCAAGCTTTCACAAATGCCAGCATTAGAAGGAACTTTAGTGAACAGCCAATCAACCCCCCCCTTTTTAAAAATCAATGGGGAAATAAAGCTACCTGGAATCAGCTCTTAATCAAATGATCATGTTTACATTTGAGGTACTTTATTCTGGCAAGTGTGCAGAGGATGCACAGGAGAGAGAAGGCTGGTGGTAACAATGGAGGTGTGGTGTGGGCCATCTGATCTGCCATACAGGATGGGGAAGAGTGGGTGACTATAAACACCAGAAACTGGTGACTGGGTTTGTTGACTATACTGGGGAGAGTACTAGGTTTCTGTCTTGTGTGACCAGGTATATCACAGTGCCTGCCACCCAAACAGTGAAAGCTGGAGAAGAGGCAGGTTTCATGGAGAAGGAATTGGTTGCATTTTGGTTGGACAGGTGAAGTATACAGTGTCTGTGGGACACGCAAGTATTGCTGGAGATACGGGTTTGGAGCATGAGAGAGGACTAGGATGGAGCTAGAGAGCTGAGTCACCAGGAGACATGGCAGACAGCTGGTTAGGGAAAATGGGTGGTTGAGAAGAGCAGCATGCTGGGGGAACGTGAGCACCAAGGAAGGCCTGCACGCAGAACTCAAAATCAGCGCATTTTGTCATTAGAAGGAAAACAGGAGAAAGCACTGGCACAGTACCCAAATAAAAGGAGAGAGAGAGAGAGAGAGAGAGAGAGAGAGAATGTATGTCACAAAATATTAAATCATCTTAAGGGACAAAGCATGTGGAGGAATTAGCCAAGAGATCACTTGTGGCCTTGGTGGCCAGAGCGGCAAGGTGGTATGAGGTGAGGATGTGGTGGTGGGAGCCTTGCTGGTAAAAGAACACGCCAGCTTGGAGGGAGCCAAAGAAAAAAAAACGGGGGATGACTTCTCTTTCAAGGAGCATGGCTGTGAATGAGAGAAGAGTAAACAGTTCACAGATATACAGACGGGCCCGACTTACAATGGTTCACTGAAGAGTTTTTGACTTTACAAAGGTGGGAGACACTCACATTCAGTAGACACCGTACTTTTGAGTGCCCATGCCACCATTCTGTTTTCCACTTTCAACACAGTATTCAGTAAATTACTAGATATTCAACACTTTATTACAAAACACAGTGTTAAATGACTCCTCCCAACTGCAGGATAATGGAAGTGTTCTGAGCATGTTTAAGGTACATGTTTACGTTCAGTAGGTTAGGTGTATTAAATCCATGTTCAGTGTGGGGTAGTTTCAACTTATGATGGGTTTAATGGAATGCAGGGTTTACAGAAGATAATGATTTATTTCTAGATGCTCTGATTCCAGGGCATTTAAAAAATTCATTTGCCTTATTTCTAGGTAACTATGTCCAGAGTGTCCATAACACAGTATGTTGAAATGATGGTATATATCTAGCTAATGCAACAACCACACTGATATTCTAAATGCAAAATAAATAAATAAATAAAAACAAAGCATGACCTGGTACCTGAACTATTAGTAAATAAGAAGCCAATTTGTTTGTTGGTTGGCCATGAACAGAAGAAATCACACATCTCACTCTGTATCCTCTGTCAGGGCTAAGGGATCCATCCCCTTGGGCAGTCGACCAATAACTTCTTGCTTTTCCCCTTGACAGGAGCTGCTGGGTGTGAGCTGTCTCCTCAGTAGGAAAGGGTATATCAGGACTGACCACCTGGTTCTCAGGACTGGGCTTTGGCGAGGCATGCGGTGAGCCATTGTGGCAAGCTAATTTCAAGGAAGCAGGACTCTCCTATCTACAGCTACCAATGCCTGCCTCCAGAACTCACCTCTCAAACTTCCTTAACACCCTTTGCTGATAGTGGCTTCTTCCTCTTGCCTCCATTTATAGTCATGGAAATTTATTTATATTATAGCATTGGCAGCTACGTGCACAGACTTGGAACCAGATCTCCAGGGTGAAAATCCCAGTTTTGCCGCTTAGAAGCTAAGCAAGGTTGACACCTTAAACAATGCAGAGGCTCAATTAAAAAAAAAAATTAGAAAGCTGTAAAATGGGTAATATATCTATACATATTTCACAAGGTTGTGGAAGTGACAGCATTCATGCAGATTACATGCTTACAATGGTATCTGGCATAGTAAGTGCTAAATACTAGCTATCATTATTTAGAGGGATTCAAGAGGGAAACACTTTACTCCTGTTTTGGAGGCGAATATTAGAATACTTTTCACTAAAGTCTTGTGTAATCTGGAAAATGCCTTGCTTGACTCAGATCTGGAGGTGTTTCCCTATCAGTAGTGAAGATGGCTTAGGGAGATCATCTTGAGATACCAAGGTAAACCAGTGGCAGAAACTTACAGGCTATCCGGGTTGGAAGAGACCTTTGGGACTGTCTGGCTCACTG
Organism: Cephalopachus bancanus; assembly: GCA_027257055.1. Lineage (NCBI taxonomy): Eukaryota > Metazoa > Chordata > Mammalia > Primates > Tarsiidae > Cephalopachus > Cephalopachus bancanus. Next base: position 416,633 of record JAPVLO010000546.1, on the reverse strand, counting down.
TCCTTTCACGTCAGGTCCAGAGAGGGTGGTTCTAATAAGGGCACTGTCATGTGGGAGGAGGAGCAGGATTAGGAGACACACCTCTTCTGCTTGATGGTCCTGTGCTCTTGCCCTTCCTGAGACACACATACATAAGTCTGAACTCTGTGTGCGCGTCACTGCCTTTCCTAGCAGTGGCCTTCTTTCCTAGTATAATTTCTCTAGGTAGGATTGCTTTTTCTGGAAGCAGGAATGAATTTTTTGTCACAAATTTTGGAGACCACACACACACACACACACACACACTTTGTAGACCGTTGACTTCCTTTATGATAAAGCACCATTCAGTAAGACGATTAATATTTAAGCTGTGTGTCAAATAAAAAATAATTATGAAGATTCTGGGCTATCTCTTCTTCAGTAAAACTTAAGAATAAAATGTACTCTCAACATTCAGAATTCATTAAAACATATAAAACTGCCATGACAAGTGATTTTTTCTGTGAAGTTCATCAGTGTCTTTTAAAACTTGAAAAAGTTTGATGTATAGGACAAAATACTTTCATATAAATATGCACATCTTTTTTTTTTTTTTTTTTGAGTTGGAGTCTCACTCTGTCACCCAGACTGGAGTGCAGTGGCCGCTCCCGGCCACTGCAGCCTCGACCTGCTGGGCTCCGGCGATCCTTCCGCCTCAGCCTTCCAAGTAGCTGGAACTACAGGTGCGCCCTACCATGCCCGGCTAATTTCTGATTTACTGTAGAGATGAGGTCTTGCCAAGTTGTCCGGGCAGGTCTCGAACCCACAGGCTCAGGCAATCCACTCACCTCAGCCCCCCAAAGCCCTGGGATTACAGGCTGAGCCACCGAGCCCAGCTAATATGCACATCTTACTCACCCAGGTTTTCACCAAGCATTCACTTTATCCACTGTGCTGGAAGTAGTGCATACAGGTATCTCTTTATGAATACAGACACTTTTTGACCAGCTGGCTTATAACATGAAAAGGAACAGCCACCTCAGGATTAGCTGAACAGGTAAGGGAAGAAACCCTGTTAGTACACTTCCTTCCAGATCTTTCTGTACCTGCTCTTTTTCTAGGTTCTGCAGTCAAACAAACCTACATGGATCCCACAAAGATTTTGTCAACTATCCAGCAGTGGAACTTCAGGCAATCTCTCTGAGCCAGAGTCAAATTGTTGGTAAAATGATGATAACGTCTACCTTTGGAAGTTGTAAGAATAAGTAAGGTAATGCATTTAAAGTGTCTGGAATATAGAAAGCATTTATAAATGAGATTTTGCTCCAGTCCCGCCTTATAATAAATAAAATTGAAGCAACCAAAAAAACTGTGCATGTGTAAGAACGACCAGACATCATGTTCTTTTCATAAGGCCTAGTAACATTATCATCCAAATCCAATAAAGTCAGAAATTAGCAGAAAGCTGTAGTTTAAATGGGGTTTCAAATAGACACTCATGGGTGGGCAGCAAGCTAGCTGGAGATGTTTCTGTTTGACTCACACAAGTATTTAAGATTTTCAAAATTGGCAGCTGCCATTTAAAAATAGGGGGGTTTCACATGAATATCCAGATCCCCAACTTCTTTTAGAGAACGCCTGGCTTTGAAGTTATTGAATCCATAGCTCTGGATCTAATTCTACATGGAACAGAAATGGTACTTGCCTAGGAATTGTGAGACAGAGTTTCTAGCTCTGATACTAGTGGACAATTTGCTTTTTCTCTTTGGGTCTCTTTTTTCTTCTTTTTGCAAAATAAGAGCTATCACCATTCTAAAACTATAGTTCATACTTTAGGTAAACAAAGTAAATGAAGGTAAAAAAAATTCCTAATTTCTAGAAATCACACCATGCTCTATATAGTTGGCCAGGGAGTAGGCTTTCAAAATATTTCAGAATACAAAGTATCGGTTGCCCAAAAGATTACCTAAACTATAGGCATCAATGTAAAAGCCATAATTCAGAAAGAGGAAAACATTTAAAACAAAAAACTACTCTATGCTTAAACAGGAAGGTTTAAGCTTCCCATTAGATATTGAACATGCACACATGTGGCATATCCATCTACTCTAGAAAGTTCCCCATTTCCATATTCTCATCTTGTAGTTTTGAGGAGGTTGAGCATGCCACGCCTCATCCGTGGAGGCTTTCTGCTTGGCTGGCTTCAGACAAAGTTACCATTAACTCCCCAACCTGCAAGAAAATGATTTGACACAAAGGATTCCAAAATGTCCTCCTCTCCCCCTACAAGCCTGCAAACAAATGGTACAGGAATGAGGTCAGAAAGGAATCCCCCGCCTACCAGGCCCCTGAATTCATTTACCTACCTCAGAGCCCATTCAGAGAAAGGGGTGGGACAGGGAACAAGAGATGCTTGGAGGCCAAGTGGAGTTTGGGGGTCGAGCGCTACATTACAAGATTTGACAGGCCTTTGCCAGCCTTCAGCTTCTTTGTGTCTCTCACATAATAGAGAAACACAAACTGAGCAGCACACGATCTGTGGTTACACCCTTGGACAGAGCACACTCTTTGCAAATGCTAATAGTATTGTAGCATCCTGTCACCCGGTAACACAAAAAAGGATGTTGATTTTCACATGAACCAGAACAGGCCCATTGTACACAAGTTTGTGACCAACTTGTAGTATCTGCACATCAAAAGCCCAGCCAATCATGGAGTACACAGCTGGCGAAACGCACCAACGGGGGGCGCCCAATGGGGAGAGCATCCAGGTCCAAACGCCTCACTCCACCAAGAGAGTAACAAAACAGGGCTTTTGACATGAACAAAATCACATTCTCACAATCGTGATTCAGCTATGACCACAGCAATCAGTACAATTAGCAAGAATGTAAATGTCTCAGATGTTCAGAGAAATCTGAATGTATGAAAGTAGGAGTGGCTTTGAGCTTGTGCTGAGAGGCTCTGAAATGGCAGAGGCAGCAAATGGCCGGGATGTTCAATTAAACATTCATATTGGGGATGTTCTGATATGTGAAAAGATACACACACAAGAATTGGCAGGAAAATGTGTATTTCCATCCTAATAGTCTTGGGAAACCAAACATATCTCAAAGCAAGAAAACTAAAAAATTAATGTATATTAATGTGTATTTTCAGTATATAAGATTACTGAAAATAAATTTGGCTGAAATCGTAAAGGTTTCTGCTAATAGCTTCCCTCTCAAAAGTGTTAAATTATTAGAAACAAAAGGCAGTCCAAAGTAAGTAATTTGGGAAAATAAAATATTCAACCAAGATTTTTAAAACTGGAGTAAAAGTAATTATTTATCTTAATAGTTGGACTAACTCACAAAGATATAGAGAATCTGCATAGGAGTAAGATGGAAAAATTAACATAATCAACATGTTAAGGAGAAATGGTAAAGCACTCACACTTACTCCTAATATTTAAGGCCTGTGGTTAACATGATCATTAGAACCTCCTGAATCTCAGTGCCATCGTGTCTACTAGAACCTCATAGGCAATCTTCTGTCTCTGAAGATAATTCCATTCTTCAATGTAACAGCCCCATGTATTAGGGAAAACTGTCTATCCTAGGCCATTTCTGTTAGAAAATGAGTTAGTTCATTTTGCACTTTCTAGGTATATCATGTGTCCCAATGTGCTCCTAACATCATAGATATGTTCATTTTCCTTAATGTATTTTTGGAAGAAAGCATATTTTGGAAAATGCATAGGCTTGTCATCACACTTGTTTTCAAATTTTGAATTTGCTACTCATTTGAATGACCTTGCGCAAAATACTTAAAACTTTTCTAAGCCTATTTTCTCATCTGTAAGATGCCTGTGGTTTTCATCAAATATGTGTGTTTCCATCAAATAGATGTAGCACATGGCACTGTCTGTGAAAGTCAAGGGCAAAATATTTTTTTTAAATGTATTTTTTATTTTAATTTGTGGGGTACAGTTAAGGGTTAGGTATACAAATATGTATCGTTTAGGCACCCTTGTTGATAAGGGGTGTCTCCCCGTGCAAAATATTAAAGAGGTAGATAATTAACAGTCCAGGCAGTATTACTTTCTGATGATCTGGCCTAATCTCAGATAAAAGTTGGCAAAGCAAAAAGATGGAGTTAACCTACTCCCTGCCTATTCTCTCACAAACAGTGATAGTCTCAAGAGCTTTTGGCAAGTGTTAGATCATGTAAACCATGACTGTATTTTCTGACAATTCTGATACAATTCTAATTTCCATGTTTTGCTCTGTGGTTTAATAACTTCAAGAGTAAACAGTAGAATGGATGTTCTGCTCTGAATACTAAGGAGTGTAACTTGTATTCCTAACATGGCCTAAGACACAACTCTGTGGAAGGCTGCTGGCAGTATCACTGCATGGTGATTGGATTTTCAGTGGTGCCTCTGGCCTCACTTTTTCCAAAAATACTTTTTTGATTCTCCTCAAATACTTGGAGAGAAAGCAGTTTACATCTGGGTTAATGAATTTAAACAAAGGACAGTAGCAAGAAGAATTCTTTACCACAAGAATAAAGAAACAACTTTCCCTTAAAAATCACTTAAAGTAGTAGTTACCTACCTCCTTGTGATTGCCTTGACTCCAGATGGACCTTTACACTGGTGCTATAGAATGTGAATATAATTTACAAGAGGTCTTTCGGAGAGGGATCACGTACATACTTCCAATTTTCAAACTAGTCACTCAACTCTGTCATTTTAGGATACAGATTTGCACGAATGCCTTATGGTGCAGGCTTTTCCTTACCCTTAGTTTTATAAACCGTCTTCTTCAGATGAAAGATCACCCACATTTAAACTTTCCTGATACTGTCCGACTTTTTAACCTTTGACAATTTTTGTAGTACTTGTCATAATCCTGAAGTTTTCTACACTTATCAACTTAGTCTAATATGTGCAGAGCATATGATCATTTCACTTATCACAAATTTGCTATGTGATTATTTTAAAACACACTAATATAATTAAATAATACATTTGTATTATCTATAAACACATGGAAGCTACTTCAATTTGATAAAGATATTAATTCCTCAATTGTACATGCTAAAAGAAAACAAATTACTCTATTAACTCTTTAGTAAATTCTTCCAGCTTTTTTGATACATGAAGATACATGCAGATACAAACTTTTTTGAGACATGCACTTGAATTACACAAAGGAAAAAAAATACAAGTACTTTGTAATTAAAGTTTAACCTAGTTTAAAATACAAGCACTTTTTGGGCCTCACACTAGGATTGATTTGCTAGTATGGATAAGGAGAAAAAATGCTAATAGGACTGAAACATATACTTGCCTATACATCTTTTAAAGGAATTAAAAAAAAAGTCTCTTGACATTTATTGAACAGAAATATACCATCCTCCGACTCCTGTGTACTACTTATTGAAGCAATTGTGACTTTGAATCTATTCCCAGTTTTGACTTTAGCCAAGTGTAAGGGTCCTGGATGAGGCACACCTACACTCTACCCTAATTTACACATCCAACAGTCAACAAATATTTAGCAAGTATCATGAGCGACGTACTGGAAGGAATAAAAAAATGAGTAATGGGAGTTTATAATCAGGTGGTAGATGAAATTAAGTGACTAAATTCCGTCCAGTTCCAAGACTTAGTTATAACTTTTTAGTAAGCCTCATATACGACTGAACATGTTAGCATTATTAATTAAAGTGATGGTCTTGGCAGCAAAGTGCAATTAGAAAACATTTTTATATATTTTACCAAAGAAAATATCAAAATGTTTTGACAACTATTAAGATATGAAAAAAAGCACTGGTTAACTATGGAGTATAACAATGAAATGCAAAACGTGAAACTTGGTCATTCAGAGAAGAGTCACATTAAGAGCTTAATAGACCATGAATCTGGTTATACTATGGGGTCACATAATGACTCCTAGGCACACGTTTCTATATTTTCCCTCATTAAAACAGAGAAAATGTAAAAGATGCTATCCAATAATAGAATTATAATGTGATTTAAATATTTTTTAATTACTCATCTACACAAATGACCTTAGATTAAGCACAGGCAAAATATAAGTTGCAATAATATCTACATGTAAAGTGAAAGTTTTAAAAAAAAATACAAAGTTCGTTCAGAGTGCACAAGTGAAAATAAGTTTTAAATATTTAAAACATAACATAGAGCCATGATAATTCAAAAGGTAAGCATATTTTTAAGCACATTTCCAGACTGCTAAAGTACCTGACCCTACAATGTATACCAGCTTAGAGAATTGAGATAAAAACCATTACTTTGATCCCATTTATCAGAAAGCAAAAGTACCATATTTTTCTTCAGGTAAATATACCTAAAATAAATAAATATAAAATCACTAACTAAAGAATTTATCTTCCAAGCCTATACTCTCTTATAATGTGTAAAATTCCTAGATTGTGAGGTTAGGAGACATTACTCGGCAATGTGACCTACATTGTTTTTACACTATTCATTTGCATTTGGAGGTGAAAAAATTTGTAGGAAGGAGTCTGTTGTGGAAAAAGAAAACGTGAAAAATAGGGATAATACCCAGAAGAGACAATATAATTAAACTACTAGGAGGGCTGACAGCTCTGCTGTAACTACAGCACAGTCAGTTCAACTGTGAAGCAGGAAGAACCAAGAACCACTTACTTCCTATGGTGCGTTGCTTACATATAGTGATTGTTAACTGGTATCCTGACCAAATTAATTTTGAAGAGTAATCTATTTACAATTATCCAGTCTTCCACACAGACCTTTGTCCACCTCCATTCTTTGTAAATTCGGACATAAAAACAAACGATTCCTTGTTTAGTTAGAATTTAACATCTATATATCGAATATCTGAAATAGATTTTGTTGTTGTTTAAATTTGAATGATTCCTAACTTTTCTGAACTACAGACACAACACACAGGGTTTACTGTTGAGACTGAGTTTTATTTTTCTTTCAATAACATCTGCATTTAATAAATACCTAGCTTTCAAGAAAAAAAAAAGGGCAGGTTTAGCATGAGGTCAGCTTTAAAAAAAATCCATGAAAGAAGCCATATTACTGAGGAGGATGGGAAGAATATCAGAATTTTTATACGGAACTTTTAATAATGTCAATATAAGTTACAATCCTGATCTTCTAACAGAAATAAAGATTTCCCTCTCCCTATTTTTAAAAGTTATACAAAGGGATGTGATAATAGTACTGACTAATATCAGCCTTTTCCCTGGGAGAAATCTGGGAGAAATCCAGTTGAAGGTATTTTTTTCATACCCATAGTTCACAGAAATAAATATGGTCCTGTTTTTTTTTTCTTTAGACATCGATGTATAGTTATAATGGCAATGTTTTACAACTGCAAAAATATTCCGTTAACATGCCTGATAACTGCTTCAGTGAGGGGGTTTCCCTACCTGCCAGCACTGGTTGGAGGCTTTTAACCAGGAGGTCATCTCCTAGCATTATAGAGCTCTCCTCCCTTTCTGTTCACCATTGTCTCTATTAGACCTAAGGGAAATACAAAAGGTCCTTGACTACTTTTCTACCAAATAACAATGTATACTGATAAGAGATGCTTAAAACTGGAGGAGCTACTGTTCTTAACAAACAATACAAAACAGACATTTACTGAATTCCCAGTTTCTGAAATTTTATGTATATCTTTCAACTTTGCATATTAAATATCAGATCCTGAGGGATCACAATGAAGAATGTACTGATGTTTAAAAAAAGGGGGGGGGGAGAGAAAGTAGCAAGGGAACTGTTACCAAAAAACAATTCCAAGAAAATGATAAGATTAAGTAAACTGTAAAATAAAAACTGTCATACAATGGGCATTTTATTAACAAAATAGAGGCTTAATTAAATGGTAGCAAATGAGATAGACGTTTTAAGTTAAAAAATGGCATAACCCTTTGCTTTAATTTCCTTTAACCAATAAAAAAGTTTATATATAACACATGAAAATACTGTCAGGGTATTACTGTAATTAAAATGCAATGAATTAAACTTTAATTTTTTCTTTATCCGGCTGAGAGAGGGATGGTCAGCACTGCCCTAATTGCCTAAATAATTTCTATTTAAAATAGTCTTATGAAAGAAACACTTTTCCTGATGCCTAGTTGAAATGTTTGACAATATTCTAAGTGAAATTAGTCAACTGATTATCCTTCATCTTCCTCATCCTGTGTCATAATCCAATGGCTCTGTCAACAGGAAAAAAACACTGTTAACAAAAAGCCAAACTTAAGTATACAACATCTAAAATGAATCAATTTCAAACAGATACAGTGAGTACACAAATAGCAACTGAATCAAATAGGTAAGCTGCTACTGACTTGGTTTCCAAGGCATATTGCTAAGCTGTCAATGAAGGGTTGAAATTTCTTTCTCTGAATGTATACTGAATTGTTATAATCCAAACTAACCTATTTTAGGGGTTCTTCTGTTAACCATGTTTCTGTCTTGTGGTAAACATAAACTGAATCATCACAATCAAATAGTTCCTGGATATAGAACATTACAGATGCAGATGATGACTTAGTGGGTTGCTGTCATTTTATATACAATTGACTTTTAAAAAATTGCTCTAGTTTTATTTCAAAACACCTAGCATTATATTTCTGGAAAAGAAATTCACATTGAGTACCATCAGTTAATGAGTTAAACTAGTGCCACCACAAATGAGACAACAGGTAAAGAGTAAGTTTCTTATATTCGAGGACTGAACCTAATGGTCATACCAATATATTATCCCAATCTGTCACTTCACTACAACAAAATAGGGTGTTAATGCCATTACCACTGTTCTTCCATTTAAAAGGCAGCTGATGGTTAAAGTGCCTGTAACACACATCAATAATTTTTATCCCATTATTTTATTATAAGTTTAGAGAGGTGGAATAGCAGAAGAAAAAGAGGCAGGACAAAAGATTTTACAGTTTTCTTTCTTCGGATGTATGCAGAGGTGATTATGAGTAGGATTCTGTAAAAACAAATCCATTTGATAAATTTAGATCTGGGGAAACAAACGCAAAATTTCTAAACAAACTTTGTTATTGTATGATCAAAAAATATTGAAGTTTAACTGTTTAGGCTTGCTTAAGGCCACAATTCAATAAAATTATTTAGAATATCACCTACCACAAACAATATTAGCATAATTTTATCAAACATGAATAAAATACACTAGAATTCATTTTCATAGAAAAAGTTAAAATACATATTAAAATTAATTGGTATAGAAGAATCTGTGTATGGCTGTGTAGGGTGTAAACATCTTCAGTAAATATTAGAATTAGAATTATATACATTAAAATTATAATTGAGAAACTATTCCTTACGATGCTTGGTATTTTTAATAAAATGGGCAGAATGAAGCAAGACTACTATTTTGCCAGATTTATTCTTTTAAACAAATCTGCAGGGTACAAAGTAGATAATCTGTTCGCTTCATAAATATTTTATAACAGTTCACAGAGTCATAAATCACAAGGGTTGTTTCTAAGGACCTTAGAGACACTAGACAGATAGGAAACAAACAAAATCAAGATGGTCTGCCTATGCTCAAGGCCTCTCTGTGCACAAATATCACCACAATCTGGCTCTTATCACTGCACTGGTCTGCTCTTGGGACAGACTCCCTGGCAGGAAAATGGCATGTCCTTTGCAGCAATGGCAACTCTAGATGTCACAACGATCAGCTTATGGCAGAAATGTTAACTACTATGCAAAACACTGGTTGGCTTTGGGCTTTCTCTTTTCATTAAAAAACTAGAAATATAGTTTATATCTGTAATGGGATTTCTGTAGCTATCATGGAATTTTTCCCCCACAAAGGTTGCCATGTATAAGTAAAACTATCATGTAAATTCTGGTGCTAAAGAAGAGAACTCAAAATTAAGATGGTACTTAAAATGTGTCTCTCTAAGAGTAACTATTCAAAGTAACTATCATGACTAGGGATAGATTATGATTTTAAAATAAAATTTTCATATACCAAAGATGCAGAAAACATTTATGAACACAGACATTTGTAAAAACACCAACATTATTCTTGGTTAATGTTAAAGATGATTACGTATCTATGGGTACCTCTATAAGTCTGTCTGAACTTATAAAAGAAATAAATGAGACAAAAAAAGTAGTTTTACTCTGAAGTTTTCTAACTCTTTCTTTGCTCCATTGCTGGTGTACTGCTCTGTGTGAGGAACCATCTGAGCAGAGCCTCTCTTTCTAGCTTGCTTTCTCAAATACTTTTCCCCTACATTAGAGGAGAGGAGGTAGTTTAGTTTAATGGCCTTTTCTGAAATGAACTGAGTGCAGCTAGGGAGGGAAACTTTCACATTTCTACTCCTGACCCTGCTGCAGACAGATAAGGCTCACAGATAAAAGTGATGAAATATCCCAAGTGATAACTACTTAACTATGGTATTTTTCTTTTCTCAACTTCCTTAATGAAAACAAATGACTTACTCATTATAATTCTTCAGCAACAATTAATTGATTATGCTACTAAGGGAAGTCCTTAAATATACAGTATTTTATCAGGAACATGCTTATAAAGCCAGAGCACAGAATTAGACAAGAAAATAAATACATTTAGAAGAATACTGAATTCTAAGTCTATATAAATTAAACAAGAAAAAGGCTTACCTAAATGTTTTTAAATACAAGAGAATAAGATTAAGAACAATATTAAAATTTTTAGTCAAATCAAATAAATAAAAATCTTTGCAAGTTTAATATTTAACACGCATGTAACAAGGAGGAATAAAATTAGGACAACTACGGTCCAATTATTTACATTAAAAAAAATCACCTGCATATTATAAAATATCTTAGTTTTCTGTTCACCTTTGTTTTGTTCAAAATGAGTTCTAGAGGATATTTTCAGTTCAGCCAGAAGGTAATCAAATTGTTCAAATAACATTATACAAGTGAAATTTAGAAGCTGCTTTCAGAGATTCATGCCACTGAAATTATTACATCATAAGGAGCAAGCATGCTTTAGGCAGAGCAGAATGATAAACTGTTAAGGAAGTTTAAGGCTGGGCATAGTGGCTCATGCCTGTAATCCCAGCACTTCAGGAGGCCAAGGCAGGAGGACTGTTTGAGCCCAGGAGTTCAAGATCAGCCTAGACAACATAGCAAGACCTCATCTCTACCAAAAAAAAAAAAAATAGTAGAGTGTGGTGGCCTACACCTATAATCCCAGTTACTTGGTAGTAGCTGAGGAATAGCTGAGGCAGAAGGACTGCCTAAGCCCAGAAAGTAGAGGCTGAGGTGAGTTGTGATGGAGCCACTGTACTCCAGCCTGGTGACAGAGTGAAATCCTGACTCAAAATAAAATAAAATAAAATAAAGTTTAGAATAAAAATTTAAGGCTGGGTTCACATAATCTTTACTCACTTAAAATAATTTACTTCTCCTGATGAAGAGCTTCAATGAAAGCATCAAGTTTTTCTTGAATTTCTCTGACTTTTTCTGTGGAGATAAAATGATAGTGAAGTAGTTAAAGAAAAACAAATTTATTTTTCAAAAATATCACAAATCAGAGGAGATAATTATTCACTAAATGGTGTGGTATACTTCTTTATCTACTTGGGGAAAGGCGAAAAAACCCAGAATCTCACCATACTATCTTAAATTCAAATAGAGTCTAGATGGATTATAGTAGTATCTCTTGGCTATTTTTGGAAGGGGAAGGAGAGACCTGTGACACCTTTGAGAATCTAATAAAAGTTGTGGATTCTTAACACAGAAAATTGCCTGTATAGGTACATGGACAATTAGGTATAGAACTTTAAGGAATTCTCAAATTCTCTAAAGTCCAACCAAGGGCCCACAGTTAGCAATGTTTGAAACAGAAGAAAATATAAAACAGTGAAACCATTTTTAAAAATTAAAATTAAATGTAGTTTGTTATTTAACTGGCTTTAGACTGGAAGATGACTTATTAAGAATAAAGTATTAGGGAGAGTTACAAAGAAAAAGCTCAATCAATATGGCCACATTGAAATGGATACTTTTACTTACATAACAAAATGTCATGAAATTACAAAGAAAATGTGAAAAATATCTACAACAAACATGAGAAGGGCAATAATACTCTAGCTCTTTGAAAGTGGATGTCTCCTCTGAGGGGACATTGTAAATTTAGCAAACCAATTGGATGTCCCCTCTCAGGGGACATAAGGAGATTGATGGTGATTATATAGGAAAAATTTACACAAGTACAAATTTTCAAAAAATGCATGTTTCTTTGAAGTTTTCTATTCAAATTTCATGAAAAATCAAATAAAGAGATGGAATATATGCTAAGATATATGTAAAAAAAATCAGCTGGCATTACATAGAAAGAGAATGTGATGTACTTCCCAGTGGTGCACAGACTGGACAATAAATTACATTATTAATGTGGGAGGAAGAAAATGAGACTGCATTGTTTACTTGAATATAAAAACATCAGGTGGAAGAGGTCAAACAAATTACCATTGCACAACATTATCAATGAATCTGCATTGCATGTCAGTGACTGTTTCATGCTACTACATTAGAAAAATATAAGATATTGATCTTTTTGTCATAAGTAAGTCCCTCAATGTCCATAATTCTATTAGAAGTCAAATATTATTACAATAAAATAATTGGTTCCAATCCTAGATTGTTTAATATGAAGTGATTCATTTTTTACTATCCTGTAAAAAAGTGTGGCCAAGTTGCTGGTGGGTGATTCGCAAGGTGTCTCTGAATGCAAAGGGCTAAAAACACATTAAACAAAGTACTTTGCTATGTGTGACTAAGGAAATAAAAGCTTAAAAAACACCAGAGTCACTAAAGGTAGGTTTACATCATCTGATTTTAAGTTTTCATGTTTCTAGGCTTCCAAATAAAAATTCATAATTTCTCTCTGCCACAAATGTGAGCTATTCACAGTACATGCCAATCTCCTATTAGAAGAGGAAGCCATGATCCTACTACTTTATTGCCAACTTGACCATGCATCCCCTATTTTAATATAGAGTACGGTTAGCATGATAAACATTTTGTCCTTTTAACACAATTTAACATATTAGTGGGAATTCAAGTGGGTTGGCTGCTTCAGAGTTAATGATCTAGAGGCATAACTCTAAGCATTCTACTCTCTATGAATAAGAAAATCATGTAAGTGCATTTAACACTCACCATTTATATCTTTTACATTTAAAAGTAAATAATTGGCAACTGAAGACAGAAACATACCTTTTTACCAGTGAGGAAACACTAGTGATGAGTACCCCATTAAAGGAAAAACTGTCCTTTTATTAACTCTTATTAGTATTGTAGGAACTCAACAAAGCCTATCATGATTAAAATCTTTATAAAGAACATAATGTTTTCATATTCTTTTTCCAGTAATTTCTAGTTCTTTTTATTTAGAGACAAGGTCTCACTATGTTGCCCAGATCGATCCCAAACTCTTGGGCTCAAGCCATCCTCCCATCTCGACCGTCCAAGTAGCTGGGACTACAGGTGAGTGCCACTATAGCTCACTGAAACACTTAATTGTTGGCATTAGATTGAGACTAATATAAAATCTATGGGGAAAAAGTCCAACTGTTTTGATCAAACTATTTATTGAGAAAATATGATAATAGTTGTCACAAAGGCAGCATTAAGTCTGTATATTAAGATTTAGCTAGAGAAACGTGAAAAAATAATCCCAACCTATCTTTTAAAAGTTTAGTCTCTATTTTTTGGCGGGTTGACTTCCACTTTTTAAACAGCGGTCAAACCACTAAACATACTTGCTTCCCCAAAATAAGGTCACATTCTTAGTTTTAAAATTAATTCGAGTTACTTAGAAACAGCTTAACCTATTTTTTTCAGTGAATATAAGAGAGTTTCATGGAATTTTTTAACAGAGGGGAGGGCAGGAGAAAAAGTTTTATAAATTGCTTCATAGAACTTTGGTGATGGAAGGGGTTTTTGAGAAATCGTCTAACTTACATAACACAACACATGGAAATCTTAAACAGGTGTTTAGCACCTCAGCACCTCCTCTAAACATTCCATAAGACCTGTTTCTTCTTAGGAATGCTGCACTATATGAGGAGAGAAAATCCAATTCGACTTGCTACACGTTTTGAGTACAACAGGTCAGCTGTACACCACACCTAACCACCCTTTTGCTCTACCAATGACCTCCATTCTCAGCTGGATGGACTGTCTGTGGGCAAGAAGTACAATAGCTTCATTCACAGAAGACTGTTCAGAGAAAGATCTATTTGGATTAAAAGATACCAAGAACCACTCCAGTGCAAGTGATTAACTACGTAAGGTCTAAATGAAAAGTTAATTCTTCCAAAATTAAAATTTTTCTTTTGAAACAAAAGTAAAATAGCTATTTAATTTACTTCAAAATAAAAACCAGAAAATACAAAATTGCCAAATTTTCCTTAAAAACCTATTTTACACACACACACACACACACACACGGAGAAAGAGAGAAAGACACAGACTCACTCTATTGCCCAGGCTGGAGTACAGTGGCATACCATGCCACTGCAGACTCAACCTGCAGGGCTCAAGCAATTCTTCTGCCTCAGCTCTCCAAGTAGTTGGAACTACAGGCCCATGCCATCATGACTGGCAAATTTTTTTATTTATTGTAGAGATAAGGTCTCACTATGTTACCCAAGCTGGTCTTGAACCCCTGGGCTTGGGCAATTCTCTTGTCTCTACTTCCCAAAGTGTTGGGATTATAGGCGTGAGCCACCACACCCAGTTACAAAATATTTTGCAAATAGAAACCAGGGCACAGTACTATACTACCATGCCTTGAAACTTCACCAGTGACAAAGGGCATTTAAATAAGTTTCTAGGAAGTGATGAGGCAGAGGTGTGAAGGGCACAGAGAATGGAGGTAAGTGTTAAAAAAAGAAGAGCAATTAGGATGAATGTATCTCTTAAACACTAACTAAAAAACACTCACTTCTTTGTTCTTTCACTTATGCAATGCACTTGATGAAGTGCCAGGGGACACAGATTATTTCCAACCTTCGAGGTGCATTCTTTGTTTAGTCTTTCACTCTAAGTCTATTAAGTGTCTACTATGTGATTCACATTTGGCATTTCATCTGGTCCTCAGATCCCCGCAGGTATCACTGCTAAAGATGAGGACACTAGAGTCTGGAGAGTCAGCCTTGTTCATGCTCCTCTGATTCAGAAGCATATGCCAGATCTGCTACCATATACTAACTCATATGGTACCCAAGCAAATGCTATCATTTTAAGGTGACTCGTTTTAAGTATTACCTTTGATGTAAAAATCAGGAAGGGAAACAGTTACCAACACCTCCTAAGTAGTCCTGTGCCTAAGGATGACCAAAAATTGTATAATATACTATCATATTCTGATGAATACTATGCCCTCTTAAGGAGACTAAATCTAAACACATTTGGAGAAACCTTCAGAGAATAATACAAGAATACAAAATGAGGGGGGAAAAAAGTTCAGTATCTTTGGTGTCTAGCACAATGCATATGCTCAATAAACGGTAAATGAATGAAGTTCTCCAAAATATGGAACAGAAAACAAGTACTGTGGATTATCAAGAAGAAAAAATAACTTGTCAGGCTTCATGAATATCATACCAGTGACTAAAGAGTAGAAGACAGGATCACAGGCTAGCACCAGCCTGGGGACAGGAGAAAGGGTACACATAGACAATGAGGGTCAAGTAAAGCTGGTGGATCACATGGGAGCCAGATAAGCAACACAGAACAAGAATACTCAGGTCTCAAAACACAATACCAGCAGGGAAGAACCCTTAACTTAAGCATTACATCTTAATATCAAGGCTGAAATATGCTGATTATGCATATATATTCATTTGCAGCTTTGGAAACTACACTCTGATTTCATGCTTTGCAAGAAAGCTATATTACAAATAATAAGCAGTATTATTTCTCATATTTAAATTCCTTCATTTTAAATTTTGATATAAGTTTCCAAGACTCTCTGTAAACTAAATATGCCACCCGGCTGCATAGAAAACCAAGGTTGAATGTTAATGACTAAAACTTTCTACTTTCTGATCCTTCCAAATTAATGTCCTGGTATTAGTACTTTCAAATTTTAAAATGTCATTGTAAATATTTCACCACTAAAAATGGCTTTCTCCTAGAAATATGTGTACAGATCTGCATGACTTATTATAAAGCAAACATTTCTATTAAACATTTGTACTAAATATTCATAAATAGAAAATTCTTTAAAAAATTGTGATTTACCTGAAAAATTAAACCAAATCAGGAAAGGATTAACAAACTGCTATTTCTGTTATACAAAAACAGCTCATTCTACATGTAGTGAATACTGAGACTACTTTCCATTTATCCAATGTTTACTTAAAAGATGAGCTTTTTCAAACATCAATTCATTGTGCTTCTTGATTGAGTCATGAATATTCCCATAATCCCCAACTCATAAACCATGTCAGAGAATGAAGTTCCTTCTCTTTTTTTCTTTTCTTCAGATGACTCGACACCCATTCATGTTTTGGGTCTCTTTATCTCTACATGAAATGATACTGCTACTCTCACTTTCTTTTGGGGTCTTCTGATACTTGTTCTAAAAGTCTCAAATATAGACTAATCTGTAATTAGGTTTTGAATACACTGTGAATGCCAAAAGGCCAAACCCGGGAGAAGGTTCACTTCAGTGGTTAATAACAGTTTAGAACAGGAACAAAGAACCGCACACAAAACACTAGCACATGCACTGGAATAAACCCTTTATAACTTTTGATGTTTCTAAAGAAAACAAGCTGCAAACTTACTAACAAGTGTACTTTAAGCAAACCACACATCCAAAGATTCAAATGTACCTTAATAGAAATGTTTCATAACATGCTGAATAAACACTTGGTGCCAAGCTTTAAGACACCTTAAAAGGAGATTCCACTGTAAAAGTTATTCACTATAGTGTTGAAAATTAAAGAAACACTTCTTATATATGTTGTTCCTCAAAAAGTTTGCTTTTCATTAGGCAATTATACTACATAAATGTCCTTAAGAAGCTCAGTATGTAAATAGGGTGGGGGGAAATAAGGAAAGAAAAAGAGGTGAATGGGACGATTCAACCTTCTCAAAACTACAGTCTTAGTTTAGCACAAGAAAAAACAAGTGTACCTTTTACAACTGGTGAAAGGATAAACCAAAAAGATATAGACAAAGGCATATAATTACAGCTAGCACTTACCTTCTGAATTTTAGCCCTGTGGATTTTTTTTCTAGAAATAGGCATGCTTATTTTTAAACAGATTCATTAATGAAGACAAACAATAATTCTGCTTGTTACAGAAGAGGCATCAGTTCACATGTCCTTGAAAGCTGTTAAAGATTGGTATAGTAATAGCTCCCAGACTTCTGTGAAGGCTGGGTTATTTCCATTATTTCAAAAATTACAATGAAATCTTTCTTTGGGTTAGAATTATATCCCCTCTCCTAACTAACAAATACTTAGGCTGATTAGGAGCTGCAGTTGGTAGTTATGTTTCTAATGAAAAGAATGTAAGTATATTGTTGTAGACACAATCTTCTATGGCATGGATTGGCAGGAGTATACAACAACAAAAGAAGAGTTCGATTTTAAAAAATGTTTGGGAATCCCTCACCTGACATTTCTAATCATCAATGGGGACAGTTATAAGATTTTTATAAAGTAGAGACCATAATATAATGTATACCATATAAAGTAAATGACTATTTTGCCATTAACCTTATAACCATGGACAAGTGACAGTACCATTTTTTTAATCTATAAAATGAAGGAATCTGTTCAGAAGAACTCAAAGCCCATATTATTTTAAAACAGAGGATTCAAATGTACTGTTCTAACTGGTTATACATGTATGCTTATAATCGTATCTTTTAAAACTTGTCTTTTTGCTTATTCTTTAGTATCCTTTTATTTGATGTTAACATAGTAAAAAATGTAATCACAAATGACAATATTGTTGTCATGGGTCTACTTAATTCATCTGGAAAGATCATTTTTATATTTCCTGTGGGGTCCCCCCCACCACCCGGAGAATCAACATGGGGAAAGCAAGGACTGCTTGTATAAATTCTCTACTTACAAAAAAAGTCTCATTTAAAAATTACTCAGCCTAGGCACAGTGACTCATGCTTGTAATCCTAGCACTTTGGGAGGTTGAGGTGGGAGTACTGCTTAAGGCCAGGAGTTCAAGACAAGCCTGGGCAACATATTAAGACTATGAATCTAGCAAAAAAAAATTACTCAACCAAGCACAGCACTTGACATGTAACAGATGCCATGAATATTCATTCATTCCTCATTGAGTGATCTCACATACCAATACTTAATCACTAAAGATGCTATCAACATTGAAGCAAGAAACTCCACCAGCAAAAAGATTACAACTTGTTGAAGGTTCAAATGATTAACATTTTTTAGCAATAAAATATTTTAAATTAAGGTATAGACATTGTCTTTTTAGACATAATGCTATTGCACATTTAATCGACTACAATATAGTGTAAATTTTGTTTTATAGTGTAACTTGTATTTGCACCGGGAAACCAAAAATTTTGTGTGACTTATATTATTGCATTATTTGCTTTATTGTGGTGATCTAGCACCAAACCTGCAACATCCCTGACTCATGCTGTACTTTGCTAGAGCTAAGCTGCAAATTTAGCCCTGAACTTCCTAGTGGCCCATGCAAAATAGAAAGCAAAGTTAATTACATGATTTATTGTAGCCATCAGACAGCAGCACAGCAGTTGCTTAGGAGAAGCATAGGTATTCTTTGTACACACTCTTTAGAGAAATTTATCTCCTCAATCCTCTTAAAGTGGTCACTAAGTGAGATGATACAATGAATCAAATGGCTTTATATAGTCATGACTTTCATGGGACCTTTATTGTAATATTCCTCAGGTAGACTGATAACATATGCAATTTGAGGGGAAAGCAAAATGGTGTTGTCCAGATACATAGCAATTTGGTCTGGCTTATCTAAAGATAAAATATATAGTATCTAGAGAAAGTGATGAATTATACATTCTCCATCCAATCTCCCGTAAGCATGGCCTTGCTCTGGATTAGGCTTTGGCTTAAGGGAATGCTGTGATTTATCTGATCTATCCAGACCACTAGAACATTCTCCATATTAGCAATAAGGCTGTTTTGCTTTCTTATCATCTGTGTGTTCACTGGAGCAGCACTTTTAATTTTCTTCCAGAATTTTTCCTTTGCATTCACAACTTATACGATTTGTGCAAGAGGCCTAGCTTTTGGTCTATCTTGGCTTTTGACATGCCTTCTTCATTAAACAATCATTTCTAGCTTTGACTTTAAAGTAGAAACATGTAACTCTTCCTTTCACTTGAATACCTACAGGCTATTGTAGGGTTATCAACTGGCCTGATTTCAATATTGTTGTATCTTAGGAACAGGAAGTCGGGAGGCCCCAAACAGGAGGAGGAGGACAATGGACGGCAGGCTAACGCAGCAGTCAGAACACACACACCATTTATTGATTTACCATTTATTCACCATCTTAAATGGGAATGGTTAGTGGTGCCCAAAACAATTATAACAGTAACATCAAAGATCATTGATCACAAATCACTATAACACATAAAATGATGAAAAGTTTGAAATATTGAGAGAATTACCAAAATGTGACACAAAGACACAAAGTAAGCACATGCTATTAGAAAAACGGTCATCAATAAACTTGCTCAACACTGAGTCGCCACAAATCTTCAATTTGTAAAAATGCAAAAATTGTGAAGTGCAATAAAACCAAGTGTAATAAAACATGGTGTGTATACAGAACCCCTGAACAAGTATTCTGAGGGGATACCAATGTTATGCTAAGTTTTACTTTATTTCACTTGCCTGGGTTTTCTCTTTCCTTCCACCCAAATTTTTTACCTTTTTTTTTTTTTTACATGAGATGCATATTTGCAAGCTGCCTCAAACACTTTTTGGGATAAGCTAGTTTGTACATCATTAGTCACCCAATTCATACGGTACCATAATATTCTAAGAATGGTCTTTTAATACTGGCAGTGCTTTTTAAACCAGGAATTTAAGAACATTCTGCAGGGTGGTGGTAGGAACAATATTTGTCACATATAACCTTGTAGGAATAATTTGGACATGAAAGTAAACATAAACTATTTTTATTTCTGCTCAATTCATAGAAACTCAACTATATAAATATCTAAACTTATTTGTATCCAGCAACAAAGCAAAAACATAAATGTTTATGGAATTCATGAACAGCCTTTTAAATATAAAAGTTAGATAGATTCTGCTATTAAGATTAGTCCACTAATAAGAATATAATTGTTTACTCTGAATTATTTTATTCTACATCCAATACATAAAATTTTCCACATTAATTATATCAATTCAAATTATGACAAAAAATCTAAGTCATTTTATATGCTAAGTCATGAATGATATATTGCTTTGTTTTATCCAAAATAGGGTTAAAATATACTATTTCTAAATAAATACATTCCTTTTGCTCTCATAGAAAAACCTAAATATCAACACTTTAAACAAATATGATTTAGGTAATTCGTTGGAAGACTAAATAACATCAGTAAAATATTCTGTCCTAGTTTATTAAAAATACTTTAAAATATCTATTTTTCCCCCTCTTATTCTTAAAAGTATATTTTACTGCGAATTTTGTTAGAAAAAAGGTCGAAATGTTTTAAGAAAAGAAAAACCACCCAGGCAGCCCTTAAAGAGATAGGCATCATTTATCACCTGCAAAGACAGATTTATAAGGAGAGGGCCCCTTCTGTTCCTTTAAGACTGCAAAACAGATGGGAAGTGAATGGACAGTCAATGGGACAAGAAAACACATGGGAGGTGCTGCTGTATGCATGTTCCCAGCATAAGAAAGAGGTCAAGATTGTAACTGCATGACTGGGTCCTGGAAAGGGTCTTTCTTCAAGCTGTTACAAAGACAAACGCTGTTCCTCATCCTGCTGTCAAACTGTTATAAATATTGGTTTGTCAAAAGACCTTCAGTGCTGAAGTTTAAAAAGGAGGCATAACAGATGAATGAATCATGAGAATGATTCTTAAACAGTCAGCTCATCTATGTAAATTTAAAAGTAAAATAAAATAATGTAAAATTGAATAATGTAATTCTGATATATAAACCAAACTAAAATTTTATTTAGAAAATATAACTTTAAAAATTGCAGGCTTTCATAAAGTTATAAATTAAGTGAGATTAAAGCAAAAATAAAAGTTATGTCTCAAATAAGATGTCACATTAGGACAAATTATTTATGAAGCTTATCACAAGGAGAACAGGTATTCATGTTTTGATGGCTGAGTTCATAAGTTCTCAGTTTATTACTGAGTTTATTTTACAGGGTTGTTTATTACAACTTAAAACATAAGTTGCTTATCACAACTGAGTCAGAAAAAGGCTCAGAAAAGTAAAAATAACTTCAGAATTAATTTCACGTATTCATTACATTGGAAAATCACTTTTGAGATTTAAGTCACAACTTATTTTTCTCTGTAGAAATGAAAAATCACAAAATTCATTAGGCACTGAGAATACACAGATTTATAAATGTGAGTTATCTTTTTTTGAAGAATGAAACCATTGTGTACATCTTTAGCAGACAAACTCATTGTTCTAGATTTTTAACATATTACAAATAATATAAAAAAGAGGTCAAATTATATGAACTTGGTTATCTATGGGTTGTATAGGTCCCCAAACATAAACCCAAAGACGAAAGATGAACAGAATACCAAAACAATTCTAAAAAGATACTATCTCTAACATGAATCATTAGCCTCAGCTTTGCCATAGATATTTATGTAACTGGCTAAATCATTTACCTTAATGAACATCCATTTCCCTCTCTTAACAATGGGGATATTGCCTTACAAGTCGCATATGACCTTATAAGACACATATGGACAAACATAAGTTGTAAACTGTAAAAAGAGTACTATACAAATATAAGCGACAGATGTGAAGGTTTCAGCCAGGTTATGGGCTTCAAAGTACCAAATGATGCAGTTACCTGAGACTGTTTTCTACTCCTGAATGCTTATCTGGATCACTGCTTTCTCTTGAGTTTCAGTAATCTTAGAAAAAACAATTTCAGTAGAAGAATAAAAGATTACAAAGTTAAGAAGTAAGTGGATGGTTAAAAGTGGCAGCAGGCAAACATTCAAGGAGTTTTCTTGTTCAAAAGCAAATAAAGATCAAAAGTAGCTAGACAGTATGAATGATCCATCCATTAGTTTTAAGATGAGAATGTCTTGGTCATCTTTGAAGAAAGGAGGAAAAGGAGAGACATAATGAAGACACAAGCACACACAGGAAGGTCAGGTCCTGAATACAGGTGTGGATTAACTTCCAAAAGAGGGTGATTTTCAGTACACACTATGCTACACCATGGCTTCCAGAACACTCGAACTCTGTAAAGTAACTGGTACCACAGGTTTTATTTTTTCTAATAGCTGCTTATTCCTCTTAATGAATATTTGTGAAATAAGTTTATATGAAGAAATGAGAAACATAGCCCACTCTGATAGAAAAGTGGAAGTAGAGGCAATTACAATGGAAGATGCAGTGGTATAAGAGGAAGTCAATCTAAGAGTTCTTCATGAAAAATGTGTTCCAGAAATTACAACCTTAGGACTACCCTCAACATTTTGCTCAACTACAACTAATCTACAACTCAACTACAGTGCTAATCTCTGGGTGGTGGCAGTTATTTTTCAAATTTTGTCATCTATATTTTTAAATTTTCCACAATGCATACGTACTAGTTCTGTGAAAACAGAATTTTTTTTTTAAACAGAAAATTCTGGCAGTAGACATATGACTCAGACTATGAAATGGTGCAAAAAAAAAAAAAAAAAAAAAGGAGAGAGTAAAGATAAAAAGACTTTAATTCTTGGCCCCAAAAAGAGATATAACTGGAATTAATACAAATAGTAAACTCTTCTACAACTTAGGATATTAATACTAGTGAATAGATGAAAGAGCCATTTGAAGAGAAACTAAATGGAAATTCTGTACATAGGAGATAATAAAAAAGTCTAAGCCGGGCTCGGTGGCTCAGCCTGTAATCCCGTGCCTTTGGGAGGCTGAGGTGAGTGGATTGCCTGAGCCCGTGGGTTCGAGACCCGCCTGGGCAACTTGGTGACACCTCATCTCTACAATAAATCAAAAATTAGCCGGACATGGTAGCGTGTGCCTGTAGTTCCATCTACTTGGAAGGCTGAGGCGGAAGGATCCCTGGAGCCCAGCAGGCGAGGCTGCGGTGGCTGGGAGCAGCTACTGCACTCCAGTCTGGGCGACAGAGTGAGACTCCAACTCAAAAAAAAAAGAAGTCTATTACCTCAAATAGGTTGCACAAATTTGAAAACTTCACTAGTTCAAGAAAGATTTTGATTCATTTTCAGATGAATGATTGGTAATTACAGGAAATTAGATGAATTCATTGTGAATTCCAACCTCTGAGGATGATACCATGATGAGCAATTACCACGTGGTACCATGAAATGTCTCTTGGTATTGTACCCACGAAGAGGTTATTTGGGAAAATATCTGTCATTTTTAAGACTGAGTATATTATGTATTAGCTTCATCATTTCCATGAATAGGATAATTAAGATTACAGCATATCTAAGGTAATACTGAATTGTGCTCATTGGGGAAAAACAGTTTAGAAATATACAAAACAGTAAAAAATTAAAATTCCTTTTGTCCTTAACCCACTTCTCCAACTACTCCAAGAACCATACTTCACAGAGGCTACCAGTTTAGCATGCATTAACCCACCGATTCTTTGAGATTTCTTTTTCTCTTTTAAAACAATTATTCATATCTTGTTTAATTTTACTTTTTATATACTTTTTATATACTTGTTTAATTTTACTTTTTATATTTGCATAGGTCAGTGTGATTTTGTGATTAAGTTTAATTTCTACTAGCAGTTTCTATTTTTTCCATCAAGTAAGCAAAAACATAACAATTCTAAAATAAAAACATTTGAAACAAAGTTTAATCTAACTTTAAGGGCATTAGTTCTTTCTAGTCTTCCTTACTGAGGAAATGGTAAGCATTATAAGGGGGGGGGAATGGTGCAATTTCTAGTTTTAAATATGGGCATTAGCCTTTTGAATACATAAGGATATATTCACAATAGCATATTAAGTAAAATCTACTTTACAATGAAGTAAGTTCAATCTATACATTACTGAAGAGAACTTTCTTGTCTCTATTCTTTTTTTTAATTAGTTAAAACCTAAATTTAAAGTAAAAAGAACTAGTAACGAGTTGAGTACCAATATCATGGAGAAGAAAATATTACTTAATCTTGTACCATTTTATCAATATTCTTCAATGATGAACTTGATAAGACAGAGTTAAGCCATGAAAAATGTGCTTCCTTCTAACAGCCCCATTCTGAGTCTGGATTTTCTCATCAATAACCTGGAAATTATATTACTCAGGCCTCCTCATGTGGAATTCAGTGTGTAAATAACCACTTCTCTAACACACAGGATTTTCTCTGAGGATTCCTTTATTCTTTGTGTCAACTCTTGTTTTTAGTTTTTTCTGCTGCAACACAAAGCAGAACGTGCTTCATCTGTGCAAATTCAAGGTAAAATAATTCTTCACTATCTTTTCTAGTTGCTTTAATTTGTTAATTTCACCTTACTATATTAAATATTATTTTACAAAGGCAGAATTTTAAAATTCAGCTACTTTTTACTCTGAAAAGATGCCTTAAAAAGTTCAAGTATTGATAACGTAAAACAGAAATAAGTTATTTATTCTGTAATAAAGAAGAAAAACATCAATCTTTCTTTTTTTCAAATATTTTCAAACACATTTCTAGATGAGTTTCCCAAAAGTACTTGAGTGTCAGAGAAAAGAAATGTATTCCAATAACTTAAACATTCCTAATAAGCATAAAAAGTTATTAAAGTTTTTTGGTGAACTGGCAATTAGGAAATCATTGGTGACCCAAAAATAAGTGGTTTCAGTAAAGATGAAAGCCAAATTGCAAGATATTAGGAAGGGAGTGGGTGGATCAGGAGTGAATGCAGCAACTGCAAGCTGCTCTATGAGAAATGAGATGGCAGCTTTCTGACAACAGAGTAGAAAAAAGTATCCTTCGGATGAAAAGAGTTACTTCCCTCCCACTCCCATCCCATCCTTTTTAAGTCGAGAAGGGGACTAACTCAAGAGTCTGAATTAAAAGATCATGATCAAGTATTCACTGAACACATACAGTATAGTGAATAACATACAAAGTATGGTAAATTTATGAATGAGTCAAATTGCTTTGGTACAGTGGATCACACGTAACAGACATGAAAATATTCTTCTTTAAACAGCTATTTTGGCTGATTTACAGTTGCCTTTTGTGAGATGCCTGCATTCTGCTCAATTAAACATCATTGGCAGTACCTAAGGAAGGTTTTTAATCACTGAAAGAAGGTAAATATAAATAGGCACGTAGAAAAATAATACTGGTTTAGGTTCAAGTGATAATGATCTGGAAGGCAACACAGTGAGAGACAAAAGAAAAAAGAGAAAAGACTGCTTAGCAATGTGCTAAAAGCTAGGAGAGATTTAAGCATATCGAGGTCTTATAATTGGTGAGGCAAAGAAACAGAGTAACAGAATTGAGATATAAATGATGCTATAAGCCGGGCTTGGTAGCTCAGCCTGTAATACCGTGCTTTGGGAGGCTGAGGTGAGCGGATTGCCTGAGTCCGCGGGTTCGTGACCCGCCTGGGCAACTTGGCGAGACCTCACTTCTACAATAAATCAAAAAATCAGCCGGGCATGGAAGTGCATGGCTGTAATTCTGGCTACTCAGAAGGCTGAGGTGGAAGGATCGCCGGAGCCCAGCAGGTAGAGGCTGCAGTGGCCGGGAGGGGCCACTGCACTCCAGTCTGGGCGACAGAGTGAGACTCCAACTCAAAAACAAACAAATAAATAAATAAATGATGCTACAGGGAAGCCTATAGTTCGGCTTTCTCTCCAGGACACTTTGCTCTATTCTTTGTAATTGTGTCTTCATTTTTAAAAAAATCTCCTCTGGACCTAGGTACATAGAACTCTACAACTTGATGTCACCCTCTCCTCCTTTAAATTTCTTTGGTTACATCTACAGAAACAAAGAGGACATACTACTGTATACGCAGTTTAAACAGCTTACCAATTTTTCAAAAGTCACAGTCACATTACCTGTCAGATTCTACAAAGGAAAACACGTGTCCATTTTATCCCAGTTAATAAAATAAGAAGCTGTCTTCTTGTAAGCTGGAAAAAGTCTGGAGTCCCAGCTCAGGGGCAGGTGGTAAAGGCAGATGGTAAGAACCACAGCAGAGCCTCATCAAAATATGCACCCCAGAACCACTTCTCAAGAAAGTTTTAAACATATCCCTTTCTACAATTTTAAGTCTCAAATTATGAATATAATTATCTTTCTAGGATAATCTGCAGACTCACACTGCTTCAAGGCAATTACTTGTAAACTGTAACGATCCTCAAGGATATGTCGGTATGGGAGAAGTTTAAGAATGTGAAATCACCAGTGGAAATCCAATTCAAGGATATCTTGACATTTTCTTTTCTAAATTCAGAAGAATAAATCATTCTGGCTAACTAAGGTTTCCATTCGATTATGTTCTGACTACTTTCTATTCAAGTTTCGACATGGTAAGAAGATATTCTTATAACTATCCTATAAGTTAGAATTATGCTTTACAGCTAGTAGAAGGATCTTTTTAGATTTAAGTAGCTATGGTAGCTTTCTAATCTTAGCTTTTAAAATGGCAGATTAGAACATTCTGCTGCTGCACCCTTTTTTATCCTAATTTTTAAAATGCACTAATAACTTTGTTTTCTCTTATTAAATAATATTAATTATGAAGAACAAAGTTTTCATTTAAAAATGATTTGTTACTGAATATCTGGTAGCTCAGAGAAAAAAGAAACTTCCATCTGTAGTGTATCTTTCTCAGTTTTAGAGTCACAACGGAATCTCATGTAGACTAAAATATAAAGGTTGTATCTTTGCTCCTTTTTAATTATCAAGAGAAAGCACAGGATGGAGGATAAGAGACCAGGAAAGTGAAGAAACACAAAGACGAGCCCCAACAGCATTGTGTACTCCCAAGAGAAACAAACTTCAAGTTTCAAGAAACAATTGCTCGCTGTCCAGGAGATGCTCAGGCATCAAACAATAAAGAACAGTCAACAGAGGCAAGAGGCCGAGCACGCTGCTGCGACTCCTACTCTCTAATCCCTCCCAGCTCTAGTAAAAAGGCCAGCTGTTGCCACCTCGTGTGGGGAGTCAGCAGAGCAAATTAACTGTGGGACAAATAAAAGCTGAGGATATTGGAAAATTCTAATTTCCCAGCCTCTTTAAGCTATACTGTTTTCAACATTAAAGATATCCAACTATACTATTAAAATAAGCCTGTACAATGATAGACAAGTAAAGGGATTTACCACTGTTTTCACATTTCATTGGTAAATGAGATGTAGCCATGAAATATTTAGATTCCATTGAAGTGTATCTTCTGCCCACATGAAAAACAAGAAATGTGAAGAAATACATTGAGACTTACTAGAAAACATTTCAACACTTCCAATCTAGCACAACAAAAAGGCTCACCCTAGAATAAAAGCCATGATGCTCAATTAAAGATTCTATCTTTGTTATGGCTATACTTTAGGACTCTAAATATAAATATAACTACAGTGAGAAATGGAGTTTTGGGCAACTTAGATACTACTTATTAATTGTGGTATCTGACAAAGTATTTTTGGAGACATGTTTACAAGTCACATAAAGAAAAATAACTTCCTTTAATCTGTTTAGCGGTTTCATAAACAGTTTAGTGTTTCTTTACCCAGAAGCTCTGTCAAAGTTTTCATATAATCTGAAAGTTTAAATTCCAAAGATTTTTCTCTTACAGGAAGTACAATAGGATGACAATGATTGCATCACCACTAATGTGTGTGTCTTTCTGACCAACTCTGTGAGGGACACTGTTAACTATGGAAGCTCCTCAATATAAAGGCCAATTTTATGTAATGATATTTTCCAAAGGCTTGGTTTTTCCCAAATTAGTTTGGTACCGTAGTTAAAAGACCCGGACCCATATTTTGGCTTGTTAGAAGAATGAGATATTTGGCAGAGGAAAATTATTAAATATTAATTCACAGTTTAGTTTCAAGTTTTGACACAAAATGAAACTAAAATTTTGTAAAATAAGCAGAAAGACTCCTTAGGACTTAAAACAGCAATCTAAATGATTGGGAATGCTCCTTCAATTTCCGGGTATCATTGATTTTCTGATTCCTTACACAGAGAATAAAAAGCATAAGTGAGGCTTTAGTGAACAATACTTAAAAAAGAAACTTAAGTTCTAAGTTCCAAGCAATTTATATGAAAGTCCCAAAATGCACATAATCTAGTTAATAAGTTCATACAATATTTACAAAGCAAGCGATAAAATAATTCCATGCTGTACCAATAAAACTTAGCTTAACACCAAATACGACCAGCAATTGTTATCAGTACCCAGATACTCAGTTTCTGAGGTAGGATAGGGTAGGAACCAAATTCTAACAAAAGTCTGTGCAATGTTAGTACTTCCCTGTTTTATATACTGACAACCATAAAATAGAGATTTTACAAATCATAAAGAAAGAACAACTTTGAATTGAGCCATACTATACCAATTTTCATCTCTCTAAAGAAAGTATTCTAAAAGTGTAGTCTATTTCAATAAGTAGATTAGACAGATGATTAAAACTTACCCTGGGAATCCAAATAGATTTCATCTAAGCTGATGCTGTATTTAAATACCTATTAAAAAAATTCTTTGACATTAAACTTTCTACAAAAATCAAAATAATTTCATGAAGGTCATAAGGGATATATATATATATATATTTTTTTTTTTTTTTTCTGAGTTGAAGTCTCACTCTGTCGCCCAGACTGGAGTGTAGTGGCTGCTTCCAGCCACTGCAGCCTCGACCTGCTGGGCTCCGGCGATCCTTCTGCCTCAGCCTTCCAAGTAGCTGGAACTACAGGCGCGCACTACCACGCCCAGCTAATTTTTTGATTTATTGTAGAGATGAAGTCTCGCCA
This sequence comes from Cephalopachus bancanus, assembly GCA_027257055.1. NCBI lineage: Eukaryota > Metazoa > Chordata > Mammalia > Primates > Tarsiidae > Cephalopachus > Cephalopachus bancanus. Next base: position 387,445 of record JAPVLO010000546.1, on the reverse strand, counting down.
AGTTGCCCAGGCGGGTCTTGAACCTGCGGGCTCAGGCAATTCACTCACCTCAGCCTCCCAAAGTGCAGGATTACAGGCTGAGCCACAGAGCCCGGCCTAGTTATACACTTTCAGTAAGAATATCCTACAAGTGCTGCCTGAGTGCTGCCGGGTTCTTCTCAATGCATTTTAGAAGATGGATGGCACATGGGTTTGATTTGACTATTACTGATACTAACTCTGCCACTTAATTAAAGTGGTGATTGCCAGGGTTTTTCCTCTTTTAATTAATAGGTATTTTCTGTGGACATATTTGTGTGATTACATAAACATCCCTTTCTGAATCACTAATTTTATTCCCTTATTTATGTAATTATCAATTCATGGATTCCTATTTCATTCTGTGAGTTACAATTTGTTACTGACATTATTTTGATGCCCAAATTATCCCAGGTTTAGCCAGCAAGAGCCCCCTCAAGAGGGCTGCTGTGTCCTGTTGACATCTCCCCATTCTCCTTAGCACTCCCTCACCTTCTATATCCTAAGATGCTCCTGTCCATTCCCTGTTCCAGCTATGGAAGTCACCATATCTCCAAAACATCCTAGATTCTATGTATGACTTCTCTTCCCATAAGCTACCTGAGCCAAAAATAAGTGAGCTCCTTTTTTTTCTCTCTTTAGTCTTCCTAACTCTAGCTTCATGGCTTCATTTCAATAGAGAACATGGTATATCTTCAAGGACAATCAGCAAATCTCCAAAGAAAATGATTTAAAATCAGCCAAGTTTAAGACTGGCAAGCAATATGAATGCATGAAAATTATAGTAATATACATAATAATCTGTACTATTCTGAAATGGCAGTAAAAACTTGACTGCCTTCTCTTCTCTAAATTTTATTAACCAATACACCATGTTCTAGTCTAACAGGCTATACTCGAAACTTTGATCCATATAATACATTAGTAACTGCTAAACTCTGAAAGTTTTCTGGCTGAAAGTATCCATGACTATATTCCTAAGTGTTAGCTCAAAGATAAAAAGTAAGGAAAAGGCACTCTTAAGACTCCTTTTCTACTAATGGGTAAAGTCATGCCTCATCTCCTTTAGTGTGACTGATGAAGCTTAGTCACTGGCGAGACCCTTGCTTCCAAGGGCATAATTTGGTACATTAACACTACCATAATTTTATATGTACAAAGTAGTACATTTGAGTCATATGACTACTTTCTCAGAGAAACCACCAGTAGAATATAAGACTTGACTTGATATTGTACATATTTGAGTTAGTAATAAACTTTCTTTAAATAATCGGATTGGGAGTGGAGAGTGATGGGGTAACACAGGCTCTATTAAAAACATGAGCAGCCGGGCTCGGTGGCTCAGCCTGTAATCCCGCGCCTTTGGGAGGCTGAGGTGAGCGACTGCCTGAGCCCGCAGGTTCGAGACCCGCCTGGGCAGCGAGACCTCATCTCTACAATAAATCAAAAAATCAGCCGAGCATGGTAGCGCATGCCTGTAATTCCGGCTACTCGGAAAGCTGAGATGGAAGAATCACCGGAGCCCAGCGGGTCAAGGCTGCGGTGGCCGGGAGCGGCCACTGCACTTCAGTCTAGGCGACAGTGAGACTCCAACTCAAAAAAAAAAAAAAAAAAACCAAAAAAACATGAGCAAAGATTCATCATTTTCAGTCACTTAAAAATGTATATGTTGGAAAAATACATTGAACTATTTCACTGTCTGATAATTATATCCTGAAGGATACAAAAGAGATATATTTGTACACATTATGGTAGTGACATAATGCTTCCTATAATAGTACTAATTTAGCATGAAATTGAACCAGGGACTTACAAATGCTTGTTGAAGTAATTCTCCTAACAACTCTGTGAAATAACTACTATAGTACTCATTTTACAAACAAAGACACTAAGGCTTTGGGAGATTCCCTGCCTGAGAACAAAAACTCTAAGTGACAGAAAATAAAAATAAAAGTTAAAATGAAACATGTTTCAGAAAAAGAGTATTTAAAGAAAGATGGAAAAGGAAAGAGAAAGCAATGACATCTAGAAGAGAGAGTGAAATCAGAAGGGCTGGATGATGATGAGGGGAGAGCTCACTGCTCAAGCACAGGGCATAAAACAAAACCCTGCCTGACTTCTGGATATTCCAGTGACTATACTGCAGTAATATAAATTGAGCTTAGAAACTGCTTTCAAATGTGAAGAACTTCTTTCTATTAAGTGTCTGCTTTTTTTTGGATATCAGAAAACCTGGAAGACAGAAAATTTAGGTACACATTGAAAGAAAAACTACTTTGTTTCATGAAGCTGAAACAAGGGAACTTATAAAAAACAGAAGTTCCAGCCACCAGTATTTTTATTTAATAATCTTAATATTTCACTGATTTCCTCGAGTTCTCAAAGATCTAAGTCCATCTTAAATGCAACCCAACCTTAAAGCTAGGAAGCTACCAGCATTAAAAAACAAAACTAAATATCCCCCCAAAGTGATGAGGTGATTAATAGGGCCAAGTTGGGTTAGTAGGAAGGGGAAACCAGAGTGGCCTTCTGTAGGTGTTAATGCCTAACCTGGGTTAAGAGAGGGTTCACACAGGGGTGTTGGCAGCCTGGCCCAGTAATGAGGAGAGTGTCTGTATAGGAGGAGCCTGGTGCAAGGTGTTGGAGCATGGGCAGGATGAGGAGGTATCTCCAACAAGGCACGGTCTGTCTTCAGGTGAGGAGGAAATCTGTGTTGGGAGGATAGAGGATGAATGTAGGAAGGACGAGAAGAGGAGACGCCGGGCACAAAGTGTCAGAGCATAAGCTCAGTAAAAAGGACTTCATGAGGAAGAGCAGTTTGGCATGGGTCAGAGTTTAGACAAGGCAAAATGCAGGGTGTCAATGCAGGCTGTGGAGTAATAAGAATCCTGGCTGGGTGAAAAGAACATTTTTGTAATAAAGAGGACACATACCTTCATTCAAGCTTGGTCACATATAGGAGGATTATTCAAAATAAATAAATAAATACATGAGGGATACTAGGAGCCAGGTTTCTCATGGTCAGAAAAGGAAGCTACAAATATGGAAACAGAGAATATGAGAACAAATCCTAGAGTACTAGATTAAAATTGGAAGTGTCAGCATCAACTCATGGCAAACCAACACATATACAACATTTATTCCCTAGTTCTTTCCACTGAGAGGGCCTCAGAGCAGTGATATTCTTCTTTTTTTTTTTTTTGAGTCAGAGTGTCACTCTGTTGCTGAGGCTAGAGTGCAGTGGCACGCTCACGGCCACTGCAGCCTTGACCTACTGGGCTCAAGTGATTCTTCCATCTCAGTCTCCTGAGTAGCTGGAACTACAGGCACGTGCCACCCATGCTTGGCTAATTTTTAAAATTTTTTGTAGAGACGAGGTCTTGCTATGTTGCCTAGGCTGGTCTCGAACTTCTGGGCTCAAGCAATCTTACTACCTTAGCCTCCCAAAGTGCTGGGATTGTAAGTGTGAGCCACCTAGCCCCAGATCTTATTTTTAAATACCATTCTTCAAAAAAAGAAAGCCAACATCTTCTATTATGGAAAGATGATATTGGGACAATGGGGAAAACTTGAATGGGGCCTGAGAATTAGATATAATATCAGTGTGAACATCCTGATTTTGGTATTTGCATTATGGTTGCTAGGAGGAAATCCTTATTTCTAAGAAGTACACACTAAAGCAGATGGGACTTCAGATCAGCAATTTACTCACAAATAGTTCAGAGAAAGAAAAAGTTCCTTGTAGTTACTTGTAATTTTTCTGTAAGTCTGAGATTAAACGGATGAACAATGGTAATGGAAATGGTAAAGGTAAACAGGCAGTGAGGTGAAGGGCAGAAAGAACTACTTACTGAGGTCTTCGGCTAGTTGAACTCGTTTACCAGTAAGCAATTTAACTTTCTTCTCGCTGTCATCAGCAAAATCTTCCAGCACCTCTTTAACGTTTTTCTCTAATCGCCTGACTGTTCAAAGACAATGAAAAAAACCAAGGAGCATCATTTTTATGAATGCACAAGGATAAAATCAACCTGTAAATGGAGAGAACATTCTTTTTTTTTTGAGTTGAGTCTCACTCTGTCGCTTAGACTGGAGTGCAGTGGCCGCTCCCGACCACCACAGCCTCAACCTGCTGGGCTCCGGCGATCCTTCCACCTCAGCCTTCCAAGTAGCTGGAACTACAGGCGCACGCTACCACGCCCGGCTAATTTTTGATTTATTGTAGAGATGAGGTATGGCCAAGTTGCCCAGGTGGGTCTTGAACCTGTGGGCTCAGGCAATTCACTCACCTCAGCCTCCCAAAGTGCTGGGATTACAGGCTGAGCCACCGAGCCCCAACGAGAGTACATTCTTATTTTTTCTTATCATGTCAGATTTATTGCTAAGTTCCTACTTCTCAGTTATAGAGAGAATCCCCCACTGTTATACAATACCTAGATCAGCATGAAACTGATACATATTCTCCAAGAAAGTCAATAATATTTTAATACAAGTGTATATTTCCCAAGAAACTAAGTGATGCTTGGGAATCCATTCCTAATGGAGTTTTTGTGCAATGAAGAGAGACTCCTGGTATGTTTTATCTCCAATCTTTTTCAATGATAATTTATTTTCATTAATATTTTAAGGCAGTTATAATTTTTGGTTTTTCTAATACATCTACTGTTAGAGAAGTATTGTGGTATCCTTCTATTTAAAAATGGAAGCCGGGCTCGGTGGCTCAGCCTGTAATCCCGCGCTTTGGGAGGCTGAGGTGAGTGGATTGCCTGAGCCCGAGGATTCGAGACCCGCCTGGGCAGGCGAGACCTCATCTCTACAATAAATCAAAAAATCAGCCGGGCATGGTAGCGCACACCTGTAATTCCGGCCACTTGGAAGGCTGAGGCGGAAGGATCGTCGGAGCCCAGCAGGTCCAGGCTGCAGTGGCCGGGAGCGTGCCCCTGCACTCCAATCTGGGCGACAGAGTGAGACTCCGATTCAAAAAAAAAAAAAAGGATGTTATAGATATTATTATTATTATTTTTGAGTCGGAGTCTGACTCTGTCGCCCAGACTGGAGTGCAGGGGCACGCTCCCGGCCACTGCAGCCTGGACCTGCTGGGCTCCGGCGATCCTTCCGCCTCAGCCTTCCAAGTGGCCGGAATTACAGGTGTGTGCTACCATGCCCGGCTGATTTTTTGATTTATTGTAGAGATGAGGTCTCGCCTGCCCAGGCGGGTCTCGAACCCTCGGGCTCAAGCAATCCACTCACCTCAGCCTCCCAAAGCGCGGGATTACAGGCTGAGCCACTGAGCCTGGCTTAGATATTATTTTTTAAGTCAAAATTGGAACACGGTCCCCATGTGGCTTACCTTCAGTGTTTGTAAGTTGCTGCCTTAAAGTATTTGCAGTGATAGCAAGCATGCGCTGTATTCGCCAAAATAAAACCACATCATTGCATTCCAACTGAAATATTAAGTAATTGAGATGATCAGAAGCAAATTTAAAAATAAAAACTATGATCATAAACACATGTAATTACTAAAATCAGCACCTATATCTTAGGCTTTAATTGAAAATACTCAGGTTTACCTAATACATACACTTCTACTATAGATCTAAGCTACTGAATCTTTTCTATTAATGAACCTCTGCATGATTTGGGTTCTTTCTGTCCCCACACCTATATAGCTAGGTTTTTTATTCCTATGACAAAGCAAACAAACTTGGGATATAGCAAATTTCATTATGCTATATACCATAGAAATTCATGTATATACCTCAATATATATTTAGTTTCAGTTAACAACCATGTTTATCTTAAACACGTCCTTAGGTTAACCTCTTTTTTGTGAGGTTGAGTACTTAAGCCATTTTTGAAATTTCACTGTATATAAAAATACATTGATTTTTTTTAAAAGAAGCTTATATTGCAGAGAAAGGTCTTATCAACAAATTATGCAAAAAATGTGCCAATTTTACACAGGTACATTTAAATACAAATTTCTCTTCAGTTGCTGATAACAAAAGAAAAGCAGTTTAGGGAGCTCAATTTAAAAATATGCTGATTAACAGAACTTTTTCAAAATAATATTTCAATTTAATATTGCTTGTAAGAAAATGCTCAGACTACGTTACTCTGCTGCCACCTAGAGGCTCCTTTGTAAAATGTGACATTATATTATAAAAGTCTACAAGAACTTTATAAGGTTCTTTTAAAGCATTACTTACAATAAGAAACAGTGATCTGAAGAAATAATTACAATGCATGAAAATATCTCTATAAAATTGTTTTTTAATATGATTTCCATTATGCAAATGGATGGTTATGAATGGTTATACATACACAAACACATAAATCCTCCCTGTGCATAAAAAAAGTTGAGTAGAAATACATCAAAATGTTAACTAAAATTACTTTCAGGTCAGAGGATTGTGACTATTTCTTTTCACATATATGAGTATATATGTGTGTGCACATGTGTGTGTATAGGTATATATATATTAACTATTTATATACACACATTCTTACAGGCACTGGGGATAATATGCATGTAAGATACTAATAGCTACTAACAAAGTGGCAAATATCTTTGAAAAGACAAAAGATTACTCCTTATAAATCACACATACTTTTCCCCCAGATGATCAAAGGGCTTAAAATTAATGCTAAAACTAAAGTTTACTTTAAACATCTTAGCAACTATTGGTAAGAAACATTTCTCTTTGTTTTGGAAAGCTTACCTCAGAATCAACAAAATGCCTTTGGTAGTAATAAAAGCCTCTTCGACAAAGGTTACAGTGGTTTAGAGCTGTTTTTAAAAAATGTCTTCTATAAACTTGATGCCAAGTATCCTTGATCTAAAATGAAAAATCGAAAACCAAAGAGTTACTGTACACTCCTCATATTGATCAACCACACTCTAAGAAATTATACACAAAATTCATAAAAAAGTTACTCAAAAGCAACAGAATGTTGTTATTCAAACCTTTTTTTACCCACTTACATATTTTTCCAAGACAAAGATTAGACTTATTACTACACTGACCATTTACCAGGGTAATTCGTTTTCAACAAGTACTGTTAATATAATTAAACAGTTGTCTTGTAGAGCAGATAGGGTGGGGATTATCTCCTTCGAGTTCAAGGTGAGGAAACTATGGTAAAAAGAGGTTGAAGGTCTTGTGTAGAGACAGAGTGAGGACTAGAAACCAGGCCTCTAAACATGTCCATCAATCCAACAATGTTTCCTTTCTTAAATTTCACTGCTACCACAACAGTATGATCCCTACCACTTTGTTACTAGTCTGAGTGTTCAATGCTCTTTCATATCCACCGTCTTTTTTTGAGCATAACAACGAGGATAAGCAGAAGAAACATAATCAACACCATTTGAGAGATGAGAAAAGTAGAGCGAGGAAAATTATATCAATTACTAAAGGCAATATTACTAGCTAAAGTAATGGAACTATACTGGAATTCACATCCAATGTTCTTCTCATAATACTTTGCTGCTTATTTTATAGCTCTGTAAAGTGCATTGAATAAAGTGCCACTTTAAAAAAATTGAGACTTTCTTGTTCATAAACAGTAATTAAAATTACAGTCAATTCATATTTTAAGACACGGGCAAGAATAAAAAAAAATAATAACCTAACATCATTTATCTCGCTCTAAAGAGAAAATTCCTCCTTTTGTATCAGCCAAAGTGCCAACATAAAAGCCATATAAAGTTTAAAAGTATCAAACTGAATACAGTTTACTATTAATGAGAGCTAGGACAAATGTGGAGAAATTAAACCTATATTCAACTAAAAAATCTCACGTAACCATTAGTTTTAATCTCATTTCCAATTTATAAATAATGCTTGGAGATATAGCAGCTTTAACTGCTTTAAGTATTACCAGTTTTGTTTCCTTGTTCTGACCTCTGGTGGAATTTAAAATAAGTATACTCATTCCTTATGTACAGAAACACAGAGAGCAGATAATCTTTAGAAAAATTTATGTGTGGCTTTGAAAATTTTTATATGATTCTTTCCCCACTATATTTGGTTTTTTAAAATTGGGTTTCACTTAAGCTAATATTAAAAGGAGCTTTCAAGTCCCTTAAATCTTAACTAAGCAAAAGAGAACACAGACCCAGAATTTTTTGGCTTTTAAATTTGTCTCAAATAAGGAAAGCGTGAACTATTTTTATCTTCACACGTATTATAAATGAGGAAAATTAGATAGAACCAAAGGTCTTATTCAATTTAATAAAATTTAACATTTTAATTTTTTCTGAGTCCACTCATCTGAGTTACATTTGACTGTAAAACATATCTGTATATGTGTATGTAATCATAGTTACACAGAAATTCTATTTTGCAGTCTGAAACACTGGGATGTAGGACCAAGGTCTAGGTGGGTTTCATCCCTTCTGCAAGAACTAACTGCTGAACTTGCCCAAGTAAACGTCTCCACTTACAAAGTAAAGCATTACCCTTAAAAAAGTAATACTGAAAATAAAATTTCTACTCTTCACACAATCCAAATGACTAAACTTTTATTGTCAGCAAATGTACACATGGTCAATGGCAAACTAAGTACCTTAAATATCTAAGTAAGACGTGTAGTAACATTTTACTACAAGAGACAAAGATTAAGGAAGCAGATTCAAGATTTTCAGCAATATTTATTACCAAGCTTGGATCTACTTCTACTCCTCGGGATTCAAGGTTCTTCCGGACTGTGGTTATTTCATCACTTGCAAGATAAGCTGGGTGCTCCTCATTACATTTCAACATCTTCTCCAGTTCATTCTTGGTTTCATTGTGAACACACTTTAAAATGTTTCAAAGAGGACTGTGTTTAGATGGTTCATAATTTGCCGCTTGTAAAAACAGAGTCTCAATTTTAATAAATATATTACTGTTGCATAATAGGTAACACAAGCTTAACACAACAAACAAGAAAGAATATAATGCGCTGTCTGGTGAACATGATTAACTGGCCTATGAATGCAGAACAGCTTGTCTTATAAGGAAAAAAACCACAGGAATTAGCCCTATTTGTTCCTTTTCTGTTTTGCTGAAATGTTTTACTGTTGAAAGCACAGCACAAGGAATCTTCCTATTTACTTTCTTTCTTGACCTTTGGGTATAATTTGAGTCTAGGAAAATGTACCCTGAATACATGGGAAGAAATTATGTTCTATAAATGACTCATATCTAAGAATTAGATTACTGTAAAAACTTGAACCTGTTGACATTTTCTTTTCAATTTTTTAAAAAGGCTTTCATTAAAAGTTGTATTTCAGACTACTACTGTAAGATATCTGTAATTCTTAAATTCACTTCTAGTCTCTTCTCTGTAATTGTTCACTATCTCTTCACCAAAAGAGGATAACACATAAACTAGTTACAAGTGTGATAACACGATTCTTATACTGTGTCAAATGAAGTTTACTTGGTCATTGTTCAATCCTTCGTTCAATATAGTATGATAAAAGAAACTAACTTCAAATTCATTTACTACTCTAAAGAAGTTACTAGAATAGCACCTTGCCCCAAACTGTACAGAATTTGAGTATTTATATAAGAATAACACTTAAATGCAAATAAAATTAATATTCTCTGAAAACAAGTCACTTAAGGAGAAATGGTATTTAACAAAGGGAAAGTTCACTGTTTGCTAAAACACTGGCCATTCAGTCTGAGGCAGAAGGAAAATATCTGGCCATTGTGTGCCCAGAGTTTTCACTCCCACCTTTCCAACCATTACCACTCCACTGTCACCACCACACCTGGCCTTCAAAGAGAACTACTCTTCCACCTATCCTGATTGAGATCTCCATTAGGTCAGCTCTAACAAGGTGAGAATATTTCAAAGGGAGGAACTTTCCTAGAAAACTGAGGAATAAGAAACATAAAAGGACAAAATAGTTTTCAGAGCATGGATTTCTCATCTTTCTTTTTCTGGTAAATCCTGTCACTCGACAGGATAAAATGAATTGTTACACAGCTACCTAGACTTGCAATGTGAGAGCTGGAGATATTCTCAACCTCTTCTAGAATCTATTTCTCACTGTAACTTTCAGTTATAAGGTTTAGAACAGTGGTTTGCAACTGGGAGTGGGAGGGATAGAAAGGTTACAGAAGGAGAACTTGACTCTAAGTCTGACATGGGTCATTCTTTGAAGGAGAAAACAAATAACATATATAAACACCTCCCAAGGTAATTCTGACATCCCCTCCCTCTATATCTCAACTTATGGATTCTGTTCTACAGTCAGCTTGGGTTATACACAAGCTGCCCTGAAATCCTGGGGGAGAAGATTCATCTCTGAAAGGCTTCCAGATTCCTCTTCTAAGCTTACAGACCCTTAAAATGAATTACTCTGCTTCTCTTGAAGGGATTTCCTATGAGTTTAAGCTCCTCAGAAAAATAACTTAAAACCAGGAATCATTTCTTTCCGACTGTGTTTGGCCAAAGCATATTTACCACTCGTTGCTGAGGCAAGTCCTGCCATCACTGATTGTTCTAGAGGCTTTAGGCCTAATTTCACTAAGCCTTGAAGGCCAGGCACCATTTTTCTTTGAGTTTATCTGCCTTACACCAGGTATTTCTAATCAATGCATTTTCCAGTATCAAAGTCAGAAACCTTTGATGAATCCCTTAGAAATTCTTTTCTAACAGAACTGCTTCTCTCAGTCCATCTGTAGAACAGAGATAACTGAACACATGCATGATCAAATCACTAGCTCTGTCCAGTCCTCAGATTCTCTTCAGTCTCTTAATGACTCATTTCACACAAAAATCACAACAAAAAAGAGAAAAGGAAGAAATGTCTTATTTTGAGACAAGGGGAGACTCATATCTGACAGAGAACATATGAAACAAGAAATGTGGGAAAGTAGGAGAAAATAGGGTATTAATTATATAATCACTCTGTATTTAAAATGAAAACAAGCCAGGCTCGGTGGCTCAGCCTGTAATCCCGCGCCTTTGGGAGGCTGAGGTGAGTAGATTGCCTGAGTCCACGGGTTCGAGACCCGCCTAGGCAACGAGGCCTCATCTCTACAATAAATCAAAAAAGCAGCCGGGTGTGGTAGCGCATGCCTGTTATTCCGGCTACTCGGAAGGCTGAGGCGGAAGGATCGCCGGAGCCGAGCAGGCGAGGCTGCGGTGGCTGGGAGCGGCCACTGCACTCCAGTCTGGGCGACCGAGTGAGATTCCAACTCAAAAAATAAAAATAAAAATAAAATTAAAACAAAAATATAAATAAAGAATTAGGGATATGTCATTTTTTATTCTCTTTATTGTCTCTCAAATTTTCCATTTCTTGGTCTCCTTTCTCTAATTAAAAATTCACAGAAGCAAGAAAAGAAAATGGATTGGATGCTACCTGTTTATTCTCATTTCATTATTTACGTATTTAGAGTCTACATTCTATTTAGAATATTTCATTTAAGGAATGAGCAAGAATCTAACAGTGTGTATAAGACTAAGTGCTAGATAGGAAAAGAAGTCATAAAAGTAAGACAAGAATAAAAATGGTGGAGATAAAAAATACAAAAGAATAAGATAATGTGAATAGACTACCAATAGTAAATATAACCGATAACATAATGAAATAAGGCAAAAATAAATCATTATATCCTTTCCCCCCAATCACATTCATTGTGCATCCCTCTGAAATTCTTATCATTTCTTTCTGTTCATTAATTTTAATCTTTTTTATGTCAAATAAGGAACAGGGTAATCAACTACAAAACGGGCATGTTTCATCTCTGTCTTCTAATAAGGTAGCTACTTCACTTAAAAAAAAAAACTTTCTTATATACTTTATTATTTGTTCTAGAGATTCACTATATTTTAGAATGTGATATAAAACATTTGAAATTCTAAAGATTGGTCTAGAGCCATGAAACGGTTATAATTTATTGCTTGAATTAAAATGAACAAAATCATATTATCATGAGACTAGAGATTTATTTATTTTTTTACCTGTTCTTGGGTCCGATTCTTCCAGTATAACCACCTCTTTTTCCAATCTGGACCTACCATGTTTTCAATTGCATTTTCAGCTAAAAAAAAATTTTTAAATTAATTTATCAAGAATTTTATCATTTACCAAGTACATAAGTCATAATAATGGTTTTCTTTTCTTTTTTCTTTTGAGTTGGAGTCTCACTCTGTCACCTAGACTGGAGTGCAGTGGCATGCTCCTGGTCACTGCAGCCTCAACCTGCTGGGCTCTGGCTATCCTTCCGTCTTAGCCTTCCAAGTAGCCAGAACTACAGGCATGCGCTACCACACCCAGCTAATTTTTAAAAATTTATTGTAGAGACGAGGTCTCGCCAAGTTGCCCGGGTGGGTCTCCAACCCATGGGCTCAGACAATCCACTCGCTTTGACCTCTCAAAGTGCTGGGATTACAGGCTGAGCCACCAAGCCCGGCTGGTCTTGCTTTCTGAACTACTTCAAAGTGCTATATCACTATGAAGTCAGTTGAAATAAAGAAACAAGTACATAACTGATATGATACATATATAAAGAAATAATTTATATGTGCTTAGAATCTATGAAAAGTACAATTGCTTATAAAATTCCTATATGTTCAGCAGCAAACACACTAAAATATTCTGGATTATATCTTTTTAGAATGAGTATATGGTATATATAAGCATATATATAAGCATCATGTGCCCAATGATTTATTCTTTTTAGTAATTACAAAGCACTTGACTAAAAAAAAAAAAAAATCCCACAAATAGCATTCAACTGTAGTATCAGTGACAAATACTCTGAAATGTTAATTATACTTTTATGAGTGTTCACTATAGTTGGATGGCTCCTTCACACTGCAAATACTCAGAACTCAGTAATCCATGTTCGTACTTACTATCCTTGAGACGAGCCTGAAGAGCCTCTTCCATAAAATAAATGGCTGCATCCCACTGCTGCTTATCAGATATGGACCGGTCTTCTAAAGCATTGTGTTGAATAACCCTCTGAAATAAGAAAAAAGCTCACTTGTTTTATGTCTCATCATTTTGGTAATTTTACTCAAATTGACAGTTTAATAGATATCCAAAAAGGACAATATATCAAAAACAGCATAAAAGCTATATTTGTCCCATAACAATGCAGGAGCTTCTTTTATTTGCCTGCTTATTTGTCAGCTATCTACTTTAAAAGTAGATAGTAAAGATTCTCTCTCGGCACAAATTAAACAAGCTACCACCTGGGAGGAGGTAATATTACACATGGTTGCCAGGCACTTTGGGAGGCCTAGGTGGGAGAACGAGTCCAGGAGTTCAAGATTAGCCTCATCTCTACAAAAAATAAAAAAATTTGCCAGGCATGGTGGTATGGGCCTGTAGTCCCTGCTACTCAGGAAGCTGAGGAGGAAGGATTGCCTGAGCCTAAGAGGTTGAGGCTGTGATGAGCCGTGACCCTGCCACTACACTCCAGTCTGGGTAATAGAGTGAGACTTGGACTCAAAAAAGAATTACACATGAAACTACATGGAATACGACACTCAGAACCCTAAACTTCAGGGGTTAATAATTCAGATAATCTCTACTACTTCTTTTTGCTATATGACCTATAGGTTTGCCTTTTCAAGAAACAGAAGAAAAAAATAATAACCATTATCTCACTGTTAACAGCAATGAAAAAATAGGATAGATGCTTACAAGTATAGACAATCATAAAATTACTTTTTACAATTGAAATTTGGTCTCCAAATTTTATAATTTTTGAGTGAATGAATGAAAATGGAAACATTCTCTCAGAAAACCAGTCTTAACAGGGTACCTGTAAAAATATGGTTTTCAAACATGAAGACAAATATTTCTTCAAAGCATAATTATAATTACAACCACGCCATAGTGAGACATGCATTTTTCTAGAAAACTGCTCAATCCTGTCATTCGAAAGTTCCACTAGTAACTCTCTGAGCAGAACAAGTACTTAATAGATTTGATTATGGTGGTGAAAACATTCTACATAAAGAGTTATCAGGTGGTAGAGGTCAGGTGGTAGAAGTCAGAAGTCAGGCTTTGCAGTTTGACAAAGCTGGGCTTGAACCTCAGCTCTGCCCACGACAATATAGGATTGTCTAGAATGAAATCCAATAATGCTTGCAAAATACTTAGCAGAGTTCCTAGCACATAATAAGCATTCAATATATGATTTTAGGAGTCTAACAGTTTATGATACAAGTCTACTGAGAATAAATGCATTTAGTTTCTTTTATTACCACAGAGGGTAAAATTAGAAGCAGCTATCTATAGAATGGCCCATGAAATGGCTAATGAATCATAATTTTAGGATGTTTATCAGAGCCTGTTTACGGCAAAGTTTGATTTTTTATGAAATGATAGCCAAGAAGGAAACAGTAATTAGTGATTATGAAAGGGTAGAGAAATGTTAAAGGGCAGATTATAGATCAAAAATCCATTTCTTTACATTATCTTAAAATTCAGACTGTAATTTAAATAGTCATACAAAAGTAATCTCTCAAGAAAGAGTATTAATTTGAGAAATTATATAAAAATATGAGGAGGATAACAGCACAGTGGCTCATGCCTGTTGGCCTGTGAATGCAGTACTTTGGAAGGCCAAGGCATTAGGATTGCTTGAGCGCAGGAGTTTGAGACCAGCCTAGGCAACATAGCAAGACCTCATCTCCACAAAAAATTAAAAAATTAGCTGGGTGTGGTGGTATGCCTATAATCTCAGCTACTCAGGAGGCTGAGATGGAAGGATCGCCTGAATCTAGGAGGTTGAGGCTGCAGTGAGCCTTGATCGTGCCACTGTACTCCAACTTGGGCAGCAGAGTAAGACCTCAACTCAAAAAAAAAAAGAGGCTGATATTCTAATATATAAACAACAAACAACATACCAAGCTGTCCTCCGCAAAGTCATTCCACTTGTGGCGCTTAATACTTTCTTCCTTAACAGCCTCTTTAAGTTTATCAAATATGTCATCATGCTCTTTCCCTTTGGGTTCTGTCATGAAGCGGGAAAATTCTTCTTGTAGGGTCTCCCAAGCAACCTAGAGTTATTTTAGAGAGAAAAGCTGTACTTATACTACGTACTTTTATTTCATATGTACCATGAAAAATAACACATGAATTCATATTAAACAGATGTGATAAATCAGCTTATCAGAAAATAAATGTGAAACTACATTAACAAAAAGGCAAATACAAACTATGGTCTAGAGGTCTCACAGTGGTCTCTCTCTGGTGGGTCAGATTTGGCCTTTTGACATGTTTTGCTAGACATGCACAGTGTGGCACATTTTAAAAATTAGCTGCCAATAGTTAAAAATGGAGAGACTTTATATAAAAATTTGTGTTTCCAGCTTCTCTTGAACTATCTGGGAACAGCATTCCTATATTCCTACATGACACCACCTACTGGAGCTGACCAGGGCTGCCTCCTTCAGATAAGGTAAAGATTCTGAGTCTGCCACCAGATTTACTACACCTGCTTCTTCCATACTGT
Organism: Cephalopachus bancanus; assembly: GCA_027257055.1. NCBI lineage: Eukaryota > Metazoa > Chordata > Mammalia > Primates > Tarsiidae > Cephalopachus > Cephalopachus bancanus. The sequence goes on along the minus strand of JAPVLO010000546.1, from coordinate 371,948 downwards.
AAAAAGTCTAAAATTTCTCAGTGATTCAATCATCTCCACATCTTTGTCTTTAAGCAAAAGCATGAAGCAATGCATCAATATTTTCAATCATAGCTGAAAAGAATACAGCTTTGTACTCCTAATTAACTCCTCCTAATTATCTGAATGGTAAAAGGAAGAGCACAGTGTCAAAAATAACAAAGAATTCAATCTACTTATAATTAAGAGGGCTTTTTAAATTTTGGATGTTATATTACACCTATCCTCATTTTAAACATAAAAAAAATTATGGCATAAAGAATACAGAAGGAGTGGCGGGTGAGTATTAGGATCCATGCTTCCTGACCTTCGCCAGATCCACATCATTTCCACTACTCCTAAAGCTGAAAGCAGACAGTGATAGAAGACAGAATTATTGCCATTTTTATGACCAATTCTACTGCCTGATCCTTAGGATATGAAAATATCCTGTCATGGGTCAGGGACCCCAAAATGCTAGTGCCAGTAATGAGGAGAGCTAGTGTATTGGTGCAGCGGCTCTTTAATCACTTTAGGGGTAAATGTGCTGAGAACTGGCCAGGGCTCAGCAATGGGCAATTTAGGAAGAGAGGCTTGAAGAAACTGAGAACAGACATAAAGAAGCTAAGAATGGAACAAGATAGGAGGGGATGAAATCACAACTGGACAATTAGAAACCGACATTATTTCTGATAGATATGAAAAACAAAATCACTTTTAACATTGACTTTGACTTTGTGAGCAACCTCAAACAGCAGCATAGGACACACTGACTCTTGACTAGAATAACCACTCTTCACAGAGAAATGTGCATGACATATCAACTCGGGTAATGATAATCATAATAATAACAGTTGTATTTCCTGAGCAGTTATTATAGGTTAGGCATTGTCTAAGTATTTTAAACATTAACTTATTTAATCCTTGTAACGATGACAGGCAAAATTACTGTCCTTGTTTTACAGATGACAAAACAGAAAGGCTAAGTTACTAGTCTGAGGATCACACAGCTGTTAAGTGATAGAGCCAATATACAAGAAATAGATTCTTTAAGGTAGTTTTTTATAATTCCTAGTCTAGTCTCATCTTCTGTCAACTAAGGAAGGAAATAATTATTTAAGTATAACTGAGCCCTGTAGGAAATCAATAAAGGAAATGTTTAATGTATTAAACATTTTCCTTACAGAATCTCCATCCACAGAAAAAGTTCAAAATGTTTCACATTCAAGGAAATTTTGATGGTTTTGTTAAATGTTATCTTTGGAAGAACCAATACTCTCAGGCCAACACCACACCAATCAGTAAATGTTTAAAACAGTAATTGGTAGCAACATCAAGATTAGTCCCAATGTAGAAAACATAGAGAAATAAAGAATAAATGAAGCATAAGGACCCAAAGGAAAGATAGTGGCTGTGATGGGAATAAAACCTAAATTCACAGCTCCTTCTCCCTTCATATGATGCTTCTTACCCATTTAATTAAATTATATCCTAACCTCTACTGCTTTATTAGGAAGCTGTTTATCAGTCCACTGTTTAAGCTTGATATCCACTGTAGTATTAAAAGTTCCTGAATTCATTGTCTGTGCAGCTGGAAGATAGATGTTTTCAATCACATGAGTTGATACTCTTTCCCACAAGGAATGTTGAAGGATTTCTTCCCTGAAATAAAAAAAAGTATCAAGAACACCAAACCTAAATTTTAAGCTTTTAAAAACAGCTTGAATGAAGTACCATTAACTTAAACTGAACATATTAAGTTTTGAGATTTGTAAAGATATGCGAATTACAGCAATCAAGATAATGAACATATCCATCATCTCCAAAGTTATAATCACCGAACCTGCTTTCCATCACTACGATTAGTTTGAATTTTCTAGTTTTACATAAATGCAGTCATACAACATATACTCTTTTATTGTCTGTTTTCTTCCACTCAGCATAATTATTTTGAGATTCATGTTATTGTATTAGTATTTGATTTCTTTTATTGCTGTGTAGTATTCCATTGCATGAAGTTGTGTTGATGAACTCAGGCTGTTTCCAGTTTTTGGCTGTTACAAATAAAGCTGCTATGAGCACTCATGTACATATACTTTCATTTCTCTTGGGTAAATATTTCAGAGTGAAATGTCTGTCTCATATAATAATCATATGTTGAGTTTTTTAAGAGATTACCAAACTGTTTTACAGAGTGGATGCAACATTTTACATTTCCACAGGCAGAGAATAAGAGTTCGAGATTTTCTACATCCTTGTCAACACTTGGCATAGTCTGTCATTTTTATTTTCAGTCATTTTAGTAGGTTTATAGTTGTACCTCATTGTGGTTTTAGTTTGTATTTCTCCAATGACTAGTGATTCTGAGCAACTTTCATGTAGTTATTTGCCTAGTATTAACACATATTATATGTTTATTGTGGAGTCCAAGACCGAAAACTTCTTTGTACAGATACTACAATTTCTCAGACCACAGAATAAATATGTTGTGAAATGAAATTTGTTAATACTTTATGACTAAGGTGATGGTATAAAAGATGCATAACCATACTGAAAATTCTGCCTTAAAACAACAAAGGTCAGTAAATAAGAAAGTCAACTATTTTAATTAAGCAGAAATTGAAATCTCAATAAAACATTTATTTGGGTTCTCCCAAACTAATTTCTATTGTAATAGAATACTACAGCATTATAAAAAAAAAACCCATTGTTTATCACTCAGTAGGTTTTCAGAGTAACCTCTTAACTCTTTAGGATATAGTTGCAAAGCTCAGGTTAGCAGAAATATGTCTATTGTCCAAAAACCACAATGAACTCTCTTTGGTGAGGAGAGTCAACATCCTCTTCCCTCCAAGACTTACTAAACAGTCTGTGTAAAATTAAGTCTACTGAATCAATGGACTTAGTTGTTGGCTTTTCCTTGCTTATTTACAATCTGTTCTTCAGTTACAACCAGAAAAGAAAAGAAAGAGTATGAGGAGAGGATACACCACTGAGGTCCAGAAGGACAAAGACGATTCAGTCACTGAGTTTATGACAGAGAGTGGGAGAATTTAAGGAGCACATCCAATCACTAAATCCCATGAATTCTATCTTCTAGGTAACCTCTCAAATACCACAAAAATGTCTAGTCTTCTTTACTGCACCACCACTACCCAAGCTCACACCACCACCACTGCTTGCCTACATTACCACAACAACCTCCTTGCTTACAGTTGTTTCCACTTGTATTTCATTTTCTACACTACAGAGATCGTTCTAAAATGTAAATCTGACTCAATTCTCTTCAATGACCCCCACTGCTCACAAGATAAAATTTAAGCTTCTGCACATGGCTTATAAACCTTGATAATATGGCTTACCTCTATTGCTTCATCTCCTGCCCCTTGCTTCCATCTATGCTAAGGCCATAGGACACAGTCCTGCGCCACCCTTCTTATTCTCACCTCCTGGTCTTTACAACATTCCTGCCCCTGCCTTTACCTAACACTTATTTATTCTTTAAATCTCAGATGATGATACTGCAAATCTTCTTCGATTTCCCAAATCTGAGTTAGGGAACTCAACTGTACTTCCTCACTTTCCTTTTGTTATTTTAAGCTAAAAACCACAACAACAACAACAAAACTAAATACTGTTCTCCAAATATTGCATGTGTATCATTTTTTTAAACAAAATTATTTCTATAAAACTAACCAGCTATCCTTCTAGAAAACGTATATCTATACTGACTACTTGAAAACAGAAGAGGGTTCACCACTGAGGAAGAAAGGTCACTGAGATGGAGAAACTAGTGACACTTAATTCAAACTTATGGACTAGACACTACTGTACAGGCTTAATTTTGATAACCTTTAAGTGAGAAAACAGAAGACAGAAAATATTAATCATAAATAGCAGTAAGGATAGTTCTGTTCCAAGAATGATAAATTCTAAAAATATCACAGGCTTCATGAGAAAGATAATTTATCCACAAGGAATTTGTTAATTAAAATACAACTGCAAAAATTTCTGTTATCCTAGTACTTTGGGAGACCAAAGTGGGAGGATCATTGAACACAGGAGTTCTAGACTGGCCTAAGCAATATCATGAGACTTATCTTTAAAAAAAAAAAAAATTGCCGGGCTCGGTGGCTCAGCCTGTAATCCTGCGCCTTTGGGAGGCTGAGGTGAGTGGATTGCCTGAGGCTGCGGGTTTGAGACCCGCCTGGGCAGCAAGACCTCATCTCTACAATAAATTAAAAAAAAAAAAATCAGCCGGGCGTGGTAGCGCATGCCTGTAATTCCGGCTACTTGGAAGGCTGAGGCGGAAGGATCGCCGGAGTCCAGCAGGTCGAGGCTGCGGTGGCCGGGAGCGGCCACTACACTCCAGTCTGGCTGACACAGTGAGACTCCAACTCAAAAAAAAAAAAAAAAAATTTAAAAATTGGCTGGGCATGGTGATGCACACCTGTGGTCCTAGCTACTCAGGTGGCTGAGGTGGGAAGATTGCTTGAGCCCAGGAGTTCAAGGCTGCTGTAAGCCATGATTGCACCACCGCACTCCAGTTTGGGTAACAGAGTGAAACCTCAACTCAAAAAAAAAAACAAAAGAGACACAGCTTGCTCAAGATACATAAAGTCTATTTGGCTACAGTGTCCCATTCCAACAAATTTAAAACTCCCAAACTTACATAAAACATGAACTGAAGATGGTAGTTTGCCTTAAAAAAGATTTGCATGAAAATATTTCAAAAGAATGTATTTTACTTGCTATTTTAAAAAATCTGAAATAGCATTCAATACAAAAATGTGATTTGTACAAATACGTTAAGCATATGTTACAGAAAGCACTAACTGTGCTTACTCAGAAATGAGAACTGAAAACATGTACTAAATTTCCCTTTATAAACAAATTTTTCCTAGTTTCTATAATCAATCCAACAAGAGCAACCAGTTCTGACAGATCTTCACAATTTGATGAAGCTTTTGCCTAAATGATTTTATAGAAATCATGATTATGTATTTATTAAGCATAAGATTAAAAAAGGCAAAGATGAATCAAGATTTTAAAAGAACATGGAGAAAGCTATCTTCTAAAAATTCAACTGGTTAGACTATAGTAGTAGTTAGATATAGCAAAAAAACATACTTTTATGTGTTTGCCTATGAGCCAAGGCAACCATAAGTCACTGCTTTATTGATTTAAGTTTGGATTTTTTTTAGAACTCATATAGTAAGTCTTTAAGAAAAGGGATTAATATCAAAGTCAAATACTTACCAGTGTTTTGGTGTAACCTGGCTCAGACTGATAACTTCATCAAGGATTTCATTTTTAGCTTTTTCAAATAGTTCATTCTAGACAATACAGATACAAGTAAGACAGTAAATTTTCTCTGTTATGATTTTCTGAGATAACCAAAAGGAGGACTGTGACAGGCTAGTAAGCTGAGTTTAGGTTTGAATGCTTCTAACTGGCAAAAATACTCTTCAATTCTCGTCTATTTTTTAGGAATGCCATTATCCAGATAAGGAAAAGAAACTGACATTTTAAAATGTCTACCTTATTTCTCAATTCTGAATGCAGTTTTTCATACATTTGTTCCTGTAAGATTTTTACATAACAAATGTTATATGAAAACACCAATACATATTCATTTAGTGTATCAGAAATAGTAAATTAATGCTGTGTTTTACAACTAATGGACATTTTAGAATCAAGGAAAAATAGTATTTAGTTCCCACTAAATTAGAATATACTTTTCCAAGGTAAATGCTTAAAAGGTAAAAAGTTGATGTACAACTAAAAACATTTCAATTACATAAATACAAACTCTGTAAGACCTTTAAAGCATATTCTTTACCTTTTCAAAACATATTTAAACATATGATCCCTAATTATAATAATTTAAATTATGATATAAGGGATAACAGGCCCTAGGGATATATTCTCGCAGCAATTAAATAGTTATGGTCAAATCAAAGCAATTCAGCTTACCAGATTTCTCTCATCAACATAAATTTTGTTAGAACACAGAATTAAATAAAGATATATACAAAATACATGTATACCCAAATCCTACCCGGTCAAGTTCCCGTAGGCGAGGATAGTTATTCTTCCACTCGGTTTCAAGGTTAAAACGTGTTGCTGAGGGAGAAGGAAAATGTTCGAGTTTGATGATTCTCTTTCCAGATGTAGTGGTTAAAGGTTTTCTTGCTTACCTTCTGTATTACCTGAATTTCTGAGAGTGTACCTGTGGTGTCTTAATACCCTAGGCTCGCATCATCTCAGAATTTTATTATTGCAATAGCTTTCTAAATTATTCTCCTTGATTCTAACTCTTTCATTTTCAATCCACAAATACACAGCTGAAGTAGTTTAGTACAGAAAAGATGCTGAGAGTGGATTCTGCAGCGTTACCACTAAGATCCAATTCTGAATCTATTAGCTATGCTGTGTGACACTGAGTAGATTATTTGAGTACGTTATTCTGTCCTGTTTTCTCTTCTTTAAAATGAAAAGAAAAATAATAAAAATAATACTTACAAGGTTGCAGAAATGGGATAAATAGGTAGGATTTCCATAAGAGAAAAGGAAAGGACAGTATATTCTCACCAGATGAAACTAGGAAAGCAAAGACACTGAGCAGGGAAGTGTGGAATTCAGGAAACAGTACAATGTAAATAAAGCACAGACTGCTCTGCTTTGCAACACATTTCCTTTCTTCTCCCTAAACAGGGGAATCCAAATTCTCTACAGTTTACTAAAGTTTTCTCCCAAGAACTAGCAAAGTTTCCTCTGAAAGGAAAAATCTTGTTCTTGTACAACTTAAGATTTGTAGACTTCTATTTTCCAGATGTTGTCCTACCATAAATAAACTACCAACCAACTGTTAAAGAAAGGGAATACAGAATCTTATGAATGGTAAAGATTGCCAGCTAGTAAAATGACTACATTTGTTTGCTTATTTTAGAAACCCAACTTACCTTTGAAACTATCAGCCTGTTGTTCAACTGATTCTCGTACCATTTTCCAAAAGCAGTCTGATACAGCAAGGCTTAAATTTCGTGTCGTCACTTGGTGTGCCTTTAGCATGCTTGTCCTAAAAAAAAAAAAAAAAAGAGCTAAAGTATAATTAAAATGGACAACAATACTATCATCAAGTCTAATGATACTATAACATAATGAGAATAGTCACTCATACCTTTTATAAAAGTGTTGTCAAAAAAACTTTCTGTGATGAAGAGAATGTTCTATATCTGAGCTGTTCAGTATGGTAGCTACTAGCCACATGGGGTTATTGAGCCTGTGAAATGTGTGGCTAGTGTGACTGAGAAACTGAATTATTAATTTTATTGAATTTTAACTAAATTCAGTAACTAAACAGGACTAGTGATTAACCTACTAGACAGCACAGTTCTATATGGTTGTAAGTTCCCTCCCAATAGATAACATGCAAGACTATGGTTTGAAAAAATTATCTTGATTTACTAAGCTAATCTAGAGACAAACACTTTCCTGTTTCTAGAAACTCTTGACATAATAAAGTTTTAGTATACCGTAATCCAACTGACCTTTAGCTCTTCTTTTTTGCTTATCTTATTTTCTTTTTTCTTTTTTTTTTTTATAATTAATCAGTATTTTTTATTATCGTTTTGTGGGGTACAGTTAAGAGTTAGGTGTACAATTACATTTCATTCAGGCACCCTGTTGATAAGAGGTGTTTTCCCAGTCTCAGATAGATATTAGCTACTGTTAATCCCATCCCCCTCCCCCCCATAATTTCCCAGTACCATCAGTCATTTTCTTATAGTATTACATTGGATGTTCAAGGTCCATTATATGAGTGAGAACATGTGATATTCTGATCTTTGTTTCTGTGAGAGGTCACTCAGTATTATAGACTCTAGTGCAGCCAATAAACACATGAAGAAATGCTCAACCTCACTAATCATCAGGGAGATGCAGATCAAAACCACACTGAGATACCACCTAACTCCAGTCAGAATGGCAATTATCAACAACTCAAAAAATAACAGCTGCTGGAGAGGGTGTGGTGAAAAGGGAACACTTCTACACTGTTGGTGGGAGTGTAAGCTAGTGCAACCTCTGTGGAAAGCAGTGTGGCGATTCCTGAAAGCTCTAAAAATTGACCTTCCATATGACCCTGCAATCCCCCTACTGGGAATATACCCTGAAGAACACAAATCACTCTTATTTTCTATAATATCTATTTAGGGATACCCGTTGAATCTCCCACTCTAACTTTCCTTAATACTGTAAGAAAACTGTATATACACATTTAAAAGTGAAAGTGCTAATTAAGAAAAAAATCACTTTAAAGGTAAAATGACATAGAGGCATCTGTGCTGTCTTTTGGTGCTCACATCCAAAGGAGCAGTTTACTATGCCAGCATCTATTGTGTATGTGGTAAACGGCCAATTCTGTTAAAGAGTAGCTTAAGGACTTAATTATTAGATACTAGATATTAGATTACTACCTGGGGAAAATTCTAGAAATTCCATGTTAAAAGAACAGCTATGAAACACTAACTTTTAAATGAAAACATTTCAATTTAAGCTACTCTCTCACTGTAAAATGTTTTAACAAGATACCTACTTTAGGAGTTTTGAATTTTGAAAAAATTCTTCTTCATATTCTCTTATAGCTTCAATGCTTTCAGAGCTATTTCCTGGGGAAAGAAGATGGTCAAATTTTCACCAAAAATTAATCTTTATTATTTGAAAACATCAAAAACTAAAAATGAGTTCTAATAATGTTAAAATAAGTTACATAATTGCTTACCTTTTCCTGTTACAACAGCAAAATAACCTAAGGCTTTCATTGGGAAGAGTTTTCCTTCAATTATCTGCTGAATCTATTTTTAAAGGTGGAAAAAACAAATGTGAGATGTAGCTTATATAATTTTTAAAATTCAAAAGAGAGCATAATAATTTAATGATGCTATATATATGCTTAAATATATAAATCTGTACAAAAGGATTTAAAATGTATTTAAGTTGCTATATGAAGAAAAAATAGACATTAATTTTACTATACTGAAAATCTTTAAAAAATATGTATCAAAATTAAAACTTGAAATGATGTTTAGTGCTTTGGAGTCAGATAGACCTTAGTTTAAATTTCTGCTCTGCCACTTAGTAGCTATGTGGCCTAATGTAAGCTACTTAACTTTTTAAAAAGGTGTTGAAAGAGAAGACTATAATGAGATAATGATACTTAGCACAGTGCCAGACATGTAGAAGCACAAAATAAATGGTAGCTATTATTATTTCCCCATACTTCTTTAAATATCTAAATTCTAATCAAGTTGGATCTTTTATTCCTCCTCTGTGCCCTTCTTTTAAAAAAAATTTGGCTTCAAATATATAAGAGTTGGTTCTCAACTCTTTTAGGGTAAAAAACCCTTTTCTAAATAAATGTGATAACAACCAGACTCTATACTCCCTCAAAATGTGTGTCTGCACAGACATCTATCATTCACATACATGGTAGAAAAGTTTCTACCCTCTGAAGCCCATTCAGATTAATACTAAGATGGAATTCCTCCTTTCAGTCAAGTTACAATCCAAGCTAATGCTGAATCTTCGATATAAAAAGGACAAGCTTCAAATGCATTTCAAAAGAAATACAAACTCATTATCCTAACACAGAGTTGAAAGAAATGAAAGGAATGCAGAGAGATGGGAAGGAGGTCACAGAAAAGTGCTTCTACCTCACTTCTCTCCTTTTCCACATAAGAACCATTATTGACACGGCAGGCCTTATCCTTAAAAATAAAACAGACCATAGGTCATGGAGGCCATGCAGCAAAGAGTTAACATAACAGGGCTGAGAATGCTATCCTTAAAAAGACCTGCTTGCCTTTGGATGGCATATGGAAATTTAACTGCTAAACAATTCCTTACACTGAAGAAAATGTTCCCCTAAATACCAATGGCTTATTGTGTAAGTAAGGTGGTTATGCTGAACACTGCTTTCCTTTTAGAAGTCTGGAATTTCGGTATATGAGGATGCCCACAGAACCAGTCTCCAGTGCAGAGCTTCTAACAAGCAACTTGTTGTTGAAGGAATTAAGAGAGACCCGTGTGACTCTACTGGGAGAAGACTCTTAACAAAAATTTGAGCCTAGTTTCCTTCAGACTTCATCACACTCACCTTTACTTTGTTATTCTGTTTCTACTTTCATTGTAATAAATCTTAGGTGTAAGTACGACAATGTGCTGAGTCCTGTGAGTTCTTTTAAAGAATCACTGAACCCAGGACTGGTCTATCTCTGACACAGAAGCATAGTCCCAGACAATGTAAGATGAAAGGAAAGAAATTCCAAGTAGTAGCACTGGGAATGGGTACTTAAAGTCTGAAGCTGTTTTATGGGGGATAATGATACAGTAATAATGACAGATGACAATTTGCATGTATATAACACTTTTGTGCTAAGCATTATTCCAACCATTTTATAAAATATATTCAACTAATCAAACCTTCACAACCAATGAGAAAGTTGGTTGAAAAGTACTATCTTTATTTCCACCAGATGAGGTAGTCTAAAGCACTGAAAAATAATCTATCCAAGTTTATACAGCTAGCAAATGGTAGAGTTGGGATTTGAAACTAGGCAATCTGGATATAGATTCTAGACTCTTAACCATTACCTTATACCTTTATAATTAAGTAGAGAGTATGTCTTAAGTCAAGATTTGCACCTTAATAAGACTTACATACAATGTTACCTTGAAATAACTCTTTCCTTGTTAAGGGAGACAGAGGAAAGGTATTACAGATTTTATAATTCTAAAAATACATTTCCCTAGGAGACACTGAACACTATGTATAGAACTCAAAGAATTTCAGAAATGAAAATGACCATATCTAGTCTTGTCAACTAGACTAATGGGTTACATTCCGCACTGACTGGATTTAGAAAAGTAACAAGGGTTGCCCAAGGACACAGAGCAGTTGGTGATGGAGCATGAATAAGAATGCTGGGACATGATTTACAACTCAGTGCCTTTTCTACTCTAAAAATCTGCTATACAGTCTTTTTAATGAGTTAGGAAGATAATGTTTATCTGCAATAATGGCATATGATAAGACCCAAAAGAAATCCATACTATCACTAACTTATTTATTTATTTATTTTTTGAGTTGGAGTCTCACTCTGTCGCCCAGACTGGAGTGCAGTGGTCGCTCCCGGCCACCGCAGCCTCGACCTGCTGGGCTCCGGTGATCCTTCTGCCTCAGCCTTCCAAGTAGCTGGAATTACAGACATGCACTACCACGCCCGGCTGATTTTTTGATTTACTGTAGAGATGAGGTCTCGCTGCCCAGGCGGGTCTCGAACCCACGGGCTCAGGCAATCCATTCACCTCAGCCTCCCAAAGGCGCGGGATTACAGGCTGAGCCACCGAGCCCGGCATCACTAACTTATTAACATCAACTTTAAAAACAAAAAGAACCATAAAAATGAAGTTAATGATTACTTATCAGCATAAAAATTTATTTAAACGAGCATAAACAATATTAGCAGTTTCAGTATTTCTGAAGCAAATGATATATAACATTTTATTTATAAACTATCCCCAAAAGGCACTTAAGTAATTTACCATAACTTTCTAAGACTTTTGTTTTTAATGGGAAACAACAACAAAAAAAATTCCACTATTATACTCTAATAAAGTATTCCATGAAGATTTTTTCTTTTTAAATAAACAATCTCTATCCCAGCTGGAGCATGTACAAAGAATCACAATAAAGAATTTGCTCTTACCCTGCTTGGACTAGCTACATTTTTCTCTGCCAGGTCTACTTTGGTCAAGACAAATATGGTTCTTCTTCCATGGGGATCCATTTGACTAACCAAGTCAGTAACAATACTGCGCTCGGCATCCACAGATCCATCTGAAGAAAATTGAAAAATGACACTGTGAATTTTAAAAATGTAAAGCAGATACTAAAATCTTAGCACAAGCTACACCCTTGTGCCTACCTCACAGCAAGAATGATTTTCTTAATACATTTACCTTATTTATGAAAAGAAGTTCTAACAGTAAAAGTTTCAATGATGCCTACAGTGAAATTCATCAAGATAGTTCCAACTTCACTTCTATTTACTAACAAAATGAACAAATACCAAGTGGAGGGGAAAAATGCATTTACCTTGTATGTTTATATAGCATGCATTATTTAGAGAAAAGCTTGGATTGCTAAAAAAGTAAACATATCAGTATGATTAAAATCTTTTGATGTGATTTACCTTGAATACATAGTATGATGGCATTAGGATTCTGCATATAAGCTTTGCTGATACTGAAAATAGTTTCCTTTGTGTCAGGAGCCATGCCTGATGTCACAGTCTTGAAGAAAAAGGTTTTAAATGTCATTATAAATGTTTTCCACAATAGGAATAAAATTAAATACATGTTTTATATATACTTACATTAATCACACCTGGTAAGTCAACAAGCACCATCCTCTGTAGTCCAGGGCCTTTTACATTTAAGGAAATGGTCTATTCAGGAAGAAAAAAATTATACTAATTTTTGGAGAAGTTTGGTAAGAATTTTTTTTGTGACATATCTTATGAAACTTCTGTATCTCATTCATTCAGATACAGTACTCAGAAAAAAGTTATTCTTTTTCTGATTCTAAAAGTAACTATTCTAGAATATTATTCACAAAATGATATGTCACTTGGACTGTTTTAAAAAAACTGTATCTTGGAAAAACTGCAATCCAAACACAGTACTAAGATTATGATCTATTTGAAATCATAAACATTGCATTTCCATAAAACACTATGGAACTGCAATCCTTACCTCAGGGCTAACAGTATAGCCTTCTTTCACATTTTTCCTCATTCGAAGTTCTATTTCATGTCTTAATGCTGCAAGCTAATAGAAAACAACAAAATCTTAAGAAAACCTCAGTTCACAAATATTCCACTTAATTCTTTTTTCAAGCTCATACAGGTTATGAAGTTACACATATGAACCTTACATAAATTCTACTCACATCTTCCTCTTTGGTAAGATCAAACTCCCGAGAACTATCTTTAAATAAGGCCACGTGGTGAGGACCTTCACTCAGAGTTACCTGACGGTAATAGAAAACTGAGATGTAATGGATGCATTTTCAATTAACATTATGTCCTACAGCCCTTACATGGTTCTGACAGGGGCATTGTATTACATAAATTCGAGAGTCCCTTGATACTACACTGGAGCATCCACTGGAGCTGTCAACATGGTAGAGGTCTGAGACCACAGTAATTTTGAATTCGTATTTTTCATACTTATGTCACGCATATTTTGATTTCCAACAAGAATGTTGGCTACTTTATATCTCTCATGACCTAAAATGCTGCTGCCCCTCTCTTTCCCCAAAGTGATACAGAGTAATAAGCACAAAATCATCACACTAAAACTTGAAAAACTAAAATAAAATATTGCCCTGAACGTCAAAGATAAATTTTGGTAAAATACCTTTCATTTATTCAACATCCATTTATTGAGAATGAATTCTGTGTCAGGTGTTGTAGGTGGGGAAACACAAAGAGTTGACTGTTCCTGTTTTAGACCTCACTACATTCTGGGAGAAATATACACAGATATTATAGAAGGCAGTGGGAAAACCTAGGATGCCACAGGAGAGAATGGAACTGACTATAAAGGAGCTAAGATAGGCTTCACCCAAGGAATGCCATCTGGGTAAGATATTTGGTAGCATCATATATATTAACAGTCAGTAATTTCATGAGAACTTCTAAACTTCACTGTCCTTAACTTTTCCAGTGTCACTTTTCCAACTTCTCTATAATCATATTATTTTACAAATATAATTCCTCCCACTGATGAGCTAAAGAGGCTAGAATAAATACTGAGTGACCTCTCACAGAAACAAAGAGCCGAGTATCACATGTTCTCACTCATATAATGGACCTTAAACATCATGCAATACTATACAAAATGACTGACCATACTGGGAAACTATGGTGGGGGAAGGGAGAAGGAATTAACAGTAGCAAATATCTATCTGGGAACGGGGAAACACCCCATATCAACAGGGTGCCTGAATGAAACGCAATTGTATACCTAACCCTAACTGTACCCCACAACTTTATAATAAAAAATAAATAAATTAAAAAAAAAAAAAAAGCAAAAAGCAAAAAAGCCATTTGAAAGCAACCATGGCAGTACAGACTAAGAGACCAGGATCCCAAAGGTTTTTGGGAGCATTTTCCTGCAGCTATTTTCCATCAGAGCATTTGCTGATTTGTGGCCCAGGCCAGAGGCCAACCTGTAGCAATTTCGTTAGGTTGAGTAGACAAAAGTTGGAGCTCAGGGTTATCAGGAAGTCACAACTTAAGATGCCAAGAACCCAAAGAAACGTTTTTTTTTTTGTCAGGGTCTCACTCTGTCATCCAGGCTAGAGTGCCAAGGCATGACCATGGCTCACCACAGCCTCTACTTCCTATGGTCAAGTGATCCTTCTACCTCAGCTTCCTGAGTAGCTGAGACTACAGTCACATGCCACTATGCCCAGCTAAAATTGTTTTTTTTTTTGAGCTGAAGTCTCACTTTGTCGCCCAGTCTGGAGCACAGTGGCATGCTCACAGCCACTGCAGCCTCAACCTGCTGGGCACAGGAGATCCTTCTGCCTCAGTCCTCCAAGTGACTGGTGCCATCATGCCCAGCTCAGTTTTTGATGTATTTTAGAGAAGAGATCTCACCAAATTGCCCAGGCTGGTCTCGAACCTCTGGGCTCAGGCAACCCTCTCACCTCCACCTCCCCAAGTACTGGAATTACAGGCATGAGTCACTGTGCCTGGTCTGAGTTTTTAGTTTTTTGTGGAGATGAGGTCTCGCTATGTTGCCTAGGCTGGAACTCATGGACTCGATTAATCCTCCCGTCTCGGCTTCCCAAAGTGCTGGGATTACAGGTATGAGCTACTGCGCCTAGCCTCCCAGAAAAAAACTGACTATGGAAATAAACCTACAAAAACTAAGCCCAACATTCTGTGTACAACATCCTTTCAAGGAATTCACGTAGTAAGAAACCAAACACAACGAAGCTGCTAAGGAGACATGCTAAATCAAGATTTTGGCACTTTTACTGTTCTGGGAAAACAAAATCTAGAGTTTAGGATTGGTCAAGGAGAAGCCCTGGTGAACACTAGGGGACTAAAGACAAACTGGAAAGAGACCAGCCTTGTCTATTTCAAGGAAATCTACCACTACTCCATATATCTGCCAGAACAAAGTTAATTCCTTCTTCAAATATCATGCACAGCCTCTACAATTAGGGTGCTAGTAACAATGCAAAAGGTAGGTTTTCAATGTTTTTACAACTGATGAAGCACGACAAAAGGTATAGTCTGAGGTTCATTTCAGTTTTTTTCCCCCTAAGTTGGATGTACCACAAATTCCCATCGATAGTAAAGTAGGTATATAAAGGGCAAAACATTGACACAGAACCACAGAACAAAGAAAGAACAAATTAGTATCACACAACATGGTTCAATTCATAGCCAGACACAAAAAAGTACACTTTATATGAGTCACACTAGGCTGCCCAATACCCCTTGTTGCAGTTACAGACTTCATTTCTTGAAGATTTTAGCATCAGCCTCATTGTCTCACTTTCTTCTACTATTCTGATCATAATTCTTGATAATTTCAATTTTCCAATTACTCTATACCTACTCCCACCAGCTGAACAAGAAAGAAAAAAACCACAACCATTCATATTCACTTTAAATTTATTTCCACAGAGTTTAAAAGAAACTTCAGTTCAACTCAGCAATCCTAATATTACCTGACTTTTTTCATCGAGTCACTCTTACAGTCACTAAAATCTCTTAGAAAACACTTCACTTTTTCTTCCTTCCTCAATTTTCAATCTTTTCTTTCTCTTTAAATAATAGCTGATAACTTGACTTATTATTTCACTGAGGAAGTAGAAACAATCATAAGGAAACTTTCAGATATTCTTATTTGTCCCTACTAGTAAATTCAATGACTGATTCTGAGTCTTCACTTTTCATGATCTATCAGTAGCATCTGACCTCACTGATCTCTCCCTCCTTGATATTTTCTGTATTTTTTTCTTTTTAGAGATAAGATCGTGCTCTAATACCCAAGCTAGAATGTAGTGGTGCGACCATGGCTCACTGTAGCCTCAAACTCTTGAGCTCAAGCAATCCTCCTGCCTCAGCTTCCTGAGTAGCTAGAACTACAGATGTACACTATCACATCCAGCTAATTTTAAAAATTTTTAGTAAAGATGGGGGCTTGCTATGTTGCCCAGCCTGGTCTCAAACTCCTGGCTTCAAGCAATCCTCTCACTTGGACACCCGAAAGTGCTAGGATTACAAGCATAAGACTGTCCAGCCTCTCCTTGGTATTTTCTTTCCCTGAACACCACCTGTTCTGGTTTCCCTCTTATCATACTGGTTGCACCTTCATGTGCTCCTTTGTTATTTCTTATTTCTTCAACCTCTTAATATTGAGTGTCCAGGATATAATCTTTCGTTGTCTGTCTTCTTGAGCTCTACTCATGCCCTTAGAAATATCGTCCAATAAGATCATGACTTTAAATCCAACTTTTAGATATTTGATCATGACTCCTAACTTTGTGTCTCTAGCTCAAACCTCTTTATCAACCTGTATAACCAACAGCTTATTTGTTAACACCCCTCAGCAAGTCTAAAATTGTCCTGATCTTCTTCTCCTAAACCTGTCTCACACACTTCCATGCAAACTAAGTCCTTTAGTTTATTCAGGTCAAAAACCTTGGAGCCTTGATGACTGACACATTCTCTTTCTCTCCCTCTTCTCCAGGTCAAATTTGCCAAGAAATTCTGTTAATTCTATTTTCAAAATGGATTAATAATCTAACCATTTCTTATCACCTTCACTACCACTCCCCTGGTCCAAGTAATTAACAGCCTCCCACATGGACTCCCTAGCCCTACCTATCTTGCCCATACCTATTTTCAACAGAGCAGCCTTTTAAAAGGCAATGTTGTTACTCTGTTCAGAGTCCTGCACTGGCTCCCCTTTTTACCAAAAATAAGAACCAAATTCTGTACAATGGCCTGTATGGACCTATTGATTTGCTTCTTCCTGCCGTCTGTTATCCCTCTGATCTTATCACTTACAGCTCTTCACTCTGGTCTAGCCACACTGGCCTTTTTGTTATTCCTTGAACACAATAGTCACCCAACCACCTCAGAGACTCTGCATTAGCTATTCTATTTGCTTAATAACTACTCTTGCACTAGATATTCACGTGACTATCTCCCTTGCTTTCTACAGATCTTGGTTTAAATGCCACCATAACAATGCAACCTACCGGCACCCTGGCACTCCCATCCCTTTGCCTGGCTCCACTTTTTCTATTTTGTACAACTCCTATCACCTTCTAACATACTATACAGTTATTTATTATGTTTATTATTTATTGTCTGTCTCCTTCTAATAGAATATATCCTCTATCATAGCAAGGATCTTTTTTGTTGTTTTTTACCACCATATTGCCTAGGTAGCGCTGGCATATATTAAGTGTTCATTAAATACAGGTCCAATGAAAGACTCTGGAGCCATACACATTCTTCCTGTGACCATGGATGAATTCTTAGTGCTTCTACATATGGATGATATGTACATTAAGTCTCAGCCTCTCTCACCTCAATGACTTGGCTCCTTGCAACTACTCCCTCTCTATTATATCATTTTTTCCCCTTTACAGATCATTACAATCAGCATATAAATCTTTCAAAATCTTTCCTTGATTCAATATATTTCAATTGTTACTTTGCCACTTCTCATTTTTTTTACAATACTAGAAATTTATCTATATTCACTAACTCCACTTCCAATATTTCATTCTCTTAACTTTTCACTTATCCTATTCAGAACAAAATTCAAAGCTCTTATAATGGCTCAGTATAGTCTGGCCTCTCATTGGGACTCTGACATTCTCTTCTACCACGCTCCCCTCACTCAGCTCCTGTCATACTGGCATCCTGGCCATACCTACTACTGAGTCTATGCGAGGAATAATTTCAAATCCTATATATTAATGCTTTCTTTAGTTAAAGATCTTCACTTCAACACCATGAAAGACCTCACTGAAGCAGTTACTTTCCTATGGAACTTTCTTACCTTAACTGGGGAACGTGTCATCATCTCCCCAGATCCTCTTGGGAATATTCGTGCTTGAGCAATCATTTCCAACACACTAGTTTTTCCAGCACTCTGATCTCCCACAACAACAACCTTACAACAAATGACATTTATTCATATTTTTGTGAAACCAATTAAATTTAAATAGATTTAAAATGCTGCCCCGAGATTTTTAGTCTTTTAAAATATCTACGGTCTACAGAAATGAGTATTTAAAAATCCATTAAAAAATGATGACTGATACTGTATGCACACTGAAGATATAAAGACGAAAATATTAATTGAATCCATTATGTATAGGTGAATTTTATTTAAAAACATACACTAATTTAAACCACTATTTCTAAATCCAGATTACTAATTTTCCACAAATATTTTCCACAGCTAGATTACTCTTTACAAATTTTCAATTCTATTAGGTTCAATTCCACTCAGATGTCTAATATAATCCACAATTTAGTATTTTAATAATACGAATATAATAAACAATGTCAAATATCTGATAGCCTTCATAACACATAAATATAAATATATAAATAAGGTACTTATTTATATTTCTAGTGGACCAAAATAGTCAAATAATACTCAAATTATGACATCACCTGAGATACATGAATAACATATGTAAAAAAAATGCCGATGTCTATGTGTGTGTATGTGTATGTGTATGTTTATGTGTACATAAATTTCTAAGAAACTGTGTTTGTTTTTCTTTGCTAATGGCCATGTTCAGTGTCTTAATTTTTTACTTACCCGTGGCAGATGATCTTGTGTATTATAACTGGCATCATAATCAGAAAGAACATCAAGAACTTCAGAATACATGTCAATCAAAGATTTCTGTAAAATTTTAAAAAATTAATTAAACAGTGAAAACAATAAATAAAAAAAGAAATACAACATGTGTCAAAAGAAAAAGCTGATAAATTCTGTTTTTCCATAATCACTGTATTGTTTTTCTAATTACACATCTTCACAATAAAGTCTAAAATTCCATTTCTTCTTACTAAGTTTATTTTATCTACAGATATAGTAATTTAATAGTTTTCAAATTCATATTTCCTAACCTAATTAAATAATAACATAAATTATTAATGCTGATGAGTTAATATTAAATATCCAAGAGATGAAGACCATTAACACCAAAAAGGCCAAATATGAGGGCAGGTAACCAACTAACAATGAAATTATACTTTGGTAAGTTTGATGTAAGCGTGACATAGAGAGGAGAGAGGACAGAGAGCATGTGCAAGCAAGTGCCTGAAGAAAGGATATAACTAGAGAAATGTTTACCAAGAAGATTATAAAACAGCAAGAGTCGATAAGTGGGCTATGATAACTGGGCTGGCTAAACTATGCGAGTATCAGGGCAGACATCCTGTACTGTTTCTCTTTGTATAATCAGAATTGAATATGGTGCCTTATATACAATAAGCTTCAAGTAATTATCTGAAGAATAAATGAACAAACACACTATAATAAAGAGGCTTATAAAACAAAGGGTACCATAGAGCATTTAATAATTATAGATAAGTTTTAATGCTAAGGCAGAAACAAAATGAGAACTTAAGGTTCCTTTCATCCATTAGAACCTATAAATAATTAAACAGCAAATAACTGCCATCCCATTCACCTAAAAGAGATAAACAGATTTACTAAAAGAGATAAACAGATTTACATTACATTTTCATTGCATTTTATGAGAGAAAATACGATTTATGAGGTAAACTCTTGGTATATGAGGGGAACCTCCCAAGAAACCCTGGAATTTATTTATAAAAAATTGTGTATTTATTTTTACAAGCTTAAACTTTAGTCACCTTCAAAGTACTCTCCGTTTGATGTAAAACACCTATCCAGACATTTTTCTCTACTGTCCAAAACGTTTTGAACTTGTCAATTTTGATGCCTAAAAGTGTTTCTGCTGTTTTTTTGTTTCACCCCTTCCACACTGGCAAAACATTTCCCTTTGAGGACTTTTATCATCCGGGGAAAAAAAGTCACTTGGGGAGAGATTGGGTAAATAGGGAGGGTAGGGCATGGGGGTCTTGCCATTTTTGATTAAAAACTGCAAATGTTTAGCATGGTGTGGGAGGTGTGCTCAAAAATTTACCATCATAAAATGGGCATCTTGAAAAAAATCTCCAAAAGAAAAAATTCACTGAAGCTGAACACAACCTCTCACAATGCTAGCGGGTACACTGATGCCAATGGGTTCCTAGAATACTTACCTAGTGGGGGAGGCCTGTACTACAAGGGACCCATCCCCCCAAAAATAATTTTGTTTTTTTTTGTCCTACCTTGTATGTTAATACATCATGCTATCTACTTTGTGCAGTCATGATTTAGAGTCAAAGCTACTGAAGCATATTAGAAATATATCTCACTACAGAATGTATGTGCCATGATTTACCAGTTTTGCTACATACAAATTCTGTTTATTTACATGAGATTTAAGTATATGGTAATTACCAATGTGCTAATGATAACATACCAGCATATACTTTTTCAAAAATTCTTAATGCCTAAGAAACCATCCCTTAGAAGAAAAATGTTAATTAAAAAAAATAAATAACTAAAGAAAGTGGCGTGATCAGTCATTCACTGGCAATACATGTAAAGCCATGATGATAAGTCACTTAAATGTCCATCAAGCCCAGACTTCTTCACCACTATACTATGTAATCATGTAACTAAAAACTACTTGTACACCCTAAAGCTATTGAAAGAAAAAAAAAGAAAAATAATTAAAAAATAAATGTCCATCAAATAACAATTCTGATTTATTAAATGAAGATAAAGTAGCTATTTTAGAAAAATAAATTGATTAATAAGAAATGACTCCTAAAAGTAGGAAGATTTTATGGGCACAAAAGGAAACAAATTTTGGGGGACTACAATTTCCAAAATGTTAATTGAACATTGTTCCTTAATATGTGAGACACTCTATTCTCTTATGACATTAGGTCAGAAAGAAAAGGATGATAAAATACAGTTCCTAAAAACTGGTAGTGATGAACATACTATGTTAAGTAGCAAAGCTCTGAGAATTAACAAGTTAAGATAAATTTAAAATACCTTCAGCTTTCTATGATGGATGCCTTTGTCATCTTTCTGCAATACTAATTTTCTTAATTCTTTGTTCTCCTTTTCTAATCGTTCCAAGATTCTCTGATACTTTAACTGCAACAAAATAATACATGTAACTGTATAAGAAAAACATAGGTTAACAAATAATATTAAGTCCAAATCAAAATCTTCTAAAATCCTGAAATCCTATTTTAAACAAAGCATTACATTTTAAAATGAAAATGTATAAAAATCTATGAAAACACTGAGAGAATAAACTATGACTAGTACCTCATACAAATGGTAAAATTCGTTATAATTTTCTATCATAAGTTAGTATTTAATTTGGAAAAAGCCTTGCTACAACCATTGAGGAAATTATTTAAAAATGTAAATATCTAAAGAAGCAAGCTCTAAGTATATTCTAGGAAGCAAAATTTCCTATTATATCAAAATTTTAAAACTTCATTTACAGGGCTATTTGACAAAAAATCAAATTCTTCCCATTCTCCACATTCTTTTATGTTTAAATTAAGATGATATAAAATAAGAGCTAGCAGTTCCTGAGCATGCTTTACGTGATAGGCCCTTTACTAAGTGTTACATTAACTCCTTTAGCCTTCATAGAAACTCCATAAAGCAGGAATTATACAGACTAGGAATTTGAGATTTGGAATGTTTGATAGGCTGCTAAGGTCACCTGGCTTATAGAAGGCGAATGAACACTGTTTTCAAGCTAAGTCTACGTCAGAGCTCAAAGTTTTGTTTAGTTTCCATGTCCAAAGTTAATATACTAATATTTTAAAAAATGATACAAAAAGTATCTTAAGAAAATACTAATATGTTAGACAGGTTATTTTGTCAAAGTAGTTGCTTGGCTACACATTTTTATTCTAAAACTGATTCTTTCTAATGTGTCTTCCCTGGTTATTATTGCTCCTCTCAACATTAACAATGTTGAGAAAATTATTAAAAATTATTCCTTCTCACAATCAGCAGAATGCTTATGTTCAGCTTATAATACCATGTCCTTTACAGTGAAAAATATTCCTTAGAAAATTTTTTAGGCTGTTGTAATTTTCTAAGAACAAAGTAGGTAACATGAAATCATGGTCCTATCATCAGAGAATTTCAACTTAAGCCAAATTAAAGGAAAACATACAAAGTTGAACTACATATATACATATGACACGAGTAGAACTACTGGCTAGATTCTAATGTAACATATTTTTACATAAACTTGTTCATGTATATCTTGTAATAGTATATATAACAAATATATATAACAAATTCTGGTAGCATCTAAGGATTAGATCTTTGCTGTTTAATATGGCAGCCACCAGCCACAAATAGCTATTGAGCACTTGAAATGTGGTTGGTCTGAATTGGGGCGTGCTGTGAGTGTAAAATATCTCATTAATATTTTTTATAATTGTCATATGCTGAAATGATACTACTTCGAATAGACTGGGTTGAATATACAATTAAAATTAATTCTAGCCGGGCTCGGTGGCTCAGCCTGTAATCCCACGCCTTTGGGAGGCTGAGGTGAGTGGATTGCCTGAGCCCGCGGGTTCGAGACCCGCCTGGGCAGGCGAGACTTCATCTCTACAATAAATCAAAAAATCAGCCAGGCGTGGTAGCGCATGCCTATAATTCTGGCTACTTGGAAGGCTGAGGCGGAAGGATCACCGGAGCCCAGCAGGTTGAGGCTGCGGTGGGCGGCCACTGCACTGCAGTCTGGGTAATGGAGTGACTCCAATTAAAAAAAAAAATTAATTCTACCTGTTTCTTACTATCTTTTTTAACATGAAAATTAAAATTATACATATGGCTTGCATATTTCTATTGGACACCACTGATATAGATAACCTCATGGTTTATTATATCATGAATTCCCCATTCAGTGTTGTGGAGATGCCCAGTGGTTGCCATTACAACTGTACAAGTCGAAGGATTGATATCAATGGATATGTACGAATGGTAGGACTTCCACTGGCTCATTTCTTTGAAAATATGAAATCAATTTTGAGGTCCACATTCTCTGGGGATGGAAACATTCTTTGGAACAGATGCCAATTTGCAGCCATCCTACAGAGACATGCCATTGGGCTGTGCACAAAGCTCTGGAATAATAATTCTCAAACTTTAGAAAGTATCAGAATTATATTGAGGGTCTTTAAGAACAGATTGTTGGGTTCTACTTCCAGAGTTTCTGATTCAGTAGGTATGGGACAGGACCAAGAGTTTGTATTTCTAACAAGCTTCCAAAAGATGGTGATGCTACTGCTCTAGAGACCACACTTTGAGACAAATGATTCTTAACCCCTGGTTGCAGATTAGAATCACCTGGCTAGAAAGACTTTAAAAATATATATGGTGCCACCCAGATCACAATTGAGTCTCGTGTATAGTCAGACATCAGGCCTGTTGTCTCAAAGTATACTGTAGATTGAGTGTTTGTAATTAAAAAAATCCAAAATCCTTTTCTAAATGCTCCAAAATCTGAAACTTTTTGAGTGTTGAAATGATGGAGAATTTTGGATTTCAGATTTTTAGATTAGAGACATTGAACTGGTTAAGCAGCATTTTGAATAAGAGATACTAAACCACAGTTATTTATTTCATCCATATTGAGACATATTATTTATTTTTTTACTGTAAAGAGACCCACGGTAATGTCATATAATTTAAAAAAATAACTTCTTACACATCTTTAAAATAATAATTTTATCATCATCTAAAAGGAAATAACTTTCCAAAGCAGTGCCAGAAATGCCTTTACAAAAGTATTATCTAATTGGTTTCAGGCTTCAGAGAAGCAAAGTAAAAGGTTTCTGAGGGTTCACTAAAATTATGTGGTAAATTCAATTCACATTTAACTGTTACCTAAATTAATTAACTTATCAATGTAAAAATGCAAGTGTAAGTTTATATAGGGACAAACCACTTTCTCCCATTTTTTCCTTTAAAATTAGATACACAAAGTTTACTCAAAATAGGTTTTTACATGCAAATAAGTTAACTGTACACTTATCTATTCCTTCTTTATCCCTTATTTATCAAGTAGCTTTTGTGTTTATTGATAATAAGTTTCCACCACTAAACTATTTCAAATTTTACTTTGTTAAAAAAAAATAAATTTCCACATCACCAAAGTTACATTAGAAATTTAAAAGTTCCTATTTTTTCTTACTTATCAGAATTACCTGAGTGTGTAGAAGTTCTTCTTGAAGTTGGTCAATTTTCTCTTTATCTGACACCTAAATATTTAAAATAAATTAATTTTGAGTATACTTGGGTTTACATAGAACATATAGCAAGTTTAATTTTTTAAAAAGTATTCAGAGTTAGAACTACTGGCTTTCTATGCATATGTAACCAAAGTGAAGTTTAAATCAAGTGATTATTTAAGAAAGTAAAAATACTTGTATTCATCAATAAAAATAGCTCATCAAAATTTTATATTAAATAAAAACTTTAAAAAGCATCACTTTTCTGACTAGAAGAAATTCTAGTCATTTCTTATGGAAGGCTAATTAGAAAAATAAGAGATCAACACATATAATTATTATATTCTTCAAAGGTTGTTTTGTACTGAAGCACAGGGACTTAGATGCTTGGAGAAAGCACTGATATCCTTTAAGAAATGTGTTCCAGAAAATCAAGATACAAGTTACCACTTATAGCTATTGAAAAAGCTAATTGGTCATAGTGTATCTTTTAAGGAAATGTTATCTATTTCTGCACTTAAAGGAGGGAAGTGTATAATAAATGCAAATAAAAACTTGCATTTTCAGAGCTTTAAGTGGAGCCAGATGCTTGTTTTTAAATTCAGTTATCAATGCAAGATCTGCTAACCCATAATACAGAGAATGCATCTGCAGCAATGAAGCCAAGTAAAGCAACTAAAATTGATTTGAACACAAAAAAAAAATAGAACAAAATCCACAGGTATTGTGTAAACTACTTCAAATTGTTATTAATGCTAATAGTTACAAATATTCTGGGTACTCTAAATGTTTTTAAAAACCCAAAGAGCTTTATTGTATAAGTGGTTTTAAAGTAGTCACAATACAATTATAAATACAAAATATGGTGACCAATTTTAATAAAAATAATGTCATGTATAACAAATCCACATAACTGCTTTAACTTCTTGGTGAGGTGCAGAAGTTGTCATCCTCAGTCTTTAAAAATAATTGTCTAACTTCTGAAAATAAAAACTTGTAAATATGAATTTACTTCATAGGAGAAAAAAGTTAAATTCATATTTTTCATTTAAATCCTTGGTGATCTTCATTAGCTATTTAAGCAATCAAGGCATCATGGGAGCAAATATATATGAAAAATTGTAAATGATTTGATTATTGAGGTAGACATTAATAAGTCCTGTCCACACTATAAAGTTATTTTCCAATTTTAATCATTGTTTCTAAGTACTTTCAAAAAATTTCTCAAATTTTAATTTCAATAACATAGATAACAATGCTTGCTAGAAACAAAGGGTACACTTTTTTCTTTGAAAGCATATGCCCAAAAACCTCCAAAAATGGAGATTTTATCTTTTAGAAAAAAGATAATATAATACAAACTTTGTTTTCCCATTTCTGTATAGCAAGTAGAGACTTTTTTAAAAGAAGCCTTTTCATTTTGATTATACGTGTTTATATAGAATGGACAAGAATTATTAAGTCTCCAGAATTGTGAGGAGACACGCAAGTTGGAGAGGCTTTCACAACCCAAAGAACAAAATCTTGAAGGTCAATGAAGAAATAAATAATTCCACATTATGTTCATATGACATCCATCATACTGTAATAATAGTGTGGTAATTAATCTAATATGTTATGCAGATGAAATTCCCAATTCATTTTAAAGGGTACTTTGATTTACTTTGTTCCATTAACTAACTATTCATCCAACTGTAACTAAATTAGTATGAAATGTACAAACAATATTAGTATCAACTATTTTAGTTTTGCATGTAAATATTAACTGATTTCATGCAACATATCCTAAATTATCATAGAAAATCTAACATTACTTGACATCTGGAACAATAATTAAAAAGCTAACACAGTTAGAAAAATTATAATCTTTATTATAAACCAAGGATTATAAAAGGCTAATTTAGTAATTTGTTAAAATAAAAAAGGTTATATAAAAAGCTAAAATGATATATGGTTATTAGAATATTACAAACACAATTTCTATGCTAATATTAGTATTTAGTAATCACAACTGTTAAGATTTTTATAAATTTGAATGTTTAGGTATATTTAAATCTATCATTTGCCTTTCCGGTACAATTGTTAAGAAAAATTCATGCATGGTTTACAGACACACTTCCTAGCTGCTTAGCTTAATGGAACAACAAAATTAATCTTAATGTATTAAAAGACAAGTTGTGATGGGTAGGATCAAGAATCAGACTTAATATTTTCTAAGAAACAAAGTAAAATCCTATAGGTTTATGAAACAAATATTAAAGACTGATGAGAACATACTTTATTAAGAGAATAACCCAAATTATTTTTAATCTGTCACTTATTCTAGGTCTCAACTAGCAAAATTGAGGTATATTTTATTTGATGTGCTTTACTGGTAAAATTCATCCACTTACAACAAGACTAAGTTAATGTCCTGTTGTTTAATATATTCAGTTTGCATTACAAAATTTAAAACTCACCCTGACAGAAATCGGTATCAATGGTCTTGAAACCAGAGCTTTTCTACAATTCCAGGGCTGTGAAACAGATGGAGAAAGAGCGGAATCCTCCGCAGAAACAAGCTACAGCTGAAAGAGAAAAGCCTTTACTAGCTCCTCACAAAACCAAGCCTGATTTAAGAAATTAAATATTTTTTCCTATTAAGCCATTGTGGCTAGTCTGAAATACTGAAATATACATATATCCATGGGGAGCAAAACCACCAAGGGCAGTTTTAATCTACTGTGGGCTTGGGCTCTTTTGCTCAGAGATATAGGGAAAATTTATTAATTGCTACTAATAAGAAACTAAAAAATGATGACCTACTTAAATTTTCAAGATGGTAAGGGAAAAAGAAACATTAAAAAGCAACAAACAGTACTTGTGGTTCTGTGCCTTGCGTAATTCTCAAATGCGTGGGATGATAATTACTTCATTATAAAAAAGTAAAAGTTATTTTTAAAGTCTCATTTACTTTCACACAAGGTAGTAGGCAGGGACAGGTGCTGTTCGGTGCTCTACTAAGTGCACCGTAATTAACAAAACAAATAGAGGTACAGTTTTGCCAATCTCGAGTTTACGAATGGGGAAAAGGAGGTATAAAAGGGGCAAGTAGATAATCCAATAAATATCAGAAATAGGAACAATATCTATACACCTGAACAAATACTAGTAAAGTAGGCCTAAAATGAACATTAACCTTCAGCAATGTAGAAAATGAATAGTATTCATTACTAATATCCCCTGACTGTCTGATTCAAAATCTCATTGTTAATCTTAAACTATACTTTACAATGTTAAAATAGCAGGTATATGGGATTTATTTCAAATTGTCTTAGAATTATGAAAAACACTTGAACAACTTACAACTAGAGCTGTATTTGTATTTCTAAGTATTATATCAGAACATACTAGCTCCGCCCCTTTCTTTCTGTAACAAAACTAAGGCATGGATGGCTCAGCCTAAACATCCAATTCATCAGGATATTTACTTTTAATTTTTATTTTTTGAGTTGGAGTCTCACTCTGTTGCCCAGACTGGAGTGCACTGGCCGCTCCCGGTCACTGCAGCCTCCACCTGCTGGGATCCGGCGATCCTTCCGCCTCAGCCTTCCAAGTAGCTGGAACTACAGGCACGCGCTACCATGCCCGGCTAATTTTTGATTTATTGTAGAGATGAGGTCTCGCCAAGTTGCCCAGGTGGGTCTCGAACCCGCGGGCTCAGGCAATCCACTCAGCTCAGCCTCCCAAAGTGCTGGGATTACAAGCTGAGCCACCAAGCCCGGCTCATCAGGATATTTAAATGGTATACTCACAGCTAACAGAATAGAAAATGTTAAAGTGTCATTCAAAATAAATCCTCCTTGGCTTACCACATCTAGTTTGATTTAACCGTGTAGGAAAACAATTGCTTATTTTTTCTACCTGTGTTATTCATTCACTGAAAGCTAAATATACAGGAGTTGATTCCACAGCCATGGAATTGAGAAAAGTCAGAAAGTGATGCTGAGAAAATAAATGAAACTTTGGTAAGTACTCTAAAGTATTAACCACCACCAAGTGAGATAAGGTTAGTAAGCAGAATTATTGCAGTAAATCATTACTTATAATACTGGTCAACTTAAATATCAGAACCTACAAGAATCATATGACTGAATCTTTTTCTGAAAAGGTTTATATATAACTTTAAGACTATTTAATTTAATTGATATAACATAATTAGCTTATTTCAAGATCTCAAAGATCTCAAGATTTCAAGTTTTATCAAAACTTTAAAATCATTATAGTTATTTCACTTTGACCTAAAGTCTCTTCAGAACTTCAATCTTGGAATCTACATTGTGGGATTACCTAAAAGCCAAAATTGTATTTTTAAGGACCAGTTGATTGCATCAATAACCAAATATTTGTATAGATTTATGCTTTTATTAGAATCTGTTCTTTAGTGACTAGAATTATATCAAATGTCCAATGTTCAATCCCTCAGTGGTCCAGTGAAAATTTATTTGTACCTTATTGATTAATATGTGAAAGTTACACCATGAGTTTATCAAAGTATATAAAAACTACATGCTTTTGCCCAAAAGTCAAAATAATTTTCTTTTCTCATGAGTGTTTCCTGATGATACATTTTAGCTAAAATAAATAATAAGTGTCATTATTGAAGTAATTTAAACTGGTCATCTATAGCAATCTTTTTCATTTTAGAAATAAAATCTTGGAGAACAAATAGATTAGTTGGCTACAAATTCAGGGTGACTTAATAACTGGATCACATAAACAGCAATTCATAACCTTAACTATAAATCCATGTACCCTCACAGAAACCTAGTTTTCAGAAATCTAATTCCTATGCTTGAGCTTGTTATTTTGGGCATTGTCTATACTACCTACTGCAGAAAAAGCTACATTATTTATGTAATAAAGCTTCTATAATTCTACTTTGCTAAAAATCATCTCTCATCATTGGAGTTCATGAATGGATTAAGGCGACATGATCTTGGCAGGAATGACTGATTAGAGAATATGTCAGTAGCCCCCTTAAACCATCCATCACCTTGCGCTTCTGTTGGGCATAGCTCGTGCTATATTGGCCAGTGGCTCTGCGCGCTTCCTCTTCATGCTCTTGAATTTGCTGTTGTAAGAGAATGAGCTCACCAAGCAGACCCTGCCATGAGTTTACAATGAGGAGGAGGAGATGGGGAGAACAATGTTAAACCAAAGGGCACAACAAAGGAACAGATGTAAGACAGGGAGTGATGGAGAGCTTAAAACAAAAATGGAAACTCATGTACCTTTAGAGCCATCATACAATTGGGCTCTGCACTGCGTTTCCATTTTCCCCTTCAATAAAATTAGATGTCTCAGAAAAATAAAACAGCATAGTTTAAAAAGTGAAAAGGAAAATACAATGATTAGTGCTGAATAAAACAAGCCAGAGATATAAAAATATACAGTAAAACCTAGACTAACTGGAATGCTCAAGAAGGTGGCACTGTAGTTTATTAAATTTCTTGGTAACAAAAAAAAATCAAGAAAAGACTTCAATCCTTATTTTGGAATTGTCAATATGTACTAGTATACGCTACTGACTTGAAACATATGGTAAGAAAACCAAAACCAATTTTTTTAAGTGTTAACCTCACAGACTTAAATCTTCTAAAACTCAATCATAATTCTCATAGGACTGACTGAAGATCATAAAGCCTTATTTACTTACTAAATTACTATTCTTAAGTAAACATTCGATAAATCTGATTTCTTCAATTAAAGATTGCCATTCCCAGAGACACTATTATAAATAATTTGAGTTTTCTAGCATCAAGTTAATCAAGGTTTTACATTAGCTCATATAGTCTATGTGCCTTTGCACACAAACTTATTTGAATAAAATTTAGAGTTTTTTGGAAATTAAAAAATGTTTTAGGTTCTGTTTTGACTTTTTATAATACCAAATATCCAGTCTGATTGAATTTTCACTTTTTATAAGCTGTTTTGACATTAAGTAGAAATTGCCTGAGAATACATCCTGATGTATATCAATTACTAAACAAAATGTACTATAAAAGAACATAATTATGATATAAAGACAATATAGTTATTATAAAAATTAAAAATGAAACAAAAGCCAGTTTGGACCTAGGCACAAAGTAATCACGTTTTCTATTTCTAAAATTAATTCCATTTTATAATCATGAAATGTTAAATTAACACATTTTTTATTACAACATATTCACATATAGTATGATACAAGAATACATGTCATTTTCTGCATAGTCTTACTCATTGTTGGCTGATTAGATAATTAACCTTGAAAAATGTGGGGAGAAAGACAATTAAGATTTGACAATGTCACAAGCCTAATATTGTCTCAACCAGAAATCTTTAAAAAAGTAAAGTTTCAATGACTGAGATAACAACTTAGTTTGTACAAGAATGGTGCTCTGTAAGAACACCGGGCTCAGTTTTTACCAAGTTATAAAATAAAAAGTGTTAGGAAAACTAATACTGATTAAAATATTCTAAATGAGTAGTTTTGGAATTTTTTGAATGGCTGCCAAAAATATTTTATTTTATTTTGCATACATGTAATTAGAAAGTGTCTTAAAATAAACACTATTCAAAATTTAATTAGTATACTTACCCAGAGGCTTAATTAAAATTCACTTTATATAACACAAAGACTTACATAAACATAAAAGTTTTCCAGAAAAGAAGTACCAACAGAAATATAATTTGGAAAATCTTTATTTTGTTTGATTCTCAGTTTTAATAATTAGGCTGTGATCATTGCCAATAGTAGACAATGAATGAAACTAGTCTATTTACTATAAATTGAAGAATGAAAACTAGTTAATTTTTCCCATGACAAGTGAAATTCAACATTTGTTTCCAAATTCAATAGTACAAAATTTGTTTTTAAAAATCAAAAGTTATCTTTAAAGACACATCTTTTTAGTTGTTTTTATGGTAACTAACAAATCTATCAAAGAAAGACAATGCCAACTAGCTTACTACCCTCATCATTTACATAATTTTGTCTTTTTTGGAACCCGGTTTTCATCAAGCAGAAAGAAAATTAATTTGACTTATTTTCATTTATTCAAGCCGGGCTCGGTGGCTCAGCCTGTAATCCTGTGCCTTTGGGAGGCTGAGGTGAGTGGATTGCCTGAGCCCGCGAGTTCGAGACCTGCCTGGGCAGGTGAGACCTCATCTCTACAATAAATCAAAAAATTAGCAGAGCATGGTAGCGCGCGCCTGTAGTTCCAGCTACTTGGAAGGCTGAGGCGGAAGGATCGCCGGAGCCCAGCAGGTCGAGGCTGCGGTGGCCGGGAGTGGCCACTGCACTCCAGTCTGGGTGACAGAATGAGACTCCAACTCAAAAAAAAAAAAGAAAAAGAAAAAGAAATACTGTACTAACATAAAAGTTACTGATTGGTGGAAAAAACTTTAAGTAATATTGAAATATTATGTTATAGTCTGAATGTCCACTCATATTTTAAACCTAACCCCACAATGTGACAGTATTGAGAGGTGGGGTTGATCAGGTCATGAAGGTGCTGGGATTATTGCATTTATTTTAAAAAGGTCACAAAGAGCTGCCCAGCCCCTTTTGCTATGTGAAGACACAAAGAAAAGACACCATCTATGAAGAAGAGCACCCTCCCCATACAACGGATTTGCCAGCACCCTGATCTTGGATTTCCCAGTCTCCAGAACTATGAGAAATGAATTTCTAATGTTTCATAAGAAATCTCAGAATGTGAAATGTAAATCCTACTCAAACAACACTACTTTATTCCAATTAAGAATATCAAGTAAATGAACCACTTTTATAGCCTTGTTCTCCTCAATCATTGCCAAATAGGAAGGCCAAGAAGAGTTCATAGGTAATCAAAGCAAAACATTTTGGGACCCAACCTTGTTGGCATGAACCAAATTTATTTACTTTAAATTAACTTTTCTATTGAGTTAAGTCAATCAACTAATTTTACTAAGAGCTACACACTATCCTAGGTGCTCTAAAAACAGAGTCTTTATGACTGAAATGGCCATTAAATAGTAAGAATACAAGCCAAAGTAAATAATGTTTCATATGGCAGATGTTTTAAACATTGGGTATAATTAATGGAACTAAATGAAGGCTTCATGAAGGTGACAATTGAGCTGTGCCTTAAGGATGAGTGGAAATTAGGTAGAAAAAAAAGAAGAGAGCTATTTCAGCTGGGAAGGTACCACATAAACTATAAAATTAGAATTTAGAGCAGTATGTTGGAAGCAAAAGTATTAGTGTATTACCATTCAATAATTCTTTTTTTAACAAGTAATACTACTTTTCATGATTTGGGCCTTTGAAAAGTCCTTCAAATATTTTCTATAAATTATAAGCATACTTGATACCTTCAGAATTCCTTACTTCTGCAAGATGCTCATAACCAATCAAAAACATGATAGAACAAAAGCACATATAACAAGATGTTTCATTTAGCAAATCAATTTTCACTGGAACACAATCTTACAGAATTTAAAAAAGGAAATACACTACGTGGTCTTGGTCACTTACACATACATATGATGACTGATAATATAGAAATCTGCTATTTTCAAACCAAATGAGTCCATTAATTCACTAAAATAATCACCACTTTAATTCTCAGTTTGTCTTCAGGTATGTCAATCATACCTCAACAAAGTAGTCCAAGTTAGGTTAAACAAAAGTAATTTTACTATTTTTTCAATGTTTTATTAACTGAAGATACATATCAGAACTTTTTATCAACATAACATAAATAATTGGAGTCCACAAACTGAATGGATATAAATCCAGAAAATATAAAATCAAAGAAACTTGATACTTAGTTAGCCTGTGTAGCATTATGTGGAAATATATGTTTCTGTAGACTTTTTGAAGACCTCTACTACAACTTTACAGCTAAAAACCTAGTGACCCCAGGCTGGGAACCACAGGTAGTCAGTTTACCATGTTGTTCATTCTGTCTGACTCAAGTCAAACTATCTGTGTTCCCCTCAACTCCCCGACACTTTCACTTCAGGTGACTCTGAATGGTTCTAACTGTTCTTCTACTTGCCAGCACTTCGTCAGATGTGTTCTCCTATTAGAAAGGACAAATCTTTTCTTTAGTTCTAGTCATAGAATGTTTTTCAACTATTACTACTTAAAAAAAATCTGATTCATATTTATTTTTACATTTCTAGTAGAAATATAGCCATAAACTTTGTTATCAACCTGACAACCATTAAACTAACACATGACTATTTAAAATCTAAATACTATTTTAAATCTGGAGCTTTAAGACACCAGATTGAACCAATCAAAAAGGTATCAGCTACTCATTCACTGCAATTTATTGAAAGTCAACCCTCGACACAAGGGTTTGTAAAGAAAAAAACAAAATAAAATTTAAAAAAAGAAAAGTTGGCCGGGCGCATTGGTTCACACCTATAATCCCAGTACTTTGGGAGGCCGAGGTGAGAAGATTGCCTGAGCCCACGGGTTCGAGACCAGTCTGGGCAACTTGGCAAGACTTCATCTCTACAATTTAAAAAAAAAAAATAGCCGGGCGAGGTGATGCACGCCTGTAGTCCCAGCAGCTACTTGGAAGGCTGAGGTGGAAGGATCACCTGAGCCCAGCTGGTCGAGGCTGTGGTGGCTGTAAGTATGCCATTGCACTCCAGTCTGGGGAACAGAGTAAGACTCAGACTCAAGAAAAAAAAAGTAGCAGCTAAACTCTAGATGCCAATTTACCCCCCCGATTTTGCCCAGATTTTCAAACTTGATGTCTGAGTGATTTCAAAAAAGCTAAGATCTCTCCTTGCATGCTTACACTCAACCATCAACTTGTAGAGAAGTCTCTTAAAATCGGTCAGTTTTTCTGTATCTTGTCTGAGTAGTTCACTATTCTCAAGCACCACAGACAACAGTCAGGCCTCACAAACACAATACTGCATATTAATAGAGTTTAAAATCATCAGTTGGGCTGGAGATATTTTTTTGCATAGTAAATTTTTATAGTAGCATGTGCTACAAATTGACTTAACCTTTAATAAAAGCAGTTCAATTATAACTCTGGATTCAGTATTAACAAATAGTTAAAAAAATAACTGATATATTTTTAATGCACAAAACAATCACCATAAATGAAGAACACGTTAAAAGGAAATAGTCTACAAGGGCATTTATAGTCAAATAAACAAAGAAGTAAATTATACCTTGAAGCAATACTTTACTTTCATGTCTATTGTATAAAATGAAATCTGTAAATATAATTAAATTCCCCAAAAATACATTATCTTGCTTCTTCTATACTGCAGAGCTCCTGGTCAATTATTGATTATTCATTCATTACTTTAGCAGGATTTTTAAGGGAATTATCTGAGTCAAGCCCTGAAACAGGTTTGTCATTCACCAAAGTGATCTCAGGCCATTTCAGAGAGGAAGCAGAAATACAGAAATGAAGAGAGCAAAAAGAAATCTTGTCAAAGAACCATGCTACCACACCTGTAACAAGGGTTCCTTCTTCCCAGTTAGATCAGTTCATCTCTGCACTTTAAGTTTACTTGCCTTAAGGGCCAAAGTCTTGGCTCAAAATAAGCTGCACAAAGATCAAGTTAAAAGGCAAATATACATGCGCACACACACTTTGAAATAGGTTTTCTCCAAAAGGTAAAGTTAAAAGACAAAAAATATATATATTCTAAAATATAACTAAAATTTGGAATATCGTGTAAAAAGTTCAAAGTTGAAGGACAGGGAAAGAGATGAAACCTGTACAAATGAATTATTTCTTCTTCTTTCTACCCAATAAACATAAAATTATTTCCTCCAATGTATTAAAACTACAATAATCTCCAGTATAAAAACTGCATTTCCATACTTAATTTTAGAATATTAATAGTATATTTTTGCTATAAATCTATTTATCTAGGTTTTTAAAAAAACTTTAAAAAAAGCTATTTTAACAATTCCAAAAGAATGAAAAAAGTGAAAATTCAGAAAATGTCAGATAAACATGTATACAGAACAATGTTATTCTATATCAGCAATTCTCCTATAACTTTTATATGTACTTCCACAACTTTACACAGATTTTGTTAAGGCATATGTGTTTAAATTGGCAAACCCTAAATAACTCCATACATGACTTTGTTAACTCCCAGTATCAGGGAATTGATTATTGCCTAATAATTCACTTCCTATTCACTTTAATATTTTTCGCTAAGTGAAATTTAGTACCTAGCAGATGTTTTAAGGAAAAAAAAGGGGGGGGGGAGTTCTATTGCTAAATAAATTTGGAAAATCCTGTACATTTTAACTTCTCTTGGAGATTCACAATACACATGAATATGTTAATGTCTGAGAAGTTCTAGGAAAAGGAGAGAAGTCTGCTTTTTTTAATCTAAAGAAGCTTTCCCACACATATTTAAAAACAAAACCCTTTGTTGGGGACAACCCTTGAAACTAAAATTTCATAGAACATAGTTGAAGGAAATGGGTTTCTCTAATTTTATTTCCAGAACTGCCACACTATACCTTGTATTTTGCATTAAGATTAGTAATATACCTCTGCTCAGATGCTTTTGTATTTGTGCCTCAGATCTTACCATTTTCAGATCTTCAAAAAAGGTAAAAACTTTAAAAAATCTTTCAAGATTACCTATGTGGAATTCTCTTTTACACTTACCTTCCTATAATGCTTGTCATTTTCTGATCCATGATCCGTTGCTCGAAATGCTGTTTCTCCAGGTGAACCTTAAAGATAAACATGCAACCCTTTATATTCTCCAGTGAGGTCAATAACCTAATAAGCTAAACTCCAAATTATGTCTAATCAATTAAAAGGTAAACAAATTTTTAGGGCAACTCAGGTTCAAAGCATCACATCACCTTTATTCTTATTTTAGGAACATGACCATGACCTATGCAGAAAATAAAAAACTATAGAAATTAAAAAAAAAATACTATAGAAATAAAAAAACTTTAACCTATTAAAAATATATGTAACTGAAAGCTACAACAAAAATAAGATAATCTTTGGTAAGAATTATTCTACACGTGAGTACTTACAGTTCAGCCACATAACTGCCATTTTACATCAAGTATAATAGGAAAAATTTACAATGTCAACTATGACAGGGCAGATGAGACAAACTAAAATTACTTTTCATTTCAATTATCAAAACCATTAGATCTATTTCAAGAAAATATTCTGGCTAAGCAAATTTTCTTTTAATAGCTTTAATCTTATACATACATATTTAGGAATTTTAGTTTTATCACAAAATAATTACTTTACTATTTCCACCTAAAGGATAATGAGTTTCCCTAACATATTTGTGGGGTTTTAAAGTTCAGCATAAGCAGCATTATAAATGTGGTCTGCAATTTTATTTGCAACTAGTTTATTAGAAGCATTTAAAAGGCATGTTAAGGTCAGCAAAAATGTCTGTTTACACACCTAACAAGAGAAGTAGGTCAGAAGCTCCTATGACTTCACTAACCAATTTGTGACCTGTGAAAAATCAGCAAGAGGGGAAATAGAAATGTAAAATTTAACAGGAATGAGCAAACAAAGATGTCTGAGATCTCAGATCTATATCATGATAGGGAATAATTGGACAAATATGCCAGGATTAACCTTAATAAATTCTATTCCTTATAATCCATCATACCTAAATTTGTTTTAAAATCACTAAATTGGTTAAACCAATTATGAAAAGCAAATACATAGGAAGTCTCATCTACTTGTCAAGAACAAGTGATTCTTTTCCCCCCTCACTGACTAAATGCCACACATGTTTAAGCTCTTATAAATGTCCTCTTTATTGGACTAAACAAAGATTAAAACCATTGTGCAACAAAACTTTATGTTTATCACTTTTCACATTTGTACTAAATGTTTTCATTTAAAAGATGGGGAAACAATGACATATTTCTTCTCTGTGATTCTTGAAATTTTTAATTATATCAAATAGGTCCTTCCTTACCTGTGGTGAAAAAGTCCTTCAATAAGCTGAGGCTTTCAACAATCTTGTCAAAGTCTGGTGCTAACTTTACAAGGTCTTCTGAATTAGGAAGGGCTTTTCTAATTTTCTCTGGAAAAGGTAAAAACATATAAATAGTCTCAAAATAAGAACATGTGGAGATGGGTGGGGAGGAGGAGGTGGGAAAACATGTGTCAGATATTATTCTAAGGTATAATAGTATTAAGTTGTTTAATCCTCATGGCGACTCTACAACATATCTGCTATTATCAACCCCCATTTAAACATGAGAAACTGGGGCAGACAGCAAGGAAATGGGGGGAGCCAGGGTTCAAGCCCAGGTATTCTACGTCCAGAATCAGTCTCTCAGTCACTACACTGTGGTACTGGCAAATGCATCAAGTTGAAAAGCTCTTAAGAATATTAGAAAAACAATTTGAACGTGCACTTTTCCTGAAAGAACCTTTGTCAACACAGTACCGTTTTATCTTTAGAAGTGCTGTGAATAAGCCGGGTGTGGTGGCTCATGACTGTGATCCCAGCACTTTGGGAGGTTGAGGCAAGAGGACTGCCTGAGCCCAGGGTTCAAGACCAAGCTGGGCAACTTGACAAGACCTCATCTCTACAATGAAGTAAAAAAATTAGCTGAGTGTAGTGGCGTGCGCCTGTAGCTCCAGCTACTTGGAAGGCTGAGGAGAAAGGATCATTTGAGCCCAGCAGGTGAAGGCTACGGTGGCCATGAGCAAGCCATTGCACTCCAGTCTGGGAGACAGTGAGACTTCAATTCAACAATAACAACAAGAAAGAAGTGCTGTGAATAAGTAAATGTAGAGATGAACTCCACCTCCATATATACCAAAGATTATAAATTAGACAATGTTTTTAAAAAAATGAAAAAAATAGTTTCATCAAAAAAAAATTTTTTTTTAAGAAGACCACCAGCAATTACTGGCAATCATAACTATCAAATACATTTTATTTTCTGGCTGGGTGCGGTGACTCATGCCTGTAATCTCAACACTTTGGGAGGCTGAGGCAGTAGGGCTACTTGAGTCCAAGAGTTCAAGACTAGCCTAGGCAACACAGCGAGACCTTATCTCTACAAGAAAATAAATAAAATAAAATAAAAAAGTTAGCTGGAGATATATATATACACACACATATATATGTATATAATATAGGTATATAATATATATATAAGTATATAAAGATATACACATATACACACACAATTTAAGAAAAGGGGGACAGTGGCTAAGGGGAGAAATCACTTGGAATACTAACAGTCTTTAGGAACTTGGCTACAAAAGTAGAGGAAACCAAGGTATCCAATCAAAAGAAGGTAGATAGGTAGATCACTATATGGTACATATATTCTGGACAACATTATGTAACACTGAAAATGATATTTAGAAGGGCTACTTGGCAGCACAAAAATGCTGAAAAAATGTGTTAGGTGGCAAAGATACCAAAGTGTATGTTCACTAAAACTATACAGTTTTTAAAAAGGAGACTAAACTATAACCATATACATATAATAAGGACAATTAAAGAAATTACTCCCTAAGGATAGTGGCAGCTATGTTAATGTGATGGACTACTGGATAATTTTTTGTACAATTTTTTTCATTGATATCGTATTATTTTTACCATTAAAATAAAACAGCTACATATTAGATGTATAAGTTAAGAAACTATCTCAATACAACTATTTCTCTTTCGCAAAAAAATGACCCTAAAAAGTATTTTAATGTTGATTATACAAACCAAGGTCGATATACTCATCAATTTCCCACACAATATCAGGCACAATCCATTTATAGTCACTAAGGTCAGGTATCATATCCTTCCACTGATCAAAAGTCTAAAAGATAAAAAAAAGTATGTCAATCAGATGCTCTTAATGCCATAAAAAAAGTACAGAAACACTTATTTAATTAAAACACATTAATAGTTAATGTATTATGTTCAAAACTTTCAAGAAAAAATTTTAAATGGCCTCAGCTCTTCTAAAAACAAATTAGCAGGCATGCATACAAAACACGTAAACATTCCTCTACTAAATATGGAAAATATAAAAAGGCAGAATATACTCCTATTTCAAACAGGTTTCATGATTTGGCTTTAAGCAATGCTGTGGAATAAAAGAAAGACTGGGACACAGAATACCTTGCCTCTTGTCCCAGAGATGCCAAGAAGTGCTTGTATGAGAATGCCACCTAGCTTTCCCATCTGTGCTATTAAATGGCAAAGCTAAAAATCAAATCCAGGTGTTCCCATTACCAGCCTAGTGTTCCTTCCACTATGTCATTTTAATCTACAATTATAACAAAGATTCAGAAGTCATCTTCCTATTAGGATCATTTAAAAAAATCTAGCACATGGTAGAGACACACAGTAAATGTGTAAACACCCAATTATATTCTACTACATTAAAGAAAAATTACTTAAGCTATAAAAATATTAAAATAATCTTGCCAGAATAACTGGAAAACTAGTAGGAAAAT
Organism: Cephalopachus bancanus; assembly: GCA_027257055.1. NCBI lineage: Eukaryota > Metazoa > Chordata > Mammalia > Primates > Tarsiidae > Cephalopachus > Cephalopachus bancanus. The sequence continues at coordinate 331,972 of JAPVLO010000546.1, read as the reverse complement.
TAAACTCACCTTTTTGGCTGTATAGCCACCCCCAACAGCAGATCCTAGTATGAGATACCGAAGTTTTAAGAGTCTTGCAGCTAATCTTGCTGGCCAAAAATTTCTGTGGGGCTGGTAGCCATATTTAATTGGAAACAGTTTCAGTTTACGTAAAGGAAGCTTAGTTAGAGAAGAGAACTGCTGAAATGATGTCCTTAATTGGGGTCTTTGAAGCTTCAAGGTAGGATGATGTGAATGATAACTATTTCGTGAAACCAGATGCAATTTTTGTAGTGGTAAGCTTCCCTTCATTCCAGAGCTATGCTTCACTAAGGATTGGCAGACCTCACTGAAAGAAAAATTGGCATGGAAAAAGATCAGACAGGGTAATAACACAAAGGAAATGATATAAAAAGAGCAACACGCTAAAGGAACAACACCACATGTGACCAAACATAATACATGATACATTAGTTCACATTTACTAATCATTTACTATGTGCCAGGCACTGTTGCAGCATGTGCTATCTCATTTAACCCTGCTAATAATCCTATGAAGAAGTTACTATTCTAGCCCCATTTTACAAGCAAGGAAAATGTGGCACAAATACATAAATAATTTGCCTACAGTCACACTGATATAAAGAATAAAAGTAAAGCCGGGCATGGTGGCTCATGCCTGTAATCCCAGCATTTTGGGAGGCCGAGGCAGGAGGCTCACTCGAGCCTAGTTCAAGACTAGCTTAGGAAACATAGCTAGATCTCATCTCTACAAAAAAAAAAAAAAATTAACCAGCTGTGATACAGTGTACCTGTAGTATCCTAGCTACCCAGGAGGCTGAGATCCTCCCGCCCAGAAGGTGGAGGACATGGTGAGCTGTGATTGTGCCACTGCACTCCAGTCTGGGTAACACAGTGAGACTCCAACTCAAGACAAAAAAAAAGTGGGATTCAATCCTAGGTTGTGGGACTCCAGAGTCTACAACTCTAAATGTAGGACATGATCTTGAACCAAGGAATTGAAACTGGAGAGAAAAAGCTAGGGACTTATTTTACTAACTGTTATTCACTGTAAACAAAAATACATGCAAACTTTTGCTTTCAAGCACAAAAATTCCAACAGCTTAGAGCATCCATTCTTTGCCCCCTCATCTATGTCTCTCAACCCTGAGATACCCCAGGGATGGACATTAAGTAAATTAATCAATTTCACCTTAGTTACTGGCTCCTCAGAAAAATGAAAGCAGCAAAAAGGCTCAAAAGGGAAGAAAACCTAAATTTACATGTTAACTGTGCAAGCTCTACACTCTTCTCCTATCTGCAGAGAATGAAAGGTTACCAAAAGCTACCACATGCCTGATCTTGTACAGCACACATTCAGAGTTGCTTACTGTGGGTCACACCTGATTCTAAGTAGTTTTAAAATATCAGTTCATTGAATTACATGGCACTGGAAACTTCTTAGAAAAAAGGAATCAAGAAACACCAAAAACAATGCTGTGAAGAAGGATGGTAGGGGCAAAGGGGCACTGATTCCTAGTAAATACCAGATATCATGCTGGATGTTTTCACAAATGCCGCTGTTGACTCTCAGAAAGACCCAGTAAAGTGAGTATCCTTAGTCTACAATTGTTTTGTTTTTTTTTTGAGTTGGAGTCTCACTCTGTTGCCCAGACTGGAGTGCAGTGGCCGCTCCCGGCCACCGCAGCCTCGACCTGCTGGGCTCCAGCGATCCTTCCGCCTCAGCCTTCCAAGTAGCTGGAGCTACAGGCGCGCGCTACCACACCCAGCTAATTTTTTGATTTATTGTAGAGATGAGGTGTCACCAAGTTGCCCAGGTGGGTCTCGAACCCGCGGGCTCAGGCAATCCACTCACCTCACCCTCCCAAGGTGTGGGATTACAGGCTGAGCCACTGAGCTCGGCTTGTTTTTTTTTTTTTTTTTTTAATAACAAAAAACTATGGCCTAAGGGAGAATGACCAGCAAATAGTGGAAGAAGGGTTGAAACAAGGGTCTGCTTGGGAGTAAAGCCTAAATGTTTTTCACAAGAGACTCTAGTGGCAAGAGTGTGGGAAGCAGCAGATGCATAAATATGTGTGGTTCCAAATGGGAGGCTAAAGTGGCCTTTTGGAGCACCTGTCACCTCCTCTGAAACCCTCAGGATGACACCAGGCCTTGCTGTGATTCAAGACTATAGAAATCCTCCAACTCAGGAAACCTGAGGGAAACAGGATTTAACAGTGGGAGAAAATACAAATTGTGGAATCAGGCATACTACTCATTTGTAATTCTACATGTAAATATCACTCTTGGTTACAAAAACATTTACTATCTCTTTAAAGGTCTGTAAACATTCTGTACTTTTTTTTTAAACCTCTGCCTCCAAGATTAATCATAATTTTTACCATCTTATAAAAGTGTCAGTCTTTAAGCAATGCTGTGGAATAAAAGCAAGACTGGGACACAGAATACCTTTTTATTAACCAAGAGATTAAATTCTCCTGACCTCAAACTCAGCATATATAAAAAGCAAATCCCTCATCTTAGCTTCAAAACTGTTTCCACCCCAGCAATTATACACACGTGAAAATCAGTAACACAACAAATGCTTCCATGTCAAACAGTAGAGACAGTTAAGTGGCACAAGAGTTCAGAGGAAAGTGTTTGATCCTTAAGAGTTGAGGTGACCAGTGAAAACTTACCAGAAAAAGTAAAACTTAAAAGTTAAGTGGAAAATGGAAAATAAATCCCAGATAGGGAGATAGGGACAGAGATAAGCCAATAAAAGGGCAAGAGACCCACAGAGCTGGTGCAGAAGGTTCATAGCAGGAGGTAAACTGGAGAGGTGTCTAAGACAAATGACAGAGCCACTGAATGTCAGGCTGAGTCTGAACTTTTTTTCTGTAGGCAACAGGGAGCCCCTGAGAGTTTCTGAGGAGAGTAAGATTAGTTAGAGAGTAGTCAAAGAAGACAATTAAAGACAATGTTGGGTTAAAAAACAGCAGAAGGGGAGCAGAAGATAATCTTACTTCAGTTGCCCAGGTATAAGAGAGAAACGCCTAAAGTGAGGTGGCAGCAGTGAGAAAGGAAAAGGAGAGGTGGTTACCAGAATGGGGGAAAGCCACAGATGAAGTAATAAGAATCACTAATAACCAGTACGAACTTTTACCTGGTGTGACCAATGTTATCACTTACAGAGGTAAAAAACTAGAGAGACAAATCAGCTAGGGAAATTGCTAATGGTGCCACAACATTTAGCTCAAACTTCTTTCAACTAAATCCCTACATCCACTTAGACTTTTGAGTTGGATGAACTTTGGTTCCAATCACAGTTTCACTGCTTTACTAGCTGTGCAGTCAAGGGTAAATTATGAATTTCCCAAAGCCTCAATTTTTTAATCTTAAAATAGCATCATAGCTGTATTGGAGAGTCACTGCCAATAATCACAAATATAAGTTTCTCATTCTCTGATACTTCTGTCTTCTCCTAACTGATTAGTCTTCTCCTTATCTAGTCACTCACTTATTCACCTTAGATTATCTGGTTCATCACTGCAGTAACTCTTTTGCAAATACTCTAGAGTCCCTTGATCTGTGAGTTTTTGTTTGACTTTATCTGGCAAAATACAGACTCTGGATAAACCTTATTGTTGCTTTTCTCTCTGCCTGTACCCAGGGGAATGAAGAACTCATTACTGGAGAAAATTACACCCAACTGGACAGGGCCCTCAAAATTACCTAACAATCCAACGTCATCTCTCTTACCAGTTCATTCTTCTGCTCCCTGCAAGGACTATTTCTGATGTTCTCTACTCTCTTCTAACTCCCCTCATCTCTTCTAACCTTCTACAACTCTCAGCAGAAGACCCTGCCCTCTATTTCACAGAGAATGAAAGCCACCAGAAGGACACAGTTCAATGTCCTCCTATGAAAACTGTTCACCTTCTGCATGTCCACCCATTCTCTTCTCCCCTGTGCAAGGTTACAGTAAGTGCTCCTCCTCCCACTAAAAGTCAAGCCCTGTTTGGAATTTTCTTTCTTCCTGCCCTTTCAGGAATCTTAAGGCAAAAGCTCTCTCATCTTAAAAGAGAGAAAAATACCCAATTTTCCTGCTCTAGCTACTTTATTAAAAGCCAAACCAACCTGACTTCCTTTTCTATCACTTCAATGAAACAGCTCTTACTGAGACCATCAAAAGCTTCCAATAGGCGTTTTTTTCAATTTTGGTTTTACCTGTCCTCTCAGCAATATCTAACAATGTTGACACTTCCTCGATGTCAGAACTTCCTCTTCCCCTGACAGTCTCTAGTTTCATCTATACCTTAGTGCCACTCCTTTTCAGTCTCCCTCTCCTCAACTACATTTTAAATGTTGGGAGCACATCAAGACTTAGACCTAACCTACTCACTCTCCCTATGCAATCTTAGCTACACCCATTTCTTTCATTACTATCTACATACCCATGTTTCTCAAATTTATGTATAATGTAAACAGTTAAGTTCCAGACACTTGTGTCTAACGCCTATTCAACATCACCACTTAGATATCAAAACAGTAACCCATATTTAAGCTGTTCATAAGCATGATCTCTCCTCTCCCTCCCTCCAAAACCCTGACCCTCTTGCAGCATTCCCTATCTCAGGAAATGGCATAAGCAACTATCCAGTTACCTAAGCCACAGACACGGCGATCATTCTTGATACCTTCCTCATCTTCACCCATCATAAGAATACAGTCTCACTCTGTCACCCAGCTTGGAATGCAGTGGCATGACCATGGCTCACCACAGCCTCAAACTCCTAGGTGATCCTTCTGCCTCAGCCTCCAGAGTAGCTGGACTACAGGCCCGAGAGGCTAGGACTCCAGGTGTGTGCCACCACGCTCAGCTAATTTATTCAGTTTTTTGTAGTGATGAGGGCCTCACTATATAGCCCAGGTTGGTTTTGAATTCCTGGGCTCAAAGAAATCCTCTGGCCTCAGCTTCCCAAAGTGCTGGGATTACAGGTGTAAGCCACCACACCTGACCTCAGAACACTCTTCTGAATGCAAATCTGATCACGGTCACTCACTGGCGTCAATCTCTTAAACAGCTCCCCCAACACTTAGAATAAAACCCAAATTCCTGGTCAATATCCTTCTGCACAGTCTGGTCCCTAACTCTCTCTCACTTGTCTCAGAACTCCATCTGTACTAGTTTTAATCCAGTTCCTGGACTCTGCTACCTCAGGGCCATGATACTTGCTATTCTTGGACAGACTCACCTGAATATGTAACTCTTGCTATTGCTCAGTTGCATCTAAACATTCCTTCCTCTACTTGAACCTTTATTATAATGCAAGTCCCCCAGTATAATTCTTGGCTCTTTGTACTTTGTCTTCACAGTGCTTATAAAATTTGTATTATAATAATAATGTAGTCTCTACTAGTATACTGCAGTCCTCATAAAGGCCAAGGTCCTATCAGTTTTGCTTACCATTGTACTTCCGAGGTCTAACCCAATGTCTCACAAATGACAGACACTCAATAAATGTGTTGAGACGGTGGCTCATGCCTATAATCGCAGAACTTTGGGAGGCTGAGATGGGAGGATTGCTTGAACCCAGGAGTTTGAGGCTGCGGTGATTGTGCCACTGCACTCCAGCCTGGGTGACAGACTGAGACTCTGACTCAAAAAGTAAATGCGTAAATAAATAATAAATCTGTTGAATGAACATATGTTATTGGGAGAATTAAACTGCAAAAAAACAGGTGAAACAACCTAGCAATGGCCAGCAGAGTACAGTACATGCTCAAGAAATGTCATTTTAATATTTTCACTAATCTCCACTAATGTATGAATGAATCAAAAGCTCTTTAGCCCTCAAAAAGTTATTTGCATTTTTTAGAAAGAGTTAATCCAAATATATATATCAAACTAGATAAACTCCAGAACTGAGTTCCTTAAAATGTTTCTGCTTTTCATTATTTCCACCCTCTTTTACATCCAAATACCTAAAATTCCTTTGCCACAACGGTGGCAGCAATAATCATGGGTGAGGAGCAGGAACAAGAATAGAGAGTATGGTATCTAGTATTTCAGGTCAGCAACTACCATGTAAAATGTTCTTCAGTTAGTCCCCTGGAGGAGACACCTGACTCAAAGCTAATCTTAGTACTTCTTGGAAAGGCATCCTCAAGAATTACTTCTACGGCTTCAGAGGACTATTTTGCACATAAAGATCCTTCTAAGATATAGATAAGAGAGTGAAAAGATGAGAAGAAATGGAGATTTATTAAAGCACCCTATAAGAAAAGGCTGCTTCAGTCATCCACCATCCCATCAAACAGCTGAATTTAACAACAGCAATCTCCCCAGACTAGCAAACTGCCAGGAAGCCTCCTAAGTATGAACGGGAAAGAAGACTTCCCACAGTTAGCACCCCCTTCACCAACATTGGCATTTGTAACAAGCTCAGATCATCTGCCCACTCCCTAAAAGCCCCAACATAATGCTTGCTAATCGATACACCGACACGTAAAACAGTTTGCTAAATCAGCCCTCTCATTCAGGGATAACCCACAAAAGGAATCTGCAACAATCATTAAGTCTTTCATGTTTAAATATGATTAGATAACCAGGCTCTTGTATAAAAACCAGCAACTCTTAAGATGAAGACAAAGATAAACAATATTATTAGTCCTGGAAAAAGCAGAGATATGAAACCCTAATCAGTAGTCTAAGGAGGATTCCTAAAAATATTACAGACCTTAAATGTTGTTACTCAAAAATAGCAATCTAAGAACAATAGAAAATTTATGCAATTAAACATGTCTTTAAGAGTTTAATAAGTATTTTTTTAAAGTTCATGGAATTTAAAGTCGCAGTGTGCAGTGCTGGGTGCCCCCTGCAAAAAATAAAGTTGCGATAGACAATATAAAAAAAAAATAGCAAGACCAGAAAATGAATTAAGGAAATCCCCCAGAATGAAGAACACAAAGAGAAAAGTGATGTAGAGACATGGTATCCAAAGGGGGTGGGAAGATGGGGGTGGAAGCATTCCATGGGAGGCACAAAATTCTCCACTGGGATTCAGGAACAAAGTTTCAAAGCTGCCAGATGCAGCATTTTTTGTATCTTATCCTTTAAGATGTTAGGATTGACTTATAACAATTAATTAGTACAGGGACATTTAATTTAAAAACAAGTGTGCATATATACATATTAGGGTACATGCATGCTTTTTTTTAAAAGATAAAGGGTACAGATCATATTTTGGAAATCTTGAACATAAAGGATCATTCATTCTAAGAAGGTCAACATTAACCTAACAAGCGTCTAGAAAGAAGAAGAAGAAGAAGAAAAAAACCCCAGGAAAAAAGGAAAGGAATAAAGACATAGGAAAAATTTCCCAGAAATGAAGAAAGGTGGGGGAAAGGCTCATCGAGTGCTAAGTCAAATGAGTGGCAAAACAAAACAAAATCCACACCAGGACAAAGCATGGAGAAACTTAGGAAAAAGTCAAGATCATAAAAGCTTCCATAAAGGGAAAACAAAATACCCACAAACATGAAAAAAAAATCAGGTTGTCATGAGAATTCTCATTAGCAACAAAGGATGCTAGAAGAAAATATAGCAATGCTTTCACAGCTAGAATTCTATATTCAGTCAAAACTAAAAATCTGACCAGGTGCAGTGGCTCTTGCCTGTAATCTCAGCACTTTGGGAGGATAAGAAGGATCGCTTGAGCCCAGGAATTCAAGAACAGCTTAGCAACATAGTGAGACCCCATCTCTACCAAAAAAAAAAAAAAAATTAGCCAGGTGTGGTGATGTGTGCTGTAGTCCCAGCTACTCAGGAGGCTGGGGTGGAAAGATCCCGAGCCCAGGGAGTTGAGGCTGCTATGAGTGTGATCATGCCTGGGTGACAGAGTGAGATTCTGACTCAAAAATACATATATAATGTGATGCAAAATAGGTTTTCCCCCAGAAATCATCTACTCTTTTGCTCATCTGCCAAATCATTTAACCAATATACCATTTCCTAATTTTTTCCCCAATAATTTAACACAAATATCGATTGCATCCAAATAAATGTTGGTCACTGGTCTTCTCATATGTTCATGAACATGTATTTATATATCTAGGTCAAAAAATGCTTACGTTACCACCTGTTGAAGAGTAGAAATTTAACTATTCCTCCACAACATACAAAGGAACTATAGCAAAAGACAAATTCCAGGGCTTGGGGCTTCAAGCTTTCCACATCCCTACTTCTTTAGGTAATTAAAATGTGCTATCAGCATGAGACATTTTCAAATGATGACTCAACAGTGTCTGTGTAACTTTAGCAATAAATTAACTCAGCAATATCCAATTGAATAAAGAAATAATACCAGTTATAAATCAGTTTGTTTTGAAACTCAATTTTTAAAGTTATTCCTATACATTTTAATTTTTCCAACAGCAAATGCTATTTTCTGCAGTCTTTTCTCTTTTTATTTAAAGAAAATCAAATATGTTTCCCATTAAATATTAAGGAGTAGAAATACAAAGGTTGTAAGTAACTTACTTCAATACGAAGGGCTGTGAATTTACTCAAAGATTAAAATTCCATGAGATTAAAAATAACTGTGCAAGTACTCTAATTGACTAACGCTGTAACTATTGTACGTCATCAAGTATTACATTTGGACTTCGGTTAACCTCCATAAAATAAATGGATTCCATTCCTTATAAACAGTATAAATTATATACAACACATGAAAAGTTTTGAAAAAATTCAAGACAGGTGTTTAGAGGTTGAGATAATTTAGGAAAACTAGGTTTTTCCAATCTTGCTTAGTGCACATTATTCTTACCAAATGTCCGCAACAATGAACTAAACTTGAAGGTATCTAAGGATATAACAACAAAATTTTGTGTAAAATCAAATTATTCTCATCAAAATGCATATAGTAATCCTGAGAAATGAGAAGATATCTAAGATTTTCCATTTAGAATTAAACCACCCAGGAAAGCAATGACAGTGTGATTAGAAAGGTGGTGCCAAATTCACCGCTTTGCATCAAAAAGCAAGTCTCCAAAAAAGCTGCTATGAAGAGGTCATCTCTAATCACCATCTCTGACACCTTGTGCGTCACTGCTCTAGTTCTGACTCCAATCAGCGGCCTAGGGAAAGAGGCAGAAGGCCCCTTCACCCAGGAGAAGAGCAAAGAAGTACCTGCAGGTGCAATACACAGATATTGTGGAGATGAAAGAAAAAGAAGACAGTGAGAATTAAGAGAAATGAGGAAAGAGTGATTCGTGGGTAGAAGCAAACAGGGCAAAGAGATGACCAAAAAAAAAACAGCAAAGAGAGACATATAATACTGAGGACACAAGGGCAGGAACAAAAGGACACTAGAGACGGGCCAAGACTGAGAGGCGTCCAGAATATTCGAGTTGGAGAGGGGCAGAGACAAGGGCCAGTACTGAAGCCGGCACCGCAGGTCAGCCTAGCCACTCTAGGTCTTCAAAAATATCCGGGAATTCTCCCACCGTCCTCGGCCTGGCCTCAGAGTCATATGCCCATCCTGGAGATAGTGATGGGATAACTCCGCTTTCAAGAGGCCCCAGAAATAACTGGGCTAGGTCTGAGCCCGCACTTACCAGGCCACGGCGGCCCGACGTAGTCGCCACATCCCGCCGGTGGGGAGGTCACACAGGGGCCGAGACCGCTACGAGGGTGCCCCAGTGTCAGCCCAAGTCCGGCTCCAGCTCTAGGAATGACCCAGGAAGAGGCCCTCGGCAACAAGGGCACAGAACAGCCGCTGAGGCCCTCCCAATGGCGCATGGACTTCCGCAAGAGCCTGCCAGGCACCCGTACCCGGTCCGTCAAATAAATAACCACCCCACCTTCCTAGGCAGGCAGCACAAACGGTCCTCGGAGGACTAGTGCAGGCGCAGAGAGCCTTGGGAAGGGACATGCGCACTCCACCTCCTCTCACCAGGCCCGCCCTCATGGTTTCCGGGTTGGAATTCTGAGCCTCCCGGGTTAAAGACTTGGAGAGCGGAGGGGGCAGGTTGTAGAGGCGGGTGAGGGGAGGTGAAGTGCGCATGTCCATTTTGGTACACGCTCGCCGGTGGCGTCTAATTTAGTAAGGTTCAGATATTGAAGGAGCATGGAGGAGCCTAAAGAGTACAGAACGAATACTGCAATAGAACAGAGCAATAAACATGAGTGGTTGCCCATTTGTTCCACTCCTTTGTCGGGCATCTTTGCTTAAAAATTTTCATATCCTTAGAGCAATCTTGTGAGGCAAGAGGAAGAGGCATGGGTAGGTTGTGTCTTAGAATCAGAGCTGAAAGGGGCTCCGAGCGATCAGTTAGGCCAGCTGTGGGTTTTGGAATAAAGCTGTGTTGACAAAAATCATTTTGTTTATTCACACTTTAACCGGCTTTCTTTTGGCTTTTAAGCCTACCGATTTGTTGACATGGTCTTTGTGAAGGTCTCCAGCAGTTCCACATCGCCGGTAGTCTCTGGTCCTATACGCAGCATTCAGGTCAGAATGCTGAGTGCTGAGCGCTCGCTGTCCTTACACTACGTCCCTCTCTTGGCTTTCAGGACATCACATTCTCCTTTTTCTTTAGAGCTGCTGATGCCCTGGTCCCCTCTTCCAAACTCCTCAATGTTGAAGAGTCCCAGATCTCAGACATCCTAGGTGCCTTCCCTTCTCTACTTAAATTTTCTCTCTAGGTAATCTAAATCTGTTCCATGGCTTTAATTATCTTTTTCCCCATCCAACTTGATCATTTTATGTTTTATCAAGAAACTAGGGCACATAAAAGGGAGGTGTCCTATGAAAGATTATGAAGCCACTTTTTAGGGACTAAAATCAAAGAGTCCTATTGCAACCCACCACACATAGATACATGCAAACTCACAAACATAAAAAATATTTTTTTTTCCTTGATTGTCAGAATCATAAGTCCAGATCCCTACACTCACAATACCAAGCATAAACCCAGCCATTGATAGTAAACTTTCTCAAATGAAAGACTCTGGGAATTTTTAAAATTGTATTTATTGTGACTGTATGACAGCTCCAGATAGGAACTTACTATACTGACCTGTACAAACTGTATATCTTTATAGGATTGTAGGGTTGTACAAAAATGTCTTTGTTCCTGTAACTTACTAGTTGTTTTAGAGAGAGAGAGAGAGTGCGAGGGAGAGCTAGAGTGAGAGAGAGAGAGAGAGAGAGAGAGAGAGAGAGAGACCAAACAGCCACTTTTATATATGGATTATCTTTACATTTTACAAAGCCCTTGTTTTGCAATTCAATTTCTAAGCATTTATCCTACAGAATCATTCCCACATGTGCAAAGATGTATGCATGATGATGCTTATTTCTGCAGTTATGAAATAGTGCAAGATTGGAATCAAAATAAATGTCCATATAGGAACTTGTTAAATAAATTACATTCATGCCAGCCGTGAAAGCCTATGATTTAGATCTGTATGTCCTGATAAAGTACAGTCTCCAATATATACACAGTATCACACGGGGGAAAAGGCAGACTATCGTATAATCAAACTGTCAGGTAAACAGTTTTTTTCCTACATTGTATCAGCTGTAAAGAAATAATAAACCGGGATCGGTGGCTCAGCCTGTAATCCCGCGCCTTTGGGAGGCTGAGGTGAGTGGATTGCCTAAGTCCGCGGGCTCGAGACCCGCCTGGGAAGCGAGACCTCTTCTCTACAATAAATCAAAAAATCAGCCGGGCGTGATAGCGCACGCCTGTAATTCTGGCTACTCCGAAGGCTGAGACTGAAGGATCGCCGGAGCCCAGCAGGTCGAGGCTGCGGTGGCCGGGAGCGGCCACAGCACTCCAGTCTGGGCGACCAAGTGAGACTCCAACTCAAAAAAAGAAAAGAAAAGAAATAATATCCAAGTCGGGCTCGGTGGCTCAGCCTGTAATCCCACGCCTTTGGGAGGCTGAGGTGAGTGGATTGCCTGAGCCCGCGGGTTGGAGACCCACCTGGGCAGGCGAGAATTCATCTCTACAATAAAATCAAAAAATTAGCCGGGTGTGGTAGCACGCGCCTGTAATTCCGGCTACTCGGAAAGCTGAGACAGAAGGATCGCCAGAGCCCAGCAGGTCGAGGCTGCGGTGGCCGGGAGCAGCCACTGCACACCAGTCTGGGCGACAGAGTGAGACTCCATCTCAAAAAGAAAAGAAAAGAAATAATATCCAGTTGGAAAGGCAATCAAATTTTATTCAATGGCCAAAGAATGGAGAAGGGAAGCTCATGCTCTAAAGGCACCTTCTTGCAGAGCAGTGGCAGGTATGAGAGTTTTAAGGAGTTGGGGGTGGTGCGGGGAAGGTATGCAAGCATGAACAGGGTGGAGTTCCCAACACAAAGGCTCAGTTTATAAACCTGGTTCTTCGTTAGTCACACATACACAAAATGGTGTTGGTTTTCCTATAGGGGAGGGATTTTTAGCATTATAGTGATATGCTAATGAGTTAAAGGTAATTGGGGTCACCTGCTCTAGTCTGCACCAGTCTTTCAGCAGGTATGGACTTCCTGGGGGGGGGGATCAGGTGGCCATTTGTGGCATTCAGGTGGGGCAATCTGGCTTCCTTAAGCAAATGTGTGTGCCTGTTGATTGACTAAAGGAAAACTTGTTGAAATTTTTTCCCAGGAAGCAAGGGTTGGGAAACTCTGCAAGCATGGCTACAAAATAAAGAAATGGCCAGCTGGGCTATCCTGGTGACAAAACTGTCATCGTTGGTCCAAATTCAGCTCACAGACCTGTTTTGTTTGGCTTGTAAAAATGTTAGCCTATCCATTGTTTTAAAAATAATATTGGATTTGTTGTCAAAATTTAAAAACCAAGAAATCGTACATTAAAACAATCACATTATAATATCAGAATGCCAAACAACATCAAGCCTTAAGTCACACATGCAAAACATTTCTTGCAACCAGGAGCCAAGTAGTGGTGTTACAGGCAGAAAAGAGGCCATTTTGATTATATTAGAATAGTCGTTTAGGAAAAAACTTAAAAATTTGTATTCTTTTGCAGCTGAGTTGGGTTAAACGTAAAAATCGCTTGTATTCAGAAGTGTACATTTTTCCTAGCCCGGCCTTGCCTGACTGGCCAATCTTATCTAGTAAGGTACTTTTGGTGCTGAAGAAGCAGCAGCTGGGCAAGCCTGGCCACCTAATGATGAGGAGAGTGAACCAAGGCCAACAGGAATGTGTCTAAAAGCTTGAAGTGAACATTGCCCACCTCCCCTCCATCTGTGAATACAAGGACATCAAACTGTTATAAACCAGGGCTCTGGGAATAAAAAATTGCCACAATTATGTTTTAAAGCAATTTAAAATTATCATCTTAAATGTTATGATTTTCCCTTCCTTCAAATATTGCAATTGTCTGCCCCTTCCTCTAAAAAAAATTGTAAAAGGACATATTATAAATTCCAAAATGTTGTCTAAAATGTCATCATGACCAGGAGACTTTGTGTCATGTCAGTGATCATGTTTCAAAAATTGTTAATGTATATCTCAAGTCATGCTAAAATTGCACTTGTGCTTTTCAAACTTGGGGAGGGTAATGGGCTATGAATTTTGGGTATAAATACTGGAATGAATTTGTGTTGCCCTGAGCAGTTTTTTGGCAATGATGCCGATTCATCTCCCTATAACCTGGTTATGGAAATTAAACACTCCCTTTTCTCCCAGTCTCTGCCTCTCATATCTTAATTGGCCACGAGGGATAGCTGCCAATTTATTGGATTGGGCCGTAACAGTGTCTCTATCCTTCAAACATTCCAGTCTTCTCCAGCAGCCCACACTCCTTTCTAAGGTCTTCCTGAAACTGAACACATTGATTGCTATTTATCATGAAGCTTGTGCTTTTTCTCCTCTTGGTAAAATCAAGAGAAAAGGGAACCACTGTTTACAGCAAAAGTGAAAAAATGAAAGACTGAGAAGGTTGGGTGTTTCCAAAACAATAAGAAAGAGCATTTTTAAAAGTAGAAGAACACAACTGTGCAAATAAGTTATGTGATGTTGAAAGAATACAATTTCATATGGTAATTCTAGGACAAACACACTTGCATTATTCGTCCATGTTACATGCATGACTCAGGAAAAGTATTTGAGTTGATAAGCCCTAGTGAAAGGCAGGGTCAGGGAAGGACTTGAGGATGGTGGGTTACAAGAAAGAGGGAGAGGTACATTTGTTGTAAACCATTTTGTACTCTGTTGATGTGCATTAATTACTTTTTTTTTTTTTTTTTGAGTTGGAGTCTCACTCTGTCGCCCAGACTGGAGTGCAGTGGCCGCTTCCGGCCACCGCAGCCTCGACCTGCTGGGCTCCGGCGATCCTTCCGCCTCAGTCTTCCGAGTAGTCGGAATTACAGGCATGCGCTACCATGCCCGGCTGGGTTTTTTTTGATTTATTGTAGAGATGAGGTCTCGCTGCCCAGGCAGGTCTCGAACCCGCGGGCTCAGGCAATCCGCTCACCTCAGCCTCCCAAAGGCGCGGGATTACAGGCTGAGCCACCGAGCCCGGCTGCATTAATTACTTTTAAAAATGATGTTAAAATATTCTTCTGGTCCAGAAATCATCAAGTATTTTATTATTTTAAGCTAAATTTTCAGGTTTAGCTCAAAATTGAGCAATCTGCTAGGCAAAACTCTCAAAACACTTACCTTGACATGCTAAATGACCCTTTCCAGAGTTATTCAATGAAGCAGAAATCTTCAGAAAGGGATGTAATGAGAGATGTTTCTAGAAATGAAAGGTTTGCATTGTTTTCAAAAGTTTTATATATAAAGTTTTTGCAAAGTTCTTCTGGGAGACCTCCAAGTTCCTTAGTATTTCATGCTTCCTCTGTGGTTTCCTTAAGAAGGAAACAAGTAGCTAAAGTCACATTTGTACCATCATCATGATCAAACCATCCCCAACCCTGAGAAAAGCGTGTTGTAATACTCATTAACAAACATTTGTAAGTCACTTCTTATGAACTCTAGTCTGAGAATATAAAAAAATAAAGTGAACTACAGTCCCTGCCTTCAACTAACCATGTCTGGTTACAGAGACAGACTTATGTGTAAAAGATAAACATCAATGTGAGACAGTACATGCTGGACCAAGTAAGGGGTAGTGGCCTGCTACAGGGCAGGGCTATGGTGTAATCAAATAGGCTTAAGAAAGATAATCTTGGAAAAACAGGAAAAATAGCTTTGTAAAGAAGGAAACCGAAGGTGAGGAAGAGTAGATAGGGGACTATTGAGAAAGTCAAGTGTGAGGGGTCCCAACTAAAGTTTGGCAGTGGGGAGGGGTGAGAGATCCTTTGAAAGGATATTTCTGAGTGTTTAAAGCAATGGAAAACTAAATGAAGGAATCAAAAAACAGAATAAAAGATAACTGGGGTTTCAAGCCAGAGTGAATTGACATTATTACCAACAGTCACTGACACAGAGAAGCTGATTATGAGGGGAGGAAGGGAGGAGGATAATGCTGGCTTTGGATTGATGATTAATGCTGAAGGACTAATGGATTATTGAAGTGGCAAAATGTATGAGGCAGTTAGAAATCAAGTTCTGGAGTTCCAGGGGGAGGTGAGGCTTGCAATACAGATTTGAGAATTGCCTTTATAAAGGTGAGGCTGTGGCTTATATTAACCTTTGTAAAACTGTGCACAAACTTGAAATTGCTTGTAAATGATGAAGCCCACATTATTTTATGTTTTCATGTTTTTAAGATTAAACATATTACATACAAGTACAATAATGCAAGAAAAAGAAGGCATAATGCTTTCAGCTGACATTATTGATTACTTAGAAAACCCTAAGAAACTAACTTTAAAAAACCCATTAGAAATTTAGTGACTTAAGGAGGACCTCAGAATGCAAACACACACACACACACACACACACACACACACACACACACAAATTGTTCCATGTATTTGCAAAAACATTTGTGCAGATATCAGACCTTAATCCTTGGAAATTTGTGAATGTTATTTTATTTGGGGAAAAAAGGTCTTTGCAGATGTGATTAAGGTAAGGATCTTGAGATTGGTAGATTATCCAGGTGGAATCCTAAATACCATCGCATATATCCGTATATGAGGAAGTTTTCCACACATATGTACGAAAGACACATGAAAACAGAAGCAGAGACTGGAATGACGCATACATAAGTCAAGGAATGTTGGCAGCCCCAGAAGATGGAACAGGCAAACAGCGAATTCTCCCCTGCAGCTTCCAGTGGGAGTGCAGCCCTCCTAACACTTTGGTTTCAGTCTAGTGATACAATTAATGGACTTCTGATCTCCAGAATTGTAAAGAGAATCAATTTCTGGTATTTTAAGCCACCTAATTTGCAATCATTTGGTATAGCAGCCACTGGAAACTAATACTAACTGAAAATGAACTGAAAAAAATTCCATTCATAATAGCATCAAAAACATAATATAACTAGCCATAAACTTGCCAAAAAATGTACAAAATCTTGACACAGAAAACCACAAAACACTGGTGAGAGAAACTGAAGAAGAAATACACAAATGAAAAGATATACTGTGCTCATGGACTAGCAGAATCAATATTGTTAAGACCCCAATGTCCCCAAGTTAATCTGTATATTTAATTCAGCCACAGCATAAACCCAGTAGAAATTTATTATGGAAATTAATTTATGACAGAAAATTTAAAAATAGTCTAAAATTTATATAGACATGCAAAGATCCTTTAAAAAAAAAAAGCTGGAGCATTTACAACTACCTGACCTCAACACTTATTATAAAACAATGGTAATTGAGACAATATAGCATTGGCATAAGGCAAATAGATAAATGAACCAGAATAGAGGATTCAGAAATAGATGCCCATTTCTGCTGTCAGTTGGTTTTGGACAAGAGCACCAAATAATTTAATGGAGAAAGAGTTATTTGTAATGAATGGTGGTAGAACAACTGGCTATCCATATGGAAAAAAATATACCATACACCTATTACACACAACATTTAGTATAAATTTATACCATACACAAAATTTGTAAGCATGCACAAAACAGTATGAGCGGGGATATAGCCCAAAGTGTAAAAGTAAGAGCTATAAAGCTTATTGATGAAAATACAGAATATATTTGCAATCTGGAAGTAGGCAAACAGTCTTTTGGCCACAGAAGATAATTTAATCTAAAAAATTTTAATCATTAATTGAACATTATAAAACAAAAATACCCCTGTTTGTCAAATAATACCAAAGAGAAAATTAATAGGCAAATCTCAAATTGGAAGAAAATATTTTTAGATTATGTATCTGACAAAGGACTCATATCCAGGATTTTTTTTTTTTGAGTTGGAGTCTCACTCTGTCGCCCAGACTGGAGTGCAGTGGCCGCTCCCGGCCACCGCAGCCTCGACCGGCTGGACTCCGGCGATCCTTCCGCCTCAGCCTTCCGAGTAGCCGGAATTACAGGCATGCGCTACCACGCCCGGCTGATTTTTTAATTTATTGTAGAGTTGAGGTCTCGTGGCCCAGGCGGGTCTCGAACCCGCGGGCTCAGGCAATCCACTCACCTCAGCCTCCCAAAGGCACGGGATTACAGGGTGAGCCACCGAGCCCGGCTATATCCAGGATTTATAGAAAATTCTTTCAATTCGGTAATAAGATAATCCATTTAAAAATAGGCAGAAAATTCAGACATTACATAGAGAAAGATATAGATATATAAATGGCCAAGGAACACAAAGTGCTCAGTGTTATCAGTTATCAGGAAAATGCAAATGAAAACCACAGTGAGATAGCACTATATCTCCACTAAAACTGCTAAAACTAAAAAGACTGACAATACCAATTTTGGCAAGGATGTGGAGCAACCAGAACTGTCCGGCACTGCTGGTGGGAATGTAACATGGTACAACGACTTTGGGAAAATATTTGGTAGTTTCTCATGAAGTTAAACGTACACCTCCTCTTCAGTCAAACAATTCCATCCTCAGGAACCTATCTAGGAGAAATTTTAAAAAAAATGTATTCATAAAAAGGCTTGCACAAAAATGTTCATAGCAGCTTTTTCACAATAATCCAAAATAGGAACCAAATCAAATGTTCATCAATAAGAACATAGATAAGTAAATTTATTTTATTTTATTTTATTTTGAGTAGGAGTCTCACTCTGTCGCCCAGACTGGAGTGCAGTGGCCACTCCCAGCTACCACAGCCTCGACCTGCTGGGCTCTGGCGATCCTTCCGCCTCAGCCTTCCGAGTAGCTGGAATTAGAGGAATGCGCTACCACACCCGGATGATTTTTTGATTTATTGCAGAGATGAGGTCTCGCTGCCCAGGCGGGTCTCGAACCCGCGGGCTCAGATAAGTAAATTTATACCATGAAATTTTAGTCAACAACAAATGGGAATAACTACACTGATACATGTAACAACATGAATGAATCTAATAGACACCCCAAATTCAAACTAAATGTACTCTATGGACAGTTATAGTATCCATTTATATGCTGCTCTTGACCACAGAAAATGGGTATGGAGAGTAGGGAGGAACACTGTGGAACGTTCTAGGAAGATGGAAATGTTCCATATCATTATAGCAGCCTGAATTACATGGACATATCCATTTGTCAAAATACACATCTAAGTTTGGTGCATTTCTATTTTCAGGTTTGAATATGCACATTTTACATAAATAATATACGAAAAATAATTGAGTGAGAAGAGTGGGAAGTGAGTGGAAATTAGATACAGCAAGAATGATAAATACTGATCATTATTAATTTGAGTGGTAGGTGCATGATAGTTCATTATACTTTTATGTTCACTTTGCATGTATTGAAAGTTTACATTAACTGGGCTCGGTGGCTCAGCCTGTAATCCCGCGCATTTGGGAGGCTGAGGTGAGTGGATTGCCTGAGCCCGCGGGTTCGAGATCCACCTGGGCAGCGAGACCTCATCTCTACAACAAGTAAAAAATTAGCCGGGCGTGGTAGCGGCGCCTGTAGTTCCGGCTACTCGGAAGGCTGAGGCGGACGGATCACCGGAGCCCAGCAGGTCGAGGCTGAGGTGGCCGGGAGCGGCCACTGCACTCCAATCTGGGCGACAGAGTGAGACTCCAACTCAAAAAAAAAAAAAAAAAAAAGAAAAGAAAGTTTACATTATAAAACATTTTACATGTACCTTTTTTTGTAAAAAAAAAAAAACAAAAACACCTACAGAGAAGAATATAGAAGACAAATGAAGTGTATTTAATAAAAGTCAGTCTCTTTAGTATAAGATTGAGCAGCAGAAGATAACTAAAAAAGGCAGAGTCTTGTGTGTCATGTAGAATTATCTCAGCCTGTACTTGTTTCCTATTGTTGGTGTAACAAATTACCGCAGAATTTGTGTCTTAGAACAAATGTATTATCTTACAGTTCTGGAGGTCAGATGTAAGAAATGGGTCTCACTGGGCTAAAAGCAAGGTCTTGAGGATTCATTTCTGGGGGCTTTAGAGAATATTCCTTTTTTTTTCTAGTTTCTAGAGACTTCCCACCTTTCTTTGCTTGTGGCTCATTTCTATCTTCAAGCAATGACTTGTCGAGTCTTTCTAACGTCACATCCCTCTGACACACTAACAATTCTGCCACCTCTTTCCATATGTAAAATCCTTGTCATTAGGTTGATCTCACCCAAATGATCAAGGATAATATCCTTATTTTTTTAAACACATTTTTTATTATAAAATTGTGGGGTACAGTTAAGGGTTAGGTATACAAATGTGCATCGTTCAGGAACCCTTGTTAATAAGGGGTGTCTCCCCATCCCCAGACCGATATTGACTACTGTTAGTCCCACCTTCCTTCCCCTCCCCAACCCCCCATAGTTTCCCACCACTGTCAGTCCTTTTTTTAAAAGTATTATGGTAGATGTTCAAGGTCCACTATATGAGTGAGAACATGTGATACTCAGATCTTTGTTTCTGTGAAAGATCACTCAGTATTATAGACCCTAGTTCCATCCAGGTTGCTGAGAAATTCATGATTTTGTTTTTTTTATGGCTGCATAGTATTCCATCGTGTATATGTACCACATTTTTTAATGCAGTCCTCTTTTGATGGACAGCATGTTTGCTTCCAGGTTCTTGCTATTGTGAACAATGCTATGATAAACATTCGTGTGCAGGTATCTTTTTGATAGAGGGATTTGAGTTCTTCAGGGTATATTCCCAGTAGGGGGATTGCAGGGTCATATGAGAGGGCAATATTTAGAGCTTTTAGGAATTGCCACACTGCTTTCCACAGAGGTTGCACTAGTTTGCACTCCCACCAACAGTGTAGAAGTGTTCCCTTTTCACCACACCCTCTCCAACAGCTGTTATTTTTTGAGTTATTGATAATTGTCATTCTGACTGGAGTTAGGTGGTATCTCAGCGTGGTTTTGATTTGCATCTCCCTGATGATTAGTGAGGTTGAGCATTTCTTCATGTGTCTGTTGGCTGCTTGGATGTCTTCCTTTGAGAAGTGTCTGTTCATATCTTTTGCCCACTTTATAATGGGTTTTTTTTTTCTTTTCAGCACGTTTGAGTTCTTTGTAGTTCCAAGATATTAAGCCTTTGTCAGACCTGGAGTTGGCAAATACTTTTTCCCAGTCTGTGGGCTGTCTCCCTGCTCTCTTGATGGTTTCTTTGGCTTTGCAGAAGCTTGTCAGTTTAATGAGGTCCCACTTGTCTATATTATCTCTTATGTCCTTTGGGTTTCAGGTTTTGTTCAGGAATTGGATGCCAGTTCCAATTTCCATAAGGGTATGTCCTGCATTTTCTAAGGTTCTTATGGTTTGAGGTTTTACATTTAGAGTTAATTTTTGTGTATGGGGATAGATAGGGGTCTTATTTGAGTCTTCTGCATGTGGTCAGCCAGTTTTCCCAGCACCATTTACTGAATAGGTTCTCCTCTCCCCAGTGGTAGGTTGTGGAGGCTTTGTTGAAGATGAGTTGGTTGAAAAGTTGAGGTTTTGCTTCTGGAATCTCAATTCTATTCCATTGGTCTATATGCCTGTTCCTCTACCAATACCAAGCTGTTTTGATTATTGTAGTTTTATAGTAAAGTTTGAAGTCTGGTAATGTGATACCACCTGCTTTTTTTTTTTTTGCTGAGGATTGTTCTGGCTATTCTTGGTTGTTTGTGTATTGTTTTTTCTAGGTCTGAGAAGAATGTTGCTGGTAATTTGATGGGTATTGCATTAAATCTGTAGATTGCCTTAGGTAGGATGGACATCTTCACAATGTTGATTCTTCTTATCAATGAGCATGGGGTATTTTCCCACTTGTTTGTGTCATCTTTGATTTCTTTGAGCAGTGTTTTGTAGTTTTCATTGTAAGTCTTTCAAGTTTCTGGTTAGGAAGATGCCAAGGTATTTCATTTTTTTGGTGGCTATTCTGAATGGAATTGTGCTTTTTATTTGAGTTTCTGTTTATTTATTATTGGTGTAAAGAAATGCAATTGTCTTTTGCACATTTATTTTATATCCTGAGACTTTGCCAAAGGCCTTTATCAGTGTAAGGAGGTTTTTGACAGATTCTCTTTGGTTTTCAATGTACACAATCATGTCATCTGCAAAGAGAGAGAACTTGACTTCCTCTTTTCCTATTTGAATACCCATGATTGCCTTCTCTTCTCTGACTGCTCTAGCCAGGACTTCCAATACTATATTGAACAGGAGGGGTGAGAGTGGGCATCCTTGTCTTGTTCCAGTTTTCAGGGGAAATGGTTCCAATTTTTGTCCATTTAGGAGTATGCTGGCTGTGGGTTTCTCGTAGATGGCTTTTACTATTTCAAGGTATGTTCCACATGTGCCTAGATGTTCGAGGGTTTTTATCAAGAAGGGGTGCCAGATTTTATCAAAAGCTTTTTCTGCATCTAATGATATAATCATGTGGTTTTTGTTTTGACATCTGTTGATGTATTTAATTACATTTATGGTTTTACGAATGTTGAACCAGACTTGCATCCCAGGGATGAAGCCTACTGGGTCATGATGGATGATTTTTGAGATGTGTTGTTGAATCCAGTTTGCTAGGATCTTGTTGAGAATTTTAACATCTATGTTCATCAAAGATATTGGCCTGTAGTTCTCTTTCTTTGTTGGATCTTTACCTGGCTTGGGTATCAATGTGATGTTAGCTTCGTAAAATGCTTTAGGGAGAGTTCCATCTTTCTCAATCGCCTGGAATACCTTCAGTAGGATTGGGATCAGCTCCTCCTTAAATGTCTTGTAGAATTCTGCTGGAAAGTCATCTGGTCCAGGGCTTTTTTTTTGTAGATTGTTTTCTTATTACATAGTCAATTTCCTTGATTGTTATTCGTCTATTTAGGGTCTCAATTTCTTCTTGTTTCAACCTAGGCAGGTTGTGTGAAAGTCCTGCATTTCCTTAAGGTTTTCAAGTTTGTTTCCATACAAGTGTAGATAGTAGCCTCTAATGATCTTTTGTATTTCTTCAGGGTCAGATGTGACTTCATCTTTTGTGTTTCTGTTGTGTTTATTTGGGCTTTTTCTCTCTTTTTCGTGGTCAGTCTTGCTAGGGGACCATCGATCTTATTTATCCTTTCAAAGAAACAGCTTTTTGTTTCATTGACATTTTGTATTTTTTTTTGTCTTCTATGTCCTGGATTTGGGCTTTTATTTTGGTGATCTGGATTCTTCTGCTGAAATTAGGGTTTTGGTGGTCTTGCTTTTCCAGCTTCCTCAGGTGGCTTGTTAGGCTGTTAATTTGTGATCCTTCTGTTTTCTTCATGTGCGTTTGTAGGGATATGAATTCTCCTCTTACTATAGCTTTCATGGTGTCCCAGAGATTTTGGTAAGATGTCTCTTCATTTTCATTTGTTTCCAGGTATCTTTTAATCTCTGTTTTGATTTCATTGTTGACCCAGGAGTTGTTTAGCATCAGGCTGTTTAGTGTCCATGTCTTTGTGTGTTTTGGGGGGGACCTTGTTGGTGTTAATGTTTATTTTTATTCCACTGTGGTCCAAGAAGGTGCATGGTAAAATTTCAGTCCTTTTAAATTTGCTTATGCTTGATTTATGGCCAAGATGTGGTCTATCTTAGAGTATGCTCCATGCAGTGATGAGTAGAATGTATATTCTGTGGTCCTTGGATGGAGTGTCCTGTAGGTATCAATTAAGTCCATTTGGTCAAGAGTCACATTGAGGTTCCGGATCTCACTGCTGATTTTTTTGTGTTGATGATCTGTCTAGAGTTGTGAGTGGGATATTGAAGTCCCCAGCTATGATGGTATTAAAGTTGATATCTTTTTTGAGTTTACATAGAAGCTGCTTTATGAAAGTTGGTGCTCCTATGTTGGGTGCATATATGTTTAAGATGGATATTTCTTGTTGATGTATTGAACCTTTTATCATTATGTAATGGCTTTGTGTATCTTTTTAAATTTTTAATAGCTTGAAGGGTATTTTATCTGAAATTAAGATTGTGACTCCTCCTTTCTTTTGTGTTCTGTTTGCCTGAAAGTTTGTTTCCCATCCTCTTATTTTGAGTCTGTGAGTGTCCTTTCTAGTGAGGTGAGTCCCTTGAAGGCAATAGATTGTTGCCTGGTGATATTTTATCCATTTTGCCATTCTATGTCTTTTCAGTGGTGCATTTAGTCCATTTACATTTAGGCTAATTACTGAAATGCAAGAGTTGATCCCTGTCATAAGGTTCTTACAGAGTTGCCGTTCCTGTTTGTTTGTTGTCTTTCTTTTGGTTTGGGGGTTGGTTTATGTGTGTTTTTAATCTTTTGCCTGTACTCTTGTGAAGAATGTTTTTGTTCTTTTTTCCTTTTCTTTTGTGTTCAGTACTTTCTTAAGTGTTTCTTGTAGAGGTGGTCTGGTGGCACTGTAGGTTCTTAGGGATTGGATATCTGGAAAAGTTTTCAATTCTCCCTCACTAATGAAGCTTAGCTTGGCTGGGTAGGTTATTCTTGGTTGAAATTGTTTATCTTTTAGAACTTTGAAGATAGGGCTCCAGGCTCTCCTAACCTGGAGGGTTTCTGTAGATAAATCTGCTGCTATTCTAATTGGTCTTCCCTAGTAGGTAGTCTGGCCTTTTTCTCTTACTGCCTTTAGGATTTTTTTCTTTTATAGCTACTTTGTTTAGGCAAATTATTATGTTTCTGGGAGCTGGTCTTCTCATTTGCTGTCCTGCAGGGGTTCTCTGAATCTTTTTTGCATCATTGATGAGATGAGGGAAGTTTTCTTGAATGATTTCATGAAATGTTTGTTTCAGTGTGACCTCTGACTCTCTCTCTGCCTCAGGAAGGCCAGTTACTCTTATATTGGGTCTCTTAAAGTAATCATTCATCTCCTGAAGGTTTTGTTCTGTCTTTTAAAGCTTCTCTTCTATGTTTTTGACAGTTTGGGGTAGTTCTATATTTTGGTCTTCAAATTCTGAGATTCTTTCTTCTGCTTGTCTAATTCTGCTTTCCATGCTTATTAGTTTGTTATTTATTTCCACCACAGTATTCTTTACTGCTGTTATTTCTGTCATTAGCTCCTTCCTATTTTCCTCTTATCATCAGCTCCTTCCTATTTTCCTCTTGTCTCTCCTTGATTTTTTAAATTCTCTCTATTAATGTCTTAATGTGTGGGTTTGTTGCTTGTGACCAGTCATTCTGGGGCCTCTTCATTGTGTGTGTTCTGAAGTCTGTTTTCTCAGTGTCTGACCTCCCAGGGTTCTGTGTGAACCCTATATTCTTCTTTTGGTTTTTCTTCATTTGTGTAGATTTTTCCTCCCTACATTTCCCTTCCCTCCACTTCCCTGTCTTCTTTAATTCATTATTCAGGGGTGGAGGGGTTTCTTTTACTTCTGCTTGTTCAATCTCCTATTCTTCCTAATGTATTTCCTCTGACTTTGT
This sequence comes from Cephalopachus bancanus, assembly GCA_027257055.1. Classification (NCBI taxonomy): domain Eukaryota; kingdom Metazoa; phylum Chordata; class Mammalia; order Primates; family Tarsiidae; genus Cephalopachus; species Cephalopachus bancanus. Next base: position 307,103 of record JAPVLO010000546.1, on the reverse strand, counting down.
TTAGTTCTGGAGTTGGACTGTAGGTTGAGGGCAGTCCTTTTTGCAGTTTTGGGATTTAATTAAGGAGGGAGCTGTGATTCAAAAACTCTCTGCAGATCCCAGTATCTGCCAACAGGTGTATGGATAGTCTGAAACCCCCTTCCCACTGCTTTGGAGTCTGTCCATGCAGTGGGGTTGTAGGTTTATTCCCTGAAAGCAAAATGAGGTTAACAGAGGGACGAGAATGGAGCAGGCAGTGGGGGGAGGAGGGAGGAGGAGAGAGAGAGGAGTGAGAGGGAAAACAGATGAGTATACCAACTGGTAAGCGAAAAGAGACACAAAGACTGAAACAAATATAAAGAAAAACAGTAACCATGACTGAAAACTAACCAACAACCATATAAAAAGCTAAAACATGGAATGATGCTAATGTACACACTGACCAACCTCCTTATTGGTGTGGTATTCCTCTATACAAGGATGGGGTTTACAGAGAAATAAGAAAAAAGGAAAAAGAAAAAAAGGGGGGAAAAGGGATAGATTTAAGTCAGTAAACTAACAGGACCAACCAAGCACACTCCGAGACTTTTCCTTTAAGTCCAGTGTCCTTTTAGCTCTGATTTCTAGCTGTCTTTGCAGGCTGGTAGAATTGTTCACAGTTAGAGTCAGTTGCCCCTGGCCTGCTGTGAAGAACAGTTCAGATATGGTTCCCTGCCCAATCTGTTACTGAGATCTGGCTTTGTCTGTTTATCAAGAGGGAAAAGCCTCTGTCATTCCTGTTTTATGTTGTTACCTTGGATCCCCAGCAGGTGGTGCTATCTCCTGGCACAGTCCAGTGGGGAGTGAACGGTTATGGATCTGCGACGGTGGTGACAATTTCCCCATACACGGCGCGTGGGGGAGGAGTGGGGGGGGCATGGGGGTGGGTGGGTAGGGGGGATCCACAAGCCTGGCTCTGGGCGTGGCATGGCAGTGCAGTGGCAGCAGCAGCCAGGCAGCGGTGATCTCAGAAGATCCTGCTTGCCGGGGCTTCATGGTCTGAAGTCGTGGGTCACCTCAGGCATGGCTGGCAATGACTGCAGTGGTGGCATCTGCGATTACGGGAGCAGCCCAGACTGCCATGATGTCTGAGTAGTGGTGGTGACTGAGCTCCCTGTGAAGAGTAGTTTGTGGAAGATGGGAGCTGCAGCCCCTGGGAGAGAGCTAGGGTCTTTATGAGTGTTCTCTTTCGCAGAGGGTCTCACAGACCATGCTACCCCATCACCATCTTGCTGGAAGTCCGTAATATCCTCATTTTAAGGTCAACTTGTCAGCAATGTTAATTCCTCTTTGCTCTGTTCACAGGTCTGGGTATTGGAATTCAGACCTCTTTGTGGGGGGCATTGTTCTGCGTACTACACAGCTCCAATGAAATTCTTTTGAATTGAATTGGATTGGTTCTCTCTGATATAGTGTTTGAGTGTGGTGAAGTGGGGGAGGAAAGGGAAGAATCAGTTTGTCCAGTCATACCCGGGACTAACTATAGTGTTAAAATTATACCTCTAGTCTTTGTCCTTCAGATCTGTCATTTTTAAAAAATGATTTCTGTACCTTTTCTGTAATCGATTCCATGCCACAAATTTCATTTTGCAGTGGCACTTTGGCCTTTTCCTGTTTCTTAAGTAGTTAAAAAATTGACTCTTGCATTGTAAATCTTGAAATATTTCCTTTAGTTGTCTTTATTGCTTTCTTTTTTGAGTTGGAGTCTCACTCTGTCGCCCAGACTGTGGCTGCTCCCGGCCACCGCAGCCTCGACCGGCTGGGGTCCGGCGATCCTTCCACCTCAGCCTTCCGAGTAGCCGGAATTACAGGCACGCGTTACCACGCCTGGCTAATTTTTTGATTTATTGTAGAGATGAGGTCTCGCCTGCCCAGGCGGGTCTCGAACCTGCGGGCTCAGGCAATCCACTCACCTCAGCCTCCCAAAGGTGTGGGATTACAGGCTGAGCCACCAAGCCCGGCTTTTATTGCTTTCTGTGCTTGTATCCTAGAGCAAGGGTCTCCAACTCATGGGTCACAGATACCAGTCTGTGGCCTGTTAGGACCACGTCGCACCCCAGGAGGTGAGTGGTGGGCAAACAAAGCTTCATCTGTAGTTACAGCTGCTCCCCATTGCTCGCATTACTCCCTGAGCTTTGTCTTCTGTCAGATCAGTAGTCGTATTAGATTCTCAAAAGCACACAAACCCTACTGTGAACTGTACATGCAAGGGATCCAGGTTGTGCACTCCTAAAGAGAATCTAATGCCTGATGATCTGAGGTGGCGCTGAGGTGGTGATGCTAGTGCTAGGGAGCAGTTGCAAATACAGATTGACATTAACGGTGGTTTGACTGCACAGAGACCATACTAAATCAATTGCTTGCAGACATATCAAAATCATAATTTCACTATATATTTCAATATAATGATAATATAAATAAAGTGTACAATAAATATAATGCACTTGAATCATCCAAAAGCCTTCCCCTCCCCAAGACCATGGAAAAATTGTCTTCTACACAACCAGTCCCTGATGTCAAAAATGTTGGGGACTGCTATATTAGAGGTCAAGTTTCTTTCATTATATTGAAGATGCCAACTATTGTCAAATTTTTTTGTCTAATATTATTTCCTACAATAAAAAAATGTATAGATATGGTCTTCCTTTGGATCTTTCTATTATAATGACTATTGTGATTACTATGACCAATGAATACTGATTTAGTGTGCTAGGAACTATGCTACTCCTTTACATATGATATCTTCTTCTATTATTTTATACAATATTTTTCACAGATCTTATCTTTATTTGATCCTATGCCATAAAATATATTTTTTTAATGTAGCAAAGTATGCATGGACCAAAAACTATATATAGTTAGATGTATAGGTATAGATACAGACATATATCTATATAGATATATAAACATATCTATCTCTATATATATATCTATTTATATGACGTCTTGCTATGTTGCCTAGTCTGGTCTTGAACTCCTGGCTCAAGCAATCCTCTTGCTTTGGGCTCCCAAAGTACTGGGGTTATGGGCATGAGCCACTGCGCCTGGCTGGTTTTTGTGATTGTTATAAACATTTTTTGAGTCTTAACATACTTTTTAAAATTAATTAGAAAAACGACACTGGGAACTGCTAATCAAATACCTTATTGGTTGCAAAATTGTGGCTCCATTGTGAACATTCAACCTGAAGACCTACTTTAGCTGCACCAAGGACCGAGGTGGGACACATTTTTAAGAATGGAATTTATGTTGTTTTCCAGACTTCTCCGTTCCCGGCTGAAAAGATAGTCAGCTTTTGAATTTTATTGCCTTAGGAATGTTATTAGGAAAAAAAGTGTAGGGAATTCAAAAGTCTTTCTGGTTTTTTTTTTTTTTTTTTTTTGAGTTGGAGTCTCACTCCATCGCCCAGACTGGAGTGCAGTGGCCGCTCCCGGCCACCGCAGCCTCGACCTGCTGGGCTCCGGTGATCCTTCCACCTCAGCCTTCCAAGTAGCCAGAATTACAGGCATGTGCTACCACGCCCGGCTGATTTTTTGATTTATTGTAGAGATGAGGTCTTGCTGCCCAGGCGGGTCTTGAACCCGCGGGCTCAGGCAATCCACTCACCTCAGCTCTTTCTGGTTTTTAATGAAATCTTAAGTCTACTGATGGGATTTTGCTAGGAGGCCTAAAGTAAAAGAGAGGGCCTTGAAGAAGCAAAAGATGGAGAACATAATAATATACTACCGTGTCTCTCTTCCCAACTCTGCATTCAGTGATGTCTTGTTAGTAGCTTGAAATTAGTCATGGTGGCAGGATTTCCATCACAGAAATCATCACACACTACAAATCAGGGGCCCCACACCTTGAGGAATAATAGAAGTCCCAGAGTGGTGGGAGTGGAGACCTCAAGTGAAGAAGAACTGTTTCGTGATTTCTGGGGAAACCTGAGAAAGCAGTGGCATTCACAGAGAAGTCCCTCATGCCCACCTGTCGCAGCAGCAGTGGAGAAGAAATGGGCAAGTCAGGGCAAGACTAGCCAGAGCCCACACCTCTGGTTGCCTGTGGTCCAGGGGCCTATGGAAAAGTGCCCTGGCGTTTCATATGGCTCCAAAATCATGACAAAGGGCTGAGAGAAGGCTGATATGCAACTTGTGCTGGGGCCACAGATATATGTCTCAGGTGCTGCAAGCATAGTAGATGCAATGACCAGAGAAGCAAAGACAAGCGATGTCTCAGTGTATGCCGATGAAGGACAGAGGATGGCAAACGACCAGCCTCTCCTCACTCTGTGCCTTGATGACACCAAAATCCACCGAACACAGATGCCACCCGAATGGGAAAGAAGAGGAAAGGGGGACATTCTTAACTGATGACTTAAACATGAAGTGATTGGAAATACCTGGGGTGACTGAACTGCCTCATAGTCGACTAGATTCATTCTCTGCCATCAGGCAAAACGAGAGATTACAACAAAAATTACATTGAGATATAAAAAACAAAAACAAAGATATAGCTTCTGTACACTGTGACCTCAGAAATATGTATCACTGTGTGTATATATGTATATATAGTCATCTATTTATTCCTCAAAGTTTTGACCATACTTTATAGTTCTACTAGATGTTATATCATGAATATTTAAACCATATCATTATATAGTCTTAGATATGCCTTTATTGACTATGTAATATTCTATTTTAGAGAAATATTTTTCTTTCTTTCCTTCCTTCCTCCCTTCCTTTCTTCTTTCCTTCCACAAATCTCTGCTTGTTAAATGCAAACTTTTTTTCTAATTTTCCTCGATTATATGTAACATATTTTACATTTAAATGTTTTTCTATAACTTGAATTATTTCTTGGGGAACAATTTCCAAAAGTGGAATTACTGGGTGAAGGTGTAGCCACATTTTTAAGACTTCGCATTCATGCTGTCAAACAACCCTCCTGTCTAGCCATGCCTTCACATTCCCACCAGCTGGTTCCCTCACATGCCTGTGCCAGTTTATTCAAGGACCCCAGCAGAGAAATTTCTATATATATGAACAAATTGGAATATGGGCCCAGTAGACTGGAAGCTCTGAAGACCTGAAACTTCAAAAGTAACAGGATCCTGAAGACTGTATACTTTGACATTAAATGCAGATTGGACATTAAGACACTAGGAGGCAGTGTTGTCTCATTAAACCAAGGATGCTTTTTTTTTAAACCTGTGCAAGTTGCTATCATAGTATCTCCAATTATTTTTAACAAGTTGATAAACAAAGGCAAGGCTGTTGTAAATTTTAGATAGATGGTTTTCTAATTACTGTAACAAACACATTGTATTCTTACTACTTTAAAAAAATAAACTTAATTTTAGACTAGTTTTAGATTTACAGAAAAATTACGTAGTACAGAGGGTTCCCAAATGCCCCAAAACCACTTTCCTCTGTTGTTAACATCTGACATTAGTCTGGTACATTTATCACAACCAGTGAACCAATACAGATACATTTGTATTAACTAAAGTTAATAACTCAAATTTTCTCAATTTTTGCCTAATGTCCTTCTTATGTTCCAGGATCCCATCCAAGATACATTACGTCTAACCATTATGTCTTTTTAGGCTCCTCTACACTGTGACATTTTCTCAGACTTTTCTTGTTTTTGCTGACTTTGACAGCTTTGAGGGGTATTGGTCAGGTATTTTATAGAATGTTCTTCAGTTTGGGTTTATTTGAGGTTTTCCTCATGGTTAGTCAGGGGTTGCGGGTTTTTGACAGGAAGAGGCAGAGTATCATTCTTATCACATAATCAGCTTGACATATCATTTTTGATATTAACCTTGATCACCTGACTGGGCAGTGTTTGTCAGGTTTCTCCACTGGCAAGTTACCTCCCTCTCCCCCTTATAATGTACTCTTTGGAAGGAACTCATACCAGCAGCCAACATTTAAGGAGTGGGGAGTTATGTGACCCTCCTTGAGGGGTTACTGTGTACATAAACTATCTGGAGTTCTTCTGTCCAGGAGATCTATTCTCACCTTTTAGTTATTCAATCATTTATTTATACCACTATGGATTCTTGGATATCTGTCTTATTCTTTGTTTTTTCAGTCATGACTATCCAAAGTTTATACTCTTTTAGTAATAATAGCTGACATTTATTGAAAGCTTATACATGGCAGTCAGTCACTTCGCTAAGCGTTCTATATACAGTATGGCATTTAATATTAGCAACCAGTCTGAGGTGAGATCTTACCTTTCAAACCCACATAAAGAGCCTGGAACTTGAAGAGATAAGTCATTTCCCCTGACCACACAACAGGTAAGTGCTAGAGACCAGGAAGCAAGCACTATCCTATGAGAATGCAAAGCCTGTGAGTTCCACTGCTGTGACACTGCCTCCCTACTTTACTTGAGCACAGGATGTGCTAAGAGATTGAGTTTGTGTGGGGACAAGAAGAAGGTAAAGACTGTGGCAGCATTAGGCTACCAGTTCAGTTCTCTGTCCTTCCACACTGTTCACAAATGCCGTAATAGTTTCCCCTCCCCATTTCTCAAGGGAAAAAAAATTTTTAAAAATTCAATACAAATTCATTGAGATCTCTTGCTAGTATAATATTATTTATAATTAGCATGTAATAAATTGTTCAGAAATAATTAATAAATAATAATCTCGAAAAGCCAAGAATAAGGAAACAACAATTTAGGTGTAAGTTTTATGGTTTACAAAGGGTATTTTTCTGGGCAATGTTTAAAATAAATTTTTTTTTGTTGGAATAGTTTTAAATTTATAGAAAAATTGTGAAGATAGTACAGAGAGTTTCCATATACTCCACACTCAACTTCTCTCATTAACATGTTACTTAGTATGGTATATTTATCCAATTAAGAAACCAATGTTGTTATATTGTTATTAACTAAAGTTCATCATTTATTCAGAATGCTTTAGCTTTAACCTGATATGGTGTATGTGTGTGTATATAAGTATTTTTTTTTAGTGGTTCAGTTTTTCATCCAGGATATCACATTCCATTTAATTGCTATGTCTCCTTAGTCTCTTCCTGGCTATGACAGTTTCTCAAACTTTCCTTATTTTTGATGATCTTGACAATTTGATTACTGGTCAGGTATTTTGTAGCAGGTCCCTTTACTGGGATCTGTCTAACATTCTTCTCATAATTAGACTGAAATCTGGGTTTTTGGGAGGAAGATCACAGAGGTGAACCTTCTCATCTCATGTTAAGGATGCATACTCTCAACATGACTTACCCCTGTTGATGTTGACTTTGACCACCTGGCTGGAGTAGTGTCGGTCAAGTTTTCCCACTGCAAAGTTCCCCTTTTTTCTCCTTTCTATAGTGTAGTCATTTGTGTGTGTGTGCATGTGGTTTTTTGTTTTTGTTTTTTGAGTTGTGGTCTCACTCTGTCACCCAGGCTGGAGTGCAGTGGCACAGTCATAGTTGACTGCATCCTCGATCTCTTGGGCTCAGGCAATCTTCCTGCCTCAGTCTTCCAAGTAGCTGGGACTGGAGGCACCCACTCAATTTTTTGATTTTTTTGTAGAGATGATGCCTAGGTCATTGCCTACATTGCCTAGGTCAGTCTCAAACTCCTGGGCTCAAGCAATCCTCCCATCTCAGCCTCCCAAAGTGCTGGGAAAACACAAGTGAGCTACTATGCCTGGCCTATACTGTTCTCTTTGGCAGGAAATCATTATGGATAGCCCACTCTCATTGTGCCTTACCTATATACATTGTTTAAATTCTTCAGCATGGGAGATTTGTCTCTTCTCCCCCATTTGTCTATTCGTCTACAGTTTGTTTATATCGGTGTGAATTAACAAAAAAGGAGGTACCAAAAAATGTGTGCACCTTTAAAATATGACATTTGTTCAAAAGATGGTGTAATCAATTGAATGCTAGCATCATCATGCAACAGGCAGGGCAGTAAAAAAAAAATGGTGAAAGTACGGCTAAGTAAACATCATACTACAGATTACAGATTACTATAATTCAATTCAACTTCGAAAAGTTATACATAGATAACATCTCTTAAAATGTACATTTTTTTGGTACCTCTGTATTTATTTTATTCTTTGGGCTAAAACACAATACTGCCTTTAAAATTTTTTTTGCTCTAATTGTTCCAACTTTGGCCATTGGAAGTTCTTTCAGTTGCTCCTGTACTCATTTGACATATCCTTATTAATTTATTTCTTAGCACTTTTTAATGTTCTGGCGCTAGAAGGGGCTCCAGGCTCATCTTGTATATTTGCTTCCCTAGTCCTAGAGCCATTTTCCCAACAAGCCTTGGTTCCTTTTATTGGAGAATGGTATTAGAAACAAAGATCTGGGTGCTAGGTTTATATATACTTATGTACACATTTATGTATACTTTTTATTCTTCCAACAGTCTATAAAGTTATTCATTCTATTTTGTAGATGAGCAACCTTTGCAGCCTGGAATGAGTTCTCCCAGCTAGTTGGGGATCCTAGCCTTTTGTCCAGACTTGGGGTGGACTACAAATCCATGCTCCTTTCAGTATGCCCAGAAATAATGGCTAAAGTGCAAGAAGAGTGTCCATTAGTGTCTGCAATTGGATAAAAGATTTTACGTTTATTTTCTTTTTTTCTTTAGAGAAAGAAGCAGCTTTTCTCCTGGAATCAATTGTTTGCCAAAGCTCCTGCTGGTCAAAAGAAAGTGATGCTTCGGGGTGGCTCTGATTTACCAAGAGCACATCTATGGATCCGGGATCTCAGATGGGCAGCTCTACCCTGGCTTATGAGATCAGAGGAAGAGGAATCTGTTTGGAGGCCTCCAGGAAAGTGTCAAATAGAACCAGGGCCATATAGATTTGGGAGAGACAGGGGCTAGTGGGGAGGAAAGAAACGAAGACCATCACCAAGAAGAACAATCCCAGAAGAAGAAAACATCCTGGTGGAAAAGAGAAGGCCTAATGCATGGTAGCTAAATTTCCATTTCTAGGGACAGTTCAGGAAGTTCAGTAGGTTCTTTTTTTTTGAGTTGGAGTCTCACTCTGTTGCCCAGACTGGAGTGCAGTGGCCACTCCCGGCCACCGCAGCCTCGACCTGCTGGGCTCCGGCGATCCTTCCGCCTCAGCCTTCCGAGTAGCCGAAATTACAGGCATGCACTACCACGCTCGCCTGATTTTTTGATTTATTGTAGAGATGAGGTCTCGCTGCCCAGGCGGGCTCCAGTGGGTTCTTAATGAGGATTTGTATCCTGCCACCAAATGAGTCTTATAGATTTTTTTTATTTGGATGTTTTCTGTATTATTGGAGTAAGCCATACTACATTTTTGGCTCTTCTTTGGAAATAATATTAATTTATACCTTATGGGCTTCCTCAAAGAGACTGTGAAGCTCCTAATGAGGGCAAGCAAGAGACTTGGGCTCTGGTAGAGATTAACTAGAACTTGAATTATGCTCTGGAAAGATATATTTTGAATACATTTAATTTTTCTGATTGTAACACTAAAACATGTTTATTGTGGAAAATTAAATGACAGAGACAAGTGAATAAAGCAAGGAATTCTCCCACTCAGAGAGATTCACTGTCAGGATTTTGCTATATTTCTTTCTTCTCTCTCTCTGTCTTTTTTTTTTCTTTTTGGTCTATTCTTCCATGGATAATATTGGGCTCATGTTGCATGCAAAATGTGCATATCTTGGTTTTCACTTACTATTTGATTATCATTTTCACATTATTAAATATTCCTGAAAAATTGGCATTTAATGACTGCATAATATTCTATCATACAGATATAAACCAATTTGAATTATAATGTGATACATTTTTGTATATATACAATTTGAAGAGAGCCAAGATGATTCATTTAGAAGAATTTTGAGAAGTATAATAAAAGGGTAATAATAAAAGTGTTTGTCACATAGACCTGATGACAAAAAAAGATGAATTAATTTATGATAACAATGCTTGCCATATGGCAAACATTCATGTTAAGTATGACTATTATAAATATATTCTATTTAAGAAATATTAACAAATTATCTTCCAGAAAACCTCTTTTCATTCTTCACATAGGTATATCATCAAATATATATTTATTTATTTTTTTGTGAGTCGGAGTCTCACTCTGTCACCCAGGCTGGAGTGTAGTGGCATGCTCATGGCCACCACAGCTCAGCCTGCTGGGCTCAGGTGTGACTTCCTCCTCAACCTTCCAAGTAGCTGAAACCACAGTCATGTGCCACCACGCCCGGCTAATTTTTTGATTTATTGCCAAGTTGCCCAGGCTGGACTCGAACCCCTAGGCTCAAGCAATCCCCTCGCCTCCACCTCCCAACATGCTGAGATTACAGGCATGGGTCACTGCACCGGCTTCATCAAATACTTTTAATAGTCATTGAAAATATTGTAAATCACAACACTAGGTTTTGGAAGTGATGCCTGGGGTCAGAGACAGGGTCTTGATCAAAAGGTCTGAAGATATTAGCAACAGGTTTTCCAAAGGATTAGTGGAAGGGGTGAGGAACATAGTGGAAAAGAATGGTGAGGCAACTGCTACTACTGGATCTTATGGAAGTGTAACTAGGGCTCATGTTAAAATAGTGTGTTTATACATGTGTGTGATGTTGTAGGAATTGAGGAATTGAGGAATTTTTCAGATCCAGGGAAAGCATAAGCTGAAGGATATCTATTCTATCATTGGGGCTAAAGAGATCAAAGCAAAGAAGCCTGGAGATCCCAAATTAAGATATTAAATTTCAATATGTGAAACTGGAATGCAAGATCTGAACAGTCCATGTGTTTGGGCAGCAGCTGGCTCAATGTACCCATGACCCACTAGCCCTGTATTTTGCCCTCAGTCATCTGTGGCTACTCTAGTTATGTAGCCTGGCACTTCTCATCCCCCAGAAGAGGCTAGCCATCACAAGAGTCTTGAAAAAAGTCTCTCCCTCAATTCCTGCAACATCACACACACATATACACACACTTCAGCATGAGCCCTAGTTACACTGCTAAAAGATTGGATTAAGAGAACAAAGGCAGGTACGTTTTCTCTGGGAGGGGAGACAGGAGGAAAGCTGGGACACCTCATAGGTAGAATAGAGCCACTGGATAGGAATAGGACCAGCCAATCTCTAAAGCTCCTTTTAATGCCAAGGTCACCTGGCTCTCATTTTCTCTTATTTGAAGAACTGGGCCTGCCGTGAGTTAGGCAGTCAGGTTGCCAGAGGTTGACTGTGATTTTCTCTCTTTCTAGTGTTCTTTCATGGCCTTTCAAAGGCTCCAGAAACCCAGGGCACCAATTCTCCCCATTCTAGGCCTCGCATCCTTATATTAAACTATCTCTTCCATGTTAAGAACATCACAGAAGTCAGAGTACCCAATCATAACAGTGATTGCCATACATTGACTCCATGCTAAGGACTTTATATGGATTATCTCACCTAACTTCATATTGACTCCAAGAGATTTTTTAGAGGTTCAGACATTTGTTTTAGATCACACTGATAGTAAACAGCAAAGCAGTCAGTAGAGCCAAACGATCCGACATTAAGGCTCATATTCTTTTCTCCTTTATTGAAGTTGAATTGAAATACAATAAACTGCACATATACAAAGTATATAATATGCCATGGTCTAACTGTGAAACCATCACCACAGTCACCTTGAAGCTTTACTCTTAACCACTAGGAGTGGTTTCTCCAGATTAATCCTAGTTCTTCTCCTGGGTTCCAATACTATCTTGTATGAAACAATTAGATACTTGAAGATGACTAACTTGTGCTTCCTAAATCTCCTGTTCCTCAAGATAAGCATCTTTATGAGTCCCTTCAAATGCATTTCACAGGACACAGTTGAATTTCTCTTATCAGCTTGTTCACCCTTGCTTAGGAATTTTGGCAAGGTAATTAAATATTGGTATAATTATCCAGTCTGCCAAATGCCATGCAGTTTTTGCTACAGGCATACAGGTTGGGACCAAGCCTGCAGGTGGCAGCCACAACTGCTTCTAGGAAGGTCCAAGTAGGCAGGTAGGCCAGGGTGGCAAGCAAGGTCTCTAGGTTAGATAGGCCTTTTTTGAATGCCCTTGATCTGATAGACTGACACTCTTCAAGCAACCCTTTGGTAAAGCAGGTGTGCCATTTTTAGAAAGATTAATACAAATGTTTTAAATTTTCCTTTTCCCCATTTTATATTTTTTTAGGGAAAAAAATTCTTAAGCATTATTCAACTTCTAATACTAATTTTTAAAAATGTTTAATTTATTTATTTTAAAGTTGCGGGGTACAAGTCAGGGTTAGGTATATGAATGTTCATTATGCGGGTACCCTTGTTGATGAGGTGTGCCGCCCTCCCCCAGCGGATTCCTCCTACTGCCAATATTGCCTCCCACTCCACACCTGGCAGTTTCTGACTACTGCCAATCCTTTTCTTATAGTATTACGATAATTGTTCAAGGTCCACTTATGAGTGAGAACATCTGATGCTCAGTTCTTTGTTTTTGTGATAGCTCACTCAGTACTATAGACTCTAAGTCCATCCAAGTTGCTGTGAAGTTCACAATTTTGTCCTTTTTTATGACTGTGTAATATTCCATCATGCATATGTACCCAATTTTTTAATCCAGTCCTCTTTCAGTGGTCAGAACGGTTGGTTCCATGTTTTTGCTATTGTGAACAATGCTGCAATAAACATGTGTGTGCAGGTATCTTTTCATAGAGTGATTTGAAAAAACTTTTTTATAATTTGTCTGACACAGACTGGGCATGTATATATTATCTTATTATACAGATTCATCAATTACAACAATATCATATGATAGAGTATTAGTAGTATCTCACTTCATAGATTAAAAACTGAAGCCTAAAGTCATTAAGCAACTTTCCAGATTTTTCATTACTATCACATGATAGAGTAACAATATAACCCGTCTGATTCTAAGTCTGGAACTGGTTTCAGTGCGTCAAAGATTTGGGAGAGGAGTAGCAGAGGAGAACAGGGAACCATGGCTAAAATCCCAAGTACACAGACTTTTTTTTTGGAGTTGGAGTCTCATTCCGTAGCCCAGGTTGAAGTGCAGTGGCATGCTCACGGCCACCCAGCCTCAACCTGCTGGGCTCCGGCGAACCTTCTGCCTCAGCCTTCCAAGCAGCCGAACTACAGGCATGTGCTACCACGTCTGGCTAGTTTTTTGATTTATTGTAGAGCTGAGGTCTCGCCAAGTTGCCCAGGCTGGTCTCGAACCCCTGAGCTCAGGCAATCCACTCCCCTTGGCCTCCCAAAGTGCTGGGATTGCAGGCTGACCCACCAAGCCCTGCTGACTCCTTTGTTTAAATACCTTCTTACATATCAAACTTCTCTCTCTCTCTCTCTCTCTCTCTCTCTCTCTCTCTCTCTCTCACACACACACACACACACACACACACACACACACACACACAGATATTTTCTGCTTTTACAAAAATGGTATCATAGAATACACGGTGTTCTGTAGCTTAACTTTGCAATTAATGTGTCATAGACATCTTGCCATGACAATAGACCTACCTCATTCTTCTATTTTCCTTTTTTCTTTTTAAAAGTGGTACAAGCATAGCATAACTCACACTCACCAAAATATAGATTCTGTGTTTCCACCCAAGGATCCAGATTTGGTAGGTCTGGGTTGGGTTGAAACCAGTGACACACACACCATTAGTAACTATTGCTATTCTATGCCACCTCCTTTAGAGTGAATGAAATAGAAACAAACAGCAACCAACAAAGCGCACAACCAGTCAACAACCAAGTGTCCTGGTGTCAGAAGAAGACTGATTGGAAGGCGGAGAAGAGTGGATTCCATTTCCAGTGAAGGGAGAAGTACAGTCATATTTCCATGGCAGACATAGGCTTTATGATTCACATGGGTGTGAGAAGGAGGGATGTGACATGACAGTGACAGCCCAAATGCCTTTATAGCCTGGAAGTTGGGGTGCTTATTTTAAAGTTGCATTTGTATGGGACAAGCACAATTTTATTCAGATTGTTTATTGAGATGCTTTGGCAAGGTTGATGGAGGACTGGGGGAGAGCTAAAAACCTCAGAGAGCCCTCTGATGTCACACTAAAGGGGGAGGGTCTGAGTACTTGGAGGTGCAATAGTTTCATTGTTACTTTCTTTTTTTTTTCCATTAGGAAGGAACATTTCCCATTACTAATGTGTTTAGGGCCCTGGAAGATGTGCAACACACAAATAAAAACACTGAAACTTCTTTAGTCATTAATTTCAGTCTCGTTTCCTTTTCAGAGTATCATGGATCCACTTGAGAGTCTCCTCCCTTCTGTGGCACATCTGTCTTGTTGATGAAAGAGGTAACTAGCATAAATCATCCTAAAGTGAATTTTTTGGAAGAGTGGTAAACAGATAGGCCTAGTGGAGCCCCAGCCTTTCCCTTTTCTTCATTCTCAGTGGAGACCTGATCTTGATTTTCTTCAGGAGGCTCAGCCCAGTTTCCAGGCCCATGGCACGGGTTCTGGATCTAGCCCAGCCTTGCTCACCACAGCTCAGCACCAAGTCACATTCCCCACCAGTCCAACTGGAGGCAGTGCCCTGATTCTGCTAATTGGGCTCCTGCCTCATTCCCAAGCCTAGGGTCCCCTGTGGGTACTACTGTTTCCAAGTTCCTGCCTGGCAGACTGCCTTGAGCTTCAGATTTTTCCTAGGAGTAAAGACTAGCTTTTCCCTTGCCAGCCTCCCGCCCAGAATTGGAACATTGCCGGGGCCCACGGTTTCTGATTGGAGCTTGGCCACTAGAGAACAGACCCCTTGGAGCCAGCTTCCTGTCTGGAGTTCCAGGTATCACCTGCCCCATCCTGGACTCTAACTGCTTATTGGAAACGTTTCCTCTTCCGCCTTAGGACCTCCCTCTCCTTCCTCCTTGGAAAACTGCTCTCCTGAGCTGTAAGCAAAGATTGCCATAAGCTTCAATTTCCTGGTAAATTTAACTTCCTTTGTTAGAACCTGCAAGATCATCAGTTCCCCAAGCACAGATTTTCACCCCAGTGGGTGGGTCCAGTGCTATGTCCAAGCCCTCTGGATTCTGCCTAAGTAATTGTATATGCCCTACAATTCTGTGATAGGGCAGTGATTTTACACAGTGGATGGATTCTGGAAAATTTCTATTTAAATCAATACTGTGTAAATGAAGTCCTCTTTTAAGTATTCTAGAGAGACATTTTCAAAGTATCCTATTCTGATTCCTTTATAAAAAATGAATAGCAATATGGTGCTGTGTGAAGTACATTATATAAGACTTGAGTTTTGGTTCAAGTTTTAGCTCTCGCCGACTGTGATCTTGGACAAAGCATACCATCTTCCTAGAGCATTTTCTTCACCATAGAAACAAAAGGGGTAACAGTAATTTCTAAAGTCCAGACTAGTTGTAAGAGTTTCTGATTCTTGATAGTCACACCCTGTATTGTTTGTATATCCACATTTTCAGATTAAAATTTCTCAAAATGAAGGACACTGACATGAAGTTTCTGCCTGAGGACTGACTCTTTTGGCTTTTGTTTTTGTAGATGTTCCTTATTGACCTAGAATCATTATAACAGTTGTCAACCGAGGTAAGCTTCATAGAAGGAGAGCTGCCTTACCTCCAGAGGGGAGTTTTTTATTTTTGAAAATAGTAGAAAACAAGGAGGGCTCTTCTGAACGTGGAACAATAGGCCACCCCAAACCACCTTTAAGAAAGGTCAGAACCCAGTACTGAGTGGGGGCGGTTGAGGACAAGCCCTCTGAGAAGCAGAGATAGCCATCAACCTGTTTTCTTCTGTAATTAATGAGGAGACCCTTTATCTTTGTATTAGAACCTTTAATCTAAGGGTTGCTAAATGTTTTACAAACATTAATTAATTCAATTACACTTCACACCACCACCTTGAGGTAGGTAATTCCTCTTTGGGATATCACATTGTTGCTTGCTACTACAGACTATGTATTAGCCAGATTAAGATAATTAGTAAAAACAGTAAAACCTTGAGTTGAGATAAAGTTCTGCAACTAAAGGTCTCAAGTACTTTACAAAAATATCAGATTTGTGTAATGAGGACTGAAGAGAAGCCTGAGCCATTGTTGCCAATGATGATAATGCAGAAATGTTGCACTTGTTTCAGAACCCCTTCATGCTAAGAACACATAACCTTGAACTGTTCTTTGTGACCTCTTTATGACTCAGTTTCTACAGCTTTCAAATGGGGGCAATAATATTACTCACCTCCCTATTTCACAGAGATGTTGCAAGGAATAATGTTTGTAATATGCTGTGGAGTTCTCAGATGAAAGATGAAAATTAACATATGTTGAAACATTATTACCTTTTATCCTCACATGATCTAATGAACTAGGCAAGTGGAGCATCAGCATTCTCACATTCCTGGCAGAGAAATTGGCACTCCCATTATTTCCATCTAGCGTCTATTATAGACACCCAAAGAAGTTGAGAACTACTCAGAGCAACAGACGTACTCCTGGGATAAATGAAAGTGAGCTGAGCTACCAGATCAGCAGAGGTAGCTAACTATTTATTCTCTGTTTTTTTTCCCCCTCTTCCATTCTTATTTCAGATAGAATATTTGAGAAGAAATGAGTGCAGAGACAGAAGCAGAGAATGACTGAAGCAACCTTTTCTCTTGGACATGCCTCTCAATTCTAAGCTATCCACGTATGTCTGTAATTTAACATCCCCTGAATGGGCTGCATGCAAGCCCTCTTCTGTATCTTTGCTCTCAGTCACTTTTGTCAATAATGTCTTCCTTTCCTTCTCCATTTATCTAGGCCAGCATAGAATTTCCTATCTTCACAAAGCCTTCCTGGCCTAATTCCCTACTTGAACTTCCTCTGTCACGCCTGTGTAATTAGCATATGTTTTGAAATTTATATTTTGGTGTTGGTTGCTTCCTAATATACAATTCTTTCAGGGTGTAATTTTTTTTTTTTTTTTTTTTGAGTTGGAGTCTCGCTCTGCCGCCCAGACTAGAGTGCATTGGCCGCTCCCGGCCACCACAGCCTCGACTTGCTGGGCTCCGGTGATGCTTCCGTCTCAGCCTTCCAAGTAGCTGGAACTACAGGCGCACGCTACCACGCCCGGCTAATTTTTTTGATTTTTATTGTAGAGATGAGGTCTCGCCAAGTCGCCCAGGCGGGTCTTGAACCCGCGGGCTCAGGCAATCCACTCACCTCAGCCTCCCAAAGGCGCGGGATTACAGGCTGAGCCACCGAGCCCGGCCAGGGTGTAATTTATTAAATCTCTCTTCTTTGTCTACTGCAGATCTTGGCATGCTGAAGTTAACGCAATGAATGTTAAATGAATGAATGAATGAGATACTCCAGCAAAATACCAAGATTAGAATCGAGACCATACCAAATCCACATCTGCTGTTCTCACTATGCCATAAAACACCCTGTGAGGCACACGTTGTGAGGAAGAAAAATATTGAACAAGCAAAATCAGGGAAAGAGAGACTGATTTAAAGAATAACTTTCCAAACAATTTTCTTTTTTTTTTTGGAGTTGGAGTCTCACCCTGTCGCCCGCAGCTCGACCTGCTGGGCTCCAGCGATCCTTCCGCCTCAGCCTTCCGAGTAGCCGGAATTACAGGCATGTGCTACCACGCCTGGCTGATTTTTTAAAAATTTATTGTAGAGATGAGGTCTCACTGCCCAGGCGGGTCTCGAACCCACGGGCTCAGGCAATCCACTCACCTCAGCCTCCCAAAGGCATGGGATTACAGGCTGAGCCACCAAGCCCGGCTCCAATTTTCCAAAGGGAAATAGAAGATTTAACTTAGAGCGTTCAAGAAAATCACCTATTTAAATATAAATACAGTATTGTGTGAAAAGACTGAGTCACTGATTCCTGTAATATAAAAGCATAGGCTCACCAGGAAAAGCAGGCATATTTAGAGTTTAATTTGGCTTCCATGTTATCATTGCTCTTTGCATGAAGCCTAGACTTCAGCCTCACATTCAAGACCTCCATAGATGGCTTTGATCTGTATTTCCTGCTGCATCTCCCTGTCTTCTTTTTCCTTCACACATTCTCTGCTGCAGCAGAGGTGATGGACCTACTCTGAACAACGCCGTGTGCTTCTCTTTCTGATGGCTCCCTTGCTTCAAATGCTCTTTCCTGTGGTCTCACTCTGTCTGTGCTGCAGGGGCTCCACCTAGTGAAGCTTGCTCTGTCACTTTTCAAGGCTTTTCTCAAAATGCTTTCTTCACAAAGAGGCTTTCCTGGTCATATAAAAGTAAGACTTTTCACAGAGCACTTTGGATGTGCCAGATAAACCCACAGAAGCAGTGTTAGTCAAGTAACTAGGATTATGGAGTGGGAGCGCTGCATGCCTTGGTCCAAATACTCATTCTGTCACTCACTAGTTGTTTGAAATGGGCCTGACTGCCCTATAGTACTAATGGTTACAGTTTTTGTTTTTGGAATAAACATAGAAATTGACCCTCCTGGTCTCAAAACTTGAAAATCACATTTGTTTTTTCTGAGTTCCTTTCTCAGGAAACTGACCCTCAGGCATATACTCTCAAGGAACTAAGACTCCCCAGATCACGCCATCCAGACAATGAGATGCCAGACCCCTTTCTAATTCCTGTTTGCCAACTCCTCTTCCCTACCCCTCCCTAATTCTTATTTCCTACATCCCTCTCCCGCTATATAAATCTCTGACTTCCGCTGAACAGGAAGATAAGTTTAAGAAGGAATCTCCCATTTTCCTTGGATGATATCACCCAAATAAAAAGCCTTCTTCCTTGACAATACTTATGATCTCAGTGATTGGCTTTCTGTGTGGTGAATTGGCAATAGGACCTTGACCCAACTTCTGGCATTTTGGTAACAAATTTAGGCAAGTTACTTATTTTCTGCTCCTGTGTTTCCTTGTCCGCCAAATAGGGATCTCCAGAACAATACTGATCACAGAGGCTGTTGTGAGGATTGTGTACAACAGTATGTATAAATTAGCTTAGAATAGAGCTTCATATATGGAAGTGTTTAGTAATGTTCCTTTTGGTTTCCCACCAAATCTTGCCCTATTCCTGGATACACTCATGTCTGTAGACCAACAGCGTTAATGAGGGTGAGCACTGCCCATAAGTCTTGCTGCCACAGATAAAACCTAGATGTTTTATTTTTAGAACTCTTACCCAACCTGAGGAAACTCTTGCCCAATTGTAGAGTCCTCAGTTCTATCAGACCATGCTGTTGAAAATAATTTTCCATGGATACTCTGTTTTTACAAAAGTTTTTAATGTTCAGGAACTTTCATATTTTCCTGTTCAAGTTTGACTTCAGTATTGTAACAGCACAACCTGGTGTTTTGTTTTATTTTTTTTCCATTCTTCTACATTTCTTTTCTTTTCTCTTAAATATGTGGGGTACAATTCAGGGTTAGGCATGCAAATGTTTGTTATGCAGTTACCCTTGTTGATGAGGTATGAACCTGGTGTGTTTGATGGGATAAGATTGTGTGTTATTTCTCCTCTAGCTCCTAGTCAATTACACACTTATCTTAATCCCACAATGGTGCAGGAATTGCCATATGTATTCAGAAATAAAGCCAAAAGGAAACAGTGCAGGTATCACTCATTATAAACAGGAGAATGAAGTACTCCTTTCTCACCTGCCCACCAACACTGATAGGTAGTTTACATGCTAACACTCCCCAAAATCAGTTGAGATGAAGTTCGAAATCTTGTTTCATTTTCTTTTGCTGCTAAATATTTAAATTGCTGCCTAATAGAGATATATCATGTTCAATTACTTTTTTTAAGGTATCATTTTTTATTGAGGTATAATTCACATTTCATAAAATTCACCCTTTTAAATTATACAATTTGGTGAATTTTAGTATAGTCACAAAATTGTAAAGTCATCACTAGTATTCTGGAACATTTTCATCACCCCCCAAATAAAACCCATTTTCCTTGTATTGTAACTTTGTGGTAAAATACTAATTTTATTTTTATTTATTTAGTTAAATTGTGCTAATAATTTTTTGAAACCAAGAGAACTTTTGCAATTAATATTACAAAGGGTTTAACTGTCTCACTTTTTTTTTTTTTAGTGGGAGTCTCTCTCTGTAGCCCAGGCTGAAGTGCAATGGTGCATTCACGGTCACCACAGCCTCAATCTGCTGGGTTCAGGCAATCCTTCTGTCTCAGCTTTCCAATTAAATGGAACTACAGTTGTGTGCCATGATGCCCAGTTAATTTTTTGATTTGTTATAGAGACGAGGTCTCACCAAGTTGTCCAGGCTGGTCTTAAACCCCTGGGCTCAGGCAATCCTCTCACCTGTGCCTCCCAAAGTTCTGGGATTATAGGTGTGAGCCACTGTGCCTGGTTTTGCTTACTTTTTAATGTTTATCTTACTTATACTATTCCACTTGCTCAAGATTTTACACCACACATACACACACACATACACACACGCACGCGCGCGCGCACATGCACTTTGGTCTTGGTCTTGTAAGGATTACTTGTGTCAGGTTGGGAATATGAGTGCCAGCGTAGCATGAAGGAAAGTGAGTGTATGACACAACAAAGGTAAAAATAATTTTTGGAATTAAACCTCTACTATTTCCTAGGCCCTATTCCTCAAAATCTGTTTTAGGAGGTAGGTTCTATTATCACCATCTTTATTTTACAAGTGAGCAAATAGAGGCTTATGGATTTATGTTACTTGTTATATCCTGAGATGGCATCACTACCACCTAGTTAAGTCCGAACTTGAATCCAGGCCTTCCAAATTCAATGTGCATGCCCTTAACCACTACATTTTACCACCTGCTGTGAAATTGGACACGCAGTTTAATAATGCCAGCAGCACTTCATCAGTGCTATACAATGTACTTTCTCAAGTATCTCATTCCATTCTCTTGACAGTCCTGCCAGTTGTCACCAGATGTGAAAAGCCAGTTTTCTGTAGGTTAAATGATCACACAGCAAGGCCAGTGCAGACAAGCATCTGGAATTCAGATATTTTTCCAGAGTCAAGATAGAGATATTTTCTTCTATACCACAATGGGATTTCGGACAGTTATCCTAGACTTCTGTTCAGCTTTCATAACAATAAACCATTTTCTATCATATTTGTTTGCATGTTTGAATCTCTACATCAACCTGAGGGTAGCAAATATGACTTGATTTATTTATGTAGTCCCTATGTTCAAACAAAGCTTATTGAATAAATATAAAAATAAATTTAAAAAGTCTTGCCATACAGTCACTGAAATATTTTATTTCTAGACCTCTTTAAAAGTTAAACTATCAGTATTTTAGCAAAAGGAGACTACATAGGATAGTTTAATAATATCTTTATTCTTTTTCTACGTTTTTACAAAAATAAACTTAATTTCACATACACACTAAGTAAGAATGTTTTTTGCATACACAAGGCAGTGTGATTATTAATACCTGTAGAAGAGGATTAGTGATAACTTCTACCTTTTGTAAGCAAAATGAATGAGAATACTATTAGAAAACCTATGGATTGAGGCTTTCACTAATCAAACAAAATCCGCAGCTCTGTGAGCTTCCGCTCACCCCAACTCCTTAGCCCACGTGAATAACAGTGACCTGGGACTTCTTGCACCCTCTCCCTGCTCCTGGGAAGGGTCCTGCCAACTCTGTGTTGTCCTGCTGAATTTGCAGTCAGATGTCTGAGGGTGGCAGGCGCTGGGCTGGCAATGAGTTCTTTCCCTGTAAGTTGGGCACAAAAAGATCGGCATGGGAGCAGCCTCCTTTGAGACAGCTGCTCCGAGAGAACACGCAACAAGCAAGGAGCAGTCAGAAATTCCTCCTAGCAGAGGGTGACTCGTGGGAGGAGTTCAGTTTGCCAAGTATTGTCATTTGCTGAGAGAAGGTGTGTGCTCAAGAAGGAGTTTTAACCTGGAGGATCATTAACTCTTTCAGTCAGCTGAGGAGCAGCAGTGGCTCAGCGAGTTTGACTTCGTCCTGGAAGTGTCTGCTCTGGAAGGTCAGGAAGGAGGAGCGGAATAACTTTTTCATGGGGGACCACTTTGAGAAGGGCCAGCACGCTTTGCTCAATGAAGGAGAAGAGAATGAGATGGTAAGATCCTAGCCACATTCCCCTCTTCTCATCCCCATTCCCCAGCCTCTGACACACACACACACACTTACACACACACCACACACTTCTCTGCAATTTGACTCTGGTATTACGTGAAAGAGGTAATAATGTTCAAGAAATCTCTCTGTCCCAGAAATGTAACCTTTGAGAGCAGAAATTTGCTAGAATGAAAATATTGTATTCATTTTATCTAGAATGTTTTCTTTGAAAATAAAGCAGAAAGGGAGAGAAGCACATTACCACTTTATGATTCATTTTTGAGCCACATCGGTATAGCAAGTTCTCTTCAAAACTTCTCATAACTTCGGTCAATCTCTAATGTGTGGAGCAGTGTATTCCCAGATATGAAGAAACAGAGTTCAGTAGTGAGCAGGAGTGCAGCTGGGTCTTTGACCTTCTTCTTGTCTCACATGTCTTGTTCAGCGAGACTGTTAGGCAGGGAAGACAAAATATTAGGAATTATCAGCCTATACACATTTCTGTTTCCTTCTAGAATTTTACTTTTGTAGCTCCCTGGTCATAAAGATTGGCTACAGAAAACTTTCAGTAGTCATTGTTTCCTTCCTTTGAGGTATGTTCCGATCTTGAGAACAGTAGGAAAAATCAGAGATGGCTCTGATGCTCATGTTGAATTCAAAACAGTATTTCTCAATTACAATGTAATCAAGAGAGAGTTAGAAATGTGTACTTCTGTTTAATAAGGTCTTTCTGCTAATTGTGTAAGCACAGGCTTTTATGCCAGTAATGATGTAATTAAAATGTTAAAATGTGACGCTCTCATTCTATAATAGCATTTTATCTTCCTGGAATTAATATATAAATAACAAACCTGAAAGATATTTACTCAAAATGTTTTCTTGGTTAATTGCTTTAGCCCTGACTATTAAATTCTTTGTTCCTAAACTGGTCTTTCAAGTCTAATCTGCTTACCTGTTCCTATAGCAACAACATTTTTTGGACCTTCAAGAGTAGATCCCTTCAGCTATCAAAGCTGAAAGAATTATAAAGAAATAAAAGGCACATTAATTCAGGTGGCTTTCTTAACCATATTCCTACTTCTTTCAGATTTGACTGCCAAATGGTAATTGCCTTCAGGCCCTATACAAATGTCACCAGAAATGACTTTCTGGCCCCACGATGGTTATCATGCTTGCTTCATCAAAGAATTTTCTTTAGGGAGTGAATATTCCATTTGCTATTAAGTTGAAAATGTATCCTCATCTTGAAATGAATACTCTTCTCTGGCCAGGGGCTTCGCCTTCTTTAACTTTTCCCCTTCTCCCTCATAAGAAACACACCTGCTCTTTTCTATATGTTCCTTTCAGCTCTTTGACAGTTTGTCTTTTAAGTGTTCATAGGAAAGAATTTATTTTCTAAAAGACATTCTTAGTTCTAGGAAAATGACTACCTCTTCTCTAGCCTAGAACATATCCCAGCAAAACAATTTTACTAATTGTCCACAACAGTACCAGTCTAGTTTTGCAGCAAAGCCCAGTTGGGAGAGGGCCCTTGATATGGAAAGGGATATTATGTTTTCTAGTGAGGAGTCATTGACCAGTAGTCTCCGCAGAGGTGCAGCAATTAGTATGCACTCTAGAGTTCTCCATCCTGTTCTGCCTGGAGAAACCTGGCTACCTGCCTGTTGCTGTGCCTGACACTCCGTTCTTTTTTAAACTCACTCCTCCATCCCTTACCCAGAGCAGTAAACTTCAAAAATGATCAAGACAGCTTAAATATAGTCCACATATTTTTATAGTGATTTTTATTACACAAATATTTTCTTGAAGACAAGCTAATTTAGTTTTCACTATAATCTTGTGAGGTAGGCTCTGATTCCCACTTTAAAAAAGAGGAAACTGATGTACAGAGAATTTGCCTAAGATTGTATCAGTCACTAAATCCAGGAGCTGAGGCACCACATAGATTAGTTTAAGTTGATAACTCTTTTGCCTCTGGAGCTGAACATACCCATTGATACTTTTTCCAGTTCTTCCCAAGAACATTGTACTCCTAACAGAAGATAATAAAATAAAGCTAAGGAGAGCATCTGATCTTCGATTCCCTAGTATCTGTTTTTTAATTTCTTTTTTAAAAACTCAATCCATTAAATCAGACTCTGACATTTTCTGAAAAAAATCTGTATTAAATTAAATCTATGTTTTCACTTATTGCTTTTATGAAAGAAAATTTTTTTCTTGAGACGAGGTCTTATTCTGTCACCCAGACTGAAGTGTAATGGCACAATTATGGCATATCGCAACTTCAACCTCCTGGGCTCAGGTGATCCTCATGCCTCAGCTTCCCAAGTAGCTGGAACTTTAGGCATGCACCACCACACTCAGCTAATTTTTTTATTTTTTTATTTTTTATTTTTTGGTAGAGATGAGGTCTCACTATGTAGCCCAGGCTGGTCTGGAACTCTTGGGCTCAAGCAATTCTCCCACCTTGGCTTCTCAAAGTGCTGGGGTTACAGATGTGAGCCACCATGCCCAACCTGTTTGTTATATATGATTTGTGCTTCCTAAATAAGTCTGTCTCCTCTAACTCCCTCGTTAAACCCTTTTAGAAAGACAAAATTTTCTAGAAATGTCACACCAAAGTGTTTACAGTTTCTTGCTTTATAATATACTTTGAGTTTAGACCTTTGCAAAAGCAATTCCTCTGGTAATATAAATAATTCAAATTTCAAGAGAAAACAGCATTCTAAGGTTTAGCACTTATGTCAAATAAAGAACAGTAATAATCCCAGGTCTAAAGATGTGTAGGATTATTATTGACCATCCTAGACTTAAAAAAAACACAAGAACTAAAGAGCAATTCTAGGTGACCTGAAAGTAATATCTTTAAGTGCAAAATGAGACAGAAGCCAAAAGAAGAAAGAACTTCTTGGAGGGACAAGGAAGGAAGGAAAGGTGAGACCATAACCTTCAGAGAAGGTTCACCCAGATGATGGCCTCAGAAAGGTCTCAAAAAGGAGATTCCTAGAGGGCACTGCGACCAGATCAGAGGCCTGTCTCTCACTGTGTGCTATCTACTTGCCCGCTCTAGCCTCAGTTTTCATATCCACTAAATAGGAGTGGATCTTCTTACTCTACCTGTCTCATAGAGCACCTATAAAGATCAACTGAGATAATTCATGTGAAAGTGTTTTGAGAAGTATACAATTCTGGAGAAGTGTGGACTGCCATTATGTCTAAAGGCAGGAAGAGTCAGGGCCTCAGCAATTAACCTATTGAGTGAATATGTATTTTATTCATAAACTATGGAGACAATTTATAAATGTAGGGGAGCTGAATTACCTTATACCTGCCTTGTAGTGCTTGCTTTGGGAAAACATCTACCTATCTTGGGACTCAGTTTCCTTGTTTGTACAATGAGAGAATCAGGCTGCCTGGGGCTCAATTCCCTTTAAATTTTGATGTGACATATTTCTATTTTGAAATAACTTAGAAACATGAAGTTTTCATTTCCTCATACTATGACTGAACAAAGATTGACATAGTATGAGGAAATGAAAGTTCTTTCTTCTTGGAGGGACAATAGAAATATGTTACATCAGTTTAATTGAGGCTGACATTGTTAACCATTACCTTTAGTTACACCTTAGTATAATCATCTTTTGGGGAAGTACTTTGTTCCAGAGAGACTTATTTTAAAAGTAATGTTCCCTGATCTTTTTCCCCCTATGCTTTTACAAATAGAAAAAATACTTGATGTTTGTTTTTGATTATAAGGTAACATATTTATTGTAAAAAACACTGAAATGACAAGGGTCTAAAAAATGAAGTAAATACAATTCATGGGTTTACCACTAGACACAATCAATAAAAAATGCAGATGCAAAACTCATCACTTACTAATTATTGTACCACATTTTAATATTTGTTTATGCTTTTGAGATGATTTGCATCTATTGTCTCTATCACAGAGATACTAAGTGTGGTATTATATAGCATAGTGCAACTGTATGTTTCTTCTCAATTCCTTACTCAGTGATGTCACATCAGTAGCTTGAAATGAATAATGTTGGTAGTATTTATGCCACAGAAATCTGTAAATACTATAACAGGACTTTAACCCTGCCCCCACCTGAAGGCCGGTTGATAGATATTCACCAGCACACCACTGAACATGATACTCCCTCATGATCTCCCTTTGTATTCCCCATATATGTCCCAAAACAATATGAATATGGTATTTGGATATCATCCATTTATTTGTACCACGCATCATGGCAAAACAAAAGAACCTCAATTACAGTTTATATTTTAAAAATGCATGTGTATACTCACAAATATGTATTTTAATAAAAATAAAGTGATTCATCTGTATTTTTTAAAGCTGACCTTTTCATTATACTTAAAAATCATTGTGAATATATATTGAATATATATTTTTGATAAGCATAGTGCCACATAACTATTTCAATGTTTAAGTTGTGAATTGTGCTGTATTATACAGATCTCCCATGTTGCACACATATTTCTAATTTTACTTTTGTCTGTGCTAAACAACTTTGTATGTGGATTTTTACATATTCGTCAGATTATTTCTTTAAGATAAAGATCTAGAAATAGCATGGTTGCATCAAAAGGGATATGCATTTAAAATTTTAATTGACACATAATGCCAAATTACCCTTCCAAAAGTTATGTTTGCTCTAATTTATACTCAGATCAGCATTTTTTTAAAAGAATACTTGTTTTCTTCTCCATACTTGATGACATTAAACATCATCAGTCTTTTTCTCTTTGACTCATTTTTTGGCTGTATTATTGTCACAGTTTCTTGATTTGTGTTGAACACATCTTTATATGTGTATTGGCAATTATATGTTTTCAACTAGAATCTTTTACCTTTTGTCACTGATTTATACCAACTAATAGACTGAGTAACCAAAAACAAGTGAGTATAAGAGCAAGAGAAACTCTTTGAACTTCCATGCTGTTTCTGAGAACTTAGCACGATGTTAGTGCTACAGTGTGCACGTAATGTGGCAACAGGATGGTGGGTGGTCTTTGCCACATTGGAAGTCCTGTCGTGCCTTCAGCATGAGCAAGGGACATTTGTCCTCACCAATTATTTGGCTCACTTTGATAGCTGATGCTGTCTTTTCTTCTCTAACACCCAGGAGCAAAAGCACCTCCCCCACCTCAATAGCCTCTTATTTATTATGCTCCGTGAGCACCTCCAAGTCGGTTGCCAATGTTAACTAGTGACCCCACAGATCTCATAGTGGAGGAATTGTGCTCAGGCTGAGACATTTTGTCAGTTACAATGTTCAGGAAGCTGGGCCACTGGCCAAATCTAATGTCTTTATTCTGAATTCATTGCTGCAGAATTCACATGAAGTCAACTCATTTTTGATATAAACTCTAGAGGAGTGAGATTTAATTGATACTTGAGGAGAGGGACCCTACTTGATTCACTTCTCCGTGGCCTCTCCCTTCCCACCTCCCCCAGAATTTAACACAGTGCCTGGCACAACTCAGGGCATATTTGAGAACATAATTGCAAGCTCCATTAACCACAATTTTGCATTCTGAGAAGAACAGGGAGGCAGCGGGGGTCAAAAGGAGGAGCAGTTTGGGTAATTTAAAAAGAAACCTAGAAAATTGTATGCTATTTATTTGGAATGGTCAATAATCCCACAAATTGATCAATGAACTCTCCTCTCCCCCAAGCATTGAAAAAAACCAACAACTTATTTTTAGAGTAAATTAGCTACACTATACTATTTTTCTATAATATACTTTATTTTATCTTTTCATCTGTTCATATATGGACTCAACAAATATTTAAGAAACCTCTATTTTGTGCTAGGAGTATTCTGTGCTAACCGAGGAGGATTTTGAAAGAATAGCAAATAGCTTCTGTTTTCAAGGAGCTCACAGCTGAGTGGGAAGGACCAAGTATATAATTCACAGGGCCTGTTGCAAAGTGAAAACGAAGTGCCCATTGTTCAACAATTATGAAGAATTTCAGGATGGTGATATCAGAGCATTAAGATCCCTCTGAGTGCAGGGCCCTATGCACAACTCTAGAGGTTGCATGCCCGTGAAACTGTCCCTTCAAGCGAGGAAACCGGGGGTGCAAACATATTGAAAGTGTGATATAATAAGTGTTATTGTGGGAGTTATACATAAAGAGTTATGGGAACACAGAAGGAACGATTCAGAAAAACAAACAAATAAAAAACAATCCTTCAAGGAGAAAGATGGCATTTCGTTCTCCTGGAGGGATAGATAAGATTGTGATAAACTTTGTAAGACATTCTAATGAGTATTCATTTGTCCTTTCCAAACACTGATCCATGAAATAACTACCAAAATCAAGCGGGAGAATATATAAAAACTAGCCTCTTAGGCCCCATTCTAGACTTACTGACTTGGAATCTTTTGATGGTGGAGCTGGACTTGGTCAGAGTGGTTGTGATGCCAGCCTGGCTGACATGATGTGAGAGCCACTGGAAGTTTTGAAACAGGAAGTAATAGGGTAGCATTTGTCATTCCAAAGGGTTTTACATTGCAGTGCAAGAAAGGATGATTGAGGGAAGAGAGACTAGTGAGGAGTTATGTGAAATAGGATCAGGACTAAACTATAGCCTTGTCAGAGAGGATGTTGAGTAAAGAAGGGATCTGAAAGATACTTAGAAGTCAGAATTAAAAGAGACTTTATAATCCACAGTTTATGAGGTAAGGAAGAAGTAAACAGGATAAGTAGTTATTAAGGAAGTCTCTAAAGTTCTTAAATTACTTGATGGGGGAAGATGCTACTGCCATTTAATCTAAAAGGAAAAGTAAGATCAGACTGGGATTGGGGTTGGCAACAGTGACAGCAAATACTTACATGGTGATTGAATCTGGACAAAGTTTTGGACTAAGAAATTTATACATAGTAATTTACTAATTCTTTCAGCAATGCTATGAGGAATTATCATCTTTCTTTTGTAAATAAGGAGATTTAGGCATGGAGAGGTTAAGTGACATGCCCAAGTTCATTTGGCTAAGTAAATACAAAGGTATGGCTTAAGTCCTTGCCTTAAACAGTGGTTTACCAGCTCTTTGTTTTTCTAAATTCTGGATCTGCTACTTTAGTTGTTAATGATGAGAAAAAAAATGGAAAGAAACACAATACTAGAAGGCTCTAGACCAGCATTGCAGTGTTAGCTCTACATTTATTTATACTTACACCTTAAAGCAAATCATGGTCACCTCTCTTTGACATTGCTTTACTTACAAGGTGGAAATAACTGTACCCTACTGGTTTGACCCAGGGCTCAATGCAGGTAATTTCTTGGGGTCCTTCCAACACATGCACACAATTTAACATGTTTTAAAACAGGTAGATAAAGTCACTGTGAAATATCTTAAGAAATGTAAGTGATACTCTTTTTATTTTTTTGGAGCATTGTGAGTTTTTTAGTCGAGGAAAGAAAAATGTATCTGGAAACATTACATAAAGTGGAAACTGGAAATTTATGGGTGTTATTGTCTCAATTACTCATAATTAAAGGAATAAAGAGTAAATCTATTGGCCAATGATTAACTAGTGCTGAATCTTATAGGGTCCTCAGGACCACAGAAGAAAGAGTATAGGAACTTGATCTCCAAAGGAGGTGGTGATTTAGTGATGCAACCAGAAGAGATTCATTCCTGGATGCCAGTTTCAAGGCTTTGTGAAAACTAGCCAGAGGTGGATGAGCTGCCTAAATAACCCACAGCTATTTCTGAATGTCCTTCTTTTAAACCCTGGGAAGCTGCCTAAAACCATATCCTGGGTAGAGTTGAAAGGCAACTCAAAACACTGACTTCTCAACTCCGCCCTCTGCCTAAGGCTACTCTTACAGACAGTGAGCACAGCTGTGCCCTAGATGCCCTCTAAAAGAACAGAGAGGAGGTCCATGTGTCTTACATGCTTTTCAGAGAAATACTATGTTCCCCAGGCCGGGACACTCTCTGATTTCAGTGTGTACACACACAGAGCCCTGGCTGAGACTGTAATTACCTTAGCATTTTCAGAATTATTAACTTCTTGGGGGAGTTGTGGTTGAAAGATTTTGAAACTCTAGTACTCAACTCTTAGAATCAGTACATAAAATGTATTATTGTGAGGAATGCTCAGTGTATTGAGACCAGCTCCAAAATGAGAGTATCCAAGAATTAAGTTTGGGTATACAAAGAAGTCTAAAAATCTAAATATAAGTGATTTGTTCTCCTACTTTTTAATGGAAAAGTAAGAATGATTTTTATGACACACATTTACCTTCAGCTTTGTTCTCCATCAACTTGAAAGCACCAAGTATAACAAAGATCTTTCAGCTTGGAGGAAAAATACTGTGTGGGTTTTTCCTTTAGCCAATCTCAGTAGACAATTTTTCATTTTCCACTTTCTCTGACCAACCAGAAGTGGTCTGTTTGCTCTTCCCAAAAGATATTATATACTTTCTTAATCAGGAATATATTTTCGCCCTGACACCTGGACATCAAAGTCCTGCCCATTCATCAAAGCCCATCTCAAATCTGATTCTCTTCATCAAGCCATCTGGGAACCCCTTGGTCACCACTGAACACTTCTTTATTTGGGCTAGATTTGAATTCCTATTGTGATTCTCACTCAATTTTGAATTAGAGCTTTATGCCTATTTTTTTCCCTCAGTGGATTGTGAAATATTATTGGCAGGGAATGTGTCTTATTTCATGTTTGTATGTTACATGTCACATTAAATCCACCTGATTTGTTTCAGATAAAGTGAATATACAATTTATATACACATATTACTAGAGTTTCTTCTTTCCTGACTCATATGGGTTGTTAATCCCAATTTTGCAAAATGAGGCACTGAGAAATTACATAATTTGCCCAAATCTGGCATCTAAGAAGCAGCAAAAACAGAACTTGAACCCAGGCAGGTTGACTTCAATGCTCCTACTCTTAATTCTAATAATCTACTGTCTTTATGCCTTTGATATAGCTTATTACTATTACTACTACATAACCACTACTATTACTACTACTACTACTGCTACTACATAATCCCAAGATAGTGCACATTAGTTTAGCAGATATTTTATACTTTGGGCTCATTTTGAACTTGTGAGGCGCAAAACCTCCAGATCTCTTTCTTTTTTCTTTTTTTTTTTTTGAGTTGGAGTCTCACTTGGTCGCCCAGACTGGAGTGCAGTGGCCGCTCCCGGCCACCGAAGCCTCGATCTGCTGGGCTCCAGCAATCCTTCCGCCTCAGCCTTCCGAGTAGCCGGAATTACGGGCATGCGCTACCGCACCCGGCTGATTTTTTTTTTTTTTTTTTAATTTATTGTAGAGATGAGATCTCGCTGCTCAGGCGGGTCTCGAACCCGAAGGCTCAGGGAATCCACTCACCTCAGCCTCCCAAAGGCGTGGGATTACAGGCTGAGCCACCGAGCCCGACTCAGATCTCTTTCTGTAAAAGCTGTAAATCTCTGATCTTCTGGACATAGAAATGATGAGGAGGACAGGTTTTGAAATTAGATCTCCTGGATACCCCTTCAGTTTTAAGCTATTTGTGCATGCCTGCATTAACCAATTGGCCTTACTTCATGTTTCTGTCCCTCTACCAGTGGTAGCCTCTTTGGCTTGTTACTTAGTTCTAGACTTATAGTGGAGTAGAGGGAGAATCTGTTGCACTTTGTCTAGACTTAGTCTTAGGAAGCTTCATTTCATTAGTCATTCATTTGTCATTATTTTTCTTCATCCTCCCTGGAGCAGCCAAATCTGTCTAATAGTTGTTGTTGGTCTTAGGCAGGAGTTTCTCAGCCCTCCTCTAGTTATCACTTAGGCTTGATTTTAATGTAGAAATTTTGGTTTCAGGATGGTCATTGGTAGAGCATTTTTGCTGCTATCTTTCCTCCAGCCTCAATGTCTTTTGCTTGTGCCCTAGAAGATGGTTTCTTACCTTGAAGTAAATGGCCTTTGCCAATTACTGTCCCTGTCCCTGCAGCTTAAATAGTAGAGGAGAATAGAGGAATGAGAGAAAATTGGAGTCTGTCCCTTGGAGCTTCTGCATTAGTCACCAAGGAACTCTCTCTGATGTTCTCCTCTGCCTCTAGTCTTTCTCATGAACATCAATTGATGCCTGGGGCAAGGATTTCTGAGTCAGTGTGGACACTTTCTGGGTCTGAGACCTTTAGATATTTGGGCTAACCTGATGCTGTAGCCCAAGTTTGGCCTTTATGAATTTGTTAAAATTTGAGCTTATTTCTTTTTATCTGCTTGTATGATAGCCATCACTTTCTCCCAAGATCTGCAAAAGGTAAAAATATTGTTTTATTCTGTCTCTTTTTGGAGAGATCTGTCCTTTGGAATTGGGTTTACTCAATTGACTTAAAACCTTAGCTATCTTACAGGCTCAAGAAAATTTATGCTTTTGTAGGTTATCTTTATTTTTTTCTGGTTGTTAGGATAAGTGAGATGTTCTTTGTAGGATTCTACATTCAGAAACAAAAGTCCTTAAGAGACACCTTTGAAAATCAGATAAGACATGTGTTAATTATTGTCCTAATCAGTTAGGTAGCACTGGCTGTCAGAGTACATGAGATTAGTTTGACAAAACTGGTTCAGTGATGCTTACTTATTCTTGGTGATTTCTGCATTCTTTTTCATGTGCCTCCTGATCTTGGGTTTATGTCTGCTATAAACTTTCCCCAGGGATATATGGGAGGTTGGGGGAGGGGACTGGAAATTTTAAAATAAAAAGTTATTTATTCTTGCATGTTTGAACTTCAGTCACCTTCTAAGTACCCTCTGTTTGATGCAATATACCTATGTAGATACTTTTCTCATTGCTCAAAACAGTTTTTGAATTCATCAATTTTGATGCCTTTTAGTGCTTCTGCAGTTTGTTTCACCTCTTCCACATCGGAAAAATGTTTCCCTTTGAGGGCTTTATTAATCAAGGGAAACAAGCAAAAAGCCCCTTGGGGTGAGATCAAGTGAAGAGGGAGGGCTGGGCACAGGGGTCATGCCGTTTTTTGGTCAAAAACTGCTGAACACTCAGCACAGTGTGGGCAGGTGCATTTGCAAATCACCCTTCATAAACTAAGCAAATGCATTGAAAGAATCTCCAGGGCAACCTCCTCGGATCCCCTCCCACTGTGGGAGCTTTTCTGTCCTCTCAATAAATCCTGCTTTCTCACTTTCCGGGCTGCAGAAGATGGTCGGAGCCAAAGAGCTGTGCACCCCAGAGGCTGGTTTGCCAGCTGACGAACTGGCTGAACCTGGAGAGCTGCTGGAAGAAGGTGAGACTCCGAAGCCGAGACACTTCTGGGGTCTACAACAGTCTCAGGGCTTAGCTTGCCAGCCCATTAGAGCCAACACTCTGGGGGCTAGGCTTGCCAGCCCACCGAATCACAACACTCTCAGGGCTTACTTGCCAGCCCATTAGAGCCAACACTTCTGGGGCTAGGCATGCCAACCCCTCTAGCTGACCCTTTCTGGGGCTGACTGGCCAACCCATTGAGCTGACATGACACTCTTGAAGTCCAGGCTGACCTGAAAAATCCGTATCACAGTCAAGACTCAGATGAGATCCCAGCTCTGGCCAGCAGCCTCTAAAACATATTTCAGTCTCTAAGAAGACCTAGATAATCTGTGCCCAGATTGCTGACCTATAGATATTCACTGAGATAATAAATGCTTGTAAAAAAAAAATCACTGAAAAAAAAATTCATCGAAATTCTCACAACAATACAAGTTGGTACACTGATGCCAATTGGTTTCTAGAACACTTACCTAGAGGAGAAAACTGTACTACAAGGGGCTTACCCTCCAAAAGAGAATTCCAGGTTTTTGGGGGTCCCCACAGATGTTAAATTGATAACAAATAGCCTATTTAAATGGCATGGCCCCATCATTTGTTACTTAAAGTGGAAAAACTTTAGCTATTGTCAAGATGAAACCATAGACATATGCTTTTGATTCACAGTGTGAATTTTTTTCTGTGTTTCACTTATAGCTAATGGCTACAGAAATCATATAACCACCATACAATTATCTGATTCTTTCCTAAGATGACTCTTATTTTTATTTCTCTTTCTTCACTCCGTAGTTCAGTGCCTAGCATTTAGTAAACTTTTATATTAGTTAGAACCTTTTTTGGTTTCATGCTACTGAATGCTCAACTCAAATTGTCTTAGGCAAATCAAAGCTAATTTGTTGGCTCATTAATTGAAAAATCCAAGTATAGATACCTTCAGGCACAGATTGATCCAGAGGCAAAAAAAGTTCCATCAGTACTGGGTTTCTTCCTGTATATATTGGCTATACTTTCTACCATTCTGATTTTATTTTCAGTCTTTACAAGTGACCCTCTAACAACTCTAGGATTACATATCCCCAGATACCACTCCAGTAGAAAAAAGAACCTGCCTTTCTTTCAGTAGTCTTAGCTGAATATCCATTTCTTCTCACTGGCTCTAATTGAATCATTCTTTTCCCCCAAGCTCATTTGCATATCATGCTTGTAGTTACGGGTGCACTCAAGTTGAAGTCAGAATCAACTCTACATGAAGCCTATCAGCAGAAAATAGTAAAAGGTGTGGTTTATCAAAACGGCGGAAGCATTAAAGACATCAAAATATACTAGTTCAAAACCTGTTTTGAGCAGTGGAAAAAGCATTTTGATAGGTGTATTGCGTCAAAGAGAGAATACTTTGAAGGTGACTAAAGTTTAAACACGTCAGAATAAATACACAATTTTTTAAATAAAAATTTCCATTTTTGAGTCTCCCATCAAAAAATATTATTTAGTAATTGCCCTATTCTTATACACATAGATTGCTATTTATCACTGCTAATAACATTGTTGTGAATATTTCTGTGTATAAACTTTGTCTGTGTTTTGTATACACTAGAGAATTTTTTTCTTTTTCTTAGAGAGCCTTCGTGGCCTAAAATCATGCCATTTGGGGATCTGCATGTTTGTAAGGCCAGTTCAGCTTTCAATACTCCTCTCAAGAGTAAAGATCTAGATGAAGGTGGAACTCATCTCCTCATTAGTAGCTGCATCGTCATGGAGGGATGTGGTTCTGTTGCTCAGAAATGCCATGGTTGCCATTTACTATTGCAGAGGAGTATGAAGAGGGAGTGTATAATGGAAGTTGTGAAGCTTTTCTTTATTTGAAGAATTTCCAAGCAAAACACACAGTGCCCATATGAAGGATCAATTCTGACCACAGCAGAACTTGTTGAGGGGTGAACAGGACTCTAGCAACAAATTGGGAGCCTTCATATTTCATTTCAGAAGTTTCCTGTGTCGCTTCCTCCCTACTGTTCCCACTCTAGGAGGAATAAATAAAAGTGAGAATTCCTATTATATTGGTATCAGATTCTATCCTCTGTGTAGTATTTGTTCTTTAATAAAGAATTGATTGTGAAGGTTTTCAATCTTATGGGGAGGAAAAAACCCATCATCTTCCTTCTGACCTTTTACACAAGGTCTCAGAGCAGGAAAACATTTAATTTTGAGTTTTAACAATATTGAAATGATTGCCTACAGAGTGTCCATGTATAAATAAGTGGCCAATGGAAAATAGCAAAAGAATATACAGATATGCCTAATAATAATAAGAGTTAACACTTGTTGACTAATTACTGGGTCCTCTGCCCTTTACTAAGCATTTTCATGTGATACTTCATTTTATACTCACAATAGTCTCATTAGGTAAGTACTATCTCTACAAGGTGCAAAAACTAAATGGTTCTGTTGCTCTGTTGTGTTCTGTGGTGAGCAGGGATATGCACATGTACCCTCAATGGCTGAGAAAGACGAGAGACCAAAGAAAGACTGACAAAGCTAGTTTCTCAGAAAGAAACATTTAATAAAGACTTATGAGCAGACTAAAAGCAATGTCTTAAGCGGCTACAAGACAGTGGATTCCTGAGCTGGCCTTCCAGAAAGTATTCTTTATATAGCAAGATTTATTGGTAAAATGTGTGGTTGGTCATGTCTCAGACCCTCTTGCAAAGCTCATGACCACTGGGGACGCTACATAAGCATTTTTACTAGAGGTTATCTATGCTGCAGACGTTGCTTCTTTATGAGGAATTACCTATGCTGCGAGTTTTGTTTCTTGACTTTGCTGCAGAACACCTTGATATGTAGGAGTCAAACACTGGTCGTTATGCTGGTTTTGCTTCAAGATGGCCTTACCCTTGCCAGGCAACAGGCTGTTCTCCTACATGTTGTTTCTCTCTGGCAAGGGTCTGCAAACATATGGGGAAATATGGCATAATGACTGTTTTTGTAAAGTTTTGTTGGAAAATTACCCACCCACATTTGTTTCATATTGTTTCTGCCTACTTCTGCAGCAGAGATGAGTGGTTGTGAGAGAGACCATATGACCCACAAAGCTGAACATATTTTCTATCTGGTATTTTACAGAAAATGTTGATTTTTGTACTTTTCCTTTCTGGCATAATTCTTTTTATTATCATTACATATTATTTTTAACCTTTCCTTTATTGCCATAGCAAAACGTTATTTGTTAGGATTATCTATGAGTTTTTACTTAGCCAGCATAAATAAATATTTGTGTCCAGACCTGTAAGAAAATTCACCTGCAGTCATTTATAACCAAGAGCCAAGGAATCCCTAGACCCTCAAAAGTATGGCATTTCAGATATAGAAAGTCATTCAGAAATAACCTAATACAACTCATTTTTTAAAAAAAGATACTTGGAGATTCACATGCAATTGTAAGAAATAACGTAAGGAGCTCCTCTGTACCCCTTACCCAGTTCCCTCATAAATGCCACAATATCGCAGTCAGGATAGTGACATTGATATAGTCAAGATACAGAATATTTCCACTACCATAAAAATCCTTTATTTTTTAAAATCCACATCCATTTCCTTCCCACCTGTATCCTCCTTAAGCCTGACAACCACTAATTTATTCTTTATTTATATTATTTTTAAAATTTATATTATTTTGTCATTTCAAGGATGTTGCATGAATGTAACCTCTGAAATGGGCATTTTTACTCGCATAGTTCTTTGGAGACGGTTCCAGGTAGTTGTATGTACCAATAGTTTGTTCCTTTTTATTGCTGAGTAGTCGGTGGTGCTGTGGTTTATTTATTGATTGGAGAACATCTAGGTTGCTTTCAGGTGTGGTTTGCAGATATTTTCTCACAGTCAGTAAGCCCCCCGCCACCTACCCATTCCCATGCCCCAACATGCTGTCATACAGAGCAAAAATTTTAATTTTGATGAAGTCCTGTTTATCAATTTTTCCTTTAATAGTGTTTTCTTAGGTAGTGTTAATGTCTTTTGAGTCTAAGATGGCTTCAAGTTTAAGAACACTTTGCCGATCCCTAAGTCCTAAGATTTTTCTCTATTTTTTTCTTAAAGTTTTATGTTTTATATTTAAATGTATGGCCCATTATGAGTTAATTTTTGTGTGTAAATGTATAATGTAAGTCGATCTTTTGTGGATTTTTTTGTTTTTTGGCCTATGGATTTCCAATTGCTTGATCATCATTTGTTATTTTTTCTTTATCAAATTGCTTTTGCACATGTGAAAAAAGTGAGTTGGGTGTATATGTGTAGGTCTACTTTTTAGTTTTCTATTCTATTCAATTAATCTATGTGCCAAAGCTATACAGTCTTGATTATGGTAGCTATGCAATAAATGTTGAAAACAGGTAGAATGCTTATTCCCATTTTATTCTTATTTTTCAAAATTGTTTAGCTATTATAGTTCACTGACTTTTCTATGTACATTTTAGAATTATCTTGTTTACATCTACAAAAAAACTTACTGGGATCTTGGTGAGTATTGCATTAAATCTGGATATCAATTAAGGGAGAATTAAAATCTTTACTATGCTGAATTTTCCAAACTATTAACATGGTATATTTCTCCATTTGTTTTAGAGCTTCTTTAATTTTTTTCATCAATATTTTGCAGTTTTCTACATCTAAGTTCTATACATTTTTTTGTAATTTGTTAAATTTGCACCTACATTTTTTTGAGTGATTTTAAATAGCCATGTTTCAAATATCAGTACCCACATATTCGCTACCAGCATATAGAAATACAATTAATTTTTGTATTTTTATCTTGTATCCTGTTAACTTGCTGAACTCACTCAATTCTAGGAGGGATTATTTTTACAGATTTTTAAAATTTCCTACATAGAAATCATAATATGTATAAACAGGGAAAAGTTTATCTCTGTTTGCCTTTTATTTTCTTGTCTTGCTGCAAATTTCAGTACAATGTTTAATAAGAGTAGTGAAAGCAGACATCCTTGTCTTTTCCTGATTTTTTTTTTACAGGGACAACTTTTGATTTTTTATCATTGTATTTTAGTTGTACATTTAAAAAAATATTTCTTATCAAGATGAGAAAGTTCTTTTTTATTAACAGTTTTTGAGAGTTTTTTTAAAAAACATGAACAAGTATGAAATTTTATCAATTTTTTTCTTCTTTGACCAGAGTGATCATGTGATTTTTCTTCTTTAATCTGTTATCATAGTGGCCTATTAAATCAACATTGCTTGACTTTATTGGATGTTGAAGCAGTCTTACATTCCTCACATAAACCCCACCTAGTAATGATGTATAATTCTTTTAGCGTATTACTGAATTATATTTGCTAATATTTTGTTAAGGATATTTGCTTCTATATTGCTGAGGGATATTGGTCTGTTTTTTTCTCTTTCTCTCTCTTTTTTCTTTCTCTATTTCTGTCTTGTCATTGTTATCAGGGTAATGCTGGTTTCATAAAGAAGTATTTCATTCTTTACTTTCTGGAACGGATAGACATGATGTTAATTCTTCTTGAAATGTTTGGTAGAATTTTTTCAGTGAAAGCATCTAGACCCAGAGATTTGGTTTTTGGGAGTTTAAAAATATGAATTCAATTTTCTTAATAGTAATAAGGTTATTCAGGTTCTCTATTCACATTGAGTGATAGTTCTTTGTATTTTTCAAGTGAATTGTTCCATTTTAGTTGAACTGTCAAATTTATGTGTGTAGAATTATTCACAGTATTTCTTTATTTTCCTTTGATTTTTAAATTCTGTTATTAATAATTTGTGTCTTCTCTATTTTTTTCTTTCTCAGTCTTGCTAGTGGTTTGTCAGTTTTATTGATCTTTTCAAAGAACCAGTTCTTTGTTTTGATTTTTTAATTTACACGTTCATTGATTTCTGTTCTTTATAATTTCCTTTGTTATGCTCGCTTTGGGCTATTTTGCTCTTCTTTTTCTGGGTTTTTAAGGTGAGAACTTAGATTATTGAATTGGAAATTTTATTTCCTATAATATATGTAGTTAGTG
Organism: Cephalopachus bancanus; assembly: GCA_027257055.1. Taxonomy (NCBI): domain Eukaryota; kingdom Metazoa; phylum Chordata; class Mammalia; order Primates; family Tarsiidae; genus Cephalopachus; species Cephalopachus bancanus. The sequence goes on along the minus strand of JAPVLO010000546.1, from coordinate 267,667 downwards.
CTATAAATTTTGGTTTCAGCACTGCTTGAGCTGTATCTCACAAATTTCAGTATGTTGTGCCTTCATTTTCATTTTGGATTATCTTGAGACTTTCTCTTTTATTCATAAATTATTTAGAAATGTTTTACTTTCAATGGTTTGAAGAGTTTCTTGTTACATTTTTGTTATTAATTTCCAGTATTACTCTATTATGATTAAAGAACAATTAGTATGATTTCAACTCTTAAATCTGTTGAGGTTTGCTTTATGGCCCAGGATATAGTCTCCCCCCCGCCCAAACCTTTTGTTTGTTTGCTTGTTTTGAGACAGGCTTTCACTCTGTCACCCAGGCTGGAGTGCAGTGACAAAATCATGGCTCACGGAAGCCTCAAACTCCTAGGCTCAAGCATTCCTACCTAGTCTCCTTAGTAGCTGGGACTACAGGCATGCACCACCACGCCCAGCTAATTTTCCTATATTTTGTAGAGATGGAGTTACATTTTGTTGTTCAGCCTGGTCTCGAGTTCTTGGTCTCAAGTGATCCTCTTGTTTTGGCCTCCCAAAGTGCTGGGATTACAGGCATGAGCCAGCACCTGGCCTGGTCTATCTCAATATATGTTCCACAAGCACTTGAAGAGATGTGTGTTCTGCTTATTGTTGGGTGGAGTGTCCAATAAGTATCAATTAAATTCTATTGGTTGGTGATTTAATGAAGTTTTCTATAGCCTTGTTGATTTTCTATCTAGTCTTTCTGTGAATTGTTGAGAGAAGGATGCTAAAGTCTTTGACCATAATTGCAGATTTTTCCATTTCTCCTTTCAGGTCTAGCAGTTTTTTCTTTACATATTTTTTCAGCTCACTGAGTGTTGCACACACATTTAGGATTGCCATGTCTTCTTGGTGAATTGAACTTTCAATCATTATAAAAATGAAATTTCTCTCTGTTTCTGGTAAATGAAGTCTATTTATCTGACACTATAGTCACTTTTTCTTTCTTTTGATTAAAAGAAAGAAAAAGTTTACCTGATACACCTGTTTACATTTTTTAATATCAACCTGTCTAAATTGTTATATTTGAAGTAAATTTCTTATAGATAGCATAGAGTTGAATCATATTTTAATCCACAGTGATAATCTCTGTTTTTGTTTGTATTTTTGTTTATTTTTTTTTGAGTTGGAGTCTCACTCTGTTGCCCAGGCTGGAGTGCAGTGGCATGCTCATGGCCACTACAGCCTTGACCTGTTGGGCTCAGGGGATCCTCTGCCTCAGGCTTCCAAGTATCTGGAACTGCAGGAACATGCCACCATACCCTGCTAATTTTTGTATTTATTGTAGAGACAAGGTGTCACCAAGTTGCCCAGGTTGGTCTGGAACCCCTGGACTCAGGCAATTCTCTTGTCTCAGCTTCCCAAAGTGCTGGGATTATAGGCTTGAGCCACTGTGCCCAGCCTGATCTCTGTTTCTTAATGAATGTATTTAGGCCATTTATATTTGATGTAATTATGGATATGTTAGGACTTATGCCCATCATTTTTTTTGTTTGTTCTCTCTGTTTTTTGTTTCTGTTTTTCTGCCTTCCTGTGAGTTATTCGAATAATTTTTATAATGCTGTTTTGATTTACGTGTAGTGTTTGAGTGATTCTCTTTGTATTGCTTTTTTATCAGTTGCTCCAATTATTATGTATGCATATGTATAATTATCATAGCTTAGAGGTATTATATTTTTATGAGACTGAGTGCAAGTTTTAAAAGTAACAACATTTTTCTCCTTTTATTCTCCCCTTTATATATAATTGCTTTAAATAGTTTACATTTATTGAAAACCACATCAAACACTGTTATAACTTTTGCTTCAACCATTAAACATAATGTAGAAAACACAAGAGGAGAAGAAAAGCCTACTGTATTTACCCTTAATTTTGCTTAACATGTTCTCTCTTCTTGATATTCCAAGGTTCTTTGTTATTGTTTCCGTTTTGTTTAGGGAATTTCATTTAGCTGCTCTTTCAGGGTTGGTGTGCTGGCAACAAATTTTCCTATTTCTTCTTCGTCTGAGAATGTCTTGATTTCCTTTTCATTTCTGAAGTATATTTTTACTGGAATTGTCTGCATCCACAGTTGTTTTCTTTTAGCGCTTAAAATGTGTTGTGCCACTTCCTCTGGCCTTAAGGGTTTACAATGAGAAATTTGCAGTCATTCAAACTGGTTTTCCCCTCATAGGAGGTGTCATTACTCTCCAACTGCTTTTAAAGTTTTTCTTTGTCTGTGTTTTATACAGATGTATGCTATTATCCTTCTTCTGTGGATTTCTTGGGGTTTATTCTGTTTGGGAGTCTCTCAATTGTTCAAGTTTGTTTATGTCTTTTACCAAATTTGAGATATTTTCAGCCATTTTTTCTTATGACTACTTTTAAAGTCATTACCTCTCTCTCTTCTCCTTTCAGTATTCCAATGATACAATACTTTTAACTCTTGTCATAGTTTCATAGGTTTTTGAGGCTCTATCCAAATTTATAAAGGCTATTTTCTCTCTGTAGTTCAGATTGGGCAATTTTTGTTATTCTATCTTTCATTTCACTGTTGTCTCTGTTCCTCTATTTTGCTATTGAGTCCATTCACTACATTTTTATTTCAGGAATTGTATTATTCTGTTCTAAAATTTTCATTTAGTTCTACTTTATATTTTCTATTTTTTTCTGGACATTATACTTTATTCATTTGTCTTAAGTGTACAGGTAATTGTTATAGCATTTTTATAATGACTGCTTTAAAATCCTTATCAGATAATTCTAACATCTCTGTTATCTTGTGTTGGCATCTATTGATTGTCTTTTTTTCTTTCAGTTTGAGATCTTCCTGGTTCTTGATGAGTGATTTTTGAAACCTGAAACTTTACAGTATTGTTATGAGACTCTAAATCTTATTTAGATTGACTTCTGTTGACACTACTTCAGTAGGGGAAGAGTAGGGCACCGCCTCATTTTTGCCAGCTGTTGGTGGAAGTCCTGGTTACCCACTCAACCTCCACTGACATTTGAAGATAGGTGGGGTCCTTATTACTGGCAGATGGAGGTGGAGGTGAGAATTCAAGCTTCCCTTTAGTTTTTTGCTGATACTTCTCTGGCTTTAAGAATTAGGAGTGCCTCACTACTGTTCCCAGATGGCTTCCACTGACATTATGGAGGAGAGGGCCTCCTGACTCTCTGCTTTGCTTCTTCTGACAACATCTCAGCTCGGAGGTGGAGGGGAGCCTTGTAGTGCTGGTGGGGATATAGGCCCAGACCACAGTGGGTGGGGTGCTCATTACCATCTGGCGGGATGAAAGTCCCTGCTTCCTACTTTACTCTCTCAGACACTATCCCTGTAGGGGGATTGAAGTACCTCATTACAGCCTGGATGGAAATTTAGGCTCCCAACTTGGTCCTTGCTAGTGTAGGTGGGACCAGGCCATTTTTCTTTTCCTGTGGTATTTGGCTAGAGTAGAGCAGTTGTTGTCTTAAGGTTTTCTGTCTTGCTAGGCTGCCCCCCCCCCTTTTGTCTTGTGGCTAGAGAGAGCAGGCTTTTGTTGTGGTGTTTTCTTTCTTTCGTTTTTTGGTCTGCTCCTATTTCTGGATTGCCAACTTCTTCTGCTCCAAGTCTTGGTGGGATATATGAGATAGAAAGAAAACCCAGAGAACTTACCACTATATCATTCATTCCTCAATTCTGGAAATCCCTAGCAAGTCTGCCTTCCTTTCATCACTCTGTGTTATGTTTGTTTTCTATATAATGTCCATGAATTTCAGTTGAACCTACTGAGATAAATAGGAAAAAGTAAGTCTACTACTTGTTTTCAAAAATGAAAGTCTCATTTACTTAAAAACAATACTTTTTTATACTTTATTTTAAAATATATTTTATTTTTCCTTATACATTTTTGAAAACACAGAAAAGTATTAGAAAATAAATATTACTTATGGTTCTATCATTGTTAACATTTGGTATATTTTCTTTGTTTTTTCTATACATTTTCTTCTACATTATTGAACTTATACTATAAATGCTTTTTTTCACCATGACACACTATAAATATTCCCTTATGTTATTAACATTTATTCTAAACATTAATTTGATGATTGAAGAATGCTCCATTTTGAGAACGTGTCATAATTGACTAAACCATTACCATAGTATCATAGTTGAGTTCATTCTAATGCATGTGTATAAAAATATCTATATAATTATACCTTTCCACTTCAAATTATTTACTTAAGACAATAATTTCAATATAATATGAATAAATAATGAAATTATAATATTTCATTATTATCTTAAGGCATTTCCTAAACATAATAATTGTATTACTACATCAAAAATTTAAACACTTTTAATGATCTTGATACATTTGCTGAATTGCTTTACAGAAAGTTCGTGCTACTTTATGAAGAATTCTATCAATTTTGTACAAGAATGCCCTTGAACTGCCCTCTGGTCAACTTTCAGTATGTGCCAAAGATCCTGACCAATTTAATAGGTAAAAACGGTATCTTGTTGTTAGTTTTCCCTTCAACCTTATTCAAAAAATTCAGAGTTTGGTATCATGCAATTTGTTGGGAGTCTATTATTTATATTACATACTGAATGCTAAAGTGCCACAGTGAATATAAAGATGAAAAAGACATGTTTTTCTCACCAGGGAACTCAAAGTATAGGAACGGCATTGGCTAATAAGTACTGAACTGGTGCCATCAGGCAAGCACTTTATATAAAACATATTATTTAATTCTTATAGCAACCATTTGACAGAATAAGCATTATCTGTTTGAATGATAGTCTCCTTTGCGGTATCGATAGCAGTTCCCAAATGCCACCGTGATAAGAATCAGCTGAGATACTGAGCTGGAAATGTCCTAGTTCTCTGACTCTATCCTCAGAAATTTGGAGATGATGACCCAGAAATCTATATTTTAACAAGTGTCCATGTGATTCTGATGCTTATATTTTATAGTCTTACCTTTAGGCGCATTGATATGTTATGGATTGGAAATAAAGGCTGTATGATTATTGATCAAGAAATCATTTTCTCATAATGAGCAGAAAACTCTTCATATAATCATAAATACAACTGTTTCAGCAGTTTCCAGAACCTATTTTAAGTGGGCGATTCCAAATCTCTACACTTTCTTGTTTTATTTATCAATAAAGAGGTTTTCCCCCCAAGAGAAACAGTGATTGCTGTAAAGGTATATACATAGCAGTTGCACCAGTAAGGAGTGCACTCTATTAACACCTTTGGACCACATTTATATATCCATGTACTCCCTCTTGACATATCCTTCTGGAAAGACTTTCATGTCATTTATCTTTTCTCAGCCTTGGACAATAGCCAAACCATATCAATAAACACATATAATGAATTTGTACCTGGATGTTGTGGAGATACAAAGTAGATAAAACTCTGTTTCTGCCTCAGGGAGCTAATACCCTGATGGATGAAGTATGCATTTTATTTAAGTAGCTAAGGACAAATTTTACACAGATGACAAAGTGATCTAGGAAAATTATGTCAGCGTGTCTCCCTCCCTTCCTCCCTCCCTCTCCCTTGTTTATTGAGCACTTTTTATGTAAAAGTCCTTCTGCTAGGTGTTAGTTATACAAAGAAAAGTCCTGTGCCTCGATGTCTGGTGGAGGAGAGAGTTCAGTGAGCTAGTGCTTTGACACCAATATTTGCAAGGTACTGTGAGAACATAGAGGAAGCTACAGTCAACTACTGGATGACTTCATGAAAAAGTGTCAATTAAAAAGAATCTTGATCGATGACTAGAAGTTCACCAGCAAGTCTCGATAAGGAAAAGGACATCTGAGTCAAGAAGACACAATGTACAAAGGTACTGAGATGTAAAAGAACAAAGCATGTTCCATTCAGAGAACTGACTGGAGCTTGGCAAAGCTGGTGTGCAGGGTGTATGTGAGTATGTGGTGAAGTGGGATGAGGAGAACAGAGAGTTGAGACTGAAAAGATAGGTGTAGGGAGGATTAGGAAGAACTTTATGTTGTTCTAAAGGGATTTAAGGCTGTTAAGTATGTGGCTAGCCATCCTGGTTTGCCTGAACTTCTTTGACATTAGCACTGAAAGTTCGATATCCTGAGAAAACCCAGTCCTGGAAAAACCAGGATAGTTGGTCACTAGCAGGTAATTGAAATCATGCGTCTGTTTTAGGAAGGTCACATTTCAGCAGTGTGGACAGCCTCAGACGGAGGTGGAACTGGACACAATGGCTTTTACAGTGATTCCGGTGAGAGTATAGTTTGAACTCATAAGGCAGTAGTATCAAGGGTGGAGCAAAGGGAACCATTTGAGAAATATCTAGAAGACAATCAATAGAACTTGAACTCATTCAAAGTTTGGGGAATGAGGAAGATAATATTAAAGGTAATTTCTAGATTTCTGAATCATACAACTAGATATGTAATAGTGGTGGTGGTGTTTGAAACACAGAGCAAGGCCGGGCGTGGTGGCTCATGCCTATAATCCCAGAACTTTGGGAGTCTGAGGTGAGAGGATTGCTTAAGCCCACAGGTTCAAGATCAGCCTGGGCAACTTGGCGAGACCTCATCTCTACAATAAATCAAAAAATTAGTCGGGCGTGGTGGCAAGCGCCTGTAGTTCCAGCTACTTGGAAGGCTAAGGTGGAAGGATCAACTGAGCTCAGCAGGTTGAGGCTGCAGTGACGGTGAGTGAGCCATTGCACTTCAGCCTGAGCGAGAGAGTGAGACTCCGACTCAAACAAACAAGCAAACAAAAAACACAGCGGAAGGTGTAGGTGGTGAGTTTAGTTTTGAACTTATAATTCATTCCGATTGAGGAAGTGTCATAGAGAAAGTTTCATTTTGAGTAATACTTTTAAAGATTGCTAGGATATACATTTTTAAAATTATTATTATTTTTTTTCTGGGAGAGGAAGCAGTGAGGTTGGGGCAGGCATTTGTAAAACAAAAGCAAAAAAAAAAAAAAAAAAAATCCAAAAAAGTCAATGAATAAAGGTATAGAGGTGAGAAAGCATAGAGCATCCCTAGGACTGGTGAGTCGTTACAGGACATATTCATTTTAGGTGCAACTGTGCCCAATTTGCATCTGATTAGACTGAGAAAAATGAGTGAATGGAAATGTATGGTGTTGTTACAAATGCAGAATAAGTCAGGACTAACCAACTGTGTGCCATAGATGGCCCTGGGATGCTAAGAGGAATGTTGAGATATGGATTCCCTTCAGCGTTAAACAGGCATATGCATTTACCTGATCTGCACTATGCACATATTATTATTTTCCTATGGGTGCTATTATATGAAAAAAAGATTTTAAAGTACTGTGCTAAGAAAAATTCTTCTTTTGTTTGGTTTAGAGCCAAACCTAAACTGATATAAAATTACACCCAAATTTTTGCTAGAATGTAAAATAACAAAATAGAAAATTAAGTTCCTTATAAACGAAAAACTTTGACTACTTAAAAAAAACCCCATTCATCTGTGGGATAAATGGAATGCTTCCTAAACAAACAAACAAACAAAAAATGAAAGCAGTTGGAGATTAGGTCACTTGTCTGTTATTTTTGTGTAACATCTGAAATTAGTGGGGTGCAGCGATTAGCATCTGAACTCTTGCAGAATGACTGACCCTTCAATAAGTCATTATCATGAAACAGGGAAAGAGCTGGATTAAAAGAATCAGCAAAAGTACAATGTTAATCAGATGAGAGTGTCTGATGTTCTCCCCTTTCTTTTACAGTGAAATATGTTATTATTAAATTATATATTATTATATGGTATACCTATATAAGAGCATGCAAAAATATTTATGTACTGCTGAATGGATAATCATAAGGTGAACACTCATTAACCATTATCTAGGTTAAAAAAATAGAATAATGCCAGGTCAGTTTTTAAAAAACAGTTATGGTGGAATTTAGTGGGTCCATTGGTGACATCTAAGTATGGTTTAGGTATTAGATAAGATAAAATCTCAAGCTCGCTGACCTGGAAAAATGTAGGCCATTGAATAGAAAAGCAGATTGTAAAATAACATTTGCAGAATGATTTTAGTTTGGTAGAAGAAAAAAACATGTATGTAAAGTTGTTAATTGTGGTAATCTCTGGGTTGTGGTAATGTAAAGTTTCTATTTGAATTTTTTTTTCAGGTTTTTATTTAAAATTTAGAGACCGTTGGCTGCAGTTTTTTTCCCCCAGGTTTTTATTTAAAATTTAGAGGTCATTTACTGCTGTTTTTTTCAGGTTTTTATTTAAAATTTAGTCTATTTGTATTTTAATTGTCTGATATTTAAGATGTGCATGTGTTGCTTCTGTAATAACACATAAAACATCCCCCTGAGATAATGTTATATTATCTGGCCCAGCATTTAATGTCTTGAATTACCCTGTATCACTTGGGAATGGCATCCCAGGATATTTGAAAAAGGTAGAAATTCTGGGCTCCCTTATGCCCCACTATTCTCTCAAACAATTTTCCATTCTTACCAAATCACTTACTTTCCTCTTACTTATCCTAATTTCAGCATTTGTCACTTCTGTCCATTTTATGAAATTCTCTGGCATAGCAGGGGCCCCTTTTCTGTCAGCAAAAGCAAACTTATGCATCATTGCTTGATGGTACTATCTTAAGAATTTCAAGAATTTTTCCCCAAGGCTGTGATGAAATCTAAATACAGTCATAGACATGAATCAGATAGTCTTGGCACACTGGGAAGTGGTGATGCTCAGATGATTAATATGTCACAATAGCCAAGGAGTCACATAGTGACAGGCTAGCTCCCTTTCCTGGGGCCAACCATGGGGCTTCCTGCATGTGACATGCTCCTTCTCCCAGAAGGCTCTCTGATAGTTCTCAAATAGGTGATCTGCAAAAGTATTAACACCACTTTGCATGAATGGTGCAAAAGAATCCATCTTTCATTGAGTGAGGACCATGTGGGCAACTTTGAAGTGAAGGCAGGCATCTCTATGGAAGAAATTTGTGACCATAGATGTGCACCTGTGAGTGGCCTGCATGCCATCATATATGTGGTATTTAGAAGGTTCCTACTGCCACAAAAAACTGCAGGCATCAAAATGTAGAGGGATCCAAGAGAGCCAATAATTCAACCTTCACTGTTATGGATGAAGAAACAGGCACAGACGGGGAAGGACTTATTTAATAGGATCCATGTTCAGACTGAAACCCAGCCAATACTTCTTGTTTTTTTCTATACCACTGGTTGCAAACCTGTGGGCCACAACTCTTGATGAGTTTTAGAGTTATTGCTATGGATCCAAGAACTCACATGGTCAAAAAATATTGATATTGTCTGCATTACCAAAAGTATGAGAGCATGTGGCATTTTTTGAAATGTCATATAAATGTGTAAAAAAACACATGTGACCATTTTAATAATAAAGTGAAACCTACATGATCATTGTCTAAATAAGAGAATAGAACATCGCTAGCATTCCCATGGTTCCCTGGGGGCCCTCCCTAACCACAACCTATCTTTGTTGCTCTCTCCCAATCTGGAGATAGCCTCTCACATGACTTTTGTAATTATTATGTCCTTGCCTTTTCAACAAACATTTTTCTAACTGTGCATATATTCCATAACAATATTTTTGAAGTTTATATGATTGAAATTATACTGATTATATGCACATTCTGCTTCTTCTGCTTATTATATTCTTGGGATATCCATATCATGATACAAAATTGGGTTTATTCATTTTCATTATGGTAGAATATACCACTGTAAGACAACTTTAAAAAATCAGTTTTGTTGTTGATGAACTTTTGGATTGTTTCCAGCTTTGAATTTTTCTTATTTGTGTATTCTGGTATACATGTGTATGTGTTTCCATAGGGCAGAGTGGAACTGCTGTGCTTCCTGCAATACGCATATCTTCAAACTTACCAGAATGCAAAAGTGCTTTTAAAAGTGTTTTATTTTTCACCAACAGTGTTAAGAAAGGGCTCCTCATGCTAAAAGGGGTGGTAACCATTGTTCTATGGTAGGTTTTCCACTAACTTCTTTTATAAACTTTTTTTTATATGAAGAGATTTCAGCCTATCTCAACAGAAGAAACTGGTAGTATAATGGTTTTCAAAATGAGTTCTTCTACACAGTTGTTTAGGTACACATTTCTGATGGAAGACTTATATATCAGATATGTAGATGCAGAGTTGTTCTGGTTGAAAGGCAAGTGTTTGTGTGAATTTATGTGGATCATGAGAAGTAAGCTTAGAGTCTTACCTTCTGGGCTCTAACCCAATGTCCATAATATAGTGTAATTATTCGTAGACTTGTTTGAAAATGGAACAAGTTTCTCCAGGAAATAGAGTAAGGCCAAAAGTGACGATCGTAAACTGTTAGCATCTGATGTATGCTTTATTTTAAGTGTGGGAGCCAGTAAAGCATTCAAAACACCTTTTTTTTTTTTTTTTTTTTGGTAGAGACAGGGTCTCACTTTGTTGCCCAGACTGGTCTCTAACTCCTGGCTTCAAGTGATCCTCCTGTTGTGGTCTCCCGAAGTACTGAGATTACAGGCATGAGCCACCATACCCGGCCTAAGAAAGCATTTGTTACCGATGTTATAGAAGGAATGCGTGATCTGATAATTTCTGCTCCTTCCCTCTCTCAGAGTTTGTAGTAGGCTATTCATTTTTTAAAATCCCAACGTAATAATACCGGTAATTAAGAGAGATAATAATGCTGGAGGACAGAATTTATTGGCAAGATACATTCTTCATTGGTCAAAAAGTAGAAGCTTGATTTTGGAAAGAGTTCATTGCTTTTTCTACACTTTCTGTCTGTGTCCTTGTTTGAAAATTCACTTAAGATCTAATCTTTCTTCTCTGTAAAATGAGGAGTTTGGATATTTGCTAAGTGTTTGTCAGGTGCTAACAGTCTATGATTGTCAGTTTTAGTCTTTCTGTTTACAAGTCTAGTAATATTCTAATCTACTTCCTTAGATTAGATTCCTTGTAATGTAATGTGAGCCATTCATTCACTCAAAACATATCTGTGGGCCTACTATGTGACAGAAACTGTTCTACAATGTGTCAAGGATTCAGCAATTAACACGACAGACTGAAGTTCTTCTGCTCTTGTGAAGCTTATATTTCAGTAACAGATTGCAAAAGCATAAAATAACAACAACAACAAAAACAGATAGGTATAAGGGGTCAGAGAGATTTCAAGTAGGATAATGTGCTAGACAGTGACTGAATGGCTACTTTAGACTGTGTGGTCTGGGAAGCTGAGATCAGACTGATATGGAGGGGCCAAACATGTCTGGCTGTCACTAGGTTTCTCAATCATCCTTAAATCTAACTTCCCTCATAATAACAACTTATTTTGAATAACACGTTTACAACTGTTATCCCATTTCATTCTTCTAACTGTTTTATGAGGTAGGCCTTAATATTCTTATTTTTTTAATAGGGTAGTGACTTTCTTTTTTTTTAATAATCAATATTTTTTATTATGATATTGTGGGGTACAGTTAAGAGTTAGGTATATAAATTTGCTTTGTTCAGGCACCCTTGTTGATAAGAGATGTCTCCCCGTCCCCTGACAGATGTTTACTACCATTAATCCCATCTCCCTTCCTCTCCCCCTGCATAGTTTCCCACCACTGTCAGTCATTTTCTTATGGTATTACATTGGATGATCAAGGTCTACTATATGAGTGAGAACATGTGATACTCAGATCTTTGTTTCTATGAGAGGTCACTCAGTATTATAGACTCTAGTTCCATCCAGGTTACTGCAAAATTCATGATTTTGTTCTTTTTTATGGCTGCATAGTATTCCATCGTGTATATATACCACATTTTTTTAATCCAATCTCTTTTGATGGACAGCATGGTTGCTTCCAGGTTATTGCTATTGTGAACAATGCTGCGATAAACATTCGTGTGCAGATATCTTTTTTATAGAGTGATTTGAGTTCTTCAGGGTATATTCCCAGTAGGGGGATTGCAGGCTCATATGGGAGGTTGATATTTAGAGCTTTTGGGAATCGCCACACTGCTTTCCACAGAGGTTGCCCCAGTTTGCACTCCCACCAACAATGTAGAAGTGTTCCCTTTTCGACACACCCTATCCAGCAACTGTCATTTTTTGAGTTATTGATAATTGCCATTCTGACTGGAGTTAGGTGGTATCTCAGTGTGGTTTTGATTTGCATCTCCCTGATGATTAGTGTGGTTGAACATTTCTTCATGTGTCTGTTGGCTGCTTGGATGTCTTCCCTTGTGAAGTGTCAGTTCATATCTTTTGCCCATTTTATAATGGGATTGTTTTTTTTTTTTTCTTTTCAGCACATTTGAGTTCCTTGTAGATCCAAGATGTTAAGCCTTTGTCAGACCTGGAGTTGGCAAATACTTTTTCCCAGTTTGTAGGCTGTCTCCCTGCTCTCGTGATGGTTTCTTTGGCTTTACAGAAGCTTGTCAGTTTAATGAGGTCCCACTTGTCTATCTTATCTCTTATGGCCTGTGGGTTTCGGGTTTTGTTCAGGAATTGGATACCAGTTCCAATTTCCATGAGGGTATGTCCTTCCTTTTCTAAGGTTCTTAGGTTTGAGATTTTACATTTAGGTCTCTGATCCATTTGGAGTTAATTTTTGTGTATGGCGATAGGTAGGGGTCCTGTTTCAACCTTCTGCATGTGGTCAGTCAGTTTTCCCAGCATCATTTACTGAATAGGTTCTCCTCTCCCCAGTGGTAGGTGGTGGAGGCTTCGTCGAAGATGAGTTGGTTGAGGAATTGAGGTTTCGCATCTGGAATCTCAATTCTATTCCATTGATCTATATGCCTGTTTCTATACCAGTACAAAGCTGTTTTGATGATTGTAGCTTTATAGTAAAGTTTGAAGTCTGGTAATGTGATACCGCCTGCTTTGTTTTTTTGGCTGAGGATTGTTCTGGCTATTCTTGGTCGTTTGTGTTTCCATATGAATTCCTGTGTTGTTTTTTCTAGGTCTGAGAAGAATGTTGCTGGTAATTTGATGGGTATTGCATTGAATCTGTAGATTGCCTTAGGTAAGATGGACATCTTCACAATGTTGTTTCTTCCAACCCATGAGCATGGGATATTTTTCCACTTGTTTGTGTCAATCTTGATTTCTTTGAACAGAGTTTTGTAGTTTTCATTGTAAAGGTCTTTCACGTCTCTGGTTAGGAAGATGCCAAGGTATTTCATTTTTTTGTGGCTATTGTGAATGGAATTGTGCTTTTTATTTGGGTTTCTGTTTGTTTATTATTGGTGTAAAGAAATGCAATTGTCTTTTGCACATTTATTTTATATCCTTAGACTTTGCGAAAGGCCTTTATCAGTGTAAGGAGGTTTTTGACAGATTCTCTTGGGTTTTCAAGGTATACAATCATGTCATCTGCAAAGAGAGATAATTTGACTTCCTCTTTTCCTATTTGGATACCCCTGATTGCCTTCTCTTCTCTGATTGCTCTAGACAGGACTTCTAATACTATGTTGAACAGGAGGGGTGAGAGTGGGCACCCTTGTCTTGTTCCAGTTTTCAGGGGAAATGGTTCCAATTTTTGTCCATTTAGGAGTATGCTGGCTGTGGGTTTCTTGTAGATGGCTTTTACTATTTTGAGGTATGTTCCCTGTATGCCTAGATGTTCAAGGGTTTTTATCAAGAAGAGGTGCTGGATTTTACCAAAAGCTTTTTCTGCATCTAATGATATAATCATGTGCTTTTTGTTTTGACATCTGTTGATGTATTTAATTACATTTATGGTTTTACGAATGTTGAACCAGCCTTGCATCCCAGGGATGAAGCCTACTTGGTCATGATGTATGATTTTTAAGATGTGTTGTTGAATCTGGTTTGCTAGGATCTTGTTGAGAATTTTAGCATGTATGTTCTTCAAAGATATTGGCCTATAGTTCTCTTTCTTTGTTGTGTCTTTACTTGGCTTGGGTTTCAATGTGATGTTAGCTTTGTAAAATGATTTGGGAGAGTTCCATCTTTCTCAGTCACCAGAAATACCTTCAGTAGGATTGGGATCAGCTCCTCCTTAAATGTCTTGTAGAATTTTGCTGGAAAGTCATCTGGTCCAGGGCTTTTATTTGTAGGTAGTTTTCTTATTATGTAGTCAATTTTCTTGATTGTTATTGGCCTATTTAGGGTCTCAATTTCTTCTTGTTTCAACCTAGGCAGGTTGTGTGATGACAGAAAGTCCTCCATTTCCTTAAGGTTTTCAAGTTTGTTTCCATACAGGTGTACATAGTAGTCTCTAATGATCTTTTGTATTTCTTCAGGGTCAGATGTGACTTCATCTTTTGTGTTTCTGATTGTGCTTATTTGGATTTTTCTCTCTTTTTCCTGGTCAGTCTAGCTAGTGGACCATCGTTCTTGTTTATCCTTTCGAAGAACCAGCTTTTTGTTTCATTGATTTTTTGTAATATCTTTTTGTCTTCTATGTCCTGAATTTGGGCTTTTATTTTGGTGATCTGGATTCTTCTGCTGAAATTAGGGTTTTTGTGGTCTTGTCTTTCCAGCTTCCTTAGGTGGCTTGTTAGGCTGTTAATTTGTGTTCCTTCTATTTTCTTCATGTGTGTTTGTAGGGATATAAATTCCCCTCTTACTACAGCTTTCAAGGCGTCCCAGAGATTTTGGTAAGATGTTTCTTCAGTTTCATTTGTTTCTAAGTATCTTTTGATCTCTGTTTTGATTTCATTATTGACCCAGGAGTTGTTTGGCATCATGCTGTTTAGTGTCCATGTCTTTGTGGGTTTTGGGGGGACCTTGTTAGTGTTAATGTTTATTTTTATTCCATTGTGATCTGAGAAGGTGCATGGTAATATTTCAGCCCTTTTAAATTTGCTTATGCTTGATTTATGGCCAATTATGTGGTCGATCTTAGAATATGTTCCATGCGGTGATGAGTAGAATGTGCATTCTGTGGTCTTTGGATGGACTGTTCTGTAGGTATCAATTAAGTCCATTTGGTCAAGAGTCACATTGAGGTTCCGGATCTCATTGCTGATTTTTTGTCCTGATGATCTGTCTAAGGTTGTGAGTGGGGTATTAAAGTCCCCAGTTATGATGGTGTTAGAGTCAATATCTTTCTTTAGTTTTCCTGGAAATTGCTTTATGAAAGTTGGCGCACCTATGTTGGGTGCATATATTTTTAGGATAGTTATTTCTTGTTGATGGGGTGAACCTTTTATCATTATGTAGTGACCTTCTGTATCTTTTTTAATTTTTGATAGCTTAAATGGTATTTTGTCTGAAATTAGGATCGCGACTCCTTTCTTTTGTCTTCCATTCGCCTGAAAATGTGTTTCCCATCCTCTTACTTTGAGTCTGTGCATGTCCTTTCTAGTGAGATGGGTCTCTTGAAGGCAGCATATTGTTTCCTGGTGATATTTTATCCATTTTGCTGTTCTATGTCTTTTCAGTGGTGCATTTAGTGCATTCACATTCAGGCTAATTATTGAAATGTGAGAGTTCATCCCTATCATACAGTTCTTATAGAGTTGTTGTTCTTCCACTCGGTGCTTTGTCTTTCTTTTGGTTTTGGGGTTGGTTCATGTGTATTTTATTCTTTTCCTGTACTCTTGTGAAGAATGTTGTTCTTTTTTCCTTTTCTTCTGTATTTAGTACTTTCTTAAGTGTTTTATGTAGAAGTGGTTTGGTGGCAGCGTAAGTTCTTAGGGATTGGATATCTGGGAAAGATTTTAATTCTCCCTTACTGATGAAGCTTAACTTGACTGTATAGTTATTCTTAGTTGAAATTGTTTATCTTTTAGGACTTTGAAGATAGGACTCCAAGCTCTCCTAGCCTGCGGGGTTTCTGTAGATAAATCTGCTGCTATTCTAATTGGTTTTCCTTGGTAGGTGATCTGTCCTTTTTCTCTTGCTTCCTTTAGGATTTTTTCTTTTATGCCTACTTTGTTTAGGCGAATTATTATGTGTCTAGGAGTTGTTCTTCTCATTTGTTATCTTGCAGTGGTTCTCTGAATCTCTTGTGTTTGAATTCTTGCATCACTGATTAGATAAGGGAAGTTTTCTTGAATGATCTCATGGAAAGTTTGTTCCAGTGTGGTCTCTGTCTCTCTTTCTGCCTCAGGAAGGCCAATTACTCTTAGGTTTGGTCTCTTGAAGTAATCGCTTATCTCTTGAAGGTTTTCTTCTATCTTTTTGAGTTTATTTTCTGTGTTTTTAAGAGTTTGGATTAGTTCTATATTTTGGTCCTCAAGCTCTGAGATTCTCTCTTCTGCTTGGGTAATTCTGCTTTCCATGCTTATCGGTTTGTTATTTATTTCATTCACAGTATTCTTTATTACTGTTATCTCAGATATCAGCACCTTTCTAGTTTCTTCTTGTCTCTCCTCAATTCTTTTTAATCTCTCCATTACTGTCTTGATATCTTGGTTTGTAGTTTGGGACCAGTCGTTCTGGGGGCTCTTCGTTGTTTGCATTCCGAAGTCAGTTTTCTCAGTTTTCTCAGGGGTCTGGGGGGACCCATATTCTTCTTTTAGTTTTTATTCATTTATGTAGATTTTTCTCTCTCTCCTCTTTTCCCTCCCCTTCTTTAATTTTGTTTTTCAGGGAAGGTGGGGTTGCTTTTGTTCACTTGTACAATCTTCTGTTCTTCCTTATGAGGGTCCTTTGGCTTTGTTCACTTTTGAGGTTGGAGTGTGGGCTGTGGGCTGTACTTTTGCAGTTTTGAGGTTTAATTGAGGGGGAAGCTGTGATTCAGAATCTATATGCTGATTCCAGCATCCACCAGCAGGTGTATGAGCATACTGGAACCTATTTCCCACTGACTTATAATCTGTCTGTGCAGCGGTATGTAAGTTTGGTCCCTGGAGCAAAAGGTGGTACAGAAGAGGAAAATAATGGAGGAAGGGGGGAGGTCAATGGGAAGTTAGAAACAGAAGAGAGTGAGAGGGAAAACAAACATACATACCAACTAACAGGTGAAAAGGAGACACAAGGCTGGAGAGAAGTGAAAAAAACACGTGAGCCAAATTCCCTAAAGAGTACTGGTAGCTACACAGAGACAGACCAATAAAATCATGAAACAAATAGTGTAAATCAGGAAGCGAACAAAAGTGAGTAAAACTAACAGTCAAAATGATAAAACCAAAAGTCAAAATAGGAGATCTGATCACCAGCATCTCCCCTTTGTTTTCCTTGCAGGCAGCTAGCTAGATTTACTCACAGCTTGCGAGTCTGCGACATTGCCTTTGTCTGATTCAGCAGGGGAGGGGCTTTGTCTCCCGTTTAGCGACGTTACCTTAGGAACTGAGGTGGAGGCAGCTGATAGGTGGGTGGGGCAATGCAAATCTTTGCCTGGAGAATGGCCGAGGTGGCAGTTTCACTTCTCACAGATCTTTTCTCTCCGCTCATTTGGGTCCCATCTGGGTCCCTATGCGATCCACTGTGATGGACTATGCTGGAGTGGGAGGCACTGGGGATCTGCTGCATAGCTGGGTGCTGGATCTGGGGTGTCACCAGCAGGCTGGGGTGGAGGAGGGGGTCGGGAGTTCCCTCCTCTGGAGCTGAGAGCCTCCGATCAGCACCTCCTTTGATAGGCTGTTCCCTTATACCAGCATGGGGTTGCTGCGCTGAGTGCCTCAGCCAGGGTGGGCCCAGAGCTCCTGAGCTCTAAAGCTCCAAAGGGCAGGCGGTGGGTGGTGAGAATGGCCCTGGGTCCCTCACAGGGTACTTCAGCCAGAAATGGGACCGGTGTCTCTGAGGGGTGGGCGCCTAGAGCCTCCCTGGGTGACCAGCAGCTTGGTGCTGGGTGCTGGGCGAGACGATGTAGCCAGGGAGGGAGCTGAGACCCGGGACTCCCGCATGGCAGAAGTCACATATAGTGGAGCACCAGCAGCCGGGGCCGCAATATCCGGCCCTGCGTGGGACTGAAGGTCCCTGGACCTTGGACCAATGCGGCTGGCGGTGGGCGGGGGGTTGGGGGAAGAAAAGTAAGAGTCTTTTTGGGAACTCACCTTTGGAGAATCTCACAAATCCACCTATGCCATCTCCATCTTACCGGAACTCCGGGTAGTGACTTTCACCTGATAAAATTAATAACTGGGAGAACCAGGTCTTTTTTTTTGAGTTGGAGTCTCACTCTGTGGCCCAGACTGGAGTCTAGTGGCCACTCCTGGCCACCGCAGCCTTGACCTGCTGGGCTCCTGTGATCCTTCTGCCTCAGCCTTTCAAGTAACTGGAACTACAGGTGTGCACTACCACGCCCAGCTGCTTTTTGATTTATTGTAGAGATGAGGTCTCACCAAGTTGCCCAGGCGAGTCTCAAACCTGCAGGCTCAGGCAATCCACTCACCTCAGCCTCCCAAAGGCGTGGGGTTACAGGCTGAGCCACCGAGTCCGGCTGGAACCAGGTCTTAAACCCAAGTGCTTTTTCTTTAAATATATTTCCCTTTCTTCTACACTACTCTGTCATGGGTCTTTATATTGTGTAGTGGGTAGGCTGCCTAGACTGGGTGGCATTCCCAAATATTAACCTATCCAGGCTCTTGTTGTCTTGTACCTCTAGATATTGTGCTGTTTTTATTATAACATTTTTATTATAACACATATTACACCAAATATGCGGGGTCTTTTTCTCCCAACACCAGCCAATTCTCTGGACACAAAATGAATGTCTTATAATTTAGTTCAATTATGACATTACCCAGAGTTAGTGTCAGATTCTTTAGGTTTAAAGACTCATTTCCACAGGACTGTCCTGAGTTCAGACATCAGTTGCAAATATTGAGCTCTCAGTTTACCCATATTTCTGTGATGTGGCTACTAAGTTGAGGGTTCTTATACTCCTTACCCTTTCCAGTTCAATAATTTTCTTGAGTGGCTCACAAAACTTTAGAAAAGACTTTACTTACAGTTTTAGTCTGTGTTGCTATAACAGAATACCCAAGAGTGGGTAATAAATCAAGCAAACTTTCTACAGCTCATGATTCTGGTGGTCAGAAAGCACAAGATTGGACAGCTGTGTCTGTTTCATGATGCTTCAACTCATGATGGAAAGCAGAAGGGGATTGGTCATGTGAAAAAAGATATCAGGGTGAGAGAGGAAGCAAGAAAAAGGAAGCCAGGCTCTTTTTTTCCTTTTTTCTTGTTTTTACAACTTCCTCTTTTGGCAACTAACAAGAAACTCACCCCTGTGGGAAAGCGTTAATCTATTCATGAGAGATCTGCCCCCATGACCAAAACACCTCCCACTAGGCTTCAACTGTCACATTGGAGCTCAAATGTCAACTTGAGACTAGACAGGGACAGACCACATCTAAACCATAGCATTTACTATTACTAGTTTACTATAAAGGACACAAATGTACAGCTAGATGAAGAGGTACATACAGTGAGTTTTGGAAGAGTCCCTAACACAAGAACTTCTGTCCCCATGGAGGTAGAGTGTGTTATCCTCCTGCCACGTGGACGTGTTTATTAACTCTGAAGATCTCTGAGCCCTGTCATTTAGGAGTTTTTAATGGAGGCTTCATTACACAGGTAAAATTGATTAAATAGTTGACCATTGGTGATTGAACTTTGTCTCTAGCTCCTTTTTCCTCCCCAGTGGTCAGGAAGATGAGGGTGAAAGTTCAAACTCTCTAAAGACATAGATGGTTCCTCTGGCCCTCATCATCAAGAAGCTATCTTGGTATCCACCAAGAGTTACCTCGTAAGCATAAACTCAGGTATGTTAGAAAGGGCTAATTATAAATAACAAAGCACACTCCTATCATTCAGGAAATGCTAAGAGTTTTAGTTGCTTTGTGCCAGGAACTGAGGACAAAGGCAAAATATTTAAAATATTTGTTTATTACCTACCAGTTGGGTGACTCTAGGTATATTCCAAAGTATTTATTTTTAAGACAAATGTCCAAAGACATCACCAGGAAGAGAAGTTTTAATTTCAGCATCACACAAGAGCCTAGAAAGTGCCTCTAGCCCAAGATTACCAGACCAAGAGATTAGGAGGTTGTCTGTAGAAGCCACCGTCTAGCTTTTGGGTGGAGTCCCTCTTGCCTATTTTCTCTCAGTATGCAGTTTGGAGCTTGTGAAAACCTGTTTAAGGGGAGCCTAAAAACTTGTCTGGGCAGCATATCCATTAGCTCAAATATGAACAATCAGCAGGTGTTCAAGCACTGTCCCTTGTGACACCTGCCAGGTGAGAATATCAAAGAGCTGAGGAGGAGGGAGTGTCTTCATAAAATGTAGCCTTGTTGGGTGTAAAGAGTTTTAATTAAGAAGGACCTGGATCTCTTACCTGCCAGCTGGGTGACTCTGGGTACATGCATTAACCTCCTTGAAACCTACCTTCCTTATTCTGACCCATGACTGATATTACTTTCCTTACAGAGTTATGAGAATTAAAATAGCATGTGGGAAAATATTTACTAGGGTGACTGGAACATGAGAAGTTATTATGCACATGAAATGTGAGTTTTCATGAGCTTCAGCCCGTTTGGCTGGACAATTATCCACTTTTGTTATATTGAACTGAAATTAAAGACAGAATAAGAAAAGCCTTAGAGTAGAAACGGCCAGCCCACAATATCTTCCATACACTGCAAAGGTCTATACTGAAAGCCTGGTTTCAAGTTACTTATGAACTTTGTGCCTTGGGAAACTAATTTAATCTTTTCCAACTAAATGCGAGAATATGTGTAAAGTGCTTAGTGAAGGGCTTTTAAGTGCCTAATAAATGTTAACTCTTAGCACTGTTATCAATAATAATTAGTTGCTAATAACTATCATTACATATAATAACTTTAAACTTTAGTTTTCTTAACTGGAGAATGAAGATAATTTCTGTTTATTTTATCTTAATAATGAACACAAAGACACTTTGGAAACTACAGGGAACTCTGATTGCATAGCCCACAAAAGAATGCATTGTAATCAAGAAGTCTGTCCTATAGAACAGAGTAATTTAGAAATATTTGTGGGGGCTCAATTGACTGGCAATATAAGAACATTTCAAATATAATATTTTTAAAAAGATGATAAAATGGCTAGTTGGAGGGTAGGAGATGATCTATCCCAAAGTATGGAAACAGAATTGCACACAGGAAAATATAATAGATGAACTCAGAACAAATAGGGAGGTTAAGGCTGGGGCACTGCTCAGTGTGGGATTAATAGGGAATTGCCGCAGGTGCAAGAGGATAACAAAGTTATTTCAAGTTTGGCATCTGGAGAGCAGTAACTTGAGCTTGGAGCAGAAGTGTTTGTCAGGGCAGACATTCTATTTTGCAAAATCAATTAAGAGTTTGCATTTCTGAATTAATGCAAACATTTCATCAAAGCTATGCCAAATGTGGACAATACCCCCCAAAAGCCATTCAGCATCTGTACATGCTGCTAATAATAGGAAAAAAACCTAGTAATTACACACAAAAGCAACCAAGTATAACGGGACTTTTTCTGATAATGTAATCTTTGTCAGGTGTGATAGAGAAATTGGTAGGCTTAAAGTTTTATATTCCAGCTCCCTTGTCATCCTAAAAGGCAATTCTAAAAAGAGCAAAACTATTAATACAAGGAATTCTTAGATATCACTGCCAATAGACGAGCAGGTGAAATTTCAGGATTATGTTGGGGAAATGAAGTCAAGTATTAGCATCAGTAGTAAATGCTTACATAGCACTTACACATATTAGCTCACTTAAACCTCACAGCAAAACTGTCAGATGGATACTATGACGACCTCCATTTAACAGATGACACATTGAGGAATAAAGGGGTGAAATAACTTACTCATACACTTGTAAGTGGCAGACCTAGTTTCTGACCCCAAAGTGTCTTGGTCCAGAGACTGTGCTTTTAACCAGGACACTCTACTACCTCTCAGTTTTAGCAATTAAAGCCAGTATAAAATATACCTATGGCTTTGTGAGATGCAATTGTGGGACTCAGGGGCAGTTTTCTGTTCTGTCTCTAGTTTTCTCAGAAGGAAAAAATTTGCCAGATTATACGTTTATTAGAGACGAGACTCTCATCTTGATTAAATTTATATTCTCTACAGTTTAATAATATTCCCTCATGGCACATAGCAGGTGCTCAGTAGCATGAGTTGAAGTAGACCAACCAGTTTCTATGGCTTTTTCTATTTGTTACAAAATTCTTTTTGTTACTGAATGAGGAAGGTCTGTGGGAAGGGATAGCTCTACTGCCAACTCCCAAGGACAAGTTGCCATTTACTTGTTAATCCTCTTGTGGTCAAATACTTTTCACCAAGTCTTGACTCCAAGCACAAGGCCAGGTTCTAGTCTCTCCTGCCCAGGAGGCTGCTGGTCCCAGCCAAAGGGATCATTTGGTTACTGATGTCAGTTAGTCTTCCTGATGCATGGCTTGTGGTCATGTCTGTGAAGGCTGTGGGTCAAACTCAAGACTTGGTGGCTGACAGACCTAGACTTGAATCTTAGCAGTGGAACTTTCTAACTGTGTGGCCTTGGTCAAGTCATTCCATTCAGTTGCTCTAAGCGCAATCTCATATGTATGAAATGAGGAAAATATCTGAACACCTAGTATAGGGCTTGGCACGGGGTAGCTAGGTGTCCAAATTGTAGACTGATGTTCCCAGTAAGGATGTAACTTCCTTGAACTCTGAGATTATGTCCTAAAATTCTTTGTCAAGAGTCATTCTCCACTCTCTCCATCCCTCGGCCTGTTCTCTCCTCATCCGCCTCAGCTCCTTCATTCGCTGTCCCCAGTTCCATCACTAAGACAAATATTTGCTCATTTATTGTTTATTGTGCTTAACCAATACTGGGGTCATTTTGATTCTGTCTTAGGAAATATTTGGCTATCGGACTCAAGGCTGTCGGCAAATCCTCTGCCTTGCTGGATCTATCTTCTCATTTGGAATCCTCCCCTTGGTGTTTTACTGGAGACCAGCTTGGCACGTATGGGCAAATTGTGTCCCATGTTCCTTGCAAGAAGCAGACGTCGTGTTGCTAAGGACAACAGTAAGTGTGTACCTGGTTTTGTAGATGGTGCCCCCTTTTCTTCCTAAAACTCATGGGTATGGGATGGCTGGGGGGAGATGTACATGAAGTAGGTAGTAGGCAGAAGCTCCAGCCTTAAGTTCCCAGCCTTGCATCTACCAATAGTTCATTAATTTGTATATGATGAAATTTGATTAAGAAAGGCCTATTTCGCAAGGTACTTCTTTTCACATTGTGAGTTTTGTGGATGTTAGAGCAGGAAATAAATGTTAATAGCTAAAAATAATGGAGTGAAGTAGCTAAATCAGGTTATAGGCTACAAAATTCACGCTGACCCTTCCCTTAAATCCTGATGCATCCATGCCAACTTATCCCCACTGGAGTGACTCTGGAGGAAAAGAAAGGGAGAGTTGGAGGGGAGGTAGGAAGCATCTCTCTGAGGAGGATTCCGTCTTGCCTGCTGATTTGAAAAGTCACTGTTATTGATGGGAGTGTGTTGAGTTATGCTAGCATAGAAAAATGTAGCCATCCCGTGTCCCTGAGGTCATTGCCTCTCTGCTAATACAAGTCCCTGGCATTAGGTGTTTCTCTGTTTTTGTTCCCATACCAATTCTCCACACACTCACAGCACCTAGACAATGTGTATCACTCTCGAAGTACTGTCAGCTTCACAAGGTAGTGACCAATTCTAGCTTGTTAATTGCTACACCCCTAGTTCCTGCATATGGAAGCCATTCCATTAGTATGGGTGGCTGAAAGGCTGACGCAGATGTTCCCAGTGAAGAGAGTGAAAGAACAGTCTCTTAGACGACTCTCCTCTGGCTGACTGAGTACTTATAACAGCGTGTGAGACCAAACAACCCAGAATGACAACCAAATTCTTGATCAACCAATCCTCGTTGGAGTTTAGCTTCTTTTTATATATATCAATCTCTCTAGATACATATTCTATTTAATGTGGTGAGAGAGAATAGCAAAAAACCTTATAACTGGCACACAAAAAAGTCTACATTTCAACCTGGAATCTAGCAGAGCTGGGATGAAACGCTAATGAAATTGCGAATTGGATGAATATAGTGTTTGTTGACTGACTTCATTAGGGCCAGCCCTGCCCCTAACTTCTGGGTCCTGGTCCATTCAAGAACTACCTGCTCTATGTACCAGTTTATCTGACTTGTGAACTATGACACAGGCGATAGCTGTGGCATCTCCTCACAAGTTCGAGCTCAACTATAATTTATTTATTTTTTATTATTTACTTTTTTTATTTTAAAGATGTGGGGTACAATTCAGGGTTAGGTATACAAATGTTCATTGTGCAGGTTCAACTATAATTTAAGTAGAGATTCTTGGAGAAGAAGCTTTAAGACTTTAAGATAGCAAGAGGCTATTGTTGAGAAGAGTAAGTCATATTGATGGTGTTGAGCTGGACCTGTACTCCATTGATGATCCAGATCATGTTTCATGAAGAGTCATAGAATGTGGGTGAGAGAAGAGTACTTGGCTCCCACAAGTAAGACTTTTCATGTGATGGGTGAGGAAATGGGGCCTGGAGAGTTGACACAAGTTCTGCTAGCTCACATGTGAGTGAGAGTCCTAACCAGGACTAAGTCCCAAGTATCCTAGCTCCTTGTCCAGGGCTGTTCCCATTGAACAATACTTAGACTAGTGGTTCTCAAACTTCGACTGGCATGAGAATAATCTAGAGGGTCTATTAAAACAGATTGTTGGGCTCCACCTTCAGTTTCTAGTTCTTTAGATTTGGATTGAGACCCACGAATTTGCATTTTTAACAGATTTTCAAGTGGTGCTAATGCATCTGGTAAGGGGACCACACTTTGAGAAAAACTGCTGTCAATAGTCATCACTCCCATGTATGAGGACCCTTGTTTACTGAGTCCTTGGGAGAGAAATAGAGACCTGGAAATTTGATTTATGGCTAAGACAGTATATATAATCTCAAGGGGAATAATCCTGATTTAGCAAAGTTCTCTAAGTGGCCCTCCGAGTGTCTTGCTGGGACAGAGGTAGAGAAAAGTTTGCTTTCTGTGACTCATAGCAGGGACATAAGTATGTACAGAAGATGCTGTATTTGAGATTCTTTCATAGATCAACCCCTCCATGTGAACTTAAGGATCTATGATATTCTTATTTTCTGGCATGAAGGGAATTTAAATCTATCCTGCAGGTACATCCATCTGTCCCCAACTGGTTCTCAGGGAGCAATGACTTTGCTGCAGTAGAAAAAGAACCTCAGAAACAGATAATCTCTGCCTTTCTGAGGGCATCAGCAGACTCCTCAGATATGGGAATATCTGATTGACTTCAGATATGAGAACATTCTGGTTTGCTGTCTGAGGTTGCTAGCAGAGTCAAGGCAGAGACAGGAATAAGAAGAAATGAACAAGGAAACAGGAAGGGAAGGGAGGAAAAGGAAAGAAACAGAGAGGGAAATAAGTGCAAGAAAAATGAAGAGGGAGAAAAGATAAAGTCTACTAAGAGTGAAAAATTTAAAAAGTGTCACCAAACAGGGAGATGGTATATTTTGGAATCTGGAATCAGACGTCTTGACTTGTAGTCCTAGCACTTGCGTTTGTTACCTAACTTTTTAGGACCTTGATTTCTCTACTTATAAAATGAGGTTAGTGAAGTACTTACTCTTTCTTGGGCTGGTGTGAAAATAAAGCACGATTATGTATGTAAAAGTCATTTGCAAACTGTACAATGCATTATGGAAGACCATTGTGTGTGTGTGTGTGTGTGTGAGAGAGAGAGAGAGAGAGAGAGAGAGAGAGAGAGAGAGAGAAGAGAGACAGACAGAGAATGTTATTTCTCAAGCCTTTCTAAGCTTTCTATATAAAAAACCTTGCTACACACAAGATGCACCATGTCCAATGACTTTGTTTATCTGGATGATGTGCCCTTTCCTTATTACTCAGGAGACCTGGCATTCCCCTCCAACACAGCAGGTATGTGGGAAGGTTTCCTTTGACTGGGAATCACCAGCTCTCATCTACAAACAGCCAGGTGATCTCTCCTGGTTGCTTGTGGACAGATTTGTAACTAACTGGGCATATACTGGATAGACTCAGAAAAGCATCTGTGCTCCTGGGAGCTGCATTCTATCATCCAGCCTCTTTCTTTGCATCTCTGAAAGTCTATCAAGCCCCTCCAGAATTTCACTGCCCCTCCACAGCTAATCAGAGCTGTTGAAACCAGCTCAGTCTTGGCTTTTTCATTTTGATTTCAACTTTAATTTTTAATTACCTGCTCTTGTGTGTCATTTTAAATGGATTTGCTATGCCAGAGACTCTCCAAATAAATGAGGTTCTAATTTAGTCTTTATGTAATTAGATAAGAACTCAATTATTTCAAACATTCTTACTATCTGAGACTTAGATAAAAATAAACTTTCAGCACCAATAGTTTAAAAGTCTGCTGCTAGATTATTTGCATTAAAATGACACCTTAAAAAGGATTTTATTTGAATTATATTACAATAGCTGCACTGTAACGACTTCCCATTAAAGAGGACTGGATGACTCCTACCTGGAAATGTGTTCTTCATGTTATTAAAAAATCAGCCTTGATATTATCATCAATCTCACACTGGTAAGATTACAGATCATTATCACAGATACTGATTAGGTAGTGATTTCTTAACATTAAAAAAAAAGACTACCATGTACTGGCTGAAAGTCTTCAGTATGCAGCTTATTTTCAGTTCCTTTTCTCTTATTAAGTACCTCTAAGAGAGAGATTTTTCCAACGGATAAGAGTAATTACATTTTTATTTTATAATCTTAAAAGTGGCATTTTGTTCATTATTCATCAACTCCTGAATTTTAACCAATATCAGTAGCGATTCCACATTTCTTTGCAAATAACATGATTTACATTATTGGTGTTTTGAATTCAGATGGTCCTGATGATTTTTGTAGTTTCTATATTTATTGTAATTACAAACACATTTTTTTCCTTCATTATCATTGTAGGTTACATGCTGTCAAAGACCTGTGATGTGCAGAAAAGAACTTTGTGATGATTAATTATGAGACCTGGCTCAAGGCACTTTAGTTTTATGTTTTAAGGGGCAGGACTTTCCTTTCAGTTTCAATTAAAGATGTCAAGGCTAGGGGCTTTAGTTCAAAAACTTAGAAGCTCTGCAAATCAGCCTTGCAAATGGCATTCCAAAATCTGCTGGTCCTCCAGTATTCTCGTCAGTAGGCAGCATTTGTTTTTACTAGATCCCTAACTTCCTCTCCTTCCTCTCCCTCCTCTGAAATTTTGTTTCTTACAGCCCATGCTCCCCGCACCAGCAGCTTTTCTACTGGAACTAGACACTTGGTTTTGTCCATACTTTTACCCATATAGTTTCTTCTGATATTCCCTCTCTTTTCCATTCATTCAGTCACTCACTTATTTATTCATTAAATTAGAATTTGCTGAGTGCCAGCCATGTACTAGATATTGTTATAGGCACTGTGAATATGCTGTAAAAAAAAAAAGAAAATTTTTGTCCTTACAGTGTGACATTCTAGAGAGGAGTCAATTCTCTCTCATAAATGTAGAAAGCAAGTGTTCTAAGCTGGAGGCACCACACTTCTAGAGCTCAAGCTTTACTATAAGGCTCTGTAGTAACCAAGACAGTGTGCAACTGGTATAAAAATAGACACATAAACCAATGGAACAGGACAGAGAATCCTGAAATAAAACCATGGACCTTCAACCGACTCATCTTTGACAAAGTTGACAAAAACAAACATTGGGGAAGGAAAACCATATTTAACAAAAGGTGTGGGAAAACTGGTTAGCCACATGCAGAAGAATGAAATCGAACCCCTACTTATCACCATATACAAAAATTATCTCAAAATAGATGAGGGACCTAAATGTAAAACCTCAAACTATAAGAATCTTAGAAGAAAACTTAGAGAATACCCTCCTGGACATCAGAGTAGGCAATGAACTCAGGGCAAAGTCCACAAAAGCAAATGCAACCCAAGCTAAGATTGACAGGTGGGACCTTATCAAGCTAAAAAGTTTTTGTACTGCAAAAGAAACCATCAAAAGAGTAATGAGATAACCCACAGAATGGGAAACGAAATATTTGTAAGCTATGTATCTGACAAAGGACTAAAATCCAGGATCTACAAGAAACTCAAATGAATTGACAGGAAAACAAAAACAAAAACAAATAACCTCATTAAAAAGTAGGCAAAGGATATGAACAGACACTTTTCAAAGGAAGACATCCAAGCAGCCAACAAACATGAAAAAATGCTCACCTTTACTAATCATCAGAGAAATACAAATCAAAACTATAATGAGATGCCACTTCACACTGGTCAGAATGGCTGTCAGTAAAAGTAAAAAAAGCAAGAGGTATTGGCAAGGCTGTGGAGAGAAGGGAATGCAGCTACACTGTTGGTGGGAATGTAAGATAGTTCAGCCTTTGTGGAAAGCAGTGTGACTTTTTCTCAAAGAACTGAAAGCTGAACTACCACATGATTTGATAATCTCACTTCTGGGAATATACTTAGAAGAACATAAATTTCTCTATGAAAAAGACACCTGCACACGTATGTTTATTGCAGCACTATGCACAATAGCAAAAACATGGAATCAATCCAGATGCCCATTGAAAGTAGATTGGACAAAGAAAATGTAGTACATATATATGATAGAATACTATTCAACTATAAAGAACAGAATCATGTCCTTTGCTGCAACATAGATGCAACTGGAGACCATCATTCCAAGTGAACTGTCGCAGAAACAAAAAACTGAACACAACATGTTCTCAATCATAAATGGGTCCTAAACATTGGACATACGAGCACAAAGATAGGAACAACTGACCCTGGACGGTGCTAACAAGAGGAGGGAGGGAGGGGGAATATGGTGTACACAACCACCCATTGGGTACCATATCCACTACCAGAGGGTGAGATGGCTTGTTAGAATCCCATACCTCACCTGCACACAATTTACTCATGTAGCAAATCCTTACATGTACCCCACAACTCTAAGATAAAGAAAGTAGTTGTTTTACCTCTACTTGTTAAAACCTTCTCATTACTCAGTCACGTGTCACCTTCTTTATTGTCTTTTTTTTAATTTATTTTCTGCCCCAATTCTGGAAGGAGTTAATCAACTATCTTGCATTAGCTCTGTATTTTCATTTCTGAATTCTATAGTGTTTTTTGCAATCTTTCTTGTATTAAAATGATATTCATTTTATAGTTCATAAAATAGTATGTTGATTATTTTATTTAATTCTCATAACAGCTCTGAAAAACGGGCGTTTTCATCTCCATTTTATAAATGAAGACACTGAAAGAACCAAGTGACTTTACAAACTAGTAAATATCAAAGCCAGAATTTCCTTCCTTCTCTCTCCTTTTTTCATAAATCTGATGATGAGCACAGGTTGTGTGTGTGATTAATAAAACCAAAGTTCTTGACCTCATGGAGTTCATCAGATCACCACACAAATGAATATAAAAATCCACTTGTTAAAAGCTCTACTTAGGGAAGATTCATGGTTATGGTAAGATTATATAATAGCAATTTAGCCAACCTGAGTAAGTCAGGAAAGGCTTTCCTGAGCTCCAAAGAATAAGTTAAAAGGTGATGGTGGCTGATGAAGACAGGTGTATGAAGACTAGTCCATATAGAGGGACTCGCATGGCAAAGAACTTGAGCCTAAGTCTTTTGACTCTCTAAGTCCTGAGTTGTTTTTCTCACTATGCTATATTCCTTTTTATAGCTGTTTATCATTTTTTATCATAAACTTTTTGAAGACAGCGATTGTAGCTTCTTTTCAACCCCTATTAGCACCAAGCACATGACTACAGCAGGGCTCAACACTTATCTAATTTGAGTAAACAAGTTGAATTGAATTGTTTGTAATAAATAGTCTTATGGTTTCTACCAGAAACTTACTTTAAAGATACTAAAGTGAGATGTCATGTTTGAGAAAGTAAGAGAATGCAGTATTATGTTTCTTTTAGGTATACATTTTCTCTTTTGAATTCTGTTTCCTCACCCCTCATTTCAACCCGTCTTTTTATTAGACACCTAGCCAGAAAATCCTGAGATTCTGTGAGCTGGTCTCTGAGACATGCCTCTACATTAAGACAAATAATTTTGAGTCCATTGTCCTTTATAACACAAGGCCATTTATAGTATAATTTAATAGTTTGCAAAATATTTACACACCTGTTGTTTCATTTGGTCATTACCAGTAGAGATTGTTTTTCCCTCTGCTTGCAAATGGAGGCATAGAGAAGTTAAACATGCTTATGGTCTCCTCATTGTAAGAAGTAGAAGCAAAACTTCTACTGAGAGTTGAAGTAGAGTTGGAACCGAAGCTGTAGTTACTCTTTATCCAGTGACCACACTCTACAAAGGCAGCATTGTAAAGTGGTTTAAAAATAAATTCTAGATTCTGAGTGCCTGGGTTTTGACTTCTAGTGCTGCGCTTGACCTATCTTGGACAATGTGTTTGTCTGCTAGGGGCTATCATAGCAGAACACCACAAACTGAGTGGCTTAAAACAACAGAAATGTATTGCTTCATAGTTCTGGAAGCTGTAAGTCCAAGATCGAGGTGCCAGCAGCTCTGGTTTCCGGTAGAGCCTTTCTTCCTGACTTGTAGACAGCTGCCTTCTTATTGTGTCTTTATGTGGTCTTTCCTCTGTACTCATGCAGTACTTGCTGGTGTCTCTTTTTTATCTCATAAGTACTTCAGTCCTATTAGTTGTACAACCCTTATGACCTCATTCAGCATTAATTACCTTCTTAAATGCCTTATTTCCAAATACATTGGAGGTTAGGGGCCTAACATATAATTTTTTTTGGAGGGGGAGCACAATTCAGTCCATAACAGGGAAGTTACTTAACATTTCTCTGTCTTCATTTTTTTCATCTGTTAAGTGGAGTCAATAATATAGTACCTACCTTCATGTAAGAAATAGGTGTGATGTGTATAGAGTGCTGAGATGAAGACTGTGCTTGATATGTAAGCATTCCATGGACTTTGGTAAACTTTTTATAACACATGGCATTTCCAGATGTTTCAGACAATGAACCAGCTAATCCACTGCTCCCTCTTTCCTCAGAAAATAGCTACAAAAAACCCCAAAAAGTCCAAACTCCCACTCTCTACGAACACATATACTGAGTTGCTCTGATTTTCTTTGTTTTTCTTTGTAGACAAACATATTGTCTTTGCTTTGTCATGTGATTTCATTGCTTCATCCCTGCTTTTTTTTTGGAACATGTAATAGAGTATAGTGTGAGATTTCTCAAAATCTTAGAACTTTCTCTATGTATTTTATAACTAAATCCTATATTCTAGCCAATGTCAATGTTTTCCAGCTAAGTAACATTGGAAATATGAGGTCAGGGTATCAAGAGTATCAGTGGGTCTGGCCAAGAGAGGGAAAGGGAATGAAAAGAACGATGTATATATATGTAAATAATACTATTTTGACAAAGTTATGGGTCTGTAAAGTTAGTGCAGTGTTTAAGACTAGACTGGGAAATGTTATTATTACTTTATCCATAATTCTCTAAGCACTTCACCTTAGCTAGACTTTGACCTTTTAGCATTGCAATGCATCTATCTCCAAGTAAAAAGTACTTATTTTCTGATGTCTTCTTGGAACTTTGCAATGGGCTCTTTTTAATGCAAACTCAGAAGTACAATTTTTTGTGTAATGAACTCCTATACAATAGAAGTCACAGCAATGGCTTTAACTTGGAGTGATCATTATATATGCTGCTTTTAAATTTCAAGAGATGAGGTGCTTATCACAAAAGGTTGAAATAAGATAAGCAAGACAACTCACTTGATTCAAATATTAAAAGTTTATCTGGCATTTCCAGGTTCAGAAAGTGCAAGGTCATAGAAAATAAAAAATGCCCAGGTTTCTTCTTCTGTTTTTCAGTTCAGGGCAAACACTGGTCCTCTGTGTGTGTTTCAAAAGTTGCATTTTTTTAAAACCCATTTTTAAGAGCTCAAGGACCGATCTGCTTAAATTCTTTTGATAAAGAGGAAGTAAAGGAGACTTGAGGTATAAGAAGTCTAGACTTGCCAGGCAAATTATTTGGATTATTTGCATTATAAACCAATTATTTAAAATGGTGATTTCTCTGGTACATGAAGTATTTTACAGATCATTAACTTTTTTGAAGAGAGCTGGGAAACAGACTACAGTGAGAAAACGCTTTACCAGAAAGAAAAAATTGACAGAATCTCAGAGTTTCTAAAGTTTCCTCAAAGGGAAAATAAGTTTCTATTTACAGAAAGATCTCAGGAAGAACATGCTGTGAAAAATGAGGCATAGAGCCACACCATTTGTTGCCTCCCTGCTGTGGGCCAGGCCTTGGACCAGGTACATTATGT
This sequence comes from Cephalopachus bancanus, assembly GCA_027257055.1. NCBI lineage: Eukaryota > Metazoa > Chordata > Mammalia > Primates > Tarsiidae > Cephalopachus > Cephalopachus bancanus. Next base: position 235,298 of record JAPVLO010000546.1, on the reverse strand, counting down.
ATTATTTCATTTAATCCTTCAAACATACATGAAATGTGGTATTATTATTCCCATTTGCCAGATAAAGAAAATCAGATTCAGAGAATTGTAAGACATTTTAGAGTTGAGATTTGAGCTCAGGTCTCAAACCTGTGCTTTTTCCATACTGGATAGCACCAAACTGAAAACAGAGGAGTTCACGATATTGCCTGAGGTGAACCCTACACATTGACTTACTTTTCCTCCATTTTTTACTTTTTTTTCTTTAAAAAATCAGGTGGTTTGACAGAGTCTTCAACAGGTTAGTAAAAAAAGAAAGAAGTTAGTGTTACATTCCTACTGTAAGAAAAATGGTCAACCAGGCCGGGTACGGTGGCTCACATCTGTAATCCCAGCACTTTGGGAGGCCAAGGTGGGAGGATTGCTTGAGCTCTGGAGTTCAAGGCCAGCCTAGGCAATATAGCAAGACCTTGTCTTTACAAAAAAATTAAAAAATTGTCTGGATGTAGTGACGCACACTTCTAGTTCCAGTTTGAATACAGGAGTTTGAGATTGCTGACCCATGATCATGCCACTACACTCTAGCCTGGGTGACAGTGAGACCCCAACTCAAAAGAAAAGAAAAGAAAAATAGTCATCCAGCTGACTTTTGGTTTGCCTCTAGAATTCTTCTGTGTATTTCATAAAATTATGAGCTTTGGGACTTTGGAGTAAAGAAAATAATAGGACATGAGCTTAAAAGCAAATATATCCAAGTGCTTGTGATTTAGCAATGTTACAAGCAACAGAAAGCTGTAGGTGTGCAGTTGGTGCATTGGATTAACACTGGCCTTCCTTTGAGAACTTGGAAGCTGCAACGGTCCACTTTGCTTTCTCCGTTTTAGGAATCACAGTATGGAGGTCTGTTTGCTGTCACACAGGGCCAGAGAGTAACAGCTTGGTTTTTGGGAATCAGATTCAGTGCTGCCAGAAGAGCAGAGACTGTGATAAATTTGATACTATTTGTTACACAGTGCAGAATGCAAGGTGATTTTCATATATAAGCCAGGGACACCATGGGCAACTTGTTAAAATAAAGAGGAAAGAGCCAAGATTTGGAGTGGGAAGATCTGAACTTAGGTCCCAGTTCTGTCCGTATTACCAATTCTAGACTGGCTTGAGCAATCCTTAGTTTTCCTGATGGTAAGTTTTCTCATCTACAAAATAGAGATAATGATAATAATGACTTTGGAGAATTGTAAACCTAAAATAAGATTTACATGTCTACTTAGCAGTTTTTTATAAACTGCTAAGTAAATATATAGTAGTTACTTTTGTTTTAATTCACTTAAGAGGATCAAGAGTAGCTGTCTTCTTGATGGCTAACCTTGTTGGGAATAATTGTGCTGGAGATAATTATGTATCCATTCCTTCCTAAATAATCTTAGTCCTGCGGGGCTGAAGGGGCCTCCATTTTCCTTGTGGTCTCTGGGAATTAGGATTTCAGAATTTTTACCTGTTTGTTTATGTCAGATCAGCCACTGGGAATATTTCAGATAACTCTCCTTGTTCAAGGCAGAAAATAGTCAGCTGTAGTGTTAATGGTTTGTTTTGAGAATTTGCCTTTCTACTTCTGTATGCTTACATAAGTTTAAACATTTGAACTTGATTGTTATAGTTGTGTTGACAAATTTTTAAGTGTATGCAGCTTTGTCATTTCTAATCTGTGACTGTGCAAATTACTTAATCTCTCTAAGCTTCAGTTTTCTCATATGTAAAATAAACATTAAAAAACCCAAATAAAATTATTTACATTAAAAAAAGGAGTAGTGGTCTTCCTAATTGTCCTCAATTGGTGGTCAGAGGTCTCTGAACTTGATGGTTCTTTTATAATTTGTGTTTTTATTTTTCTACAAACTGTGTATTTTCTTACTAATTTTTTTACTGTTTGTTGTTTGGCAGTCCCATTTAGGTTAGACATAAAAATAGTAGTTCAATCGAATTGTATATTTTAGTAAAATGTAGAATAGAACAAAGGGTAAGAGGGGACTCTGGAAGTAGCAAGAAGGAGTGGAGTTGAGTTGCTCAAATAGTTACCAACAGTGCCTTTGTTTCCTCATTTACTAAATGGAAATTAAGTGTAACTACCTCATAGAGTTTTTGACATTACCTGAAATAATACATATGTACCATTATGTGCCTAAACACATTAAGTGATAAATGACTATTAGCTACTATTATTGTTATTATTACTATTATAAACTCAAAGTTCTTCTCAGAGCAAAACCCCCCTTTAATGAGGTTAAAAGTGAAACCATATAATTCTGAATTATGTCAAGTGTTGTTCAAGAGTGTTGGCTGTTGCTCTGCCAGACCTAGAACATATTCACTAGTTCAGTGACTGAGACATTGGAAATTTAGCCATTCTTATACTCTAAAGGTAATGCCATGAACATTTGGCTTGATTTGATTTTGTCATCTTTTTTATGGGTTAACAGCCAATTTTGCTGTCTTTTTATTATGACATTTTCTTTATTTTAATAGCTTTAGGGATACAGATGATTTTTGGTTATGTGACTGTTTTGTATAGTGGTGAATAAGTGTCTAGGCCTTAAATGTACCCAAAGGCAGACAGGTCATTATACAAAAAGACACCTGCACTCACATGTTTATAGCAGCACAATTCACAATGGAAAAGATGTGGAATCAATCTAAATGCTTATCAACTGATCAATGGATAATGAATATTATATAATAATGTATTATATATATATATTATATATATTAGACACACACACACCATGGACTACTACTTAGTCATAAGAAATAAAAAATAATGTCTTTTACAGCAATTTGGAAGGAATTGGGGACTATTATCCTAAGTGGAGTACACAGGAATGGAAAACCAAATTTCACTGGTTTTTAAAATTAATTCATTAACTTTCACATTTCTAGTAAGGTTGTTTCCCCTGCCCTTGGCTCCCCACATCCCCTCCCTTTGACTCCCATGCTTTTTAAATTTTGCTTTGTTCCTCCCCATCTGCGCTAGGCCTGGCTGGAGCACAGACATGCATCAGACACAGTCCATATCCATGTCCAAGAGTAGTGATCAGGTGGATAGGCAAAGGTTAGAATGTGGTAGGAATCTTGAGTACCCTAGTGGTTTAGAGGAGAAATCGCCCAGGGAAATTAGAGAAGTTCCCAGGATGTAAACTTTGAGTTGAATTGAGGGATGATAGGACCTAGCCATGCAAAGACTTAAGAAGAAGGGAGAAGGATGTGTATTACAGGTTAAGGAAGTGGCAGGGTCGAAAGCATGGAGGCAGGCTTCTCTGGAGAAGAATCAACATAAGAGATTTGCTACACCAACTAGATCTTCTCCTCACTGTCTTTTGCAGAGTCAGCTAGGATACTCTTCATGACAAAAGAGGGTGTGGTGGTGGAAAGCATTCCCAGCTCTGACCTACATTCCCCAGGCATCAAGTTGTTCCTTGATTTGATTTTCCTTGTTATCCTTCTTAGCTGTTGAAGTTTATTGGACATCCAAGTGGGTTTAATGTTTTTAGCATTTGTCCATTCATATAATAACTACTATTGTCACATCAGTCCCTAAGGTACCATTGCGGTATCTGTTCCTCAATTCAGTGTTATTTCCTCTGGTTCTATTCTGTGAAGAAGTCTTCAGTGAATTTCAGTTAGGGTCATGCAGTAAGGTACCTTCTTCAATCCCACCTGTGCTAACACCTTGACAATTAACTTGTGCATATTCAGTCCATGCATTCAGTCTTTTTCATCTGTTCGTCAGACTCTTACTGAGCAGGTCTCAGTCCTCCATATGACTGATGAGATAGGGAATAACAAAACATGGTCCCTACCTTCAAGATACCCTCAAATAGCAATTTAGAGTACAAGAGAGGGACAGTTAACATTTTTTGGAGTTGGCAAAAGTGATAGTTTTTTTGTTTTATTTTTTTCCTAGTGGAAGGGTGTTAATGAGTCTGTCCTGCAAAAGGTAGAAGTTGAGTTAAGCTTGGAAAGATGGGGATAGTTTAATTGACTGGGTTTCCTCACTCTCCAAAATGCACAGATGCCTTTGGAATGCTTGTGTTTTCCCCAGATGAGATTTTTCATCTGGCAGTGGGTTAGAAGGTCATGTGATAAACTAGCTCTTATCTGGGAATGTGCCTTGTGACTCTTGAGCTTTATTGTATATGTCAGTGCCTCATATTCACATCCAAATTCCTCAGTAAATGATGACAAGTCTTTTCTCCTCCAGGTTCTGTATCTATCAATCTTTCAAAGACATATAATTCTGTCTTGATTGGTCCCTAACGTCAAACTCTTACAGAATTGTATTAAAATGATGAATTTTAACCTGATGACTTCTATTTATTTATTCATCTATTTATTTTTATGATAAAGATGTGGGGTACAATTCAGGGTTAGATATACAAACATTGATTATGCATGTATCCTTGTTGATGGGGTATTTGCCTCCTTCCTCTAGCAGTTTCCCTCAACTGCCAATCTCACTTCCCCTCCCCTGACAATTTCCCATTACTGCCACATGCTTTCTTATAGTATTATAATTGTTCAAGGTCCACTTATGAGTGAGAACATATGGGCCTCTGTTCTTTGCTTCTGTGATAGCTCACTGAATATGATCGACTCCAAATCCATTCAAGTTGCTGGGAAGTCCATATATTTGCTGATCACTTCTCTTAAATTCATGAAGTTTGGTGTTTATTTCCTCAGGATGAATTCCAAATATACTCTTGGAAAAAGGTAATGTGGATCTACCTGTCAGCATTAAACAGCGCATTTGGTCTCACTCCTGACCACCCTCTCATTACGGATGAGGAATATATCATAAATAGAGCCATAAGAAAGCAAGACCTAAAGGTAAGTAAACTTATGACTACTGCTGATGCCAGAGAAATTTAATCTTTTCCACCCTCAAATACGGGGTTAAATTTAAGTGCTCCACTGTGCCAATACTCAACTGACAGTGTAGAACATTACAAGGAACATGAACTTTGGAGCCGAACATTCAGTTCAGATCTCAGCTCATCCTTCTAAATAGTGCACCCTTGGATCTTAACTCTGATGAACTTGTTTTCTCATCTAAAGAATGATGATAATAATGTCTATCTCTAATATTAACTGATAAGAATTTAATAAATTAAGAAACACCAAGATCAATATAGCTCCAGGTACATAGTAGATGCTCAATACAACTAGCTCTTATTTTTTAGAGATAGAGTCTAATGATGTCACCCAGGTTGGAGTGTAGCTTACTACAGCCCCAAACTTGGGTTCAAGCGATTTTCCTGCTTCAGCCTCCCAAATAGCTGAGATTACAACCTTGCACCTCTGGTCCCAGCGCTTACATATTAACTTTTAATAGCATCATACCCTATGTTATAATCTGTGTAACAGGGCTAATCTTATAGTTAAGGTAATTACCCAGGAAATTTGCTTATGTCTGCAAAAATGACCTTATTATGAATTCTTGTCATTCAGATGTATTTGGGTTACTCCCTCTTCACCATATTAAATTAGTACTGCTTGACTGTGACTAGTTAATATTCATATTAAAGAAGACATATTTTATAAGACAGAATGTTTTCTCTTACATATATATATGTATTCAGCTGCTTAAATTAGTTTTATGAGCTCAAGGTCAATTTTTTTAGCAATTTTTCTATTGACAATTGTTATCCGCCAGTTATCTGAACTGCAAAAATAAACAAAAATAAAAGAGATCAAGTACCCCCAAAGAATAGATAGCCTAATCTGTGAGGTAACCATTCACCTGGAGAAGAAGGCTTTTCAAGTTATCCTTATGGCCTCAGAGTTGCATTGCTCTGAAATTCTAACATCTTCAATTGTATCAAATAAATAAGTAGACAGGCAAATGAAGAAATGGTCAAATAAGCAAACAGAAAGTGAGGAAGGGGCAGAGGTCTTGAAATGGAAAGTTTTGACACCCAGGCTTGGTATCTTATTTACCAATTCATGGCATAGGGAGTTTGGTTAGTTACTGCCCCTCTGAGTCTTGAGTTTCCTAGTTATAAATAAGAGTAATAACACTTTCTCTGCCTGTTTCTCAGGGCTGTTATGAACCTACGGTAAAAAAGATGGATTTTTTTTTTTTAAATTGAAGTCTCACTCTGTTACCCAGGCTAGAGTGCAGTGGCACGCTCACGGCCTCCACTTGCTGGGCTTAGGCGATCCTTCTGCCTCAGCCTTCCAAGTAGCTGGAACTACAGGTGCGTACTACCATGCCTGGCTTATTTTTTTGAGTTATGGTAGAAACGAGGTCTCACCAAGTTGCCCAGGCTGGTCTTGAACCCGCGAGCTCAGGCACTCCTCTCACCTTGGCCTCCCAGAGTGCTGGGATTAGAGACTGAGCCACCGCACCCAACCAAAAAGAGATGTTAAAGTGATTTGTGAACTGCAACAGGCTCTATTTATAATATGGGCTGAGATTTCCATTAAAGTCAGAGGAGTTATCATGGGCTCAACCATGATGGTACTGACAGCATTAACAAGGGCAGCAATATAACCATTTAGGGCCATTTAAGGGGAGTTTGAAGACTGCAGCAAAGAACAACATTAGGCTTACACATATAGACTAAGAGAAGACTCTAAGGACCATCTTGTAGAATTGCTCATAAAGCTGAAACCCAGTGCTTAACCTGTTGAACAGGATGCTCTTACAACATGTTCCAATGAGAAATGAAGAGCAGAAAGCCTAAGGAGAAGAAATCTCCCTGATTCCTGAACAGAAACATGAAACTTACCCTATAGCAGATACTCAGTTTCCTAATTACTGTTTCCTGGTCTGAAGTTCCAGGAAACAGACACATAAACCTCACCCCTTGCAAATATCACACTTAACATCTCCTTACCAGCTTCCAGAGTCTCTGAGAGTGATGCAGGAAGCAGATAAAGTCCAGGTAGAGATGTCTCCTGCTGGGGGCATCTCAAAGATGCTTAAAAAGTCTATGATTAAGCCATCTCTCTTACTCTGTGAGGAATGGCCTCAGAAATTGTCAGAAGATAATGGAATTTTCTATCTTTTGGCCTGAGGTAAGATTTATTAGTAACCTCTTTATTCCTCATTATTGCTGCCTACATCTACAGATGTTTTGTGTCTATTATGCTTTATATATTTTCCAATCTCAGTTTTGAATTCCCAGCCTCATGATAGAGGTTTTCTAACAGAGCAGGGGCCTCACATTATGCCACGATCTGTCCTTTAAAATTTTTTTGTTTTCATTTATATGCTGGAGCTAAATGGCCACAAGGATAGAAATAATTGACCCAGGGGACACTGAAAGAAGGGTGACAGTAAGGGGAGAGGGGAGGGATTAGAAGTTACCTGTTGAGTATAGTGTTCACTGTCTGGGGAATGGGTCACCTAAAGCCCAATCCCCACAACTATGCCATATGTTCTTATAACAAACATGCACTTTTACCCCTGAATAAAAAAAAATTCTAACACAGATTTTTGAATTGATGAAATTAATAAGTAGGTAACCCTCACTTTATACAACTTGAATTCCTGAAGTTAAAGAGATGTTCAGAATTTTCTTTCGCGTCTAGCTTGAATATTATATTCTTTGAGGGACTGAACATTGGGGCTAGATGGGCTGAGTTCAAATTTCAGCCTGGTAAGCCACTTAATCAAAATGAAGTTCAGGTGCAAGTGAAGATGAAGATAATGTCTGCCCTACCACAGGATGATGAAAAAGAATAAGCATAATGTATAAAATATCCTAAAATGCTTAATAAATGGTAGGTATGATTATAATCTTGTTCTATTTGCAAAATTGTGGGGGATACTGAAGAGATAAGTAAGTTCTGAGGCAAGAAACTTGGGATTCCAACATGGGCTATGATGGCTAACATGCCCTAGGGCTGGTCACTTTCGAATATTCTTCTCTCTCTTTAATTTGTAGATTGTAAAGGGTATCATTCTCACTGGCAATTCATTCCAATTTTATACTGAAAATCAATTTGAAATAGGATATATTTTTAATATGCTATTTTTGCAACCAAATTTACTGGAATAAATCCATTCTGTAAAATAACAAGTATAGCATTTTACACTCTTACTTGGTAGTTATTAAATATGTATGCATATATGTATACACACACGTACCTATTGTATAGGGTTAAGATTCATTTGAGGTAAGTTAGATCTTGGAGCTTAGGCATTTAAACTGTATTTCTAATTGACATATGGTTTTACCATTTATTCATTTATTTAATAAAAATGTATTGAGCACTTATTGTGTACCAGGTATATGTTCTTTCCAGTTTTAGAATTTATCTATTGATAATACTGACTGCAATATTCACAGACATAGAATATATATATATTGAACTGAAGTGGAGTTTAGACATAATCTGGCCAATTTCCTCAATTTATTCCTAGGGAAATAAACTGAGAAAGAAAGCTTTAGCTGAAGTTCTCAAAGACACAAGTAGCAAAGTCTCTTATAAAGGGAAGTTTTAACACTGTTCCTTAACTTTAGCTGCATATTAGAATTACTTAGGGAGAACTAAAAATACTTATGCCAAGGAGCACTGCAAACAAATTAAATTAAATCAGAATCTCTTGGGGGTGGGACCCAGACAGCAGTATTTTTAAAGTTTCCAGATGATTCCATTGGGTAACCTGAGAGTAAAACCAGTACTCCACAGCAATATGGCAGTCTCACAGTTTCTGTTTGTGCTTAGTTAGGTTGTCAGTTCATGGAAATTCAGATTCACATATAGTTTCTTAGAGAAATTAGAATCAAAAAGACTTAATTGCTATAAGCACTAACACCCCCCCCAACACCCTTTACTTTCACTTCCTGGAGGACTTTTTCTTTTTTCTTTTTTGCGGCGGGTAGTATCCTTTTCCCTCTCCTTTAGTATTTGCCACCAGCCTAATCTTTTTCAGTGTCTATTCTTTCTTTTTTTTTCTCTTCTTGCTTGTTTAAAGTGTCTACTAGAAACTTTTTATTTTATCTTTAATTGACACATAGTAATTGTACATATTTATGGGGTACAGTGTGTTTCAATACATTTATACATTTTATAAAACTAAACTGGTATATTTAGCATATCCATCAACTCATACATTTATCATTTCTTTGTGTGAGAGCATTGAAAATCTTCTATTTTGAAAGACACCATACAATATGATTTACCATTGTCACCCTACTGTGCAGGGACACCAGAACTTATTCCTCTTATCTAACTGTGACTTTGTACCGTTGACCGACTTCCTTCCAACCCCTTCTCTCCTCTACCTTTCCCACCCTCTATCTTTCCACCCTGGTAACCACTATTCTACTCTATACTCCTATGAGATCAACCTGTATTTCATTTCTTTTGGATATACACCCAGCAGTGGGATTGCTGAACCATATGGTAGTTTAACTTTTAATTTGTCAAGGAACAGTCATACTATTTTCCATAATCATTTCACTAATGTATATTCCTACCAACAGTGTATAAGTATTCCCATTTCTCCACATTCTTGCCAGCATTTATTATTATTATTATTGTTACTATTATTAGTTGTCTTTTTGATAATAGTCATTCTAACTCGAGTGAGGTGATATCTCACTGTGGTTTTAATGTGCATTTCTTGTTGATTAGTGATGTTGAAAATGTTTATATACCTGTTGATTATTTATGTCTTCTTTTGAGAAATGTCTGTTCAGGTTTTTTGCCCACTTTGGAATCAGTTAGTTCAAAAATAGCAAATTGCTATTTGGTAGAGTTCTTTATCATATTCTGGATATTAACCCCTTGTCAGACACATAGTTTTCAAATAATTTCTTCTGTTCTGTAGATTGTATTTTCACTTTGTTGATTTTTTTCCTTTGCTGTGCAGAAACTTTTCAGTTTGATGTAATTAGCGTTGTCTATATTTGCTTTTGTTGTCTATGCTTTTGGGGTCTTGTCTAAAAGAATTCTTACTCCAGACCAATGTCATGAGCATTTCTTTCCTTTTTTTTTTTTTAGTAGTTTTTTTAAAAATCATTTTCCATCTGATGTTTAACTCTAATCCATTTGAATTGATTTTTGATAAGAGATAGAGGTCTAGTTTCAAGACTGTCCTTTCTCTAGTGTATGTTCTTACCACCTTTGTGGAAAACGAGTTGACTGTACATGTGTGAATTTATTTCTGTGTTCTCTACTCTGTTCCTTGGTCTATATGCCTATTTTTCTGCCAGTACCATGCAGTTTTAGTTGCTATAAGTTTGCAGTATATTTTGAAATCAGGAAGTATGATTCCTCCAGCTTTGTTCTTTTTGCTCAGTAGCTTTGGCTATTTGAGGTCTTTGGTGGTTACATACAAATTTCAGGATTGTTTTTTCTATTTCTGAGGAGACTCTTATTAGTATTTTGATAGAGATTGCATTGACTCTGTAGATCACTTTGAGTAGTATGTACAATTTAACAATATGAATTTTTCTAGTCTACGAGCATGGAATATCTTTTTATTTATTTTATATTCTTCAATTTCTTTAATCAGTGTTTTATGGTTTTTAGTGTAGAGATCTTTCATCACTTTGGTTAAATTTGTTTCTTAGTATTTTGTTTTTCTTGTAGCTATTGTAAATAGAATAGTTTAGTTTATTTCTTTCTGGAAGTTTGTTATGAATGTATAGAAATGCTACTATGGAAGGTCAGTTTCTAGTTCTTTCAGAAACCATCACACTGTCTTCCAAAGAGGTTGCACTAGTTTGCATTTCCACCAGCATTGTAGAAGGGTTCCTTTTTCTCTGCATTCTCACCAGCATCAGTTGTTTGTTTTATTAATGATGGCCATTCTTACTGTGGTTAGGTGGTATCTCAATGTGGTTTTGACTTGCATTTCTCTGATGAGTGAGGCTGAACACTTTTTCATGTGTCTGTTGGCTGCCCGTATGTCTTCTTTTGAAAAGTGTCTATTCATGTCTTTTGCCCATGGGAATATACCCGGAGGAACTCAAATCATTCTATAAAAAAGATACCTCCACACGTATGTTTGTTGCAGCTCTATTCACAATAGCAAAAATATGGAACCAACCATGTTGCCCATCGAAGCTGAACTGGATAAAGAAAATGTGGTACATATGCACAATGGAATATTATGCAGCCATAAAGAAGGGCAAACATATGGACTTTGCAACAACTTGGATGGATTTAGAGTCATACTCAGTGATCTATTACAGAAACAAAGAACAGGGTACCATATGTTCTCAGTCATAAGCAGACCTTGAACAATTATAATACTATAAGAAAGCAATTGGAAGTAGTGGGAAACTGTCAGGGGAGGGGGAGTGGGATTGGCAGTTGAGGGAAACTGCTAGGGTAGGTAGGGGCATACCTCATCAAAAAGGGTATGTGCATAATCAATATTTGTATACCTAACCCTGAATTGTACCCCAAATCTTTATAATAAAATAAAAAGAAATGCTAACTTTTATATGTTGATTTTGCATTCTGCAGCTTTAGTGAATTTGTTTATTAGTTCTAACAGCTTTTTTTAAGTGGAGTTTTTAGGATGTTCCCTATATAAGATTATATCATCCACAAACAGGGACAATTTAACTTTTTTCCTTTCCAACAGATACCTTTTATCTTTTACTCTTGCCTAATTGCTCTGGCTAGGACTTCTAGTACTTTGTTGAATGAAAGTGGTACAAATGAGCATTTTTGTCTTGTTCCAGATCTTGGAGGGAACAATTTCAACATTTTCCCATTCCATATAATGTTAGCTTTCAGTTTGTTATATGTATGGCTTTTATTGTATCAAGATGCATTCTTTCCATACCTATATTTTTGAGTTCTTATTATGAAGGAATGTTGAATTATATCAAATGCTTTTCTGCATCAATTGAAATGATCACATGTCTTTTGTCCTTCATTCTGTTAACATGAGATAGTAGGTTTATTGGTTTGTGTGTGTTGGGGTGACTCATACTTAGTCATGGTGAGTGATCTTTTCAATTTACTGTTAAATTCAGTTTGTTAGTATTTTTTTTGAGGATTCTTGAATTTAATTTTGTCAGAGATATTGGCCTTTAGTTTTCTTTTTATGCTGTGTCTTTAGTTTTGATATTCGGATGATGTTGGTCTTACAGAATGAGTTTGGAAATATTCTCTCCTCTTGAATTTTTTGGAATAGTTTGTGTAGAATTGGTATTCTTTGAGTGTTTGGCTCAATTCAACAGTGAAGTCATAAGATCCTAGGCTTTTCTTTTTTTCCCCCCAGGACTTGCAAATAACAGACTTTTCTTTAAAATTTTTTTTTTAAATTTAAAGATGTGGGGTAAAATTCAGAATTAAGCATACCTGCATATGCATGCTTCTTGCAGCACTATCCACACTCAATCCTAGGCTTTTCTTTGATGGGAGACTTTTTATTACTATTTGAAATTTCATTATTCATTTGGTCTGTTCATATTTTCTATTTCTTCATGATTCCATCTTAATAGATTGCATATGTCTGGGAATTTATCTATTTCTTCTAAATTATCCAAATGCTGGTCTTTAATCACTTATAATAGTCTTTTATTATCTTTTGTATTTCTGTGCTGTCAATTGTATTGTCTTCTTTTTCATCTCTGATTTTGAGTCTCCTTTTTTCTTTAGTCTGATTAAAGGTTGCCATTTTTTTGAAAAAGTCAATTTTTTGTTATGTTGATCTTCTGGGTTTTTTTAGTCTGTGTTTTATTTTCCTCGAATGTGATCTTTATTATTTCCTTTCCCCTTTAATTTTTGATTTAATTTGTTCTTGTGTTTCCTTGAAGTGTAAGGTTAGGTTGTTTATTTGAAATCTTTCTTCTTTTAATGTAGGCACTTTTTGTTATAAACTTTCCTCTTAGAATTGCTTTTACTGTATTCCATTGGTTTTGGTATGCTATGTTTCTATTTTCATTTGTCTTAAAAATGTTTCAAATTTTTCCCTCCCTCTCTCCCTCCATCCCTCCCTTCCCTTTTCCTTCTTTTTTGAGAGAGGATATCACTCTATCACCCAGGCTGGAGTGCAGTGGCATCATCATAGTTCACTGCAAACTTGATCTCCTGGGCTCAGGCAATCCTCCCCTTAGCCCCCACGTAGCTAGGACTACAGATGTGCACCATCATGCCCATCAATTTTAAAAAATTTTTTGTGGAGATGGAGTCTTACTATGTTGCCCAGGCTGGTCTTGAATTTCTGGTCTCACATGATCATCCCATCTTGACCTCCCAAAGTGTTGAGATTGCAGGTGTGAACCACATTTCTGACCAATTTCCCTTTTAATTTCTTCCTTGATCCATTGAATGTTCAGGAGCATTATGTTTAATTTCCATGAATCTGAAAATTTTTAAATGTTTCTCTTGTTATTGATTCATAGTTTTATGCCACTGTAGTCAGGAGAGATACTTGATATTATTTCAATTTTTAACATTTATTAAGACTTGCTTGTGACCTAATGTATGATCTATTCTGGAGAATGTTCCATGTACAGTTGAGAAGAAAGTATAATCTGTAGCGGTTGGATGGAATATTCTTTTTTTTGAGTTGGAGTCTCACTCAGTCGCCCAGACTGGAGTGCAGTGGCCGCTCCCGGCCACTGCAACCTCGCCTCTGGGCTCCAGCGATCCTTCCACCTCAGCCTTCCGAGTAGCCAGAATTACAGGCATGTGCTACCACGCCCAGCTGATTTTTTGATTTATTGTAGAGATGAGGTCTCACTGCCCAGGTGGGTCTCGAACCCGCGGGCTCAGGCAATCCACTCACCTCAGCCTCCCACAGTCACGGGATTACAGACTGAGCCACCGAGCCCGGCTGGATGGAATATTCTGTAAATATCTATTAAGTCCATTTGGTTCAGAGTGCAGTTTTAATCCAATGTTTCTTTGTCAATTTTCTGCATGGATGATTTGTTCTTTGCTGTAAGTTTGTTGTTATAGTGTCCTACTATTATTGTGGTCCAGTCAATTTCTCCATTTAGATCTATTATATTTGCTTTATGTATTTAAGCACTGCGTTGTTGGGTGCATATATATTAATGATTGTCATTCTCTTGCTGAATTGACCTCTTTATCATTATGCAGTGACCTTCTTTATCTTTTTAAATAGTTTTTAATTTAAATCCTATTTTTTTCTGATATAAGTATAGCTGTTTCTACTTTCTTTTGATTCCCATTTCTATGGAATATCTTTTTCTGTTACTTCAATTTCAGTCCACATGTGTTCTTATTGGTTCAGCAAGTCTTGCAGGCATATATTTGAGTTTTTTTGCTGTTGTTTTTAAATCCATTCAGTCTCTCTAGATCTTTTAATTGGATAATTTAATCCATTCACACTTAAGATGATTGTTAGTAGGTAAGATCTTATTACTGATATTTTGTTCATTGTTTTCTAGTTGTTTTGTAGATCTTTTCTTCTTTCTCTTATTAACTTTCTTTATAGTTAATTCTTCTAGCAATATGTCTTAATTCTTTGCTTTTTATTTTTAGTATTAGTGTTTCTCCATAGGTTACTCCACATTTATTGCTTATGAGATAAAGTCCCAAATACCTCATCCTAGCATTTAAGCATGCTCATTTTAGTATATCTTTCCAGCTTCATTCTCCATTCTACTAGTCAAATAGACCCACTCACTTGCCTCCTCCCCTTGAATAAACTTTTACAAATCTCTTTGAAATGTCCTCTTTCTTTTTCATTTGAATAAAATTTTTCCAGTTCTGCAACACTGCAACATTATCTCCTCTATGATGCCTTCTGTCATATTCTCTATATATATTTTTAATAGCATTTAAAAACTGTATTTTCTGTTACATTTTTATTTCTTACTGTACTTTATGATATATAATATATAATGTATATGTATATATATATCTTCTTAGGTGATAAAGTAGTAGAATACAGACGCTCAATTTTATTCATAGATTCATCTATACAGAAGGCCCATGATACATGTTGATTGGATGATGACTTCTAATAAAGAATGCTATTTGTAGAGTAAGAAAAAATAGAATGTTGGAAAAGAATAAAATCTTAATTATATTAAAGTTTTTCTTTGCTTCTTGAACAAGTTTTTCTTTAGTCACTGAGTTGTTGTGTATTCTCTGATCCTCGAACTAGAGACTTTCTTAGTACTTTTCTTTTGCAGGTGAGATGCATAAAAGTACAGAAAATAAGATATGTTTGGAACAATTTAGAAGGGCGGTTCCAGAAAATTGGGTAAGTCATCCTAGTGAGTGTATCCAAGAAAGAGAAATAGTATCTCGAAAATAGTATTGCTAACTATGTCATTATTATTATTTTAGCTCTTTGGAAGACTGGCTGAGTTCCGCCAAGATACATCAAAAATTCGGATCAGGCCTAACAAAAGAAGAACAAGAGATTAGGTACCTTGCATATTGTTGCCTATACTAACCTAAAAGGACTGTTATCAGTTAGCCAAATGGAGAGACGAGTAAATAATTATCTTACCTGCCATGCTGTTAATGCTCTACTTAGTGTTATGAGATTAAATAGTTTTACGTACTTATATCACTTCATCTTCAGAGCAACCTTATGGAGGACATCATCACCATTCCAATATAATAGATGAGGAATATGAGGTGCAGAGAAATTTGATGGCCTGAACAAGATCACACAGATGGGAAGTGATGGACTGTGTGATAAACCTGAGTCCAACACCTATGACTATAGATTTACACTTGTTCCACTCTATACAATGATTTTCAAGGTTATTATAATAATAAAGTTGAACCAGTTTTGATTGTAGTCAAGAAATATATATATTATATCATGATGACACAGTTAAATTACAATTGTGGAACATCAGAAGAATATCATGCAAGATATGTAACTCCACAATTCAAATCAGTTATTGGACAGAGGAGCAAAGTTTGAGGAGGGCACTGGAATGTTGAGTCTGTGTGACTTTGAACAAATATATTATCTTCTCTGGGCTTTGGTTTCCCAAACATAAAATGGGAGAGAATGACTCTATAAAGGCCTTGCTGGTGCTAAGTTTTTATGGTTTGTATACTTTCCCCCACCAAATTTCTAGTACTTTGAAGAAATCCAGAGTCTTGCAGAATCAGCATCACCTGGGCGCTTGTTAGAAATGCAGACCACACTTCATTCTTATTTAATCAGAATCTTCATTTTAACAAGATCACCAAGTTAACTGTATGAAAATTGAAGTCCGAGAAGCACTTCTCTAATACATTTGGTCAAGCTATTTAATTTGTGCATCTATGTGGAAGGCACAGAGAAACTGGTTAGTGTCCTCTATAGCAAAATAACTCTGGCGTGTCATTCCTCTGCATAATTGAGGAAATACATCTCTGGGTCTTCAATTAGAAGACTGAATAATTATATGTGTAGAGCTATTTTTGAGATACCAGGACCTTTCCACACATACTAAAATAAATTCTGCAGCTTCCCAGAACTTCGGAATAGGGATAGGAAAGTAGGAACAGTACTTCCTTATCAATAAAATTATTCTTTCTTAATGACTTCACTGTCCCATACTCATGGAACCAGAACTGGGGAGAGACAGAGTTGAGAACATGACAATCCTAAAACTACTTGAATTAAATAATGAATAATATTAAATACCCAAATTACTCTTTAGGGAAATATTTAGACCTTGGGGAAAGTCTAGTTCTGGAAGCAATATGACCAGGTTTAATGTTTTTTGTACCTGGGAACCCTCCCCCTACCGTTATTTTAAGAAAGATGGGAATGTTATATAATAAGGGAGATTTATGTTGACCCCACAGGTGAGAAAGTGAACATGGACTAGACTTTTTGCTGAATGGGTGAGAAATGAGTTTCATTTTTATTATTAGTGACCCAGTGATCTGTGATCTCTCCCTACAGGAGATTAATATGTGGGCCTAATACTATCGATGTTGAGATCACACCAATTTGGAAACTTCTCATCAAGGAGGTAATTTCTTCAGTATTTTCTCTTGGTGTTGAATAGAAAATAAAGAAGTTTGGTTGTAGTCGAACAATTAGGAGTGCTACTTGCTAATAAGTAAATGTAATTTGGAAGTTATTTTATTTTATGTATTTATTTATTTTTGATATTTTAAGTATCACTCTGTTGCCTACGCTGGAGTGCAGTGGAATACTCAGTGGCTACACAGTGTTGACCTGCTGGGCTCAGGCAATCCTTTGGCCTCAGTCTTCCAAGTACCTGGAACTATTGATGTGTGCCACCACATCTGGTTAATTTTTTTTTTGTTGTTTACTGTAGAGATAGGTCATACCAAGCTGTTCAGGTTGGTCTCAAGCTCCTGGGCTCAGTCAGTCCTCTCACTTCCTTCTCCTAAAGTGCTGGGTTTACAGGCGTGAGCCAGCTGGGAAATATTTTAAAAGCATGCCAAGCATACCTTTTTGACATGATTACTTTTTTTCTTCAAGTCCTTCTTTTGTGCAATGCTTGATGCAATATAGGGTGTGACAGTCATATGTCTATTTATTATTTAGTGACTGGATAAATGCAATGTTTTCTTTCTTTTTTTAAGACTATGCTACTTAACCTCTTCCAATAATACATTCAAACGATCTTTTTGTTAAGTGACAGATATCATTTCCCCAGCATCCAAAATCGTAGAAAGAAAAAAGAACATCTACTCAGACTTATTCGTTCTACTGATCTTAAGGTATATGTGAGAGGGAAAGAAGGACTTTATTATCATTCATTAAGTTGAACTTTTCTTATTGAATTTTATCTCAATATCACTGTAATTTTTCATTTTACAGTGATTACTATCAAACCATAACCCTATAGCTGTACTTTGGCTTCCCTGTGTTCCACCTCCACTATTCCTTGCCTTTAAAAAAGTTTACTAAACTCAAGGAACTTTCTCAACATTTCCAGCAAAATTTCAAGCATGAAAAATCCAAAACAAGCTGATAGGGAAAGTTTCTGTGTGAATCCTCTCTAACCAGAAGAAAAGGATTACCATTCTTGTTTTAGACAGATGAGAACCAACTAGAGGAATTTTGGGTAAGGGCACAAAACATATTTTTAAACAAAACAGGATTGTAACTGTTGAAGTTAACATCTACTCTGTCCCTTAGTATTCTGGATGCTTGATTACAGTTTACCACTTTCAGGGCAACTCTTTACTTATGAGAAAAATATAGTATTTAACTTGCTGATTATTCTAAAGTTCCTTAGGGGCTTCAAATATGCCAGCTATTGTGTCATAGAGAAGAATAATAGACTAGAAATATTTTACGTCTGTAAATCTGAACTAATACTTCATCTTTCTGAAGGCCAGAACATGTAAACAGGAGATGAAAATAGCTACTCTTAGTACAACTATTGTGATGGGTAATGTGACGATGTATGAAACACTGCTTTGTAAATTGTAAAGTGCAGTATGGTTAGGAGTTAGTGCTCTGAGGCCATATTGCCTGGGTTTAAATCTTGGCTCAGTGACAGTCATAGTTGTGTGACTTTTGACAAGTTTCTCGACATCCAAAGCTCAGTTTCTTTACCTTTACAACGAAGAGAAATGACAGCTTCTGGTTAATAGGGAGATTATGGAAATCAAATGAACAAATTTAAGTAAAGTTGCTTAGTGCAGTGTCGGGCACATGACAATTGTTGGATAAACATATTAATAAGAACAATAATATTGAGTGGGATGATTTATGTCATAGAAATGATTGTAAAAACAAATGAGTCAATGAGTAGCTAAATCTGAAGGCTAAATATCTCCCTTGTCTTCCTGTTTTTATGTCTGCCAACAGGTTCTAAATCCGTTTTACATATTTCAACTCTTCAGTGTCTGTTTGTGGTTTAGTGAAGATTATAAAGAATATGCTTTTGCCATCATAATCATGTCCATCATTTCTATAGCTTTGACAGTATATGATCTCAGAGAGGTGAGTGTTTCCACTAATCCTTTGGTCTCAGTGAGGGAGCAGTAGTGACTTCATTGAAATTTTATTAGAAAGGAGAATCAGGAAATAGTCATTGCCTAATTCTTTTTAAATGAAACCAAGTTTGTAACTATCTAGCACAATAGCTAACACTCAACAAGTCAGTCTTTCTCTTCCTCGCATGTCCCAGTCTCTAACCTTTCAAGTTATTTTCCCCCTCTCTTTAGCTTACTTAGGACTGATTAGCTAGAACAATATGCAAATATCTATGAATTGTGAATAAGTGAAAAAAATTATGCAGAGAATACTGATGGGAGTTGAAGATGGTGGGGGAGCGATGAAAGGTAGAGGGGCTCTCTGCTTAACATGAACTTCTTTGCTCTTTATGTTTCGTTGGTACTCATTGTGAAGGCCCCAATTCAGCTTTTGACTTCCTTTATGCCTTCACCAGAGGATCTAGGGGCTGTTTTAAAAAAAATCATGTAGAACATATTGGTTGACTGTACTATAAATCCATGAATGCCAACCTTATCTGGGTAAGCAAGCTGTCTATACATCTCTGATCAAGATGCTCTCCTATTCCCTGAAATTAAGGTTTCAAACTGTGTCTCTTCTGGTCTCTGAGATGCCCATTATTCCCATAGTCCACTTTTCTTCTAATTCAGCAGATAATCTGTTCGCATATTTCACAAAGCAGATGGAACCCATAAGAGAGGAATTTGACCAAATCCTTACTCTTGAACTGCCAAATGATACATCTCTCCAGACCCCTGCTTCCCTGACTTCTAATTTCGGGGGAGGAAGGGCCCTGTGCCCATGCTTGAGATATCGTCAACCTCCCCAACCTTCTTGTAGTGCTTGAGTAGTTCATGAATGACCCCTTCTCTCTCCCAAGAGCCTTCCCATTAGCATTCAACATTCTCAAGCTTGTCCCAACTTAACCAAACTCAAACAAAACAATTTCTTTTCTGGACCATGCTTTTACCTTCAGCTACTACAATATCTCCCTTCTCCCATTTACAGAAAAATTTATGAGACCCTTATGTTCACTCTCATTATTTACTCATCTCCCTCTCGCTTTCATTCATCCTGACCTGGATTCCTCTCTCATGACATCATTTAAGCAACTCTTGTTAAAGTTGCTACTATAATCCTAGATTTTATAGAATGTTTTAAAATTAAGAAACTTATTTTTACTCAGGTGTTTTTTCTCAATAGAAGGGGAAATATGTGGACATAAAAATAAAATTCAAATAAAACAAAACAGCATGAATACAAATTAAGAATTCCGGCCGGGCTCGGTGGCTCAGCCTGTAATCCCGCGCCTTTGGGAGGCTGAGGTGAGTGGATTGCCTGAGCCTGTGGGTTCGAGACCCACCTGGGCAGCAAGACCTCATCTCTACAATAAATCAAAAAATCAGCCAGGCGTGGTAGCACATGCCTGTAATTCCGGCTACTTGGAAGGCTGAGGCGGAAGGATCGCCGGAGCCCAGCAGGTTGAGGCTGTGGTGGCCGGGAGCGGCCACTGCACTCCAGTCTGGGCGACAGAGTGAGACTCCAACTCAAAAAAAAAAAAAAAAAAAAAAAAAATTAAGAATTCCTCCCATCGCTGGAGCCCAGCAGGTCGAGGCTGCGGTGGCCGGGAGCGTGCCACTGCACTCCAGTCTGGGCGACAGAGTGAGACTCCAACTACAAAAAAAAAAGAATTCCTCCCATTTGGGGAACTTCTCAATGTCCAGGTCTCTTTTCAAGAGACATCTGCTGGGAACAGATATTTTGTACAATTTTAGCAATTTTTGCATATTCCATCTCTAAAATTTGTTTTATAGAATGAAAATATACTATGTACACTACTATGCACTTGATTTTTTTACTTTAATATCCTGCATATCTTTTCACATCTACACAAACATATTTTTTCTAGATGTAATATAATTTTTAACCAGTCCAATATTGATAGATATTTAGGTTGTTTCTGGTATTTTACTACTAAAACAATGTTGTAATGAGCATCCTTGCACATACATCTTTTCACACATGTACATATATATATATACCACACATTGAACATATAAATCACAAATATATATAATTTATACTGCATGTAAATATGTATATAACAAGTATATATGCTTATATATGTCTGCATTGATGTAGATATACAAAATTTTTGTAATTGGAATTACCTAGTCATAAGTTAGGTACATTTTCTGAGTCGAGGTCTCACTCTGTAGCTCAGATTGGAGTGCAGTGGCATAATCACAGACTCACCATAGCCTCAATTTCCTGGGCTCAAGCAATCCTTCTGCCCTCAGCCTCCTGAGTAGCTGGAACTCCAGGCATGCACCACCCCACCTGGCTAATGTTTCTATTTTTTGTATAGTTGGGTCTTGCTATGTTGCCTAGGCTGGTCTTGAACTCTTTGGCTCAAGCAATCCTTCCACCTCTACCTCCCAAAGTACGAGGATTATAGACATGAGCCACCACGCCTGGCCTATTATTTTAATACAAGTTGTCAAAATGTCTCTTAAAAGATAATGTGACATTATATATATTCCTATGGTAGATGAATGTATGTTTCTCTTATCATTGCCAATATAAGTGAAAATAGAATTCAACAACTTTAATAGCATGTTTTCCATTATGAGTGGAGCATTTATTCACATTTTAAGCTATTTGTATTTATTTTACTGTGAACTGTTTGTGTCTTTTATTAACTTTTATTAGGTTGTTGGTGTTTTGCTTGCTGATGTTATAGTTCCTCTGCAATGAATATTTCTTTCCCAATACAGATTTCACTAAGCCTCTCAGCTGCATTTTGCACAGTTAACTGCTTCATTTTTTCTTTTTTCTTTTTTTGAGTTGGAGTCTCACTCTGTCGCCCAGGCCTGAGTGCAGTGGCATGCTCATGGCCACTGCAACCTTGACCTGCTGTGCTCAGGTAATCCCTCTGCCTCAGCCTTCCAAATAGGTGGAACTACAGGCACCTGCCACCACATCTGGCTTATTTTTTTATGTATTGCAGAGATGAGGTCTCACCAAGTTGATCAGGCTGGTCTTGAACTTCTGAGTTCAGGCAATCCTCTTGTCTCGCACTCCCAAAGTGCTAGGATTGCAGGCTTGAGCCACCACACTTGGCCCATGCTTCATTTTTTCTGAAGCCCTTTTCCCCTTGGTGTCAGTGACAATACCCTCTCCATCCTCTCAGTTTTTTTCCATTCTTTATTGACAGCTTATCCTCTTCTACTTGACCTTTTTAAAATAAGTGTTTTAAAATCAAAACAATATGAAAATGCATATAGTGCAAAATCTCCATCTTTCTTTCCCCCTACACTTGACCAGCCACTTTTATTAGTTTCTCATGCATTCTTCCAAAAAAGTTTTTAGGCAAATGAAACAAATATGAATTCATATATTTTTTTCTTATGTAATAGCATAATTACATTATTTTCTAGCTTGCTATTTCAAAAATTATTATTAATATGGCTTAAGCATCTTTCATATGAGTGCATAAAATATTCTTCATTATTTTTATAGCTGCATATGCCAATAATTTCTAAAGATATATGTTAATGATTTTCATACTTGTATATATATCTCAAGTCCAAATATCTCTTTCTAGTTTCAAATTCATAGACCCAGCAACCTATTTCATATCGCCACATTACTACCCAAAAATTACCATAAATTCAGCACATTCATCACAGAACCCAGGAACTCTTCTTCCCAAATCTGCTCTTTAGGCTTACCTGATTTGTCAATAGACATCACTGACCATTCAGTTGCACTAGCCAGAAATCTGGTTGTCATCCTTAAAACTTTCTTTTTAGAAAACAAGCAAACAAAAAAACTTTCTTTTTTCTTCCCTCTCAATTGCAGAGCAAGTCCTATTGATTTTCCCTCCTAGATAACTCTTAGCATCATTCACTTTTCCCCTTTCTATCATTATTATAGTCCAAGTTAGCATCATTTTCTATCTGGCAGTCACCTCTCATCTGGTCTACATGCATCCATTCTTGCCTTTCTCCAAACTCTCCAAGAGCAGGCTGAACCATGGTTTTAAAATTTCAGCCAGAGCATGATTATTTTTATAATCTTATCACTAAAATGCTTCAAGTACTCCATTGCTTTTACAACAAACTTCTAAATCTCATCATGGGCATTAAGGCCCTGCTTTGGAGAGTCTCAAACTTTTTTTTTTTTTTTTTTTTGAGTTGGGAGTCTCACTCTGTCGCCCAGACTGGAGTGCAGTCAGCCACCGCAGCCTCGACCTGCTGGGCTCCAGCGATCCTTCTGCCTCAGCCTTCCAAGTAGCCGGAATTACAGGCGCGCGCTACCATGCCCGGCTGATTTTTTTGATTTATTGTAGAGATGAGGTCTCGCTGCCCAGGCGGGTCTTGAACCCGCGGGCTCAGGCAATCCACTCACCTCAGTCTCCCAAAGGCGCAGGATCACAGGAGTCTCAAACTTTTAAGTTTTCAGAACCTTTTATACTCTTGAAAAGCATTGAGGACCTCAAGAATTTTTTTTTTTGTGGGTTATAGCTATTGATATTTACTATATTAGAAATTAGAGTCATAGCATGTTTATTCATTAAAAAATAATAAAATAACCATATTATATGTTGACATTAAATATAGACCTAAAGACAATAACTGTATTTTTTGAAATGAAAATAATTTAGTGAGACGAATGACATTATTTTTACATCTTTTGCAAATCTATTTTATGTTTGGCTTAACAGAAGACAACTGTATTCTCAAATTCTCTGTATTCAATCTACTGTGGTATTAAACATAATTCAGCCTCTGGCAATCTTAACACCTGTAGGAGAATAATATTTTAAAAAACAATTAGTGTCTTAGTGCTATTGCAAAAATAGTTTACCTTCCAACCCCTCTGAGATGTTATTGAAACCCCCCAGGAATTCTCAGACCACTCTCTGAGAACCACCGCTTTGCCTGTACTTTTAACTGTTTATTTCCCCTGCCTTTATTTACCCATAATCTCCCTTATTTTCTGCCCTCCTGACACACTACTCTGTTTCCTGAAACGTACTCTTTTTTTTCTAGCCTCAGAACAATTAGACATGTTAGTTGAAATTGTCCATTTTCTTCATATTCATGATTTGCCCTCATACCATGACTAAATAACTCCTACTCAGGTCTTTGGGACAATGTTTCTTTTTCAGGGGACATCTCGCTTGATTCCCTTTGCTATATATGCTCCAAAGCACTTTATTTTTGTCTTCTTGTTACTGGTTGTAATTATACATTTATGTATGTGATTATTTGATTAAACTGTACTTCTCTCAATAGGTTGTAAATTTCTTGATAGTAAGAACCATATCTCTTTTGTTCACCATTTTCCCCCACCTTTTAGTATAGTCCCTGGCATATTAAGGCTGCTCCATAAATGTCTGTGGATGAATGCACAAAGCAGAACACTCTTTGACCTTATCTTATTCTGTTAATCATTTAAAAAATATATTTATCAGATTTGTAAATCCTTTGAAGCTAGGGGATGTAGGAAGTGTCTTAAATGACAAAATCAGGATTAAAAAAATAAACACACTAAATACTTGGGAATTTGAACTCCCAGAACCAAGGAGAAGATCTTTTACATAATAGTTTCTCAATAAATATGAAATCAAATATAATTCTATTGTGTTTTCCTTTTGTCTCCTCTTCTTGATTTACTCTCAATGTCTCATATATTTGCTATATTAGAACAACAAATATTATGAGGAAATAACAGCAACCACCAAACTCTTTATAAAGTTAAAGATTAGGATAGCCCAAAGCTGAAATAGCGCTTAGCTTTTCAGGCTATCTAGGTAGAAACACATATCTTGAATGATATGTGTTCTTGATGTTACCTACTTAAAGAACTAAACATAGATCTATGATTTTAAAAATTCTTTTGAGTGGAAAGAATAGGCTACTACTCTGTTCTGTGTTTCTACCCAGTACATTCAACTGGCAATAAGACAGTGACCATGTTTGAAAAAAGCCAGCACCTAATACCAATACTCAAATCAATAAGCCATTTCTATTTTTTCTTTTCTTTTCCAGCAATCTGTAAAACTCCATCATCTGGTTGAGTCACACAATAGCATTACAGTCTCTGTATGTGGAAGAAAAGGTAAGTTCCCTTATTTTAAGAGTCTCATGTTCTACCAACTGAGCTAGCCAGGCACCTGAGTTCCCTTATTTTAGATCTATGTGCTATCCACAAGGGATCATAAATGATTTAAATGTGTAGTTCTGATTGTTCCCACTGCTCCCACTTTTATACGTATCTTTTCTTGTGCATTTACTCAAAGGGATGAGGAATTTAAGATCTTTTCACCTTAAAAACTACTTTATTGAGGTAGAATTAGCATATGATAAGCCGAACATATAGTGTGCTATTGCATTTTTTTTAGTAACTATTGTCATTGATAATCTTCTCAAGTGCTTGTTTGTCACAGGTAGATCTTTTCTGGGGAAATGTCTGCTCAAATATTTTGTTTATTAGATTGTTTTCTTATTATTAAAATTGGGAGTTCATTCTATATTCAAGATTTAAGTCCTTTGTCAGACAAATGATTTTGAAAAAGCTTTTCTGTTTGTGACTTATCTTTTCATTCTCTTTACAATGTCTTTCAAAGGGAAAGCATTTTTACTTTTGTTAAAATCCAGTTAATCTATTCTTTTTATTTTGTACATCATGCTTTTGATTCATATCTAAAACGTCATTGCCAAAGTCACTAAGATTTTCTACATTGTC
Source organism: Cephalopachus bancanus (assembly GCA_027257055.1). Classification (NCBI taxonomy): domain Eukaryota; kingdom Metazoa; phylum Chordata; class Mammalia; order Primates; family Tarsiidae; genus Cephalopachus; species Cephalopachus bancanus. The sequence goes on along the minus strand of JAPVLO010000546.1, from coordinate 209,659 downwards.
TCTTAGAGTTTTAGGTTTTACATTTAGTTCTATAGTGTGTATTTTGAATTTTCTATCTTTTTTTTTGGATTTTGCATTTTTTTTTTTTGCAAACAGATATCCAAATATATCAATACCATTTGTTAAAAAGATTATCCTTTTTCCACTGAACTGATCTTGCATGTTTGTCAAAAATTGGTGTTCACATATCGGTGAATTTGTTTCTAGACTCCCTGCCTTATTCTATTGTTCTATTTGCTTGTCTTTACACCAGTGCCGCACAATGCAGCTTTATAATAAGTCTCAAAATAGGGTAATGTTAGTCCTTCAACTTTGTTCTTCTTTTTGAGAGTCATTTTGATGATATCAGACTCTTCCATAAGAATTTTAAAATCAATTTGTCAATTTCTTCTTTTTTAAATGCTGAAATTTTGATTGGGATTGTGTTGAATCTGTGGATCAATATATGAAACACTGATGTTTTAACAAATTTGGATTTATGAATATGGTATATCTCTATTTATTTAGGTCTTGTTTGATTTCTTTCAGAGTCTTTTGCAGTTTCCAATGCATGGATCCTACACAATTTTTCTCAGAATTATTCTTAAACATTTTACATTTTGATGCTATTATAAATGATATTTTAAGATGTAAATGTTCAGTTGTTCATTTGCTACTAGTTTCCTCATATGCATGTGCTAATCAGTAGTTTACTAACCACTAAAGAAAGGGCCTCCGCTGATCTTTGCAGCTCCCCCCTGGTCAGTTACCTCTCTGGTGCTCTGCTTTGTAAAACTCAAGGCACCATAGTCTCCATAGATACTTATCTCTCTGTACTGAACTAAGAAGTCATCTGAACTTTGAGTTTCCCCTGTCTGCTAGCAGTTTGGAAACTCTTCAAAAACAGTAAGCTGGGCAAATGTAGCACACCTTCATTTGTTTCCCATCTATCTTGTTATTTGATGCCCAGTGTCTAAAAATAATTGTCCATAGATTTTGCATGTTTTTTTTTTTCAGGTGGGAAGATAAATCTGCTCCTTTAAAAACATTTTATTTTATTTTTATTTTTTGAGTTGGGGGTCTCACTCTGTCACCGAGGTTGGAGGGCAGTGGCATGATCATGTCTCACTGCAGCCTTGACCTCCTGGGCTCAGGTAGCCCTTCTGCCTCAGCTGCCCAAGAAGCTGGACTATAGGCATGTGCCACCATGTCTGGCTATTTTGTTGTTGTTGTTGTTGTAGAGATGAGGTCTCGCTATGTTGCCTAGGCTGGTCTTGAATTCCTGGGCTCAATCAATCTTCCTACCTTGACCTCCCAAAGTGCTGGGATTATAGGCATGATCTACTGTGCCCAGCCTAAATCTGGTCCTTTTAAAATCCATCTTGGTTGGAAGGGAATTTTCACCTTTTAAAAATATCTTGGTCATTTTCTTGTCCTATTATAAAGCACTTCGAACATATACAAAAGTAGAGAGGATATTGTAATAAAATCTCATGACCTTATATCACCTAGATTCAGTAATTATCAACTCATTGAATCTTTTAAAAAAAAATCTGTTCTACTAACTCTTTTACCTGGACTATTTTAGAACTATCCCAGATATCATATTTTATTTGAAAACATTTCAGTATATAGCTCTAAAATATGAAGATTCCTTTTCAATTCCCTTATTACATCTTTAAAAATCTTCTAGTTTTAAAATAATTATACAGGCAGTGTTCAAATGTCCTCAACTGAATCACAAGTATGTGTATACACATACTATAACGTATATATGAACACATTTAATTACCCCTCACATTATTATACCTTGTAGATATTGCAGTTTTTACAAGTTGAAGGTTTGTGGCAACCTTGTATTGAGCAAGTCTATCTGTGTCATTTTTCTATAATCACGGGATCACTTGATGTCTCTGTATCACATGTGGGTCATTCTGGAAATATTTCAGACTTTATGATTGTCATTATATCTGTTATGGTGATCTGTGATCAGTGATTTTTGATGTTGCTATTGTAATTGCTTTTGGGGCACTATGAACCATGCTCACATAAGACAGTGAACTTAATCAATAAATGTTATGTGTCTACCGACTGACTATTTTATGTCTCTCTCTCTCTTTTCCTCTCTCTCTCTCCTTGGGACTCCCTATTTCCTGAGACACAGCAATATTGACATTAGATCAGTTAATAACCCTACAATGCTGTAAGTGTTCAAGCAAAAGGAAGAGTCACATGTCTCTAACTTTAAATTAAAAGCTAGAAATGATTAAGCGTAGTGAGAAGGGTATATTGAAAGCCGAGATAAACGAAAAGCTAGGGCTTTTGCGCCAGTTTGCCAAGATGTGAATGCAGAGAAAAGGTCTTGAAGGAAATTAACAGTGCTACTCCAGTGAACAAACAGATTATAAAGTGAAAGAGCCTTATTGCCGAGATGGAGTAAGTTGTAAGGTCTGAATAGATCAAAGCAGCCACATTTCTGTAAAACAAAGCCTAATTTAGAGGAAGGTACTAACTCTCATCAACTCTTTGAAGACTGAGAGAGGTGAGGAAGCTGCAGAAGAAAAGTTGAAAGCTAGCAGAGTTTGGTTCATGAGGTTTAAAGAAAGAAACTATCTTTATAACATAAAAGTTCAAGGTGAAGCTGCAAGTGCTGATGTAGAAGCCACAGCAAGTTATCCAGAAGATTTAGCAAAGATAATTGAAGGTGGTTACATTAAACAACAGATTTTCAACATAGACAAAATATCTTTCTGTTGAAAGATGATGCCTTCTAAGACTTTCAAAGCTAGAGAGAAGTCAATGCTTCTCAACTTCAAAAGACAGGCTGACTCTTTTGATAGGGGCTAATGCAGCTGGTGACTTTCAAAATAATAGGCTGATCATGTAGTATCTACTAAAGGCTAAAAAAAATTGTTATAATGTTTAACATAGCTGGTGCATTTCCACCAATTACAGTTTTTATTCCTATTTTTGTTCAAATTGTCCCATTTTTGGCCAGTGAGATCGTCTTTAGTTTGGCTCCTGAATTCTTTTGGCATGATTCTAATAGTCATTGAGAATTTTATTAATTTCATTGAGACAGTTCCTACACTGAACTTGTTCACATCCATTTTTTCAGAGTCCTTAGATTCTGGTACCTTAATCAGAATGTTAGAATTACTCATTTTAGCCAGGCTCGGTGGCTCAGCCTGTAATCCTGCGCCTTTGGGAGGCTGAGGTGAGTGGATTGCCTGAGCCCGCGGGTTCAAGACCCGCTTGGGCAGCGAGACCTCATCTCTACAATAAATAAATAAATAAATAAATCAGCTGGGCATGGTAGCTCATGCCTGTAATTCTGGCTACTTGGAAGGCTGAGGCAGAAGGATCGCCGGAGCCCAGCAGGTCGAGGCTGCGGTGGCCGGGAGCGACCACTGCACTCCAGTCTGGGCGACAGAGTGAGACTCCAACTCAAAAAAAAAAAAAAAAAAAAGAATTACTCATTTTAAGCTGTTAGCAGTTGTTTCTAGGCCTTTTCAGAAGACATACTTAGGAAATAATTTTTTCAATAAAATATATTATGAGTTAATACTAACATTCCCAATTCAAATTTAGAACTATGGGCTTTTTACTTAATTTTGTTGACTGTACTTGTGTTTTTCTCTATACCAATAGTTCTGGGTCTCAATGACAGAAACAGATTATTCATACTTTTTTTTGCTTTATCTCATTGTATGTAATAGTCATAGTCTCATAGTAACAAAGCAACACAGTCAGCATTAATATGATACCAAAAAATAGTGTAAGATGTTTTTAGAACTTTTTGCCCTATTTGTGATACTCTATTAGAAATGCATAAATTATATTTTTTCAAAAAGTATGTATTAAAGTCAGTCAACATAGTTTTCTGCATGGTTATGCCAACAGCTTGATAGGTTCATTTCACTCCTTTTGATTTAACTTTTAGCATTACATTTTCAAATGTATCTTTGTATTATTTTGTATAGATATTACAGAAAATATCTACATGGTCTGAAAGTTTAGTCCATAAGACAGATGGTATTCAAGGAGTCTAGCTCCTATTTCTCTTCTTTCTATCTTATACTGTCAATCTCTCTATAATCATCACTTTCATTTGTTTTCATTTATTTATTGGTAAATAAAATATAAACCAATTATACATACTATTTATAGCTATGTATTATAAATGAAAAATAGATTATACATTTATTCTGCTGTGTTTTAAAAAATAAATAGGGGTATACTAACATATTTAACTATATTTCCTCTTGTATATACTTTATATACTTAATATGTGTCCTAGGGACCGTTTAATAGCAGTATATAGATATCCTTCATTCATTATTTCATCTGTATAGTATTCTATTGTGTGGAGGAACCATGGTTTATTCATTCAGTCCTCTACTGGAATTTTTTCTCAGTCTTTTACTATTACAAATAGTGCTGTAATAAAAAGCCGTGTACATATGTCTTTTCATATTTTTGCCAGTATATCTTTGGTATAGACTTTGAGAGGTAAATTGCTAGGTTAAAAAATAAATGCATATGTACTTTTGCTAGAAAAATATTGCCAAATTTATTTCCATACAGATCGTACCAGTTTGCATTTGCACCAGAAATGTGTTAATGCCTGATTCCCTACAGACTTGCCAACAGAATATGCTGGAAAACTTTTAGATTTTTCTAATCAGATGAGCAATGTTAGCACATGTGTATTTCTCTCTTTTTTAGGAAATAATTTAAAACTTACAGAAAAGTAGTGAGGACAGCACAAATAACTTAAATTGCCTTTTTCTAGAACAATTCAAGAATAAATTGCTGACATGTAGCATCATGATCCCCACATCCTTTGTTATTTTTGTTTATTTATTTAAAGACAGGGTCTTGTCCTATTTTCCAGGCTGGAGTGCAGTGGCGTGTTCATAGTTCACTGCAACCTTGAACCCCTGGGCACAAGTGATTCTCCTGCTTCATTTTGAGTAGCTAGGACTACAGGAGCATGCCACCATACCCAGCTAGTTTTTATATATTTTTTAGAGTGATGGGGTCTAGTATGTATTTCTTAAAGGCAAAAACCTTTGCCTACGTAAAGGACAGTGCAACTAACAAGTTAATATTGACCCACTGGTGCCAACTAATGGTCAGACTTCATTCACATTTTGTCAACTGTCTCAGTACCTTCTTTATAGAAAAGGGATCTAGGCTCACACAATGATGTTGTTTGCCATGTCTTTTTAATCTTCTCCAATTTTTAGCTGACTGCCATGACTTTGACTCTTTTGACTGGTTATTTGGTAGAACGTCCTTCAATTTGTATTTGTCTGATGCTTCCTCATAGTTAAATTCAGGTTATGCATTTTTGACTGGAATATCAAAGGCTGTGTTTTCATGGCTTCATCTCAGATGGTACATAAATTTGCCCTATTATTGGTGATTTAACTTTGATTAATTAATTAAATGGTGTCTTCTAGTTTTCTTCATTATTAATTTATGCTTCTCCCCTTTGTAATTAATCATTATTTTGTTGAGAGATAATTTGAGATGCTATAAATAAAGCAACTTCATCAAATTTTCACCTACTAGTTTTAGTATTCATTGATGTTTCTTGGCTAAATTGTTACTTTGATAGCTGCCAAATGATGATTTTACAGTTTTATTTCTCCTTCTACATTAATTAATTGCCATTTTGCTCTAAGGAAAAGCCATTTATTTATTTATTCATTTACTTATGTTACTATATACTCATAAATCATTATTTTATTTGATGACTATAGCTCTTTATTTTCATTATTTACTTTGATGCCCAAATTGTTAATGATATAGGCACCAAGAGCACTTTAAATTTGACTTTGACATCTGTGATATGTCACTGCCAATCTTTGAGCATTTCTCTACTTAATGGCACAACAAGATATTTTAGCTATAGTATGCTTTACTTGGCCCAGCCTTGTGATCAGCCTTTTCTCTAAGGAACCCTGGTTTTTTATTGGGGAGGAATAAAATTTAGAAACCAAAGTTTGGGCACTGACTGTGTTAATTATTATTGGTGTTTCACTGCTTTAAATTTCTCTTAGAGGACAGAGTTAGATAATATATATATGCATAAATAAAGACTACATATTATACATATGTATATTATATCCACACACATTTATATCTATATTACTTCTCTCTATCTAGTACACTGATATCTCAAATTCTAATCCAATACCATAAAGCTTATTCTTGTTTTATGTCTTTCTATGTTTGTCTCTTTAACTTCCTTTCTTCAGTGAGAAACCTGGCTCTGTTTAACTTAAACATATCTACAGTAGTTCCCCCTTATCCAGGGGATACAGTTCAAGATAACCATTAGATGCCTGAAACCAGAGGAAGTACTGAGCCTAATTGTTGTTCATGGAAACACATTTCTGTTCATGCCTTCCACCACAAATTTAATGCCTTTTCCATTTTAACTAAGCATTACACACTGTGTTCATAATGTTTGCAGTTTGAAATGCAACAATATAACTAGTACAAATTTTTTTTTCCTACTTCACAATTTCACAGATGGAAGATTTGTTCTTACTGTAGATCTCAGCAACATCATTTTTTTTTCTTTTCTTATGCAGTTGAGAGCATTCATCTTTTTACATAAAGAAAACACTTCTGCTTCTTTGTGTCATATCTGAATTGCCATCATCACTACACTTGTGCTTTGGGGCCATTATTAAGTGAAATAAGAATTGCTTGAAAGAAACACTGAAACATTGCAAAAGTCAATCTAATAACCGAGATGGCTACTAAATGACTAACAGACGGGTCACATATACAGCATGGATACACTGGACAAAGGGATGACTCATGTTGTGGGTGGGACAATGTGACAACACTAAGTCTTATCACACTACTCAGAATGGTGCACGATTTAAAGCTTATGAATTGTTTATTTCTGAAATTGTCCAATGAATATTTTCCAACTGCTGCTGACTGCAGGTAACTGAAACCACAGAAAGCAAAACTGCAGATAAGGGAGGAGAAGGAGGGACTACTTACTGCACTTATTGTATCTTTTCCACCTGGATGCAACCAATCTTCCATCACTGCTGGTGATTGTACTGTCCCCTACCCCATTTGCATGTAAACACCCTTTTCACCCCCCCAGATATGAACATCCCACAACAGGCCACTGCTGCCATGGGGGCCCTTCCTTCCTACTTAGGCTCCAGTACCCCACAGCAGGCTGCCAGACCAGCCCCCTGCAGGGATGTCTACTTTGCTCAGCTCTGAAATAGCTCTGGGACTGAATAAGGAAGGAAAGAAGTAAGGACAGGCAGTCAGATGGTCAGAAAGAAAGGAAGGCAGGAGAGAATGAGGGAGGGAAAGAAGGAAGGAGGGAAGGAAGGAAGGAAAGAAAGAAGGAAGGAAGGAAGAAAAAAGGGAAGGAAGGAGGAAAGGAACTTTTAGTTAACTTATTGTTAAGAGTGAGTGACTTTTCAAACATTTAACCAACCACTTTGTGTGTGTGTATGTGTGTACTGATAATATCTAGCAATTTGGCTAAATAGTATTTGCTATGCACACCTTTTTAAAGGAATTCTTTATATATTAGAAATATTATCTTTGGTCTGTAATGTAAGTTTCAGATATATTTTCTGAATTTATCATTTGTTTCTCTTTGTTTCTCTTTTTGCCACACTAGGGTTCTTACTTTACGTGGTCTAATTTGTTACTTTTTTTTCTTTTTGTTTTCGGATTTCGAATCAATGTTGAGGAATGTTCTTTTATAAAAAAATGAAAAATGCCTTGGTTGTTTTTCATCGATTTCCAACCTAAATAAATGTTGGACTGTGTTTTTGTGGGAAATAACCTGACTCAACTCTGTCTCCTCACACTTTCAGCTGGAGTCCAAGAGCTGGAATCACGCTTCTTAGTGCCTGGAGATTTATTAATTTTGACAGGGAACAAAGTGCAAATGCCATGTGATGCCATTCTGATAGATGGCAGCTGTGTGGTGGATGAAGGCATGCTGACAGGTATGGGTCCATCTCCACAGCAACAGCCTCTGTAGGCTGGCCCAGGCTCCACCCTCCCAGGGTCCCCACTTCTCTTCTACCTGAATGGTAACGGATGGCTGCAAGCATGGGGTTGCAATGGGACCTTCCTGTTCTCGCAAATCTTACTTAGTCCTGTTGTGGATGGAAATGAGAGTTCAAATTTAAAGCTGCTTTCTATGTGCTAAGTTTTTTACAGTAACAAGTTTTTGAGTGTTTAGCATTTCCTTCTTCTTTTTTTTTTTTTTTTTTGAGTTAGAGTCTCACTTCGTCGCCCAGGCTGGAGAGCAGTGGCACACTCACGGCCACCCCAGCGTTGACCTGCTGGGCTCTGGCGATCCTTCCGCCTCAGCCTTCCAAGTAGCCGCAACTACAGGCAGGCGCTACCATGCTCGGTTATTTATTTATTTATTTATTGTAGAGAGGAGATCTCACCAAGTTGTCTGGGCTAGTCTCAAACCTGCACGCTCAGGTGATCCACTCATCTCAGCCTCCCAAAGTGCTGGGATTATAGGCTGAGCCACAGAGCCCTGCTGCATTTACTTATTGAGCAAAGAATTATTACAGTGCTGTCATTTTGCCTTCAACAATTGTAGCGATCATTAGATCTTTCGGGGTTGACTATGAATTTTATGTTGAATATTTTACATAAAATATGCCTTCAAATAAACTTGGAGTGCTTGAAAATCATCAGTGACATCCTGAAACCCTCAAGGTAGTCCAGGTTCTTCCTGGTTTAAGTATGTTAAGGTTTATGCCTCAGCATTTGGTAAATCTGCTACTTACAACATACACCCTGGGTATTTTAGCCTGTGTTTCATTTTAAATACACATGGGAGCTGAGTGACCTTAGAAGTCATCTCACTTCACACATTTGCAACTGACGCCCAGAGAGAAGAACTGACTTACTCAGGGCTACACTGCTTTGATTTCTCACTTGCAAAGTAAAATAATGAGATGTTGTGCCAACACTTCTTTAAGATAAAGAGTAATCATGTAATCATCTTCAGAGATGAAATGGGAGGCTGCAAATGCACAGTGGAGTATTGTGCTTCCCATCAAAGTCCACATAAAATCCAACTGTCCAAATTTTTCTCAGGCAGACCAGGAAGGCATTATATTGAGTCAAGAGCTTATGCCTTCCTCCTGTGTGAACTTACAAAAACATAATTGGGTGGTAAATCATGGTCGGTCAGGCTCCTTTCCCTTAAGAATGTATAGATTCATAAAAATCCCATGGTTCTTTAATTTTTGCAATACCAAGTATCATTTTCTTAATGAAAGTAGCCCTAATGTCCTAGAATATAATTCTGACCTTATACTGCTCACTCTGCAAAGGCCAGTGGAAGGTTTACAAGCTTGTCCCTCAGAACAAGCCATAGTTACCTTCATAACTTCATTCACTATCTTATATTAGCTCTTCAAGTCTCTGCAATTTACCCCTCTCAATGCACTGGTAAAAGTCGCCATCCAAATAGCCAAATCCCATGGATTCTTTACATTTCTCTTCTTATGTCCTCTCTGTTGCATTTGACTATTCTGGCTATCTCTCCTGAAAACTCTCTCCTCTAATTTTCTAAGACAATTATCTCCAAGTTCTTTTACCACTGACTATACTCATCCAGTTTCTTCTGCTGCTTCTCCTCCTCCACCTCCCTAATTGTTGGTGCCGCTCACAGCTAGGTCCTTGTCCTTTTCTTTTCGACTTGGCCCCTAAATAATCTTGTCTCTTTCTGGGGCTTTAATTATTCCATAAGCTGATGAGCTCTGATTAAATATCTCTAGCCAAAGCTGCTCATTTTAGTTCCAAATCCAGATAAGTCTCTAATCACCTACACAGCATCTCAGCAGGTGATTCTACAAGGCAGGTCATTCTACAAGGCAGATTCAACTCACAGTGACCAAAAATGATTGTCTCCTCCTACAGTCCTTATGTTGATGAATAACACTACTCTCTGCTCATTCTCCCAAGTTAGGAACCAGGAAGGCATTTTAAGTTCCTCTATCCCCATGACCCGCCAATATAGAAATTTCCAGTTTTGTAGCTTCTTGCTTCCTTATTTCTTAAATCCAGCACTTTCCTTTCTATTCCCACAGCCAGCTGCCATAGTTCAGACCTCATCTTTTCCAGCTGAGACTCCTGTGATCATTTCCCAACCAGTTGTTCAACCTCAAACCTCACCAGACTTCAATTCATTTCCTATACTGTGGATGGTGTACGCTTCTTAAACATAAATATGACATACTCTCCTGATTAAAGGGATTAAATATCTCCCCATCCTCCTTCAGCCACCAGTGCCTTCAGAAAAATGTTTAAACACTTACATGTTACACTTTGGGCTCTCCATGCTTTGTCTCCTACATAGCCCTCATGGCCCCTTGTTCTCTACACCCCACATTCCAGACTGCATGACTTGCTGTTCCCTAAATGATCATTTTCAGCTATTTTAACATTAATATTTGACTTACAGTATTCATAGCATGTATAATACTGTGTTATACTTGTTTACATACCTGTCCTTCACTCTTATCTACAGACCTCTTAAAAATAAGAGCTATGTTTATCCTTGTGTCCCCAATACTTAGGGCTATCTCTGCCACATGGTAGGCTCATAGCACTTGTCTGTTGCATGCCGAGTGAGTGCAGGCATGACTTAACTGAGTAAAGGCATCTTATCTTACTAAATGAAATGCTTATTTTCTATAGGAGAAAGCATTCCAGTCACCAAAACTCCATTACCTAAGATGGATAGCTCTGTGCCCTGGAAAACACAGAGTGAAGTGGATTACAAACGACACGTGCTCTTCTGTGGAACAGAGGTTATCCAGGCCAAGGCAGCTTGCTCGGGAACTGTGAGGGCAGTGGTGCTGCAGACTGGTTAGCATCTCCTCCTGTGTGTTGATATTTTTAATGAAATGCTTTGCTCAGTTTGTCTAGTGCCTTATATTTATTAGGTAAGGAGCAATCTTCAGATAACAAACCAAATATGCATGTGTAAATCTACATATTTGAAAAGCCAATTGAACTACAGTATATACCCGTTAGTAGAAATGATAGTGCTGATAACAATAATTACTATTTAGGTGCTTTGCAGTATACAAACTATTTCTCCATATCAAACTAGCAGAGCAGAGATGTTTAATGTCCCCATTTTGTACCTGAATAGGCTGAGGCCATACAACTCAAGTGTACTTTAAAAAATGCCACACCCAGTAATTGACAGAACTGGACCTAGAACTCAGGTATATTCTAACTCCAAATCCCAAGCTCTTTCCAGGCAGGGCTAGAAATGAAAAATTTAACATTAAAAAGCAATAAAAATGAGTCCATTAATATTTACTGGGCCATTTAATTTCAATTCAAGAGATGTGTGTGTGTCTGTGTGCAGTCATGAGTCATTCCTTCAAATAGAGTGATATTTGGAAAAGCTGTGCTCTGCCCCCAGCATGTTGGTTTCCTATCTCCAGGATGCATTGAAATTAGAAGCAGAGGGAATGAAGGCCAGAGAGTGTAGTAGGCTCTAAGATAGATATTTCCATTCTAGCATTTATGCATTTTCCCAATTATCTTTCAATTGCCTTTGGTCTTAACCACTACTAGGAAAAAACAAAGACAATTTTGAGGTTTAGAAGAGCAATGTCAGTAGGGTTCATCATCCTGAGAATGTGGGGTGTGTGTTTACTGTTTTAGGATTCAACACTGCAAAGGGTGACCTCGTGCGATCCATTCTCTACCCCAAGCCGATGAATTTTAAGCTCTACAGGGATGCCATCAGGTTCCTCCTGTGTCTTGTAGGGACAGCCACCATTGGGATGATCTATACTCTGTGTGTCTATGTGATCAGTGGGGTAAGCTGCCTTTGCTCTTTTATTACACGCATGCATAAACTTATCTCTATATATTTTATACTCTACATGTTGACATCAACCTAGGGCATGTTTTACAAACCTGGGAAACAAAATCAAACACTGAAACTTGCTTATAGCTTCCAGTTCCCCAATATAAGCAATTGATCATTAAGTTCCATGATAACAATAAGATCTCATGGGTAAGGGGATAAAACTATTTGCTTATTGAGATACCAGCACACTTCTTTTCTTCACACTTTTCTTTAAACCATTAAAAAATTTTAATCTGAGAACATCCTTATATCAATAAAGTAGTATTTTAATAGCTATTAGTGAGGAATTTTAAATAAAATGAGATCATCAGTGTTGGTGAGGTCATGGCACATTGGTACATGGTTTTCTGCTTTTACAAGACATTTTATTACATTTTGGCAAGAGACACTGAGAGACTATAAACATGGTCATACCCTTTGACCCACTGACACCATTTTGAGAAATTTAACCTAAAGAAATAAACAAAAAGTAGGAAAATGTCATGTGCTGTAAATGACTGGCTTATCTGTAATAGTTAAAGAATGTCAATCTTGTAGGAAGCTCCTGAGGAAGTGGTGAAGAAAGCCCTCGATGTCATCACAATCGCCGTTCCTCCAGCTCTGCCTGCTGCTCTGACCACAGGCATTATCTATGCCCAGAGGAGGCTGAAGAAGAGAGGCATCTTTTGCATTAGTCCCCAGAGGATCAACGTATGTGGACAATTAAACCTTGTCTGCTTTGACAAGGTATGTGTGTTTCATCCTCACTCTCATCCAAGTCATCATGTATAGACGTTTTTATCACGTGTGAGACAGGAAATAGTGAATGTAGGTACCTGACTTTATTTTATCTCTGGTGGAGTGTGTGATCTGGAAAAGAATATATTTCTTGAGTTCTCAGATTCTAGAGCTTAGAGAAAGAGCAGGTACTGAATAGAATAATCTTTTAGGGTCTTTTCAGTTTGAGTATTTTATGAAAAACAATTAAAATAGCATTTAGTTGGATCCTGCTGCAGTCAAAACTCTCATACAAAGAAAGAATAAAATGTGTACCCTTTACTATGATCACTACTATATCCCTAATGATAAGAATATTGCCTGTAGTAAAGTCAGTAAATATTCATGTAATTAAGAAATGAAAAAAGAGTTTATTAAACTGTGTCTTGCTATGAGATTGGTTGCAGCACAGCCTCATATCAAACCTTAATTGTATTTTTACATCTGTAGCTTTTTAAATTTACATTACCCTGGATTATTTGCCAGTTGTTCCCAACCAACCTGATATTCAACCTTCTCTTGAATTTATTTTGTTGGTCTGTATACACACAATGGGGTGAAGGTGGTAGTTGTGAGAGGATCTCATGAAAATGCCTTCAAGTCATCATGGCAGGTGAGTGTGGGCAAAGGCTTGGAGGAGGAAAAGCAGGAGATTGTGTGATTTTGACTAGAGTAGGATGTTAGTCATGGGAGAGAATGTCTGTGGATCTCACATGTCTAAGCAAGGCATTTTTACATATTCTCTTAAGTAGCGGAGAGCCATTGAAGGGTTTTGTTGTTGTTGCCATCATCTCTTTTTTTAACTTATTTTTTTATTCTGGTGAAATGTACATAGCATAAAATTTACCATATTTAAGTGTTCTGTTTCCAGACATTAAGTACATTCTCACTGTTCTGCAACCATCACCATCACTCATCTTGAAAACTTTTTTTTAATCTTCTCAAACTGAAATTGTATCCACTAAACAATATATTGGAGGTTTGGATCACAGAGAATTAATGGGATCAGGACTGTGTTTTATAATTACTAGAGTATCAGAAAGATCTATCAAGAACAGAGAGTTAACATGAATCTTGCCACTATTTCGGTATTACTTTGTGATTGAACTAGCAATGTAAGGAAAGTCATTCTATTTGGGAGAGTATATACTTGAATTTAAAAAGAAAAATGAGTGGGAAAGATAATTGCGACATTCATTTGAATAAACAGTGAGCAATAATTATGAGTAACTATCATTATTTTTAGCTTTTACTGTGTGCTAAATATTAAACTAAGCACTTTATTTGTGCTGTCTCATTTAATCTTCACAACAACTCTATGAGATTATAGCCATGTTACAGATAAGAGCTCTGATGTTTAGAGGAATTAAGTCATCTGCGCAGGTCACACAGCTGGGTCTTGAACCTAATTGGAGCTCTTAACCATTATACTGCACTGAGAGTGATACCAACAAACACCTCTTTACCAAAGAGGTATTAAATAACAAACCACTTTAGAGTGTTTTCACGAACAGTGACCTGTAGGTAAAAATTCTACTCTATGATTTATTTCTGATAGCACACTTTTAACCTCTACTATACAAACTGGGACTCACGGAATTACAGTCCTTATATACTTACCAAGGACTTTCCCATCCATTCAGTCTACCATTAGATTCTCAAAACAATCCTCTGAAGTTGTAAGGAAGATACTGTTTTTTGTTGTTGTTGTTGTTTTTTTATTCACTGTGGAGGACACTAAGTTTCAGCTTGTCATACAACTGTTATGAGTGCACTGAAGCCTGCCAGGACTCCAGATGCTCACTTGTTGTGTCCTTTCTTAAAGTGCTGATCTTGATAATACATTTGCAAAGTATATATTCTTATTAAAACATACCTTACTTGTCTTCACCATGGGACTACTGAATCTTCAGATTAAGCCGAGTGCTTGTTTCTGTTTAGACAGGCACCCTAACAAGGGATGGTTTGGACCTCTGGGGAGTCGTGCCCTGTGATAGGAACAGGTGAGTACTGTGAACAAAATACATTACAGTTTCTCTTTTCCCCAAATTCCACATTTTCTCTAAAAACTACTAATGGAGACGTTTGGGCTTTGGTTTTGACGAATAATGATTGCCAAAGTATCTTCATTTACTTTCTCCTCTTGAATTCTTTCAAGTCTCACTAAAGCATGTGTATTTCTACCCAGTCCCAGCCCAGCCCCATGCCATTCCCCAGGAGATGAAGGGGAAGCTTTGACACTGCATTCAAATCTTTGCTAACGTGTGATTTGCTTTCATCACATTTATCAGAGACCTGAATTTGACCCAGTATAAGTAAGTTAGACAGTACCAAGACACTGTCCTTCAAGGAAGCAACATTATTTGTACAAGCTGAAGCCTCTTGATGTCCTGGCAAGAAAGAGAACATTGCACTGACTTTTGTTCCCTGAATTTCAGGAAGAGGAACATCTCTGAAACCATAACTAGTGTACTCATTTTTCTTGGCATTCTAATTTTGGGAATTTCACTTTCTGGCACCCGGAAACTCCTTTTTTTTTTTTTTTTCTAGCTAGAAAGGGCTCTGTTTGGCAATTTTCAGGTTGGTGTGGTAAAAATTTGAGCATCCCTCTCCTGAGGCCCTCTTGTGGCCATGTTTGAGTTTACGTCTCTGCTTGCTTTCTCTTCTCACTGTGATCAGAACAGAAACGTGATGCATTTGACATTTATATTTTGTTTAAAACGAAAGTTTCCCCCGCTAACATAACCTAAATTGCAAAGCATTTTATACATGAAAAGTTCATTGTGGTTCTTTTGCACTATGCAGATGACATAATTTATAAAATATTTAGTTTCACATAATTTAATACATTGTTATAGAATTAAATACTATTTAGAAATGAGTCTAATTCCTGGGTTAAAAAAATAATCCTCATGCTTCTAACCACTTTGATCTACAGAAGAAACCTCTTAAAGTGTCAGATTCTTTTTTCCCTCCCTCTCTCTTTCTCTCTTTCTCTTTCTTTCTTTCTTAGGTGATCCTTCCACCTCAGCCTTTCAAGTAGCTGGAACTACAGGCATGCGTCACCACACCTAACTAATTTTTATTTATTTATTTATTGTAGAGATGAGGTGTTGCCAAGTTGCCCGGCTGGTCTTGAGTCCCTGGGCTCAGGCAGTCCTCTCGCTTCTGCCTCCCAAAGTGCTGAGATTATAGGTGTGAGCCACCACGCCTGGCCAAGTGCTAAACTTTCTAAAGTTATTTTGCCTTTTCTGTTTCAGCTTCTACAAAAAAAAAAAATGTGTGCATTTATTCAAGTATGTGAGCATCCTGAGAGAAGTCTTGTTCTTATTTATATTTGTGTCGCTAATGTGGTACTACTGTACCAGGCACACATAGTAAGTAGGGGTACAGTAAAGCTTAATCTAAATCTGTTCTGTCTTTTGAATGGTCTACTTATTGAACTAACATCATACTAGTCACGAAACTTTGGAAGCTGCTTTCTATTTCTAAAAATGAATTGTTACATTTAAATAAAAGCAATTGATATAATGTTTAGTGACTGATTAATTAGGGCTCCCTCCTTTCCTTCCTTCCTTCCTCTTTCCTTCAATCCAAAAGATCAAAGTTTGCTTCAAATGATCAAAACAGTAATTTTAAATTAAACATTGACAAATTTAATTTATAAAATGAGAGAAAACAGAATTAAGTAAAGATAAGAAGTGAGCACTTGACTTATAGGTGATTAAATATTTTCTTGTTAAAGGTGAGCTCATTTCTGACAATTCTTATCTTTTCCAAAAAGGGAAAGGACCATTGTGTCAGATAGTTCAAGAATTAGCAAAAGCTACCAGGGATTGATGAATCAAAAATATGCAAATAAAAGTACAAAGACAGGAATGACAGAGGGCTTTAAGTATTTTCTGTGCTAACCAGAGTCTGGCCTGTTCCTCTGGAATGCAGAATTAAATACTCAGAATTATAGATTGATGACAGTGTGAGTACGTCCTTGTAAACTTAAGATGTTTTTGTGTATGTGAGGTCTGTGTTTCACTTTTCAGTGTGAGTGTACACTTCTGTGTTAATCACACTGTTGGTGGTCTATTGCTTTTAGATGCTTACTAAAATACTATGGTGCATGTTATAAACCACTAAGATGAGTTGCTTTTTTGACACATAATAATGGATATAACCAAGAGGGTTAATAATGAACCAAGATGTTTATGAACTCTTAGTGTGATAAAAGGAAGCTTGAATGCAAAAGCCAGGAGGCAATGTGGCTGAATTATGAGTCAACATCGTGCTATGGCTGCTTTTGAAAACAAAAGGCTAGAGAAAACCTGAGGCCGTATTTAAAGAAATGCGTGTCCATATTTCATATGATCAGAAATAATAGTCTGATCCTGGACACCGTGTTTCAAGACAAATTATGGCAAATAAAAACTTTTCTGAGAGAGTAACTAAGAGTGTGAGAGATCTGATAAAACTCCATATTGGAGGAACACTTAGAGGTTCCTGTGTAACTCCAGAGGAGAGAGATGAAGGGATAAGAATAGTTGAGCTTCAAGTCTCAAAGTAGTTGATGTGTGGATGAGAAGGAACAAGTAGATTCTGACTGCCTTCAAGAAACAGATTTTCCTTGATGTAGGAAGAACCTTCTGCCATTCAGAGGTCCACCAAACAGGATGGGGTACTTTGAGAACTAACAGCTGTGCTACACATTTAAGAAAAGGCGGACCAACAAGGTTGCAGAAGACCCAAGGCTGAACTCCATGACTTCCACTCTACATTAGTGAAAGAACTCTGCATCTGACACTTGCATTGTATTTTAATAGATTTTAGATGAGGACACTTTCTATAGGAAATGATGGTGATACTGGCTGCACTATGAACACTACAGGCCAGGGTGGAAGATAGGGATGCAGTGTCCTTTTAAAACATGTTTTAATGTTCATTTTTTCAGTATTACAGTCTTGCAGATTTCCAGTAACCAATTCATTAATTATTTTATACCTATATTGACTGTCTACTATGGACCAGACATCTATTATGTTGGGAAATATATACCAATGACAGAGCCCTATCTTGAAGGTTTGATTGAGGGAGACGCGTGTATACACAACTCTAGTAGTAGCTAGTCTGTTCTGTTTCACAGGGTGGTCCAAGAGGTAGCCTAATAGTTGGGCTGAGTGTGGAGTTACTTGGAAGTGATACTTCTAATTCTTTCCATATCCTTGAAATTAAATCAGTCAGAGAAGAGGTCAGAAAAAGAGGGTAAAAGTGCTTGAGAGAACCTTAGAGATCTTTCTCATACTCGGTGAACTTACCTAAGGATGATGACTGAATGGGGCAGTATTAATCTGGGGGGACTGGAGAGTGGGTGTGTAATGCAACCAAGCATATTAAATTTTTTTTAGAAAGATGTTAACCTCCAGGATGCTCTGTTTTGGCATGAGGAGATAGAACCCAAGCTCCTTCCCTTTTCTCTTTCAGCTTCCAGGAAGTCCACAGCTTTGCCTCAGGCAAGGCTTTGCCGTGGGGCCCACTGTGTGCGGCCATGGCCAGTTGCCACTCTCTGATCCTTCTCGATGGGACCATCCAGGGAGACCCTCTGGACCTCAAGATGTTTGAAGCCACCACCTGGGTAAACTACTGCGTTGCAGATAATCTAAGAAGCTTCTTCAATCCCAGAGGAACATAGGCATTATCACAGCTATGTAATACTTTAAAATGTGAGGTTTCCCATATGGAGTACAATTGGCCGTGAAGGGCAAGTGATCTAAGCCTGGTTTCCTCATCTGTACAATGAAGCTAATAATAGTATCTACATTATAGGATTATTGTGAGGATTAAATGGGATGGTACATTTTTTAAAAAGTCCTTGGTACTATGCCTGGCAAATATTACAGTTTAATAGTACTAATTTAATTGTAATTATTATATAATTATGTATCAACCCTTTGTGCTGTTCTATGAACACTGTCTGGTTTCAAAGTTTTCTAGAACATGGGCATTAGGAAACTCTGCTGTCCCCGGTGCTTAGGATAACTCATAGACTCAGGGTGACCATGAGTCTTTTTCTTATTGATTCAGTATCTATTTTATTTCTAAGACTGGAAACAACAAAAAGGAAAATGATTAAAGAGCTTTTGTTGAGACTTTGAACCAGATTTAAGAACAAATGGAATAGTTCAGGAATTGGGTTCTTTCAACTATAGCTTTGACTCTGTCAACCCTCTTATCTCTCATGTTAGGGGCTTGACTCCCATGGTCATTGAATGAGGGAATCGAGTGTTCACATAAAATAAAACAAACAGACAAGCAAATAAACTGGAGTCTTTTCTTAAAAGAAAACATTATTCAGAAGAAGTCTTTTAAAACCAAGGAGTTGGAGTTGCTTCAGTTGAAATAGAAGGTGGGGATTAGGGAACACGCATCTCAATGACTTAGAGATAAACCAATCCTCTCTCCCTGAAGCAGCATAAAACACAAGGCCCTGGGGATCAACTGGGAAACCACTGAAAGAGACAATTTTTAGGGTGCCTTCTAAATCTTTTAGGGCTTTATTCCGTAGTAGTCTTATGTAACTTTGCCAATCCTTTATCCTTTCTAGGTTACTGATTTAGAATCTGTAAGTAGGGATTACAATTTCCTGTCGGAGATTTTTTTTTTTCTGCCACTCAATGAGATGATTACAAAGCCCTGTGTTATCTTTGGGTAAAAAGGTTCCTTTAACTATAATTTAGGGTCATTATTATAGTAATTACTGAATGTTAACCATGTATATCATAGTCCCTGCCCTGCCCTGCCTCGCCTCAAGGACCATATTTCCAAATTAGACAGCAAGAGCAGAACCAGCAGTGAACTTCATGAAAAGAAAGACGGAAAGGTGCTCGCTTCACACAAAAGGAGTCTGGCTCTTCATGCTTACTCCTTTCAAGTTATGCTCTTCAGAAATGGAGAATGAGCCTTTATGCAGCACGTTCCAACAGAGAAAACGGGATAAATTGCATGAATAATTCAGAAGTGTCTGCCCTTCAAGTTTTGCAATGCATTATTTTTTTTTCTGTGGCGGAATAAGTCTGGTTCACCTCCATCTTGCTGAGGGAGAAGACACAGAGAATACAGTGAGGTGGTCTGAGGATTTTCCCAAGGGTTGGCTTTGAGCATAGCATCAGTGGGTAAGTGGCATATAAATCTCTACAATGAAATATCCCATTTGTGAAATAGGAAATGGCTGCTTCTGGGAATGATTTCCATATCAAGGGAGTGCCGGCACATGCCATGGTAGTGAAACCCTGCAAAACAGCCAGCCAGGTAAGCCTTGCCTGCTGTTCACTCTTTTCAAAGGGAAACTCTCCTCTGGCCCGCGGTTTTTGAAAGGTCACAGATGTATCTTATTTCAATACCAGGTGTAAAAATTAGTGAGATTATCACCCTTGTTTACTAAAATAAAGATGAAGGAGGGAGGAGTTAATTCTCAAGAGCTAGAAGCTGTGACAGTATGTGCTTTTCCATTCCCTACCCCTCAACCAGGTCCCAGTGGAAGGAATCGCAATCCTGCATCAGTTCCCATTCTCATCGGCACTGCAAAGGATGACAGTCATTGTCCAGGAGATGGGAGGTGACCGACTGGCATTCATGAAAGGTGCACCAGAGAGGGTGGCCAGCTTTTGCCAACCCGAGACAGGTTAGTAAATAGACTTGGGTTACAACTGGCAAATTGATATTTCCTGCTTAACATGTCCCCACAGCTTTTATCTAGGAATCCAGTTGCCTACTGGTCATAACCAGTTGGGTGACACACTGGCATTCTAAATTTAATATCACAATCTCGTCTTTCCCATCTCCTGTAGTTCTCAGTTTCTCATTTTGGTGAATGTCACCACTGATTCCCCGCCCTCCCTATCCAATTTAGGTGTCAGCTCTGATCCAATTAGGTGTCAGCCTCCATGTAGCTAGTCACTAATCCATGACCCTTCACTGCATCAGTTCAGACTTGAAGTCGTCATCCCTGATAACTTCAATAGTTGATGAATTGACCGTCAGACTCCAGTCTGATACACCCTCTATACTGTGACCAGATTGTTTTTTTAAATCACAGCTATGTTATCACTTTTCTGCTTTTATTCCTTTGGTTGCTTCCCATAGACTCCAGTGTAACCTCTAATTTCCTTAGGATCATATATAAAGCTTTTATAATCTGACCCCTCCAGATGCCTTATCACTCCTGTACTCACATCTTGGGCTTTTCTTGAGCTGAGTCAACTATTCAAGATTTGCTCTCTCATGCCTCCATGCCTAAGCACATGATGCTCCCTCAACCAAAAAACCTTTTTCCTTTTTTTTTTGGATTTACTGTAGAGAAGAGATCTTGCCAAGTTACCCTGGTCTCCCAAAGTGCTGGGATTACAGCATGAACCACCACATCTGGCTCAAAAAACCCTTTTTCTTCACCTAACCATTTCCTTTCAGTCTGGTATTTGCACCACTGAATACCTTCCACAGCAAGCTGTAACTCCCTGGTTCATAGCAGTCATCTTATTTGATTGTATTGTTAATTTGCTAGCTATTATTCAATTAGACAGAAGTTCTTAGAGCAAAGCTTGAAGTTTAATCTCTGCATGCCTAATACCTGTCACATAATAGACTCTTGATAAGTGTTTGTTGGTTAAACTGCAAAAAAATTCTACTCATACTCTTTTTTTTATGCTCTTTCTCATTTCAATTGTATTAAATCCCAGGAGGTCAAACCTGACAATGTAGTTATTTTTATAGTTTCCATTGACTTATTTGCATATCTTTATAGAGGTGTTTTTTTCTTGGGCAAGAGGTGGATGTTTGTAAATAATTTCTTTGCCAGTACTGGCTGAGTAAATGTTGTATACTAATCCTGTGTTATTTTCTAAACAGTACCAACGAGTTTTGTTAGTGAACTTCAGATTTACACAACACAGGGCTTTCGAGTCATAGCACTGGCTTACAAGATGCTGAAAGATGACCACCACAATGCTGCTTTGACGAGGTAAATGGGAGGATTTTGATAAAGCAGAATGATTTGATGGCAAGATACAATTTATGGTGTGGGAGATGCATTAGACTAGGATAGGACTCGAGAGTTCTGGGTGGTGGACACAAAACATAGCTTGTTGAATTTGTGTGCATAAAAGGTCTCTGAATATTGATAAAGCAGAATATAGTCACTCCTGCCCTGCCTAAATCGCACAGTGTGAACACTGACTGGGAGATTTTATGGGAAACAGCTGTATAAAATGTAAAATATGATGTGATTTTACAGCTTTGTGAAAACAGACATATGAATATAACCAGTGTTTCAAAGTTTGAAATTGTGGTCATAGCCCCATTTTTAAAAATTGTAGTTGGTGAATTGGTTGGAAGTTATGAAATGTGACATTTGCCTGAAAAAATTATTGATAGGAAATACATAGCTTAATGAAGCAAATTCATATTGCTTAGACTATTGCATTTAGGTAATATTTGTAAAAAGCAAGAAAGACTTCTGAAGTGCCAAATAGAGAAAGTTTGATATGCATGGATTAAAATCCAGATGCTTAACAGCTGAAATGGACTGCTATATTAATGAGTTCAACTTTACTTGTGGTGGTTAAAAAAAAATTCCACTGGCTTTTAGGCTATCATGTTTACTTCATCTTCAACATTATTTCCAATAGTCTATGTTGGTCATTACTGGTTACACTGCTGTGAAGATAATAAATGCTCATTTTAAATTTGAAGGCTCTAACATATTTGTTTGCAACCTTATCAGACTCAGGACTCTTTTTTATAACTATATTTTCTAATATTTCCTTTTATATGAGTATATTATATAATAGTATTATTCATAACATTCTACATATATTCTTTGTAAAAAATAGATATAATGCCCTCATATAGTAAAATTAAAGCAAAAATATAATGTATTATAAAAGGTATAGTTCGGTAAATAATCTACTGACTCTACTAAAGCAAAATGCAGTATAAGTTGCTTGTACCTGCATATAAAATCATTGAGGCTGCAATAGCCACAAATGCAGACTGATGCAGATGTCTTATACACTGCAGTCTCAGATACTGAGGTTTCAGTCTCTGAGTTGCTGCCAGGTTTTAGATATTTTTGGAGATGATGTGACATGAGTCAACCACAAGCACCAGGTTAGACCAAGAAAATGGCTGCAGGATCAGACATCTGCCATAGCCTAAGTCCTACCTTGGTACTAGTACTTCCAGTGTCACTGGCTTATGGTCTGTCTAGGGTTCAAGACACAATAATCAAGAGACTGGTCTAATCTCAGCCCTACCACTACTGTGCTGTATGACCATGAGGAATTTTTTTTTTTTTTTGTCTAGACTGTGAAATGGTTAACAACTCTTCATAAAACTCTGAAGAAAACAGTACAATCTCCTCTCGATTTACATAGGGAGTTACATTCCTACAAAGTTCAATAGAATATAGTAAGTGTGAAAAACACTTTGTGTTTATATGTAAAACAGAGCTAGGGAAGTATAATAAGCAATTTTATAATTGTTTACTATGATACAGTAATATTACACATATCATAATAGTACAGTATGCTATATAGAACAATAATGGTATAATATAAATAATATAAGCCTAAAATTGTGTAGGAAAGTACAGTCAATTTTTAGCATCCACTAATGTCCAGTAAAATATTCCAAAGGTCTATAGAATGCAGGATAATTCTTCATTGTGCATTGGTCATTGCAGAAAATCTTAGATGCCAAAAAATTGCCACGATGTTCCCTAGAGGCAGTACTGGCCTTGGCTGATAATGGCTACCATGACCCAACCCTCTCACTTTGTGAATGGGCAAAGTGAAATCCAGAGGGGGAAGTGGAACATTGTGTCAGATCCCTGGGCTTACTGAGCCACTCTCCCTGAATCCAGCTTAATGTAACCCCTGAAACTTTGACTACTAACAACTCTGGATATTTGTTGTAATTTGATCAACTCAGTTCTAGGTCACTCAAGTTAGAGAGCTAAAAATAAACTTTGAGATGCCACATTTTGAAGAAGAGGAAGATTGGGTCCTTGAAAGGGATGCAGCAGAACTGGGAATGAAAGTTTCCTGAGAGTCTGCTGCCAGGGATATAGCAAGATTCTGGCTACTGTGCTGATGCTTCTGATTATTATAATAAAATATTTGCATATGTACACATTGCAAACTCATGGTTTTGAGACTTGTGCCTGTAGCAAAGCTCTCAGTGTAGGGACTCATGAGCAATAGAGAATGATGGAGCCTGTGGTACACAGGTCCTGGTCAATTGTACTGAAGTTCAAACTTTTCAAAATCTGGTACAGTCTAAACACAAATAGTAAGTTCACTAGTAAGATTTGACCTCAAATCATCAATTTGCCTCTCCTACCTTAGAGACACATCACCATTATGCATATGCATAACTAAATTAACTTACCTATCTTTTACTAATTCCTGATTATGACGACACATTCTTGCTTGCTTGTGTGTGTGATGTGTGTGTGTGTGTGTGTGTGTGTGTGTGTGTTTACTCAGAGTGCTTCTAGCACTAATATAATCTCCTTTAGGATTATTGGCCCACTTTATACGTATTTCATCCTTTAAAAGTCATATGAATTTTAATAACATGAAGTGTAATCACAGGGATGACAATGCTTCCTTTGTCTTTCACTCATCACTCTTTATTATTTTTAGATATTTCAGGAGGAAATTTAATATCTGTGCAGAAAGCAGGAAAAGATAGCATGCTTCAAGTTGCAGAGCTTGTGGCCCCTCAAGGAATTATTCCTTTTTATTTCTGGGCTGAAGTTGAATACTCACGAAAAGACTGTTACAGCTAGCAGAGACTTTGGAAATTCAAGAATTAACTAGACTACTAGACAAAAAAAGCAATTTACTCATGGTCACACAGCAGAGTAGTGGTAGGACTGAGATTAGACCAGTCTCCTGATTATTGTGCCTTGAACCCTAGACAGAACATAAGCCAGAGAAACTGGAAATACTAGTGCCAAGGTAGGACTTAGGCTATGGCAGATGTTGGATCCTGCAGCCGTTTTCTTGGCCTAATCTGGTGCTTGTAGTTGACTCATGTCATATCGTCTCCAAAAATATCTAAAACCTGAGGCCCAAGTACAAGTACCACAAGAAAGACTGGAAAACCTCAGTCAGGTATAAACTAAGTTATCATTCAAATATCACCTCCTCTAGGAAGACTTCTCCAATCACTCCACACAGAAATGTTTGCATCCTCCCCTCTGATTCCCTGGGACTCTGATTTGTACATCTGCCATAATACTTTTTTTTCAGCCTTTCATATAACTGAGGTGGTCCTGTGTAATTTTTATCTCCTAGTTGATTGTGAAATTTCTGGAGTTAGGGGCTACTATAGTCTCTGCATATCCTCTTCCCCTTTTCCTCAGTGCTGTTCCTTGAATTCACTAGCAGTAGAATTTCTGAAAGAGGAAATGAATATTCCTAGGCTGCCTGGCAAAAAATGGTCGCAACAGGTATCCGAGCAGATCAGCTAGGCATACATTTGCTGAGCACGTCCTGTGTATTGGGACCACGTGGTTGTTGTTGAACTCAGCACTGAAGAAGGTAGGCTTGCCCTCAAGCAGTTGAGATAGAATGATGGACCAGAAAGCAAAAATTAATGATATATGGACAAATAAAATGTAAGTTAAGCTTATATATAAGTTATACACCAATGGGGCAATTATTTCTATCTGAGGAAGTCTACATGGGGGAGGTAACATGAGAATTGAGGCTCAAAATATAGGAAAGATTTCCCTAGCAGATGATGGGGAACTTATAACCTTTTCCATGAAATAAGGAAGTCTTTTATAGCAGCCTAGTGCAAATGTCTAGAGGTAGCTAAATACACAGCATAACCATGGTGCATGAGTTCAGCGTGGCTGGGAATTAGGAACTTAGTGATGGATGAAGCTAGAAAGATCATAGACTTAAATGCCAGGTTCAGAGAGTGGGAAATGCCTTCCTCCCAAGTCTGCTCTGAGTAGTTCAAACTGTGTCCACTTCCTGCTGCTCCAGCCAAGGTATCAGCAGTTTCCTGAGTACACTGCCAACTCTAGTTCATGACTCTGACTGATGTGAGACTCAGCCTTGATCCTGCAACCATTTTCTTGGCCTAATCTGGTGCTTGTGGTTGGCTCATGTCATATCATCTCAAAAACATCTAGAACCTGAGGCCTGAGTACAAGTACCACAAAAAAGGTGGGAAGACCTCAATCGGATATGAACTAAGTTATCCTTCAAAGACCAGTTCAATATCACCTCCTCCAGGAAGGCTACTCCAATCACTCCACACAGAAATGATTGCACTCTCCTCTCTGATGCAAACAAGGCATGGGCTTGAGTGGGCACAGCTTTCATCTGTATTTCAGCCCGACTAGGCAATGCTGGTGTCATGTTTTTGTGTCTGCATCTAAGATAAATGAATCATGGAAGAATCTTTGAATTTCTGATCCCAAGTGCACTCCTCTGAACTTGGTCCTGTAGAATGTTCCTGAAAATGTTATTTTGGTGATTAGGACCTTTGGAGGCTTCACTTACTTGCAGAAACATTTTCACCTTATGCAGAAGAGCATTGCTACCTGCTGAGGAAGAAAGAGAGAGAAGAACTTGGCCTTAATAAGGAGGCCTTTTTGTTGAGATTATGACCTCATACCTCTTATGGCTAAAATGGCATTGATTCTAGCCTTGGTTTCTGAAGAAATTGGCATTTATTTTATTTTTCTTCTGCTTCCCTTATTTTTCGTGATGTTTTGTACCAGAATTAGGACTCTTCTTTGTTGCTAACAGGTGAGATGATGAACATCAGGCTAACCACAACAGACACAAGAGACACAATTTTCAAGCTCATTTTCTACAAAGGTTAAAGTATAACTTTTGCTTAATAAGTACTTCTTGGTTCAGTTGGAGTTAAGTGTCTTCACATTCATTGTGTCCTCTCCTGTCTTCTTTCTAGACTATTCCTGGCCCATAATCAGTGTTTAAGGAATGGTGCCTGAATAAATGTGTGGAACCACTCAGAAAGGAATCTTTGTCTTTTTGTTATACTTCCTAGAAGAAAGCTATAATATGCTATTTCTGTTCTATCATATGTATATTTTCAGAGAGAAGGTAGAATCAGACCTGATATTTCTGGGATTGCTGATATTGGAGAATCGATTGAAGGAAGAGACGCAACCTGTCTTGGAAGAGCTCATCTCAGCCCGGATAAGGACTGTAATGATCACAGGTATAGAACAAAGTGTACAGTGAAAACAGTAAGAATTTGATGTGGAAATAGACAGGGGTTCACTCACTTAGCAAATATTTTTGACTATGCAGTATGGACCAGACATCATTCTAAGTGCAGGAGATGGGCAATCAAAAGGCAAAATTACTGCTTTCACTGAATCTCCATTCCAGTGGAATGAGAAAAAAGCAATCAAATAGTATAAGTTTTGAGATACCTAAAATAGGATGCTGTGGTAAAATGTGTCTGACCATCTTTAGATGAGCAGGTTCAAAGAAGATTCTTTGTGAGGTGACATTTGAAATAAGACCTGAATGACAAGAAGATGTGAACCAGGCAAAGAGGATTATTTTTACTAACAAACATTAGAAGAAAGAACAAGAATCCTTAGTCAATATGACTATGCAATACACCGAAGGCCCATCAATAATAAACATCTATGATTTTAGAGACAAAAAAAAAAATTGCGAACTCTCTTCTTCTAATCCTAAATTCCAAGTCATACAAACAAGAGAGCAATGAAATGGGATCCTGCAAAAGAAATGTGTGAAATTTCTTATTGAAACTAAGTGTGATTTTATTAATCAAGTTTCACGCTGATGCTATAATTTTTAATTGGGAAACAAGTTAGAGGTGAATGAATTCATATTCGTATTTTTGAGTGTCTGTTGCCTTTCTTTTTTCTCTGCTCTCATAGATGCTTTTAACTCCATTATTTGTGTCAGTAAGACACACTATTTCTCCATCAATGTAATTCTGCCCCCACTTCTCCTAAACTCAATTCTACAGTTGGGAACTCTAAAATAATTTGACTTTTTCCTCTGTACTTCTTCATCCACCCATTCTAGCCCCTACAATCCAAGAGACTCTTGTAATACTATTACTTTCTTCCTTTCTAGTCCCCCAGTCATACTTTTAGATGTTGCTGAGATACCTTACTACTTATTAGAATTTTCCTTACACTATGATCCTTCTGTTTTAAAAATTTTTAACACTGATATTATTCATTGTCATAATCTATCCTTTACCTTTTAGATTTGTGGGCATGTAAGAGTTCATCATTCTCCACCCTCCTCTTTACTTTTTCTTTTCTCATTTTGAAATGTCTGCTCTGTTTCTCTCATTGCTTGTTTACAATTTTATTCTCAAGTATTGTCCTTGAGTGGAATGAAGGAGTGAACTGCTCTGATTTCTTACATATTCTGGAATATCTTTCTTTGCCTGACAAGTGAGTGATGTCTTATTTAGATATCGAATTCCTGAATTCAAACTCTTTTTTCTTACAGATCTGTATGTAGGCAAAGGTCTTCTGGCTTCTAGTATTGCACATTACAATTCAGTGCCAGTTCCTTGTGGGTAACTTGTTCTTTCTGCACATAATCCTTTAAATTTAACTTTGGCATTTAGAAATGTTTATCTACAAGTTTGTCATTTTTTCATTAATTTAGTCTAGAACATAGCACTTTTAATCTTCATCCCTTTCAGAAAAATTTCCTCTATTGTTTATTTAATGATTGCCTTTGTTCTTTCTTTTTCCTTCTGCAATTTGTATTATTTACATGACATTTTCCTTGGATCTATTCTTTCATTCCTTTATCTTTTTTCTTGTGATTGTCTTATTATTATAATGTTGCTTTGTGCTTTAAGATTTTGTTTTTTTCTTTTGCACCTCGTTTGTCCATACCACAATCTCAGGTCTCAAAAAGGCTCATTGAATTGTTAAGTTCTTAAGTTATGTTTGGAGTAGGGAGGGGCTCTAAAAAGTGCTTTTTTTGTTTGTTTGATGCTGCATTTGAGTTTTTGTAAGTGCTCTCATTCTTCTTTTTCTTTTTCTTTTTTTTAAAGTTGAGTAGGAGTCTCACTCTGTTACCCAGGCTGGAGTGCAGTAGCACGCTCACAGCCACGGCGGTCTCAACCTGCTTGGGCTCAGGCGGTCCTTCCACCTCAGCCTTCAAAGTAGCTGGAACCATAGGCATGTGCCACCATGCCCAGCTGACTTTTTGATTTATTGTAGAGACGAGGTTGCTCCAGTTGGTCTCGAATCCCTCAGGCAATCCTCTTGTCTCAGCCGCCCAAAGTGCTGGGATTACAGGCGTGAGCCACTGTGCCCAGCAGTGCTCTCATTCTTTTCAATGAGACAGGTTTCTCTCTGTCTCTAGCAGCTTCTTTATTTTACCAGTCATGTTCTGACTGTTCTGCCTGATCTTTTTCTATTCAGCTTCTGGGATTTCTTCAATAGTTTGATACATTTCTTTGTCACATGATTGAATCTCAGGCCTGGGCAGTATATCCTAAACAGCAGATTTCTCACAGGTGATAGATGGCAAAATGGGCCTGCATCACAAAGCAGACAGGCTGCGGGTGCCCTGCCAAGGCATGTGGAGGAAGCCTCTGAGCCCTCAGGGATCCCTATATTCTTCCAACCTCAGGGAAAGCAGCTACTTCCCACCACTTCAGCTGTTCTGAGGATCCTTATATGAATTTTGGTAGAAACCTGGGAGAAGCTGTGTTGGGGTTAGACATCCAGATGTTATATTATTTATTTTTTAGTGGTTGCTCTGGGAACCACAATATATATACCTACCCTCATTTCAAGAGGTTTTATAACCAGAAATGTGTCTTGCCTTCTCTTTTTCTGTAATTATTGTCATATCTGGATAAATATGATACACATAGAAAATCCTCCACCAGACAATGCTATAGTCTTCACTTTCAACAGTCAAGGGTTAAAGAACATAAATGAATAAAGTTAAAAGTTTATATTTACCCAGATCATTGTCTTAGTTTTCCTTCATCTGAGAATATCTTTATTTATCCTTTATTCTTGAAGGATATTTCTCTAGCCTTCATATCTTCTCTAGTTATAGGAGTCAGAGTTGACAGTTCTTTTCTCTCAGTGCTTTAAAGATGTTCCACTCTCTTCTTGCTTCCATGTTTTCTGATGAAAAATCTGTGGTAATTTGAATTATTGGTTCCCTAAAAATAATATGTTTTTCTTTAACTGTTTTTTAAAAATCTTTGATTTTTAGTAGATTGATTATTACATGTCTGGTTGTGATTCTTACTGAATTTATCTTATTTGGAGTCCACTGATCTTCTGGAATCTCTAAATCTTTTACCATATTTGGGAAATTATCTGCTATTATTTCTTCCGTTTTTTTTTCTGTTCCTATTTCTTTTTCTTCTCTTTATTGGACTATAATGACATGAATATGAGTCCTTTTGATATCCTTGAATCTGGTTATTAAAAAAAAATTGTCTCTATTCTTCAGGTTGCATAATTTCTATTGATCCTGCCATCTCTATTCTTCTATTGAGCACATCCATTGACTTTTTAAAATTTCAGATAGTATAACTTTGAATTCTAAAGTATCCATTTTTTACAGTTTATATTTCTTTGTTGAGAACATCTATGTCTCCATTTATTTCAAGGATATTAACATTTACCACACAAAGGAGGCTTATAATATCTGCCTTAAAACCATTATCTTATAATTCCAACATCTGAGTCATCTAGGGATTAGAAACTGTTGATTTTTTTCCCTTGTGAATGGGCCAGACTTTTCAGGTTTTTCATATGTTGAGAATTTTGAATATTATATTGTGAGACTTTAGATTTTGTAAAAGTTCTCTGGAAAATGTTGAGCTTTTTTTTTTTTTTTTTTTAAACAAGCAGTCAACCATAAGTTCTGTTTTGCCTGTTGTAGGTGGAGTTTTCAATATTAGTTTAGCTATTACATGTTTTGCTATGCTGTTTGGGTCTGCTCCATCTAGGGGTTATTCTCACAAATGGGAGGTAATTTATACCACAGTTCAATTTTTGTGGCTTTAGTTGCGTCTCTTTGGATCTGCTCCATAGACCAATAGCACTGAGGTGATTCCGGGACTTATATAATTGTAAGTCTAGTCTCCTGTCCAGCTCTTTCCTTTCCAGGATTCCCCCTCATGCTCTCTAGCTTACAAGGACATTTTTCCTGGTTTTTCTGGCCAGAAAGACTGGGTTTTCCTTGTAGTTTTAAATTCCAGAATAGCTCTAGTATTCAGGCCCACACTCAGGTCAAACATGTGAGAAGAAAGAGGAAAAAAAAAAAGCCAAGAAACTCATTTCCTTGTGGATTGCCTCTCCAAATTTGACTCTCTTTCACAAACTACCAGCTTTTTTTTTTTTTTTAACCTTTCAAAGTTCTTGGCTAGTTGCTTTTTGCTTTTGTTTGGAGTTTCTGACTGCAATCAGTGAGAGAGAGAGAGATTGTAGTAGGTTTACTCCATTTAGACTCAAAGTAGAACCACCTAATACTCTCTTAAATCAGTAGTTTTCTTAAACATTTGTAAAGTTTCTAACAAATGAAAAAAATAGATTTGAATTTTGCTTTCTTAATTTTTCCCTCCACTCTCTGGCAAAAATACACTGGTGGGTCATGAAGTAACCTGATGTAAAGCAGCAAGAACCAGAAAAAGGATCATGGAATCACACAAGGTCAAGGTTGAAAAAGACCGTAGAGATTATTTCTCTTCACACCTAAAATAAGGACTGAAACTTTTTACACTGGTTTTCCAGCTTTTGTATAAATTGGTTCTATCTCTTCAAACCACCTCTTGAGATACTCTTCCATTCTTCTAGGTGACAATCTTCAGACTGCAATAACAGTTGCCAGAAAATCTGGAATGGTTTCTGAAAGTCAGAAAGTCATTCTCATTGAGGCAGATGAAACCACTGGGTCCTCATCAGCATCTATATCTTGGAAATTAGCCGAAGAGAAGAAACACATTACATATGGAAATCAGGTATACCTGAACACAGACCTTCCACATATTTCCTAATCACAGTGTTGGTGACTGAGCAGATTTGACCTAGAGTTAACATGCTTCTCCAAATGTCTAATACACATGCTGTTCAACGAACTCAATTATATCAGTTTCCTATACCATTTCCACTGAGCTTGAAGGTACAATGCTTTCCTGTGTGCTGGAAATAGTCCATTCTTTTAAACTTAAAAAAAATTGCTGGCACTGTATGAGAAAGAATGTAGTAAGTAAAGCTGAATCTAATTTTTCATTTTTTCCTTGCTTGTCAGTCACTTCATTGGGTTCAAAGGGGATTTAGTCCTTGGGAGGAAAACCGCTGTGTGCATTGGAAAGTCAGACTATGTCTTCAGGGTGGGAAAAAAAGTTTTATTCATTTATCTCCAGTCTTGTCAGTATTCTATCTCCATTGTGTCCTTGTAGAACAATATTAATTTTCTAAGAAAAAAATAGTAAGTTCTCACTTCAGGGAGAAATTTGTTAAACTGCAGTGCTTTTGTATTTTACACTTGAAATGTATGAAATGTGCTCTTCTCTGGGACTCACCAAGATCAAATCAGGATGAAAACAGGACATGAGTAAGTGTTATCCTCCTATTCACTAGTGACTGTGATGTGCAAAGATTGATCCAGCAAAGATAAAGTGCTTCTCTGAGGAATCAGAGTGACTTTTAAAGAGAGATCCTGGTCTGTCTTCATTATCTTTTCTTAGATATGCCTGTGATCCTAACCACTCCATCAAGTGGAATAGTCTAAAACAACTGTGTCTTGCTTTACAGGACAATTATATTAACATCAGAGAAGAAGTCTCTGATAATGGCAGAGAAGGAAGTTACCATTTTGCCCTAAGTGGAAAATCCTTTCATGTTATAAGTCAACATTTCAGCAGCCTACTGCCAAAGGTAAATTCTAAGAGCATAACAATCTCTCTGTAAAAATATTGATGATGTCACTTGCAGAGCATGGTCTTAAATTATTTTAAACCTCTAAATAGGGAAGATATACTCAGTTCTACATAGCATGAGAGAGGTAGATATATTTGCAGAGGTTACTATTGTCTCATTTCCTACTAGATTTGAAATAAATAAACTTGATTAGTAAATTTTCCACTATCCATAGGACTGAAGTGTCAGTGATTTCTCAAAATACAAAGATTGCTTTTGAGTGGCTGTCACTATATAGCCATGGTAAAGGGGCTCACCGTATAATGGAAATCCTGCAATTATACAGGAAGGTAGGTCAAGAATAAAGGAAGCCCATTAAGTTTTTAATAGATGACCTTGTACTGAAGAGAATCAAGCTTTGGTTTGTCTCTTGCTATTTTGCAATTTTTCTCTCCACTGGTTCAAGGTTCCATTAAGCTCAAGAATTTTCAGGACAACTTTTCCCATGGAAGCTGAGCTAAATTCCTGTAAATCCTCATTTTCATAATTTTTTTTATCTTAAAAACTTTAGAGGGTACAAATTACTTTTGGTTACATGGATGCATTGTATAGTGGCAAAGAAGTTTGGGCTTTAAGTATACCCTCCACCCTTACCTATACATGTTGTGCTCAATAGGTGATTTTTTCATCTCTACCTCCCTTCCCATTCTACCTCTTCCAAATCTTGTGTCTTTAAGTCTTTAATTCATCTTTAGTTAATAGTATTCCACAGTGTGTGTGTGTACCACATTTTCATTATCCACTGATCAGTTGATGGGCATTTCGGTTAATTTCATATTTTTGCAATTGAGAATTGTGCTGCAGTAAAACTATGAGTGTAGGCATCTTTTTTGTGTGTGTGTGTGTAAATGACCTTTGTTCCTTTGGGTAGATACCAAGTAGTGGGATTGTTGGCTCAAATAGTAAATCTACTTTTAGTTCTTAGAGAAATCTCCATACCAATTTTCATAGAGGTTGTACTAATTTCCACTCCCACCAACTGTATATGAGTTCTCTTTTAACTGCATCTGTGCCAGCATTTATCATTTTAAAATTTTACAGCATTTACACCACATTCTGCCTGGTGTAAAGTGGTATCTCATTGTGGTTTAAATTTGTATTTCTCTGATTATGAGTGATGTTGAGCGTTTTTCCATATGTTTGTTGGCCATTTGTATATCTTCTTTTGAGAGATGGCTGTTCCCGTCATTGATCCACTTTTATCGTGCTGATTTGTTGAGTTCTTTGCAGATTTTGGATATCAATCCTTTGTCAGATGTATAGTTACAAATGTCTTCTCCCATTCTGTAGGTTCCCTGTTTTTTCTTCTGCTGTGAAGAAACTTTTTAGTTTAATTAAGTCCCACTTGTTTATTTTTGTTTTTGTTGCATTTGCTTTTGGAATCTTAGCCACAAATTATTTGCCTAGGCCAATATCCAGAACAGTTTTTCCTAGGTTTTCTTCTAGGATTCTTACAGTTTCATGTCTGACATTTAAGTCTTTCTAATTCATCTTGAGCTAATTTTTGTATATGGTGAGAAATAGGGATCAAGTTTCATTTTTCTGTATGTAGTAATCCAATTTTTCTAGCACCATTTGTTGAATAGGGTGTCGTTTCCCCAGAGTATGTTTCTGACTACTTTGTCTAAGGTCAGTTAGTCATAGGTATCTGGGTCTATTTCTGGATTCTCTGTTCTGTTCCATTGGTCCATGTGTCTGCACTTGTACCAGTACCGTGCTGTTTTGGTTACTATAGCCTTGTAGTATAATTTGAAGTCAGGTAATGTGATGTCTTCAGGGGTTTTTTTTCCCCCTCTTAGGATTGATTTGTTTTTTTCTTGCTCTTTTTTGGTTTCATATGAATTTGAGGATTATTTTTTCTAATCTGTGAAAAATAAAGTTGGCAGTTTGATAGAGATTACATTGAATCTGTAGTTACTTTGGGTAACACGGTCATTTTAACAGTGTTGATTCTTCCAATCCATGCACATGGAATT
Organism: Cephalopachus bancanus; assembly: GCA_027257055.1. NCBI lineage: Eukaryota > Metazoa > Chordata > Mammalia > Primates > Tarsiidae > Cephalopachus > Cephalopachus bancanus. The sequence goes on along the minus strand of JAPVLO010000546.1, from coordinate 175,014 downwards.
TTTTTTTTATTTGTTTGTGCTCTCTACAATTGCTTTCTTCAGGGTTTTGTAGTTCTCCTTGTAGAAATCTTTCACTTCCTTTATTAAATATATTCCTAGGTATACTTTTGCATAATATTTTTATTAAGCAGTAAACTTTCATGAATTTTGGTTTCTATTGGTCACTCATCTAGTAGTCCAAATCTCAATGTCTGTCTTAAATTCCAAAGGAAGAGTTAATGGAAACGTTTTCCCCCCTCATTCATGGGTATTATGACCCAGTCAGTGTTCTGAGTGTTATCAATTATTTCATGTATGACTAGCTAACAAGATAAAAAATGTCCCTTCTGGGTTCCTTACAGATACTGATCAATGGGACCATCTTTGCAAGAATGTCTCCTGGGCAGAAATCCAGTCTGGTGGAAGAATTTCAGAAACTGGAGTAGGTTCTTTGACAACTCAGGTGGTGTGAACTGCGTGGAGGCATAACAGTCAGGGGGAGTGTAAGAGGTACAGGGGGTTACTTAGTTTGGCATGAGAGCAGTAGTTCTTACTCAGGCTATGATAAAAATTTGGGAAGCTTTGAAAACAATAGCCAGAGCAGAACCCCACCATCCAGAGATTGTGATTAAATGTCCATATGGAGCTTAGAAAGTAGTAATTTTTCATAGCTTCTCATATAAGTTAATTTTGCATCCAATGTTGAGAACCACTGGACTAGAACATAAGGGTCATGAAAAGGTATGGGGAGAAATAAGACTGGAAATGTAGTTTGAGCCCAGTTCCTGAGGAACAATGAGAATTTAGACTTTATTTTTATAAGCTATCATCACAATTATGATATAGGAAGATTTATATGACAAAGGATTCTTGTAACTTCCAAAATGTTAAAATATTCTTATTCCAAAGCATCCTTTCCATCTTGAATCAGAAAAAAAATTACCGTTTAACACAAAAGATCTCCATTTCTAGGCAGAATGGGCAGTCCAAATAAAATTCCCATCATTTGTGACCTTTCGTTTCCTGTTAATAGAACCCCGTGGAATATCAGAAGCCTTCTTCACTTTTGTCACTGGGTTATATCAACATGATTTCTACTCCTACTCACTCTTACTCCATCCTTCTACTCATTTGATTCAGTCAAATCAGGCAAACTTCTCAATTCAGAAAGACCTGTCTTCTCAGTGTGGCTGAAAACCTAGAGAGCAAATTAGCTACCTCCATATAGCAGTGTAGAAGAAAAGTACAGCATATTCTGTAAATGTTGTCAGAACGCTTATATTTTATAAAACTGGCCATTCATATTCCTCTCCATACTCCAATTCAAGAAAACACTATTCATCCAGCCTCAAAAGCCATCTGGAAGAAGGGATGTATTTTATTTCTTTAACTTCTGGACCTGGCACAGCATTTTTGAGTTGAGCAACTGTAGACAGGGTGGATTTCTTCTCGTGTTATTATTAACAGCACCAACAGCTTTTACTTGTCTATAATTTTAGACTTATGTTTTATATTTTTAGACTTTTCCATATAGCACTGTATTTAATACTCAAAACACATTGTAGGGGAAAAATTAATAGTCAACTGGTAAGATGACCTGGTCAAATCTAGATCTTCTGGTTTCAAATCTTGTGCCCTCTCCACTATGCCATGTTCACTTCATATAATTGTGAGCACCTCTGTGTTGCAGCTGAGGAAGCTACAGAGTGAAGTGCAGTGTCTACATGAAACACTCAGAGTCGAGAATGATGGCCTGGGTTCCAAATCCATTGCATAAACCGCCAAGTCACACTTTACTTTCAGTCATACCAGACTCTTAGAGAGATTCCCTTAAAATAAATAATAAGTTCAAACCCTAAGTAAAGTGCCCGTGGAATATCAGAAGCCTTCTCCACTTTTGTCACTGAGTTATATCAACATGATTTCTACTCCCGAATTTTTAATTAGGAAAATTAACTGGTAAAATAGCTTTTATTTCCTCTACAATTGACATGCTTCCTTTTTAGTTACTTTGTAGGTATGTGTGGTGATGGAGCCAATGACTGTGGGGTAAGTAACTGCCAGTGTATGTGACCATCACCCACACTCAATTATACTTACCTGGAGCCCTTTAGAGAGAGTAACTCCTGGGATATATACCATTTCCATTCCTCTTGATGGATCAACTGATGCTGAGGTTTTGGGAGGCTTTTGACCAAAGCTACACAATGACTCAATGGTCAATGTAGGCTAAATGAGGTAGACTTTGGTTCTGGTGTTCCCACTTCTTTGGCTAGGTGTCCCAATGCCATCTTTTTCTAATGTGGTGGGCAGGGTAAATTGTGGTCATCTCCTGGCTGATGTTTCAGCCCACAAGCCACCTTGTGGCCAGCTTAACTGGCTTTTTCTTGTGAGGCCTAAGTAGAGATGTATGTGAGTCTATGTGGGGAGTAAGCTAATCCTTTGCTTTCAGGCTTTGAAAATGGCTCATGTAGGCATCTCTTTATCAGAGCAGGAGGCATCTGTGGCCTCACCTTTCACTTCCAAAACTCCAAACATCGAGTGTGTACCTCATCTGATCAAGTAAGTAGGCGCTTCCCCAAACATTGTTTTCTCTTTCTTGACTTTTAGGTGCAGATCACATTGTTCTGCCTAGAAAAGACCAGGGAATTTTTGTGTCCCTGGATGGGGAGGATGCTTTGTGAAAAAATGCACTCAAACACTCTCATGTCAAATGGACTTACCAGGAGTTAAAAAGAACATGGGGAGAACATTGGTATTTCCAACTAGTTTACTGATTAGGCTATTTTTAGAAGATTGGAATCTGGAACTTGTTACTGCTTTGAAAGTAGCAATTATCCTCTTATTTTTTCAAATGTGTCTCCTTAGATGCTTTATAATGGGGGATTCAGAGAAATCCACTTACCTCCCTCCCTCTTGCTTCTTTATGATTTCTTGAGGGTACCATTTTATCCCAGTTTCCAAAATCTTTATTGATCTTTGCTGTTCCCACTAAAATTAGTCAGTGCTTTATTTTTTTCCACCCAGAATATGCACTTCTGCTGCATTTTATTTGAATTATAAAGATAGCTAGCATGGTGGCTGCTCTCAGTTATTAAAACGAGTATGTGTTTTTAGTTTAAAAGGTACTATAAAGCCCATTGTCTTATACTTCAAAACAGCCTGAATATGTGGGAATGCCTATTTTTTTTTTTACAAAGAAATTGAGGTTCAGAGAATTTAACTGATATGCCCAAGCTCATACATCCGTATGATGTTGATTATTGTTTTAGAATTGATTTTTGTTTAAGTGTGCTTATCCACAAATGTTCTACTCTTTCCACCATATGAAAATAGTGATTTGGGTAGCTACTCCACATTTTTTATTCATGCATTTGACAAATATTTATTGAGTAAGCACTTAGTGCCAGAAACTAAAGGAGTTAAATAAAGACAATATTTACTAATATTGATAGAGTCTGTCAAGGAAATGGAAAGGGTGGAAATTAGTAAGATGGCTGGAAAGGGGGAATTGGCTGCTGCAGATGGGGGGGCATAGGAAAATATCTCTAAGGAGGTGGGAAAGGAGGAGAACTACCTTCTGACTAGAGTAAATGGCAGTGACAAAATCATGATACAGAAATCCTAGTTTGAGGATCAGGTTTTCAAACCCCAGGAAATAATTATGACCACAAGTTTAAACTCAGTTTCAACTTAAAGTATAAAAGTATAATTTAAATTTCAAAGTATGATTTAAACTCTATTTTTTCCCAAATGAAACAGATAAAAATAGCATTTCATATGTCATCTACTTTATGCTTTAAATGTGTATTATTTACTCAAAGTCAATCAGCAGTTACACAAAGTGAACATGCTCATAGCTTCCAGTCTATTTAAATTTGATATATGACTCACTTGAGTGTGCATATTGCTTTAGTCTAGTTTTAGAAAAAGTTAGGTCTGCCAACATGAAATGTGAATCATGTGTGCCCAACTCCTTGAAGTACCTGCATGAAAATAACCCCAAACCTGCAACCTTATTTAAATCCCCTGGTTCACAGATGAAGAAACTGAAACAAGGGAAATGGCCTTCCAAATCACATAAGTGAGTAGGTATGAAACCTGGGATTAGCTCTTAGGTTCCCTGAGTTCAGCAGCTGAAGTCATATTCACAGAAAGGACAAGAGTAATTGTAAACGTGGGCTCCATTGCCAGATCAAGGCCTGTGTTCCTTGGCTTGGAATTAGTCTTCCCTGAAAATCTAGTCATTTAGCTCCTGACAGCCAGTTCCCAATGGCCCAACGTTGTCCAATTTTTCAGATGAACAATTGTATGATCAGACTTCTAATTTTTTCTCCTGAGCTCAGCTAAATGTTACAGAATAACTGACCTCATTTATTTTCATTGCCTTCATTTTCATTCCTTTTTCATTTCTTTTTCTTCACAGAGAAGGACGTGCAGCTCTCGTTACTTCATTTTGCATGTTTAAGTACATGGCTCTGTACAGCATGATTCAGTATGTTGGTGTTCTGCTGCTCTACTGGGTATGACTTGGGACTTAGCCTTTTAGTGAAAACTAAAACAAGTGGTGGTGCACTCTCAAAATCTTTTAAAGAAAGAGTACAAATAGGTAGTCCAAGCAACAGCAGTCCCTCTAAAAATCCTGAAGGATTTAAAAAGTAAATCTGAAATAGGCAAACGTACACAAAAAAAGTTGTTAGCTCTCTAGCAGAGAAACTTTTAATCTAGCGATAGCTAAGGAACAGAACTAAATATATCACCTTTTCTCTCGTTGCTTTCACCTGCTTGAACCAGGTCTCCCTCTTCTTAGTTCCAGTGTGACTCTACTTTAGTATACCACTCATTAAAGAGATGGCTCCCTGCACTGAGGTGCTGGTAAATGTTTCATAATTGACTCTCCCTGGAAAGTAAGTCCTAAATATTAATGTTTGCCAATTTTGGTGGTGTAAATCCTCCTACCATAACCAGTTTCAAGCTATGTGCCTGATATCATACTATATGAAGTGCGGAAGAGATGTACTACCAGATAGATGCAAGAGTTGTAAATAGTCTCAAGAACATAGATAACAGTAAAATGTAGGAAAATAATTAGAAAGTGCTGAACTCTAAGAATTTATTAGCTTGCTATTGGTGCATTTATGTAATTTAAGTTTTTATTTTAGCTGTGTCTAACAACCAACTCACAACGTTTTTGAAAATTTAGCAATTGACTGTCAAATGCTAGTTCAAGCTAGCACATCACTGGTTTCCTGAGTGTAGGGATTTAAAAATTAGCATATCATGCCATAACAAATACATAGAACTTGTAATGGCTTTTATCATTTAACAAGATATAAAAGGAGAAAACACACATCTACTGTCTGTGAACTCAACATGTGAGCTTATTTTATTAACTTAAACCAGGAAAGAGAATCTCATTTATATTGGAGATATCTCGATCCATCTTTATATATTGCCTTCTTTCTCCTGGGTTAAAGGTTTTAGCTTTCAGGTTACCTCTATCTTTCTACACTCACTGATGAGTGGACTAGAGAAGAATAGATTGTCTATGGAAATGTAGCCCTATTTTGGAATCCCCAAATTATACTAATAAATAGAAGTAAACATTGAATGTTATTTCCTTTCCCCTAAGGAATGGGAAGCAAGGAAGCCTATTTCTTGAAATCAGTAAGATGGGAACACTTTTTTCCTTAAGAGAGTGAAGGTGCTTTTTCAGAAATTTCTAACATTTTATCTAAAAACATGCAAAAAATGCAAATAGAGGATTTAGTTCTTTTCATTTTACATCAGTATCATTAAGGTATGAGTACCACACATTTGTCACTTGCTACTATTAGGGATACATTATTTTATTGTGCCAGACTAAACACCAAATTTTTCACCAACAAGTAGAAAAGAGAGCATAGATAAATCTAATAGAGAGAGATGTCCTTCTAAAGTAACACTGATGCACAAAAGACCCAGCCCAGAAAGCATGCAAGAGAGGGCCCCCTGATTAGAGAGGGTTTCACAGGCTTGGCTTTGAGTACTTTCACCAACACTATCATTCACCAACTCAAATAAGCCCCGAACACAGCATCTCTTGGTGATTTGCTTGAAAAATAAAGTAAGCAAATAAATGCAATTGATGTTAAATTTTACCCAGAAGGTCATAAAGCTTTTGGTATGCTTTTCTTTTCATTTTCAGGAGACAAACAGCCTTTCAAATTACCAGTTTCTGTTCCAGGATCTGGCCATTACAACTCTTATTGGTGTAACAAGTAAGACGTTTTGAAAACTTTCTTACCAGAGGTGTTCTCTTCAGCTAGACAGCATCAGTGATGTGATGAGCAACGTGATGAGCAAGAGTGAGAGCGAGAGCTAGAGTGAGAGAATTCTCATTTTTGAGTACTGAAAGTCTCAATAAAGGAAAATTAGTCAAAGAAAAGGTGGCTGGTTATTTTTCTATTTTCTGCAAAATGTAAAGCATGCAAAATGGTCACTAAACATTTACAATGAAAAAAAGCACCTTGAAAATCAGAGACACTAACTTGAGTGTTTTTAGGGATAGCTATAGTTAAAATGTACCCAATTTATAAGGGCTAAGTGGTTTTTATGTTTCCCGTCACCAAAGCTTAGCCTCTCAGACTTTAAAATGGAGCTTAAAGGTAATCTTGCCATTATACCACTCCCACTCCCACCTTCTAACAAATATATGACCTGTCTCCCCAGTTTCCCTACAATGGGAATTAAAAAAAAAAATATGGCTTTTTTTTTTTTTTAAGAACTGTTTCTGGTTCCTAGCAAAACTGAGAGAAATGTACGGAGATTCCTTTGTGCCCCTCCCCCCACACATACACGGCCTCCTCCATTATCAACATCCCCACCAGAGAGGTACATTTGTGATCACTGATGCACCTACATTGACACATTATTATTGCTCAGAGTTTATAGTTTACATTAGAGTTCATTTTATGGGTTTAGACATCTATAATGACTGTATTCATCATGATGGTATCATACAGAGCATTTTCACTGCCCTAATTCTCTTTGCTCTGCTTAGTTATCTTTCCACCCTCCCCAAAGCTTCCTACAACTATTGTGATACTTTTACTGTGTCCATGGTTTTGCCTTTTTTAGAATGCTATATAGCCTCAGATTGGCTTCTTTCACTTAGCAATATACATTTAAGTTTCCTCTATGTTTTATTTATTTATTTATTTATTTATTTATTTGGTTGGTAGATTGTTTCTTTCTAGTGCTGAATGATATTCCATTGTCTGGAGGTGCAACAGTTCATCCATTCACCTACTGAAGGACATCTAGTTGCTTTTAAGTTTGGGCAATTATAAAGCTGCTACACACACCCATTTGTAAGTTTTTGTGGAGGTATACGTTTTCATCTCCATTGGGTGTATGCCAGGGAGGACAGTAGCTGGATCATATAGTAAGAATATGTTTAGTTGTGTAAGAAACTGCTAAACTCTCTCCCAAAGTGGCCATACTTTTTTGCATTCCCACTAGCAGTGAATGAGTGTTCCTGTTGTTCTACATCCTCACCAGCATTTAGTGTGGTCAGTGTTCTGGATTTTAGCCATTCTAATAGGTGTATAGTCATTCCATTTATGCTTTTACTACTATCTCATTCTCCCTTCTCAAAAATGCTATTGCTCTTTCTCCATTATTATCAAATTTTCTCTGGTCTAATGGATAATTTCTATTGGCATATAAATATATTCTCATATCTACTTTCTTTTAAAAACCTCTTCTTTGACCCCAAATCCACCACTAACTACTACTCCCTTTATGCTTAAACTTCCCAAACAGTTATATAATATGCACTTTTCCAACTTCTCATCTCTAGTTCTTTTGCCATTCCATTTGAATCAGCTAAATCCTAATATCTAGAGGCATGAATTGAATTCTAGGTCTACGCTGCTTTCGAATAGGAGGCAGTGGTATACTTGTAAATATTTAACAACTGGCTCTATCAAAAAAAAGTTTGAGTGTATATATATATGTATATATATATTTTAATATGCATATGAAAACAAGTTTATTATAAATTTTACTGAAAAAATGTGCAATGAGCAATTTGCAAATAATGGTAAAATATACTGTTTATTGCAAATCGCATTTATTGATTTTCGCAGAATGCTTTCATTGAGTTTTGCCAAACTCTCATGTTCATAATCAATCTCCGTTTGCAACTGATGACTGAATGATGAGTTCCAAAATGAATGTTGGTTGATATTTTCCTTTAGCTGAATGAATAAGACAAAAACAAAACAACAAAGACTTATGTCAATACTTCAATCAGCCATCAGTAATATGAATAACTTATTTGTTGAATCACATAGTAGTTCTTAGATGCTGAAAAAAAATACTTCCTCAGTTTAAAAAATGTATTCAAAATGTAATGGCATGCATTACATATTTAAGTTTAATCTTCATTTAATATTCTTGAGATTAATGACCTCAAAGGCATAGATAATGCTAAATATAGTAAAACAATTAGGCAGTTATCATTTATAAGTATTCATTACCTTTGTTTTTAATACTATATATTTATTTAATTGCAAGTTTATAAAATTTGTTTTTAACGGTGGCTGTGTTTAGCACTGGCTTGGAAATTTAGCAGTAATTGGACCTTATTCGCCAGTATGAGCCAGCTACTGCCCTCACCGTCTGATGTTGCACACTACTGACACAAAGGTGCAAGTCTTTGCTGCTTCTACATGCTTCATAGTCTTCATAGTGGTGTTACACTGTTTCCTATTATATCATCTCATCATAATCTTAAAAGTTATCATGCCAATTTGTTTTAAGAAACTGCCTAAACGCTCAAAAGAGCATACTCAAGTGAAGCAGCTACTACTATCTTTACTTCAATTGCCATCTTCCCTGATACTGTTCTTGTCTAGGTCCACTGATGACTGCTTTGTTGTCAACAGCTACAGAGATTTCCTCCTCCTTGCTGTACTTGACTCTTCTCAACTGCACTCTCTTTTCTCCAAGGGTTTCTTTTCTTGGCTTTTATGATACCAGACACACCTGTGTCATCTACGAGTATAATAAATACAGCTTCCTCATCTCTTTTGATGGCCCCTGCTCCTTTGCTTGTCCTCTAACTTTTAGAATGTTCCAAGTCTTGTTCTTGGAGCCTGTTGTCTTTTTAATCTATATCATCGTTTTAAGTAATCTCAACCAGTTCCATGTCTTCAGTGTTACCTATTTGCTGATGAATCAAAAATTTGTATTTCTAGCCTTGACATCTAACTAGAGCTCTGGAAATGTAGCTAGTCAGCATCTAAACTGGTATATTTAATAGGACTCTAACTTAACATGCTCAAATAGAACTTTTAATTCCATCAGATTTGATATTCAATAAAATCATCCACTAAGTTTCTAATTTGTGCTACCTACTAATCTAGGCACTTGGGATACAACAGTGAAACAAAACAAAGATTTCCTTCCTCATGGAAATTACATTCTTTTGAAATAGTACCACTAACTAGTTGTTCAAGTCAAAGACCTAGAGTTGGCCTTAATTTTTCTCTTTTCTTCACCCTTCCAATACATATAAAATTCCTATTGGTTCTGCCTCTAAAACATATCCTGATTACCTTCTTTCCATCATCACTGCAGCCACTATCACTAAGCAATGTCACCTCTCTTGTATATTATTGGTCTCACTCTGTCGCCCAGGTTGGAGTGCAGTGGCATGCTCATGGCCAGCCCAGCGTCGACCTGCTGGACTCCAGCGATCCTTCCACCTCAGCCTTCCAAGTAGCTGGAACTACAGGTGTGCACTACCACGCCTGCCTTATTTTTGATTTATTGTAGAGACTGAGGTCTCGCCAAATTGCCCGAACTGGTCTCGAACCCAAAGGCTCAGGCAATCTTCTCACCTTGGCCTCCCAAAATGCTGAGATTACAGGCTGAGCCTCTGAGTCTGTCTTGCAACAGCTTCTTGACTCATCTTGCTTCTGCTCTTGCTGCCCTCTCCTCACCCCCATTTACCTTTCACAAGTAGTAAGAATGTTGTTTCTAAATGTAAATTTTATTATATCATTTTCTTGCTTAAAATGCTCCAAGGGCTTCCTATTTCCACTAAATCTAAGTCTTACATGATTGGACTCCTGCCTACTTCTCCAACTTAACCTCTAACCACATTCCTACTCACTTAGGTGCTTGCCACTCTGGTTTTACTGCCTCTTGAACATTGTCAAGCTGTGGTCACCTAAGTACCCTTGAATTTGCTATTGTCTTTGCCTAAAATACTCTTGCCTTAGATCTTCATATGTCTTTGATTTTGTCTTACTATTCATATTTCAGTTCAAATGTCACCACCTCAGAAATATCACTTTAAATTGCAAGCAAATCAATTATTCTCTATTACAACAACTCTGCTTTATTTTTTCACAGCACTTTCTGCAATCTGGAATTATGGTATTTATCTTTGTTTGTACTAGCTTTTTGCCTGCCTCTCCTCACCCAGAATGTGTGCCTCATGAGAACAGCATCTTGCATGTATTGATCAATGTTATAATCCCAATACTTCTAATAGTGCCTGACATATCAAAGGAGCTCATTAAATATTTGCTAAATGTATTGAAAGAACACCCATGGACAGGCTTTGTTAACTCTGTTGGAAGAGTTCCCTTTCACATAAAGCCAGAACTGTTTATACATACATTTCACTCATCCCAGTTTGGGGTGGCACAATTTTTTTTTTTCTGATTTTTTTCCCCTCCAGAACAATCCTTCAGATATTTGAAAACAACTCTGATTTGGTCTGCAATTATTCTCTTCATTATAACAAAAGCCTTAAAAATTTTCTCTATTTTTTGTAAAATAACTCGATTCTTTTCTGTCTAACACATATTAAACATATGTTATCAACATATATTCACTGTGAAAAGAAGATGGAAACTAATGCAAGGTATAACAAAAAAAACCACCCTATTTTTATCTTACCATCCAGAGCTAACCAATTCAAGCATCTTGATATCTTTCCATCCAATTTTCTATATAAATTAATGAATTAGAATTATATTTATAGTTGTGCATATAGTTTTTCATTTAACCCTATAACTACTTTTAAATACTATTAAATATTTAGATTATTTTTATTTTGATAAAAATATAGGTAAATAAAATTTATCATGTTTATCACTTTAAGTGTACAATTTAGAGTACTCATTACATTAGCAATGTTGTACACTATCAAAATCATCATTATCTATTACCAAAGCTTTTTATTCACGTAGACACATTCTTTCTCCTTGCAACCCATGGTAATTTTTAGTCTACTTTTTGTCTCTATGAATTTTCCTATTCAATATATTTCATATAAATTAAATCACATAATTTGTCCTTTTGTGTCTGGCTTTTTTCATTTAGCATAATGTTTTCAAGGTTCATCCATTTGGTAACATGTATCAGAGCTTCATTCCTTTAAATGGCTGGTTACTATTTTAAGTATATATATCCTGTTTCGTTTATCCATTTATCTCTTGATGGACTTGGGTGCTCTCCCCCAATAACTATTGTGAGTAATACTGCAATGAAAATTTGCGTAAAGTATCTGTTTGAGTTTCTGTTTTTCATTCTTTTGGGTAAAGTGTGGAATTGCTGGGTCATGTGGTAATCATCTATTTAACTTTTGAATAACTGCCAAACCATTTTTCTAAAGACTGCAGCATTTTACATCCTCAACAGCAATGTATGAGGGGTCCAATTTATTCGCAACCTTATCAATGCTTGTTATTTAACCTTCAAAAATTATTTTAGCCATACTAATAGATATGGAGTGTTATAGTGGTTTTGATATGCATTTCCCTAAAGACTAATAACATTGAGCATATTCATGTGCTTATTGGCTGTTTGCATATCATCTTTGGAGATATTTTTGTTCAAGTCCTTTGCCCATTTTTTAATAGAATTTTTGTTTTTTGGTTGTTGAGTTCTAGGAGTTCTTCATATATCGTGGATATCATACCCTTACCAGATATATGATTGCACATATTTTCTTCTGTATGTTTTCTTTTCACTTGTTTGATTACATCCTCTGAAGCAAAAAAGTTTTTAATTTTGGAGTCCAATTTATCTATTTTTTGTGTTGTTCTTGCTTTTTCAGGTAATATCTAAGAACCCATTGCCAAATCCAAGGTCATGTATATTTACCCCATGTTGCCTTCTGATAATTTTATGTTGCTAGTGCTTATATTTAGGTCATTGATTCATTTTTGTGTTAATTTTTATATAAGGTGTGAGGTAGGGGTCCAATTTTATTTTGGGGTGTGTGTTTGGAAATCTAGTAGTCCCAGCATCATTTGCTGAAAAGACTATTTCCCCCCTCATTAAACCATCTTGATACCTATGTTAAAAGCAATCAGCCTTTGATTGTATGGGTTTTTTTCTGGACTCTCAATTCTAATCCCTTGGCCTATACATCTTTTCTTATGTTAGTATCAGAAGGGTTTGAGTACTAATTTTGTAGTAAATTTAAAATTGAGAGGTCCAAGTCTTCCAACATTATTCTTTTTCAGGATTGTCTTGACTATGCAGGGTTCTATAATTTCATATAAATTTGAGGATGGACTTTTCAATTTATGCAAAACAAAAGTTATTCAAATTTTGGTAGGAATTGTATTAAATATGTAGATCAATTTAGACAGTAAAGACATTTTAATAATCTTATGTTTTCCAATCCATTAACATGAGATATTTATTTATTTATGTCTTTAATTTCTTTTAGCAAAGCTTTGTAGTTGTCAGTGCACAAGTCTTTCTCCTTCTTGGTTAAATTTATCTCTAGGTATTTTATTTATTTAGATTCTATTGAAAATGAAATTGTTTTCTTAATTTTAGTTTTGAATTGTTTATTGCCAAGGTATAGAAATGCAACTTTTTAAATGTGTGCAGATCTTGTGCCTTGAAGTACAAGAATTTGTATGAGAATTTTTAAAAAATTAACTTTAGTAGCTTTCTTGCTTCTTTTTTCTGCTTTGGTGACTTCTTTTTTTTTTATTTTGTAAAGTTATATTTTATTTTTAACTGACATAATTATACAGATTTATAAGATATAGTGTGATGTTTCAGTACCTGTATACATTGTATATTAATCAAATCATGGTAACTAGCATATTTATCACCTCATATATTTATCATTTCTTTGTGGTGAGAACATTCAGAATTCTCTCTAGCTATTTTGAAATATACAGTATGATGAATAGTGATGTTGAACATTTTTTCATATACCTGTTGACATATGGCACACCTATTTGTATGTCTTATTTTGAAAAAATGTCTATTCAGGTTTCACTGATTTATTAATTGGATTATTTTTGTTGTTTTTGTTATTGAGTTATTTGAGTTGCTTACATATTCAGGATATTAACTCCTTGTCAGATGTATAGTTTTCAAATATTTTCTTCCATTCTGTGGTTGTTTCTTCACTCTGTTGTTTCTTTCATTGTGCAGAAGATTTTTAATTTGATGTGACCTGCTTTGTCTATTTTTCACCTTTGTTGGCTATGTCTTTGGGGTCTTATCCAAAAAATTATTGCTCAAAGCAGTGCCATGGAGCATTCGCCCTATGTTTTCTTTTTGTAGTTTGATAGTTTTGAGTTTTACATTTAAGTCTTCAATGCATTTTGGTTAATTTTTGCATATGGTTAGAGAGATAAGGTCTAGTTTCAGTTTTCTGCATGTGGATAATAAATTTTCCCACCACCGTTTATTGAAGAGACTGTGTTTCCCCAGTGTGTGTGTCCTTGGCATCTTTGTCCAAAATCAGATGACTATAAATGTGTGGATTTGTTTCTCGAATCTCTATTCTGTTCCATTGGTCTATGTGCTATTTTTATGCCAGTACTAAGCTGTTTGGAGCACTATAGCTTTGTAGTATATTTTTAAGTCAGAAAATGTGATACATCCAGTTATATTATTTTCGACAAGATTGCTTTGGCTATTCAAGGTCTTTTGTTGTCCCTAATAGATTTTATAATTTTTTCTATTTTTGTAAAAAATGTTATTGGAATTTTTATAGCGATTTCATTGACTCTGTAGATTGCTTTAGGTAGTGTGGACATTTTGACATTGTCCAATCCATGAATATGGAATGTCTTTTTCTGTATTTGTGTTCTCTTTTATTTCTTTTAACAATGTTTTATAGCTTTCAATATAGAGATATTTCATTTCTTTGGTTAAATTTATTTCTAAGGATCTGCTTTTTGTGTAGCTATTGTAAATGGTATTTCCCTCTTGATTTCTTTATAGGTAGTTCACGATTAGCCTATAGAAAAACTACTGACTTTTGTATATTGATTTTGTATTCTGAAAATTTACTGAATGTGTTTGTTATTTCCACCAGTTCTGGTGCAGTCTTTAGATTTCAAATATATGACCATGTCATCTATAAACAGGGACAATTTGACTTTCTTCTTCCCAATTCAAATGCCATTTAAAAAAATTCTTGCTTAATTGCTCTGGTCAGAATTTCCAGTACTATGTCGAATAGACATGACAAAAGTGGGCATCCAGATCTTTGAGAAAAAGTTTTCAACTTTTTTCCCATGTTTGTTTCCCATATTTTTACTATGTTTGTTGTAGCTTTGTTATAGATGGCCTTTATTGTGCTGAGGTACATTCCTCCTCTGTGTAATTTATTTATTTATTGGTGTTGAATTTTCCCAAATGCTTTTTCTTCATCTATTTAAATTACCATCTTTTTTTTGTCCTTCATTTTGTTAATGTGATGTATCAGGTTTTTAAATTTGCATCCCTGGGGTGAATCCCACTTGAACAGGTGACTGATCTTTTTAATGCGCTGTTAAATTTGGTTTGCTTTTATTTTGCTGAGAATTTTTACATCTATGTGTATCAGGGATATTGGATTGTATTTTACTTTTTTGTTATGTCTTTGTCTGGTTTTGGTATTAGGGTGGTACTGGCCTTATAGAAGGAGTATAGGAGTATTCACTCCTCTATAATTTCGGAAGATAGTTTGAGGTGAATTAGTATACGTTCTTTAAATATTTGGAAGAATTTGGCTGGGAAGCCATTAGGTACTGGACTTTTCTTTAACTAGAGTTGTTTTATCACTGGCTCATTATTGTTATACATTTATGGTTTGCTCATATTTTTTATTCCTTCATGATCTAATATTGGTAGGTTATATGTGTCTAGGAGTTTATTCTAGTTTTTTTGATTTATTGTCATACAGTTATTTAAAATAGTCTCTTACGATTTTCTGTATTTCTATGTTATTAGTTGTAATGTCTCCTTATTCACCTCTGATTTTATTTATTTGGGTTTTCCTTCTTTTCTTAGTCTGACTATGGCTTGCCAATTTTATCTATCTTCTTCAAAAACCAACTGTTCAGCCGGGCTCGGTGGCTCAGCCTGTAATCTTGCGCCTTTGGGAGGCTGCGGTGAGTGGATTGCCTGAGCCCGCGGGTTTGAGACTCGCCTGGGCAGCAAGACCTCTTCTTTACAATAAATCAAAAAATCAGCTGGGCGTGGTAGCGCATGCCTGTAATTCCGGCTACTTGGAAGGCTGAGGCGGAAGGATCGCCGGAGCCCAGCAGGTCAAGGTTGCGGTGGCCGGGAGCGGCCACTGCACTCCAGTCTGGGCGACAGAGTGAGACTCCAACTCAAAAAAAAAAAGAAAAGAAACAAAAGCCAACTGTTCATTTTGTTGGTCCTTTGTATTGTTTTTAATTCTCTATTTCATTTATTCTTGCTCTGATGTTTATTATTCCTTTCTTTCTACTGACATTGAGTTTAGTTTTTTCTTGTTTTTCTACTTACTTGGGCTTCAACATCAGGTTGTTTATTTGTGAACTTTCTTCTTTTTTTCATGTAGCCATTTATTGGTGCAAACTTTCTTCTGATTACTGCTTCTGCTATATCCCATAGGCTTTGCTATGTTTGTTTCTATTTTCATTTATCTCTAAAATTTTTTAATTTTATATTTTAATTTCTTCATTGACCTATTGGTTTTTCAGGAGCATGTTTAATTTTCATGTATTTGTACAGTTTATGAAGGTTGTTGGTTTCTAGTTTTATATTATTGTGGTCACAAATAATACTTGATATGCTAATAATTTTAAAAAAATATTTAAGACTTGTTTTGTGGTTTACCATATGGTCTAAACTGGAAGATGTTCTATGTGTACTATAAAAGAATGTGTGTTGGACAGAAAGTTTTGCATATATCTGTTGGGTCCATTTTTTCAAAAGTACATTTTAATTCCCATATTTCTTTATTAATTTTCTCTCTTGTTGATCTGTCCATTGTTAAATACATGGTATTGAAGTCCCCTACTATTATTGTATTGCTAGGTATTTCTGCCTTTATGTCCATTAATATTTGCTTTGTAAATTAGGTGCTCGGTGTTGGGTGCATATATTTTTATAATTGTTCTACCTTCTGATGAATTGAGCCCTTTATCATTAAATAAGGACCTTTGTTGTCCCTTCAGTTTTTGATTTGAAGTTTATTTTATCTGACATAAGTATAGCTACTCCTGCTCTCTTTTGATTACCAGTTGTTGTTGTTGTTATTGTTATTATTATTATTATGATTTGAGGTTAGGTCTCCCTCTGTCATCCGGCTGGAGTGCAAAGGTTTGATCACAGCTCACTGCAACCTTGACTTCCTGGGCTCAGGTATCCTTCTGCCTCAGTCTCCCAAATAGCTGGGACTACAAGTGGTACTATACCCAGCTAATTAAAAAAAATTTTGTTTTAATAGAGAGAGACAAGGTCTCGCAATGTTGCCCAGGCTGGTCTCACACTCTAGGACTCAAGTGGTCCTCCTCCCTTGGCCCTCCATACTGCTTGGGATTACAGGTTTGAGCCCTGCACCTAGTCAAAATTACTTAATTATTGACAGGTAAGGACTTACTACTGCCATGCCATTTTGTTGTTTTGTAGGTCCTTTGTTCCTTTCTTTTTCTCTTATATTCTTGATTTGATGATTTTCCTTTTTTAAGCACAAAAGAGGATTTATTTGAAAATTACTGGAATACAGAAAAATTAGAAAAGTCATATTGTAGTTATTTCAATTTAGTAATTGTTTACTAAATAAAAATTATTTTGTAAATCCTAATTTTGAGGATATACATTCAATAGTAAAAATCAGAGAAGAATTATGAGGCCCAATATGTTCCTTTACTTAAGATCAACACAACATTTATTCGTTAAAAAAAATCAATTTTGAAATTTAGGTATATTGACAAGAATGGTGAAAGCTTTTTTAATCAATTTGCGATATTGAGTAGTTTGGTGAAAACCCAAATACAATAGCAGTTCTTCGTCTGCTTCAAATGCTGTGAGAATTATATGGTCAATTAATTTGAATAAAAAGTATCATGGCAATTCAATGGGCAAAAGACATAGTTAGAACAACTGGATATCTGTACATGGGAACAAAGGAATCTCACATTTGACTATTTCTATGCCAAAAATTAACCTGAAATGGATTATATCCCTAAATATAAGAGTTAAAAATTTTAAACTTTTTGAAGAAAGCATTGGATAAAATCTTTGTAACTTTGCATTAGGTAAAGATTTCTTAAACATGTTGTTAAAAGAATGAACCTAAAAGAAAAGTATTGATAAATTGGACTGCATCAAGACGAAATGTTTTTGCTTTTCAAAAGACATATTTAAGAACACGAAAGGCAAGCAAAAGACTGAGAGAAAAATATATGCAAAGCATACATCCAGTAGAGGGCTTGTATCTAAAATATAAAGTTTTGTACAATTCAATATGAAGATAGCCCAGTTTTAATTGGTAAAAAATATTTGAGCAGAACTTAGATATACAAATAACCAATGAGCACATGAAAAATGCTCAACATCACTAATCATCAGGGAAACACAAAATTGAAACCTCAACAAGCTCTTATTAGATATCTGGTAGAATGGTTAAAATAAAAAGACTAACAATATCAAGTATTGGTAAGAATATGGATCAACTGGACACTCATACATTGTTGGTGGGGATGGAAGTGGTACCATCACTGTGAGAAACATTTTGGCAATATTTCTTTTTTAAAAAAAATTATTTCAAAGATGTGGGGTACAATTCTGGATTAGGTAAACTTGTGTACCTAATTTGGGCCTTCCTTTGGTTCCACTTTGCCTGGTTTGAGATCAGGTACCCTTATTGATGTTGTGTTCCTCTGCCACCTACCTTAGCAGTATCCTGCTACTGCCAATCCCTTTCTTACAGTATTATGTATGGTAAATGTTCAGGGTCCACTTATGAGTGAGTACTTTTTGTTTCTGTGATAGATCACTGAGTATGACCGACTCTAAATCCATCCAAGTTGCTGCAAAGTCTATATGTTTGTCCTTCTTTAAGGCTGCATAATATTCCATTGTATGTACCACATTTTTATAATCCAGTCCAATTTCAATGAGCAACACAGTTGGTTCCATGTTTTTGCTATTGTGAATAGAGCTGCAGTAAACATGCATGTGCAGGTAACTTTAAGGTAGAGTGATTTGAGTTCCCCTGGTATATTCCCAGAAGTGGGATTCCTGGGTCATATGGAAAGTCAATGTCTAGTTCTTTTAGAAATTGCCACACTTTTTCCCAAAGAGGATGCACTAGTTTGCATTCTCACCAGCAGTATTCCTTTTTCTCTGCATCCTTGCCAGTATCTGTTGTTTGTTTTATCCTTTATCTAACTCCATTCTTACTGGGGTTAGATGATATCTCAATGTAGTTTTGATTTTCACTTCTCTGATGATTAGTGAGGCTGAGCACTTTTTTGTGTGTCTGTTGGCTGCCCATATCTTCTTTAAAGAAGTGTTTATTCATGTCTTTTGCCCACTTTTAAATGGGGCTGTTTATTTTTTTACTTTCAGCACTTTTGAGTTCCTTGTAGATCCTGAATGTTAGGCCTTTGTCGGATGTATAGTTGGCAGATATTTTTTCTCATTCTGTGTGCTGTCTCCCTGCTGTCTTGGTACCTTTTTTTTTGCTTTGCAGAAACTTGTCAGTTTGATGAGGTCCCACTTGTCTAATTTATCTCTTATGGCATGGGCGCTTGGAGTTTTGATCAGAAATTGGTTGCCAGTTTCAATTTCCATAAGGGTGTCTCCTGCATTTTCTAAGGTTCTTGTAGTTTGTGGTTTTATGCTTAGGCCTTTGATCCATTTGGAGTTGACTTTTGTGTGTGATGATAGTAGGGGTCTTGTTTCAATCTTCTGCATGTGATCAGCCAGTTTCCCCAGCACCATTTACTGACTAGGTTCTCCTCTCCCCAGTGGTGGTTGTTGGTGGCTTTGTCAAAGATGAGTTGGCTGAGAAATTGAGGCTTTGCTTCCGGAATCTCTATCCTGTTCCATTGGTCTATGTACCCGTTCTTGTACCAATACCAGGCTGTTTTGACTACCATAACCTTATAGTAAAGTTTAAAGTCTGGAAGTGTGGTATCTCCCACTTTGTTTCTTTTGCTGGAGATTGTTCAGGTTTTTTGTAGTTGTTTATGTTTCTGTATGAATTTCTGTATTGTCATTTCCAGGTCTGAGAAGAATGATGTTGGTAATTTAGTGGATATTGCATTGAATCTGTAGATTGCCTTGGGTAAGATGGATATCTTAACAATGTTGATTCTTCCTTCCATGAACTTGGAATATTTTTCCATTTGTTTGCGTCTTCTTGGATTTCTTTGAGCAATGTTTTGTAGTTTTCATTGTAAAGTTCTCTCACTTCTCTGGTTAGGAAGAGGTCAATGTATGTTTTTATTTTTTTTGTGGCTATTGCGAATGGAATTGGGCTTTTTATTTGGTTCTCTGCCTGCTTGTTGTTGGCATAAGAATACAACTGTCTTTTACACATTTATTTTGTACCCTGAAACTTTGCCAAAAACCTTTATCAGTGAAAGCAGGCTTTCAACAGAGTTTCTTGGGTTTTTGAGGTATAATATTATATCGTCAGCAAAGAAGGATAACGTAACTTTCTCTTTTCCTGATTTCTTTCTCTTGTCTAATTGCTCTAGCTAGGACTTCCAACACAATGTTGAACAAAAGGGGTGAGAGTGGGCAAGCCTTGTCTTGTTCTGATTTTCAGGGGAAATGTTTCCACTTTCTGTCTGTTTAGCAATATGGTGACTGTGGGTTTATCATAGATGGTGCTTTCTATTTTGAGGTATGTTTATTCTATGACTAGGCATTTGAGGGTTTTTATCAAGAAAGGATGCTGGATTTTATCAAAAGCTTTTTCTGCATCTAATGATATAATCATGTGGTTCTAATTTTTATATCTGTTGATGTATTTAATTACATTTATGGTCCTGTGGATGTTGAGCCAGCCGTGCGTCCTGGGGATGAAGCTTACTTGGTCATGGCGGATGATTTTTGAGATGTATTGTTGAATCTAATTTGTAGAATCTTATTGAGAATTTTTGTATCTATGTGCATTAGGGATATTGGCCTGTAGTTCTCTTTTTTTGTTGGATCTTTACCCAGTTTAGGGATCAGTGTGATGTTAGCTTGGTAAAATGATTTTGGGAGAATTCTATCTTTCTCAATTGCCTGGAATACTTTCAGTAGGATTGGTTTCAGCTCTTCCTTATATGTTTTGTAGAATTCCACTGGAAAGTCGTTGGATCCAGGACTTTTTTTGTAGGTAGTTTTCTTATAATGGAGTCAATTTCCTAGGTTGTTATTGACTATTTAATGTCTCAATGTCTTCTTGTTTCAACCTGGAGAGGTTGTGCGATGTCAGAAAGTCCTCCATTACATTTAGGATATCAAGTTTGTTTTTATACAGGTGAGTGTAGTAATCTCTGATAATCTTTTGTATTTCTTTGGTATCAGTTGTGATTTGACCATTTGCATTTCTGATTGTGTTTATTTAGGCTCTTTTTCTTGGTCATTCTGGCTAGGGCCCCATCAATCTTGTCTATTCTTTCAGGGAACTAGCTTTGGTTTTCTTGCTTTTTTTCTATGATATGTCTGTTTGCTATGTCCTGTATTTGGGCTTTTACTTTGGTAATCTGGATTCTTCTGCTAAAGTTAGGGTTTTGGTGGTCCTGTCTTTCCAACCCCTTTAGTGATTTGTTAGGCTGTTAACTTGTGATCTTTTCATTTTCTTGAAGTGTGTTCATAGAGATAAAAATTCCCCTCCTAGAACTGTTTTCATGGCACACCAGTGGTTTTGGTAGGATGTTTCTTCTTTTTCATTTGTTTCCAGGTATCTTTTAATTTCTGTTTTGATTTCTGTGCTGACCCAGTAATTGTTCAGCATCATACTATTTAATGTCCCTGTCTTTGTATGTTTTGGGGGAATTTTGTTGGTGTTGATATTTAGTTTTATTCCACTGTGGTTCATGGCAGTATTTCGATCTTATGAAATTTGTTTATGCTTGATTTACGGCAGAGGATGTGATCAGTCTTAGAGTATGTTCCATATGGTGATGAGTAGAGTGCATATTCTGTGTTTGTTGGGTGGTGTATTCTGTAGGAATTTATTAAGTCCATTTGAACGAGTGTCAAGTTGAGGTTCATGGATCTCTTTGTTGATTTTTTTGCCTTGATGATCTATCTAGAGTTGTTAGTGGGGTATTTAAATCCCCAGTTATAATAGTGTTAGAGGCAATATCTTTTTTTAGTTTACTTAGTAGTTGCTTTATAAATGCTGGTGCTTCTCTGTAGGGTGCATATATGTTTAGGATTGATATTTCTTGTTGACGGATTGAACCTTTTATCATTATGTAGTGTTCTTCCATAGCTTTTAATTTTTTGATAACTTAAAGGTTGTTTTGTCTGATATTAAGATCATGACTCCTGCCTTCTTTTGGGATCCATTCACCTGGAAACTCCTTTTCCATCCTCTAACTTTGAGCCTGTGTGCATCCCTTGGGGTGAGATGAGTTTCCTTGATGCAGCAAATAATTGGGTCATGGTTTTTATCCAGTTTGTTCATCTGTGTCTTTTTAGTGGTGCATTTAGTCCCTTCTCATTCAGGCTGATTATTGAAATTTGATTGTTTATCTCCATCATGAGGTTCTTATAAAGTTTTCTCTTTGTTTGTTTTCTTTTAACTTTAGGGATATATGTATGTGTTTTCAAGTTTGTAGTTGTGATGTATTCTTGTTGAATCTGTGTTCTGCTGTTCTCTTGGGAATTTCACGGTCATTCTTTTTTTTCCTTTTTCCTGTGCTTAATACCATTTTAAGCATCTCCTATAGAGCTGGTCTGGAAGTTGTATAATCTCTTAGGGATGTTTGTCTGGGAAGGATTTTTAATTCTTCATTGCTGATGAAGCTGAGCTTGGCTGGGTATGAAATTCTTGGTTGAAATTGTTTACCTTTGGGGACTTTGAATATTGGACTTCAGTCTCTTCTAGCTTGTAGTGTTTCTGCCAATTGGCCTGCTGGTATTCTGATTGGTTTTTCTTGGTAGGTAGTTTGACCTTTCTCTTTTGCTGCCTTTAGGACTTTTTCTTTTGTACCTCTTTTTGTGGGTGAATTTTATGTGGCTACGTGTTGGTCTTCTCATTTGATGTCTTGTACAGGTTCTCTGTATCTCTTGTGTTTGGATGATCACATCTCTGGTGAGATGGGAAAAGTTTTCTTGGATAACTTCCTAGAATACTTGCTCCCAGGTGCTTTCCTTTCTAATTCTGGGATACCCATCAGGAGTAGGTTCAGTCTCTTGATATAATTTCACATCTCTTGGAGGTTTTGTTCTTTCTTTATGAGTTTTCTTTCTATGTCTTGTGTAGATCAGGTTAATTCTGTTTTGATCTTCAAGTTCTGGGATTCTTTCTTCTTCTTGATTAATTCTGCTTTCCATGCTTGTCATCCTCTAATTTATTTCCTGGATAGAATTTTTTATGGTCAAAATCTCTGTAACAAGTTCTTTCAATGTTGCATCTTGTCTTTCAAGAGTCTTATTCACTCTTCCCAGCCATACCCTAATCCCTGTTGTATTCTGGGGCCAGTCGTTGGCGACTTCCATTGTTTGGGCTCTGAGCTCTGATTTTTCGTGCATTTTCTCTTTGTAATGTTGGTAATTACCTATGTTCCTCCATTGATTTTTCCTCATTTGTGACATATCTCTTTCTTTTCTCTTTAGTTCTGTTATTCAGTGGCAGTGGGAGAGGCTTTCACTTCTGATGCTTGCTCAGTCCTCTATTCTTCCCTGACCAGGCCTCTGAATTTGTTCTATTTTGAAACAGAGCTGTGGGTAGGAAGCTTTGCTGTCTCTTATAGTTTTGAGAGTTGAATAAGTCAAAGGATGGGAGCACTGATCTCTTTGGAGGTCTGCCTCATCCTTTTCTGGCCATACCCTTTGTCCCTTGACTGAATCAGGGAAGTGGGTAGGATCCCTGAGACTCAGTACTTGTCCTGGCCCTCTGGAGTTTGTGCTTTTGGGATAGTCCCTCTGGGTCATGATCACCCCCTGAGTAGTTGACCCACTGTTCACAGAGATCAGATCGGGTCTGTTACTCTGCGGTGAACAAGTCAGAATACTTTCCTTCTCAATTTTCAAGATAGTGGCAGGGTGCCTCTTTCATTTTCTCCAGTGGAGCTCTGTCTCTGGACTTCCTCACTGTGCTCTCTCCACAGCCTTGCTGCCAGTGTCCAGCCAGTGATGTGGCAGAACCTGCGGTTGGCATTATCTCCTAGCAGGTTCTTCCAGGGAAGGGCTTTGTGAATTTTTAAAAAATGACATTTGGCTTCTGTGCCCTGGGAAGCACTAAGGACTAAGTAGAGCATCTGTGACACCAGTTGCGTAGCCAGGAGAGCCCTGGCCACTTGTTCCCAAGTGTCTACTCAGTCAGTGACTCACACCCACTTACTCACTGACACATTCACAAAATTTTCTATGTACTCACTCACTCACACTAGGACTCACTTAGTTCAACTGGCTCCACCACCATCTTCCCAAAAAATCCCAGTGTGGCAATATTTCATAAAGTCAAGAGCATATTTACTGGTGAATTTCTTTAGTGCTAGGTTTTGAGTCCTTTCACTTTATTGTTTGTGTATTTGCTATAATTTCTTTTTGTGATTACCATGTGGTTTGCATAAAACATCTTATAGTTATAATAGACTGTTTTATACTGAAATATACTTAGTTACATACAAGTTGCTAGACTTTTACCCTCCCTCCACTTTATATTTTTGATGTCACAACTTACATGTTTTGTTTTATGTGTTCTTAACAACTTTTTGTAGCTATTGTTATGTTTGACTGTTTTGACTTTTAACCTTCATACTAGACATATTTACGATTTGCAGAGCACCATAGCAGTACTGGGGTACTATGGTCTTGACTATATATTTACCTTTATCAGTGAATTTTGTACTTTCATATGTTTTTATATTAGTAGTATCCTTTCATTTCTACTTGAAAAACTCCTTAAAGTATTTCTCATGAGGAAAGTCTAGTGTTGATTAATTCTATAAACTTTTGCTTAGCTGTGACTTTATTTCTCCTTCACTTCTGAATACAACTTTACTGAATATAGTTTTTTTTTTTTTTAATTTTGAGTTGAAGTTTCACTCTGTTGCCCCAGCTGGAGTGCAGTGTTGTGATCATGATTCATCACAACCTTGACATCCTTGACTCAGGTGATCTTGCCACCTTGGCCTCCAAGTAGCTGGAGTTACAGGCATGACTCACTGCACCCGGCCATATTGAAAATTATTTTGGAGATGAGATCTCATTATGTTGCCTAGATTGTTTTTAAACTCCTGGGTTCAAGCAATCCTCTTGTTTCAACCTCCCAAAGTGCTGGGTTTATTGGTGCAGCTACTGCTCCCAGCCTAAATATAATATTTTTAACTGACAATATTTTTTTTTTTCAGTACTTTGATTATACTATCCCATTCTCTCCTGGCCTGTAGGTTTTTGATGAAAAATCCAAAGAGGTTGCCTAATAGGGATTTCCCTTTTGAGATTTGACACTTTTCTCTTGCTGCTTTTAAAATTCTATCTTTTTCCTTTATTTAGACAGTTTAATTATAGTGTGGCTTGGTGAGAACCTCTTTGAGTTAAATATTTCTGGGGACCTTTGAACTTCACATATCTCAATGTCCACATCTATTCTAAGACTTGGCAAGCTTTCAACACTTGTTTCATTAAATGAACATTTTTTTTTTTTTTTTTTTGAGTTGGAGTCTCACTCGGTCGCCCAAACTGGAGTGCAGTGGCTGCTTCCGGCCACTGCGCCTCGATCTGCTGGGCTCCGGCGATCCTTCCGCCTCAGCCTTCCAAGTAGCCGGAATTACAGGCATGCGCTACCACGCCCGGCTGATTTTTTTTGATTTATTGTAGAGATGAGGTCTCGCTGCCCAGGCGGGTCTCGAACCCGCGGGCTCAGGGAATCCACTCACCTCAGCCTCCCAAAGGCGTGGGATTACAGGCTGAGCCACCGAGCCCGGCTCTAAATGAACATTTAATGACATTTTGTTTCTATCTTTGTCTCTTCGTTTTCAGGAATTCCCATAATGTGAATGGTTGATCATTTAATGATATTTGTAAGTCCCATAGGTTGTCTGTACTGTTTCATTCTTTTTTCTTTATTTCCTCTGACTGGGAAATTTCAAGAGACATATTACCACCCCCCCTAACCCCCCCGCCTTTTTTTTTTTTTCTTTTTGAATCGGTGTCTTAGTCTGCCACCCAGGCTGGAGTGCAGTGGCAAAATCTTGACTCACCACAACCTTGACTTCCTGGGCTCAGGAGATCTTGCCAGTTCAGCCTCCCAAGTAGCTGGGACTACAAGTGCACACCATGCCTGGCCAGTTTTTTGTTTTTTGTTTTTTTTGTATAGGTGAGGTCTCACTATGTTGCCTAGGTTGGTCTTGAACTCCTGGACTCAAGCAATCTTTGTGTTTCAGCCTCCCAAAGTATTGGGATTATAGGCGTGAGCCACCATGCCCAGCCCAAAAGATTTATCCTTAAGTTTAGAGATTCTTTCTTCTACTTGATCTATTCTGCTATTGAAGCTTTCTGTTATATTTTTTATTTCATTTATTAAATTATTGAACTCCAATATTTCTGGTTTTTTAAAAATAACATTTATCTCTGTTAGATTTCACATTCAATTCATAAATCTCTCTTTCTGATCTTGTTGAATTGTCTGTCTGTATTCTCTTATGGCTCATTGGGTTTCCTTGATATATTTTAATTTTATTTTCAGGAAATCCTTAAATTTTCTTTTCTTTGGGATTAGTTACTGGAGTTATTGTATTCCTTTACTAGTGTCATATTTCCCTCCTCTTTCATGTTACTTTGGTCCTTGCATTGATGTTTTTACACTGGTGGTGTTTGGGGGCATGACTGCTCTGGTGACCAAGGCATCATTTCCTGGGACTCAGGGCACAGCTTCAACTCAGGCTCTGGAAAGATATGACTACTTTGAGAAGCTGAAGTAATGTTTTCCTAGGGGGCAAGGTACTACTTCAGCTTAGGGACATGGAGACAATGAAGGCACCACTTCCCTGGGTTTAGGGTGCCACTTAGCTCAGATGCAGGAGGCAGGGTGCAGTAGTGACTAGGAGGGGTAGATGGAGTACTTTTGCCAAGGAACTATTTCCTCAGGTGAC
Source organism: Cephalopachus bancanus (assembly GCA_027257055.1). Classification (NCBI taxonomy): domain Eukaryota; kingdom Metazoa; phylum Chordata; class Mammalia; order Primates; family Tarsiidae; genus Cephalopachus; species Cephalopachus bancanus. The sequence goes on along the minus strand of JAPVLO010000546.1, from coordinate 148,465 downwards.
ACAGCTTCATCTCAGGCCCTGATGGGCAAAGTACAGCAGCAACCGGGAGATATTTCTAGCTTCACCAGGGAACTATCTTGCTTTCACTACTTTGCAAGAGGCAGTGGGCAGCTTCAGCTCAGCTCCCTAGGGACAGGGTGAAGCAGCAACTGGGAAGAGTAGATGGAGCAGCTCCGAAAAGGCACCATTTCCCTGGGAAGTAGTACATAGCTTCAGCTCAGGCTCTCAGGAGACAGGGTGCATTGGTGACTAGGAAGGGCAGACAGTACCTACGCATCTGTGTCCTGAGGAGTTAATCCACAGCCTAAGATCAGCTCTGAGGGGACAGGGTGAAGTGGTTTCTGGGAAGGGTAAATGGAACTGCTGCATCACAACTTGACCCCAAAGGATAAAGCATGACAGCAGATCAGGGATGGCAGCGTGCCAAATAGGGGTGGTTTAGCATCCAGTAAGTATCATGATGGAAGGGTGCCATGGCCACTTGCATTTGGAGCAGGGCACACTCTAGAAGTAGATCAGGTTCCAGATGGGATATCACAGAAGCAATGCAGGCTACAGGGAGTGAGGCAACCTGTTGGTTTCTTCTCTTGGGGAACACAGCTGTGTGGAATCCAGAAAGCTCCCTCAGCTGGGTTTAGAGCCAGTGGTGACTGTAGGTTCGAAGGTGTTGATGGGGGCTACTGTGATCCTCTTTCTTACTTTTTTCCCACAGGAAAAATTATTTCTTGGCTCTAAATTGTTTCTGGCTGGGGGATAGGATGGTGAATGCCAGGTGTTTCCTTGCATTCTCTGTGTGGCCATCCTGGGTTTATGTGCTCTACAGTGTTTCTGATACTCCTTTGATATACTCTGGCAATCTACTTTAGTTATTGTCAACAAACTACAGCTGATTATTTGTTGTTTTGGCTGTCTTCGTGATGGAGATGGGTGCTAAATGCTTTTAATTAGTCGTCTTGCTAACATTCAATCAACCTTTATTTCATTTTTTTGTGATATCTTTGGGTAGAACTTCTAGCACACTCAATAACAGTGGTGAGAGGTCTGATATTAGGGGAAAAATGCTCAGTCTTTCACTCTTGAGTGGATGTTAGCTGTGGGTTTTTCATTATATATTTGTAATTGTGGAGATTACATGTAATATTCTAAATTATGAATATCTAGTTTGAATTAATACGTTAACTTCAGTAGTATGAGGAAACTGCTCTTTTCCAGCTTATCTTCCATTTTATTTTATTTTGAAGACTTTAAAAAAATATTTAAAGATGTAGGATATAATTCAGGATTAGGTAGATAAGTGATCCTTGTACAGGTAAAATTTGAGCCTCCATTTTGTCCCCACCTCACTTTTAAAAAGACAAAATATAGCCATGCTATTGCAAGACTCTCTTAAGACAACTCCCAAAACTTTTATATGCTTGATGTTTAGCTATGCAGAAGTTTATTCTGGAAAATTCATAGTTGTGCATATCAATAGAGGTAACATTTTATAGTTTTGATGTTACAAATTGCTTCTTGTTTGTTGTGTATCCAATAACAAGAAAATATAATTATTTTATGCATTTGTCTCTTAAATCATGTAGAAATAAAAAGTAGAATTACAGCCAGGTGTGATGGCATGTACCTGTAGTTCCAGCCACTTGGAAGGCTGAAGTGGAAGGATCAACTGAGCCCAGCAGGTCAAGGTTACAATGCCATGAACATGCCATTGCACTCCAGCTTGGGTGACAGTGTAAGACACCAACTCAAAAAAAAAAAAAAGTAGAATCACAAACAAAAATACACTAATATTAGCTTTTATATTTGCTGATATAGTTACTTTTAATAGACATTGTCAGTTTTTATAAGTATTTGAGTAAATACCTAGTGTTCTTTCATTTTAATCTGAGTCCTGTAGCATTTGTTTTAGGGTAAGTTTAGTGATAAAAAATTCTTTCAGCTTTTGTTTATCTGGGAATGTCTTAATTTTGCCTTCATCTTTGGACAGTTATACTATTCTTAGTCAAAGGGATTTTTTTTTCTCTCAGTATTTTAAATGTCATCTCAATGACTTTTGGCCTTTATGGTTTCTGTTAAGAAATCAGTTGTTAATATAACTGAAGAGCCCTCATTGTTGATGTGTCACTTCTCTATCATTGCTTTCAAGTCTTTGTCTTTGGATTTTTGTAGTTTAACTATAATGTCTTGGTGTGGATCTCTTTGGGTTTAACCTATTGTATTTATTCTTCTTGGATATGCAGATTCATGTCTTTCATCACATTTGGGAAGTTTTCTGCAGTTATTTCTTCAAAAAAAATTTTTTTTGCCTTTCAAAAATCTCCTCTCCTCTTTCTGAGCCCACCTCATGGTATATCAGTCTGTTTGACTATATTCTACATGTCCCCTAGGTTTGTTCACTTTTTAAAATTATTTTTTTCTGTTCCTCAGGTAGGATAATTTCAACTATCTTATCTTCAAGTTCACTGAATCTTTCTTATGTCTACTCAGATTTGTTCTTAGATTTACCATTGAGCTCATTTAATATTTTTCACTTAATTTATTATACTTTTCAGTTTCAAAATGTCTTTGGCTCCTTTTTATAATTTCTACTACTTTATTGATGTTTCCATTTTGTTCATACATTGTTTTCCCATTTTTCTTTAGTTCTTTGCCTATGGTTTCCTTTAGTTATTTGAGCATACTTAAGACAATTGTTTTAAAGCAGGGATGTACAACCTTTGGGCTTCCCTGGGCTGCATCAAGTAACATTTTGACTTCTTTGGGCTGCATCAAGTAAAGAGAAATTGTCTTGAACTGCAGATAAATTGCATAATATTGTTAGTATATATCCATATTTTAAGACTTTTTATGGTTTTTATTTTTATTACAGAGCTTATAAGATGATAGCAATATAAAACTAGTAGGAAACTTGACCTTGCTTTTGTAAAACTAATCTATCATTGTCTGGATTACTGGAAGGTTGCAATTCTTAGTGAGTTCTCAAGTACTTGTCAGAACTATTTGTTTAAGTTTTGCTCTTTGCTTACTTAATAATTGAAAACAGCTGCTCACAAATGTATGTGCTTCCAAAAAGTGATGTCATGAGTAATGTGTGATTATGAACTTCAGAAATGAAACTACACATGGGGTCATGAAGAAAGTAAACACTAAAAAACACATGATGTTAAAAGATTTTGGGGGGCTACATTATTAGCTGTCCCAGGCCACTTGAAGCCTGCAGGCTGCTGATTGAACATTCTTGTTTGAAAGTGTTTGCCAAGTAAATCTAGTATTTGTGTTTCCTCAGGGACAATTTCTGCCAGCTTATTTTGTTCCATTGGATATTATAATGTGCTAATTCTGGAAACTGATTCTTACTTGATTCTATAATTTAATATTTTTGTTTGTTGTTCATTGAAGACTTTAATAGTCCATTTGTCTAGTGACTTTCCCAAACTATTTTTGCAAAGACTGTACTAGTTGTCATGTTGGTCACTGAAGTCTTTGTTTTTTTAGCTTTTGTTCAGCTGGGTTTTTTTGAAAGCAGGATTTATTGAGAGGACAGAAGCTCCCACAGTGGGAGGGGACCCAAAGGGGTTGCCCTTGTTCAGCTAGTGTTTTGACAGAAATTTTCTTAAACCCTAAAAGTTAAAAAGCAAGTGAACAACAATATAAAAAACCCTCTTCCAGTCATTACAAATTGTTTTTGTGCTGGAGTACTTATACAACATTTAGCCAGGCTTATCCTGAGTCTGGAGAATATCCAGGGCTGAGAGCTTAAGCTCTTCTGTGGTTTTTTCCAAGCATTCATTTTGTCCTGGGCATGTATATAACATTCTATATCCCCCAGTATAAACAGGTACTTTTGACTGCCCTAATTTCTCAAAGAAAATGTATTAGCTTTTCCTCTCAGGCTTTAGATGTCTATTTTATATAGCTGTAATCTTTTACCCCAGGCAACTGATTTTGTTAGACTTACAATGTTTTAAAGCAATGTATGCTGCTCTTCTGCCCCGAGTGAGTTCTGTGTTAGGTGAAACAGAGGTGAATGCCTACATATGTCCTTCAGGTGCCTCCCAGGAAGTTTGGAACAGACACACACAATAACTTATGAATAAAGTCTGTTTTGTTCCCTTTGCAACAAGGGACCATGATCTCCCACTGGGAACATTGGCTATATCTTCAAGATTGCTGCTGAGCTGAGCAGAGTTGAAGCAAGTACAAGTAAAAATGCCACAAAACTTTTCTACCATTTTATGTTTGCCTTTTCCTTTATTCAGTGTTCTGTTTGTTGCTGTAACCCTTTCTGTTTTTCAGAATTCTAACAAAGTTAGTTCTGATAGTTTTTACTTATTTTCTGATATTTCTGTGGAGATATGGGGGCTTAGAATTGCCCATTTTGCTGTTGTCTCTTTTTGTTTATCATTAAGTATTTTAAAGGATTGCTTTTTGGTTTAGTGACTGCATGTTGATTCGGTATATAGATTGACCATAACTTACTGTAAATGATGCTGTGGTGAACATTTTTCCACATCTCTAATTACTTTTTTAGCTTTGGATAAATTTCCAGAAGTGGAATCCTTATGTTAGAAGTAATGAACATTTTTTAATCTTCATATTTATTGCCAAATTGTTCTGCAAAAAGTTTGCATCAATTTACATTTCCACAAGTAGTATATGAGGGGTTGCATTTCATCACTTCCTTACTGGTAATTTAATGGTTTTTTCCTATTTAACAGGCAAAAACAATGACAACTTGTGGTTCTATGACTGCTCTTTTAAGAATCCTTCGTATGGCTTAAAATTTAAATCCATTAATTGTTTTTTTTTTCCCTGAGTTTGTGAAATACTCCAATTTGTCCATTGTTTTTTAGATGTATGAGCCAAATGACTTACACCATTCTTCCTTCTCTCATAAATATAAAATTTGAATTCATTTTGTAGTGAATCTAAATGGTGCCTACCCCAAGCTGGTGCCTTTCAGACCTGCAGGTCGGCTGATCTCTCCACCTCTGCTGCTCTCTGTGATTTTCAACATTCTTCTCAGCTTGGTCATGCATATTGTGGGCTTCATCCTGGTTCAGAAGCAGCCTTGGTATTCCATGGAGATAAACAGGTATGATTACAGTCTCAATTTCAGCTTCTCATTTCTAATCTCTATCAAACATCATCTGGCCAATATGATGAGAGGGAAATGGGTCTTTATTCTGTCAAAGGTTTTGACTTTATAACTCCCTTGGACAATTTTCCAGTGATTGTTTCTTCTCTGTGGTACAGTTTGATGTATCATTCATTAGCACATATCTTTGCCTGTATTATCTATGACCATTTTTTCTACCAGTGGTGACCATGGATTATAGTTTGCCTGAGCAGCCCTCATTTAAGCAGCCCAGTTTAAATTAAGTGTTGTCCCAATGAAACTAGTAGAGGTCTACTTTTCATCTTCAGAACTGTCCCTTTTAGATGATAAGTTATATATTTAGCCTACTTCTAAATTATTAGAGATCTTAAGCCACCTAGGGAAGAATCATGACTTACTCATTTCCTTCCCTTATAGCTTTTGTACACATGGTGGGCACACAATTTGTTGAATATTAATATTTATTAACTTATTAATAAATAATAAAATTGCTTTTGGCTGGGCATGGTGGCTCAAGTCTGTAATCCCAGCACTTTGGGAAGCTGAGGTAAGAGGATTGCCTGAGCCCATGGTTTCGAGACCAGCCTGGGCAACTTGGCGAGACCTCATCTCTACAATAAAAATCGAAAAATTAGCCAGGCATGGTAGTGCACGCCTGTAGTTCTGGCTACTTGGAAGGCTGAAGTGGAAGGATCACCTGAGCCCAGTGGGTCGATGCTGGGGTGGCCATGAGTGTGCCACTGCACTCTAGCCTGGGCGACGGAGTGAGACTTCAACTCAAATAATGATAATAATAATAGTAACAATTGACTTTCTCTCTCTCTCTCTGCCCTCCCTCCAAAATGGTTCTATCTGTGCTTGTTTCTTTCTCCCTATTTTTCAGTGTATTTTTTTAAACCAAAGTGTAGGCAATTATAGAAGCACTGAATGTCTGCTCTGGACACTGCATGGAGTCATGTAAATACAAATGCTCTATAAGTGTTTGTCATCTTACTTCATTAGCTTTTTTGGTTTCCTTTTTAGTGCCTCCACAGATCAAAACAAAAGCATCTCAAAATTAACACTTTCTCCAACTGCTCCAGAAAAAAATGGAAGTAGCAGTGCCTTCACAAGTTTTGAGAATACTACTATATGGTTCTTGGGAACAATCAACTGTATCATTGTGGCTCTCATATTCTCTAAAGGAAAACCATTTAGGCAGCCAACCTATAAAAACTGTGAGTAAAATTGTACTGGGTCAGAGGTGAGAAGTCATCAGAAAGGAGAACAGACATGCCCAGGTCACTTAGAGAGCAGCTACAGAGTCGGCTTTTATCTAGAGTCTCCTGACTTCCACTCAAGGCTGTGTAAAACACACTGTGCGGCCTCGTTTTCATAGTTCATTGTTCCGTCTTTGAAAGCTGCACTAAATACAAGGGCTTCTTTCTCCATCTTTTCTCTTCACCAGAAGTTTGTCTGTAAGTGTCTTTTCTTGACATCATTCCTGATTGGGAAAATCCATTTATTTTTCTACTTGCTGCTACTTGTCAGGAGATAAGTGGAATAGCACTTAGTTGGACCCTGTCTCTTGCCATGAAGGCAATGGTCAGAGTAGGATTACATTGTGGTAGGATGGGAGAGGGTCCAGTCTGAGGAACCTGACTATAGAGGAGTGTGGAGGCTCTTGGCCATGGTACCTCCTACATCCTTATATTCTGGAGTGGGGTGGGTGTTTGGAGAGGAAGTGGGTGACCTGTTTAATCTCTAGCACATGTATTTGCTACCTCTCTAATTAGGAAAATTCAAAGCCCAAATTGAATAATCAATATCCTCATACAAGTTTGCATGTTCATAGAAAATTATTTTGCTCTTCTATTGGGGATGAGGAAGCAGTCAAATACTGACCTTTGCATGACTGCAACTTAAATTTCTTCATTTACAACCTTCCTTTATTCCATAAAAGGATTTGAGGCAGATGATTTGCATTCAGGAGACTCAGATACTTGATGTTTTCAAGGCATTTATTGAACATGTGTTTTGTCAATGTTACCATACATATATATGGTATATATGTATATATATGTATATGAATATATGTAGATATATGTATATATGTGTATATATGGTATGTATATATGTATATGTATATATATGGTGTGTGTGTATATATATATATGGTGTATATATATGGTTCATATATATATATATGGTAACATTGAAAAATACTCGTTCAATAAATGCCTTGAAAACATAAATACACACACACACACACACACACACACACACACACACACACTATACACACACATACACTTATAACATGCATGTGAAAATTTTCACTTGCCTCAGGACATGCATAGAAATTGTAGAGGTGAGACTCACTGCATAGAAATGAGTACTTTCTATCTATTATGCTGTGATTGAATGTGGAAATCAAGTAAATTTAATCAGTGTTAATCTAGGATATGTCTGTCAGTAGATGTGACATTTTATACCCTGATTTTCTCAACATCATAGTTTGTGTTCTTATTTCCTCAGATGTATTTGTCCTTGTGCTGGTCATACAGCTGAGTGTGTGTCTATTCATTCTATTTGCTGATATACCAGAATTATATAGACGTTTGGATGTAAGTCTCCTCTTGGATATGATGATGTTTTATAGTTATATAACAGCCTGACTTCAAAAAACAGGTCACAATTGCAATTGACATGGATTCTTGACATCAGTTATTCTTTTGGGATGGTAGAGTTAAAAAGAATGCTAAATTGATCCATATTTTTTAGTTAGGCTGGCCAGCAAATAAAATTCTATCTAGTCTTGCTTTCCTGAGACTAAAAACAGACTTTGAAAAGTATTGAATATTTTTCTTCTAAAAGATCCCTCATAAGACAGAAAATCTATTTACACATCTTCTCTTTCAAGTATGAGAGGATTTTCTCCTACATGTTTCTGTTTTGAAGCTGTTTAAAACAGATTTGGCTATAGCATTTTCTTGGGTAATATTCAATTATGTATTTACATTTTTAAACCTCTTTCAAGACCTGTTTTCTGTATGTTCATATTTAATGCTTTTAAAACTTGCTTTCAAAGAGTCATACTTTACCTTATGAGCTCTCTTATATTTTGTACTATTGAGACAGTTATGAAAACCTATAAGATACCAAAATTTTATATATTCTAGCAAGGGAAAAATATATTTTGATTTTTCTAACCTATTCTACTTTCAAATTAAAATTTAATCCTTGCTAAGTGTTCCTTACATCAACAAATACAATACCAGAGAGGTAATTAAAGAAACTGAGCTCTTTTATCTTATTCATTCTTGTATTACTAGTGCCTTTCAAAATGAATGGCAAAAAATGGCAAAGGAATGGTTGATTGATCATTGTATATCAGGTTCCTGTATATGGATGAGCATTTGGAACACACAGTGAATTCCAAATCTGCAATGCCTTCACAAACCCACAGTGACATTTGACATACTAACTAATATCTACAGTCATTTTTTTTAATAAGCGCATTACTGTGATTAGCAGTGTAATTACCATTGTTGTTAAGTGTCTTCATGAATTAGATTAAGTACTCATGGAAATGAATTGTCTTTGCCCTTTAGTAGTCTAAGTGAGTTAAAGTTTAATCCCGCCTCAGTTAAGATATATTTAGTTTAGCAACACTTTTTAATAGATGACTCTTACAGAGAGGTTGGGACCTCTGCTATAACAAAATAGGGAACATATTTGATTGGGAGAGAACATGTGGAATCATTGTTAACATGACTGCCAAAGATTCTGCAAAGAATTATTGTTCACTTTTAAAATAATTATTTTACATATGATTACATAATATGTGTTCATTTTAGATAATGTAGAATATGTAGGCACGGAAAATCATAACTATATCCTTCCCTCTTTCAAAATTCATATGTTGGCCAGGCTTGGTGGTTCAGCCTGTAATCCCAAACATTGGGAGGCCAAGGCAAGTGGAAGTTCGAGACCAGCCTGGACAATTTGGTGAGACCTTGTCTCTACAATAAATAAAAAATTAGCCAGACATGGTAGCATGTGCTTGGAAGACTGAGGTGGAAGGATTGCCTGAGCTCAGCAGGTCAAGGATGTGGTAGCTGTGAGCATGCTACTGCACTACAGCCTGGGCAACGGAGTGAGACTAAAACTCAAAAATAAAAAATAAAAAAATTCATATGTTATAAATGCACATTGATTTATAAAGTTTATTTTCTCTTTTTTTTTTGAGTAATAATAAATAAATAAATAAATAAATAAATAAATAAATAAAAATCCAAAAGTTTAAAAAGTTATACAGTAAAAATCTCCATTCTATCCTAGTTCTCCAGATATCAGTTCTCCTCTCTGGAGGCAACTAATGACACCAGTTTACACCAGTCTATTTTACATATTTTTGGAACATAATTTATATACATGCATAGAAATATGTACATATTTTATATATATACATATACATATATACATTTACATATATATATTCTTCTCTCAAACTTTGCACAACTAGTAGAAAAGTGTTACATTTGTTCAGGTCTTCTGAGATGTAGATGTCAAGGTGAGACGAGTTGCACAAGAGATCTTAGAGGAAATGCCTGTGGGGCGGGAGGGGAAAGTAGGAAGCCAGAGGAGGTGGGAGAGGCATCATACTATGATGTGGGTCTGGCCCCTATGAAAGGGAGAGGAAAGGAAGGCTGGATGAGTAGAGTGTCGGACTACAGCGAGGTTCTAAGAAAGCCAGACCAGAGTTGCCCATTGGGAGTGTCTAGTGTCTCATAGGAATGAGTCTGACTAGAATCCATGCTATCCTCCCTTATTGACTGTGAGCTGCCCATGGAAATTATGAATTTAGAGTGGATGTGGTGGTAGACTCTGTGCGCAGCAGCTGGGACATCCATAATTTATCCTCCTTGCCCACAGAAGATCTGAGTGGAGGATTTTAATGGTTACTACAACCACACACATTCCTGAACCTTGCTTCTTTCATGTAACAGCATATTTTGGTAACTGTTTCATATCAGTACATAAAATTTTCTTTTTCTTTTTAATGGGCGTATAGCATTTCATTACATATAAATTCATGTTCTATACATATGACCTATATACCATATGCCATACTTTATATACAGTCATCTATTGATATTTAAGTTGTTTTCTATTTTTAACTATTACAAACAAAGCTGCAATAAAATAAGTTGTACACATATCATTTTAGCCTTCTACAAATATATCTCTGAGATGAAATCCTGGAATTGTATTTGAATTTCTAACGTTGAGAGCATTGTCCTCCAGAGAGTTGTATCAGTTTTTACTCCCATGAAGGTATGAGACAATGTATAAGGCAGTGCTGGTTTTCATTCATTCACTGATCCACTGATTGGTTTATTCAACATACATATATATCAGAGGGGTTGGGGAAGACATGGAAAGCGGGGAAAGGGAAAATAACAAGCTTGATTTCAGTGCTACTTGCTCCTTTGACAAGTACCCTCATATGAACAGTCCTGAGGGTGAGTCCTGATCCAGTGCTAAAAGTCTGGCTTTGCAGGAGAGAGATGTGTCACCAGAGAGAGAAAGACAGTGCTACCCAGGGTGGGAGTTTGACATGTGCGACCTCAGAGCCTCTGTGGATAAAGCCACACTCTTGCATTCCCTCTTAAAGACAAAACATAGCAGGCAAACAAAAAATAATTTTACGACTTTTGATTGTAGAGTGACCAAGATTACTTTAGAAAAGTTAGAAATTATAATAAAAAAAGAAAGATAAAAGAAAAAAAGCAACAATCATGGCTCCCAAATCATTGGGATTATTGAATATAATCTTTCCACACTTTTTTCCTGGGCATATATGCATAGAAATTATTTATACATATATAAAATACATATATGTAATATACATAATAGGGGATATTACAAGACTTATAACCTGTGAAAATATGCAATGTGAACATTTTTCCAGCACCCATCTGTCTTCAGCTAACTGTGCTTCGCCCTCTCCCACCAGCTGCTCTGCACTCCAGTCCTGTGGAGGGTCTACATTGTCATCATGCTCAGCTTCAATTTCATTGTGTCCCTTGTTGCAGAGGTAAGCACCCTCAGGCTGCTGATCCCTGTGTGTGGAGTGTTGCGGGGAAGAAGATTTTTGGGAGTCCTAAAGTGGAACTTCAGCTGCAAGGGCTCAACAGTACAGGGGGCTCCCTTCTTCCACAACATGAGTGATGGTGCTTTCCTCTGATGGGTTTCAAACGAGGCATTCGTTTCCCCATCTATAAAGTGGGGCTGGGGAGAATGGAATGTTGATCACTAAGGTCCTATTCATTTCTACAGTTTTCAAATAAAGACCCACACAATTTGCTTTTTAAAATTGAAGTACGATTCACACACCATAAAATTCACTATTTGAAAAAATATACAATACGGTGCTTTTTAGTATATTCACTGAGTTGTACAACCATCAACACTAGCTAATTGTAGAACATTTTTATCATCCCAAAAGAAATCCTGTACTCACTAGCAGTGGCCCCTTTTGCCCCTTCCTTATCCCTCAGCCCTCTGGCAATTACTGATCTACTTTCTACCTACTCTGGACATTTTGTATAAATGGAATCATACAATATGTGGTCTTTTGTGTCTGGCTTCTTTCACTTAACAATTGAATTATTTTTACTTTACAGGTGGGAAACGAGATTCATAGTGAACTTTTCCAGCTCTTGCTCTTCAGCTCCCATTGGCTCCACACCCTCAGTGAAATGAGCTTGTGCTCCCCTCTTTCTTTCTCTCTTACCCCTCAGTGCTGTCAGACACAATCTCCATTCCTCAAAGCTGGCTGTTGGGCAGAGGGTGGCCCTGAAAAGTTATCCATGACTAGAAAGAAGTGAGAAACAGGATTCAATCTCTTCCTATTCCTGCATTGTGTCACAAAGCTAGAATTGTTCCAGTGAATGGGGTGTTCATGGTGAGCATTGAGCACCTACAGCCTGGCTTTCCTGCAGTGTTGTGCAGGCAGGAGGTCAATGAACCTTCCTTTCTATGCAGAGGAAAGGCTGTACAGGAACCGGAGGCAGAACAGGGCATAGAATTCAGGTACTGGAGCTTCTAATCCAGAGTTTCTCAAAATTAAGTGGGCATCAGAATCACCTGGAGGGCTTGTTCTGCCATAGATTGTTGGACCCTACCCTCAGCTTGTCTGATTCAACAGGTCTGGAGTGAATGCAAGAGTTCGCATTGGTAATCTGTTGTCAGGTGATTCTTATGTGACTGGTTCAGGGACCGCACTTTGAGAAGCACTATGCCAAACCCGATGGTCTCCAATGTAACCAAATTAATAAAAGAGCATCACTATGGGTGTCTTTAGACTGAGCTGCAGAAAGATGGTCTTTGCCCTCTGAAGGATAATCCAACGTATATATCTTATACTTATCCGCAAGCACAGAATTTCCTTGGTTTAGGGCAAATTTTCCCCAGTTCTGTGTATTAAAAGACTATTCCATCCTTGAGGGCACAGCTGTGGTTCTCTCCTCCTTAAGAATCTTTCCCAGTGCCTGGGTCAGTTAGGCACGTAACAACACTCAACTAATAGCGGCTTAAACAATAAAGATATTTATTGACTCAACAAAAAAGTTGAAGGTAGGTGGCTTTGGGACTGGTTTAATGTCTCAGTGGTGTCATTAGGAATCCACATTCTTTTACCTGGCCAGTCCCCTATTCTTCAATGTGGTCTTTTACATTTGTGCGTGTTGCTCCTGATATCTAGATAGCTTCCATGTTGCTGGACGTTATATCTATTTTCAGTGCAGGAAGAAAATGAAGGAGAGTCATCAGTAGGATTTTTCTCTCAAATTTGAACCTTTTATCAGGAAACAAGACTTTTCCTGCAAGCCACCAGCAGATTTCCTTTTATGCTTTATTGGCTAGAATTGTGTCTCTTTGTCATGAATAGAAAGGATTCCGGGAAAGTGGATCCGTGTCAAAAGTTAGACTGATTAGCTTAGACTGTTTATTACTATTTTTTCCATTAGGGTAATCAAATATCAATGTTTTCCATAATACCCTAGTAGGAAGCCTTTCCTCTTTTGGTGTATTGCAGCTAAGAGCACAAGCTCAGAGATAGTCTACCTGGGTTTGAATCCTGGCTCTACCACTTTCTTGCTGTTTTGGGGCAAGTTACTCTACTTTTCTGTCTCTGTTTCCTCATGTGCAGTGGAAGAATGGATATAATAATGATATTTTTCTTCATGGGACCATTAAAGCATGACATATACACAGTGAAATGCACATAGTAGGTATTTAATAAACACAAGCTATTCTTCTATTACCTCTTGTGGTACGTATCATTTCTTACTTCATATCAATCAGTCACTCAGTCATTTCTTCATTCATTCTTTCCACAAGAATTTGTAGACCATGAGCCATGTTCTAGGATATTATGCTAGGGGCGTAAGTATGATAGAGGAGTAGACCTAAGAATCTAAAGATATAAAGAGAACACGTGCTTTAGTTACTTGTGTATAAGTTTATTCTCTCACCTGCCACTAAACCCTGTTAGCTACAACCCGTCTTAGAAACTCTAGCTCCTAAAACACTACTGTATTTCTAGAAGGAGCCAGATAAAGTTGTATTGAATTATTAAATGCAAGAAGTGACACTGTTCACCCCCAGCAGATGGAGAAGGTAATTTGATACTCATGAAAGATGCGTTTCTTTTTTTCTCGTGTTAAGTGAGAAATAGAAGAGATGCAGCCATGGATGTTTAGTGTGGGTTCCCAGCAGCTTCTAAATTGAAAAGTAGCATTGAAGGGTGCCAGATCCCACCCCCAGGCCTTTCTACTGCAATTTCCCTCCAGTTGCTCAGAGTTACACTTTTCCTTGCTGTCATTAAGGACAAACGGAAGTCATCTGAGGCTTTGGTGAAGGCAGTTGCAATGGAGGAATATGGACACTAAGATTTCCTACTTCATGAGATGAACCTAGAAGAGTAGGTTAGAGATCCCAAGTTTTTTCTCAGGTGGCTCTAGGCTTTTGTGTCAAAAGCGATTAAGGGTTCCTGGGTTGGGTTGTGCTAACCCCATACTGCCTGGCCAGCCTGTGGCATAGATGACCCAGAGAGTTTTCTGAGGGACAGGCATGGAGCTTTCTGGGAGACGGACATGCCCCTTTTTGCACAGTTCTGAGTACTGTCTGGTCCACTGATGTTAATTCTGGTCCTAACCCTAATTGTAGAACAGCCCAGAAAACAATCATGTTTGAATGAGACCTTATCCTTACTATGCCGATTCTCATGATCCAACCTCCAGCTGAGAGGCACAGAGAGCTAACGTGGATAGCTTTATTGGCCCCCGCCTTTTAAAACATTGCTTATGTGTTTGTATATGGGTATGTTTGTATGTATGAATTATTTGAGTAGTCAGTCAGAAGAGTTCATGTGGCGAAATTTTTTTAAAACAATGGAATCTCATCAAGGCTTTCCTTTTGTTTCTAGTTCTGTATTTTATTTAGAGTGTAAAATAACAGGACAGATCACCTCTACTACCTCAATTTCCCCTACCACCAAGGTGATACAGGTCATTATACTCTTAGAATTAAAAAAGGCTCAAGACAAGGTGTAGAGCACTAAAGTGTGTGTGTGTGTGTGTGTGTGTGTGTGTGTGTGTGTGTGTTGTTTCATCTGTTTTCAGTCCCACTAAAGTGTCCTAGAGGTGAGTTAGATTTTAAAACCTTTAATTCATATCAATGCCCTGCCTTATCCCAGCTCTAAGAAGAACTACTTTTCTTTTGCTAATTAAGGAGGACAAAAAAGCCTTGCTATGGGAAAGTAGACCAGCAGGTCTGGCCAGGTGGGCCCCAAGGTTTCCCAGAGGCTGATGTGATGGCTTTGTGAGTCTTTAACAGCTTGCCAGCCAGCAAGCAGATCATTACTTTTCAGAGGAAAAATTCAGACTAGCTATTTTCTCTTCCTCTCGTGGGCATTGGACCCAAATAGCAAAGATGGGTGGATTTTAGGAAAACTATCTCTGGCAAAGTTCTCTGTAGACCCTACAGAATTAACTCTTTCAATTTAGCAAAGATATCACTGATGGTCACCAACACCAGTTATAATTTTGTGGGACAGCTTCTCATAGTTTTTCTTTGTCTTATTCATGATAACCTCTAAGATGATCTAACTTTGTGACAAAAATGGAACATTAATATGGTAACTTCTCATGCACTCTGTATTGTAAGTTATAACTTGGGCTCTGTTTGAGGCTGGGTCTAAGATATGAAGTAAAATGGCATTTCAAAAGGTTTCCAAAGAGGCATATCTTTTATAATCCCAAAAATGTATTTCAATGAAGGTGAAGGTTAGAGGCATGTGTGAACAAGGCCACAGTGCACAGCCATTTGCTAAATGAGTAGTTCAGAAGGGTGGGCAAAAGGAAAAAAGCCATGCCCTGCCATACTCTGCATTGTAAGGGGATTTATATTATCTATACAACAAACATAGGGAAGGCATTATTCTAATCACTGAGCCTCAGATATGGTATATTAGTCTGTTTAGTGTTGCCATAAAGGAATACCTGAGGCTGGGTAATTTATAAAGAAAGGGGGTTTATTTGGCTCACGGTTCTGCAGACTATACAGGAAGTGCAGTGCCAGCATCTGCTTTTGGTGAAGGTCTCAGGAAGTTTACAAGTCATGGCAGAAAGTCAAAGGGGAACTGGTATGTCACGTGGTGTGAGAGGGAGCAAGAGAGAGGGAAGGCGGTGTTGAGCTCTTTTAAACAACTAGATCTCAAGTGCACTAATAGAGCGAGTACTCACTCATTATAGCAGGAAGGGTACCAATCCATTTACAAGGGATCCACCCCTCCAACCCAAACACCTTCCACCATGTCCCACCTCCAACATTGAACTTCACATTGCAACATGAGATTTGGAAAAGACAAACATCCAGACTAAATCACAGTGTAATGAATTTGCTCATAGTAGATGTCAGTGCTGGGATTTCAATCCAGATCGGTTCAACGCCAAGACTGTGGCTTATATTTCAATTTTCATCAAACTGTGTTTATAGATATGCAGTAATATCTCAGAGTGTATCAAAGAGACATCATACATGGGGCACATCTTTCTATAGGGTCAATTCCATTGGTGGTAAGTAATTTTAAATGTCATTTTTTATTAAATCAAATATGGATATGCATGGAATATAATATATATTTGAATGATTTTAAATTTAATTTAGATGTGAGATTTCGTCTTTGAAGCAGGCCATTTCAAACTATGCTCCCAGATTCTTGAAACTTTGTACTTCTTTCTTTTGCAGAAGAGTTACTTATTAGGAAAGTCTGAGAATGCAAGAGCTGTCTAATGAAATCACCTTAGATTTGCCCAGAGCTCCAGTTCTTTGTTAAGCTGGACCTAAGTAGTCATTATAATGATTTATTTTGCTCTGTGAGTGTTGTAGCCTCAAAACATTTGACCTGTGATTGTAAAAAGTAATTTATACTTTTTTTATTTTTTATTTTTCAGGAGGCTATTATTGAAAACCGGGCCCTGTGGATGATGATCAAAAGGTGTTTTGGCTATCGATCAAAAAGCCAGTATCGGATATGGCAGAGGGACTTGGCAAATGACCCCAGTTGGCCCCCACTAAACCAAACCTACTACTCCAATATGCCAGGGTGTGGCAGAGGGGTTTCTTACAGCAATCCAGTGTTTGAGAGCAATGAAGAACAACTTTGAAGAAACTGTGATATCCAAGTTGATGTTGTAGAAAAATGATGACAGAAGCGACCAATTTCAGTGATTTTAAAAGAATGAGACTCTTTCAATATCAGTTGGAATTTCAGGCATACATAGCAAATCATGATGACAAATTAAAGTCTGATAAACTACTTTCTACAGAGAAGAACATTGATCCAGAAGAGTGATTTCCTCTTGGCTTCTAAAGATATTGGAGGTGTTCAGTGGAATAAAAGTGGACTAAAGATTGCCATAGACCAAGAGATCAGCAGGCTGAAGGGGAAGAATATATAATTTTTCTTCTTAGGACAATACTTTCCTTTTAAAAAATGTGTTGAGGGTCAGTAGTACTACGTATACTCATGAAGTTGTAACATGTTGAAGATCATTTTAAAATTTTTACTTCATTGATGAAAAAACTAATGCATGGGAACCATCACACCAATCTTCACTGTCTGGTTTCCTTTTTTTTGTAGTACTTTTCAGATTTGAAACTTTTTCATCTACTTCTGGCCTTCTCCTACACATAATCAAGGATGACCTCAGCCTATGCTGCAATAACTAACAACCCCCAGATCTCAGTACATTAACACAAAGGAACTTCTTTCATGGTCCAGGTGACTTTCCAGAACAGCTGTTCTTACAGTGGTGTCTGCTTCAATCTATGACTCTACCAACTCAACTTGAGTAATCCATGTTCACTGTGATGGGGGAAGGAAGAGATTGGAGATCACACATGGGCTTTTCACTGCCTCACCTTAAAAGTGGCAAACATCTCTTTTCCTACCCACATCCTATCAGCCAGGGATCTGACCAAGGAACTGGGAAATACAGTGTTCTGTATTTAGGGATGCTTCTTGGGCTTATGACCTGTCACTACACAGGGCCCTGTGCTTACAAGAACTCCATGTTTGGTTTTATGCTCTGTCGTTTGCATATCGAAATGCTTAATTTTTGAACAGGGGTCTCCATATTTTCATTTTGCATCAGGTCCACAAATGATATAGTTGGTCTGGGGTGTCTTCTTGGGAAGAAAAAGAAAGTAGCAGATCAAAGAGCAGTGGTGCTGTCCACTAAACTGCTTTTGCTGACACTGTGAACTTCTCCTATGATCTGGGAACCCCTCATGTCACATACCCAACTCCAGAAATTTTCGTGTCTCTGCTCTATTATTTTTGAGAAATATTTGTCTTGTGCTACAGCATTATACGTCATCACTGATGTAAGTCCCCACACAATCTGTACATTTTTTTTTTAGGTTTGAGGCTTCAGTTTCCAGAAAACTAGAATTATCTTTATTTTATCACAATTACAGTTTGGTTATATTGGGTTCATTCAGCGTAGAAAACACTCAGGTTTCTGATAGCTTGGGAGACAACACTGAATTCTAGGAAAACATCCGAGCATAGTATTTTAAAGCAAAAGCAGAACTTCTGTTATGAACATTAAATCCTAAGTGAATGTTCTGAGCAGGGGACTGAGCATCCTGGCCTGGGCTGGCTTTGCTACTTGTCAGCAGTATCTGCAAGCATTCCTTTCCCTGACTGAGGGCTCTTGAGCATGATTGGTGATTCTTTGACTCTAGCTGATTCCGGGAACATGGTGTCTCCTAGCCTTGCAAATACCTTGTTGCTTTTGGTTTTAAAATAGGATACTAAGATATTTCAGTATTCCAAGGCTGCAGAATCACTGTCTTTTTATTGCTACAGAAAGAAATGCTTCCTTTTGCAAAGCCAGCCTCGTCAATGATATGGCAGCTCCGAGTGTTCTTTTCTAAAAATATTTCTCATTTTCTGAGAGTGGAGGGCTATGGGCAGGGGCAGGCTGGAGATGGTCTACAGCTTAGTCAAGAGCAAGGCCAATATGCCCAGGTCATATTTAAATGAGCCCTTTGATAAATGCTTTGACTTCCATCAACTCACTTGAATTGCGCAATTCTCCCATGGCTTAATAAGGAAGGCTTACCATATCCACCATACAGATGAGAAAACTGAAATTCAGGATGACAAGAGCATATCTAGGCCTCAAACAGAGATCATCTAAGCAAATCTTATATTGCTTCTAAATACTTCCCAATTGCAGAGCTCCAGCAGGGCAGGGTGTTCAATGTGACCTCATAGTCAAGCAAAGATTAGGTTTCCTGTTTGCCCAATAGAAGGAAGCAACCCTTTGCTAACCACAGGGCCTCTGTTCACATGAATGCTGGGCATCTTGCCAGGCCTGACCAGAGGTGTGTTAAAAACAAAACAAAACAAAACAAAGTGTCTGTTCATCTTTCTGAGACTCTGAGTTTCTCTTGCCTTGATCCTAAGGGAGTCTATCCTCAGCAATTTACCAATGACTGGCAGGGAACAGGGATAAAAGACACTGGTTCTCCAACAGCCAAGCAGCCCTAAAATCTTTGCCAAAAGATACTCATTTTAAAGATGTATCCTTGAGACTAACTATATCTTCAAAGCAGTGGCTGAGGAAACAGGGAGTACTTAGCCTTAAGGAAAAAAAAAAAAAAAAAAGGCCAGGCTCGGTGGCTTAGCCTGTAAACCCATCACTTTGGGAGACCGAAGCAAGTGGATTGCCTGAACCCGTGGGTTCGAGATCAGTCAGGGTAACTTGGCAAGACCTTGTCTCTACAATAAATAATTAGTCAGGTGTGGTAGCACCTGTAGTTCCAGCTACCTATAAGGCTGAGGTGGAAGGGTTGCCGGTGCCCAGTAGGTCAATGCCAGGGTGGCTGTGAGTGTGCCACTGCACTACAGTGAACAGTGGGTAAAGATCATAGTGGGGACAGCTTTAGGCCATCTGCCCTACCCACTGCCCTGACAGCCAGCACTCACTCAAGTAGAGGTTGATGGCCATGTGTTGTGCACTCCATGATACCAGAGGTTCAAGTAGCTATTCAAAGACCAATTAGAGAGGGAAGTCAAATATTGTATGAAACTTGATTACCTGCACGATCCCTTTCAGGCTTGGCATGACCAATGTCTCAGTCTTATATAGCAGTGTGAACCATTTGCTCCTGCTTCCCACACAGAATATCAGACTGACACTTGTGGGAGAGATGGGCTGGGGAGGGAGGGTTTCCCAGCCCTGTGAGATCTAACTGTGTAGACATATAGACTCTGCTGCTGTCTACCTTGAAAGGGGGACTGCCACCAATATACTCTTTTGACCAGGATCTGGTGGGGACAAATACAAATCACATGATTAAATCATTTGAGAGGAGGCCCTGTATGCTCATCCCAAAGTATCCAACTCTTCCCTGCAGAGAACCATGACACTGGGCTCTCCTCACTAAATATGTAATGATCTGAGAATGGAAATACATCTGTGCCATCTGTGTCCTTAAGTGATCACAGAAGTGTGCATGTACACATTTGCTGATGTGGTGATTAAAGAAAGAGATTATTTATTCAGAGCCTTGTATTTAGTTTATGCGATAATAAATTATTCTGTACAAAAGAGGCAAGTAAAATCAATCTATAATTCTGTTGTTCTAAAATCAAGCTCTCTCTTTCTCTCTGCAGTGGTGTTTTTCACAGTGGCTAATAAAACGGTGTGGTTGACTCCAGTAATGTTGAATCAAAGCAACACCTTACAAAGTTGTTCAGGCATTTCCCAACATCACAGATGCTATTATTCTCTGCTTTGCACACAGGATGTTACAGTTTACAACATACTTTTATTCTTGTTTTCTCATTTAAGCCTTGTAACAATCTTGGGGAAAAAACAGGGCATGGATGATGCTACTCCTTCCTGTGATGAGGTGTAAGACCATCCACAAGGCTTAGCAACTTGGTCAAAGTCACACAGCAAGTGCATAGAGGAGTTGGATCCAGACTCAGGCCCTTTACCAGCAAGTTCCCTTCTGTGTCACTGTCCCATGTTTTTTCCTAAATGAAAAGTTTGTAGAACTAAAAACCAAGATGGCAGCAAGGCAACTGCTCAATGCAATTGTCAGCATGAGTATAATTTCTTCCAGAAAGAGCTTTTAGCTTCTTATAGAAGTTTTCTTGAACCTGACCATGAATCACAGAAAAGGTCAACTTCCACAGCTGAGAGAGTAAAATCGTAAAATCAGAACCCTATGAGCCTACTTCATGTTAACAGATAGAGCTCTTATTCCTGACTTCAGTCTCCAGAAGCAGAAACTTACATCTCTGCTTGAACCTTGTTCGGTCCTGCTTTGTGCTACTTTTCAGGTTCCTGTAGATTCTCTCTTGGCTTTGAACTATGCTCACATCTCTATGCATAAAAAATTTGAAAACTGCTGCCACATAACATTCTGTCTGCCCTTTGGTTTCTATTAGACTTGTTACAAGGACCTTCTAAATTTTATCAATAAAATGATTTTCTTCAAAATTGAACCAACGTACAAATAACAACAACAAAAACCAACTCTCCTGGAGCTGTTAAGAGAGTCTTAGGAGTGAGCCACCCTGGTTTTGTCATATGCACCAAGCTTGGTCTGTTATGACCGGAGTGCGAGAAGGTAGATTGCCATTATGCAGAGAATTTAATTAAAATCCTTTATTTATGCCTGCAAACTGAGAGTGGACTATTGTTCTAAAGGGCTCTCAGCCTCGAGTGAAGCAGGCGGTGGACTTATAAAGGCAAAAACTGCAAGAATACATAGCAACTTAGCAACCACAGCAACCATAAACTAGCAGCTTAGCAACCAAAATGGGAACTTTTGATTGTTAGGGAGTTTTGATTAACTCTATGTGCCAGGCACAGCCAGTGACTGGAACAATTAGGGCAGTTACATGGAGACAAGGTGGAAGGACTGCTATACAATGGAGTTGCCTTGGTTAGGTCACTAACAAAATATAGGCTTATAATATGAGAATCTAACAATGGAGTTTTGCAAGGTGTAACATTTGAGTTTAGTTAACAAAGCATACAATTACATGGAACTTGTGGAAGGGAGTTTCCAAATGGTCGGGAGAAACAGTTTATGGGAAACAGGAAAGTGTGTCCGTGAGTACAAGGAACTTATTTTAGTTACACACAGTGGGGTTGGGGTGGAGGGGGGCTATATCTGGGTAGCAAGCAGCTAAGAAGGAGGGTTTTTATCAAAAATGCAGTTACTTATATCAAGCAAGTTATTACAGGCTATTATAAGTTTTACAGACATTTCAGGTCCATCCTCAGAAAGATAGCATTTGCCACCCTCTCTGTTTTGAATGCTCCTTCCACCGATCCCCAACCCTATGACTAAATCATTCTCCTTCAGAATTCAGCTCACTTGTCACTTCTTCCAAGAAACCTTCCCTCATGTCTTTATCTAATGTTGCCCCTGTCCCACAAGCTTGATTGTTTTCTGTGTAATGCTTGTGCCACCCTTCAGGTGACTGAGGTTGAAAGCGTACTACTTGTTCAAGATCACATACTTAGGAGATGGATGAGTCTATAATCTACATCTACTGACTTCCAAATCAAGGTTCTTTAGATTCTTCACCCTTAGTCAGATTCTGTTAATTAAATTATTTAGTGTGATGAGAAACAGAATTCAGGGCACTGCAGAGCATTGTCTATGGTAGGATGAGAAGCACTCAAAGAGCCATTCAGACTCTCCCAGCTCTGTTTCCTTGCTGTCTCCTCTTGACTCCCTCTCCTATGTGTTTCAACTCCAAGAAAAATCTGATGAAGCAATGACCTATTATGGAAACTCTGTTAAGTTTGAAGTTGTGGATAAAGGTAATTATCCTGTGGAGAGGCCTCATGTAAGTTGTATTATGCACTGTACAACCATAGAGGGACACTGCTTATATGGGGTTACAAGCCTAGAGTGGTGTTCCCAGTGGTATCAAGGAGGTTTTAAGAGTAGGTGAGGACTTTGACTTTAGAGATTACAAACAATGAAAAGTTCAACCTGTGCCTCCTCCAATTGGTTTCTAAGTCCCTAGACCTCTCTTGGCAGTGTCTCTCTTGGGCAGAACTTCCTCTCCTCCAAGCCCTTTGCTGCCACTTGCTTGATTACTAGAACCTCTTAACTGGTCTCCCTGACTGAAGTCTCTCTTCCATCTTTTCTTCTCAACGTCTCTATGAATTGTGTTGCCTAGCTCTGATGATGTCATATCCATGGTCAGAAGCCCTTAATAGTCTAAATTATCTATCAAATAAACTACACTGCTTAGGAAGGAATTAAGGTCCTTTTGCACGGGTAATTTTGGCCTCAACTTGGACCTTTCCTCTTTTTGAATTTTCTACTTTAGCAAACTAAATTTCCCATTAATCCCAGCATTCAGTACTCACTTTCCCACCTCAAGAGCTTTGTTCAGGTTCTCTCTTTTAGGGCATCAATAATTCTTACTCTTATCTTCACATATTTAAATTCTACTACTTCTTAATATCCAACTAGGATGTCACCTGCTGTGCCAAGCCAGAAAAGTGCTCTCTTTTTTTCTGTACAACCATCACACTCTATATATCAATCTTTTATGTGGTATGCAGCTGTTTATTTAAGCTTTGTGTCATTGTTCTGTAGTGTCTCAAGTTCTCCTACTTCCCACCCAACCCCATTTCCACCGGAGAGTATATTCTCTGAGGGTAGGGTCTATGCCTGAATCATCTCACCCTCCTGCTCTGCACCTAGCACAGAGCCATGGGTAGGGAATCAGCAAGCAGCTGTGCCATGATTGAATAAAAAGTGCATAATCACTGGGATACTTGGTTGATTTATTTCTCCTCCTTTGTCTGTGAACATCTGTTTTTCATCCAGTACAAAGAAGTTTAACTCCAACAATAGGGCTATGAGTTAAAAACAACCAGAAGTCCAAAGTGTAGGGATTCTAATGTTGTGCTTAATAATTTTGGCTGTCCATTTATATAGTTAGGGTGTGAGAGCATGGTGTGGAATTAAAAGAGTTTGTAGATTCTGCAAAGATGATCTCAATGTGTAGAAGACACTGTAGGCTTATTTCATGAACAAACCCTCAGAGGAATATACTAAACCCCAAAGAAGAGAGAGTTGAGACAAACAACTCTGCATACCATGAGGGTGATGCACCCTAACTCCATAGAGACAGAAACTCCTATGCTCAGGTCCCTTCCAGACCTCCCCCTATATACTTCTTCATCTGATGGTTCATCTGTATGCCTTATTATATCATTTATTAATAAACTACTAAACATAAGTAAGGTGTTTCCCTGGGTCCTGTGAGTCATCCTAGCAAATTAATCAACTCCAGGGAGAAGATAGTGGAACCTCTAATTTATGGTCAGTTGGTCAGAAATATAGATGATAACCAGCTACTTGTAACTGGTATCTGAAGTGTGGAGCAATCTTGTGAGACTGAGCTCTTAACCTGTGAGGTTTTACACTATCTCCAGGTAGATAGTGGCAGAATTAAATTGAATTAGAGGACACTGCTGGAGAATTGCTTTGTGTGTGGGGAAGTATTCCCATATATTTGGTGTTAGAAGTGTTGTGTTGAGTGGTGTGTGATGTTTTCTGTATCTCAGATTGATTATTAGCATGGAAATATTGTTTATTACCTCATTTGTAATGGCAGAAATAAAAAGAGATTAAATGTGGTACATAATTTCTTTTCCTTCATTTCTCAAGCTTTAAAGAGCCTCCTTAAGACTTGGCTTTACACATAATATAGCTATTTCATGTGCTGTGTGAATCAGTAGGTAGAGCAACTAGAAGAATGCATGAATGAAGAATGAATGAACTCATAAACACAGTATGAACTTCTAGAAATTGAATGCTTATAATTCCATTTTAAGGGAAATAGAATTATCCACATTTTGCTGTTTGTTTAAATTACTTTTTATTGAGAATGTTTATTTGATTTATTTAAAATAAGATACAGAGTGACCTATCTCTAGCCTTTGTTTACAGAATCAATTACACTTCAAGAGTCAACTTTCTTTTTAGACTTCATTTTGCAGCACTTTTTAATCCTATTATCTTGCTATTCTGAAAAATTTATTTTTTAAAATTGGCACCTTCTGGATAACTTCCAAGTCTTTGAGATCCTTCATGAGAGGCAAAAACCTGTGCAAAATAATCCAGATTTGGACATATATTAGTAAGCAACAGTTTAGTTTCTCTTTTTGCTGTCACATCATGTGTTAGCCTCCTCTCTCCAGGGAATAGTCCACAAAAATTCAAAGGCTTATTTTTGGAACAGGGTTCTCAAACTTTACCCATTGTGGAAATCCTCAGGGAGCTTATTAGAAATAATTCCTGAGGCCAGCCTTAGACATCCACTCAACCAAAATCTCTGGGATAGGCCCTTGGGAGCTGTGTCTTTATCAACCTCTGAAGACAATTATGTATAATACATCAGGGATAAAAAATAAAAATAAATCAGTTTTAAGAAACATAGTCTTAAAAAAAACAACTTGGGAGATTTCTGGGTAGATAGTGGTGGAGCCAGTTGGACTATGCGAGTCCCAGTGTGAGTGAGGGAATATATGGAAAACTTTGCATACATGCAGGTGAGTAAGTGGGCATGTGAGTGGCTAACTGAATAGGGACTCAGGAGCTTGGACCCTAGTGCTGTCTGGACACAGAAGTTGAGTGCCATTAAAAAAAATTAGCAAAGCCCTTCCTGGGAAGAAGCTGCCAGGAGTGATGGCCATCTCCAGGCTCTGCCACACCACTGCAGAACCTGGCCATATTCAGAGCAAGAGTTGTGGAGGCAGCACAGCAAGGGACCCCAGAGGCAGCCCCACTGGAGAAGAAGAAACAGGTACCTTGCCACCATCTTGAAAACTGGGCAGGGAAGTGCTCCAGCTTGCTCACCATGGACTGACAGACCTGATCTCTGTGATGGTGAGTTAACTGCTCAGGGGTTGATCGTGGCCTAGAGAGATTATCCCTAAAGCACAAACTCCAGAGGGACAGAACTCGTGCTGAGACTTGGGCATCCCATCCCCATCCTGATTCAGCCATGGGACAAAGAATGTGACCAGAAAAGGATGAAGAAGACCCCCAAAGAGAACAGTGGTCAGTCCAGGGCTGACCCAAGCCCCTCCTCCCCTGCAATCCTCTGAATGTCAGACCCACATGGGTGGAGCATGACTGAGAGAGACAAACCCAGGTGGAGTCTGGATATCAGCTGCTGTAAGAGAACTCTACTCCAGAATAAGTCAGGCTGGACTGCACCCAGCCAGCACCTGGGGAAGAGACAATCCCACACCTCCCCACTGAAGGGGATCCCCTTGACCATACAAGAGTGGGAGGGGAGGACTGAACCTCACCCACTCCCTCTGCCTCATCCTCTGACCCCAGGCAGGGCACTGGGGAGATTGTGAATGAAGCCACAAGTTCTGCAGGAGACACCAGGAGTTTATGAGCAGCTGAGAAGAACAATTACAGAATCTGCCACAAGAGGGCAGGTTGTTTTTTGGGTTTTTTGTTTGTTCGTTTGTTTGCTAGTTTGTGAGTTTCTTCGGGTTTTTTTTTGTTTTTTTTTTAAATTTTTTTCTTTTTCCTTGTGTATGAATGTGCATGTAAGGGTTCTATCTGGAGCTCCCCCCTCCTTTATTTTCTTTTTCTTTCTTCCTTTGTTTTTTGTTCTCTCTGTGTATGTGTACATGAATGATTGAGTGTTCATCTTTCAGTTTTGTTTATTTGTTTTGTTTTTTATTGCCTTTTTTTTAGTTTAATGTGTGTGTGAATGTATGTGGGAGGGTTTGATTTGAATTCTTTATTTGTTGTTGTTTCTCTTTTTCTTTTTCCATTTATGTAGGATGTGTGTGTGTATGTATGTGTGGGGGGGGTTCCTGTTTTTTCTATTGTTTGCTTTGCTTTTTTCCTCCCAAGTTTGTTTTGATTTTAGTTTGTGTGTATGTGTTTAATTATTTTTGCTTTGGTTTCTGCTTTTTTTTTCATTTTTATTTTTGTCCATCTTGTTTCATTCCACTTTTCTCTGTTCTCCTCATTGCTATTACTGTATCTTGGACTCAAGAAGTATACACATATTCTCATTACATCATCATATAGTGTGGTGGTGGGGAGTGGGTCTCAGGGAACTAATACCACATCATTATGATTTGCAAGTAGTTTCTGAATCCTAGCACCCCATCATCCACTTTATTCAACTTTCTAAATATAAGAGACAGTGAGTTTCCCACCCACAGCCCTGTTTCAAAGTAAAGCAAATTCAGAGCCCTGATCAGCAAAAAACAGAGGGTTGGACAAGCATGGCAAGTGAAAGCTTCTCCCACTGCTACTGAATAATGGAACTAAAGAGAAAAGAAAGAGACCTGTCATAAATGAGGAAAAATCAACAGAAGAACACAGGTAATTTCCAGTATAACAAAGAGAAAACACCTGAAAAATCAGACCATAGAGCCCAAACAATGTAAGCCACCACAGACTGGCCCCATAATACAACAGGTATGAAGAAATGGATGGAAAGAGTAAGACTCAAGAAAGACAAGATGCATCACTGAAAAGAACGTGTAACAGAGATTTTGGCCTTAAAAAATTTCTTCCAGGAAATAAATAACAAGATGACAAGCATGGAAAGGCAGAATTAATCAAGCAGAAGAAAGACTCTCAGAACTTGAAGACCAAAATGTGGAATTAACCCAATATGTAAAAAACATAGAAAGGCCCCTTAGAAAGTAAGAACAAAGCCTCCAAGAGATGTGTGATTATATCAAAAGACTGAACCTACAGCTGATTGGCATCTCAGAAAAGAAAGGGAAAGGGAGAACACATTGGAGCAATATTACAGAAGGTTATCCAAGAAAAACTTTCCCCATCTCCCCAGAGATATAACTATCCAAACACGAAAGATACAAGGAACCTTGCAAGACATCAAATGAGAAGACCAATCCCTAGACACATAGTATTTTGCCTACACAAAGTAGGTACAAAAGAAAAATCCTAAAGGCAGCAAGAGAGAAAGGTTAGACTATCTACTGGGGAAAACCAATCAGAACAAGAGCAGACCAATTGACAGAAGCACTACAAGCTAGAAGGGACTGGAGTCCAATATTCAAAGTCCTCAAAGATAAACAATTTCAACCAAAAATATTCTACCTAGGCAAGCTCAGCTTCATCTGCAATGGAGAATTAAAATCCTTTCCAGACATCTAATTCCTAAGAGATTATGCAGCTTCCATACCAGTTCTACCATAGATATTTAAAAGTTATTAAGCACAGAAGAAAGAAGAAAAGTGAATGATGACACACTTCCCAAAAGAACAGGGCACAGAATCAACAGAGAATTCATCGTGACTGCAAACTTGAAAACACACATGCATCAACCCAAAACTTGAAAGAAAACAAAGAAAAAACTTTATAAGAATCTCATGACAGGAATAAGCAATCACATTTCAATAATCAGTCTGAACATAAATGGATTAAATAAACCACTGAAAAGACACAGAATGACAAACTGGATGAAAAATCATGACCCAATAATTTCTTGCATCCAGGAAACTCATCTCACAACAAGGGAGGCACATAGACCTAAAGTTAGAGTACAGAAAACAAGTTTTCAGGTGAATGGATCACAAAGGAAGGCAGAAATCATGATCTTAATATCAGACAAAACAACCTTTAAGCTATCAGTAATTTTAAAAGATATGAAGGAATGCCACATAATGATAAAATGTTCAATCCATCAACAAGAAATATCCATCCCAAACAAATGTGCACCCGACACAGAAGCACTAGCATTTATGAAACAACTACTAAGTAAACTAAAAAAATAGGAATTGACTCTGCGATCTCAAACCAGGCAAAGTGGGGAACAAAGGAAGGCCCAAACTTTACCTGTACAATGTCAATTTATATACCTAATCCTGAATTATACCTCACTTATTTAAAATAAAATATTTTAAAAAAAGATATTGACTCTAACATTATTATAACTGGGGACTTAAATATCCTATTAATGGCCCTAGATAGATCATTGAGGCAAAAAATCAACAGAACTTCAACTTGACACGTGATCAAATGAACCTAATAGATACCTATAGAATACTTTGTCCAACAAGCACAGAATATACATTATACTCATCACCACATGGAACAGATTCCGGGATCAATTGCACTACTATGTACATCTGTATGGAAACAAACTCAGCCATAAATCAAGAGTAAACAAATTTCATAAGATGGAAATACTACCATGCACCTTCTCAGACCAAGTATAATAAAAATAAATATCAACACCAACTAAATTCTCTCAAAATCCACAAAAACATGAACACTAAACAGCATGATACTGAACAACTCCTGGGCCAACACAGAAATCAAAACAGAAATTAAAAGATTCCTGGAAACAAATGAAAGTAAAGAAATATCTTACCAAAACCACTGCGATGCCATGAAAACAGTTATGAAAGAGGAACTTATATCTCTGTGTACACACATCAAGGAGATGGAAAGATCATCAGTTAATAGCCTAGCAAATCCCTAAGGTAGCTGGAAAGACAAGAACACCAACAGCCTAAATTTAGTAGAAGAATCCATATCACCAAAGTAAAAGCCCAAACATGGGACATAGTAGACAAATATATCATAGACAAAACAAAACAAAACAAAAAGCTGGTTCTTTTAAAGAATGTCCAAGATTGGTGGATCCCTAGCCAGAATGACCAAGAAAAAAAAAGCCCAAATACAAAAAATCAAATCACAACTCACCCCAAAGAAATACAAAAGATTATCAGAGACTATCATACACACTTGTATGGAAACAAACTTGATAACCTAAATGAAATGGAGGAGTTTCTGACTTCACACAACCTCCCAAGATTGAAATAAGAAGACATTGAGACAATAAATATATCAATAACAACCCAGTAAATTGACTTCATCATAAGAAAACTACCTACAAAAGAAGTCCTGGACCAGATTGCTTTCCAATGGAATTCTACAAAACATACAAGGAGGAACTGATACCAATCCTATTGAAAGTATTCCAGGCAATTGAGAAAGACAGACTTCTTCCCAAATCAATTTATGAAGCTAACATCACACCAATACCCAAACCAGGTAAAGATTCAACAAAAAAAGAGAACTTCAGGCCAATATTCCTAAGAACATAGATGCAAAATTTTTCAACAAGATTCTAGCAAATCTGAGCCAACAGCACATCTCAAAAATCATCCACCATGACCAAGTAGGCTTCATTTCTGGGATACAGGGCTGGTTCAACATCCGCAAGACCATAAATGTAATTCAGTATATCAACAGATGTAAAAACAAGAACCATATGATTATATTATTAGATGTAGAAAAAGCCTTTGATAAAATCAAGCATCGCTTCTTGATAAAAACCCTTGAACACCTAGGTATAGAAGGAATATACCTCAAAATAGTAAGTACCATCTACAATAAACCCACAGCAAGCATATTGCTAAATGGACCAAAACTGGATGCATTTCCTCAGAAAACTGTAACAATACAAGGCTACCCACTTTCACCCCTCCTGTTCAGCATTGTGTTGAATGTCCCAGCTAGAGCAATTAGGCAAAAGAAGGAAATCAGGGGTATCCAACAGGAAAAGAAGACATTAAATTATCCTTCTTTGCTGATGATATGATCCTATACCTCAAAAATCCAAAAGAATCTGTCAAAAACTTCCTTGTATTGATAAAGGACTTCGACAAAAGCTTGGGGTACAAAATAAATGTGCAAAAGACAGTTGCATTCTTATACACCAACAACAAACAGGCAGAGAAACCAAATAAAAAGGGCAATCCCATTCCCAATCATCACAACAAAAATGAAATACCTTGGCATCTTCCTAACCAGAGAAGTGAAAAACCTTTACAATGAAAACTGCAAAACACTGGTCAAAGAAAGTCAAGAAGACACAAACAAATAGAAAAGTGTTCCATGCTCATGGATAGGAAGAATCAACATGGTTAAGTTGTCCATCCCACCAAAGGCAATCTACAAATTCAATGCAATTAAATTACCAACATCATTCTTCTCAAACCTGGAAATGACTATACAGAAATTTATGTGGAAACATAAAAGACCTTGAATAGCCAAAACAAGCCTTAGCAAAAGAAACAAAGCTGGAGGTATCCCATTTCCAGATTTTAAGCTTTACTTAAGGCTACAATAATCAAAACAACCTGGCATTGGTGTCAGAAAAGGCATATGGACCAATGGAACAGGATAGAGATTCCAAAAGCAAAACCTCAATTCCTCAACTAACACATCTTCAACAAAGCCTCCATCAACAACCACTGGGGAGAGGAGAACCTATTCAGAAAATAATGCTGGGAAAACTGGCTGACTACATGCAGAAGATTGAAACAGGGCCCCTACCTATCACCATTCATAAAACTCAATTCTAAATGGATCAAAGACCTAAATGTATACCTCAAACTATAAGAATCTTAGAAAATGCAGGAGACACCCTTACAGAAATCAGAGTAGGCAACCAATTCCTGATCAAAACCCCAGATGCCCATGCCATAAGCGATAAGATTGTCAAGTGGGACCTCATTAAACTGAAAAGCTTCTGCAAAGTGAAATAAACCACCAGGAGAGAGGGAAGACAGCCCACAAAATGGGAAAAAATATTTGCCAGCTTTATATCTAACAAAGCCCTAACATCCAGGATCTACAAGGAACTCAAACATGTCGAAAGGGGGAAAAACAAAGAGCCCCATTTTAAAAATGGGCAAAAGACTTGAATAGACACTTCTCAATAGATTGTACACGAGCAGCCAACAGACACATGGAAAAGTGCTTAGTCTCACTAATCATCAGAGAAATGCAAATCAAAACCACATTGAGATATCACCTAACCTCTGCAAGAATGTCCTTCATTAATAAGATAAACAATAGATGCCGGCAAGGATGTGGAGAAAAGGGAATGCTCTATGTTGCTGGTGGGAATGAAACTAGTTCAACCTCTATGGAAAACAGTGTGGCGATTTCTAAAAGAACTAGATATTGATCTTCTGCATGACTCAGCAATCACCCTACTGGTAATATACCCGGAGGAACTCAAAGCATACTACAAAACAAAACAAAAAAAACCAAAAAACCAAAAAACCTGTGCATGCATGTTTATTGTGGCATTATTCACGGTAGGAAAAACATGGAACCAACTGTGCTGCCCGTTGAAACTGGACTGGATTAAAAAAATGTGGTACATATACACAATGGAATATTACACAGGTATAAAGAAGGACAGACATATGGACTTTGCAGCAACTTGTATGGATTTACAGTCAATAGTACACAGTGATCTATCACAGAAACAAAGAACGGAGTACCACATGTTCTCACTCATAAGTGGACCCTGAACATTGACCAGAATACTGTAACACTTTCAGGGTGGAAGTGGGAGGACACAACATCAATAAGGGTACCTCATCTCAAGTCAGGCAAAGTGGGGACCAATGGAGACCTGAATGATGTCCACTTGTATACCTAATCCTAAGTTGTATCCCACATCTTTAAAATAATACAAAATATATATATATAAAGAAACTGACCCAAGTACATTATAAATGCCAAGGAGATCATTTTCAGACCCAAGGAGGTAGTTTTCTAAAGTCAATTGTCATTAACGTACTTTCTATCTCCGTTATTGGATTTACTATCTCTTAAAATGTAAGCAACCAGTAACTATTAATGATAAACCATCTGTTCACTATACATGTGAGGTTTAACAAATAAATAATACATGCTAAACAAACAAGCAAAAACCAACTTAGATTATTTTTTCCTAAATGTACTGTCTTGCACTTGTCCCCATGAAGATTCTTCTACAATTTTTTTGCCAGCTCACCAGCTCACTCCATGATAAGAGAACTTTTTGCGATGTATTTCCTTTGGAAATGCTGTTTGCCACTGTGCATGCTCTATATTATAAAAGCAGTCCCCAGTGAAAAGAAATCCTGCTGACAGACTTCTCTCTTTTGAGATGAACCCATTTATTCCTGCACTTTGTTAGAGCTCTAAGTCCTGCATTCTTGACTAAAGCAATCACCTGGTGGCTAAGTTCAATGGGCAAAAAAAATAGACTGGGGCTTCACAACTTGCACTTTCTTTTTCTTTTTTTTTTGAGTTGGAGTCTCACTCTGTCGCCCAGACTGGAGTGCCATGGAACACTCCCGGCCACTGCAGCCTGGACCTGCTGGGCTCTGGCGATCCTTCCGCCTCATCCTTCCAAGTAGCTGGAACTACAGGTGCGTGCTACCACACCCCACTAATTTTTTTGATTTATTGTAGAGATGAGGCCTCGCCAAGTTGCCTAGGGGGGTCTCGAACCCACGGGCTCAGGCAATTCACTCACTCGGCTGCCCAAAGCATGAGATTACAGGCTGAGCCACCGAGCCTGGCACAACTTGCATTTTCAAATCAGTTAAAAGTTTATGCATAAACTTCACTCCTTATGATATTCAAATTAATCCACCCTCCTGATAAGGAAGAAAAAGAGTAACTGATTCTGGACCACTCTCAGGTTTGACTATTTTTAAAGAATCATCATCTTTCCAACCAAGTTAGCGTATCTGCAATTGAATAGTAAGAAATCAATTTGCTTTAAATCATCAATTCAGAGGTTTATACTGTATTCTTCTTAAGGTAGATCTTAGAATTCAGCTCATTCTGGAATGCCTAGTCCATTTCTCATCTTTGTAACCACCCACCTCATCCCTGCTGTTTTCTTCTTTGGGAGGTCATTTGAATCAACAAATGCATTTGAGTCCGTATTCTTTCAGTAGCAATACCACCAAGCATAGCTGTGCCATTTGCTTTCCTGTCACCCTTCACTGGTCTCAGTTATAGAGAGTAATAGTAAAGGGAGCGGAGATGGAAGTTTAATGTTCACCAAAGCATTGGACCTGATGGCAAAGGGAAATCTTTTTGGCCACTGGTCACAGGATTGGTGACTTACCTGGCACACATAGTTAACACTTGACAGTCATTCCCAGTGGCACTTACTGTTCTCATCAGACAAGTCACACAACTGGCAGTCTGAGTAGTTTGTAGTTTGTTTGTTTTCTGTCATCTGGAAAATCCTACAGGATATTAAATTAAACAGACATCCTGTTCCTCTGCAGCTAAATACACAGAGCATGAGGGCAATGTGGCATAAGCTTTGGCAAGCTTTAAGGCCTTAACAACAGTCAATACATTTCCAGCAGCATAAAATGAGCTACTGAATTTTCCTGGAACAAGTCAAATACATCAGGGAGAATGAAGGGTCAGATCAAACTCAGCATGGTTACATGGAACATTTTTAAGTAGGGAGAGAAGAAACTAGAGACTTTAAAGTGAGGAAATTGAGGAAGTGGTGAGAGAATGGAAAGATGCAGGTGGTTTTCCACCCCAAAGAAAGAATAGGATGATGGTACCTACACAGATGCAGGAGGCAGAAACATTAGAAACACTTAATTCTTTTCTGAGGCTAAGTTGCCTGGGAGCAGACACTGAGGCTTGAATTTGCATGTAAACATTTTAATAAGAAGGTATTTTGAGAAGAGACTGGGAAGGATCTCAAGACAATACAAGTAAGAATGTGATTTGGAGCAAAGTCTTGACCTCAACTTGATGGTGCCAGGAGGCTTTGGAATGTAAACTTTACTTCAGTTTGTCCTGACTCTTGGCCAAGGAAACAGGGTTTCAAATTTCTCTGCCTTTTTGGTTATGACTCAGGGCTGCTTGGGCAGGTTGGGTGGAGTAAACTCTAGACACTTTTGGGTCTTTGCTGGAACAGGCAAAAAGAGTTCGAAGGCAATCCTCTGAAGAGAATTGTGGGAACCGGTCATTAGAAGAGAAGCTCACAGTTTCCTGTGAAGGCATTGAAGATATCCAAGAAGATCTGAACAGACCACAGACAATGGTCAACCCAAAGAAAAACCATATTCCCTAGGCAGGGAAAGAATAATTTATTCATTCACACAATATCTTTTGAGCATCTAACATGTGTGCTTTTTTCCATGCTGTTAGATTTGAAGATGAATGATTCTTTTTCTTGAATATGATAGGACTCTTTATTGACTTGTGCATTAAATGCTATGGACCTAAGGACAGTGAGGACCACCAAACCTGGAATGTATAAAGCATTTAGAAAACAGAATCGACTCCATGAAGGAATAAATCAATCAATACTTATCTGATGACTGAAGAGGCAGTGTTTTAAAATACAAACCAGAAGCAATTAAATTAAAAAATATTTCTTCAATAATTTATACCAAATGAACAGTATCTACAAAGCATCAAGCCACATTTTACAAAAAAAGTAAGTAGCTGTTTGCTAAATGAATTAACAGGACAGGAAGAAGTTGAGGAATCATACAGGCAGGCCTCATTTTATAATTTGGGCCGTGTGTGTGCGTGTGTTCCAGATAAGATACAATTTTACTTCCACTTATCTAAGATTTCCACATTTCACCAAATTCTCAATTTGCTGATTTCCAAAATAGGAATTTGTGGTGGAGCGCAGGAAAGATCAAAATCATACTTTCACTTTGAACAGCCCATGTTCGTGTTTTAGACAAATCATGACTCATCCTCGTGGCTTTTAGCTTAAGTTGTGGTGCACAAAAAAGTTGGGGTTCTTTCAACAAAAAATATGAGTGAATAAGCTGATGGGTAAGAAGTGAATGGTGACTGTTGCTCATGTCTTCAATGAAGTTTTACTAAAATCCAGAATCCTTCTCACCAAATCTGAGCTTTACCTTAGATGGTACTATTTACGATGCAACATTAGCATTGGCATATTATTCTTTGGTATTGACAGTTAGATAGCCTGTCTGGCATGAAAAGCTGTAGTTGTCTGTTTATTCTCACCAGCTGCTTCCTCCTGGGCTAGAGAACACTTTGACTTCTCTTGAACATGAAGGTGGACACTTGTGCCCACTCAAGGCAACCCATGACTGTTTAAGTCAGTAGAGTCAAGTATTATTATCTTCTGATAGTTTCCACGCATTGTAAATTTTCTTCCAAAGTCAAATTGTCAAGGATGCAATAAGCAATAAAATGACAAAGTTTTCATCAAAAACAAATTAACTAATCCTTGAAGGGATCACAGTCCTTTTTTTTTTTTTTTTTTGGATGAGCATACCAAATTCAGTGGTGATTATACAGGTGTTGACATTTGGGTTATGTCCTTAATACTACCTTTCTAGCTTTTCCTCCTCTCTGTATTCTTTGCTCACTTGAAAACTTTTTGCTCACTTTAAAGGGAAAATGAAAGAAATTAAATTATTATTATAGTTTACTTTTAAAAAGTCTTTTCTTGATCAGTGTTATGATTATAATGATACCTATCTATTATTTTTTAAATTTTATTATTATTATTATTATTATTATTTTGAGCCAGAGTCTCACTCTGTCACCCTGGTTGGAGTGCAGTGGCATGCTCATGGCCACTTGTAGCCTCCACCTGCTGGGCTCAGGCAATTCTTCTGCCTCAGCCTTCCAAACAGCTAGAACTACAGGTACACACCACCACGTCTGGATAATTTTTTTGATTTATTGTAGAGATGTGGTCTCACCAACTTGCCTAGGCTGGTCTCAAACCCCTGAGCTCAGCCAGTTCTCTCACCTTGGCTTCCCAAAGTGCTGGGATTACAGGCTTGAGCCATCGTACCTGGCTACTTATCTATTATTGAGTGTGGTGAGTGCTATAGTTGACCTTTACAAATGTTATCTTAAATCCTTATATCAACCCTCCAAGTATTATTGACAGTTTATGTACTAGAAACCAGAAACCTAAAATTAAGATTTTAAGTGATTTCTCCAGGACCATCAGTAGGGTAGGGATTAGAACTCGGATGTTTTTTATTCCAAAATGATTCCTGCATTCCCTATCATGAGCCAACTTTCCTTCCTTCGATTTTCATTGCCACTCCCAAATTGTTCATTACGTTTCCAAAGTTCACAGGGTTTTTTTGTCTTTTTCTTTTGTTGTATTTTTTTGAGTTGGAGTCTCACTCTGTCGCCCAGACTGGAGTGCAATGGCCGCTCCCGGCCACCGCAGCCTCGACCTGCTGGGCTCCGGTGATCCTTCCGCCTCAGCCTTTCGAGTAGCCGGAATTACAGGCGTGCACTACCACGCCCGGCTGATTTTTTGATTTATTGTAGAGATGAGGTCTCTCTGCCCAGGCGGGTCTCGAACCTGCGGGCTCAGGCAATCCACTCACCTCAGCCTCCCAAAGGCGTGGGATTACAGGCTGAGCCACCGAGCCCAGCTTCACAGGGTTTTTATACATCTCTCACTGGTTAATATTTTTATCTCCTGTTTTTAGCAAGGTATCCATTTCAATTCATTGACTGGGACATTTTATGATAGCATATAAAATTATTTTTCTAGTTTAACAACTGTTTTCCTCCATCATTCCTTAAGTCTGGAGGCACTCACATCTAGCTTAGTAAATAAATACTAAGAGAAAAAAAAAAAAACAACAAGCAGATAGATTAACAGGTCAAGCCTGTTGCTGAGGAGAGGAATTCCTTTCTTTCCTTTGCTGGTCTAATAGGCAAGGTTTGCACTAAGAGATTTTAAAAGCACCTGAGAAAGGTGATGATAAGCAGTGACTAGGTGGTTTTGATATTTCTGACCAGGTGGCACCCTAACAGTTCTGGTTTAAATGGAGGAGAACAGTAAGAAGGACCATTGGGCTATGCTCAACCAAGGAGAGGAAAATGAACTGGTGAGTCTTTTCTTTTTATTAGTCTTCTAAGAGTGACTATGGGCAGGAGCAATGGACTGTAGCACTGATGATGCTAGATTTAGGCATGGAAGGGGTTAAGTCTGACAAGTCTTCTTGAGAGTCACAGGATACCCTTTTATTGTGAGGAAATCAGGAGGGACTGAGAAAGTTATGTCCTCTGGATGGCGGAGGTCTTGCCATCTTCACATTACCATGGACCATGTGAAGTTTCCTTAGACATTTTGCAGAGTATTTGGGGTACCTTCCCACATGGTGCTCATTGGGGTGTTTCCCTCTTAGGTTGGAATATAATTGGACAAACTGGCAAAAACTGCAACTCTTTCTTTTCCTATTCTTATGTTTTGGATATATCTGTATAATCTAGGCTCAGGGTGCTTTGAGCTGGTCATGCTTCTTATAAGAGGAGAGAGAAGTTTTGAGCACCACGTACTGAAGAAAAGAATATGGCCTGGGATTTTCGCACATATGAAAAAAAATTTTTTTCTCACTTTTCCAACTCTTTTTTCACACTGCCCTTCTCACCAAATGTATATAAATCTTGAAGAATAATCATTAAAAATATGAAAACTTCTATAGTGCCTATTTGGTGCTGAGGAATTTGCATTTATGATTTTTCTTAATCCTCAGAACTCAGTAGTGAAAGAAACTAATCCAATTTATTGAAAAGAAATCTGAGAGGGAGGTTAAGTAACTGACCCTAGGTCATTGGCCAGTAAGAGATAGCCTACTCCCTTTTTTCCCAGCCTTATACTGTTTCTCGTGTGCTATGAGAAAGGGTGACAGAGATGGGGGAAGGTTCAGAATGAGAGCACACTGGGAGCTAAAAGAACCAGGAGAATGTGGTTCATGCGTCAGAATCCCGTCAGTTTCCCTGTCTGGCCTCCCCAGTTCCCCGTGAGATCTATGAAAAGTTCATACCAGCTCTTTCTCCACCTATCCTTGTTTGCTAATCTAAGGATAAGAAATTATTTCATCTACATCTGTGCTGTCCAAGAAGGTAGCTACTGGCTACGTGTGGTTTTTCAGCACTAGGAAATAGCTGGTCCAAATAAAAATATGCTTTATGTGTAAAATATACACCAGATTGAGAAGTACAGTACTTTGGAGAAAAAGTAAAATATCTCAATAATATTTATGTTGGTTATTTATTGAAATGAAAATACTTTAGATAGTTTGAGTTAAACAAAGTCTTTTGTAACAATTAATTTCACTTTTTACTTTTGAAAGGTGGCTACTAGGACATTTAAAATGACAAATGTGGCTCACATTTGTGGCTTGCGTTATTGTACTATGCTGAGCTTGGTAATGGTGCTTTAACATCTTCAGGGGAAGGAATTTAAAGACTTAAAAACGATTCACCTGTGTTCACTGCTAAGCAATACTATGTCAGCTTTGATGTTTTCATTCAACATGTAGATAAGTGTTTATGAAAAACTTAGGTTGCTCTTTCTTCTTCTCTTAGTGCTGTATTTCTTATGTTTAGAGCCCAATATTTTAATTTTCCCAGTAACAGATGGAACATAGGAATTAAAGGATTAAACAATGGGCCAGGTGCCACCATTTCTTTCTTTTTTGTGGGTGGTCAAGTACCTTTGGAGAAGTTTCACCAAAAACCTCTATGAGGACTCCCACTAAGCTCACCCCGTGTTGTCAGGGCATTCTGGGGAAGGAAAAGGTCTGTAGATTTCTCTTTCACAAATCTTACTTTTGGGTTGAGAGCACAGATGCAAATTGTATTCTGGTGGATCAGGAAATCTGGTAAGTCAGGTAAACTGGGATAACCCAAGGGCACAGGCTGAAGAGGAAGCTGTGACTTAGCTCCAGGCGACTGCTGTCCTGCAAGTCAGCAGGCTTAGTATTGTCAGGCTTGTTGGGGTTTTTTAAGGGAAGCTAGAAATCTGGATTTTCATGTGATATAGCCTGATCATAAATTTGAACAACAAATTCATTTTTTAAAGATAGTCATAGGTCAAACTAAACCTGGGCTTGGTTGAGTCCCAGTCTTGGGGGCTGTCAGTCTGTGAGGTTGACAGCCTCTCCCCACTAGCTCTTCCTTTTCTGGAAGTTCCTCATGACCCTGCCTGACTTCTACTTGTGTTTATCATTTCAAGTGAGTGATCAGTGGTGATCGCGAGAGGAATTGTGATGAACATTAGACACCGTTGAGGCAGATAATAAATTCCTTCAATCAAACACCCATGAAGAACCTTAGTGGATGGGGATGATCTATGAGATCATTCAAGTGCGGTCTTGGAATATTTTGTTGAGCTCAGGATGGACTGAAAGCGTCTCATTCACCTGTAGAGTTGAACTTGGTTGCCATTCCTGTCTCCAGTTCTCAGGCCCTAACTCCTCCAGGAGTGGAACAGCTAGTGCCTACTTTGCAGGCACACGGTGCTAGGTTCTTGACAAACAGGTTTTCATTTTATCATTTTACTCTCACAACAGCTCGTGAAATAGGTACCCTCACTGTACAGACCTTTACTGTCCTTCCTGACTTACTCCCGCCCACTCCCCAACCTCCCTACTACCACCTAGCTCCAATTGGCTCCTTTTTTTCACCTGTTTTTTTCCTAAAAATGTGCCCTGCCCAGATGTTTCCCTCAATCTCTCTATTCCCAGTCAGTTTGTCTTGTCTTTTTGTGGAGTCCTCTCAGGACCCACAGGATCCTTTAAAACACAGACCCTAAATGAGTCTGAAGCTTTCAGGCTATACAGCTTAATGCCTAATGGAATGGGATTTGGCCTTGGGATGACCTGGGTTTGAGTTCTGATTCTGTTAGACAAGTTATTTTACCTCTTAAATACCTGCTGTTTGGTATCATGGTGAGCATTAAATGAGGTGATACAGCTTTTCTAAAAATATCTTCTGCTGAGTAACATTGTTAATAGGTATAACACATCTCTTTATTCTCCCTACCAATTAGATTAGAGAAATACTAGGTGAAACAGGTAGGCAGGTGACAGCAGAACTTCTTAAATCTTGAATATATTTGTCATAGTACATTCTGTGTTGCTACAGCAGAGTATCACAGTTTAGGTAATTGATAAAGAAATTTATTTCTTAAAGTTCTGAAGACTGGGAAGTTCAAGATTGAGACTCCCCCCACCAAATCTGGTGAGAAACTTCTTGCTGCATCATCTCATGGCAGAAGGTGAAAGGGCAAGAAAGCAAGACAAAGCAGAGCAAGAGGGGACCAAGCTTGTTTCTGCAAGTCTACTCTAGTGTTAACTAACCCCCTCTCATGATAGCAACTTTCATACATTCAAGAGAACAGAGCCTCATGACCTAATCACCTCTTATTAGGCACCCCCCTTCCCAATACTGTTGCATTGGGGATTAAGTTTCAGTGCATGAACTTTTGTGGACACAATCAAACCAATCATATTTTAGTTCTTTGTGCTCTCTTAAGAGGGCACTACAGTATGCTATATTTCCTAAACATCATGCGTCCAAGGAACCCTCTCTCTCTCTCTTCCCTTTCTCTCTCTCTCTCTCCCTTTCTCTCTTTCTCTCTCTCTCTCTCTGTGCATGTGTGAGTGCATGCACAGATTCTCCCCAGACTGCTGTTTTGTGGAAACTTCATAGGAAAGTTGGGAATGTTATCAGCAACCAATAGGCATTATTTTATCATTATGCCCTTCTGGGAAGAAAAATAATCATGATGTCCCTTCTCAGCCAGGCATGTCTGAAGGTACACTATGTGTACATCAGCCTCTCTTTAAGGTCCCCTTTGGCCACATTGACTTTCTGAATATGGTCTCAATTCTGTCCCCACCCGAGCCATGAGTGCTGCTTTGATTCATATCAGTTGCAAAGACCAACCATTCCATCTGTGCTTCCCTTCTGTACAGACACCTACCAACCATAAATGTCAAAGTGACAAATGGGAACAGCCCCAGAAACAAAATGGCTGTTTGGTGTGGAGGATGTAGAGTTGATAGGGGAGCATGATAATTCATGGCAACTTTCTTCTGCTAACAGTAGAGGAGTCCTAGACTTAGGCAGCAGATCTGGGCTTTCATCAAGTTTCTTCTCTAATCACATGATTGTGTACACCTTTTTGGTCCTTACTAGTTGCCACTAATCCTCTTGATTCACAGGCTTTGTGAGGGTTACATATGAAATGTGGGAAAAGCTATAAAAACTAAAAGGGTTTATTTTTGTGCAAGGAGTCAGGAGTTAAGATGTGCAATTTGGAAAATGAAGGCATATGTATATTAGGTGAGATTGATGTTGAGCATATTTCCTGTTTTCTGATTAAAATGTAAAGAATGATCATTGAAGTCTATCACTACAAAAAAAAAGTAACATGTCAAGAGTTGTTAAGATGAATCTGGAATTTTGAACATCTAGATTATTTTATACATATAATGTCATATATTCCTCCTCATCCTCCATTAAAGGAGCAAAAAATAAAATAAAATAAAATCCACAAGAGATTAAAATTGAAAGGTGAAAATTGAAATGGAAAAGCTAGCCCCACTGGCTCTCTCCTATTTTCAATCAACATGTGTACTAACAGCTTGGATGAAGTGAAGGCAAGCTTATCAGGGAGAGATAACCGTATAGGTGACAGAATCAAAATTCAAAAATTTTTCTAGGCTGGATTATAGGAGAGAAATTAGCAAGATGCAGTGTAACAGGCCTCACTATTGAGTTTTGCTTTTAAATTATTATCAAACTACAAAGTGAGAGTATCAATGACTTGGGCTTGGTAGCTATGCAGAAAAAGTAATTGAAGGACTTTATTTGATCATGGCCAAATTTTAGTTGCCAATGTGATGTAGCTATAAAATAGTCCTGGAATGCCTTAATAGAAGTCTGTTCTGCAATATAGAAGAAATAAAAATAGTTCAGTTATAATTCTGTACTGTTTAGAAAATCTCTAGCAAGTTATATTTAATCCTATAACACATACTTTCAGAGAAATTTCAAGAAGTGTAGTGTATTTGGAGGGATATCTGTTCACCACAAATAAGAACTTGTTTAAAAGAAATTTGGAACAGTTCCCTGAAGAACAATCATGGTGGCTGTCTTCCAGTAGTTGAGTTGCTGATGTGGAGAACAAAGTAAAGGTTGGCAGATTCCAGCCTGATTTATTTTTGTTACGGCAGAATTTCCTAATCATCTGTGGTGGCAGAATCTTCACATGACACTCCTGCAATGATTTTGTCCCTTGAATAATCCCCTCCGCCCCTCCAGTTAAGTGTAAGCAGAACACATAAATATGATAAACTATAACTCCTACAATTATATTGCATTATATTATATGGCAAGAGGGATTTTACAGGTATAATCAACATGAACTCAGATGAGGTAATAAAAAGGGAGGTCGGGTGAGTCTGACCTAATCAGGCAAACCATAAACGAGACTGGGTCTTTCCTAAAGTCAGAGACATTTGAAGCATGAGAGTGATGTGATGCAAGAGAGGTTC
The DNA here is from genome assembly GCA_027257055.1 of Cephalopachus bancanus. Classification (NCBI taxonomy): domain Eukaryota; kingdom Metazoa; phylum Chordata; class Mammalia; order Primates; family Tarsiidae; genus Cephalopachus; species Cephalopachus bancanus. The sequence goes on along the minus strand of JAPVLO010000546.1, from coordinate 105,565 downwards.
TCTGTTGCACTTTTGAAAATGGAAGACGCCATTTGGCAAGGAACTTTGAATAGTCGCTAAGATGAAAAATCAGCAAGAAAAAGGGACCTTGGTCCTAAAGCTGCAGGAAACTGAATCCTGTCAACAACCATGTGAACATGAAGATATTCCTGAGCTCCAGAAGGAACACAGCCCAGGTGATACCTTGACTTCAGTCTTGTGAGGTGGTGAGCAGAAGACCCTGCTAACTGGACACTGAACTCATAGAAAAATGGTGAGATAGTAAATTTGTGCTGTTTTAAAATACTAAGTGTGCTATGTAATGGAAAATGAATGTACTATTGCTGCTGTCCAACAAGACAATGTGCAACCCTGTAAGGAAATGAAAATCCTATCTTAAGCAGAGAATAGGTGCTCATCTGCAAAGAATGGGATATAGCTGTTTTTTCCTAGAGAGGAATTTGAACTAAATAACTCTGAGAAAGCACCCCAACCCTGATTAGCGATGCTCTTGTTGTACAAATGACTTTTTTTTTTTTTTTTTTGAGTTGGAGTCTCACTGTTGCCCAGACTGGAGTACAGTGGCTTCTCCCGGCCACCGCAGCCTCGACCTGCTGGGCTCTGGCAATCCTTCCACCTCAGCCTTCCAGGTAGCCGGAATTACAGGCGCGTGCTACCACGCCCTGCTGATTTTTTGATTTATTGTAGCGATGAGGTCTCGCCTGCCCAGGCGGGTCTCGAACCCGTGGGCTCAGGCAATCCACTCATCTCAGCCTCCTAAGGGTGAGGGATTACAGGCTGAGCCACCGAGCCCGGCTACAAATAAATGACTTTTAACAGAACATTTCATGTTGTACTATGCCCTTGATTTTGGACAAATTCTGTTCCCAGAAATTGTCCCTGCAAATCAGCTCAGGCATCTCATTATTTTTTGACCCACGCTTATTGCTCTCTTGCTGTTAGCCTTATCAAACAAAAGACCTTAGTTGCACTTTTACTTGCAGGAAGACCGCATGTTAGCACTTTTGTTATAGTAGTACCAGTTGGCATTGTCACCCTGTAACTTAGATTGAAACTAAGTTCCTCTCTTTGGTATTGAGTTTTGGTTCACACTGCTAGACAGTGAAGGGTCTTCCTTACTCAAGAAAGAAAGCACCAGGTGAAAAGTTAATAGATTTAACTATTCAATAATTATTTTGAACATTTCTAAGACTGTTCTTAGGTCTACAAATAATAATCCTTCATAAATATTAATAATATGTATTTTAATAAATAACAATGCGTATTTCATAGGGTTGTTATAAGAATTAAGTGACATGTAAGTACTCAAGAAAGATTAATTCTTATTATTAAGCATATATAAAAGTGAAAGTGATTCAAAACATTATATTTCTACACAAAGGGCACTCCGTGGCATGAATGTAGAGCATAATATGTGAAACTATAATTAACAATGCTTGGAAATTAGTGACAACTAATTCAAATTACTACATGTAGCCAAACCAAACATATACTAAAAGGTTAGAGAATAATGACAATATTCACATGATCATCATCAGTTAACTAGGGACAATATTATTCCAACATTAAAGAGAAGAACCGCAGCTGGGCTGGGTGGCTCAGCCTGTAATCCCGCGCCTTTGGGAGGCTGAGGTGAGTGTATTGCCTGAGCCTGCAGGTTCGAGACCCGCCTGGACAACTTGGCGAGACCTCATCTCTACAATAAATCAAAAAATTAGCCGGGTGTGGTAGCGCACGCCTCTAGTTCCAGGTACTTGGAAGGCTGAGGCAGAATGATCGCCAGAGCCCAGCAGGTCGAGGCTGCGGTGGCCGGGAGCGGCCACTGCACTACAGTCTGGGCGACAGAGTGAGACTCCGACTCAAAAAAAAAAAAGAGAAGAACCGTGAAGCACTGGCAGAGGTAGAAATCAAAGAGTAGAGTTTTAAGAATGTCCTCCCATCCAACATGTAAAGGAACACCATTTGACATATCAACAGGCAGAGACAACAAAAGGCCGATTGTTAATAATGAATAGAGACTTGGCACTGTGATTGTTGCTTTAAAAAAAGATAAATCATGATAAATTATCGTCACATAAAAGGACATAAAAATAGGACCTCATCGGCCTTGATTCAAGTGACCAAAATTTGAGGTCTACACAGAAAAAGCTAACTCGTTCTAAGACTTTTGTAACATTCTTGCCCATGGAAAAGCCTAACACAGCACAGAAAAACAAAGAATCAAAAAACAACTAACAAGGAAAACTAGTTTTGCCATTGACAGAAGGGTGCTCTTGTAGTGAGAGTTAATTATATTATGTCTTGATTGAGTAAATACATTTGTAATTCTGCACTGTAAGAATCTTGGTTTTCACCCAACATCGATAGCCCTTTAAAAACACATGCTGCCAAGCTTTGGAAGAATGCCACAGCTTTTAAGAAGTACCTGCAAGAAACCTATTCAAAGCAGGTATCCAGCTAGGAGCCCTGACTTGGGCTGCACAACCTTTCCTGTGTCATCTTTTATTTTATCTTTTCCTTTAGATAGTCTGTCCTTTCCTTGATCTTGAGCTGTTATCTTTGTTTTGTTTTCTTAAAATGAAGTCTTTGATTGAGCCCTTTGATGTATATTAAAGAAATATCTTTTAAAAATTAAAAAAAAAAAAATCTTGGTTTGAGTAAGTGAAAGTGCTATGAACTTTAACCCAAAATACCCATTCCAAAGGATTTGAATCACACACTAGTGTGCCTCTGCATGGTGGGTACTCAACAGATGTTTTAGATGGCTAAACATATGGAGAGTGAATATAAGAATAAAAGGATTTATGACAACTAAAAAGGAACTTGGGCACAGCATCAGTCTTTCATAAATGCTAGTGCTCTGCACACAATAAAAATTCAGGGGGAAAAGCAAAAAGAGATCCCAGAGGTTGGTTCCACAAGACTAAGACGATTCCAACAAAAGAGGATTTGAGGAAAAAACCATGTTTAGTTGAATCTGTACCCTATAATTCTCCTTTCCTAAGGAATTTGCCAATCTTAGTTTCATCTCTGATGACAAATGTAAGAGCTGCCTATAAAGAAAATAACAAAAGGGATATAGTTTTTAAATTTCCTTAGTTTCATTTCTGATGGCAAGTATAAGAGCTACCTATAAAGAAAATGAAGAAAGGGATATAATGTTTTTAAAGTGTCTTTTATGTGCTAGTACTTAATGTATGTTCTAATTTAACTTTTATGAAGTAGCCACTCAGATATCCATTTTACAACTGAGTAAATTGAGTCTCAGTTAAGTGACATATACAAAGCCAAATTACATAAGTATCAGAAGTTAAGATGCTCTGTTACACTACTCTTACATTGTTTTCCTCCTGTACAATTAAAGAATGATTGTATTGGGGTGTGTGTGTGTGTGTGTGTGTGTGTGTGTGTGTGTGTGTGTGTGTGTTTCTGTATGTAGTTAATACATCTAGCTTATCTGAATCAATTTGGTATTTATCCTACAAATTGAGCAGGTTTTTGTTGTTTTTTGTTTGTTTGGGTCTCTTTTTTTACTTCAATTTTGACAACTTGTGCTCTTTGAGAAAGCAAAAACTTCATTAAATCATTGGATCAATCACTTTTAGAAGTACAACTACAGCATTGGCAAACAATATTTAGTTCTGCTTACTGCCTGTGGTCAAATCATTTTGCAATGAGTCCAATGGGATTAGCCACTTTTAATCTACTGAAATTGTATTGACTTTTATGTTACCCAAGATAAATTAACTCGACACATATTGAGTACTCAACATGTTTCAGGAACTGTGCTAAATGCTTTGCATGCATAATCTCATTAGTTTCTCACAACAACCCTAGAAGATAGTTATTGTTATTATTCTCATTATAGAGGGGGAAATTGAAGCATCAGGAGAAGAAAAGAGGATTACCAGAGTCTCATACACATGGCTAAGTGTTGGAAGTAGGATTTGAATTTGGTTTTCTCATGCCTTGTCCTCAGCTTGTAACTGCTACACTGAACTACTTTTGTTGCATTTTACAGCCAGTCACATTTTCATATGAAAAATCTAAAGTTCAGGAAGTTTAAATCATAGCTGGTAAATGATGGAGCAAGGAACAGAAGTGAGACTTCCAGAAGGCTATGGGGTGGGACATAAAGAATAGAAACCTTGGTCTCAGACCTAGATAGGGAACCCAGCTCTAAGTTGTGACCTTAGGCAACAACCTCTGTCAGAAAGTATATGCATATTTCACTGTTACCCTTAACCCATTCGACTTCCTCTGTGTTCTGGGCCTAGAAAAAGATCATTAGGGCTCTGGTACCATTAGCACTGTGGGATCTGGAATACAGGATTCCAGAACACAAAGTAAAGGTACTCCATTGCTTAGAGAAAATACAAATCGTATCTATGTGAAGAGGGGTTTAACCTCTGTGCTTACTCAACTCAACTACCAGGTTTCAGATCTGCATTCCTGGCCTCATCAAACACAGCCCGTTTCTATTGCCAAGAATGAACCGGTATACTGTATCTCAAAACTGCAATAGTCACCTCTCTTCTCTTTTGACAGAACCTATTAAAGAATCACCTGCTAGTATTGACTGAGCTGCTTTTTCTCTCAACATCTTACACCTCTCGTTTAATCTTCACCACTACTCTTCCAGGTGTGTGCTATTAACATTCCCCTAAGTAAAGAGATGGAAACGCAGACTTAGAGACATTAAATCCTGAGGTCACACAGGTAATGGGTTGCAAAAGTCACTTTACTACAGGGAACCAGGTATAATAAGTTTGGGATTCTGATCCTCCCATCCTATTTCAATATCTTTATATTTACAACACCTTTGAATTCTATTTTTTTTCAAATTATTATTATTATTATTATTTTGAGTTGGAGTCTCACTGTCACCCAGACTGGAGTGCAATGGCCCCTCCCGGCCACCGCAGCCTCGACCTGCTGGGCTCCGGTGAACCTTCCGCCTCAGCCTTTCGAGTAGCCGGAATTACAGGCATGCGCTACCACGCCCGGCTGATTTTTTGATTTACTGTAGAGATGAGGTCTCGCTGCCCAGGCGGGTCTCGAACCTGCAGGCTCAGGCAATCCACTCACCTCAGCCTCCCAAAGGCACGGAATTACAGGCTGAGCCACCGAGCCCGGCTATTTCCCTTTTATGGTACAAATACTGCTTTTGCCTCCCTCCTCTACCCTGTATTTCTCAGTGGGTTTTACTGGGGGGTGCATAAACATTTAGGATAAATCTGAGTGACTCTGCATCAGAAGAATAATACTTTAGCAAATTCAAATTATTCTTGAGATTAGTTGGTCAAAATGGAAACATATACTGCAATACACTTTAATCATATGAACATTGGCAAGCTGATTGAGAGTACTTGATTAAAAGAATGCCAGAGAAAGCAATGATTCTTTAGCTAAAATTTCAAGTCCCATATCCAGCTACATACCCCTGGGAAAACTGAGAAATGATCTAGAAAAGAGCTTTACCAAGGTTTATGAGGCTAATTTATCAAAGAAGCAAAAGCATTGCTTCTATTCATCTTTGCTCAAGAAACCACACATTTCAGAAAGTTACTCTGGTATTTATAAGTGTTTTTCTTTCTTTCTTCCTTTTCTTCTATTCTTCTTATTAATTATTATTATTTTCAGTCAGTCAGGATCACAGTCAGGAGTACAGTGGCAGGATCACAGTTTGCTGCAGCCTTGACCACCTGAGTTCAGGCAGTCCTTCTGCATCAGTCGACTACAGGTGCATGCTGCCATGCTCAGCTAATTTTTTAATTTTTTTGTGGAGATGAGGTCTCATTATGTTGCCCAGGCTGGTCTCTAACTCCTGGGCTCCAGCAAACCTTTCACCTCAGACTACCAAATTGCTGGGATTACAGACATGAGCCACTTTGTCCATCCCTTTTATTATTTATAAAATTATTTTTTATCATTATGACTACATAATAGTTGTACATACAAATTTATGGGACACAGGTGATATTTTGATACAAGCATAAAATGTATAATGATCAAATCAGAGTAGATGGGTATCCATCCACTCAAGCATTTATCATATCTTTGTGTTAGTTATTTTAAAATATCCAAGAAATTATTGTTAACTATAGTTGCCCTATTGTGCTACCGAATGCTAGATCTGATTCCTTCTATCTCACTGTAGTTTTGTATCCATTAGCATCCTTCTTTTTTCTCCCCCATCTCCATTACCCGTCCCTGTCATTGGTAACCATCATTCTATTCTCCATCTCCATGAATTCAATTTTTTTTAGCTCCCACATATTATCGAGAATATGAGAAATTTGTCTTTCTGTGCGTGGCTTATTTCACTTAACATAATGTCCTCCAGTTCTGACCATGTTGTTGCAAATGACAGGATTTAATTGGGGAGGGGGGTGGAGGGCAGTGGCATGGTCATGACTCACCACAGCCTCAACCTCCTGGGTTCAGGAGATCCTTCCACCTCAGCCTCCCAAGTAGCTGGGACTATAGGCACGCAGAACTACGCCTGGCTGAATTTTGTAGAAACAAGGTTTTGCTATGTTGCCTAGGCTGACCTTGAACTCCTGGGCTCAAGCAATCGTCTTGCCTCAGCCTCCCAAAGTGGTGCGATTACAGGGGTGAGCCACTACAATTTAATTCTTCTTTATAGCCAAATAAAAATATTCCTTTGTGTCTATATAAAACATTTTCTTTCTTTTTAGGTTCAGCAGGTACATGTGCAAGTTTGTTTTAACCCTTATCCCTCTTTCTCCTTAGTATCTGTTGTTCCCCCACTTGTGCCTTTGTGTATTCAGTGTTTAGTTCGTGTTTATTAGGGAGATCATGTGGAATTCAGTTTTCTGTTTCTGTGGTAATTTGCTCAGGATGATGGTCTCTAGCTGCATCCATATTGCTGCAAAGGACACGATGTTGTTCTTTTTAGTGGCTGTGTAGTACTCTATGCTGTATAGGTACTACATTTTCTTTATCCAGGACATGGTTGGTACACTCTATTTATCCGTCAATGGACACTTAGGTTGATTCCCTACCTTGACTATTGTGAATAGTGCTGCAATAAACATGGGCGTGCAGCTATCTCTTTGATGTACTGATTTCTTTTCTTTTAGATATATACACAGCAGTGGGATTGCTGGGTCATGTGGCAGTTCTATTTTTTGTTTTTTGACGAACCTCCATACTGTTTCTCCATAGTGGCCGTACTAATTTACATCACCACCAACAGTGTATGAGGGTTCTCTTTTTTCCCTTCCTTCCTCTGTCATCTCTCTCTGTCTTCTCTCTCTCTCTTTTTTTCCTCTGCCTCTGTCTCTCTTTCTTCTTCTTTTTAACAAAGAAAAAAAACTTGCTGACATTTTGATATTGAGGTGTCCCCAGCCATAAGCCCTGTCTTTTACAGAAACCTCTCCACTTAACCTGGTAGTTCTTTATTAGGGATGTGATATTACCTCTGCTTCAATCAAAGTCAGCTCTTACCAATCATCCACACCAGGGCATAGCTACAGTTTTCCCAGGTTGCCAAGCCTCCTATTTCTTCTAGAAATCTCTCCTTGACTCTTCTTTTATTAACTTCTCAAATTTTGTTGTATTTTTCTCTTTCCCAATCTATTTCCATTAAAATGACTTCCATCTGTTCGGAATAGACACAATAAACAAATTCACCTTACTCTTTCTCTCTCTTTCTTTCTCTACTCTTCGTGGCATATAAATACAGTAGAGTCAATAAAGTGCAGTGATCTTAAATATACAGTTCAATTATTTCTACCATCAGTTAATTTTGCTAATTTTTGAACTACATATGAAGAGCTGTATATTGTTTTATAGTACTTCATTTACTCAGTATAAATGTCTGTGAAATTTACCTATGCTGATGTATGCATACGAAATTAATTCTGTTTTATGAAGTATTACACTGTATTAAAACACATTTATCTTTCTCATGATATGAACCTTTAGATTGTTTCCAGTTTTGTGCTCTTATGAATAAAGCCAAACTGAATATCCTTGTACAAATCTTTTAGGAAAAATCTATGCATTCATTTTCTTGTGTAAAAATCTAAGAGTGGCGTTTCTAGCTCATAGTCATATCATTAGCAAAACAGTTTTTCAAAACATGTGTACCAGTTCACAACTCCATCAGCATATGAGAAGTTTAGTTACTGTTTATCTTTACCAAGACTTTATAATCTTTTAAATTTTATATAATATAATCTTTTTGAATTTTGGTGATTCTGTGATTATATTGTTGTGCCATTGTATCATTGTGTAACTTCATAGTAAGTCCTAAAATATGGTGTGTAAATCCTTCTACCTGGTTTCTTTTTTGGATTATCTTGGCCATTTCAGCCTGTGACATATCACTGTAGCTTTATTTTATATTTTGTATTAATAAGTTATGATATTGAGCAGTTTCATGAGTGTTACAGTCCATTTGAAAATCCATTCTTGCAAAATATCTATTCAAGTTGTGTCCACTTTTATTGTGTACTTATTTATTTTTAATTAACTTGTAGTAGGTTTCTGTATATTTCAAATATGAGGCCTTTCATAGATATAGATAAATATGTACATAGCTAATATCTTCTTCAGAGCTTCTTTGACGAGCAGAGCTTTTCATTTTAGTGAGGTCAAATATATGTTTTGTTTTGTCTTTCTTTTTGTTCTGTTTAAGAAATATTTACCTACTTAAAATTCATAAGAAAATTTTTCCTATTTTTTTCTCAGATGATTTATTGTTTCAATTTTCACATTTGCATATTTGTGCCATCTCAAATGAATTTTTGCATATGGTGTAAATCAGTGGAAGGGAGGAGAGGATGGCCTCATTTTTTTCCAGCATTATTCATTTTGCTCCAGTGCTATTTATCGAGCAACCTTTCCCCGCTGATTGCAGTAGTTCCCTCCTTGTAAGTGAAGAGATCTCTTTTTGGATTCTATTTTGTTTTGTTGCTCCTTTTCTTTATACTTGTGTATACCTTATTCTCTTAATTACTGAGGCTTTGTAGTAAGACTTCACTTCCAATGATGTAAACCTCCACCTTTGTTCTTTTCAAAAACTGTCTTGACTATCCAACATCCTTTACTTTTCCATACCAATTTTAGAATCAGCTTATTAACTACCACAGAAAAATCTAATGAGATTTTAAATGAGATTGTTAATGGCTAATCCCCAAACTTAATACATCTCTCCATTTATTTGGGTTTTTTGTTTTTGTTTTTGTTTTTTTTTGAGTTGGAGTTTCACTCTGTTGCCCAGACTGGAGTGCAGTGGCCGCTCCCGGACACAGCTCTGGCGATCCTTCCGCCTCAGTCTTCTGAGTAGTTGGAACTACAGGCACGCGCTACCACGCCTGGCTAATTTTTGATTTGTTGTAGAGATGAGTCTCGCCAAGTTGCCCAGGCAGGTCTCGAACCCACGGACTCAGGCAATTCACTCACCTCAGCCTCCCAATACGTGGGATTACAGGCTGAGCCAACGAGCCCAGCTTTATTTGGGTTTTTAATTTTTCTCAGCAATGGTATGCACTTTTCAGTTTAAAGGTCTTGCACAACTTTGTTAGAAATATTGCTATGTAATTGAGCTTTTTCTTTGATGGTGTTATAAGTGGTATTTAATTAACTTTCAAATTGTTTGTTATTACTATATACAAATAAAATTGGTGTTTCTATATTGTCTAGTATCTAGAAACCTTAATAAATTCACTTATTAACTCTTGTAATTTGTACAATCTTTGGGGTTTTTAATGCTTATGACCACAGTATCTACACATAGAGTATTCTTGTTTTTCAATTGTTATAACTTTTCTTTCGTTTTAAAATATTGCTTCACTGCACCGGTTAAGACTTCCAGTACTGTACTCATAAATATTAGTGGTGATTGCTGACAATCTTATTTTGCTTGTGACTTCAGTGGGAAAATGTTCAATATTTCATCACTGAGAATAATGTTAGCTTAAGATGATTCCTTCTATTTCTCATTTGCTGAGACTTTTAAAAAATCATATATTGGTGTTGAATTTCTTTAGTCTTTTTCTATATCTATCGAGATGACCTTCTCATATTCCTCCTGAATGTTAACATGGCAAAGTACATTAACTTTCAAACCCCTGCATTCCTAGAACACCATTTATAATAATGTATAACCCTTTTAATATATCACTGATTTAGTTAAATAATATTTTTTAACCTTATTTTATATTTTGCCTACATTCATGATGGAGCTTAGCCTATAATTTTCCTTTCTTGCAACATACTTATCAGATTTCGGTATCTAGGCATGTTGGATATATAAAACAGGTTGGAAGCATTCTCACCTTATTAAAAAAATGTGCAAGAATGATATCACTTCTACTTTAAATATTTTAAGGTATTTACAAGCCACTTGTGCTTGAAGAGTTATTTGCAGAATGGTTTCTAATTATACATTAACTTTCTTTAGTAACTATAAAAATACTCATATTTATGACCTTATTGATTTTATTAATCTTTTCTGAATAACAATTTAATTTTGTTAATTTTCTCTATTGTATGCTTGCTTTCTATTGTATTCATGTGTGCACTCATTTTATGATATTCCTTATATTCTGGGAGGGTTAATTTGCTGTTCTTTCTATGACTTCTTGAGTTGGAAGTTTACTTTGCTAAATCAAACTTTTTTTTCTTTTCTAACATGCATTTAAGCTATAAATTTCTCTCTAAGAGATGCCTTAACTGCGTTCTACAAATTTTTTTTCTCAATTTTTATTTTCATTCAGTTCAAAAGATTTTCTAGTGTCTACTATAATTCCTTATTTGACTTACATGTCTTATTTAGAAATATGTTGTTTAATTTTTAAACATTTGGAGATTTTAAAGTTATCATCCTGTTGTTAATTTGTAATTTAATTATAATGTCTTCATACTTTTTGTCTGCGAATATGGTTGGTTTAGGTAAATATTTTATGTGTACCTAAAAAAAGATTCGAATTCTGTAGTTGTTGTATGTAATTTTCTTTATTTGTCAATTTGATGGATTTTGCCAATGTTGTTCAAACTTTCTATATTCTTGCTAAATTGCTGTCTATTTTATCAGTTATTGAGTGAGGTATGTTAAAATCTCCAATAATTAACAGATTTTATTTCTATCAATTTTGCTATTTAAATTTTGAAACTATATTTTTAAGTGCATACAAGTAGGATTGTCACGCCTTTTTGTTGAATTACTCTTTTTGCTCATGAAAAATACTTCTTTTTCTCTCATATTTCTTTGCATATCCTGAAAAGAAATATATTTTGTCTGATATTAATATAGTTATATCAGCTTCCTTTTGTTAGTGTTTGCATAGTACATTTTCTCCTTTTAATTCATTTGCTTCTTTATATTTAAAAGATATCTTTAGCAGGGCGCGGTGGCTCACGTTTAAATCCCAGCACTTTGGGAGGCGGAGGCAAGAGGATTGCCTGAACCCCCAGGTTCGAGACCAACCCGGGCAACTTGGCAAGACCTCGTCTCTAAATCAAAAAATTAGCCAGGCGTCATGGTGTGCCTGTTGTAGTTCCAGCTACTTGGAAAGCTGAAGTGGACAGATTGCCTAAACCCAGCAGGTTGAACCAGCAGTGGCTGTGAGTGTGCCACTACACTTTAGCCTGGAAGACAGAGTAAGACTCACTCAAAAAAAAAAAAAAAATCTCTTGTAAACAGCAACAGCGTATAGTGGGTCTCTTAATATCCAGTCTAACAATCTTTGTTTCATGGTATTAATGCCATATACATTTAATGCAATTACTGATATAGTTGGATTGAATTTCATAATGTTGCTATTTGTTGTCCATTTATTTGATTTGCTCTTTTTTTTTCTCCATTTAACATTATATCACAGAATGTTCCAGGTTTCTACATTGACATTATGGATTTTGTTTTTAAGGGCTTTACCACAGCCCATTGTTTTCATGTTTCACAACTTACTGACCCATTAGCCATCATTTGGCTCTCTCAATAATTTTGCTATTATAGCTAATGTTGCACTATCTTATGTACATCACTTTCTCCTTTAGTTATTATTTCATTAGAGTATATTTTCAAGTGAAGAAGTACTAATTCAAGGGGTAGAACATTGTCACCTTGCTTTTTCTAAAAGAAAGAAAAATTATTCCAGTTCACTAGGTCATTAGCAGTATGTAGCTGTAGTGACTTCATTGCTGTCTTGCTAGCCCTGTGAGTTTATTTTTCCATTTAAAAAAGTTGCACAGAAGAGAACTGAAGAGTTGCCAGTATTATCATTGTTATTATGACTGCCCTTGCTGTGTGTAAATAAACAGAAAAAGAGAAAGTTATTTATGAATGAGCTCATTTGAGCTATAAACTAGACTAAAATTCCAAATTGTTCTGCTTGTATTTTCATACACACTTGGGCTTTGGCAGTAACCCTCTGTGAATAACTCCTGATAAAAGAATGTATATTTATGACATAATATGTAAACTGGCATATACATTTTATTTGGGCCTAATATATCTATAATTCATAAATAAAACTAAAACAAACTTACAGAATGAGAGGGAATATAGAAAGAGAGAGGAGACAGCTGAAAATATGCTTAAAAATGCAAGTTTCTAAGTTACATTTAAACCTTATCATGAATAATCTCAAAATAGAGTGGCTACATCCCTAAACTTAATGAAAAAAATTCTTCCAGGTGTTGATAGTGTTGCTGATCAGTGGACAAAAATCTTAATATTATAATTACTTCATAGAGAATTTAAGCAGAGATTATCTCATTTGAGCACAACTACCCTGTAAGGCATATATTTCTAATTGTTTTGTAGAGAAATGAATTGTGATCCCTAGAGATGAAATTATTTACCTAAGGTCATAACTACTAATGAGCAGAACAATGACTCAAACTTCTATCTTCTATTTCTTAAAACTGTAATCTTTTCACCATGTTTAAGGATCCCTTTCAACGATGATTACAGTCTTGATCTACCACAGAGTTGTTTTAAAAAGTTGATGAAGACAATCATATTGAAGATAATCTTTTTTCCAAAGAATTAAGCCAAGAGATATGTTACAGTATTCTCTAAACAAGCATGAAATTCAGGGTATTCTATCATCAAAACTGATAGCTCTATGATGTGGGAGTTCAGAGTCATATAAAAACACAAAAAACAACAATGGCAGAACCTCAAATAATAGTATACTAAATACATCATTCATAATCAGCATTCCTCAGTGTCTGAAATTCAGTTTTTCGAATTTCACAAACAATACTGTGAAACTTCATTGTAGAAGTTGGAAACTAGAAACTGGCCTTTAAAAAACAAATCTATTGTTTGGCTAATTTTTCTCCTAGAACCACAGCTCAAGTCTTTATTTAATTTATGGCAAATATCGACTAACCTACTACTAAAAGTACAAATATTTTAACATGTTACTATCAGAATAAATAAATATGAACTGCTTTTTGGAAGACTTTTATGTACATAGATAATTCCTTAATTTATATCATCATACTGTTTTAGAAAACTCATTTATTTATACCTTCAATCATTCTCAGTCATGTTACAAATTAAATGGATAAAGCAAGTTATATGAGTGTGAAACATCTCAGTTACAATTTTATCACCTCCCTCCAATACATTTATATTAACATTTTTAAAGTACCTTATGCCTAAATAAAATTAGACTGGCTCAAAACATGAAGTATTTTATGAAAATCTGAGGTGACTCTTACGACTATACAGAAGCAAATAAGTCTTCTTCTTACTCCTCTGTCTAATATTTTAGTTCCCTATGCCAGGGTAATAAAAAGAGTCCTTTCTTTTTATTACATCAGCTGACAGCTGCAAGCAGTCAATTTGATTCACCCAGCTAAAACCAAATGTTTTCTCCCAACCAAGACCTTTCCATCTAAAGTGTGTGTTTACTGAAAGACAATAATATGTTTATGTAAATAAGAAAAATAGAGTGACTTTTGTTTACTCCCTAGGAGGTGTTTGGTTACCATACCCAGAATCTAAGGAAAGCCCTCTGCCTTCTCGTATCCCTGCTGACCTGCGGGGGCCTTCTGTTGGTGTTCTACTGGAGACCTCAGTGGAGGGTGTGGGCCAACTGCATCCCATGCCCCTTGCAAGAAGCAGACACTGTTTTGCTGAGGACAACAGTGCGTGCCCTTCTGTTACCTATTTCAAATGCTGTGATCCTGGCTTCTGTGTCGCATCTGTGTCATATCCAATGACTGGCTAACATTAAAGAGGGTAGATTTCCTCTCTTTAGAGTTTCCCTAGACCAAAACAGGAGATGGTCTAATTATCTCTGCAATCCATTTGCTATCTCTTATTTGACCCAAGGACGAAAGGCATTTTCTCCACTTCAACCTGGGAAAATTTCTACCATGTCAGGCTAACTGGCAATGTTCTTAGTCATTACATGAGAAGTGCCTGTCAGTATTATAATGCTCAGAGAACATAACGTGGAAATGATCATTTATTTTTCTAGAAATATGTATTTTGGAGAATACTAGACATTTTAAACATCTAGATGTCATTTTAAATGAGCTAGAGACTATTTTCTGGATGCAAAGCTTTCCTGAAAAGTATATCATTCTCTTTATTTTCTAGCACAATGTTTGTCAAATTTTAGTGTAAATTAGAATCATCTGGAAACAGACGGGTGCCTCTACTCCCCCCGCCCCACTCCCCAGAGTCTTTGATTAGCTAGGTCTGGGGTGGAGCTGAGAATTTGTATTTCTAGTAAATTCTATGATAATGCTAGTACTCTTGTTTGGGACAAAGGTTTGTCCCAAACTTTGGAAACCACTGGTCTAGCTGGTACTTGATAGATATTTGATTGATTGAACACATTATTGAATAACACTTGAGAATTTCACAGGCTGGATTGTCTTTTCTAGGATGAATTTCAAAGATATATGAGGAAGAAGGTGTTCTGCCTCTACTTATCCACTCTGAAGTGTCCTGTAAGCAAAAACCCAAAAGAGCCCCTGGTGGTTGATCGCCACTCTGTCATAAACAAAGCTGTAATAAAGCCAGAATTAAAGGTAAGTTATTTAAAGAGTGCAGTGTTGTGGCATGTTTGCAGAAAAATAATAAAAACAAGTATTTATTGAATGAAAGTCTTGAATATCACACTGTTGAGCTGGGAATGATGGCTATTTGTCAAAGAAAGTGAGACCCACATGGTAATCTGCATTGAACAGTGCCCCCCTCTCTTGATGGACTTTACTTGTGAATTACACCTGTACTGTCATATTTTTAATTGTAGCTACGATGCATCCAAGTGCAGAAAATCAGGTACGTTTGGAACAACTTGGAGAAGCAGTTTCAGAAAGTTGGGTAAGTATGACTTAAGTATCATCACCACATCAGGAACACTGATTTGTTGAGTTCCATGAACTGAAGTATGGTTTCTGTCCTGACCACATCCTAGGTTGCTGGAAGACAGCAACTCCTGCTATGACATCCATCATACGTTTGGAATGGGTCTGACCAGTGAAGAGCAAGAGATCAGGTAGGATTTTTGGTACTCTTTGAGTAAACACCCAGCAGAAAATGGAGTTTCAGATGAGTTATCAGTGCGTTGTTGACATAATGCTTCATCAACTTGATATAATCCCAGTTCATTTACTGGCATTAGAGATTCTCTAAATTGTTCTTTTCTTAGGCAAATTTATTTTTAAAAAGACTAAAAGAACAATGCAATCAAATAAAAATTGATCTTTTCTCTCAGGCTTGTAGAACAGTCTTCTTTGTGTTGTATTTTTTATCCTTTCCTCAAAAAATTGAGTCAATTAATAAACATCAACTTTGTAATCCTCCAAACCCTCTCAGAGACAGAAAGACAGTTTTATGATTGCATCTTACTATGAAGAAATAACCCTGAAGATGTGGATTTTGTTTTTTCAATTAGTTGTGTTATTCGCCACAGTATCGGTAGCCCCTAGAATAGTGTCTGATTCATGGTAGGAACTCAATAGATATTTCTATAGTAAATGAATAAATTAATGTATTCACTGATCTAGTACCTAAATGCCTCTAACAGACCAAGTACTTTGTAAAGAACTAGGGATCCGAAGATAAAGACTTAGTCGTTATCTCAGAGACATTCACTGACTAGTGAGAAAGAGACACAAAAATAGTGGCACAACCATGAGGCTGTTACCTATAGAGGCTTATAGATTAGGAAGTGCTTATGCTGCTTACTAACTCACAGAGATACAGAGTGTTTGCTTCCTGTAATTATTATTTGCAATGACAAATCCTGGTGAGTCCAAAAGGAAACCATGATGAGTCTTCCCTAGAATTTTAATACTCACCTTCATTTCTCATCCATTTTTAGAGGCACTGCCTGCCTACCCTTTGCAGTCAGCCAGAAACAACAATTCTCAAGTTAAGAAGCAATCTGTTACTTAAAATATAGGTTTTGGCCTCCACTTTCATAATTCTGAAAATTTTGCAGAACAAAGGGGTATTATGCATTTTTAGCAAGCAGCTCCCATAATTTTTACACACTCTAAATCTAAGATTTACTGATGTGTTGCTTTTAAGTTTTCCCTCTGCCAGAACACTGTGAAAAATGAACCAGACATCTGGTGTAGGACAATATTTAAAAATGCCTTAGAAATGCTATCATTATGTAAGATTTCAGATGTAATGCTTAATACATTGAAATACAAAAGTTTCCAAAGGCATTAAAAAATATTGGTTTAATAGCACAAAGCACAAGACATTTAAAGGATTTATCTAGAACATTTAAGAAATCTAGTTGATGGATGTCAATATGCTTTCCCTAAAAAATCATTTCCACAAGGAAGATGTCTCGTCAGTTATAGTTAGCTACTTCATGCTTGTCCTTATTTATCAAGTGCCAAGCTTTAATAAACATCACACATAATTAAATTTAAATATTGTCCATGTAATAAAGAACTTGACAATCTAATAAGAAAGATAAAGTATATAGTCTCTCAAATATGAAGAATAGAGGAGATAATCTATTTGTAAACATAGGCATATTTTATTTTATAGTCGTTTCCATTCGGATGCTGAAAAGAAAGTAAGTTGACATGTAATACTTTCCCTTCACTTTTCAGGTTAAGGCCATGGCCTTTTTTAGAAAAAAAAAGTGTTATTTATTGGTTGAGTGATAGCTCATCAATTTCTAAATGGATATGAGCTTGCTTGCATTAAAAAGTAAGGAAGTAAAATAAGAAATAATGGAAGGAAGATATGCAAGAATCTCTGATGATGAAAACCTGCAGAGTCTAAATGCAAACTTTACTCTGGGCTTCCTAGCAGTCAGGTAAAGAGAGTAAATATATAGATTTACATACTTCTCACTTTTCAATAGTGAATGTCTGTCAAGGTATCAGGAGAAACAATTACCCTGGAGAGAAGTTGTCAGAAGACACAGGAATAGAGCAAGTAAATTGTCCCAGAAGGTTTTATGTTCCTACCTTTAATCATCATGAACTGAACTTTCTATCTTAGTACCTATTCTAGACAGGCTGTGATTTAAACATGGCCCAGATGAGCCTTACAGAAGATCATCTACAGGAAAGAACTGAGCCACTGGATCCCAGGTCTCATGGGATGTGAGCTCTTCTCTCCTAGTGGTAATTTCAGAAACCATCTCACTGAACAGCAAAAGCATCTGATCCCAGATTTGCTTTCTAAACTGGCTTTCCATAGCCGGTGCACTGCCTTAGTTGGGTGAACTGGGTTTTCAGCCTTGTCAGAGGAGAGACAATTCTAGATATGGATCACAAATATCCTCATTAATTAATTCTGATATTTAGGAAACATCCTCTGTGTCAGACACTGTTCCCTGAGATGGCAGAAAAACAGAGTTTAAAAAGTTCCATTCTTGCCTTTAAAGAAGCTCTAAAAAAATGTAGAAAAACATGTCAATATATGTTATAATTCAATGAGGTAAGCGCTGTACTAAGAAAGAATGAGTTGTTGGAGGAGAGAAAAATACAGTTATTTGTGCAGGAGGGACTAAGACTTCAGATAGCTGTCATTTACTGAGAACTAAATGCTGTACATAGTTATCTCATATGCTACCGATCACATTATTAGGCATGTTTTAACAAATCCATTTTACCCATGAAAGAACCAAGTTTAACCCTTCATTCGGTCTTCCATTCAAATAATTATTGAGTATACTTTAGGTATTAAATCCTGTTTTAGGCATTTAGGACATATCAGAAGCTAATATTATTATGCAGGATATAGTCTATTATTTGCATGCTTATTAATAGGCTAAAAATAAAGTATAATTTTAGGTAATAATGTGCACTATGAAGAAACATAAGGTGAAGGAGATAGAAAACCTGGGTTGGAAGTTGAGGAAGCTATTTTAAATTGCATTTTAAAAAAAATTTATTATAAAGATGTGGGGTACATTTCAGGGTTAGGTATATAAACATAGATCACGTAGGTACCCTTGTTGATGAGGTATGCCCCCTTCCCCAGCAGTTTCCCTCAACTGCCAATCCCATCCCCCTGCCCTGACAGTTTCCCTCTACTGCCAATCTCTTTCTTATAGCATTATAATTGTTCAAGGTCAGCTTATGAGTGAGAACATATGGAACTCAGTTCTATGTTTCTGTGATAAATCACTGAGTATGATTGACTCCAACTCCTTCCAAGTTGCTGCAAAATCCATATATTTGTCCCTCTTTATGGCTGCATAATATTCCATTGTGTATATGTACCATTTTTTAATCCAGTCCAGCTTCGATGGGCAACACAGCCGGTTCCATGTTTTTCTATTGTGAATAGAGCTGCAACAAACACGTGTGCAGGTATCTTTTTTGTAGAATAATTTGAGTTCCTTCAGGTATATCCCCAATAGGGGAATTGCTGGGTCATATGGAAGGTCAATTTCTAGTTCTTTTCGAAATCGCCACACTGTCTTCCAAAAATGTTGTACTAGTCTGCATTCCCACCAGCAGTGTAGAAGCGTTCCTTTTTCTCCATCCTCGCCAACACCTGTTGTTGTGTGTTTTATTAATGGTGGTCATTCTTACTGGTGTTAGGTGATATCGCAATGTGGTTTTGATGTGCATTTCTCTGATGATGAGTGAGGCTAAACACTTTTTCATGTGTCTGTTTGCTGCCCATATATCTTCTTTTGAGAAGTGTCTATTCATGTCTTTTGCCCACTTTTTGAAGGGGCTGTTTGTTTTTTTCCTTTCAGCACATTTGAGTTCCTTATAGATCCTAGATGTTAGGCCTTTGTCGGATATACAGTTGGCAAATATGTAAATTACATTGTTAAGGAAAGCCACAATAAGAGTTGCTCTTTAGCTGTCTCACTCACATGTAAGTGGTCTCACTAAGATATAATAGAAAGCTGAGCCCAGGTTTATCTGACTTCTAAATGAGACCCTCCTACAAATTCTCTCCAATGCTACTTGCTGAGGCAGAGCTGTGTTGTCATACATCACAGTCTAATGACTGGATCTGCCTCCTTCTAGCTCTGAGATGCTGGGAAAGGGACTTAGATTATCTGAACTTTAGCTTTCTTTACAGCAGATGACAATATGAAATCTCATAGGGATAATGTAATGATTAGAGGTATTAATGCACATAAGAGGCTAAACGCAGTTTCTGACACTGTTATCTCTGCTTAGAAGTTATATTGTCATGATTAAGATTAGATTTGTGGCTGGGTTCGGTGGCTCAGCCTGTAATCCCATGTCTTGGGAGGCTGAGGTGAGTGGATTGCCTGAGCCTGCAGGTTTGAGACCCGCCTGGGCAACTTGGCAAGACCTCATCTCTACAATAAATCAAAAAATCAGCCGGGCATGGTAGCACGCGTCTGTAGTTCCAGCTACTTGGAAGGCTGAGGCGGAAGCATCGCCAGAGCCCAGCAGGTCGAGGCTGCGGTGGCCGGGAGCGGCCACTGCACTCCAGTCTGGGCGACAGAGTGAGACTCCAACTCAAAAAAAAAAAAAAAAAAAAATTAGATTTGTGCACCTTTGGCTAAATGCCACACTGAATAATTTTTCTTGTTGACAAAATGAAGATCCTTTCCTTTGGACTATTATGAGGATCAAATTAATATTTTGCAAGAACTCTGTAGATTATAAAATACTCTGCAAACATGAGGGCTGTTTACTGTATGTTGTACCACACAAGTATTACACCTTGGATATAATGTACACATTTACAAGGTGCTAGGCTAGAAAATCATATATCATCTTTCAGTTCATTCAATCATTCACTCATTCAGTACATCTACTGAGGGCCTGTCCTAGGTGCTGGAGGTACCAAGATAAGAGAGATATAAACTCTAACATCAAGGACAGTCTAGAATCTTCATAGCTATGTCTTTTAAGCTATTCTTAAAATACAAGCAAATTATGTTAAAAATAACTCAAAATACCTTTCGACTTTCATTTTGACTTTTTGAGTTGTACTACAATACTTAATATATTTTTTTAATTGGGAAAACAACTTTGTCCAACATACACTGATTTTCATTTTAAAACTATATTTGAGCTGGGCTTGGTGGCTCAGCCTGTAATTACGCGCCTTTGGGAGGCTGAGGTGAGTGGATTGCCTGAGCCAGTGTGTTAGAGACCCACCTGGGCAGTGAGACCTCATCTCTACAATAAATCAAAAAATCAGCTGGGCGTGGTAGCGCACGCCTGTAATTCCAGCTACTCGGAAGGCTGAGGCAGAAGGATCGCCGGATGGGAGACAGAGTGAGACCCCAACTCAAAAAGCCCCAGAAAACACTATGTTTGTATTATAGTTCAGGGTTATGTTTCAAAAGTACTTGCACACTGTTTTTTAATGGAAGCCACAGAATCTCTAAAGAGTAGAGAAGTGACCTTCGCTTAGTAGGACCTGTGCTCTTGTATTACTGCACTTATAGGTATGACACTAATACATGATCACTTTTCTGCAGAAGACTAGTGTGTGGGCCCAATGCCATTGAGGTGGAAATCCAACCCATATGGAAGCTGCTTGTTAAACAGGTAACTCTTGTCTTTTCTTTTTGGAAAAAAATAATTTCTACCCCTTACTTTTTACTTCCTGGTACTGGGGGAGTCTTAAGGAGCACATAGATTCTTTGATGTGAGTGAAATCTTGTGTCATGCAACTTCTTTTTGTTACTGCTTCCTTGATTTTAGTCTACATATTTCCCATCTACTGAGGTTTTCTTTTCTTTTCTAAAATTTTAATATATATGTATTTTTTCTGTGATTTTTAATGCATTCTTTTTTCTTAGAAGACATCGTATTTCTTTTAAAATTTTCTTTATTTTATTATAAAGATGTGGGGTACAAGTAAGGATTAGGTATATAGATGGTTTGCTTGCAGGTGAAGTTTGGGTCTCCAACTGGTCCTCAGCTCCCCTGGTTTAGAATCAGGCACCCTACCCTTAGTGAAGTTATGCCTCCCCGCCCACCCCACCCCCACCATCCCCTGGCAGTGTCCTGCTACTGCCAATCCCTCTCTTGTAGTACTGATGAATGTTCAGGACCCGCTTATGAGTGAGAACATGTGGCATTCAATTCTCTGTTTCTGTGATAGATCACTCATCATGGTGAACTCTAAATCCATCCAAGTTATTTATTTTACATTTAAATCTACTTTAAAATTCCTTCCCAGGGTAAAGGACAGATTCCTGTTTCATAATGTTCTGTTTGTGTTTTGTTTTGTTTTCTTAAGTTTATCATGGTGGTGGTGGTAGTGATGGTGATGGTGGTAGTGATAAGGTGGTTTGCTTAGCTTGGGCTGTTACAACAAAATATAAACTGGGTGACTTAAATGACAAACATTTATTTTTCACAGTTTTAGAAGCTAGGAAGTCCAGTATCAAAGTGTCTGCGTACAGGGTCCCTGGAGAAAGCCTGTTTTCTGGCTTGAAGACCACCACCTTCTCTGTGTTCTCACATCTTAAAGAACGAGCTCTGGCTTCTTCTTCTTACAAGAACACTAACTGCCCTCATGACCTCATTTAAACCTAATTACCTTCTAAAGGACCCACATGCAAATACCATCACACTGGGAGATGACGTTAGAGTGTCAATATTTGAATTTACAGGTGGGGGGTTGAGAAGGGGAGGGAGAGGGAGTAGGGGAAGAACAACACAAAAATTCAGTCTATACCATGGGACATGATTTCTGAGGATTTGAAATGTACTATTTTGGTCTTTTTCAAATTGCTCTATTCCTTCCATTTTCTTGAAAGTGACTTCTCATTTTGTAAGTGTTTTGCTTTTGTTTGTTTGGCAATATTTTCCTTGTGTAATTGAAGGTATTATCTGTTTTGTATGCTTCTCTTAAGAGAGACATTTTTCCTTTCCATTTTTTTCTTTTTCCCCCATGCTTTCTGTTCCTCTTTGTTGGCTCTGTGTTTGCCTCAACTGGTCCCCATAGGGTCCCCAGTTCAGAATCAGGCCTATGCTGGAGGTTTTGGTGCTTGTCCCTTGGGGACTTGTCAGATTCAGACCCTGAACCAACTTGAAGAGTGTCCCAGTTCACAGTTGTACCACTGAATCCCATTTTACCCTTGGCTGGTGATCCAACACTAGTTGTAACTTTTCTCAGCCTCTATTCTGGGACAGGAAGCCCAATGCCACCTCTACTTTCTGCCATAGCATAGTTTCTCTCCCCTGTCATTGTGGGGTACTTTCTGTTTCTATTCTTTCCAGAAATGAGCTCCAAGTTTTTGCTGTTCTTGTCCTTGTCTGGAATTCACTAGGCTGATGGTATCAGTTCCCACTCGATGTTACAGGTTTCTAGTCTATTTCAAAGTCATATAGATGATTATTTTATTTTTGAGCATGACCATATCTTTTTAATATTAAGAACATTTTAAAGACTGGGTGTGGTTACTTAAGATGCCTGTAATCCCAGCCAGGGGATGCCAAGGTGGGAGGATTGCTTGAGGCCAGGATTTCAAGACCACCCTGGGCAACATAGAGTGATCTCATCTCTAAAAATTAGCTGGGCATGGTGGGGCACACCTGTGGTCCTAGCTACTCAGGAGGCTAAGGCAGGAAAATTGCTGGAGCCCAGGAGGTCAAGGCTGCAGTGAGCTGTGATTACACCACCACTACACTTCAGCCTGGGCAACAGAATAAGACCCTGTCTTAAAAAAAAATTACCATTGTTCTGTGTTAAGATGATAAAAAAAAGACTGCTTTTTAAAACTTTATTTCTTAGAGTAGTTTTAAGTTCACAGAAAAATTGAGATTTGGTGCAGAGATTTTCCATATACCCCCTTCTCCCCCACTTATGCATAGTCTCAAAAAGCAGGCCGCTTATTAAATTTCTTCTTCAAGGATATTTTCAAATTTCCAAAGACTCTCAAAGTGTCAATTTGATCTATCTTGGAAAGAGTGCTGGTATTTTCTTGCACCTAGTATTTACTAGGGCTTTAGTAGGAAAAAAGCAAAACTACTTCGTATTTGGTTTCAAAAGAATATTGGCTAAGGGTGCTAAATGAATTAGTATTTAACCAATTTTCTACTGGGTTTATATGAGCCCCAAATCATATTATCATTCATGTATAATCTATAATTCGAGCATTTTATAATAAGCAACTAAAAAGCTAAAATTTCTAAGTAAAACAATTGGGATGGAAAAAATAAGAAACATTAAAGAACAAAATCTTTTTTAATGCACAAAATATATCTAAAGGTTTAAAAAATTCTTAAGATACTAACTTATTAACCAGATGTCATTTCATTCTTAGGACTAAAATAAAATTGTATTTAATATCTTAGGAAATTATAGCAAAGAGAGGTAAGAAACAGTATCAGTAGTTTTAGCCACTATTTAATCTAATTAAAAGAATCATAAAGGGCACTTCCTCAAGAAAAGAATCCTTGCTTTGCTTCCATGGGCTCTTTAATTCACATTATGCATGCACATCTTGGGACTGCTTACTAGCTTCTCAGGTTTGCCCTCTCTGCTATGGTTATTAAGAGTGGAGTCAGCAGGACCAAAATGGGGAAAACAAAGGGGATAAAAAAGGTTGAAGGTATTCTCAAGAGACCGAAAATGTACACGCACAGATGACCAGCTTTGGGACTGGTGATAGCTTCCGTCCATGATTTGCCCTGTAGCCTTGGGGAAGACATTTCTCTCCAGTATTCCTCCTCATCCAGTGGAAGGGCCATCCATGTTGACTTGACTGACTCTCAGAGGCCATAAAAGATATGTTAGTTTTAAATAACCTAGATAAAAGTAGAATCTTTCATTTTCATTGCACATCTTTACTAAATCTGTAGCATATGATTACATGTAAAATAAAACTGCAATAAAACTGTTCAAAATTGAAGTTCATTTTCTTTTTTTTAAATTATTTTATTTTATTTTTTATTTTTTTGAGTTGGCGTCTCACTCTGTCACCCAGACTGGAGGGCAGTGGCACGCTCCAGGCCACCGCAGCCTCGACCTGCTGGGCTCCGGCGGTCCTTCCGTCTCAGCCCTTCAAGAGCTGGAACTACAGGCACGCACTACCATGTCCGGCTAATTTTTTAAAATTATTGTAGAGATGAGGTCTCGCCAAGTTGCCCAGGCGGGTCTCGAATCCGCAGGCTCAGGCAATCCACTCACCTCAGCCTCCCAAAGGCACGGGATTACAGGCTGAGCCACCGAGCCCGGCTTGAAGTTCATTTTCAAAAGAGACTTCATGTATCTTCATTAGGGGTAAATCTGTTTAAGAAGGTAAATTGTCAGATTTGCTATTGGTAAAATATTTCTGAAATTCAAAGTAACTAAGAATGATCAGTTTGTGGGCATGGCTCAGAGTGCTTAAAATAATTTGTTTCGCCATATTACATTCTATGTGCTTTACATTGTCTCTACTCAAATTAATGGCATTCCAAGTGAGCTCTTAAATATTAGAGGTTGTGTATATTGGGAAAAAAATGTATAACAAAATGATATCTTGACTGCCACTAAGGTCCCCTCAAGTGACACAAATGCTATTTTTGTATCTATAGGTTTTAAATCCATTCTATGTGTTCCAAGTCTTCACCCTAACGTTGTGGCTGTCTCAAGGTTACATAGAATACTCTGTGGCCATCATCATTTTGTCTGTTATCTCCATTGTCTTAAGTGTGTGTGATTTGCGACAGGTAAGAGCCAAAATCACAGATGGATTCTACTTAGCTTCTAGTACAGAAACAACGTCTATGGAATTCCCACGAGAGCAGGAGTTGCTTTGTCAAAGCTAAGTCATAACAAAGCAAAAAGCAAGGGCTTACCAGATGCAGAATCTCAGAAGGAGGGTTTCAGGAATACAAAGTAAGTTTAAATGTCTTTGCAAACTCTGATTATCTACTGAAGGCTTCATTGCATGCTGTGTTTAGAAGGACTCTGACGCTGTTTCTGAGTATGGTGGAAAAGAATGTTGTGATGGATTAATAATGCCAGCCACAGTTTTAGGAGAATAGAGGGGTAGCATCTCAATTATATGTATTAGTCAAGACATTATACCCCTTAGAATGTCCCCACATATTTCCCCTGACTTAAATATTGTATTTGTTTTACACATTACCTATCTAAATGTTCTTGACAGATTTTAGTCTTTCTCTTAAAATTCCTTTATAATGTCAATATCTTCATTTGGCATTCAGATAACCTTTCTTTATGAAATCCAAAAGAAATATAGAAATTCCTATATGGAAGTTAGAAGAAAGATTGGGAAAAAAATTAGTTTGATTCTATACTCAATAGGGCAATGTTCCAACAAGATAATTTCCTGAGATTTCTGACCTGTTGAGCTATTAAATAAAAATATCCAGCATAATAACAGGAATCTACATTTTTTACAGTTTCATAAATGGTGATTGTTATGCATTCTAAAGACTTGAGAGCTATTGTTACAGGGGAATCCACCTAAGAATAAATTTAAACACCATATCCCAATACATGTATTTATTAATGTTATTATCAGTCACACATATTTTGTACTCTTTTTACTCTATTAGGTGCACACGTATATATACAAGTTTATATGGAGATTTGTGTATTTATTAATTTTAAAAATTAAAATAGGATCTGACTATGCACATTACTCTGAAGCTTTCATTTTTCTCTTTACTATATATACAGTAGCAATCCACCAAGTACAAATACTATAAATCATGCTTTTAAATGGCATAATATTCTATGGCCTATCATAATTTATTCACCCATTCTGTTATTTTTGGAAAGTGAGGTTATTTTCCCTCAACTTTTGCCACCACAATGTTGAATTAAATATAACCACAGTCACTCCAGTCTGGGCAACAAAGTGAGACTCCAACTCACAAAAAATAAATAAATAAAAATAAATAAATAAATAAATAAATAAATAAAATAACCACAGTAAGGGCATGTTTTTACATATTAGTGTTTGCAATTTTTTAAGCATGGCAACCAAAAGCCAGTTCACTGAATCAAAGCAAATGTATATTTTGAATTTTAATAGGTGCTGCCATATTATTTTCCACAAATAAGATAATTTCTTTTATTAGAAATATGCAAAAGTATCCATTTCCTCAGTTTCACCAGCAACTGGTATTATATATTGATATTTACAATTTTTTAATCTAATGCTTTTTTTAAATTGGGGGTCTCATTGATGTTTTGATTCATATTTCCCTGATTACTGGTGAGAGTAGACATATGTTCCTTTGTCTAATAGAGTTTTGCATTTTTATTTTATGTTAATGGCCTTTTTAGACTAGCATACATGTGAAAAAGTTTTATTTTTAGTCTATCTTTTTTCTCTTGACCTTCACTTTTGCTGTATATTAAAAATTATGTAGAGTCAAATATGTTTCTTTTTTCCTTTATGGTTTCTGGGTTTCCTGTTTTGCTTATAATGGTCTCCTCTTCCAAAGTTAAGTAATACCTATTTTTTTCTATTTGTAATTTGCTTAATAACTATTTTTTAAATCTTTAATGAAATTTAAACATTTAGGTTCTGCATCTTAACAGAATTCCTAAATTCCTTTGATCCAAACAGTGGTTAACATAGGAACTTCAGGCTTAATGGCAGTAATGCAAAGAATTTTTTTCAAAAGAAGAAAAGGCATTAGAGGACAAACACTGATCTCATTAGCAGCCAATATTTATTAATAAAAGTGTATCTGACCCAACCTGTAAAGCAACTTGTAACATATATAAAGTAAGCCAATTTCCTGAAACTGTCTTTGTCATTTAAGTTACAAGTCCTCAACAATCAATATTTGCTTAGCACTTTAGAGTTTGCAATAGCCCCCCACATCCATAACGTATGTGTTTGTGTGGGGCATGGCAAATTGTAAAATTAAGCACATATCGTTTTTATATTCTCTACCACCTGAGAGGGCGGGCTGGGTTCATAAGGGAGGTGAAGGGACTGTTCATATTCGCCCAGTGACAGTGGCCACAGACCCTGCCCTAGGTTTTCTGATTTCAAGCCAAGTACAACACACCGTCCACTGGACACAATCACAAAGTGACTCATGAACTTCCTTGCTGCAGTAACATTTGAGGAAGGGGGTTGACAAGAATGAAAGGAGTAGCAATGCCATCTCCAAATCATTCAATTGAGCTACATTGTTTCACTGAATTCAAGACTTGCTAAATAAACACAGGTTTCTGAAAGTTGTAAGACAGGAAGTGTTAGCAGGAGTCATATAAGATACCTGTCTGCATTTGCTCTGGCCCCGAATCATGCTGCACAGGCAGAGCTTACTTTCCCTAAGCCAGGAAACACTACTGTTGCAGTCCTTTTCTAACAAGCTTGGTGCAGGTATGAGTGCAAACCTTGGCAGTCAACTGTATTTACACTGACTGTATTTGCATATTCTATTGCTGGGCTCCACGGGTGGCTGCTAGAAATAACACGGAGAGTATCTGGCCCGTAGTGCTTTGCCTTTAGTTGTGCCTGAGCCGGGCTCAAGAGGCACCTGAGTTAATGCCCTCATTACTCATCTCTGGAGGAAATTCAACCACAGCAAACACAAGGACACGCAGCAACAAATGCCGAATAATAACAATATGCAAATTAGTCTTGGAAACTGATCCTGGTCCCACAGAACAGGACTGAAGAAACCAGAGGGGGCCTCATGAAAATCAGGCAACGAGCTTTGCAATCATGGCAAGCACTGCAGCGCTTGCCTTTTCCTAGCTAGTTGGTTGTCATAGAAACCTGTGTTTGTGGATTTCCTGAGTACATTAACTCAAAGAGGATGCTAACATTATCCCACTCCAGTATTGTTAGAAGTAGAATAATTCGGTTCTAATAAACACATATTTGATGAGGGCCTACTATGTGATAAACTCTGGGGGGCACATGCAAGAATAATGTACATAGTCCCTTTCTTTTGTGAACTGCCTGAGTCACAGGGGAGACCTGACATGACAATAGATATCCATACAGTAATGGAATGTGATCACTTCACTAACCCAGGTGGAGAAAACAGAACAATGAATTCTTCCCGGGGATTGTAGGGACATGTGGAGTGAAGGTGACATTTGAGCAGGCCTCTATGTGAAGGATTAGAAAGAGTTTGCTTGTAGAAAACTGGAATGGACATTCTAGGATCGCTTGTGCACAGGCATGAAAGTGTGGATGGTGACACAGAATGCTAAGACTAATAAACACATCCAGCTCTACAACAAATGAATTTTGAGAATTATAGTGAAGTATTATTAACTCATATTTCACCGCTTCCAAATGTGTTGATTATCACCCTCTTGTGCTAGGCTGAAGTTATCATGGTATTGACTAAAAGAGTTTGCTAAGCAAGAACATAACTTAAAAACATTTAGAAGAAGGATGTTTATCTTCTTGAATGAGAACAAGCTGTTTTTGAGCACTAGAAGAGCACATTCATCAACAGAAAAGGCTTTAGAGTCAGATGAATTTGAGTTTGAATGTCACTCTTAATACTTAGTAAATAAATTATTGTGAGAAATTTACTTTATCATTTTCAACCCCCCTTTTTATATATGAATGTAGGAGATTACATTTTCATCATAGAATTATTTGAGGATTAAAAAAAAAAAATCAAACACTCTATTCCAAGCGCCTGCAACAGTGTCTGGCACATAGCAGCTGTTTAATGTTTTAAACTATTTTAAATTAATAATAATTCGAGCCATTCATATAACTTGTATATTTCTTCTATGAAGCCTCACAAGTTTTGGATAAATCTCTAACGTGCAAAATAAATTAGTATCCTATCATTTTAGTGCTTGAAGGGAACTTGAAAGTGATCTGATTTACTACCATCTGTTTACAGAGGAAACAACTTAACTTGTGAGGTGAAATTTCTTATGCATATACATTGCACAGTTGATCAACTGGTAAGCCTGACTTACAGCTCAGGAATCCCAACTGACTCCTGTGTTCTTGCCTACAGAACCATAGCTGAGGTTCCTACTGTTTTCCGTCATTCAAATGCATGCCCCAACAGTAACCCTCAGGAAGTCACGTTAGAGCAATAAATAGGTACTAAACAGCACTATCGCTTCTTCCAATCAATTGGTCCAAATTATTGAAGTTTAGCTTTTCACACAAAACTGAAGTAAATAATAAATTTTCCATATAAACATTAACATTGAATTTATTATGTTCTCTCAAGGGGAAAGTTGCATAATTGGATGTAATGCTTATCTTAGCCTAGTGATATTTGAACATTAAAAATCATCAACAGAGCTGGGCTCGGTGGCTTAGCCTGTAATCCCGCGCCTTTGGGAGGCTGAGGTGAGTGGATTGCCTGAGACTGTGGGTTCGAGACCCGCCTGGGCAGCGAGACCTCATCTCTACAACAAATCAAAAAATCAGCCGGGCGTGGTAGCGCATGCCTGTAATTCCGGTTACTCGGAAGGATCGCCGGAGCCCAGCAGGCGAGGCTGCGGTGGCCAGGAGCGGCCACTGCACTCCAGTCTGGGTGACCGAGTGAGACTCCAACTCAAAAAAAAAAATCATCAACAGAACAGATCAAAATAATTTAGCATCTAAAAGGAAAAAAGTTTTATATTTGAATTATATTAAGCTGAATTAAGTACTGTTGATGGTATTTAAACCCTCTTCTAATTAGCCACATCCAAGTAATTCACATACATACAGAGAGGAGGTGCCTTGCAGAGTTGCCCAGCCCTGCCCCAAGTGGCCCAACATAAGTTTTCTCTGGCTAATGGCACCCCGGAGTGAGGATGGAGAACTGGATAGACAGAATCCCCTTTCACCTCTGACTTCCTGTCCCTTGCCCTATCCTAGGAGTTGCTGCCTCCACTTCTCCAGGCTCCTTCCATTTCCTCTGCTTTTCACGGAGTCCTACCTCAGTAAATTCTACCTCTAGCAAGTCTTTCCAATTAATGTACTCTCACAACTGGTTTTCCAACAACTTTATTATTAATCACTAACAAGAGTTAACTAACTTAAAACCTAACCCTAGAAAGTAAAATCTATTATAATCTCCACTTTCAGATGAGCAAAAGGGAGTTAAACAGGCTAAGTAGCTCATAAGTGGTAGTGTCAGGATTCAAAACTGAGTGGGACTACTTTCTGCAGATTTTACTCAATGTGAAAATCCACAGTTCAGAAAGAAGAGAATGGCTGTTCTACATGCAATCAGAACACAACCTAAATATTCATAGACTCTTACAAGTGCAAAGCCACTTGCAGATTAAGTGTTTTTGCTGTTTTACAGACCAGGATATAGGGGCATAGAGAGGGAAGGAACCTGGTCACAATCTTGTTCTTCCTTCTTCTGATTGTGTATCTTCAAGAAATGAAACCTTGCTTCCTTGGCTTAGGTCCTTGGGGCAGGGGCTGTGCATTATTTTCCTTGGGAGTGATATAGCATTAAACTAATAAGCATATTTGCTGGTGCAGGTAGGGTGTTGGGTGAGGTAGGGGTTGGGGTAGGGAAGCTGAAGCATCAAAAGTGGAAGTGGTCCTTGCCCAGAGTCACTTTGGCTATGACAGCTGGCTTGGCATTTATTGTATTGAGATCTTGTGGTTTTGGGGATGTAAACTATCTAATATTTAAATGTTGACTTTTCATTGATAGCAATCAGTTAAACTGCACAACCTTGTGGAGGATCACAACAAAGTCCAGGTTACAATCATCATAAAAGGCAAAGGTAGGTGATGTGTTAGGTCAACCTCAGCATCTTAATATTTCAGGGTGAAATTCGTCTCATTTGTCTTTGATTATTAGACAAAGAGAAAAAGGCTTTTCTGATTGAACCTAGGCAAACAAGTCATCTGGAAAATTTAAGGAGGCAAGAGAGTGCACATGCAGACCTAGCACCTGCAGGGCCCTGAGAGTGAAAGCCTCATTACATTCTGCACTCTGAGCACTCACTTGCCTAACCTCACCTCAGCCCTGATTGAATCATTCCTACCCTATCCAGGTTACTACAAATTCCTCTGCCCTCTACATTTCACTAGTTTGGATAATACAAGGTAAACCTTCTTAAGGTTCCTTTATTTCCCCAACCAACCATCCCAAACCAACTCTTCATCATACATTTTGAACTGCCATCTGGTATCTAGGCCTGAATGGAGCTTTTAGATGACTGACTGGACACTTGGCATTTGCTCTGAGATAGCCTGGGGTGGAGTGGCATGGCTCTCTTCAAAGAGTGAGGAGCTGCACCCCAAGGCAGCAGAAGCTAACTGGACAAATTTACTTCAGGACCCAATCCAAGAAGATAAAATGTGTTACAGGGGATCAGAAACCCAGTCAAAGAGAGCAAACAGCAGAGAAGGGGCATTTCTGAATTGTTCGATACCCTTGAGCATTTGCTGACAGCAGAATACTACACCAGGTACTAGAATTAAGATAGGATCTTGTTGTATAGATCATCCTTTGCTATGTCCCAGGAACCAAATCCTTAATCCTTATTCTTTTGGAATTTTCAATTGAGTGGAAAGGGGCTTAAGCAGTTGAATAGGTAGGGTAGCTTTTGACTAAAAGGTTGATAAGGGTTCTTAGTCATTTTCATTGTTAAGTAAAAAGAAAAAATCAGCTGGTCATGGAAACTTTGCTTTGGTGTAGGTTTGGAGGAACTGGAATCCCGTCTCTTGGTTCCTGGGGATGTACTTATTCTTCCAGGAAAATGTTCATTACCATGCGATGCTGTTGTGCTGGATGGGAACTGTGTGGTGAATGAAGGCATGCTCACAGGTAGGCAGTGTTATGGAGCTTCCACTTCTTCGTCCGACATCTAGGCCAAGTGTCATCTAATCAAATCAGCATATCCTTACCTACCTTATTATAGCAGGTCCATGTTAAGATACTCAGAAATAGATGAGGGAGACACATACAGCTTTTTTTCAAATGAAGACACAATATACCAAACAGAAAATGTTTAGTCATATAAGAATTAAGCCACAATAAACATGAAACTAGAATAAATTTCTAATGCCACATGGGATTAATTACCCAATTGATGGGGGGAATAGGGTGCTTTGGGTTCAGAAGAGGGTAAGCATACTATGTGGATTGAAACATGATCTCTTCATAAATACAAAAACAATTTATATACATAGCCAAATGAAACATAACCTTGAAAACCACAACTTCCATAATTAGAAGGGCATGGAGATTTTATCCAGCCCTGTGGTCTATAGATGGAAAACTAATGGGACCCAGGTTTTACTAGAAAGGAGTTTGAATTGAATGTTAGGGTGAAGACCAATGTAACAGCTATATTCTGTGGATTTTCATTTTCTGTTGATATCAGAGCAGAAAACTAGTCTTCCAGTCACATTGCACATGGTCCTATTTCTCATTTGTAATGTCTACTTGAAATTGTGTAATTAGTAAGGCACTATTTATAAAATATTTTTCAGACCAAAAATAAAAATACACAGCACATTGTAATGAGAGAAGAATAGACTATACAGCAACACAAAAATAGGAGCTATTTGTCTTTCATGCTTACAAATTGTTGAACTTTTCTGTTTCCAAATGGTGTGAAGATGGGGGGAAAAAGCACACACATGATTTTTGAACATCACATAAATGTAATAAAAGTTCATTATCTATTCCTAAATTGTTCAACATGAGCAGATTTTACATTAAAAATGGGTCTACTTAATTTAAAATTGAGACAAAAATGTAGTAAACATAAATATGTTCAGTATAATTACAAAATACCTCTTTAATGTGTTGAAATCCAACTGCTTTATAATGATAGTGATGA
Source organism: Cephalopachus bancanus (assembly GCA_027257055.1). Taxonomy (NCBI): domain Eukaryota; kingdom Metazoa; phylum Chordata; class Mammalia; order Primates; family Tarsiidae; genus Cephalopachus; species Cephalopachus bancanus. The sequence goes on along the minus strand of JAPVLO010000546.1, from coordinate 72,405 downwards.
GGATTTGCATACTGATCATATCTTTTACTCAGAATGTTACCATAGTACCCAACATGTAAACCTCCAGCCCAAAAAAACCATCTTTTTTTTTTTTTGAGTTGGAGTCTCACTCTGTCGCCCAGACTGGAGTGCAGTGGCACACTCCCTCAGCCATCCAAGTAGCTGGAACTACAGGCGTGCGCTACCACGCCCGGCTAATGTGGCTCAGCCTGTAATCCCAGCGCTTTGGGAGGCAGAGATGAGTGGATTGCCTGCCTTTCTCACTCAAATGCAGCCACTGCCTCCCGTCTCCCAGCAGGTTAACAACAAAGAATGGCTTCTCTCACTGGCAAAAGAGGGCATGGTTGTGAACACACAGGGAGAGGAAAGACAGAAAAGCTTACTGCCCTCGGGCTGCTGTCTCTTCTCTCATTGACTCGGGTGGACAGTACTTGCTTTCATTCTCAGGAAAAGTCAGAGAGTTCCAGAGAAGTAGAGCTGCTAAAACAATGTTGCCTTTCAACAACTGTGCAAAATTGACCTAAAATGACCTTAACTGGGATGTGGCTTTTTCTATCATCTGTGTTTGGAAATATTAATAAAGTCATCATCATGTCTGTGTAACTCAAGTACCGATAAAATCCAATTTTACAGATAGACACTTACAATGGGGAAAAAATAAATATATGTCTTTCTCATTAACGTCTTCAAAAAGATCTAAGTTCTAGCATGATCTAAATACCTCATTGCACAGCCCACCTAGATCCTCCTACTCATTACATATTTGTGGAAAGGATTCTGATTAAACAATCAGATTAGGTTGAGATTCTTGAAACTGTAAATGTATTCCTAGAGTATTTGTCCACAAATGTGACTTAGATTTATTCCTCATGTACAAAATAGCCTTTTGCATATATAGAAGTTTCTATGTGAGAATAAAAATAGCAAATAGTCCTTGCATCTCTATAGCAACTTACATTTTATAAATAACTTTCACATCTCTCTTTCATCATGGCATAACACAGATGAAATTAAGAGCTGTTATGATACCAATTTACAAATGAGGAGGCTAAGGTGACAAGACACCAGGGCTGTTCAGCTAGCAAGTGAAAGGGTCAGAGTTGAAGGTAGCACTTGCTCCCAAACACAAAGGACCATGGGAGTGAGGAAGTTAGTTCTAAGGTGGGTAAGGTGCCTATCTTCATTTTACTGCCTCACCATCTTTTTCTCTTTACCTGGAGTTCCCATCCACAGCTCCCACCACTTGGTAACATCCTTTTTCTCCTCTCCTCAGCCTCATCCTGCTGCCACTAGCACAGTTGTACAAACAGCTTGTCTTTATTTTATAACGACACTGAGTCTCTACTTTGGCTCTAATTTTTGCCATCCTTGAAAATGTCCAGCGTGAATATCTAGTATAAGGCAGACAGTCATCCCATCCATTAGCAGGTCCTCCCACCCCTCTCTGGCTACTGGAATTGTGCGTGACATCAGGGAGGGGGCCCTGATCTGGGAGAGCTCCTCTTCCTGTTGATTCCATTCCACTCTGGGTGAAGCCCATCAACCTGGGCAGCAAGGCAGATACTGGTGCCGCTTGCTCTCGGTTTCCACAGCTTTGTTGCATGTTCCCATTCTCTGCTGTTGAGCAGGCTGCTTCTCTCAGGGGCAGACAATATCTAAGTCCCTTTGGATTCTCTTCCAATTCCCATTCCAAGAACTTTTATTTAGTTTACAATGCAGTAGAGGGAATTCATGGTGAACAGAAAAACTTTGTTTTTATCTCAGGTTGTCTCTAAGATCCATCATCAAATTCATGAAGGACTTTTAAAACTCAAAAGCCAGTTGTACACCCCGTCTTCTTTTTTTCTGACTCCTTTCCTGAAACCTTGATCCCCTTTAAGATGTAGCTTCTCCCAAAATGGAGGAGTCAAGAAGCAAAAGGGAATACCATTGGGAGGGATCTATTAATATTTACAAATCTTCTGTTGGCACAATAGCTACTTTGTCTTAGTTCTCATATGTATTAGGACTGTATTGACATTTTACATATTTTATTTCATTCGATTTGCAGCTTTATTAAGGTGGATGAATCTGAGACCCAGGGAGGGCAAGTAACTTGCCTAAGCTTAAAAGTGGTACAGCTCAGATTTGAATTTGTTTGTTTATTCACTCATTCCATAGATGCTTATTAACTCCTACAGTGGAGCAGGCAGTCAATTGGTGATACAGCAGTGGACAAGGCAGATAAGATTTCTGCCTTTGTGGAGCTGACATTCTAGTGAAAGAGACAGAAAACATAGGAAATATATAAATGACATAAATTTCCTATGATGATAAGTTCTATGAAGAAAAAAAGACTTAAATCCAGGCATTTTGTCCCCAGAGCCTATGCTTGGAACCAGTGCTCTCTCACTTTCTTAGGGATGATTGTTGGGGAGAAGGGCAACATGCACTCTGCCATAATCCCCTTCCTTCTCCCTCATTAAATTACTAATTTATTTGAAACACGTGTGGGAAGTATGCAGTGCCCTGAGCTGGACATGTAGGGATTCCCCTACGTGATTATTCACACTAATATCTTTTCAGACAAGTGTACAATCGGTTCATAGTTCAGATCTTTTCCTCTCTTTCACTTTCTTTCTTTTGTCTTTTTTGCTCATCCTCCTTCTCCCTTTCTTTCTCTTATTCATTCGTTTATCCATTTATTCAATAAAAGTTCAGAAATGACTACTGTGTGCCAAGCATTGTGTTGTGTACTGGAATCACCAAGAACAGTCCTTGCTCTCAAATCATTTATAGTCTAATGATCCCAGAAATGTACATTAAAAAGGACATGTCATTTCAAACACTGTCACCATGAGGAGGCATCTGGCTCCTTGGGGACACAGGAGGGAACCTCTACATGACAGCACAGGGATCCAACTGTGCAATTAATTATAAGTGAAAATGGTGCTTCCTTCTAAAACCCTCTTCAGTCTCCTGAGACCCCAAATCTTTTGTAGGCAAAACCATCCTTTCTTGGGCTTCCAACAAAGAACAAGACATGAGACTTCTTAATAATATGTGAATAGTGTAAAGGAGACTTGAAAACCATCCCTGTGTAAAATCATATGGTTTGAGTGCTATCTCTGGAACAATATATCTCCAAATGACTTCCATCTCTGACTGATCGATACCTGTATGCCCCCAATTTCATTGGTTGTGTGCGTGGAAAACTGTTTACTAATATTAGTCTAAGCATACATTGTGGATAAATATTCTGTGATCCAAAGGCAAAAAAAAAAAAAATTTGAAATTATCTGTATCTGCCTGTTACAAAGGTTGATTTCAAAACAATGTGGTACAATGATTTGGAGATTTGTCAAAGGGTTCTAACCCTTTTACAGTGTCATTTACAATGCAATCAATAGTTCCATACACTGGATAAATACCATAATTACTTTAAAGAAAATGGCACAGGGCCAACTGCTTGGCTAAAGGAATTTACTAAAGAATATTCAAGACCTTTAATAAAATTTGCTTAGCTTCTTGCATCTTAGGATGTAAAAAAAAAAAAAAGAAAAAAACATCATGAAAGAAAACTCATTTTGAAACCAATCGTAGAAAAACTTGAGTGATTGTTTTTATGTAATTCATCTATACATTCAACAAAACTATCTATCTATCTATCTATCTATCTATATATATATATATTATATTTTTCTGAGTCAGAGTCTCACTCTGTCATGCAGGCTGGAGGGCAGTGTAATGATCACTGCTCACTGCAGCCTTGACCTCCTGGATTTTGATGATCCTTCCACTTCAGCCTCCCAAATAGCTGAAAATACAGGTGTACACCACCACGCCTGGATAATTTTTTGATATTTTTGTAGAGATGAGGTCTTGTTATGTTGCCTAGGCTGGTCTCAAACTCCTGAGCTCAAGCAATCCTCTTGCCTTGGCCTCTCAGAGTGCTAGAATTGCACCCTGAAAAACTATGTATTTTGAACCTATTACATATCAATAGAGAAAATGAAAGGTATAAAAAGTTATATATGTAAAAAAATTCTTGTTCTCAGTTATTACCTAGAAAGATGAGACCTAAACTTGTATAATTATGATCAATATAATACTATTTCCAGATTAGAAAGATGATATGCTATCTTGCTAATTAGATATTTAGTAAAAGACTGATGGAATTTTAAATTCATTCTAGTGCTCTTTAAATCTGGGAGCCAGAAAGTATTAATAACATCTTTATTTTGTCTTTGAAATTTATCCTATTTGAACTCTGAACTAATTTCTCTGTAGTTTAAATATTATGTCTTACAGCCGCCAGGGAAAGGTAAAAATTGATACCTACAATGAATGGGAGTCAATAAAAGGAAATGCAGGTGGCCTAGTTTATCTTGAGCTTGTGTAGGTGAATGACAGGTAATGATGCTTGAACTGTGGTGGGCTTTGACAATCTAGCAAGAGAGTCTGGGTTTATTTAGTAATGGCAGTGGAAAAGCAAAAAGATTTTTGAGCAAAAAAATGGGATGATAAAAGAAAAGCTTTGATAGTTTTGGAAATGATGTGGAATGACTACTATTTTCTAGCCTGGCTCCCTGAGCTTATGAGGGCAAGATTTCTGTCTCTCTTGTTCATCTGTATATTCCCAGCATCTAGCACAGTCCTGGCACAGAATAAGCACTTAAAATAGTTGAATGAATGGGTGGATGAGTGGACGAATGGATAAATGAGTGAATGAGAAGCAAATAGTAATTACTATTCATATGATTGATTGCTTCTTCATTGCCTAAAATAATGCTGTACTCAGTGGACACTTAGGAGAATGAGTAAGTGAAAACTCAGCTAAAATAGGCTGCTTTGTAAGTTGTAACCATAAACCATACTAGCCAGGCATAGGAAAGACAGGAAGATCTTATCTAAATATTTGCAATAGAACCAAGTCTACCATTGTTTGTATCACTAGCATCCTATGAACAGTCACCTGATTCATGGGATAGGCATTAAGACTGGAATGATTGGAGTTTATATAATTTTTGGAAGCTAGCAAGCACTGGTTCTAAATAACTGCCCAGGCTTACATAGAATCAAAATACAATCTTTTCTAGGAGAAAGTATACCCGTTACAAAGGCACCATTGCCCCAAATGGAGAACACCAGGCCTTGGAAATCTCACAGCTTGGAGGATTATCGGAAGCATGTCCTTTTCTGTGGAACGGAAGTTATTCAGGTCAAGCCCTCTGGGAAGGGCCCTGTACGAGCAGTCGTTTTGCAGACAGGTTAGTAGAGTCCACTTTTGTAAACTTAGTTCATGCTTGGGTGTGGGGAAAGTTGGATTAGGGAAATTTTATTTAGAATTATGGTGTTTGCCACATTCTGATAATAACAGCCACACATTTTTTCCCCAATTGGACTTTTATTATTTTAAATCGTCACAATTTTTAACTGAATAGTTCATCGTTAAAACCATTATATGTGATAAAGGGTATGTACGGATGAAGTAAAATTCCTCAAAGGCAAGCTATGCTCTTATTTTTGCTTGTGATTATAAGCTTGTTCTCTTTTCCCTTGACACTCCTTCTGAGTGATTACCAAAAAAACAATTTCAACCACTATGACTATGAGGACTTTTTCCTTTCAAAGAGTCGTTTTCTAGGCTGTATTTCAAACTCTCTGCTGGATACCTTGGTGCCCTACAGACACTTCAATGTCAACACATCTAAAAGTGAACCCATCCCCCAGTATTGCCTTCCTCTGTTAACAGCATCACATCTAGCAAGTCTCTTAATATCATCTTTAACTCCTCTTTTTTTCCCCATGTCAAATGGGACACCAAATCCTGACATTTCTACAAATACCTCCTGAGTCTTAATCATTACAAAGGCCTTCCATGACCTGGTCTTAGCTCTCTGTGTGTGTTTCTGACACCCCATCTATTCACAAATGCAAAACACACAATAGTTTCATATGGTGATATCACTATGCTTTAGTTTGGGCTATGATTTGATTGTTCTGGCTGATTTTAAAAATTAAAAATAGCTAGTTTTAGAGTTGGAGTCTCACTCTGTTGCCCAGACTGGAGTGCAGTGGCCGCTCCCGGTCACTACTACCTCGACCTCCTGGGTTCCGGCGATCCTTCCGCCTCAGCCTTCCAAGTAGCTGGAACTACAGGTGCGTGCTACCACACCCAGCTAATTTTTGATTTATTGTAGAGATGAGGTCTCACCAAGTTGCCCAGGCGGGTCTCGAACCCCCGAGCTCAGGCAATCCACTCATCTCAGCCTCCAAAGGCGCAGGATTACAGGCTGAGCCACTGAGCCCAGCTGAAAATAGGAAGTTTTTAAATGTTCAACTAGTTAGTGCGCATTAGGGAATCCCTTAGCCTGCTGCCTAAGTAGAAGCTAATGGTTAGAGATCATAGAAACCACCTGAGTCCTCAAAAAATGCTTAGGAAGCAGGTTAGAGAAAACTCTATTCCTTTTACCCAAGGGTAATAAGCCCATATTTGAGGAGACCAGATGTCCATCAAGCAGTGGGGATAAAGTATGTTTCATACTCACAGCAGTGAGTATGGAGTCCACTGCACTCCATTAGCTTCGTATCTAGAATATGTAGTAGTCAATAATTTAGCCAATAATTTAGATAATAATGAGTACTACACGCTATACATTGAAAATTAAATTAAAAAATTATGCGATATACTTATCCTTTAAAGAAGGTTACGGTCTGGTGCAAGAGACAGATGAATCTACAGCTAACTAAAACGTAAAGTGGTGATATATGTCACATGACCAAGTGTTACAGGGACTGCAAAGAGAGAAATTATTTTTGGTATGAAATATCGAAGTAGAATTCTGGAAACACTGATTTGATGAGGTGGCTTTTGAACCAAGCTGGATAGGATGTGGAGAGCTTAGCCAATCATGTCAGAGCTAGAAGGACATGCCAATTTGTGTCTACAAAACACAAAGGAAGGAATGTACAGGGACTTTCTGGGACCAGTGGACAGTTAAGAAATTAGTCCAGTAAGGTAGGAGTAGATCAGATTAAAGGGGATGTTGAATGCCATGTCTAAAAATTTGAGCTTTATTTTGAGAAAGTGGGGACTCTGAAAGGTTTTTAAGCACAAGAATGACATGATTAAAGGTCTATACATATATATTTTAAAGGAATTTCTTGCCTTGTGCTTTCCTTTCTTCTTAATTTTCACTTAATATTTCAACATCTTCTGAGTTTTAATGTCTTCTCTCAGCATCATATTGTCACTGCAGTCTTCAGCTTCTTAGTCCTCTTTTTCTTAATCTCATGAGTAAATGGGAGTGGCACTGTGAGAGCCCCTGAAGCACTGACTCCCAGAGCAAGAGAAATTAACCAGAGTTAAGTGAAAGCCATGCATTGCTCTTGGCAACGAGTAACAACAATGAATGCAAATACACTGTTAGGTTAGAGCAATGCTGTTTTCACTCCATATTCAAATAACTCCCCTCATGGATCCTTACTTCAATTCAAATCACTTTGGTTTTGGGAGAAAATGTATTAAAGGATCTTACTCCATGTGTGATTATCTCCATGTAGGTTACAACACAGCCAAAGGGGACTTAGTGAGATCCATCCTCTACCCCCGGCCTCTGAACTTCAAGCTATACAGCGATGCCTTCAAGTTCATGGTGTTCCTGGCCTGCCTTGGTGTCATGGGTTTTTTCTATGCCCTAGGGGTATATATGTACCACAGAGTAAGTACAGGGGGTAAGGCTTTTCAATAGTACAGCTTTCTCGAAGAGCTTGACCTAGCTCAGGAGAGTTGGATAAGGTTATCCGCTTGATCCCATCATTCTATGACTCAATGCTGTCCAAAAGAGCTCTCTTAGATGGTAGAAATATTCTGTATCTACACTGTCTAATATGATACCGTCCTTATGTGCTTATTGAGCACTTGAAGTGTGACTAAGAAAATGAATTTTCAATTTTATTTTATTTTAATTAGTTTAAGTTTAAACGGCCACTGTAACTCCAGTTATATTGGATAGTGCAACTATGAAAAGATGCAAAGTTCATTGGCTGTTTTCATCACTTGGATGGGAACAAGGGTGTTCTGCAAGTGGCTTTTGTGATACCCAAGTCCAAATAGCCTCAGGGAAAAAAATACATGCTTCTCAAGCATGATAGGATGGGGAGGAGTTAGTCACTTGGATCAGAGAGCAAGAAAGGCTAATCTGAGTGAGCAAAATACAAAGAAGGAAAGGCACAGGGGTCTTATGGAATAAGCAAGTAATTAAGAGATGTCTAGCAAGGTAGGAGTACATCACATTGAAGGGCACCTAGAATGCCATGCCTAGTTTGCCTCCAGGTAACACCTAAAACGTTATGCATTCATTGGGTTGCCCATGTACCCTGGCTGGGGTCTGAAATGAAATTAAATTTCTACTTTTACGAAACTGGTTCTGCCTAGGATCCCCACTTCTCTTTAAGTAAGCTGCAGAGTATCTGGTTTCATCTGGATGCTTTTCTTCATAGTCCTGGTGACTGAGAAGGGAAATGTCATCACTAATGACTTCTGAGGTCCTTTCTGGTCTCTAGAATCTGATTCTGTTGTGAATCATGCAGTCTCTATATAAGCATGCCGGATCTCAATATTGTGCCCTGGTAGGGAGGAAAATGAAATTTGGACTAAAACATCCAAACATAGGTGAGAAACTAGGTGCAGATGTCCTAATTACAGTGTCCAAACTGGTAGCCTTAGTGTGTTTGTGTAGGGGGAGTGGCAGGGAGGGAGGGAAGGAGAAAAAGGAGAGACAGCAAATATTGGTGGGGAAAAATATAGTCACAGAATTTCTAGGCAATGGTCATGCCAAAACATAACTTCTGAATAGTTATTTAGATCTGAAATAAGTCCCCCAGGGAGCATTTCTAGGTCAAGGGAGGGCAGAGGAAGCCAGCACATTTTGTAACTAGTGGGATGAAGCCTGTGAATAGCCAGGCAGAATGTCAAGGTCATTGAGGCTGGGATTTGAGGAAGAGGGCTAGTTTCATCTGGGGAGCAGGAGCATTGAGCAGAAATGCAACAAAAAAGCCCATGGAAGCTCTGGCAGTGATTGGGAATAAAGATTTCTTGGGAAGAACTCAGCATTCAGTACACACTAAAGCACCAAGATGAATCTCAGAATCCATCTTCTTGTGGGTCAGAGCCTGTGGCTTTGTTGGCTGTCTCTACCTGCACTGGCTCAGGATTAGACAAGGCTGAGTCCTCAGGGTCAGCACTAAATTGTGTCTGTGGTTGGGAGAAGCAGGAATAATGGGTTTCGTTGTAAACTGAGATTGAGCAAAAGATAGCCTCAGTAGCCATTGTTAGTGAACTTGAATTCCATGTTTTTAATACTCAAAAGAGGACTTTTGAGTATTAAAAACAAGACTAATTTCACAAAACATAGGCAAGGTTGTAGAGGGTGGAAGCATTAAAATCTAGGTCATGTGAAAAATAGAACAAGCAATTCTGTGATTTGATATTGTCCCTGATCTCAACTGTGTGAACCGCCTATGCCTTCCTGTCAGAGATCCTGACTCCACAAGAATTGACTTCATCTTATAACATACCAGTCATGTGTGTGTACCTTGAAGCCAGGAAGGCTACAGTTTAAAGCCTCATCATTTACCCAGCATGTAACCTTTGGAAATTTATTTAATTTTCTAAGCCCTGGTCTCTTTACCTGTTGAATGGAGGAAATGGCAGTATTTATATCATTAGGTTTCTGTAAAGAGTAATTAGATAATGCATGTAGCCTAACACAGTGCCTGCTCCAGAGTGAGTATCCAATGAGAGTAAGCTAATTTTATATGAGCTTCTCTGAAGCTAATAATATATGCTGAGATCTTGGCAGAATCTTGGTCCTAGTTTTTTCAGGTAGTCATTCATTCAGTCTGTGTATTGAGCACCTCTTCTGTGCCAGATCCCATGCCAGGGTCTGTATCTAAAGATGAATAAAGGATTCAAAGATGACTTCAAAGATGAATGAGTCACAGCTGCACCCAAAGAGTTTGTAGGCTAGTGGGGAAGAGAGATTTATAAGTTAACAGTCAAGCCTCTAAGTGAAATGTTATGACCCAAGACTTGTCCCAGTGCCCTGGGAGCTCAGAAGATGCCTGGAAATAGCTGGGTGCTGGGGTGGAATGAGTGCTGAGTGGAGGTAAATGGAATCAAGAAAATGCACAGTGGACTGACTGGAATTCAAAGGTCTCTTCTCTGCAGAGGAAGACAATGTGTCCTGCTGGAGGCCAGCTCCTGCAGACTAGGGTTTCCTGTAGGAGGAACGGAGTCGGCGAAAGAGAGAAATCTTGGACCCCTGACTCTGGTGTTAGCAGAACAGATGCTGTTTGTTGTCAGTGAACAGTGAGCTTTTATCTTATTCATACAAGGAAAAGGACAAAGAAAATTCTTACAACAAGAGTAACCAGTAACTTAATCAATAACCTTGATGTAGCCAGTAACTTAATCAATAACCTTGACTGAGATAAAACGCAGAACAAGCAGCTCATGCATGGTGTTCTTCAAGGAGCCACTCTGACGTGTAGTTTTTCACGGATAGATGTATTTTCAAGAGTGTCACTGTCTTGTGATTTTTAAAGCACATGATAAGTTTTAAAAGAATGTTATACACTAGAGATGTTCGTATCCTCAGTCTACAAAACTTAATCTAATTATGTCTAGAAAAGTTTCATCCATCTAATTTACTCTAACTTAAACTGTAAAAACAAGTTTATAAATCATTCCCACAATGATTACCACAGTTTAAAGATTACTGAATAACATACACTCAAATTAAGCTTAAGCCACTCTATAATGCTAAATCTGTATAGCAAAACCAACATAATATAGAAATGCTTATTTTTTTTATGTTAGAGGCTTAAATAAGTATGGTTAATGAGTTGTAACTATATCCTAACACACAAGCCACAATACAAATCATAGTAACTGGGGCAAAATAGCATTCTGGGAACTCTAATTAATTGTTAATCAAAAAGTGACTCTACCAAGCAATTATCTATCCACACCTGATGTTTAAGGTTTTGCTCATGACTCTTTGGCGAGATTAAGGAGTTTTCTATAGGCATCAGAAAGAGCACTCCCTGTTCTCATAGTGAGGTTTTCAGCCATAGCACTAGATAAAGTGACAACGAGTGCTAGCACTAGGAGGTCAGGGGCATAGCCAGGTAGGGGAATGATAGAAACAACCTTTTCTCATAAAATACTCTTTGGCGTCTGTGTATGGGGCAATGGATAATGTGAGTTGGAGTTGTTTTTTGCCTTCAGACTGTACAGAATTTTCCAGCTGCATTAATAACAAAAATAGAAGAAGTAAGGGTTTCAGTGCCCAGACTTGCTTTGCGGCCTGGGGTCTTCAGCCCCCTGGACTTTGTCAGCAGGCAGGCCTCCATGGCTGGCTCCCAACAGTGTCCATTTCTTAATCACAGGCAAGGGAACACTCAGTCCGATAAAGAACTGGCTCACAGAATATTCTGAGCTGAGGTCTCCAGGGCTCCTGTGGTATTGCAGGAAGAAGGTGCCAGGAAGGATGCTGGCCTGCTGTGCTGGGTTAACCTGTGTGTATGTCCTCCCCTTCTAGGTCCCTTCACGAGACACTGTGACCATGGCCCTGTTGCTCCTCACCACGACTGTCCCTCCTGTGCTGCCAGCTGCCCTGACCATAGGCATTGTGTATGCTCAGAAGAGACTGAAGAGGAAGAAAATCTTCTGTATCTCCCCACAGAGAATCAATATGTGTGGGCAGTTAAACCTCGTGTGCTTTGACAAAGTATGGTTCAAACTTTTTAAGTTTAAAATTAATGATTTCAAGGAGCAGTAGAGCTGTGAAGGGCCTCAGAGAACATCTAGTCCCAGTGTCCCCATTTTACAGATGGGAGTACTGAGGCCAGAGGAGGTCACACAGTGAGCTAGTGTGAGATCCTATTCTAAAAGCTTACTCCTCTGACTCCCAAGGGTCATCATGAATTTTTCCCTGTGGAACCTAGCATTAGCTTTTGTGCCTGCTTTGTGTTTTAAAACAATCTTTTACTACAGTGACTTCTATGACTGAATGGATTTTTCAGGCAGAAAACTCAAGGAACATTTCCATTCCCTGAAATGCTTTGCTCAGAGCCTAAGTGAATATATTTCTCTCCCCTTCTTGGCTTCTTTTAAGGAAAGGAAGGGAGTAAGCAATGACTTATGTTTACGCACTCCTGCCCCTTAACTCCCCCAGAGATCAAGGCTCCAGGGTAGGTTTCCAGGGTTAGGGGCCTGGAAAGGTAGCAGCTGAGAAGGAGTATGTGCCAGATGGGGAGGAAAGCTGCTACGGGTTTTCCTATAGGGTGGGGAACTTCCACATCAGCTACCTGCTGTTCAGATCCCACCCTCAACTTGGATGGGTCAGCTTAGTTGCTATAATGCAGCTCCTCCCTGTCTTCAGTTCATGTGCATTTGAATAATTGATTATGCCTGTTGCTGGTTTTTTTGGGTTTTTTTTGGCAGAGAGTCAATGCCGTGCACAGTACTGTAGAGAGTCCCATTGATGAACTGTTCATAGCCTTCGAGAGGCTCACCGTCTAGCAGAGGAAGCAGGGAAGATGAGAGTGTAGACGAGGGTCACGCTGTGAGATGTGTGCATAATAGAGGTATGAGCAGAGCCTGGGCACTGTTACCTGCCACTGGTGGAAGGTCACCTTTGAGCTATAGCCTTGGTCTTTAGGCAGAATAAGCCCCAGGCTCAGAGGTAAGCAATTCCGTGGCACAGGAGTACAAGAGGCTTGCTGCATGTAGGGAGCAGAGCACAATAGAGTGTGGCTGGAATGTGGGCTGGTAGGTAGAGAACAATGCTGAGGCTGGGGGAGGTGTGGCAATTGTTAAGGCCTCATATGCCAAGTTAAGGAGTAAGATCTGATCTTGAATGAGAATGGAAGCTCTTATTTTTTAAGATTAGTGACATTTTTATAGTGTTTTTTGGAGAGAAGGGATGGGAGATAGGACTGAAGAAGGGGGCCACCTGGGGGCAGTTGAAGAGATCATTCATTGTCCTAGACAAGGAAAGTAAAAATAGAGTAGAGTACAAACTGGAGAGAAACCCATGAGTAGACTTGACCAGTCTTGGTCCCAGTTGAAAGTGGCATTACCTCTAAGATTATTTTTGCCTCTTTGTGTTTTGTCTGGCAAAGAAAGTTCTCAGTTGCTACCAGTCAGAAACCAGTAGGGTTATCTTAAACAATAGCTTCATTTTAAATTCAGGGCCGGATCACAACCTCTTGGAAGTTCTCTGATGAGAAGTCCTATTACTTACCCAGTAGCCTCATTGTGTCTAGAATATAGGAGGAAGACTTATGAAATATGTTCATTACATATTCATCTGTTTCTAAAATTAATTTTTTTTTCAGAGACTGTTCATTTTACGTCCTGTATAAAACTTCTTCCTCCGCACCCTCATGTCCCCATCTGTTAGATTATTTGAGGGATGACTCCCAGGCATCCGCGGTCAAACTCTGTATGGCATGATGACATGTTATCATGTGAATAAGACTTGGTTGAAAATTGACAGAATGAACCTAACCCTTAACTGTACCCCACAAAACCATAATAAAAAATATTGATTATGAAAAAAAAAGAAAAAAAGAAAATTGACAGAATGAGAAATCTATCTCTGAATTTGGCACTAAGTTTCTATTATATGACTTTTTGAGATAAGAAGATTGAAGCACAATCATCTCCAAGTTTTTTTTTCTCCAGTTTTCACATTATAAAACTCTATCAACATGATGCTGAAATAAAGCACTCCACAATTAATTAAATTTTCATCTAGTGTTATTTTCAGTTTAGAAGATATCACTGGGCTTCTGTGTATATAAATATATTTCTATTTTATGTTGGTTTGTTATAACTTCTCTAAGACAAGCTCTTTCTTTTTATTCAATTCAACCCAAGTCTGGGCTTGTATTTATGTTGAGGTTTTCTTTTTCTATTTTATTCCCTTTAGAATCTCAGCTATAATTTAGTTTTCTTTCTATTTATGGTTAGTTTTATTGTATAAGGGTCATTTTCACAGAGAAATAACATGGTCCCATTTCTGTTTTGCTGTAGTATCATTTCTGTTTTCATGTTCAAAATATTGATGTTTAAAAGCATAATTTAGTCATCAGGAAAACATTTCAGTTTGAATTAAGTTCTAACTCTTTGAAAGGCAGCAACTCGAAAGGATTTGGGACCTAAACATGGTTGGGGCCCTTATAAAATGCAGGAGGAAGATGAAGCAAATAGTTCTTTTTCAAAAAGTTGTTGTTCAAGGAATAACTCAAAAGGCGTGTTAGCTCTTTCTTTAGAAGTCTTAATAAATTAATGAAACAAATATGCCTTCATTTTTAAATCCAGAAACCCAGAATGAGACTTGTCTTTCCACATGCCCTGTAGAATTTATTTAACATTCTCGAGTCTGGTGGAAAACTCCAGAAAGGCTGGGTTCTGTGTCTCTCCAACCAATAGGCCACAGTAAGCTTAGACTTCCCATTTCACTTCTAACTACCTCCACCTCATTTACTCAGTCATAAAAATGAACAGCATTGCAAGCATCCCACTGTAAAACATGATGTTAATCAGATATACTGTAATGATAAATGGTGCCATTTGATGAAAATCTAGAAAGTTTAGTGTCCTCTATAGAGATGCCCTTAAAATATAGTGTCAGAGACTTGGGTGTTGGAGTTGATACAGGATATTCTGCCTTGCTGGGTTATGTTCCTCTGATCCAGCACTGCTGTAGCCACTGCAGCCAATGCCATGTATGCGGCGAGTTAAGCAGGCCTAACGTAGTTAGCCTCCTGCATCAAGATACCGTCATTAATGAATAACTGTGAAGCAATGAGGAAATTAAAAGTGCTGTGATAGTGCTCAGTTCCATTTTGCTTTCTCTGTTACATTATCTGACACATACTCTCTCATAATACAGCAAATCAAATCTCCTGGCCATTTCTCCCTCGATCTAACAATAAAACCCATTTATGGGCTTTAATTAATATTTATTATTAGCACTTAAATTTCTTTCTATAGTCTCAAAGCCCTTTATCAACAATTCATTATCAATCTGGACAGTCACTATGTCACCCATATTTTTAGAAAATTACTGTGAACCAGATGGCAGACTGTGAACTAAACAGTCTTGAACAGAAAGAAAAGAAATTCTGAACTCTGCTTTGGAAAGACAGCATGTGCCAACTAAAAAGTCATACTTAAACTGATTCTTGTTCTGAATCTTTCCCGTTTTCCAACAACAGTCACATCAATAAACCAACAAAACCAAAACACAATACGTGTATTTTGTGGTCATAGGAACTAGAATCACCTGATTTGTCAACATGGTCTTTTAGGGATCATGCATCACTTGCTCAATATTTCTTTTAGATAAACTTTTCTCTGATTTAAAATTTGATACTTATAAACAGGGAATTGGGATAAATGAATCTACAATAATTTTTTGGAATCTTGAGTCTTGTTTAAATCATAATATAGTTAAAATCTTTAAGTTTTAGCTAATACCAATTCTGATTTTTATTCATTTAGACTGGCACTCTTACTGAAGATGGGCTGGACCTCTGGGGGACAGTCCCTACTACTGACAACTGGTAAGTCTGTTAAGTGAAGATGGAATGTGTGATTGGTGGAGTTACTTTGGTCATACTCAAATCTTTCCCTTGATTGTGTTGAGGGATGAATGCCCAATGAAATATATATGATAATTGACTGGAACCAATTCCCAATTATTCTAACATTATTTAGTTAAATGATTCTAAGTTTAAAATCAGGGAAAGCAGGTCTTCAAAATCTACATAAAATAATAGAATAGAATGAGGTGGATAATCAGGGAATCGAATGACTACAATGGAAAAAAGAGTGACATCAAGACCATGCTTAATTAAAAACTGCAAAGACTTCCTATGTGGCTGGCACAGGTGTGGCAGAGGATCCAGAAAAGAAGTTTACAGTTTAGAAGGATAAAAAGGTGCAAATACACCCACCTTCAACATGCAATGTAGGGCATGAAAATTGTTACTATTAAGGCAGAAATGCCAGAATGGAGAATAAGAAGCAATAAAGAGTGCTTGATAAAACACACAGTCTTGATTTTCATATACTAACATAGTAGGTAAAGATAGAAATTAATTTTGAATTTTAGTGGGTCAAGGAACACCATCTGAAAGAGATGACACTTGTGATGGATTTTGAGGGATGTGTGGCTAGAATTTTTAGAGATGTTGGCCAAAGCTGGTGCTAGGGAGAAGAGAGGACAATCTCTAGAGAGATGGAAAGAGGAGAGATTCCCCCGCTGTCTCCAAGGAGACTCCCTGCAACTCCTAGCTTCTTCCCCTCAGGGCTAAGACCTACTTTCATAGTCTGAGTGGTGATAGCTTCTACTGCTAAGCTCTGGGGACTCCATTTTGGTTCAAACAATGGCTGAGGCTGCTATCAGTGAGATTAGGAGTTAGTTATTCATGGGCTCCCCAAGATAGCAATGGGGCCAGGTGCAGCACAGGTACAAACTAACAGCAGACAAGCAGTGTTGTGTTGCAGAAGATACCCTGGGCTAGGTGTCAAGGAACTACTTGGGCTCTCTCCCTACCCATGTGTCTCTGCTCCTGCTTGCTCAAATGTCCCAGCCAGACCTCTGTGCAGACAAGCAGGGACTCTTGGCCAGAGTAGTTAAAGGAAAAAAGGATGTGTCCACGGGTTTCCACCCTTCCATCTTCCTCTCTTGCTCCTAGCACTCTGAAGTTTTGAGGGAGTAGAAACAACTAGCCACAATGGCTTTTCAGCTGTAAGGTGAGAAGAGGAAGGTTAAACTATGCCAATCTGTACTATGAACAAGGACATCAGGCTTCAGTGGCAGGATACTCAGGGAGTTACAGGCAATGAGGCCTCTAAAGGGCTGAGTAGTGAGAAAGGCTTCAGTGCCCATACATAATTTTATTTGCCTGGAGTCACCAGGCAGGCTTCTTTCCTATCCCTGCTATCTAATTAACCCTAGAGACTTATTGCCTAGGATGTGTAGCTTTCAGGGCCAGTTCTGTGGAGTTTGCAGGTGTAACTTTTAGTTGCCTGTTCATGTGTCTTCCCACAATACTACCATTATGTGGGCTGGTTGCAAGGAACATGAAAAAAGTCCCTGGGATTATATCTAAAGTCTCTGATATTTTATAATTGATTGATCAGTGACAAACTCCACTGAGATGGAAATTCAACAACCAACTCAAAGAAAGGTTTTATAAAGATTACTCTGTAGGCAAATCACTTTGACTAAAAAAATAAACAAACCAAGTAGGCAGGAGCTCAAGGGCAGGAAAATCCCTGGAAAAGTATAAAACCAGCAAGAAATTTAATCTGGCTCTAAGGTCCAGGGCATACAGAACATTAGTAGGAGTAGACACTGTAAGATAAGGTAGATCTGAAGTTGATTGGACCTAGAATACCAGGCTAGCATGAGAGGCTATGGACAGGTTTGGAGCATAGACTCTAGTAAGATTTAAGGAACAGAGTGCGCAAAATGATTTTATTGAAGACTAACATATTATCTTCTCTACCAGCTTCCAGGAAGCCCACAGCTTTGCCTCGGGCAAAGCTTTGCCTTGGGGGCCATTGTGTGCAGCCATGGCCAGTTGTCACTCTCTGATTCTTCTCGATGGGTCTATCCAGGGAGACCCTCTGGACCTCAAAATGTTTGAGGGCACTGCGTGGGTAAGGTGATAGCTTGTTTAATCGAATGAGGAGAACGTAAAGAAATTCTTACAGGAAATGCTGAAGCTTTTCTAATTTTGATGAAAACCCAGAGAAGAGTCATAATAATATATAAATGAATGTGTGATGCTACCAGAATTTCCCAACCTTTACTCCAAAGAACTCAAGGAGCACAACATGAAATAAACTTCCTTGGTCTAATAAACTTAGAAACTGCTGTTTAAACAAAGTGAAATTTATTTACACCATAACATGTTCTCCAAAACACCAGTGTTCTTCAACACTCTCCCAGAGAAACAGTAGTTTAAAGCTGTGTTGTCCAATGCAGTAGCCAATAACCATATATGATTATACGACAAAGAAACTGAATTTTTAATTTTACTTAATTTTAAGCAATTAAAGTTATGCAAGTGACTGGTAGCTACTATATTATATAACATAAGTCTAAACACCAAACTGGAGGGCCCTTATTCCGAATGGGTCAATTTTCTCAGCTGAGTGTGAATGAAAATGGAAGGGTATATGCCTGTCCTGGAGATTGCCATGACATAGTGGGAAGACCTCTGCACTCCAGCACTCTCCACCTGTGTGGTCACAAGCCAGAATCAAAACTCTGGGTTTGTGATCTCTCTGTACATTTGGAATAATAATACCTCAGTCACAGACTTGTGGTGAGCACTGAGACTATGAGCCTGAGGGAGCTTTGAGCACTGGGAGGTGCCACACAGGTAGAAGGTATTCAATAATTAACTAGTTAATTAACTACATTCTGCTGCCCTCCAAAGAATGTTCTAAAGCTACTTATAATAATACATAAAATACAGGACAGTAGTCAAACAGAATTGTACAAGAATGGAAACAAATGATTGCAGAGGAATGAAGGACGCCTTAGGGAGAGGCTGATATAAGGATGTATAATGGGAAAATTTTAGCTTTCTGGAGGCCAAATCAATAAAGGGGGAACCTGGCAAAAAGGGAAATTTTAAAATGATAGCATCTGCCTTGGAAAAAATGTTGATGCAAGACAAAACAGTAATTAGTTCTCTGATCTTAATGGAGAGGAATGAGTGTGCTTATTTTATTTATTTGTTTGTTTATTTACTATATTTTTCTCTTAAAGATACGAGGTACAAGTCAGGAGTGACACAATGCTGAGCTGCACATGGCCATTTTATATGTGACTTTGATCCTGGTCCAAAATGTGTTGCCTTCTCCATCAGAGGGGAGATGATCTGTCTTTACAAATAACATACAAATTGTGGTCTTGTTTGGAAACATAAAACTTTAGTATTAGTCGTAAGAACTGTCAGTAAAAATAGTTGTATCCATCCAAACAAAGCATTAAAATATAAGATTATAGCCGGGCTCGGTGGCTCAGCCTGTAATCCCGTGCCTTTGGGAGGCTGAGGTGAGCGGATTGCCTGAGCCCGCAGGTTCGAGACCCGCCTGGGCAGCGAGACCTCATCTCTACAATAAACCAAAAAATCAGCCAGGCGTGGTAGCGCATGCCTGTAATTCCAGCTACTCGGAAGGCTGAGGCGGAAGGATCGCCGGAGCCCAGCAGGTCGAGGCTGCGGTGGCCGGGAGCGGCCACTGCACTCCAGTCTGGGCGACAGAGTGAGACTCCAACTCAAAAAAAAAAAAAAAAAGAAAAATGTAAGATTATTCCCTGAGTTTAAACCTGGATCAGAAGCAGTCTCAAGTTAAATGCCGTTTGGTAACCAGGAAATTTCCAGGAAACATAAGAGGAGGAAAAATGTCCTTTTAGACTCTTAAGAACTTTTTCTCCTATTATCTTTCCCATATTTTCATATTGGTTTATCAAAGGTATTAATTTCTACTGTCATAACATCCAAAGAATACGAGCCATTTTCAAATGTGCTTTCTAGTACATTTTTGCTGGCAGGCAACAGGCTAGCTCTCTAATTAACTCAATTAGTCCAGTAGCATAGATATAGCATGAAGAAGTAGTCCTATGTTTATCTTGGAACTCAATCCTAACTTATCTGAGAACTCTAATGCTCAGCAATGTTGGAGAGTAGGTCTCCATATAATCTCTCTTTCAGTTACTAGGTATGACCTTTTAGGAAGATCCATTGACTTGTAGCCAGCACTTCTTCCATCAATTACTTCATAAAATATATTCACAATATTTCTGACTGGACATTCTACAATAAAGTCCTTAATATGAATCAACACAACAAAAGTTTGACGATGTCAGTATTAAGATAATTGCCCTGGAAGAGAAAATACATGAAAAGTTCTTTGAAAAGATTAAAGTGTTGTACAAATGA
The DNA here is from genome assembly GCA_027257055.1 of Cephalopachus bancanus. Classification (NCBI taxonomy): domain Eukaryota; kingdom Metazoa; phylum Chordata; class Mammalia; order Primates; family Tarsiidae; genus Cephalopachus; species Cephalopachus bancanus. The sequence continues at coordinate 52,380 of JAPVLO010000546.1, read as the reverse complement.
GAGATCTTTCTTTTTTAATATTTTACTTCAAAGAATCTTATGAATGTTTTTATTTTATAACAGAAAATGGAAGATTGCAATATAGACTCCTGCAAATTTGGGATATCAGAATCAAGTACAATAAAGCCAGGACCAAAAGCCTGTAAGGTATGATTTTTTTCTTTAAATCATATAGCTCTTTTCCCTTACCTGTTGAAACTTTCTTGACTTCACCTATTTTATAGCTCTAATATTTTGCCTTATTTTAGCAGTTTCCATAGTTGGTTTGCTCATTTTTCATTCCTGAACTCATATATTAATCTATTTAACAAATACTCACTGAGTACTTGTGTATGCTAGAATCATCTGTGCTAGGTGATAGCAGATAAACAGGTTTCAAAACTAGACACACTAGGCTCTGTGTTGGAAGAACACATAGATTGGTAGAAAAATGAGTATAGATGCACATAAATGCAATAAAAATGTGCCAAATAGTGTAATAAAGGTTACACATAGAGTTTTGGGAGTCCAGAGGTGGGAGGGAATACTGTTTCTGGGAGAGAGAAGCATCAGAAAAGAGGCTTCCTGTGAACTCTTTGGCCTGGAAGATTATTAGAATTGTTCCATATGGCCAAGGGGAAGAGTCTTGCAGACCAGACAACTTGTTGAGGGAGTGACTTAGGGTAGCCAAAAAATAAAAAAAAAATCAATGTTGTGACAAATTTACTACTTCATGATGCTGCCGGACTCACTGCAGAGTAAGCCCTTTGTGTTGACTGCATGTGCTAGATATCACCTAACATCTTTTTAAGCTCCCTTTTGCTGATGCACTTACAGAGTCCTGTGGAGGCCATCACCATCTTGCGCCAGTTTCCATTTTCCTCAAGCCTGCAGAGGATGTCTGTGATCACTCAACTGGCCAGGGAGGATCACATCCATGTCTACATGAAAGGTGCCCCGGAGATGGTGATCAAGTTCTGCAGATCTGAAACAGGTACTAACAGATACTCTTCTCTTTCAAGAGGTAAACTACTTTAAAAGACAAAACACACAAAGCAAACAAACACATGAAGCACCACTATCAGTGAATGCGGAACTGGTCGTTTTCTGGGTGGGTAGAGAGTGGGTTGTATAAGGTAGGGGTGATTATTTTAGGGCAGGGAGGCAGAGAGTAACTATCTGGCTATGGTCCAGGCAGAAAAGTAGAACCACCATGGAACATCTTGTAAGACGTAACACATGTATCAGAAGCTGAAATAGGGAGTTACCCAGGGTCAGAGAACTAGGGAGGATGCAAATAAGGAGGATTCCGAGGGAGACAAAGGGAGAGGTCTAATTTGTAGACAAGTTCTACAGAGTTGTTCTGTCACCTCCAGGGGACTGGCTCCACTTATGGGGGCTAAGCCGATTGGTGAAAGGAGAGTATAGAAAAAATAAATCTCTTAGAAATAAAAGTGATTAGAGTAAATTAGATGGTATTAGAGCAAGGTAATTGATCATTTTCACAGCAATTTCATCTTTCTGAGCCAGATTTTGAGCTGATTTGTATTTTTTTTTAGTCTTATAAACATATGCACTCTCCAAGTCGCAACCAGATTTATAAGAATATTGTTGCATTCAAATGAGTTCATTTGGATAAAATTGGTCTTTTTTCTTCTGATTTTCATCTATATTCCCTTTATGATTGCTGATAGCCATCAACTTGTGCACAGAATTGTAGATTTGGCAAGATATTGCCTTAATGTCTTTGTTTGGAGTCTTGTTTTTCTTTAGAAGTGTCCCCCTTTCTTCTGACTTTGATCTTCCTCATAGCTCCCATTAACTCTATCTTTCACTGATGACAGCACATATTGTGTTTTGTTTCATTTTGTTTCAGCTACACAGACACAAGTGACCATCTTTTTGAAATTTAAACTGGTATCTATTGCTCCTGCTCTATTAGTAAGGCGCTGTGCCTATCATTTCCCATTGCTCATTTTTCTGGCAGCTTTTACAATTATTCCTATTGTCCCAATCTTCAGTCTTTGACTTATGCTAGTACCATCTTCAGAGATTTTCTTACCGCAAATATTTAAAGAAATGGAGAGCTAGAAGATTTCTTGAAATTAGATCCCCATCTCCAGGAATATTTTAGTATTACAGAAAGTCTGAGATGAATGGGACATAGAGATCTGCAACCCTCTTATTTTATGGATGAGAAATTGAGGTATGGAAGAGAGAATTAACATGGCCAAGGTCAAAGAGCTGGTTAAAAGTGGAGTGAAGACTAGAAGTTAGATGGTTTGCCACCTAAGGTACCACACCTCCCATGTACTGTGCTTTCTTCTAATACTCTTTTAGACACACCGTAAATCATAAATATTTTATAAGTATATAAACATAGTTATGATTGCCATGCCAAAACAACATAAGTATTGACATTATGTCACGTATCAGCTGAAGCAGAATTGGCAAACTTTTCTTTAAAGAGTCAGATAGTATTTCTTTAAAGCTTTGCCAGCCACACAGTGTCTGTTTCAACTACACAACCCGGCTATTAAAGCCCTGAAGCAGCCATAGACAATAAACAAACAAATGGACATGGCTGTGTTTCAATAAAACTTTATTTTCAAAAACAAGCAGTTTTGGCCTGTGCAATATCATTTGTTGACCCCAATCTAGAAGATTAGCTGTTTCTCCTATTTAATCCAAGTACATACAGTCCTGAGGTCTGTTTTTACTGAACCCAGTAAGTGTATTTGACATTCAGTTTGTCTTAATCAGTTTGGGCTATTACAACAAAATACCATAGACTAAATGGGTTAGACATTGGAAATTTATTTGTCACAGTTGTAGAAGCTGGGAAATTCAAGGTCAAGGTGCTGGTCACTTCAGTTCCTGGTGAGGACTTTCTTTCCAGTTTACAGATATCTGCCTTCTTACTCTATCTTCACATAGTGAAGAGAGAGATCATTGCCTATATATCTTCTTAAAGGCATTAATTCCATTTATCAAAGCTCCATTCTCATGACCCAATTACCTCCTCAAGGTCCTACCTCCAAATACTATCACATTAGGAATTAGGCTTCAACATGTGAATTGGGGGGACACAAACATTCCATTTATAGCACAGTTGATTAGCAACAAATATTTGGCATTTATTTCCATCAGAATAATAAGAATGCACAGATGAAGTTGTTTGTGATCTTTGGCTAAAGCTGTAAGTTTTCTATAAAGGCACTTTATATGGAGTGAGAGTCAAGACAAGGTACTATGACAGCATCCTGGAGTGTAGTTTAGGAGCTAGTTAGCCTTCACCATTTACATGCCTCTTCCCTCTTATACTTCACCATTTACATGCCTCTTCCCTCTTATACTTCACCTTATACATGCCTCTTCCCTCTCTCCTGACAGTGCCCAAGAATTTCCCACAGGAGCTGAAGAATTATACAGTGCAAGGCTTTCGTGTCATTGCCTTTGCCTATAAAGGCTTAAAGATTGAGAGGCTTTCAGAAGTGGAGCAACTAGCCAGGTAAAAAATTCAGAACTCAGCCCTAGGGATAACTCTGTGCAAGAAGTGAATGAGCCCAGGAGATAAACAGATCAGCTCAAATTACCAGGACCCTTCTTGGAGATGGAGGATCAATCTTACCCAATCCCTGGTATTCAGAGATGGGCAATTGTAGGTTAGACCAGGGAGGACTTGCTTAGGTCACAATGCCGATGGGTGGCAGAACAAGAATGATTGAAATTTTCTGATTTCCTTATGCCAGTACTCTATCTCTGCCCTGTCTTGTATCATGCTCACTTTGGTTCCAGCTCTCATCCCACCAAAAACAACCACTATCTTTTAACCTTAGAGTATTATGTGAATAACTGACTTGGGTGTCCCACCTATGTGAGTGGTGGGGATGAAAGAAGACAGTTGGCACTTGAAAAGGTTTTCAAAATCCTGTACTCATGGCTTAATTAAAGGCTCAATAATACCCCTCATATGTGGGGAGGTAATGAGTGCAAATTGAATTCCTTGTAAGAAATAAAATTTAGCATTCTTAATTATACAAAGGGGATAAAATGCTTATTAGAGGTTAATCTATAAATTTTTTTCTTTCAATGTTGTTTAATTTTTAAAGGTTATTTGTAAGTTATCTATGGCCAAGGAATAAAAATATACTGTGGAAAACTGAACAGCAGACAATCTATGTATTATGTTTGATTTGTGCTGCTGATAGAAAGATCCTCATTTATATACAATTAGCCCCTTCTTATAAGATACTGATATTTTTTGTTTAACAGTATTATTTGCAGCCTAAGTCCATTGATACTAAGATAACCATTGCCCCTTCCTTATTCTATGCTTGTTTCCCCATCTATAAAATGTAGGATTGGATGATCTCTAAGGAGCCTTTCAGCCATGGTGTTTTAATCTTCAAAACAGAACCACAAAGCTCGTTTTGAAATATATGAATGGCAATCTCAGATTTAACATTCCAGGTGTTAGCTGTTTTTGAAAAGCATAAAGGTGCATAACACATAGAATTTTGTAATTTTTCAAGCACAAATTTGAATAACGAATGTTATGGTCATGTGTGAAAAAAAGATTTATGTAGCTAGCAATGAGTGTAGTTGTCACCCAGCTGCCGTATACAAAAGCAGCTGTGTTGTTCTCATGTATGAGTCACTAGTGAGATAGACATTATTATAAATATAACAAAATAAGAAAATGAGCATAAAATGTGCTAAATGTCTAACCATTCCAGGTTTTCACAGGGAACATCAGGAACCTATTATACTTCTTAGAATTTAGTCACTGTTTTCAAACAGGGTAAAATGATAGGGTATTGATTTTCCTTAGAATCAAATTATATTTAGCAAAGTTCTCAAACTAGTGATTTTTCTTAAAGATGTGAGGTACAATTCAAGATTAGGTACGTAAGTGGTCATCATACAGATAAAGTTTGAGCCTCCCTTTGGTCCCCACTTCACCTGGTTTGAGATCAGGTACCCTTATTGATGTTATATGTTCCCCTCACCCCGGCAGTTTCCTGCTACTGCCAATTCCCCCCCCCTTTTTGAGTTGGAGTCTCACTCTGTTGCCCAGACTTGAGTGCAGTGGCTGCTCCCGGCCACCACAGCCTCGACCTGCTTGGCTCCGGTGATCCTTCCGCCTCAGCCTTCCAAGTAGCTGGAACTACAAGTGCGTGCTACCATGCCCAGCTAAGTTTTTGGTTTGTTGTAGAGATGAGGTCTCACCCAGTTGCCCAGGCAGGTCTCGAACCCACGGACTCAGGCAATCCACTCACCTCAGCCTCCCAAAATGCGGGATTACAGGCTGAGCCACCGAGCCCGGCTGACAATTCTTTTCTTACAGTATTATGATAAAATTTAAAACTTCTAAAAAACTGAAATCATAATGGGGAAGTAGGTGTTTCTTGAGATGTCTTTAAAAAATAGTATTGGGCAACCCCCTTGAGTCCCCTCCCACACTGGGAGCTTTTCTTTCCTCTCAGTAAATCCTGCTTTCCAATAAATAAATAAATAAAAATAAAAAAGAGTATCATCCCAAACTAAAAAAACAGAAGAAATAGTTCATCAAAATTCACCCATTTACTGGTTTAGCAAATTTCTGTGTTAGATGCTCAAGGAACTGAGAATTCATGCAGAAGTGAATAAAATAAAATCTCTGCCTTCATGAATCATAGATCTTAATTGGGGGAAATAAGTAATAAAATAAATCTATAAAATATCGTTTCTCACTAGTGGCTCTTAAATGCCCTTTAGGGAGGAAGCAGGTTAAGAGGATTTTTTAAAAGGCAGAATGCCATTTTGCATGGGAAAATTAGTGAAGTCCTCTGAGGTGTGACGTTTGACAGAGGTCTGAGCCTTACTTCATGTGGATATCTAAAGGAAGGGCATTGCAGAGAATAGAAATAGTGGGCAGAAAGGCCTTGACACAAGCATTGCTGAGAATGTTATAAAGTAGCAAGAAGCCAAAGTGCCTCAAGTAGTGAATGAGAAGACGTGCCATAAAACTTAAGTAAAAAAACATGAGCTTTTGGTGTCATATACAAGAAATCATTGCCAAGACTATGTCAAGAAGATTTTCTCTTATGCTTTCCTCTAGTAGTGTCAAGTTTTAGGTCTTATGTTTAAGTCCTCAATCCATTTTGAGTTGATGTTTGTGTATAGTGTAAGTTAAGTGTTCAATTTTATCTTGGGAGAATGCACATTAAACTGAAAAGCTTCTGCCCAGCAAGGGAAACAATCAACACTAAAACAACTCTCCTATAAAATGGGAGAAAATATTTGCAAAACATAAATCTGATATGGAATTAATATCCAAAATGCATTGATAACACAACTCAATGACAACAACAATGATAAAAGCCCAATCAAAAAAGGGGAAATAACTAGAATAGGTACTTCTGCAAAGACATAGGGATGGCCAACACAATATATGAAAAAGCACTCAACTTCCCTAATCATTAGGGAAATACAATTCAAAACCACAATGAGATTACCTCACATTACTATTTGAAACAAAAACAAGAGAAAACACATGTTGATGAGGATATAGAGAATTGGAACCTTTGTACACAATTGGTAAGAATGTAAGATGGTGTCGCTGCTATAAAAACAGTGCAAACGTTCTTCAAAAAATTTAAAACAGCCGGGCTCGGTGGCTCAGCCTGTAATCCTGCGGCTTTGGGAGGCTGAGGTGAGTGGATTGCCTGAGCCCGTGGGTTCGAGACCCGCCTGGGCAGCGAGACCTCATCTCTACAATAAATCAAAAAATCAGCCGGGCGTGGTAGCGCATGCCTGTAATTCTGGCTACTTGGAAGGCTGAGGCGGAAGGATCGCCGGAGCCCAGCAGATCGAGGCGCGGTGGCCGGAAGCGGCCACTGCACTCCAGTTTGGGTGACCGAGTGAGACTCCAACTCAAAAAAAAAAAAAAAAAAAAATTTAAAACAGAATGACTATGTAATATAGTAATCCACAAACCCACTTCTGGGTATTCCAAAGGAATTAAAATTAGAATCTCAAAAAAAGTATCTGCACCCCCATATTCATTGCAGCATCATTCACAATAGGCAAGATATAGAAACAACCCAAATGTTCATCAGTAATGAATGGTCAAAGAAAATGTAATATATACATATAGAGAATATTATTCCCCCTTACAAAGAAGAAATTCCTACCATATGAGATGACATAAATGAAAATGGAGGACATCATGCTAAGTGAAATAATCCAGTCACAGAAGGACAAATACTTTATGATCCTACTTATCTGAAGCACCTCAGATAGTCAAACTCATAGAAGTAGAGTGTAGAGTTGTTGGAAAACAAGGACTTAAGGGAGGAGGACATAGAAAGTTGTTGTTTAGCCTGTAATCCCACGCCTTTGGGAGGCTGAGGTGAGTGGATTGCCAGAGCCCGCGGGTTTGAGACCCGCCTGGGCAGAGAGACCTCATCTCTACAATAAAATAATAATAATAAAAAAAATTAGCCGGGTGTGGTAACGCACGCCTGTAATTCCGGCTACTCGGAAGGCTGAGGCGGAAGGATAGCCGGAGCCCAGCAGGTCGAGGCTGCAGTGGCCGGGAGTGGCCACTGCACTCCAGTCTGGGTGACAGAGACTCCGACTCAAAAAAAACCCAAAAAAACCAGTTGTTGTTTAATGGGCATAAAATTTCAGTTATGCAAGATAAATTAGTTCTAAAGAAATGTCCTTCACACACACACACACACACACACACACACACACACACACACACACACACACAGATAAAACAGGGCAGGAATAAACTTTGGGAGATGATGGATATATTTATTACCTTGATTATGATGATGGTTTTACAGGTGTATGCATATTGCTCAAATCCATCAAAGTGTATGCATTAAGTATTTGCAGTTTTTGTATAACAATTACAACTCAACAAAACTGTTCAAAATAAAATAAAAAGTGTTTTAATAACAAGAAAATCAGAATAAATTGGTGAGAAGAAGTTAAATGATGGGAAGAGTCTTTAATAAATTCTGTATTAGGTAAATTTTATATTATTCTCTGAGATCACTAAGACAATGCCATATTTGCTTATCTGAGTATTCACCAAGTACCTGATACAAGATGTAAAATGAGGTTGTTATTTAGTAAATGGACTTTTGAACGAATGATGTAGCAACTTGTACTCTACTCCAGAGAGAAGTTACTTCATTTGTGTCCCCATCCAGGTTTGAATTATATTTCTCATCAAGAAATCCAACTCTCATCTTTCTCTTAAAGCAGGCTTACTGACCACATGTTTATTTCCTCTTCAACCCAAGTCATACTAACCTAATAGTAAATAATCAATATCAAAGGAAACTAATTGATAACTGCACATCAGAGATTCCAACACAATTCTATAACATGTAGAGTTGGTAGAGGAAGAGTCGCTGAATCTGCAGGATAGAAGAAGCTATGACCTACACCAGAGCCTGAGAGAAAGTAGCAATAGGAAAGTTGTTTAGCCTTGGAGAGCCTCAGAGAGGCTGAGACTCAGATATGTCAGGTGCTATGGAAGATAGAGGTGAGACTCAGGGCTTACCATAGAGGGATTAACTGACAGTATTCACAGAAATTGATCTTTAAGTCTCTCCTCCCCGTAATTGTAATCCCACTCTACACAGAAAAATGAACAATGAAAATTTAAGAAAAAAACTCTTGGTCCCCAAATTTACATTTTAAAAAGTCACCCAAGATTTATTCATTTCAGAGGAAAAGTCCTACATAACTAATGCAATCATCTAGACTAAAAGCCTCCAATTTCTTATTCTGAAAACTCTTCAGAGCCCTGGCTGATTTCACATATTTATTGGAGGTGACAGGTAGAGGCTAAGGTGAATGACCCCACGTTCAACTATTACCATAGTGTCTTGTATGTATGCTGGATGCCCTTAATAAATAGTCAAACAAACTGAAATGATTGCAAACTCAAAAAAAAAAAAGAAAGAAGAGAAAATGCTTTGAAATTTTAAAATGTGCATGATTAACATAATATTTTAAAACCACTATTCCTAAAAGATCTAAAAATCGACTTTCCATATGGCCCCATAATCCCCCTACTGGGAATATACCTAGAGGAACTAAGGGCACTCTGTGAAAAAGATACCTGCACACACATGTTTATCGCAGCATTATTCACAATAGCAAAAACATGGAACTAACCATGCTGGCCACCGAAAGAGGACTGGATAAAAGAAATGTGGTACATATACCCAGTGGAATATTACACAGCCATAAAGAAGGATAAAATTATGTACTTTGCAGCAACTTGGATGGACCTAGAGTCTATAATGTTGAGTGATCTATCACAGAAACAAACAACTAAGTATCATATGTTCTCACTCATCAGCAGACCTTGAACAATTATCATAATGATATAAGAAAAAGATTGGCAGTAGTGGGAAACTGCAAAGGGAGGAGGAGGTGGGATTGGCAGTCGTGGGAAATTGCCTGGGAGGGGCATACCTCATCAGCAAGGGTACCTGCATAATGAGCATTTCTATACCTAACCCTGAATTGTACCACACATCTTTAAAATAAATAAAATAAAAACATATTTTTAAAAAACCAACAGAAGAATTGAATGATAAGTATGTCGTTTTTAAAAATGGAGTTGAGAACTGGATAAAACACTAAAAGGTTGAGAATTTGCCATAACTGGAAGGAGAGGAGGGAAGTGGTGTGGAGAGACAGACTACTGGTTTTTGTAATAGGCTCTTGGGTTCCTTTTGAGGTTTTTAAACATGGGCATGTATTACATTAATGAAACTTAAAAAGAATTTTTTTTTTTTTTTTTTTTTGTGAGTTGGAATCTCATTCTGTCGCCCAGGCTGGAGTGCAGTGGCACGCTCCCGGCCACCGCAGCCTTGACCTGCTGGGCTCTGGCGATCTTTCCGCCTCAGCCTTTCAAGTAGCTGGAACTACAGGCACGCGCTACCATGCCCGGCTGATTTTTGATTTATTGTAGAGATGAAGTCTTGAACCCACGAGCTCAGGCAATTCACTCACCTCGGCCTCCCAGAGCACGGGATTACAGGCTGAGCCACCGAGCCTGGCCAAAAAGAACTTTTTAAAAGAAGAAATAAATTGAACTGTTAAGGCCACGTGAGTACATGTGACACTGATTTTTCTTCTGAATCCAAAGAGAGAAAGTGGAGTCAGAGTTAACATTTCTGGGACTTCTCATAATGGAGAATCGCTTGAAAAAGGAAACCAAACCTGTCCTAAGGGAACTGAATGAGGCCTGCATTAGGACTGTGATGATTACAGGTATGTGTGTATTTCTAGAGGCCTGACAAGTTGATCATATCCAAGGCATAAGGAAAAAAACAAAAACAAAAAATCAAAAAAAAAAGCATGTGGTCTGAGTGAGTTCATGTGATAGAGGCACAAAGAAAAATGTTAGTTCCCTGAGAACATGTGTGGCTCCCCAACTGGACCAGGAGCTTTGGAGGAAAGGATCATGTCCCATTCCCTTTGTTTAGTGACTACTCCTCCCACCCTGGATCTGTGCAGTGCTCATAAGCTCACAGTCACAGTAAATGTTTAAACACAAGAACAGAAGGCTCTCATCAAGAATACCAGTGAGACCTCTGTGTAAGGGATGAGAGCCTCTAACGATCAGTCTTTCCAGGGCATTAGGGCCAGGCATGATGTATGATCATCAAACCTAACCTTGCCCTGGCCCTAAGTGCTCTTTTCTTATCTGGATTCCAGATCCTGGGTGATTTTATGCTATCAGACTGGGATCATATTATGTTCACCACCAAGGTCTATCTGTTTTCTGAGGATTAGTTATGAGTGCATAAACATTTCTTCATTCATTCATGCATGTTTTGGAAATACACAATGGACAGGATACAATGCTAAATATTGCGGTAGAGAGATGGGACCCTAGTGTTTGCCCACCAGTGGCAGACAGTCTAGGGTAGAGGGGAAGATAAATGGTTATGAAATAAGGCAAAAAGCAATAAATACTCCCCCAAAAGCATCAAGCAAAGTAGAAGAGGGAGAGCTCAGTTCTTATTACTGAGAGGTTTGCACATAATAAAGCAAGCAGAATTTCTTTGTCTTTTAGGCGACAACCTTCAAACGGCCATTACCGTTGCAAAGAATTCTGAAATGATTCCTCAAGGCAGCCAAGTGATTGTTGTCGAAGCCAATGAGCCAGAAGAGTTTGTTACTGCTTCTGTGACCTGGCAGCTGGTAGAGAACCAAGAAACTGGATCTGGGAAGAATGTGAGCAAAAGTTAGAAGGCCTCTCAATGGGCCTGGGCTGATGGAATACAGCCTTTGTACTGCACAGCCTTCTCTCGGCTCTAGAAATCACTACAGTAATAATTCCTCACATCTGCCTAGAATTTTACAGTTTGCAAACCATTTCCACCATGCTTTGCTTCTCAGATCTGGCTGAACATTAAAATCATCTGGGGAAATTTTAAGCTTCCCAATGCAGGTTGCACCAATTAAATCAGAACCCCTGGGGTGGGTGCTGGCATCAGCTACTTTCCCTGCAATTTCAATGTTCGGTCATGGCAAAGAACTACTGCTTTGCACCCATATTTTTCATTTGCTTTTACAATAACCCTACGCAATTGAGCAAACTCTTAATTTTACAAATGAGAAAAAAAAGCCTCAGAGAAGTAAGCTAGCCCAATACAAAAACTGGTGAGTTGCAGAGCAGGAAACGAGACTCAGGTTTGTTTGATTTCACGCAAATCCATGGGCATCTCGACTGTACTCTACCTGTGACATGAAGTGAACAGAGGTTGGGATTCTCTGATAGCAAGCTCCCTATGCGCTTGTGACAGAACAGCTCTTTCATATGGTGAGAATGGGCTGCAGAATCACATTCCATCACTAATGCGGCACCTCATGCTTTTGTGTGAATTCAAAGAGATGGCCCTCCAGGTGATGAATTACAAAAATGCTTCCTTCCTTCAGGCTGACCAGCCTTCCAGATTGTCAAGTATAGAGTGGGCCTTTGTGCAGTCTGGAGTCTTTGTGTAGTAGACAAACTGCACAGCTGTACAGAGTGACCTTGCCCCTGCCCTGGGAAGAGGTGGGTTAACTGAACCCAAACTCCAATAGCATGGGTTGTGAAAGATGACATCTCTATGCTTTTAGCAGATTTCTGGTGTTTATTTCTTACCCACTTGCTTCTGCATCAAGGTGTATTGCCTGAATTTCACTGCATGACGAAACTCGTCATTCACAAATGTTGACAAACGGTACACTCACATCTGTGAATTTAGTACCTTTACCAAAGTTTTGGTCCTCACTGGAAGCAGTTATATCTATGATCTCAGGTCTTCCTCCTCCTCTCTGCCTCCCTCCACCACATTCTCTCTCCTCACCTTCCTAGTACAAGCAAAAGAAATTCCTGTTCTTGTCTCCTGGGGAATACTTTAGAACATGTCTTTTGTTGATTGTTTTGCATTTGCAGATAGAGGGGAGGAGTGTGGCATCTCGCCTCCCAATTCAGCATAACTAGATTTTTTCCTTCCAAATACAGAGGTGAATTCCTCTAATCAATACAATTTTCTCACTTCCTATGCTATTTGAATTCAGAATTCACACAAATGGAAGGCTTTCTGAGAAATGTTGCGTGAAAAGCCATTATCAGCTATTGACATAATGCATGCACAGGTATTCATCAGAAGCTTTCTTCCTAGTTGAGAGCCAGATGGGCTTAGAACCAAACCAGAAGGACACCTTCACAGGTGAAGATAGCAGGCAAAGGGTTTTGGAAAAGGAGTTGTTCTGGTGCAATGGAATGTAGGGTGTGGAAGACGATCTGGGTACTATGAGAGAAGGGGTTACCTGTGGAGGTAGGGACACAACAGAGGTCAGAGTTTGGGTGCTAAAAGGAGTAAGGCGCAGACAAGTCTGCCTTCTCTACAGTGAACAAATTGGGGCATGACTTTTGAACAAATAAATGGTAAGGTATCTTTGAAAATACAAAGTTGCATGAGGAGGAGAAGGAAGAAGTGGAGAGAACGTTTCCTATTTTCCTTGTAATCACTAATTGAAAACTTGGAATAGGAAATTTTTTTCAGTAGTCTGACTTCACATGTATAATCCTCCAGGACAGGATCCAGCGTACCATATTGTCAAAGTATCATATGTTTATATAGTTTGGGGGAGGGCATTTTGAGTGTTTTCTTCCTATGGTCAAAGTTCTATGGGCAAATTTTACATTATGTTTTTGCTGACTCTCACACTATTATGCAACACAAATATACTTCCTGTAAAGCAGAGACATTTTAAAAAGCCAATGTAGAAATAATGCCCTTTTGATTTTAGGAAACCTATATTAACATTGGAAACAGTTCAGCATCTGACGGGGAAAGAGGGAACTGTTACCATTTTGCAATGAGTGGGAAATCATACCAAGTGATATTACAGCATTTCAACAGCTTGCTTCCAAAAGTAAGTACTGGGGAAATGAAGCGTTTTGTTTTGCTCCTCAAATTAGTGAGGCATAAAGGAAGAAGAGAATAATGAAAGTGGCAATCACTGAGGTTGTCTCAGAGTTAGAGAATAAACACCACCAAAGAGACACTGCTGCTATAGAAGTTTCCTGGCTCTTCCTGCACCCACCTAGTCCCATGCAGACCCACAGCCTCCCCTACAGAGTGTGAGATCTGGTATCTCCTCTTGCCCCTGTGGCCAGGTCATTCTCTGCCTCCCTCCTTTTTTCCTTCCCCACCTGGAAGAACCTCCAGATGATTCCAAACATGCTGCCTGTTTTGTGGGTCAGCAGCTCTCTGAAAGCTACCAACTTGTGTCAGGCTGATCTCCATTCCCTTCCTTGTCCAGATTCTTAAATTACAGCAAGAAGAAACAAAGGCTCCATGGTCTATTTTCAAAATCATTTGTTATCTTGTCCTCTGTGCGTCCTATTTTAAAATAGTGCTGTGCAGGGTTGTGCTGTCAATGTATAGGAGATTAATGGAGCAGAAGTTGAGGGCAGCAGGCATCTGTTAGCAATGTCTTAAGAATTCTGTCATCTTACCAGCTGAGGACCATAGAATCTAGACCCCAAAGGCTTCTAGTTCAGTTCCTCATTGTGGAGTTGGAAAAGCTGAGACTCAGGAAAGGTTAAGTCACTTGTCAAAGGTGTGCACAGCTACTTGGGACACAGCTGAGAACAGAACCTTGTTTCTCAGCTTCCAGTCTATTGCTCTTTCCTATGCCTGAGCTGCAATCATAGAGACAATGACTAATAAACAAAAACTGTGTTTCCTAAGCATTTTTTTTCCATATACTCTGCTGCTTCTTAGTTACTGTATTATTATTAGAGATCACCCCGTCTTAGAAAAAATGGACTAGCAAAAGTAATAGAGTTGTGATAGAGGACTTGAAGTAGAAGTCCAGTATTAAAGCATTAAATTTTTTTATTTTGTTTCCTGACATTTGGTCTGATGACATACCAAACAATGCTCTACTAAATCAGTAACCAGGAGTGATTTTTCAGGGCTGCTCTTTGATTTTTAAAGTATTCTTCCTAGTCTTAGTGCAATGATTGTCTTTCTCTTCAGATTCTGGTGAATGGAACTATTTTTGCAAGAATGTCTCCTGGGCAGAAGTCAAGCCTTGTTGAAGAATTTCAGAAATTAAAGTAGGTGTTATTGCCTGAAAAGAAAGTGTATTCATTAACTATTGCTGCATAACAAATTACCCAAGACCTTAGTGACTTAGAATAACACCATTTATTGTTTTACTTTTCTGTGGGTCAGGAATCCAGGTGTGACTGAACTGAGTCTTCCGGCTCAGGGTCTCTCACAAAGATGTAATCAGGTGTCATTTCAGTGCTTGAGTGGGAAAAGGTCTACCATAAGCCTCACTCACATGGTGTTGCATGGAGTCCATGCCTGGTGAGCCAATGGACCAGCCCTCAGTTTTTCACTGATGGTGGACAGAAGCCACCCTGAGTTGCTTATGACATAGCCCATTTCATAAGGAAACTTACAATGCAACAGTTGGTTTCCATAAGAGTGAGCAAGCAAGAAGCCCCAGAGAGAGTGCAAAATAGATGTCACAGTCTGTTAAATACTGATATCAAAGTGATACCCCATCACTTTGGCCATATTCTCTTCATTAAGAGCAAACCACTAGATCCAACCCACATCCAAGGAAGTGGAGCACACAAAGGCATGAATACCAGGAGATGAGAAGCCATGAGGGCCATTTAGAAGCTACCTACCCTGGAGAGCATGTGTTCTGTGACCCTAAAGCATATCTTAGAGAAAAATCCCCCACTTGGAAGTAGAGAAAATAGCTTAGAATCAGAAAAATGGAGAGGTATGTGAGTTATCATGTGGAAACATTTTATGTTGGTCTTTTAGAAAATACATACATAATTTCTGGTCCTCTTAGCAAGAGGTGGAATTGTATTTTCATTGTATCTCACCCTGGCAGAGATGAGGT
This sequence comes from Cephalopachus bancanus, assembly GCA_027257055.1. Lineage (NCBI taxonomy): Eukaryota > Metazoa > Chordata > Mammalia > Primates > Tarsiidae > Cephalopachus > Cephalopachus bancanus. Next base: position 36,942 of record JAPVLO010000546.1, on the reverse strand, counting down.
ATAGAGTTCTTCTTATCATCTTCAAAAAGAAAGATGACCAGCCCGACATGGTGGCTCAAGCCTGTAATCCCAGCACTTTGAGAGGCCGAGGTGAGGGGATTGCCTGAGTCCACGGGTTCAAGAACAGCCTGAGCAACTTGGCAAGACCTCATCTCTCCCATAAATCAAAAAATTAGACAGGCATGGTAGTGCATGGAAGACTGAGGTGGGAGGATCGCCGGAGCCCAGTGGTTGACACTGGGGTGACTGTAAGCGTGCCATTGCACTCCAACCTGGGTAATGAAGTGACACTCCAACTCAAAAAAAAAAAAAAGACAGATGACCAAGTCACATCACAGTGACATGGTTCTTCTTGACACCAGATCTACCTATTACTTGCTGGGAATGTTACAGTTTGGGACTGCAGATTCTAGAACGTGAAAAGGAACATAGAGCAGTAAAACTTCAGATAAATGCTGATAAGTAGTTGTTGAAATCAGAAGACTTCCTTTTACTATTATTTTTTGTTACCCAAGCATTCATAGGGAAGTCTCAAAAATTGCCTACTAACTCCCATAATGCCTGAGGCTGGGTAAGTAACCAGTGTCTAAAATGACTATTTCATTCACATGACCATTATATGATATTGGCTGAAGAAAGTAGTTTTAGCTTTTTCAAATACCTGACAGATTTTGCCAACTAAAATGCCTAATTTTGAAAAGCTATATTTCCTAAAGAAAAATCAATTCAGGAAGACACAGGTTGTCTCAGAATGAGCTGTCTTCTCAATTTTCCTATCTTCCCTTCATGCCTTTGTCATTGGTAATGTCCATAAGTTGTCTGAATACAGGGAATACTAGAAGATATAAGATTCAGATATGCTTAGAGACTAGATATGTGCTTTGAGCCTGAAAAAAAGGCAGAAAAATTTCTACCATTATGGTAGTTATGACATGTAAGTGTAAATATTTAGAATGATTTTCATCTACACTAGCCAGATATAGGTTGAACTATATGAATTTGTTTACATTTTACCATTTTTGATCTATAAAAGTGGTTATTTCTTATTTATGGAAGAAGAAGGAAATAAGAAAATTCTAAAAGAATTTTACTTTTTTCTTTTATTGATTGTATAATTTTATCTATTTGGAAAAAATGCAGCTAAGTCCTTAATAGTATTGTCATTGACCAATACCTATAATGTTTTGTTGACTTATAATAGAAGGCAAGAAGCGGGGAAGATGGTGGCGGAGCCAGTCAGACTATGTGAATCCCTATGTGAATGGATTATATGGACAGTTTTGCATATGTGTCTGTGAGTAAGTGGGCATGTGAGTGGCTGACTGAGTGGGGACTTGGGAGCAAGTGACCAGGGGTCTCTTGGTGAAGCAGCTGGTACCACAGCTGTTCTGCTTGGTCTTTAGTGCTTCCCAGAGCACAGAAGCTGAGTGCCATTTTTTAAAATCAGCAAAGCCCTTCCTGGGAAGAAGGTGCCAGGAGTGACTGACGACTCTAAACTCTGCCTTACCACTGCAGTGTCTGGTCAGACATTGGCAGCAGGGACTGTGGAAGGAGCACAGTGAGAGAGCCAGAGGCAGAGCCCCATTGGGGAAGAGGAAACAGGCATCCTGTCATTATCTTGGAAACTGGACAGGGAAGTGCTCCAGCTTGCTCATCATAGAGCAACAGACCTGATCTCTGTGACCAGTGGGTTAATTACTCAGGGACTGATCATGACTCAGAGGGAATATCTTGAAAACACAAACTTCAAAGGGACAGGACCAGTCACCCCACTCTCTACCCAGATTCAGCCATGATACAAAGGGTGCAACCAGAAAAGGATGAGGAAGATCCCCGAAGAGATCAGCGGTGAGTCCCATGCTGACCCAACTCCCTCCTCCCTAGCAATTCTCTGAACACCAGACCCACACTGCTGGGGCACAAGTGAGAGGGACAAGCCATGATAAGAGGCATCTATTCCAAGATAAACCTGGCTGGGGCGCTCCCCACCAGTACCTGGGGAAGAGACAATCCTGCACCTCCCCACCAAAGGGAATCCCCCTGACCATACAAGAGTGGGAGGGAGGACTGAAGTTCCACATACCTCCACTGCCCCGACCTCCTTCCCTGGGCCAGTCACTGAGGAGGTTGTTAAAGAGGACACAGCACCACAAGAGACAGTTCAGGGGCTTACTTCTGAGCAGCTGAGAGGCACAAGAAGGTACTTAGTACCCAGAAATTTAAAAAACAATTTTTTCTTTGTGTGGAATGTGTATGCGAGGGTTAGATTTTCATCCCCTCCCTTTTCCCTCTTTTTCTTTTTTCTTTCTTCTTTCATTTTTTGTTTTCTGTTTATGTGTGTACATGAATTATTGAGTGTTCATCTTTCAGTTTTTTTGTTTGTTTTGTTATTCTTTTATTTTAGTATTGTATGTGTGAATGCATGTTTGAGAGTTCAATTTGCATCCCCCCTCTTTTTTTTCTTCTTCTCCTCTTGTTTTGTGTTGGGAATGTGTGTGTTTTGTCTTATTGTTTTTTGCTTTGGTTTCTGCTTTTGTTTTTCTGTGTTTTTTATTTTACTTTTTAAAATTTAACTTTATTGTTTTTTTTTAATCAATATTTTTTATTATGGTTTTGTGGGGTACAGTTAAGGGTTAGGTGTACAATTACGTTTCATTCAGGCACCCTGTTGATAAGAGGTGTTTCCCATCCCCAGACAGATATTTGCTACTGTTAATCCCATCCCCCCCCATAGTTTCCCAGTACCGTCAGTCATTTTCTTATAGTATTACCTTGGATGTTCAAGGTCCATTATATGAGTGATACTCGGATCTTTGTTTCTGTGAGAGGTCACTCAGTATTATAGACTCTAGTTCCATCCAGGTTGCTGCAAAATTCATGATTTTGTTCTTTTTTATGGCTGCGTAGTATTCCATCGTGTATATGTACCACATTTTTTTAGTCCAGTCCTCTTTTGACGGGCAGCATGGCTGTTTCCAGGTTCTTGCTATTGTGAACAATGCTGCGGTAAACATGCGTGTGCAGGTATCTTTTTTATAGAGTGATTTGTGTTCTTCAGGATATATTCTCAGTAGGGGGATTGCGGGGTTATATGGGAGGTTGGTATTTAGAGCTTTTAGGAATCGCCACACTGCTTTCCACAGAGGTTGCACTAGTTTACACTCCCACCAACAGTGTGGAAGTGTTACCTTTTCACCACACCCTCTCCAGCAGCTGTTATTTTTTGACTTGTTGATAATTGCCATTCTGACTGGGGTTAGGTGGTATCTCAGTGTGCTTTTGATTTGCATCTCCCTGATGATTAGTGAGGTTGAACATTTCTTCATGTATTTGTTGGCTGCTCGGATGTCTTCCTTTGTGAAGTGTCTGTTCATATCTTTTGCCCATTTTATAACGGGGTTGTTTGTTTTTTTCTTTTCAGCACGTTTGAGTTCCTTGTAGATCCAGGATGTTAAGCCTTTGTCAGAACTGGTGTTGGCAAATATTTTTTCCCAGTCTGTAGGCTGTCTCCCTGCTCTCTTGACGGTTTCTTTGGCTTTGCAGAAGCTTGTCAGTTTAATAAGGTCCCACTTGTCTATTTTCTCTCTTATGAGCTGTGGGTTTGGGTTTTGTTCAGGAATTGGATGCCAGTTCCGATTTCCATGAGAGTATTTCCTTCATTTTCTAAGGTTCTTATGGTTTGAGGTTTTACATTTAGGTCTCTGATCCATTTGGAATTAACCTTTGTGCATGGGGATAGATAGGGGTCCTGTTTCAATCTTCTGCATGTGGTCAGCCAGTTTTCCCAGCACCATTTACTGAATAGGTTCTCCTCTCCCCAGTGGTAGGTGGTGGAGGCTTTGTCAAACATAAGTTGGTTGAGAAATTGATGTTTGGCTTCTGGAATCTCAATTCTATTCCATTGATCAATATGCCTGTTCCTATACCAATACCAAGCTGTTTTGATGATTGTAGCTTTATAGTAAAGTTTGAAGTCTGGTAATGTGATACCACCCACTTTGTTTTTTTTTGCTGAGGATTGTTCTGGCTATTCTTGGACGTTTGTGTTGCCATATGAATTCCTGCATTGTTTTTTCTAGGTCTGAGAAGAACGTTGCTGGTAATCTGATGGGTATTGCATTGAATTTGTAGATTGCCTTAGGTAAGATGGACATCTTCACAATGTTGATTCCTCTGATCCATGAGCATGGGATATTTTTCCACTTGTTTGTGTCAACTTTGATTTCTTTGAGCAGTGTTTCGTAGTTTTCCTTGTAAAGGTCTTTCACACCTCTGGTTAGGAAGATGCCAAGGTATTTCATTTTTTTTGTGGCTATTGTGAATGGAATTGTGTTTTTTATTTGGGTTTCTGTTTGTTTATTATTGGTGTAGATAAATGCGATTGTCTTTTGTACATTTATTTTGTATCCTGAGACTTTGCCAAAGGCCTTTATCAGTGTAAGGAGATTTTTTACAGATTCTCTTGGGTTTTCAAGGTACACAATCATATCATCTGCAAAGAGAGATAACTTGACTTCCTCTTTTCCTATTTGGATACCCCTGATTGCCTTCTCTTCTCTGATTGCTCGAGCCAGGACTTCCAATACTATGTTGAACAGGAGGGGTGAGAGAGGGCATCCTTGTCTTGTTCCAGTTTTCAGGGGAAATGGTTCTAATTTTTGTCCATTTAGGAGTATGCTCGTTGTGGGTTTCTTGTAGATGGCTTTTACTATTTTGAGGTATGTTCCCTGTATGCCTAGATGTTCAACGGTTTTTATCAAGAAGTGGTGCTGGATTTTATCAAAAGCTTTTTCTGCATCTAATGATATAATCATGTGGTTTTTGTTTTGACATCTGTTGATGTATTTAATTACATTTATGGTTTTATGAATGTTGAGCCAGCCTTGCATCCCAGGAATGAAGCCTACTTGGTCATGATGGATGATTTTTGAGATGTATTGCTGAGTCCGGTTTGCTAGAGTCTTGTTGAGAATTTTAGCATCTATGTTCATCAAAGATATTGGCCTGTAGTTCTCTTTCTTTGTTGAATCTTTACCTGGCTTGGGTATCAATGTGATGTTGGCTTCGTAAAATGATTTGGGGAGTGTTCCATCTTTCTCAATCGCCTGGAATACCTTCAGTAGGATTGGGATCAGCTCCTCCTTAAATGTCTTGTAGAATTCTGCTGGAAAGCCATCTGGTCCAGGGTTTTTTTTTGTAGGAAGTTTTCTTATTACGTAGTCAATTTCCTTTATTGTTATTGGTTTATTTAGGTTCTCAATTTCTTCTTGTTCCAACCTACGTAGGTTGTGTGATGTCAGAAAGTCCTCCATTTCCTTAAGGTTTTCAAGTTTGTTTCCATACAAGTGTACGTAGTAGTCTCTAATGATCTTTTGTATTTCTTCAGGGTCAGATGTGACTTCATCTTTTGTGTTTCTGATTGTGCTTATTTGGTTTTTTTTTTCGTTTTTTCTTGGTCAGTCTAGCTAGGGGACCATCAATCTTGTTTATTCTTTCAAAGAACCAGTTTTTTGTTTCATTGATTTTTTCTATTATCTTTTTGTCTTCTATGTCCTGGATTTGGGCTTTTATTTTGGTGATCTGGATTCTTCTGCTGAAATTAGGGTTCTTGTGGTCTTCCTTTTCCAGTTTCTTTAGGTGGCTTTTTAGGTTGTGAATTTCTGTTCCTTCCATTTTCCTCATGTGTGTTTGTAGGGATATAAATTCCCCTCTTATTACAGCTTTTAAGGCATCCCAGAGATTTTGGTAAGATGTTTCTTCATTTTCATTTGTTTCCAGGTATTTTTTGATCTCTGTTTTGATGTCATCATTGACCCAGGAGTTGTTTAGCATCATGCTGTTTAGTGTCCATGTCTTTGTGGGTTTTGGGGGGACTTTGTTGGTGTCAATGTTTATTTTTATTCCGCTGTGGTCCGAGAAGGTGCATGGTAGAATTTCAGTCCTTTTAAATTTGCTTATACTTGATTTGTGTCCAATTATGTGGTAGATCTTAGAATATGTTCCATGTGGTGATGAGTAGAATGTGTATTCTGTGGTCTTTGGATGGAGTGTTCTATAGATATCAATTAAGTCCATTTGGTCCAGAGTCTCTTTGAGGTTCCAGATCTCCTTGCTGATTTTTTGTCCTGATGATCTGTCTAGGGTTGTGAGTGGTGTATTAAAGTCCCCAGTAATTATGTTGTTAGAGTCAATGTCTTTCTTTAGTTTTCCTAGAAGTTGCTTTATGAATGTTGGTGCACCTATGTTGGGTGCATATATGTTTAGGATAGATATTTCTTGTTGATGGAGTGAACCTTTTATCATTATGTAGTGGCCCTCTGTATCTTTTTAAATTTTTGGTAGCTTAAATGGTATTTTGTCTGAAATTAGGATCGCGACTCCTCCTTTCTTTTGTGTTCCATTCACCTGAAAATTTGTTTCCCATCCTCTTACTTTGAGTCTGTGTATGTCCTTTCTAGTGAGATGGGTCTCTTGAAGGCAGTATATTGTTGCCTGGTGATATTTTATCCATTTTGTCATTCTATGTCTTTTCAGTGGTGTGTTTAGTCCATTCACATTCAGACTAATTATTGAAATATGAGAGTCCGTCCCTATCATGGAGTTCTTATTGAGTTGTTGTTCTTCCACTTGGTTTTTTCTTTCTTTTTTTTTTTTTTTGTCTTTCTTTTGGTTTTGGGGTTGGTTCATGTATATTTTATTCTTTTTCCTGTACTCTTGTGAAGAACGTTGTTCTTTTTTCCTTTTCTTCTGTGTTTAGTACTTTCTTAAGTGTTTCATGTAGAGATGGTTTGGTGGCAGGATAAGTTCTTAGGGATTGGATATCTGGGAAAGATTTTAATTCTCCCTCACTGATGAAGCTTAGCTTGGCCAGGTAGGTTATTCTTGGTTGAAATTGTTTATCTTTTAGGACTTTGAAGATAGGGCTCCAAGCTCTCCTAGCCTGCAGGGTTTCTGCAGATAAATCTGCTGCTATTCTGATTGGTCTTCCATGATAGGTGATCTGGCCTTTTTCTCTTACTGCCTTTAGGATTTTTTCTTTTGTGCCTACTTTATTTAGGCAAATTATTATGTGTCTAGGAGTTGGTCTTCTCATTTGTTGTCTTGTAGGGGTTCTCTGAATCTCTTGTGTTTGAATTTTTGCATCACTGATTAGATAAGGGAAGTTTTCTTGGATGATCTCATGGAAAGTTTGTTCCAATGTGGTCTCTGTTTCTTTCTGCCTCAGGGAGTCCGATTACTCTTAGGTTAGGCCTCTTGAGGTAGTCACTCATCTCTTGAAGGTTTTGTTCTGTCTTTTTGAGCTTATTTTCTGTGTTTTTAAGAGTTTGGGTTATTTCTATATTTTGGTCCTCAAGCTCTGAGATTCTTTCTTCTGCTTGGGTAATTCTGCTTTCCATGTTTATCAGTTTGTTATTTATTTCATTCACAGTATTCTTTATTACTGTTATCTCAGATATCAGCTCCTTCCTAGTTTCTTCTTGTGTCTCCTCAATTCTTTTTAATCTCTCCATTATTGTTTTGATATCTACATTTGCAGTTTGAGACCCTTCATTCTGGAGGCTTTTCATTGTTTGCATTCCAAAGTCAGTTTTCCAGTGTCTGCTCTCCCAGGCGTCTGGGAGAGACCCATACTCTTCTTTTGGTTTTTCTTCATTTCTGTAGATTTTTCTCCCACTCCCCCTTTCCCTCCCCTTCTTCAATTCTGTTTTTGAGGGGAGGTGGGGTTGCTTTTATTCCTCTTCTGCAATGACCTGTTCTTCCTTATGAGGGTCTTCTGGCTTTGTTCACTTTTCCCTCTGCTTTACAGTCTGTCTATTCAGCAGTATGCAGTCTTGGTCCCTAGATTTAAAAAGGGGGCATATAAAAGAGGAAAATAATGGAGGAAGAGGGGTCAATAGGGAGTAAGAAAGAGAGAAGTGCGAGAGGGAAAACAGATATACATACCAACTATCAGGTGAGAAAGAGACACAGGGCCGGGAAGAGGTGAAGAAAGACACGTAAGAAAGATTCCCTAAAGAGTACTGATAGCTACACAGAGACAGGCCAATAAAATCGAGAAACGGTGTAAGTCAGAAGGTAAACAACAAACGTGATCTAAACCAACAGTTACAATGATAAAATCATAAGTCAAAATAAGTGAAAGAGAGAAGTGCGAGAGGGAAAACAGATATACATACCAACTATCAGGTGAGAAAGAGACACAGGGCTGGGAAGAAGTGAAGAAAGACACGTAAGAAAGATTCCCTAAAGAGTACTGATAGCTACACAGAGACAGGCCAATAAAATCAAGAAACAGTGTAAGTCAGAAGGTAAACACCAAACGTGATCTAAACCAACAGTTTCAATGTTAAAATCATAAGTCAAAATAAGTGATCAGACTAGAGTCACTTCTCTGATCTCCGATTCTGGCCTCTCCCTTTTGTTTTTCCTTGCAGCGTAGGGGTGGGGCTTTGTCTCCTGTTTCGCGCTGTTGCCTTAGGAACTGAGGTAAAGTTTGTTGATGGGTGGGGCAATGGAAGTCTCTGCCTGGAGAATAGCAAGGTAGTTTAAGCAGATCTGTTTTTCTCCACTTGTCTGGGTCCCCTGGCTTGGGGTCTCACACTGAGTGCCTCAGCCAGGGTGGGCCCGGAGTTCCAGAGCTCCAAAGCTCCAAAGGGCAGGCAGTGGGTGGCGAGAGTGGCTCTGGGCCCCCCACAGGGTGCTTCAGCCAGGAATGGGACCAGTGTCTCTGAGAGTCGGGCACCCAGAGCCTCCCTGTGTGACCGGTGGCTTGGTGCCAGGTGCTGGACTGGAGACAATGCAGCCAGGGAGAGAGCCGGAGGGGGCTGGGACCCCAAACTCCCATGCATGCTATGGAATAGCAGCAGCAGGAGGCTGCAATATCTGGCCTTAGGAAATGAGGTAAAGTTTGTTGATAGGTGGGTGGGGAAATGGAAGTCTCTGCCTGGAGAATGGCGAGGCAGTTTAAGCAGATCTGTTTTTCTCCACTTGTCTGGGTCCTCCGGCTTGGGGTCTCGCACTGAGTGCCTCAGCCAGGGTGGGCCCGGAGTTCCAGAGCTCCAAAGTTCCAAAGGGCAGGTGGTGAGCGGTGAGAGTGGCACTGGGCCTCCTACAGGGTACTTCAGCCAGGAATGGGACCGGTGTCTCTGAGGGGTGGGCGACCAGAGCCTCCCTATGTCACTGGCGGCTTGGTGCTGGGCTGGAGACAATGCAGCCGGGGAGGGATCTGGAGGGGCCTGGGACCGGAGACTTCCACACACGTAGTAGAACAGCAGCAGTGGGGGGGGGCACAATATCTGGCCCTGCATGAGACCGAAGTTCCCAGGCCTGGCACCAGCACGGTTGGTGGTGGGCTGGGGGATGGGGGAAGAGAAGTAATAGCCTTTTTGGGAACTCACGTTCAGAGAATCTCACCAGTTCACCTATGCCGTCGCCATTTTGCTTCCAGCTCTTGATCCACTGATTTTTAAAGTTTCCTTCAAGGCACTCTGTGAGGCCTTGGGACAGTCAGGCCAGGTAAGAAGTTCATGTAGGGTGCAGGCTTTGTGCTTTAGCAAGCAGCAGGCATGGCTGCCTCTTGGGAAGTGCCACACTCAGCCATTCCTATCCGTTCATCTTCAAGATTCCTGAGGACAGTGGCAAACTCCTGCAAAGACCTTGCTATACACATCTCATCATCTATTTCTGCATCTCCTATGCACTGAAATTTAAATTCATTTAAGGAATCTGCAAACTTCTACTTCACTGAAAGCAAATTCTTGAGTGCGCCGATGAGTGACTTTCCGTCCTTGACGAATTTGTTGGTCTTCTCCAGCTCCGCTTCATGTGACTTGAGCGTCTCTCGGAAGTGCAGGCCGGCCGACCGCGGCTGACCCGGGCTCGCGAAACGGGGCAGCGGGTGAGCCAGAAACGTGGCGGCGGTCCCACAGCAGTGCCAGGAAGCGAGCGAACAGGCAACCGAGTGCGCCAGCTCCTCCCCGCCTCTTTCGCCTGCTCGCTCTCCAGCAACCTCGAGTGCCCTCTCCAACTTTATTATTTTTTGTCCTTCCTATTTCATTCTACTTTTCTCTGCTTCACTGCTGTTACTTTATCTTTGTTTCAGGGGATATATACAACATGGACCCCACTGCATCATCATATAGAGTGGTGGTGGGGAGTGAGTCTCAGAGAACCCATACTCTAGTCAGTGAGTATTATGATTTACAAGTAGTTTCTGAATTCTAACTCCTCATCCTCCACCTTATTTGACTCTCAAAACTGCAAGAGACAGAAAAGCTTCCCACCCCCAGCCCTATTTCAAAGTGGAATAAATTCAGAGCCCTGATCATGGAAGAATAGAAGGCCAAGTAAACATCAGAAGTCAAAGCCTCCCCACTGCCACAGAATAACAGAGCTAAAGAGAAAAGAAAGAGATCTGTCACAAATGAGGAAAAATCAGTGGACGACCATTGGTAATTCCCAGTGTACTAAAGAGACACTACCTGAAAAATCAGAACTCAAAGCCCAAACCATGGAAGTCACCAGTGACTGGCTCCAGAATTTACTCTTTCTATGCATTCACCAGAATTAGGGAATGCATGAAAAAGGTAAATAAGATTCAAGAAAGACAAGATGCAAAACTGAAAGAAACTTATAACAGAGATTTTGGCCATAAAAACTTCATCCAGGAGATAAATATGATGAAAAGCATGGAAAGCAGAATTAATCAAGCAGAAGAAAGAATCTCAGAGCTTGAAGACCGAAACATGGAATTAATCTGATCTGTAAAAAACAGAGAAAGAAAGCTCAGAAAAAAGCACAAAACCTCCAAGAGATGTGTGATTATATAAAGAGGCTGAATCTATTCCTCATTGGCTTCCCAGAAGAAGAAAGAGAAACTGAGAACACCTTGGAGCAAGTATTCTAGGAGGTTATCCAGGAAAACATTCCCCATCTTACCAGAGATGTCACCATCCAAACACAAGAGATATAGAGAAACCCCACAAGACATCAAATGAGAAGACCAACCTCTAGACACATAGTAATTTGCCTATACAAAGTAGGTACAAAAAAAAATCCTAAAGGCAGCAAAAGAGAAAGGTCAGAGTGTCTACTAGGGAAGACCAATCAGCATAGCAGCAGACCTATTGGCAGAAACACTATAAGGTAAAAGAGACTGGAATACGATTTTCAAAGTCTTCAAATATAAACAATTTTAACCAAGAATTTCCTACCCAGTCAAGCTTAGCTTCATCAGTGATGGAGGATTAAAATTCCTTCCAGACATCCAATCCCTAAGAGACTATGCAGCTTCCCAGACCAGCTTGACAGAAGATGCTTTAAAAAGTATTAAGCACAGAAGAAAGAAAAAAAGAATGACCATACACTTGCCAAGAGAACAGGAGAATGCAGAATCAGCAGAGAGTACATCATGACTGCAAACTTAAAAACACACACATACATCAACTCAAAAGTTAAAAAAAATGAATAAACACAAAAAACTATAGAACCATATGATGGGGATAAACACTCACATTTTAATAATCACTCTGAATGTGAATGGATAAATGCACCACTGAAAAGACATAAAATGTTAAACTGGATTTTAAAAATGACCCAATAATTTGCTGCCTCCAGGAAATGCATCTCACCACAGGGAGGTACACAGACTCAAAGTTAGAGGATATAAAATGAATTTCCACATGAATGGATCACAAAAAAGGCAGGAATCATGATCTTAATTCAGACAAAACAACCATTAAGCTATCAAAAATATTAAAAGATACGAAGGACACTGCATAATGATAAAAGGTTCAATCCGTTGATAAGAAATATCCATCCTAATCATACATGCACCCAACATAGGAGCACCAACATTTATAAAACAACTACTAAGTAAACTAAAAAAGGTATTGATTCTAACACTCATAGCTGGAGACTTAAATACTTCACTAACATCCCTAGATAGATCATCAAGACAAAAAACCAACAAAGAGATCCAGAAGCTCAACTTGATGCTTGACCTAATGGACTTAACAGATACTTATAGAACTCTCTACCTAACAATGACAGAATGTACATTCTACTCATCACTACCTGGAATGTACTCCAAGATCGACCAGATCATCGGCCAGAAATCAAGCATAAACAATTTTGTAAGATCAGAATACTGCCATGCACCCTCTCAGATAGCAGTGGAATAAAAATAAATATCAACAGCAACAAAATTCCCCTCAAAACCACAGAGACATGGACACTAAACAGTATGATGCTGAATGACTCCTGGATCAACACAGTAATCAAAACAGAAATTAAAAGATTCCTGGAAATAAATGAAAATGAAGACACACTTTACCAAAACCTTTAGGATGCCATGAAATCAGTTCTAAGAGGAGAATTTATACCTGTATGAACTCGCATCAAGAAAATGGAAAGCTCTCAAGTTAACAGTCAAACAAATCACCTAAGGAAGCTGGAAAGGCAAGATCACCAAAACCCTAACTTTAGCAGAAGAATACATATCACCAAAATAAAACCCAAAATACAGGACATAGAAGATGAAAATATCATAGAAACTGGAAGCATTTCCCCTGAAAACTGGAACAAGACAAGGCTGCCTACTATCACCCACCCCTGTTCAACATTGTGTTGGAAGTCCTAATTAGAGTAATTAGAGAAGAGAAGGAAATCAGGAACATCCAAATAGTAAAAGAGGAAGTTAAGTTATCTCTCTTTGCTGATGATATGATTCTGTACCTTGAAAAATCCAAGGGGATCTGTCAAAAACCTCCCTTCACTGATAAAGGACTTTGGCAATGTCTCAGAGTACAAAATAAATGTGTAAAATATAGTTGCATTCTTACATACCAACAACAAACAGGCAGAGAAACAAATAAAAAGCACAATCCCATTCACAATAGCCACAACAAAAATGAAATACCTTAGCATCTTTCTACCCAGAGAAGTGAAAGACCTATACAAGGAAAACTACAAAACACTGCTGAAAGAAATTCAACAAGACACAAAAAATGGAAAAATGTTCCATGCTCTTGGATAGGGATAATCAACATTGTTAAGATGTCCATCCTACCAAAGACAGTCTACAGATTCAATGCAATATTCATTAAATTACCAACATAATTCTTCTCAGACCTAGGAATGGCAACATAGAAATTCATATGAAAACATAAAAGACCATGAATAGCCAAAACAATCTTTAGCAAAAGAATCAAAGCAGGAGGTACCACACTTCCAGACTTCAAACTCTATTATAAAGCTACAATAATCAAAACAACCTGGTATTGGTACAATAACAGGCATACAGACCAATGGAACAAGATAGAGATTCGGGAAGCAAAGCCTCAGTTTCTCAACCAACTCATCTTCAACAAAGCCTCCACCAACAACCACTGGGGAGAGGAGAACCTATTCAGTAAATGATGCTGGGAAAACTGGCTAAGCACATGCAGAAGATTGAAACAGGACCCCTATCTATCACTATACACAAAAATCAACTCTAAATGGATCAAAGTCCAAAGCATACAACCTCAAACTATAAAAATCCTAGAAAACACAGGGGACACCCTTACAGAAATTGGAGTAGGCAGCAATTCCTGATCAAAATCCCAGAAGTTCATGCCATGAGAGATAAGACTGACAAGTGGGACCTCATTAAACTGAAAAACTTCTGTAAAACAAAAGAAGCCATCAAGAGAGCAAGGAGACAGCCCACAGACTGGGAAAAAATATTTGCCAACTGTATATCTAACAAAGGTCTAGCATCCAGGATCTACAAGGAGCCCAAACGTGCCAAAAGGAAAAAAATAATCCTATTAAAAAGTGGGCAAAAGACATGAATAGATACTTCTCAAAAGAAGATATATGGGCAGCCAACAGACACATGAAAAACTCTTCAGCCTCACTAATGATCAGATAAATGCAAATGCAAATCATTGAGATACCACCTAGCCCCAGTAAGAATGGCTATCATTAATAAAACAAACAAAAACAGATGCTGGCAAGGATGCAGAGAAAAAAGAATGCTTCTACACTGCTGGTGGTAATGTAAACCAGTTCAGCCTCTGTGGAAAACAGCATGGTGATTTCTAAAAGAACTAGAAATTTTTCTTCCGTGTGACCCAGCAATCCCCCTACGGAGAATATACCTGAAGGAACTCAAATCATTCTGCCAAGGATACCTGCACATGCATGTTTATTGCAGCACTATTCACAAGAGCAAAAACATGGAACCAACCGTACTGTCCATCAAAACTAGACTGGATTAAAAAAAAAATGTGGTACATATACACGATGGAATATTATGCAGCCATAAAGGACAAACAGGGCTGGGTTCAGTGGCTCAGCCTGTAATCCCAGCACTTTGGGAGGCTGAGGTGAGTGGATTGCCTGAGCCTGCAGATTCAAAACCAGCCTGGGCAACTTGATGAGGCCTCATCTCTGCAATAAGGCAAAAATTAGTCAGATGTGGTAGCGCACACCTGTAGTTCTGGATACTTAGAAGGCTGAGTAGTTCTGGATACTTAGAAGGAAGGATACTGGAGCCCAGCAGGTCAACACTAGGATAGCCTGGGAGACAGAGTGAGACTTCAACTCAAAAAAAAAGGACAAACATATGGACTTCGCAGTAGCTTAGATGGATTTAGAGTCTATCATACTCAATGATTCCTCAAAGAAACAAAGAACAGAGTACCACGTGTTCTCACTCATAAGCAGACTCTGAATATTTACCCCAATACTATAAGAAAGGGATTGGCAGTAGCAGGACACTGCCAGGGGAGTGAGGATGCACATAACATCAATAAGAGTACCTGATCTCAAACTGGGTGAAGTGGGGATCAAAGGAGGCCCAAACTTTACCTATACAATGACCACTTGTATACCTAATCCTGAATTACATCATACAACTTTAAAATGAAAACAAAAATTAAATTACTATCAAATTTTATTTAAATATATAAAGTTTTTTTTTCCTTAATAGTAGAAGGCAGACTACATCATGCATCTGGAATTCCTTCTACTTGGCAACAGCTTTAATTTTTACTCTTCCATTTATATAGTGTTTGCATATCAAACTAATATAAATGGGGAGCATATTACCTCATTTTCACCCTGAGATGCACCAAGAATATATGTCTCTACTTATAATTGTTAAACTAGTTTTTAAATTCCTTATCCTGGTTTCTGAACTCTAAAACTCTCAGTGGTGGTCAGAAGTCAAAGCACAACTGGATTAGGTGATGATCTCTGCGTTAGATGGTGTGGGAACTGCTATAATCATAATCTCATATGCTTAAGTTTGGCCTTGGTGCATATAGTCAAACTGGACTTCTTTGAATCATGTGATAACCAATTTTGCTGACATCCTTGCCAATATTCACTACCATTTCAATGTTATTGATTGAAACAATTTAAATAATGCAATGGCCTTTTGCCTATGGGAATATGTCTCTCCAAGTCATTTTTCTTCAGCTTGATTCCCACACATGCACACATCATATGTGACTTACTTATGATGGAAATTAGTCAAATGAGGTGTTAAATTATTACTTTTTCTTATCCTTTCCTCTGCAGTTATTATGTGGGCATGTGTGGAGACGGAGCTAATGACTGTGGGGTGAGTAGAAACAACTTCTGCTAACACTGGCAGCTCACCAATATCTCTCTTGAGGACCCCAGGGTTCCCTGGGCTATGTGTTTATCCTTTCACCAGCAACCACTTTATCATTTTGTTGTTTATATCCACCTCTACTTGAGTGTGTGTTGGAAGTAGAAAGGAGTGAAGTGAGATGAGCCATTTCAGATGTTTTCTGGCAACTCCTAGAATAATAAAGACAAGGGAAGGCTACTTCCCATATTTCAGACCCATTAGGAACTTCACAAGATTAGCTGGTTTAAATCTTTCCTAGTATCAACTAGGAAATTAAGTCTCGGGAAGGTTACACACATTTTTATTTTTTGACCTAAGTTTATACACCTGGTGAAGTATCTTAGTGAAGAAAATGTTTGAAACTGTTGATCAAAGTTTTGAATCATGTGTAAATTGTACTTATTCCTGCCAAATTTTCACTCCTTGGTTAGTTTTTTAAAGTAAAGAAGGTCTTACACACAATGACGTCCTAGACCAAACTACTTGGTTGTTTTCTACTCTAGAAAAACCTAAATAAAATAATTCTCAGCAAATTAGTCTCATATTTAATAGAAGGACAGTACATGTTTTATATTCTGAATTTTAAAGACATAATGGAAATAATAGACTACCTTGAGGATTATGTACATAATGAAATATTTTAGTAGCTAATTTATAGGATAAGAAGTAAGGATGACTGCTTTATATTTCCAAAGCTTATTAGCTATTTAAGATCTGAGTATTTGTTTTACTTCCCTCTTAAATATTTTCTTCCAAAATTCTGTGAAAAACTATGTTTATAATTAGAGATTTATTAAGATTGTTCCTGCTTTATGCTTCGAGGGGAAAAAAAACTAGTTATTAGTCCGCTTTTTCAAATATAGAAGGAGGACCCATTCCCATTAATTATGTGTAATTTAGAACAAAACAAAGACATCAAATACTAAAAAAGACAGAGTTCATTGTGTGATTTTTAAAGAGCCATGCACAATGCACAAAACTAACCCTAACATAAAGTAGATGGTCTTAAATTATAAAATAGGGATATAAATACTAAGGGAGAAAAGAAGAAGAAGGAAATGTCCTCATACTTATTGAACATATAGCTAGTATGTGTCCCAGTCATGGTACCAGACACTTTGTAGTTCTACAAAACTACAGATATACTGAAATCTTATTTTGTGCCCACATCATTTTTGTAGGATTAGGGGCCTAATGGCCTGCCTATTGACTGATCTGCTCTGTTTTTAGTCTTGATGATACGGGATAGTGTTTACTCCTAATAAGTTAACCCTTATTTCTGTGAGGCAATGCATACGTTGGATTGAGTCTGTGATGTCTCCAGGGAAGATGCTGTGTGTCCCATTCTTTGTTCCAGCAGTAGTTGGTTGGTTGGCTCAGGCAGACTAGGGAAAGGTGGGGATTTAATCTCTTTCACCATCACTCATGAAGATGGCCTGCTGGGTGTGGGAACTGAAATGGTGAGGGTCCCCAACCAATGTGTAGCCAAGTTCTGCCATCTTTTTAATAAACTTTTTGAAAGAGGACTTCCATCTCT
The DNA here is from genome assembly GCA_027257055.1 of Cephalopachus bancanus. NCBI lineage: Eukaryota > Metazoa > Chordata > Mammalia > Primates > Tarsiidae > Cephalopachus > Cephalopachus bancanus. The sequence continues at coordinate 19,759 of JAPVLO010000546.1, read as the reverse complement.
TTATCACATCTACAACCCCACCCCACCCCCAGGCAGTGCACGTGCATACACACACACACACACACACACACACACACACACACACACACTACTGTTCTACCTCTGGATCACGGATTAGTTGGTTTCTTCTTAATTGATGACTTTGTGAATCAGGGGAGGAAGGGCATTTCTGGTAAAGGGACAGCATAAACAGAGATTCAGGGATGGAAGTACATAGTATAACTCTATGACATGAAGAATAGCCTCTTCTAAATATATTTTTTATTTTATTTTTTTTTATTTTTTTGAGTTGGAGTCTCACTCTGTCACTCAGACTGGGAGTGCAGTGGCCGCTCCCAGCCACCGCAGCCTCGCTTGCTGGGTTCAGGCGACTTCCGCCTCACCCTTCCGAGTAGCTGGAACTACAGGCGTGCGCTACCATGCCCGGTTAATTTTTTTTTTTTTTAATTTATTGTAGAGATGAGGTCTCGCCAAGTTGCCCAGGCAGGTCTCGAACCCGCGGGCTCAGGCAATCCACTCACCTTAGCCTCCCAAAGGTACGGGATTACAGGCTAAGCCACTGAGCCCAGCTTATTTCTTTTATTTTTTATTTCTTTGAGTTGGAGTCTCACTCTGTCGCCCAGACTGGAGTGCAGTGGCTGCTCCCGGCCACCGCAGCCTCGACCTGCTGGGCTCCGGCGATCCTTCCGCCTCAGTCTTCCAAGTCGCTGGAACTACAGGCGCGCGCTACCACGCCCTGCTGATTGTTTGATTTATTGTAGAGATGAGGTCTCACTGCCCAGGTGGGTCTCGAACCCGCGGGCTCAGGCAATCCACTCACCTCAGCCTCCCAAAGGTGCGGGATTACAGACTGAGCCACCGAGCCTAGCTATTTTTTAAAAATAATTAAAAGAATTAATAGCTTCTTGGTGTTTGAAGAGTTAAAGACTGGCTTAAGGAGGAGTCATGGATGTAGCATGAATTTATCATTCCAGGCTTTGAAAATGGCTCATGCAGGCATCTCGCTGTCAGAGCAGGAAGCATCTGTGGCATCCCCTTTTACCTCAAAAACAGCCAATATTGAGTGTGTGCCTCATCTCATCAGGTAAGCCACTTCTACTACAACAGAGGGGCTGGCTCACTGTCTGGCTCTGGAGACAGACAGAATTTAACTGTAACATATAACAATAAATGCTGCAACAGAGGTATGGGTCAAGTGCTACTGGAGTACCAGTGAAGGGGCCATGAGTGCTGCTTGAGAGTGCTGGTAAGAGGAACAGAAAAGCAAATTTGTTGAGCCTTAAAGGATGGGTGGTATGTCATATAACCAGTTGGAAGCATGACAATAATTAAAAACTGATAGTATTTCTTACGTTTCTTCTCTTTTATTTTGTGTTGGATTGATGCTTCAATTTGTAACACTTTTCACTTGCTCATGGAATGCAGATGTCACACGATGGTTGACTGCTCACAGTTCATCAGGTTGGCTGTTGCAGATCATCATGGATTAAAGCATTTAAATGGTCTTCATCAAAGCCTTTCTGAACGTGCAGAATCACTCAGGTCAAAGTGCTCCTTTTTGAAACTACAAAACCACTTTCTTGCCATACTTTCCCCAGTGGCATTCTGCCTATACAGAGCACAAACATTTCCGCTGCCTTTACTCCTCTGTTAAACTCAAACAAAAGAATATATTGGAAGTGTTCATTTTTTTTCCTTTTGACACTCCAACTTCTTCAGTCCACAAATAGCATTTTCTTCAAATCTACAAAATGTAAGACATGTTCACAAGCACAACATGGTCACTCCGAATGACAAATGACAAACAATAAACTTTCAATACTGCAGTGTTGCCATGCCAAAAACAAACGCTATGAACTTATACAGCAACCTAATATGTTGGATGTGTCCTGAAACTGTTCTCTCAGGATTTTGTAACGGGTGAAGAAACAGAAAAGGAACACTCCATTAGATAGCTTCCCTAAATACTATTACATTTCTTCAAAATGCAAATTCATAAATGCCCATTATGTTTACATACGAGATATTTTAGTTGACAGGCAATGGTCAGGGAAAGGAAGGAATGAAGAGCTGTTTATTTTCACAATATACCTCCCTCACCTTGACTCCACTTTCATTTCTGATTTTATTTCTACTCGTATTTCAAATGTAGTTGCGAATAAAACATTCTGTTTTATATTTTATTCATAAATCTCATTTGTCTATTGTTTCCTATAGCATGTTGGGGTAATTTCTGGACATCCTCATGGACAGTGATGTGAAAGATATCACCAGATTTTGAGATTTATACAAAAAAGACTACTATGAAATCCTCCAGCATGTACCATGGTTCTTCAGAATAAACAGGCTGCTGGCAGGAATCACTGACCTACACATACCAGGCCTGAAATTCCATACCTCTGACCGGCTGCATATCAGCAAGATGGCTTTTCCTGAACACCGGGGTGTCTGCACCTGTGTCCTTCCACTTCCCTTGCCTCTAAGGCACCTCCTTTCTCAACTCCCTGTTCCCAATTTGGTCCTTCAAGTCAGCCACTGAGGTTGAGACCCTTAGAGTACTTTTAGCTCTTTCCTTTTCTTCACCCGTAACCAAACAAGCATTATGTTGTACTGACTCATCTTTGCAGAGTTTCTCCAAGCCCTTTGTTCACGATCTCTACTGCCTTAACCTTGGTTTGTGTCATGGTAACTACACAATGATCAGAATCCTCTCCTTATTGCCCAGTTTTCATCATCAATGCAACTCATGAAGTATTTACAAATGTTGGGCTTGGAAATGTGCATAAATAATGAGATAGATCCTTGCCCTGGAGGATTTACAATCCAGTAAAGAATCTTATGCCTGGTGCATGAGAGGTACTCAGTAAATTTGCTTTAAATAAATGAATGTCCAAACAATATAGCAAATGTTCTGGCGGTTGAGCGTGAAAACTCAAGCCAGAAGGGGAGGTTTCAGCAGGGGACATGTGACTTGAGGTTTGGATAGGACTTATGCAAACAAAAAGAAGGCGGGAAGGAATTCCAGTTAGGGGAAATAGGAGAGCTACACTTGAAAACAGTAGCGGTTAGGGTTAAGGTAGTAGCAAAGGGCTTGGAGAAACTCTGCAAAGATGAGTCAGTACAACATAATGCTTGTTTGGTTATGGGTGAAGAAAAGGAAAGAGCTAAAAGTACTCTAAGGGTCTCAACCTCAGTGGCTGACTTGAAGGACCAAATTGGGAACAGGGAGTTGAGAAAGGAGGTGCCTTAGAGGCAAGGGAAGTGGAAGGACACAGGTGCAGGCACCCCGGTGTTCAGGAAAAGCTATCTTGCTGATATGCAGCTGGTCAGGGGTATGGAATTTCAGGGTTGTAACTGGAGAATGCAGGGACCAGTTAGACCAATTGGGCTGGAAGACTTCTCAGATGGGAGTTGTGATGGTTAATTTGGAGAGCCAGTTGTGGAGGCTTTGCAGGGAGTCTGACCTGAATCATTGTACCAAGTGCCTACTTGATTTATTCAAGATGCTGTGGCATTTGAACTTGGGATGCTCTCCCTGATGCATGTGGCCCAATGCATTTATGAATGTGGTATACTGTTTTAGAATACAAGTCATGATGTCAAATTTCTCTAGTGGCAGATGGCTTAGTATGACTTCAGGGTAGAAACTCTTTGCTTTTTATATTTCACAGATTCATAAAAATTAGATATGATTCAGCTCTGTTAGGCTCATTTCACCCTAGCTATCCTTGATGCATACTTATTCTTGAGAAAGCACTCCAGAGAGGTAATGAGGGACAGTTTTAGATGCATAGGTCCAGATTCATAGGTTTTCATTTTTATCTATTGAAACATGATATACTTGTTATAGTTCAAGTCCCTATGGCAAAGACTGTATCTTGTTCATTTCAGTATCAAGCAGTGTGCCTAGCACTGAGCTGGGTACATCAGCACATTCAATGAATGTTTGTGAAATGTATAAATAAATGTGCGAGCTTCTTAAAACTCATAATCATTAGGGGGCCTGTGCAAACACTCTATATCTTTTACTTAGAATTTTTTTTGCACTTCCCTTTGAATCTGAGTGTTTTCCTGGAAATACATATAACTGCATAAAAAAGGATAAAATCACAATATTTATAACATACTCGGAAAAACGATCCAGGCTTCACATGCTTACCCCTTCTCAGCTTGTCTTCTGCCCCATCCTCTGTGCTGAAAACAAATGACAGTACCTCCGTCTTGCTGGAAAGCATCTGTCCAAAGTATCCTGCCCATGTCCCAATCTAACCCTCTCATTTTGTCTGAGACAAAGTGGTTAGTAGTTTGTCTTTTAGGCTTTACTCTTTGCATCCCTGTTCTGTTGGCCAAGTCTTTGAGCAGAGCAAGTTCCCATGTCTTTGAGCTTCTAGCAGGGACTAGACGCAAAGTGGATGTAGATGTGAGTCACTTTCCGTGTGGATTTGCTTCTGCCCTGACTAGACCTCACATTGTCTCCTTTTAACCTGTCATAATCCACTATTCAATACATCCTCAGTTAAAGGATTAACAGCTAAAATGGAATTTTTTAAAAGGGAGAATATCTACTTTTTAAGCTGCAGTTTTTGCTGTAGTTCTGATCTTTTGATCTTTATATCAGATCAGATTATTATCCTGGGTTCTTCCTGGAATATTGAACTCAACAAAACCCATTTCATCTCAAATATTGGAGTCATATCCATACTTCCTAAGATGTGAGAGCACCCATCCTTTAGCTTTATGTCTCCAAGGGCCTCTAAAACACACACAATACAATTCCCAGGAAGCACTTATTGTGAAGACGTAATGAGTCACAATCAAGTTAATGCTTGACATTTTGCACCTTATCATAATGTTGTATTGTGTTTATAATATACATGCTAATCTTCTCACTTCACTGAAAGCTGTTGAAAATAAGGAGTGTGCCTGATGCATTTTATATCCTGCAAGACCAGTATTATGCTGGTATTTCATTAGCCCTAAGTAAAAGTGGATCAGTGAATCAATGGGTAAGGTAATGATTGAAGAGAAAAATGAATGAATGAGTAGATAAATAAATAATTGAGAGAATGGACTAATGATTAAGTGAATGTATATCAATAGGCTATTAAAAATCTAACTCATTTTGAAATATAAAGGAAACTGGGAGATGTGTATCATATACCTAACCAGGTACTTTTATTTCTTTTTAAACAGAGAAGGCCGAGCTGCTCTGGTTTCATCGTTTGGGGTATTTAAATACTTGTCCATGTATGCCATAATCCAGTTTACCGGTACATCACTGCTCTATTGGGTATGAACCAACATCATTTCTGCCCAGTTTTAATCGCAATTACATCCCTAATTTATTCTTCAGGGTGTGGCTCCTATATAGGATTTAATGCTTTATAAAGAAATGACATGTCTTAAAATAGGTGTCTACAAACTCAGGAACCTGGTATAACTCTGCATGAAACATAGAGCTAGAAATAAATAGATGTGTATCTGTTTTCTAGGGTGTTATTTTTCTCTGGATAACCTGAGACTATTGACCTCTCCCAGTCTCTGTTTCTTCACTTGGAGTCTGAAGAGAGCTTCAGAGCAGCCTAAATATAATTCAGCAGGAAATGGATCAGTTTCCAACTGTGGAATATTTTTGGCAAAAGACTAAGAAGGAGAAAAAAGGAAGAGAAGTTGTTGAGTTTTACTTTGAAGGATTAGAATGCTAAAAATCTTTCATAATGGAATTTTATTCCTGAACCTACCTGGAACTTACACAGTTAGGCACATCATGAGTAAGGGATCAGCAATTCTCTGAAAAAAAAAACAACTCTTAAAATTAAATTATAATAATAACCATTTAAAAATCAATTAGCTGTATAGAAGAACTATGTATAGGTTGAAATAATCTTCATTTGTCCAATCATAGCTTGTGCTGCAGTAAAATGTACCAATAGGCTCAAGGAAAACTTCAGGAAAGGAATTATTTTCTTGTTTTCCTGGGAGGTTTGAGAAGTGAGTGAGCAGGCCATGAAACTACAGCATCTGGTGAGCTATATTGCTTGCAAGGATCACACACGGAGGGCTCAAGGGCAACCAGGAGGTAAGAAACAAGAACTGGAAGGAGAGTCAGAAAACCTGGATTCAAGTTCTACCTTCATCCAAAAAACAAATTAGATTTTGTCCTTGGCCCAAGCCTACTTCTGGGAAGTTGGGCTAGCTGGTTTTCAAAGCCCACTGGAGTTCCGTGAAAGCTACTTCTACAAGGAAAACTATGGCTGCTGTTGGAAATTTCTCCCTGTTCCATCTCATCCTAAATGTATATAATTTTACCACTCTCAAGTGAAAAGAAAGGGAAAGGATATGAGAAAGAAAGGTAAAGAAGACAAGCAAGGATTAGAGGTTGAAAGGGACACTGAGGAATTGATTACAGCCTTTCAAAAATGTAAACGCAGAACATCAGTTTCAAAGTCTGCATGAATAGCATTAGGAACCATAGTTTACTCTGAAGTCATTTTACTCTGATGACCTAGAAATAAATTAGAGTGTCTCAGAGGGACCTTAGCCTAGAACCTTCCAAGCCTTGGATTCACCCTTGGAGAGGCCAGCAATCTTTTTCATGTGCATAAATCTGTTCTGTAATATGCTAAGGACCAGATTACAGTTGAGTGCTTAGTCAACAGATGTGAAATGGATAAATAGGCCTGGCTGCAAAATGTAAGACAAGGCAAGTTCCTGGAGAGTAATGATTTGACTTCTGTATCTGCATACTTCAGTTCCACAAACATGAATTTAAAAGAAGTCTGTGTCTACACAAACTTCCAAGAGGCAGTTGTACCAGACTGAAGTTCACCATGGACTACTTAGGACAGGGACCTTTGTTTAGTTTGTGAAAGTGAATGGACTCCAAGAGAACTGTGTTGTAAACTCAATCCAGAGATAAGGATAAAAAGCAACACCTACCTGTTGAATGAATCAAGGCCTTGACTTCAAATTTTAAGTTTAAAATTTCCAAGGGAACTTTCAGACTTTAGTATTTTATGTTGAGAATTCAGCTCAGCCTGTAGCTGAGACTGCAGCTGCCATAATTAATGTGGCAAATGGGAGAGTGGTTAACAAATGACTGACTCTTGTTGCTAGTACAGAGTAAGTTAAATATTGGGAAAATCATGATCTGGTTTAATTCTATCCAATGAGTTGCTAATGAATTTAGGTAAGTCATTTTCTTCCTGAAAAGGAGAGAAAATAACAGTTGCCTCCTAACTACTTAAAAAAGAATGTGGAGAATGACAAATGCTATTATATCACATTTATATTTACTTTTTCTTTTCCAGCAGCTACAACTCTTTGGGAATTACCAGTATCTCATGCAAGATATAGCCATTACTTTGATGGTCTGTTTGACAAGTAAGCTCTTTAGCATTACAAACTATTATTTGTATTCATCTATGAAATTCTGGAAATACATAAATGACTAAAAAGAGGCACCCTAATTACTAAAATTATCTAAGAATTTTTTTGAAAATGACTAAGGGGTTACATTGAGAGTTGAAATTTTCAGACTTGGCATTAAAATATCTTGATAACAAATAGGTCTTAGCATCAAAAAATTGTCAACGTAGTCTGAGTTCTTTGTAGATTTGTGTTTCGTACATAGAAAAATGAATACAATTTCTAGAAAGGGAATCTTTTCAAATCCTAAGGTCACTTTCCACTATTCAGCTATGCTTCACATTGACATGAAACTACATTTTTGCTAGGTCCTTGATGTGTGAGAACAAATGCTAGCATTTTATTTTAGTGGATTTCTCTTAAAAGCAAGGTATGGGTTACAACATCAACTATTGCTCATTTCCTTCCTTTGAGATGACACTGATAGAGTATTTCCTATCAAGGAACTCAGGGCTTGATGGTAACTCTTAATAAGTGAGAAAGGTGACTGCCTCTCCAGAGAGCAAATAAAAAGAATGGCATTGTCATCTCTTTTTCCTTGCCCAACAATGGAAGTGTTATGAAAAATAACAGATAAAACATCAGGCAATGCAGGATATTAATAACCTTGAGAATTTCATGTAGCATCTTAAAACATGAAACTGTTATTGAAGTCATTTATTATATGAACCTAATGACAAAATGTATCAGTATCAGAGATTTAACTACTGTAGTATAGGTGTTGGTTGATGTTTAGGGTTGAAGTGTCTATTCATAGCTCATTAAAATAGTTTTCTACATGTTATTAATATTCACATGACTGACTACTTTTTGAAGCAATGAAATTGCTTTTACAATGTTAGATATTTTAAGCAATTTGCATTATTTACTTGTGAATGACGCTGGGAAGAAAAAGGAACATGAGAAGTTTCCAAGAACTAAGCTAGCAGGAAATTAGCATGGAGGTGAAGGCCATGACCATACTCTACCATCCCTATCTCTGTGCTCTTTGACAAAATATCCTTGTAGAGATTTGAGGATCAGATAAAATGATTCTTTTCAAGTATTCATCACATACAGGGCACACTAACTATTCATTGCAGTATGAATAATATCAGACTGCACCTCTCCTCTTTTTCATCTTTTGAGAAGACTGACTAACTTGGTGAGTACTTAAAGAGAATCAGAATGTGTGCTGGTAGATCGACGTCATTAAAAATTCAAAATCAGCCGGGCTCAGTGGCTCAACCTGTAATCCCAGCACTTTGGGAGGCCAAGGCGAGTGAATTGCCTACGCCCGCGGGTTCAAGACCAGCCCAGGCAACTTGCTGAGACCTCACCTCTACAATAAATAAAAAATCAGCTGGGCGTGGTAGCGCACACCTGTAGCTCCGGCTACTTGGAAGGCTGAGGCCAAAAGATCGCTGGAGCCCAGCAGGTCGATGCTGGGGTGACCGTGAGTGTGCCACTGCACTCCGGCCTGGACGATAGAGTGAGACTCCAATTAAAAAAAAAAAAATTTAAAAACATGGGTGGTAGTCCTAGTCTTGCCACAGAATTGCTACATGACCTTGAGTGAGTTATTCTGAGCTTTTCCACACTTAATTCTATGATATTAGTTATGGACTTGATTCCTTTAGTGTTGGGCTACTTAACTCTTTCACAGCGATAGCCTGTTGAGCCTCTTGCTGGTTGGTCACACTGTGAAACTCATCCTGGCCTCTCAGAGGGGGCTCTGTGGGAGTGCTGGAATAACTAGGGAAGGACCATTATTACTGTTCAGAGAATAAAGTCTCAGAAGGGTGATAGACAGAAACACAGTGTTCTGTCAGAATGACAGCACTTTATCCAATTATTATTCCACAGACTGTAATTGGTTCAGTAGATGGGCTAAACTCATTGAGGACTGGTGGAAGAGAGAGTAGAGGCAACAGTTATTTTTGTTTACTTGTTGTTTACTCTCTACCTTCAAACACCCTGTTGTTTTCCTATCCCTACAAGCTCAGTCACCCCACAAGCAGATTATTTCCTGGTCAATGCCAAGTATTAAAATGATCTTATCTTTGGATATGAAAAGTCTGGGTATTATAAATTAACTTTTGAAATTTCCATTAAATTCAAAGTTTTACTTCTCCTAGATCAAGCCTAATCTATGGACCAAGTATGCATGAGAAGACCATGATCTCTTCTTCACAGCCCTTGTGTGGCCTACTCTCCACCTCTGCTTCAGGGAATAAAAGCAATGGGAGCAAAGGGCTTTTACTTAGTGGGGAGTTGCCGTTAGCCCCTCTCAAATGCCCTCAAACATGGCAACCACATTTAGGCAATTTGCATGGGATTCACTGGTGAATTCTTCAAAGATTCTCCATGAATTGATCTGGACTAGACTGTCATGACATGTAGTGCTTTCTCCCTCTGACCTTCAGGGTTCCTTTCTGCAACTGTCTCCCAGTAGCACATACCACAAAGCTCTTTTCTCTTCTTTCCTTCTTTCTTTTCTTTCTTTCCATCTCCTCACTCCCTCCATCTTTCTCTCTCACTTTCTTTCTGAGCTGGGCCTCTCTCTCTCTGTCACCCAGGCTGGAGTGCAGTGGCACCATCACAGCTCACTGCAACCTCAACTTCCTGGGCTCAGGCAATCCTTCCATCTCAGCCTCCCAAGAAGCTGGGACTACAGGCACATACTACCACACCTGGCTAATTTTTTTTTTTGTAGAGATGAGGTTTTGCTATGTTGTCTAGGCTGACCTCAAGCAATCTTCCCACCTTGGCCTCTCAAAGTGCTGGGATTACAGACATGAGCCACTGAGCCCAGCCTCACAAAAACCTTTTCTACTGCTGGATCCTCTAGTCCCAGCAGGCTGCCCCACTGGACAGATTTCTTCCAGAATAGCCCTCACCTGGCTCATTTCCATGACTTCTACTTGACCAACCATATATTAGAGGAGTAGCTTGCTCTCCTGGTTGTTCCCTTTGCTATTACAATGGAAGAGTGAGCAAGGCCAATATTCTCTCTTTAAACTACTTTGAGTCTCTCTTGGAGGGGTTCTTACGACTTCCCCTCATTGGGTTGTGGCAATGCTGCCTAACAATTTATTCTAAAGAATCTCTTTTTTAAAAATATATATTTTTTATTTTAAAATTGTGGGGTACAGTTAAGGGTTAGGTATACAAATATTTATTGTGCAGGTACCCTAAAAGAATCTCTTGATAATCTCTGTAGTTCTCTCTTATACGTAGGTACACAGGTAATGGGGGGAGACACATTTATAGTTGAATACTCAATATGATTTTTCTTGCTAGGTTATTATGGAGACACGGCAATCATTTTCTTTACAATAAACTGATACTTGTCATTCATTATCCTCGAATACGAGGCTCAGAAGAATTCTCCAGATAACAGGAAAAGCCCCATTCAACATTCTCATACACAAGTGTTCATCTCTTGCTGTCTGTTAGCTACCATAGGTACCTGGGACAAGAGAAGGCTGATTGTTCAAGTTCAGAGTTTAGTGGGGATTCACATACATGAACAAATAAGATGCAAGTTGAGTGAGTGGCAGAGAACAGCAGATGCTTTGGGAGTTCAGAGAAAGGATAAATTTTTTAAATAGAATCTGAAGGTAGGGAGAAGATAGAGAAAAAAAGAAAAATACCAGGAATGGCTGCATTAAGAAAGCAGCATTCACATAAAAATAGAAAGGATGGCTAGATTTCAAATATCTTGTGCTTTAAAAGAAGGACATTTCAACTAGAAAGAAGCAGCATGAGCAAGAAAAAGCTGAAAAATATGGGGTATGAGTTTTTAATTTGGCCATACTATAAGGTATGTGAAAAGAAACAGCAGGAGATAAAATTTGAGAAGATGATTTGGACCATATCACAGAAAATCTTGACTGCCAGTCTGAGAACTATGGACATTTCATCTGCCGTCCTTAGGAGTCATTGACAATTGAATGATCGATGTAAAATTACAGATGTCCCTGATTTATTATTTTCAACTTCATAATGGTGCAAAAGTGATGTGCATTTGGTATGATACCCTCTCAGGATGCTGGGCTGTGGGCAGCAAGCTGCAGCTCCCAGTCACCCCTGCTATCATGTGGGTAAACGCAGATATTCTACAGTACACTGTGTTGCCAAATGATTTTGCCAAACTGTAGCCCCAAATTAAGGGGCGTGTGAGTGCATGCCACCAGTGTGCGGCCAATTCAAAATACCACAGTTGCTGTGCGAAAGAAAGGCCAGAAACTACAGTGAGCATGAGAGAAAGAGAAGACCAATGAAGTAGAAACCAGATGAACAGAGATGTGATTATACCTCTTCACTACACACAGCCTCTTTATGAACTCCATGGCTACATTCTACTCTGGATACTGAAGCACAGAGAGATCTCCAAGCACTGAAGCCTCTGCCTTTTGTGACCTTAAAACACAATCTCTTTGCAGTTTTCTTTAGCGCTGACCACAGCCTACATTGTGTGCTCCTTCTTTGTGTACCTAAGCAATGACTTCTGACACCAACTGCTCAGAGTTAGGCTAAATTTTGTAAGGTTAAGGGTACAGCCACCATAAGAATACTCTCATTTCAGATGACAACCATAAATTTTGGAGTCCCTATACCACCCACACACCTATTAGTTGGTTAAAATTTGGGAGTTTCTATTACCCCCTAAGGTTCAATAATTTATTACAACAACTCACAGAACTCAGGAAAGTACTATACTTATTATTTCAGTATTATTAGAGCAGTAAAAAAAAAAATCAGAACCAGCCAAAGGGAGAAACATAGGGCAAGGTTTGTGAGGGGTCCCAAATAAGATACTTCCACTGTCCTTTGCCCATGGAGTCAGGATACCTCACTTTCTTGGTACATGGATAAGTGACAATATTCAGATATTCAGGGAAGCTCAAATGAACTTCAGTGACTTGAGTTTTTATTAGGGTTTCATCATATAGACATGATTGACTTAATCATTGGCCATGAGGCTGAACTTGATCTTTAGCTTTCTTCTCCTATTAGGAGGCCAGGCTGCATGATGTGGCTCAAAGCCCCAACCATCTAATCACACAGTTGTCTTTCTGCACAGCCAGCCCCAACTTCCTGAGTCATCTTGTTAACACAAACTCCTCAGATTCACCGTTAGTTACTTTGTTAGCATAAGTGATCAAGGCCTACTATGGGAGAGAAAGATATTCCTATCACTCAGTAAATTTCAGAGGTTTAGAGGATATATCCCAGGAACTAGGGATAAAGGCCAGACAAATTCTTTATTACAGAGTCTGTCTGTGTCTTTCAATGGATTTCAAACTGTCTGAGGGCAAATGAGATGTTTTTCTCATCTCTGCATCATACCCCACAGTATCTATCCCAGCTCCCTGCCAGGAAAGCATTGATTAAATTGGTATAGGTAAGGCCTTAGTCATAGGGCTTCAGAATAAATAGTTGAAAGGGCCTTTGGATATCACTTAGACATTTCAACACATTCATTTTGTAAATAAGAAAAGGAAAAACCAGAGAGTTTACATGACTATCCCAGAAGGCACATTGAACAAATGAAAGACCTACTTTAGTGGGATTTTTTTTGTTGTTTGTTTTTTGAGTTGGAGTCTCACTCTGTCGCCCAGACTGGAGTGCGTGGCTGCTCCCGGCCACCTCAGCCTCGACCTGCTGGGCTCTGGCGATCCTTCTGCCTCAGCCTTCCAAGTAGCCAGAATTACAGGCATGCGCTACCACGCCCGGCTGATTTTTTGATTTACTGTAGAGATGAGGTCTCGCTGTCCAGGCGGGTCTTGAACCCGCGGGCTCAGGCAATCCACTCACCTCAGCCTCCCAAAGGCACGGGATTACAGGCTGAGCCACCCAGCCCAGTTTACTTTAGTGTTCTATTATCCCAAATTGGACTGCTCTTCCCCACCACCCTGAGGGTATACACATAGACACAAACTTCAGCATACACACCCTACTATCTTCCTTACATCTAAAAAACGAGTGATAAGTTGTGAGAAGTGAAAAAGTTGCAGATATGAGGACAGAATCTGAAACATGACTATGATATAAATCTGTAAATGTGATGCTTCTAACTCCTGATCTCCCTGTGCTTCCTTCTGCCTCTGCCCTGAGAAGTAAAGTACATTTTATTTTCACTATCTTGTTAGAAAACGTAGCTTCTAAGTTGCAGTCATCTTCTTTTTAATAGTTGTCCTTTTTAATTTCTGCCCATTGCCAGACCCTTTAAATAATTTTAAAAGATCCTAGGATCAAAAATACAATATATTTCAGCACTCTCAACTAGAAACAGATTTCTTTAATGAGTTATTTTTTTCTAACTAAATGTATTGTGCTCTGTTAGTCCCCCATTCACATGCATATTCAGGAAGAAACTTAACACATCTCTAGAGTCTATCACAGTGCCTGGCCATTGGAAGGTAACTATGCTGACCACTCTGCTATCAACACCAGTGTTGCCTGGCACATAGAAGTGCTCTAGAGAATGTTAGTTGAATGAACATCAAGTAAGTGCTTTAAAAAAAAAAAAAGTACCCAGCATATCTTCATAGTTTAGCTATATGCTTCCTTATTCTTCTCATTCTAACCCTCCACTTTCCCATCCTAACTGAGAGATAATACCAGCACTGCTTATCTCATATGGAAGGCCATCTTCCTCTTTTACACATCATTCCTGGAGAAAACATTTGAAGCATGTGATACAGTAAATATACTAATTACAGAACTTTTTAACCCATTATTTTTCATTTCTGAAGTTGAAAAACAACCATGGAAGAGACAAAGTCTAGTAGAATTGGATGTGCAACCAGGCATTGTGCTAACCTAGGTGTAAATCTTCAGTTCATGTTTGCTGAATCTGAATCCCAACGCAAGATTTGAGATAATATGCATCTTAATCTTTAATTTTCAATGATGAAATGGTAACAGACAAAAAATTCATTTGTCTTCCAGTGAGTTCAACTCATGCCTACCCAAAGTTGGCTCCATATCGACCAGCAGGACAGCTGCTTTCTCCCCCTTTGCTGCTCTCAGTTTTTTTGAATTCCTGTTTCTCTTACGTTGTACAAATCTGTGCATTCCTCTATGTGAAGCAGCAGCCCTGGTATTGTGAGGTCTACAAATACAGGTAAGTTCATTTTCTTAGTTTTCCTTTCTGAAGATGATATAGTGACTATTCAGTGACATTGTCCCACTTGATTTGAACATATATCCTAGCACTTTAATTAACAAAATTGTATCCTCACTTGCAAAACACAAATGATAGGACAAAACACAAATGATAGTTCACAGGTGGACTGGTGGGGTGAGCCATGTGGAGTGGGTGAGAAGAGATCCGTCATATTGATTGTTAGTGTGTAGATCTAACAGCTAGTTGTCTGAATAAATGTATTCTTTCTCTGGTAGTTTGTATATCCTACAGACTAAGCATTAGTAAACATTTCCTGTAGTGTGCCAAATAGTAAATAGGCTTTGTGGGCTAGGTAGTGTCTGTTGCAAATAGCCAGCTCTGCTGTTGCAGCACAAGAGCAGTCATAGACAAAATATAAACAAATGGGTGTGGCTGTGTTCCAATAAAACTTTATTTACAAAAACAAGTGGTGAGTTGGAATTTGCCTGTGTGCTGCAGTTTGCTGGCCCCTGCTATAGACATACAAGTGAGATTTGTTTAAATTATTACATTTTTTCAAAGAATGTTAAATCTAAATGTTAATTGATGATATCATTGTTCTGATTGAATTGGAACACCAGATTCAGAATTTCTCTTTACATTCCTGAACTTTAATTTTTTTAAGGTGAACTATGGCACAAGCTTTATTTTTTTCTAACAAAGCCCCCCTGCAGATAAGAGAAAAGTCGGAGAAAGAGCTGCTCTGTTTGAAATAGGGTGTGTGCAAACTGCCTCTCACTCCACTGTGATTATGAAGGCATTAGAGCAACAGAAACCAGTGAAATATAGATTGAAAACTACCAAATGATATCCAAGATGTTTAGATCCAAAATTCAACAATTCAGTATTACTTGGAATATAGAATCCCATTTAGTTTCAAAAGCAGGTTTTTCCAAAATTGGAGCGCATGTAGTCAGTGAACTCAAATTTTGACTGAACCCAGGAAACAATATGGTGTAGTCAAAATTGGGATGAATAGGAAATCAGAAATTCTGGGAAGTCCTGCCTCTCTCACTGACTAACCCTCAACTTTCTTATTTGCAGTGTAAGTATATTGGATTTGATACGCTGGTTTAAATGTTGTAATTCAGGCCATCTAGTCTTTTTGTTCCTCTTTGTGTGAGAATGCTTTAAATTAATGCTTTTCATTAATTTATTAGCAAATATTAACTGAACATATATTATAAGTACATCTCAGAGATATTGTGAGTTTGGTTCCAGGCCACCAAAATAATGTGAATATTGCAATAAAGTGAGCCACACAAATTTTTTGTTTTTTCAATGCATATAAAAGTTATGTTTGCATTATACTCTAGTCTATTAAATGTGCTATAGCATTATGTTTGAAAAGCAATGTATATATCTTAATTAGTAACACTTTATAGCTAAAAATATGCTAGTAATTATTTGAGACTTCAGTGAGTCATAATCTTTTTTGTTGCCTTGATGTTGATGGTAGCTGACTGATCCGGGTTGTGGTTACTGAAGATTGGCTGACGTGGCAATTTCTTAAAATAAAACAACAATACATTTTGCCACATTGATTGTCTCTTCCATTCATAAAAGTTTTCTCTGTGGCAAGCAAGGCTGTTTAATAACATTTTACATATAGTAGAACTTTTGAAATTGAAGTTAGTGGGATTGATAGTAATGGGAATCTGCCGGGGGGGGGGGAGGCAGTGGTGGTGGTGGTGGGCACACCTCATCAACAAGGGCACCTGCATAATGAACATTTGTATACCTAACCCTGAATTGTACCCCACATTTTAAAAATAAAAAAATTAAGAGAATAAAAAGAAATTGAAGTTAAACCTTCTCTCACCCTGCCACTGCTTTATCAACTATGTTTATGTAATATCCTAAATTCTTTGTTGCCATTTCAACAATGTTCAAATTATCTCTATCAGGAGTAGATTCCATCTTAAGAAACCACTTTCTTTGCTCATACAGAAAAAACAACTCATCTGTTCAAGTTTGATTGTGAGATTGCAGCAATTCAGTCACATCTTCAGGTTCCACTTCTAATTCAGGTTCTCTTATTATTTCTACTGCATCTACGGTTACTTTCTCCACTGAAGTTCTGATCCTCTCAAAGTCATTTAAGAGGGTTGAAATAAATTCCTCCCAAACTCCTGTTAATGTTGATTTTGTGATCTCTTCCCATGAATCACAAATATTCTTCATGGCATCCAGAATAGTGAGTCTCTTGTAGAAGATTTTCAACTAGCTTTTCCCAGATCTATCAGAGAATCACTATCTATGGCAGCCTTATAATATGTATTTCTTAAATAATTATACTTGAAAGTCAAATTGCTCCTTGATCTATGGGTTGCAGAATCGATGTTGTGTTCGCAGGCATGAAAACAACATTAGTCCCATTGTATATCTTCATCAGAATTCTCGGATGAGCAAATGCATCATCAGTGAGCACTAACAGTTTAGTTTTTTCTTTTCTTTTTTCCTCTTTTTTTCTTTTAGAGATGTGGAGTGCAATTCAGGAATAGGTATACAAATGTTCATTATGCAGTCACCCTTGTTGATGAGGTGTGCCCCTCCCTCCCCTGGCAGTTTTCCTCAAGTGCCAATCTCATCCCCCCTCCCCTGGTAGTTTCCCACTACTGCCAATCCCTTTCTTATAGTATTATAATAATTGTTCAAGGTCCACTTATGGTACTCTGTTCTTTGTTTTTGTAATAGATCACTGAGTGTGATAGACTCTAAAACCATCCAAGTTGCTGCGAACTCCATGTTTGTCTTTCTTTATGACTGCATAATATTCCATTGTGTATATGTACCACATTTTAAAAATCCAATCCAGCTTCGATGGCAGCATGGTTTGTTCCACGTTTTTGATATTGTGAATAGAGTTGCAACAAACATGTGTGTGCAGGTATCTTTTTTGTAGAATGATTTGAGTCTCTCTGGGTATATTCCCAATAGGGGAATTGCTAAGTCATACGAAAGGTCAATTTTTAGTTCTTTTAGAAATTACCACACTGTTCCAAAAAGGTTGCACTAGTTTGCATTCCCACCAGCAGTATAGAAGCATTACTATTTCTCCACATCCTCACCAGCATCTGTTGCTGTTTGTTTTATTAATGATGGCCATTCTTACTGGGGTAAGGTGGTATCTCAGTGTGGTTTTGGTTTGCATTTTTCTCATGATAAGTGAGGCTGAGCACTTTTTCATGTGTCTGTTGGCTGCCCATATCTCTTCTTTTGAGAAATGTCTATTCATGTCTTTTGCCCACTTTTTAATGGGGCTGTTTTTTTTTTCCCCCCTTTTGGTGCATTTGAGTTCCTTGTGGATCCTAGATGTTAGGGCTTTGTCAGATATACAGTTGGCAAATATTTTTTCCCATTCAGTGGGCTGTCTCCTTGCTCTCTTGATGGTTTCTTTTGCTTTGCAGAAGCTCGTCAGTTTGATGAGGTCCCTCTTGTCTATCTTATTTCTTATGGTACGGGCACTCAGGGTTTTGATCAGGAATTGGCTGCCAGTTCCAATTTCCTTAAGGGTGTCTCCTGTATTTTCTAAGATTCATATAGTTTGAGGTTTCATGTTTAAGTCTTTGATCCATTTAGAGTTATTTTTTGTGTGTAATTATAGGTAGGGGTCCTGTTTCAATCTTCTGCATGGGATCAGACAGTTTTCTTAGTACTGTTTACCGAATAGGTTCTCCTCTCCCCAGTGGCTGTTGTTGGAGACTTTGTAAAAGATAAGTTGGTTGAGAAATTGAGGCTTTGCTTCCAGAATCTCTATCCTGTTCCATTAGTCTATATGCCTGTTCTTGTACCATTACCAGACTGTTTTGATTACTGTAGCCTTATAATAAAGTTTGAAGTCTTGAAGTGTGATACCGCCTACTTTGTTTCTTTTGTTGAGAATCATTTTGGCTATTCGTGATCATTTATGTTTCCATATGAATTTCTGCATTGTCATTTCCAGGTCTGAGAAGAGTGATGTTGGTAATTTCATGGCTATTGCGTTGAGTCTGTAGATTGCCTTTGGTAGGATGGACATCCTAACAATGTTGATTCTTCCTATCCATGAGCATGGAATATTTTTCCATCAGTTTGTGTCTTCTTGGATTTCTTTGAGCAGTGTTTTATAGTTCTCATTGTAAAGGCCTTTCAATTATCTGATTATGAAGATGCCAAGGGATTTCATTTTTTTGTGTGGCTATTGAGCACTAACATTTTGAAATGAATCTTTTTTTCTGAGCAGTAGGTCTCAATAGTGGGCTCAAAATATTCAGTAGCCCACGCTATAAACAGATATGTTGTCATCCAGGCTATGTTCCATTTATAGAGTACAGGCAGAATAGATTTAGCATAATTTTTAAGGGCACTAGGATTTTCAGAACGGTAAATGAACAATGAATTCAACTGAAAGTTGTCAGCTGTTTTAGCCCCTAACAAGAGAGTCAACCTGTCCTGTGAAGCTTTGCAGCCAAGCACTGACTTCTCCTCTCCAGTTTTGAAAGTCCTAGCATCTTCTTCAAACAGAAAGCTGTTTATTTCATACTGAAAATCTGTTGTTTATTGTAGCCACCTTCATCAACTATCTTAGTTAGATCTTCTAGATAATTTGCTGCAGCTTCTGTGTCAGCACTTGCTGCTTTACCTTGTATTTTTATATTATGGGGCAGGCTTCTTTCCTTCAACCTCATAAACCAACATTTGCTATTTTCAAATTTCTCTTCTGCAGTTTCCTCATCTCTCTCAGCCCTCATAGAATTAAAGAGAGTTAGGGTCTTGCTTTGTATTAGGCTTTGGCTTAAAAAAATGTTGTGGCTCATTTGATCTTCTATCCAGACCACTCAAACTTTCTCCATATCAACAATAAAGCTATTTCACTTTCTTTTTTATGTGTTCCCTGGAATAGCAATTTTAATTTCCTTCAAGAACTTTTCCTTTGCATTCACAGCTTGGCTAACTCATGCAAGAGGCCTGGTTTTCAGGCTTTCTTGGCTTTAAATATTTCTTCCTTGGTAAGCTTAATCATTTCTAGTTTTGGTTTATAATAAGACAAGTGAGACTCTTCCTTTCAGTTGAACTCTTACATGCTATTTCTAGAGTTATTGATCGGCCTAATTTCAATATTGTTGTGTCTTAGGGAGTAGAAAGCTTGAGGAGAGGGAGAGAGATGGAGGACAGCTATTTGGTGCTACCTTA